>JAHLJT010002630.1:99845748-101156851 GCA_031308135.1 Acheta domesticus | reverse complement strand
AAAGTTTGATCTTAGGTCTGACAGATGTGCCCCATGGAGATATAAATTTTTTGCTTTTGGCATTTTTTGTTCGTTGCATATTTTTCGAGTTATTTTGATTTGTCAAATGAAATGAGTGTAAGATTTGAAAGTAGGCTCCCGCGTCAGCCTCAAAGGGCAAGCGGGGAAGTTCGATTTTAGGAGTATGATTTAAAAAATATATTCATCAAAATCTGTTATTTTGTACAGAAATTATACACCGCAATGCAATGTACTTCTTTGTCTTCCAGGGGCATCCAAAGCCAAGATGCCGAGACGCAAGCGGAGCGGCCGTGAGGGAGCGAGTGAGGTGGAGGGTGCAGGTGCTTTGGGCGACGCCTTCAGGCTCATGAAGAAGGAGCTGGCAAACTTACAAGAGACTCTTCGCCTGCAGAAGCAAGAGATGGAGAGCAGGATACAAGAGGCTCTTCGCGTGCACGAACTGGAGGCGGAAAGCAAGATCAACGCGGTCCTCGGCCGAGAAGAACTGAAACAGGAGAGAAGGCTGCAGGAAGCCCTGCGCCTGCAGAAACAAGAGATGAAAGCCAGGATGCAGGAAAATATTCGCCTGATGCAGCAAGACGCGGAGTGCAAGATTCAGGTGGCCCTGCGCCTGCAGAAACAAGAGATGGAGGGGCTACAGGAGGCCCTGCGCCGGCAAAATCAGGAGGCGGCGGCGCTGCAGCAGCGACTTCAACACGCTCAGGGGAGAACGACAGCTCCGGAGGGAGATGGAGGGGAAGGAGCGTTGAAACGTCTGGAAGACCGTGTGAATGACGTGGAGGCCTCTCTGCAAAGTGCATTGCAGAAGTTCATGCCTCGCGTTGAGGCTCTGTTGAACCAAATGAAGGAGCCCCAGTCCACACGTGCGTCCCTTGCCACCGCCGCCGCCAGCGCCCGCGAAGCACCGGCGACGGGAGGGGCAGCAGCGGGCGGAGGGGAGGAGCCCCCCTCCCCCACCCCCACTTGCTCAGGCGCCGGCCACCAGGGCGCAGCAGTCGACGAGGACGAACGCGAGATGCAGCGGGTGGAGCGCCAGGTGCGGGAGGTGCTGTTGAGGATGAAGAGAACACAAACGTCTCCCGGCCACATCGCAGAGCAGTTGTGTGAGGCGGCAGGCAAAGGAATATATTCTGCAGTACGACGCTTCATGAGGATAAAGACGACGGATGATGAAGACGAGGATGAAGGCGAAGATGACGAAGACTATTATGACGAAGGCGAGGATGACGAAGACGATGATGACGAAGACGAGGAAGACGAGGATGACGAAGACGAGGATGACGAAGACGAGGACTAAGAAGACAAGGACTAAGAAGACAGGACTAAGAAGACAGGACTAAGAAGACGAAGACTAACAAGGCGAGGATGACGAAGACGAGGATGACGACGACGAGGACTAAGAAGACGAGGACTAAGAAGACGAAGACTAAGAAGACGTGCACCAATATGAGACTGACGTTGGAGGATGTTGGTGGTGAGTGGAAGACCTTATCGAAGCAACATTCGAAGACTTGAGAAATGCAGAAACTGATGGAATTAATTAGCGGAAGAAATAAGGGACGGAAGAAAGAGAATTGCAGTGATGTCGCAAAACGAATAATATCGCTTGATCGAACCTTAGAGTATGTGCTGCGTGGAAAAATATCTCAAGAAGAAGTGAATGTCTCAAAGTTCATGTTAGAGCCAGTGAAAAGAAATATTGCCTCAATGCAGAAAAATGGAAAGAACGTCTTGTGAAAGGCAGGGACGAAATTGTGCTGATGGCACAAATCGAGAAAGAAAGCTTGATATTTGTCTGTAGATTTAAGATTATTTTGCAAATCTAGAGAAGAGGCTTTGTACACTCACCGTCATTAAAAAAATGCTGCACCCAGAAGGACGAGGCGGATTGCGATCATTGTTGGCAGGCAGGTAGAGGGTACCACGCATATGAAATGATTACATTTTCATGTCTGTAGGACCAATATTTACTGCGCTACACGCCCACAGACTGTACATGTTAGTTTGGCGTGAGGTCGCCATGTTGGCAAACACACGCGTCCAGACGTCGTGGTATGGAGTTGTACAGGTCTCTAATGGAGGTCTGTGCTAGTCCATGCCTGCACCTGAGAGCGCGGTTCTTTCAGATTGATGGGTAGGGGTAGGGTCCTGTTCGCACGCTCCGTAGCCCCCCCCCCCCAACATCCTCTATCGAGGAAAGGCCTGGCAATGCGGCTGGCCATGGCAGAGTATCCATGGCTGCAAGGCATGCTCGGGAGATGACTGTGATATGCGGACGCGCGTTTTCCTGTTGAAGTAGGACATGGGCGTGGGCGTTCACGAACGACAGGGCCACCGGTTGAAGGATCTCCTGAACGTATCGTACGGCTGTCACGGTGCCCCTGAGGAACACTAACGGTGAACGGGCACCGTAGTATATCGCCCCCACACCATCACACCAGGCTGACGGGACGTGTGATGGGATACCACAAACCGCTCGTCGTGGCGCTCCCCACTTCACCTTCAGACATGGTCGATGCCATTAAGAAGCGGGACTCGTCGCTGATGAAGACCCACTGCAAGTTTGCGTGGCCCCAGGTCCGTCGTTCCCGACACTAGGCGAGTCTGTAGCGACGTTGCTGGGGTGTGAGGGGCATGCGTCGTAGCGATCAGCGTACGGCAAGCCCTGAGTTGTGCAACCGCCTGCCAGTGGTACTGGCACTTACAGGATGTGACAGTGCAGGTTGCACAGCGCGCTGAATCACCGCTGAAACACCCATCCTTGCCGTTGGATCTGGTCGTCCGTTGCGGACCATCCGTCGGTCCTCCCTCCTCGTGGTGCGTGGCGGACGTCCAGATCCTGCATGTGCGAGCCTTCCTCAATCCATTGCCGCCAACATCGGGCGTTGGTGGTGTCCGTACGACCAATGTGGCGCGCAAAACGGCGACAGGATCAACCAGCCTCCCGCACACCCCTGGTACGGCCCCTCTCGAAAGCGTTATATGGACAACCAGAAGTCAAACGCGTCGACTAGGCATAGTGCACGTGCAGGTGACGCTCTGGCGACGTTACCCGATGTCACAATGGCGCGGCCGTTTGAGGCCCTCTTTTCTCGGCCGGTGGGCGCGACCTCACGCCCTTACCCCCGAACCCCAGTGTGCGGTCGACCGTGAAAACGAAATCATTGGCTTAGTGAATGGTGAGCAAAATACCCACCAAGTTTGCAGCGGATCAGTAGGGTCCTTCGGGGTGCAGCTTTTTTATGACGATGAGCGTATTTAAAAGAATATTATAATGTAATAAATTAAGTGAACTGTAGGATTTTAATATATTATCAGCATTTTCGTGAAAGCGGAAACCAATTCATCGGGAAATGGGATTGAGTTTAGGTTTCAGAAATATGTTTTAAATGACTTTAATGTTAACATGTTACAAACTATTAAATTTTTTTTAAAAAAAAGCCGACGCTTAAGCGATTCAAGCGCCGAAGTCAATTACTATGATAAATATGGAAAATGACGTCCAATTGATGGCTTCTGGCACGCGAGCGTTGAGGCGTCGCGCTTCTCCTGCATGTTCGCCGATGCGAACCCTGTCAGTTGCAGTGGGTGTTCCGTGTTGCATTTGCTGCGTGCTATGACTGCAGAGGTCGGCACGTGAAGCTGCTGCTGGAGACAGAGGCGTTAACTCTCCGCATACCAGGCTCTAAATCTAACACAAAATACCAAACACTAAATGTAAAACCGAATAAAAAGCTCTAAATGGAACACCGAACACAATGCTAAATGTAAAACCGAATACAAAGCTCTAAATGTAACACCCAATACCAAGCACTAAATGTAAAACCGAATAAAAAGCTCTAAATGGAACACCGAACACAATGCTACATGTAAAACCGAATACAAAGCTCTAAATGTAACACCCAATACCAAGCACTAAATGTAAAACCGAATAAAAAGCTCTAAATGGAACACCAAACACAATGCTAAATGTAAAACCGAATACAAAGCTCTAAATGGAACACCCAATACCAAGCACTAAATGTAAAACCGAATAAAAAGCTCTAAATGTAACACCGAACACAATGCTAAATGTAAAACCGAATACAAAGCTCTAAATGTAACACCCAACACCAAGCACTAAATGTAAAACCGAATAAAAAGCTCTAAATGGAACACTGAACACAATGCTAAATGTAAAATCGAATACAAAGCTCTAAATGGAACACCCAATACCAAGCACTAAATGTAAAACCGAATACCATGTTCAACATGTAACAGGGTCATTCCACATTAAATCAACACAGTCATTTTACATTACCATCTCAGATTCAGGAGAAATTTGACACATAGATAGTATGAATGAAGAATAAGAAAACTACAAATTTTGAGTAAAATATTTCTACCCGTTTGCGAAATACACCCATGTAAAAGTTTACAAAATTGGGTTCCCGAAAATTTTTAAATTGATGTAAAACTTTTCCGAATTAAGATAAGAGAGCTGGAACAGGTGCCAATTTTCAGCTTTCTTTGTAGCCTTTTATATGATATACAATTCAATAGGGGTTATGTTAAAAAAGGTTTTCAAATTTCAATTTAAAATTTTGACTTTAATTTTCTTTCAAATGCTCATCTTCAAAAAAATTGAAAAAATTCTAAAATAATCCGTATATGATTCCAAACCGATAGTGCAAGTTTGAACATGGGACTGCAATGTGTTCATATGGTAATCTTTACTTAAAATGCACAATATTTACTTACTCTAGGTTTTACTGATTTAAAATTCCTTTTATTTCAAATTATAAGCCCTAATATATACAAATTATTAGTTTAATTTAGGGCGGCTGAGGAAAAGAATACTGAAGGGGAAAAATCCTGCCGTCAGAATCCGAGTACATGCTAATCTACCAGATTTTTTCTAAACTATTTCTTTCTTTCGTCGTGCGGGCGTCACTCGTTCTCATTGTAATCTTTGGCCTCCTCCGCACCTGAAATCAAACAGCGCCACTGAAGATCGTCCGTACTATCGCCTCTACACTACTTTTTAATACTCAATCCCCTTTGCCTCATACTGAGCTTATTGAATTATTTGACTCTTTCAACTTTTATTTATTTATTTATTTATTTTTAAATTGAATGATTTACTTCCTATTTGCCAGTTGAATGTGACTTATGATTTAATTTTTCTTAACCATTTACTAACTTAAATTACTGATTAAATTATACATCGTTTGCTTATTAACTTATTTATTTCCTCTCCAACCTAGGCTCCGCTCATACTAACCAAAGCTGTTTTCCCACTCCCTAACTTACGTTTCCCTAACGGTCGGAATCTTTCCTAGAAATGTTCCTAATTCTTTCATGAAGTGAGATCTTTTATCACCTAAAATAGTCTGGGCAAGCGTTACGTTTCTATGTTGGAAGTAGTAGTTTCCCCATTCCCATCCATTTTCCTCTCCAGGTTTCTGTGGCACTGCAATTTAGAAGGATGTGTATCCAATCTTCCCTATCACCGCAGAACACACAGATTCTATTACCCTTTGCGTCTTTCAATCTACGTTGAATCCATCCCTTGACCCTGAGCCAAGCGTATGCCGCTCTTGCGTCCCTTCTGAGTGCGCGAACGTAACTTTCGCAACCTCATACCGGGCTTGTGTGAATTTGAAGCACTAGCCAACGTTTTTCGGCCGTTGCTGCCAGAATATCCTGTCTTTTAATATTCGAGAGACTACCAGAAATGATCCTTTCTATCTCACGTGTTCCCCTATCCCTAACCATCTCCGGAGAAACGTCTCCAAGACCTGCGCGTTCTAGTAAGAGTTCAATTTTGTACGACCAATATCGTTGGTCCCATCCCTGTAGCTGCACACTAAAGCACCTGTGTATGAGTGTATCGGCCTGTTCACCAGCTAATCTCATCCAGAGTTTTGTGTGTTTCATTTTAAAATCTTTCCAATATCCAACACTACCGACCTCTCTTAAGACTCCGGCATTTGCTGCGAATCTAAAGACACCGAGGATTAATTTGTAATAATCTGTTTCGACGCTTTCTAGTCGATCTATCCTATCCACTCCCCAGATTTCCGCCTCATAATCCATAGCTGGGAGAACCAGCGATCTAAATGTTGTATCTCACACCTTTAAAGGCACCTTCCGGTACCATACGCAATGCGCAGACGATTTCTTTAAGCGCAATTCTTCCTTTACTTTGCGTCGCCAAGATGTGACTATTCCATCCCCCATTCATGGAAAAATTTGCACCTATGGTCCGATTAAAATAAGTTGGTGATCGACAGTTGCGAATGGAAAGGAGCGACGTTGACAGGTAGCGTACAACTGAGCATGTGTTCCCGCGACACGAAAATAAACACTTGAAATAAATACTTATTAAAGTAACCAAATCATACGCTCTTATTGTAAGAAGCTACTGCTTCCGAAGCACAACTGACAATCACCAACTTATTTTAATCGGACCATAGATATGTAAATGTTTTCACACGGTTGAGCTCCTCATGCCCGTAATACCATTTCTCTTTGTTACCCCAAATAAACCCATTCTTGAACACAACAATTTTCGTTTTTGAATATTTACTTTTATTCCCCATGTCTCACTGTACTTTTCTAGGATATTTAAACTCCTCTGTAGGCCCTCAATAATTTCCGAACACATAACTAAATCGTCGACATATACTAATCCGGGAATTTCCAGACCATCAATTTTCGGTGCCGTTGTATCCGCGTCCTGTATCCAAATCATAAAGTAATTTATAAACAAGATAAACAATAGCGGTGAAAGAGGACAACCCTATCTTATTCCTGTCGATTTTATTTTTCGCGTTGTATTTCCGTCGCTAAACCTGACGCAGAAATTTGCGTTTCTGTACATGCTGTGTTGGCACATCGGTACCAATAAATGATTTAAAATTTGGCGCTGTGCCGGGGGATTCGTTATTAATAACAATCTTTGGCCTTAATTACCAGCTCAGAATTTGCATTTCAAACGTATCGCGTCGGACTTATAAAAAATTCCCTCCCAAACCCGCGTGCTGGTTACCCATGCAACGCACGAATACGCTCCAACCAGGGCGTGAATTTTTGCGCAAAGCATCTGCGACCTTGGAAATGAATAAAAATGAGGAGCAACCAATTAAAACGCTTATAGCCCACTCTTGGAAACATCGAGTTTGATACGAAATCGGGTTTTTTAACCCTCGTACCATATCTCTGCTTGTTTACATCAAGTACTATACCTGGGGTCTTTTTGAATCCCAAGCTTTGCTGTCAATGGACGTGTAAAACATGAATATGTATAGCAATACTATGACAATAATTGATTGTATATACGAATGTCTTTTCTAAGTTATTTTCAAAAACAAAATAAATATAATTTATTCATTTTAAATATTTCATAAAAACCTCCACCGTACGTAGCCTCCATTGTTAAATCATAATGCTTGAGAAATGTTTACAAGAGTTTGTGAAAGTTATTTTGAGATAAATCAAATGTGAGACAAAAATTGACGGTATCAGGCGGATTTTTTAAGTTCATTACAGTATGTATGAAATGTGAATGGGAAAATTAAAGACTATATGTACCTTAGATCACACTGGTGCCATGTAACAAAAAAAAATTATCTAATAAAATTTGGATAATGTGTGAAAATGTTTTGGTACCTGCTTAGTAAGTGCACGAAGGCATATCTAGAAGATTGATATTATCTTGCGAATATTCAGGAAAATATTAACAAATTAATGATCCTGTGGTCCAAAAGGACCACAGTTATGGTATGAGGGTCGCTCTTAACGCTCTTGCTTTCAGATTTCTTAAAAACGTACTGAATGTAAAGTATTAAAATGCGTTTTGAAGAAATCTGAAACCAGGGGTTTTCATTGTTTTGGTTGACTACACGATTTCATATCAAATTCTGCCTCGGCCAAACTTTTTTTTAACACTATTACATTTTTGCTGCTTCGGTGCTCCTCCATTCTAACACACCTGTTCAGAGACGTGCCGAATCTGCAACTGTATGTGAAATTAAACAACTTGTAAATACTTGATATTCTATGCGATTGAATTGCATGGGCGTACCTATCTGTTCGGTAATAAATTAAATAAGGAGAGTTTGTATTGACAAGGGTACAGTCGCGGCTCCTGGCTTACTAAATGGGGAAAACTGCAAATGTTTAATTGCTGGGGGGTGGTCCTCTAATTCGGAGGACAGTACTAGGTTTTCATTTATAGGGACAACGGGGGGACCTATTCTTTGACACAGTTTTACCTAGATATTTCATTAGAACTCAGCTTCTAAATAGTATTGTATTTCTAAGCACCATTTCTTCCGATACCTACATAAGGGAGAAGCGATCCTACCGCGATTTTGAACTAGTTGAAACTCGGTGCTACTCACGGAGCTGCATAGTAATGCAATTTGGTGAGCACGCCCTTCTTCAGACCCTAGGCCCCACCCTTGAAGGCTGCCAGGCTGCAGCCTTCGTTCGTCCGTAAGCCCGTGCACTGAATGCATGACGTCACGCCTCCTCGTTTTACACAGGCTTTATGGCGGAACGAAGTGGGAGCCTAACGCTTTTCTCTTCCCTGTCAACAGTTTCAAATACGTCACGGACGGCCGTTAACGAACCGACAAAGACAATTTTTGATATGATTGTTATATAATATAACTCAGAAATCTACTAGTAATAAATAAATTAATTTATAAATATATTTGTAAATTTCTTTTGGGCTGCGATTTTTATGGGGGAGGCTCCGCCTTACAGCCTTTAATGGCGAGCCATGCATGCAAGTGTGTATTGTACTGTTATGTTCAAATATCTTCAGTTAATTCAGTTACAAGTAGACAGAACAAGTGGCGGAGGATAAGGGGGCCTTAAAGAAAACAATATACCGTTTTTTCGTGAATGTAATGCGGAGCTTTTCTGACAATGTGAAGTACTTAAAATCGAGGTGCAAATTAGATTCGATGGCGCATAAGGTTTGAGTGCAAATCCGTTCCGTAGAACCGCAGTAACGTCAACGCTTTTTACTTTCCCGTATACGTACGTATATACGGAGTATAATACGTAGTATAATATACGTAGTACAGGGAAATATATGTAATGCTGCGCGAAAAAACGGCGGATTTTCAGCAGAAAAAAAATATTGTCGGGCCCCGATAACGAAAAAGTAAAAAAATTCCCCTCATTTGTGGGTCCTTGATACCGAATAACCAATTTGAAAGCAAAACGTCCGTCCGTCCGTCCGTCTGTGAACGCTACTAGCGCCTAAACTATATGTAGGATTTTTTTTTGAAATTGAAGAAACCCCTGTCGATCTGGCTCGACTCGAAGCTTTGATATTTTGAAAAAGACTCCGTAAAATTTGTGGGTACTTTACATGAAGCCCCCCGGACATTTTCAAAATTTTCTCAAAAACGGCTACAATTTTTTTCTTTTAAATTTCTTGTAAGAATAGAGTAAAATACAGTTATGTGGTGGCATAGGTCCTAATTTCGCGGTTAGCTCTGGATTTTCGAAAATTAAAAAAAATTGAATTTTTTCGGCCTCTTCCATCAACTAGAAAATTAAAGATAGAGGTTTTCTTTTCAAATAAAATTTGTTCTCCATAGTGAGTTCTTTCATTACAATCATACATTTTTTGAAAATTTCAGTAGTTTTCGCGCAACATTGCGTGCAATATTTAAAAAATTACAAAAACAAGATTTTCTCAAGAGCGGCACCAAAATTTTTCTTTAAACTTTTGACTGGATAGTGTCTAATTTACTCTTATAAGATTTCGTAAACGCCATCCTGCTCTAATCTTTTGATTTTTCAAAGATTACAAAAATGTATTTTTCTCTCACGTCGTTAATATTTATACTAGCGGCGATTTGTTCAGATTATTATATTTATGAGTACATGCTCTCTAAATAATCCCAAGTAAAGTTTGTCGAAAACTCAACCGTTTTCTATGAAAACTAGCTGAAAATTCCGCATTTTCAAAAATTCTCAAACGTTATTTTCTAAAAAATGGCTCCAGACTTTTACTTGTAACTTTTCGAACGGATAGTGCTAATTGAACTCCTTAATACGACGTAACGCTCAATTTGGGGTATTTTTTTGTTTTTCCAGAAATTACACAAATATAATTTTTTGAATGATATGACATCGTTAATATGCACATTTCCAGCAATTTGTAAACACTATTGTATTCGTGAGTTGATGTTCTTTAGAAGAGTTCTAATGATGTTTTTCGAAAACTCAAAAATTGTCTGTGAAAATGATCTTCAAATTTCGCATTCAGAGTAGCGCTTATACACCATTTTCTTAAATACGGCTGAAAAATTTTCAAAGAAAATTGCCATTTAGAACGAGATTTTACTGTTCTATAATATTTTTAAAATAATATTTCTGTTCTACTATTAGGAAACCCAAAAATTAAGACAATGTCAAAGAAATGTACTTTGGGCGGCGATAGATGGCAACTGGCAAGAGAATGTGGCAAGTCTGAATAGCTATCAGAGACCAAAGGTATTAGAAAACTAATGCGGGAAAGTCTGTGACATTCTGTACCACCACTAGTTCATTTATACGTCACAAAGGTTTACTGGAGTTTTCAAATTCAACTTCGTTTCACTTACCATTCGCGTATTGCTGAGAGATTTAATAACAATATGCAGGGCAAACAGAGAAGAATGTCTGATGAAGCTTCATAAAAGCGTAAAGAAGTTAACGGTATAGCAGTTAGTAGAAGAACAGTGAGAATGCTCTCACGCGTTTTATAGTGTTAAGTATTATGATTGCTAAGTAGGCATTCGTATTATTTGCGAATATTTTATTTTTGAAAGAAGAGTGGAAGTATGAATTTTGTTACTTGGACTAGTTCACGTCGCTTGAATCGATTTCTTCCCACGCAACTGCGGCCACGTGACGGGGAGTGTGGTGTCGGGGAATCGATTGTCCCCGACCTCCCAGTCGAGTTGCGCATTTCGAGTCCCCACTGCAGTTGGCGTTGCCTCCGCGCGAGAGCAGGACGCGAATTCCGCTCTTCGTTTGTCAGAGTTCTGAACGTGAGAGCCTTGCGCCAACTTGATGTGGTAACCCTGCGAAGACAAGAGACGTCTTATATTTCTGAATTCGGAATTTTCTTCGGTGCTAAGTCTTCTCGTGTTAGGGAAGTTAGAATATCTGAAATGCAAAGTGCAAAGCGCTAAAGCGAGAAGATTTGAAGTGCTGAAAAAGTACAACACTGGAATAATTCATTACACATTCTCTCGGGAAGAATTTCTTAAATCAGCATCAATAAATTAACACAAATCTTTAAAACTTGAAAAAAAGAAATAGGTTTACAAGTTTGCCAACCTATCTGATTTCATCTACTTTATTACTTTCCCGTATACGTACGTATCTACGGGGTATATAAGTAGTATAGGGAAAGTTATGTAATGCTGGGCGGAAAAACGGCGGATATTCGACAGAAAGAATTCTTTGCCGGGACCTGAGAACGAAAAAGTGGATAAATCCAGTTGGTAAATTAAGAAAAAATGTCCTAACACGCGATGCTGACAGAATCCCTGTTTTGTGGGCCCTTGATACCGAAAAACCAATTGAAAGCAACATTTATTTGTTAAATTTACAATTTACAATTTGTATGATATATTGATGTATTGCTTACAAGATCTCCGCATAGCTTCATTGAAATTTGCGCAAAAATGCCGCAAGGGATATTTTAAAAGTACATTGTTGGTGAACTAGAAGATGGTGTCAGTGATAAGATAAAGAGTAATGGTGTCAGTGATAAAATAAAGTTTTATTTAGTAGAGCTTATGTTTGCAAATTAGACTTTAAGAAATTATTCAAAACCTATTTGATAATCATTTTTGTCCATGTTGCGAGGTATAGAACATACATATATTCACAACTCGTATCCAAACCAGGCGTCGATCCAGACCTCTTTTGGGAGGGGTCACGTTAAGACTCAAGTGCATTTATTTCGGAAAGGGGGGAGGGTACAGAAAGTAATAACATATTTTTGACGTATGTTATACGTATATCAGATTGACTTTATTATTCAATAAATATATTTAGAATCACTATTAAAATATTTAGAAATTCAATACACCAATTATCACATATCAGCTTACTATTGTTACGCTCCTCACCCTTATCCCCTGGGGGAGTGGCGGGTGTCACTTTGGAATTTTAAAATCAATTTTTGTTGCAGATTCGAATTCTGCCCACAAAAATTTGTCAATTTTATTCGGTACATTTGTTTTAAAAAAATGAAAATGTATAAAGTTATCAATAATAACTTTCAAATTAGCAAAAATAACTTTCATTTGAAACAACTTGTGAAGAAACTTACATGAGAGAAACATGTAAATGTGTGTAACGAAAAAATGTATTTTTAATAACTTATTACAATTAAAAAATACATGCATATAATAAATAAACCAAATTATACTTTTATTTTATATTACAATTATTTTTCTCAATTTCATTTTTTAAACATTTTTTCGTTTATAGTGATCATTCATATAATTATAAATTTGCACCACATTTGAATCTCCTTCGATGGCGATTCTTCTATAACAATGTTGTAAACTTCATTATAATTTTGGAGACAACTACACCAAGACATGCAAACATCTTATAAATTTAATTTAATGCAACATTTAATTTATTGCAAGTAACTGATCTGCTTCCTTTTGTATTGCCAAGGTACTTAGTATAATTAAAACCCAAATAAAGTAACATCATTGCAATATTGTTCATCAAGAACGAGAGCTGTCAAAAGATACTTTTGATACCGGATTCTAACTCAGCGACAGCAAAACATTCACGATATTTTAGGCGTCAGACTCTATCCTCGCTCATCAGCCGAACTAAAATTCTCTAATCGGATTCGCTCTCAGCGACAGCAAAATATTCAAATAAGGTCTTTTAGAAGGGGCGATGCCGAAGGGTAATCTGGAAGCCATATAATACCCAAATTATTTTTCAATAAAATCTGTCATTGTGGGTCATTTGTCAATACTTTTGTTACTGAATCGTTGAAGAAAATTAAATGTGTTCGATTCCTTTTCCCCGTTTACGCGCGAGGGAATTAGTAGGGCAGCAGAGATATACTCTTTGGGGCCGGTAGCTGAGCGAGGAGTCTTCCAGTGGATAGACACCGGCTGGCTCTGCCGCTCATGCGCACAAGAGAACGTGCGTTATCTCCCTTGCTTTTGCATTGACTGGGCAGCGAGCCCAGCAGGAGCCTAGGCTCTCGGTAGACACGGATTTGTACAGCGATGCACGCCCACGTCTCGATCAGGCAAATTCACCTCGTGTGAAAGTAGAGTTGTTTGTGTGCCGTTTGTGTGATTTTTGTTCGTTTTTTCTTTACGAAACAATTAATGAAGCTAAAGATATAGTGTTGCAGACAACGTCCCACTGACTATGTCTCATAACTTCTAAACGGTTCACGATATCAAAATGCAGTTTTCGATACTTGAAATGTGGAATCGCGAGTCAAGTAATACTCCGTAGAGATAGAAATAGTAGCAATTCGTCGTAATGTATCGTGTTAGATAGGAAGAGACTATTGAAATCTTTATCAAAGTAGCCATGACAATGAATGAACTTTCAGGGTGAGAATTATTTGAAAGAAACAAAATTGTATCTTTTAAAATAATTGATACAATAGTGACTCAGATGGACTGCAAGTTTCAAGATTTCGAAAACTTTCATTTTATTGAATTTCTTGACGAAAAGCAGTTTTCCATTTACAAAGCGTCCTTTCGTTCAGAAAAGTTTTCTTTTCTAATAAAACAATATCCATTCCTTGACAGTGAGCAGCCTCAAAATGAAATGACAAATGTATACATTAATAATGCGAAATATATGCCTGCAGTTTTTTTTTGCTGAAGTATTTGTTAGACAATTTGGTCTAGAAAAAAATATCAAGAGACAGTTTGGTTGATACAACTCAGTCTAACTCTCCCTCTATAGATAGCATTATGTGAAAAGAATATTATTACATTCAAAGAGTTAAGACAATCCTGAGAGATTCCGTGGGAAATTAACAGTGCAGAAACGAAAGCTTTAAAGAACAAATTACCGACGTTTTTATTGAATAAAAAAACGATGAATGGAGCTAATTTACAAAATATGTAAGATAAGATTTTCAGAATACCCAATTGCATGACTCTAGCTTTGCCACTGTATTTTAGGTGTCAGGCACTATCCTAGCTCATCAGCTAAACTAAAATTCTCTAACTCTAATTCTTTTCGACAAATCTTTACCACTAACCCCTGTTGATAGCCTTAACTTGTGTTAAAGCGGCTTCTTACGTTCTTACAAAACCAGAACCGGCATCAGACTTCAATGATCAAATAACGTTCGCCGTTACTGATTATGTTAAGCATTTTTAGGTTAAATATACATCGAGTTCGATAGAAGTTCTGATACTGAATTCTAACAAACCCCTGAAAGCGAGATTGATGCCAATTTTATATACATACCATTATTATTACGTTTAGCTAGTTCTATTCCCTTTGAACAACAGTTGTGACTTTTAAGCTGAGTCCATGCGTTGACGTCTATTTTTCCCAGTTCTCTCGTTCAATTAGAGAGAAAAATTCACATTAAGTTGGCAACACTAGTAACGCGTAGTGTATTTGATTCCGAATTTAGATATGTTACTTGTTTAGATTAATTTCTTTGTACTAAAAATATTTTTAAAGTCACCTAGAAAACACTTACTTTTTTATTCAAAGTAAATTCCAATTTCTATATAACTTCAATAGTTTCAGCACTGCTAAATGTTTAGAAATTTCTGGAATTGTCTGAAAATATCTGAAAATGTCTCGGGCAGTCCTGATTCTGAAGGGACACAGGAAAGGTTATTAGTTTCTCAGAGTTTTTTTTAGATATGGTAGAGTTTCTCACAAAATTGTGATGGTTCATCATTTGGGGGGGGGGTCATGACCTCCGTGACCCCCCCTTGGATCCGCGCCTGATCCAAACACGATGAAACTGAATGTATGCACATGACTGTGCATACATTGCAGTGCAATTAAATGTTATGAAATTGCATCTTACATTTAGGTAGCTCATATAAAACACTTTGCACAGAAATCATTGGAATTTATATTGACTGGGTAAATGTTGGATTCATTTATCAAATAAAACTAGTTGAATTGCTTATAAATGTGTCTAGAAGTCATGTAAGCAATACACTAAGTTAAACTGGCGTAAGTTTTCTTTGAAAACATGTACATTTTTTCACGAAGATTAGTAAATAATCCGGTAATTTTTATAGTTTCTTTTCTTAATTAATGTATTTAACGTCAAAAAACAATTAAAAGCTTTGTGAGTTAAAGTGCTTAAAATTACTTCTGATGAAGTTTTTCGAAAACTCAAAAACTCTGTGAAAAAGAGCTTCGAATTTGCAATTTACAGTAACGCTTCAATGCCATTTTCTTAAAAATAGCTCAAAATTGTTTAAAGAAAATTGGCAGTTAGGACGCGGTTTCACAGTTCTTTATTATTCTTAAAATAATATTTTCGTTCTACTATTGCGAAAACTGCGAATTATGAAAATGTCAAAAAAATGCACTTTGGGCGGCGATAGATGGCAGCTGGCAAGAGTATGTGACAAGTCCGAATAGCTAGCCGAGACCAAAGGAAATAGAAAACCAATACGGCAAAGTGTGTGCTAGTTTTTATATTCCAGCATTGTAAACGAACTTTTCCCTTGAAAGAAACCATTCATAAAATGACGTATTATGGTACAGATTATGACTAATTGCCGTTTATGTCACGAATAATCGCGTCATTGCATATTCAGCTAATTGCAGCGAGAGAATCGTTGGGTGCTAGCGGTAAACTAAACAGCCGATCACAGTTTTTTCGCACAGATGTAAAATACTTAGTTGCATGTAATCATGCAACAAAGCTTAACATTATTAACTAGTTGGGTAATATACTATTATTAACTCACAGTTCAAATTTTCACAGACAGCTATCGCTTCCTTGCGGGAGTCTCTGTATTTTGCCTCTTGAATTTCGTGAAATTTAACTTTTCTTTTGGATGTGTTTACATTATTAAAGAAGGCAAACATGTTTATGTATTGCAAGTTCCACGAACCCATAGTAATCATAACAATTCAATTTTATCACTTAAATCTAGAAGATAAATGTTTTAATGGATTCTCAATATTTCCTTTCTTTTAGGAATTTATTAATACTGTTTTCCTAACTGCAAGTGAAACTTTATATATAAAAATATTTCAAGAAATTTAGTACAGGGAGCGATATTAGGAAAATTCTGAATTGAAAAAAGGAGGTAAACCAGTTGCTAAAATCCTATAAGTGGTAAAAGGCCATAAGTGTAATGATTAAAAGACAACCAATATAGAACTAATAGATTGTCATGGTAGGTCATGAGGTAGCCTTTTGCCTTATAGAACTAATAGATTGTCAGGTCATGAGGTAGCCTTTTACCAAGTGGAAGAGAAGATTACATTCATAATTTCCTTTGGTCTAAACTCTAAATATATAATACCTTAAATAATGAAACTCGAAAAATGTAGAAAATGTGAAAACTAGTGGTGTTAATATATTTAAGGTGGTATATTTGCGGAGTAATGCACATAATTTAGAGAAAGTTATGTAATGTATACTGCGATTTTCGTAACTTCCCATTTTTCCCACTTTCCCCTCGTTTCGTCCCATTTTTTGATTTCCCATTCTCGCTTAATGTAACTGGCAACTAGATGCTCCATAAGTTTGCAAACCACTGATGTTAAAACTTACCAGCCTATAATTGCACAATTTCGTTTTGTCGCCATTTTTAAAAATTGGTACGACAAAAGGTAATTTCCAATCTTCGGGTACTTTTGAATTTATTTATTTATTTTATTTATGTGGCCAAAAAACAGTAAAAACTGTATATGACGTGTGAGCAAAGAGATTATCTGCGCACATTTTCTTGAGGCTCAGAATAAAAAAATTAGAAACAACAATTTAGAAAATAATTATTGTTTTAGAAAAATAAAATTTGAAAAATGTTTGTTCCCGAGTTATAGAAAATCAATTTCAACGGTAAATGAACTGCTGATTTGATTTTTCAATTATTCAAAGATACGTAACAAAATTCTAACTAGGTATGGTAATATTGCTCTCCTTCTAGTTTAATTATATTCGTAGAAATGTTGTCTGGACCCCTTGACTTACCATTTTTTATAGATTTTACTTTATTCCGTAAAACGTTTACTTCAATATTCTTCGCGTTTTACTGATTAATAACGTTTACTTCAATATTCTTTGCGTTTTACTGATTCGCGACCAAAGACCCTTGAATAAGTTCGTACTGCTTTTGAAAATCGAACTGAAATACTTATTAAATGCATTCGCTTTTGCCCGATCGCCAGTAAAATAACGTGTTTCCATTTTCACGAACAACTGGGATATCCTCTTTATTTCCTTTCCTTCAACGAACAAATTTATAAAATCCTATCCAGTTATTTCCCTTCCCATCTCAATATTTTTTTAATATGCCTCCTGAGCAATTTTCTTTTCTTGCTCCAATTCTTTTGAACGATTTTAAAAATATTCATATGCTCGCTACTGCGCTTTCTGTTCTTAAATGCCTTTCTCGTTATCCCATTCATTCGCCTAATTTTTGCATTGAAGTATTCAGGATTCGGATAATTTTTTATAATTTTGCACGGAACAAACTTTTGCAAAGCATCGTATATAATTTCTTCGAACGCGCCTCTCATTTTGGTAGGGATAGTGCCTAATATACTCTATGAGATGACATTAACGCCATATTGCTCTATTCTTTTGTTTTTTTTAAAACTTACAAAAATATACTTTTTGGACTGGTGTCACAAGTTAGTGTTTACGTTAGCGGCGATTTGTTCAAATTATTGTATTTATGAGTATATGTGCTTTAAATAATGTAATTTAAAGTTCCTCGAAAACTCTCTTTTCGGAGAAAACTAGCTGAAAATTTCGCATTTTCATAAACGCTCTAACACCGTTTTCCATAAATGGCATTTATCATTCATTTAATTTCATTTTATGATATTTTTCTGTTTTTTCAAAAATTACACAAATGTAATTTTTTTAGAAAACTCTCACAATTTCAGCAATTTGTGAACACTTTTGTATTTGGGAGTGAAAATGCTACAAATGACTTCTAATGAAGTTTTTTGAAAACTCAAAACTTCAACTATATCTTGTTCAAGTTTCGAATTTACAGTAGAGCTGAAACGCCACTTCCTTAAAAACAGCTCCACATTTTTCAAATAAAATTGCCATTTAGGAGGAGGTTTTAATATTCTTTAATATTCTTAAAATAATATTTCCGTTATACTATTAAAAAATAGAAAATGTTTAAAAAAATACTAGGGAATTCGGCTGGTGAAAGATTTGTATTGTGATGGTACACACGTGGAGGGGGAAAACACCGTCACGGGAGTGTGTGGTTGAGCAGGTGTCAGGTGGCGCACTGAATTTATTTGAGGGGTGCCAAGCGCCACTCACCTGTCGCCTTGCCGGCAGAGAGAATCACAGGGGTGGCCACTCTATTAATGAGAGGATGCAGGAAGGTTGGCTATGTTTTCTACAGAGAAGAAAACACAAAGAAACTGTAGGCCGAATTCTGTTTAAAATGTTGATCGCCTGAATGGCGAGAAAACGTTTATTGACTATAATTTACAGGAATTGAGAGTTTACCATTAGTGCTGCTTATCCTACATCAGACCTGCACAACGCCTGCTCCCGCGGGCATTCTGCACTTGCGAGCCGATCGTCTGCCCGTTCGTGGCAGCGCCGAAAGTGCAAGTAGTGGGGAGTAGGAAGCTTTGCGGGGAGGGGAGAAGTCTGACGTAGCACGACGCGGCGCGTAGATTGAATGCCTGGGCGTCTAATAATGATCCATGCTTCAAAATTAAATGCCCATTTGTTTAAATGGATTATGTCTAGTATTTCAAGTTACCAGGGTCATAATTCACTGTTCTGTGCACTACTGTATATCATCCTTTGTATCCACCACTGTATGTATTTTCATTTTCTAATTTTTTTTAAGAAAATAACATGCTCATTGTCACTCTTAAGCAATATTTTAAAGCAATAGCTTTAAAATATATGCTTATATATAAGAAAAAATAGTATTTAATTCTATCTAACACAAAATAGCAATTTAATAATTGATTGTTCACCAGGAACGTTATAATTTTCAAATCATAGAAAAATGAACAAAATCATGAGAGCGATCTCTCACATGAAGATTGACACAAAATAGAATGTGTGGCAATTGCACATTTGTGACCATTTTTCCCCATTATGAAACTGAATACAAGAGATCAACGAGCAAACTTTTGTGACGATATGTTACGGACAATCATAAGATAATCATTGGTATTGGTTAAATAGAATGCAAAGGGCTTTATATTTTTACACGATCTCGTACACGACTCTACTCTCTTGTCAGAAATTAGAACAGAAAATAATCATGATTTTTTTAAGTACAATATGTTTTTGCTTTGAGAGAACTGTCTTATTTAATTAAACATAGTTAATAAAAAATAGTTTATTGCTGTCATCATCAAACAAAAACAATTCAGTATCAAAATTTTGTGTTTAGCACAACACTAAATTTGTGATTACATCGTAGCAAAGCGAATTACATTATAAGCCCTACAAGCAATTATAATACTTGGTGTCGAAATCTAATATGTATAATTCGTTGTAGTTTCATATTTCGCCCTGTCATATACCGAGAACAAACATTTGCAATATAATACAAAAGGCAATATTACTTGAACTGTATATGACCGTCATGTTCTTGCCAATTGCTCTTTAAATTTACGCGCTATCTTTCGAATTGCGCATTCTGATCGGTGGTCCCCACTCCTAGATTGGGTCTCATCGCCACCCTTCATCGATTTTCTCATTTGCACCCGAGTTGCGCGCACGCAGCTCCTGAGGTCAGTGAAAGTGCAAAATGCTGTGCAGGTCTGTCCTACATTAATTAGTACTCTGATTTTGAGCCAAGTCCTTTTGACGAATTTACATACTTGTTGGCTGGCCTTCGGTACTTCGGTTCGTGAACTGCACACGCCTGCAGTCTGGTCAGCGCCTCTGCTCGTTGCGTCCTCAGCGAGGCCTCGCCGCGTCAGATGACGTCGTAGATAGCGGGAACGGCTGCCTGCGTGTCGCTCGCCCAGGAGTCCGGTCGCCCACGGTCTTGATTTTGACGAATGGAGTCACTCATTATTTGCAAACGGGGCCGTCACACGACACCCCATCGCATAATATCAGCCACTGTTACTTGGCTGAGCACTACCGTGAGTGCTATTTTTGACTACGGCACGACTCGCCCGTTGAATGGAATTAATTCCAACTCAATGGTGATAGCGGGCGGTCGAAATTTCAAAGTCTGCCGGCACTGACAAATCTCGCCGACAGTCGTCACTTAGTAATGCCTTTACCGAAACGCCACTTACTAAAACTTTTGCCGCAATGATGGTTCAAGTTTTCGTCTTTTCCTCCGTTTGCTTTCCTGTATCCCCACCCTACCACTGGATTTATGCATGATCTCATCACGTGATTGGAATGTCGCATCTCATTGGCTTCTTTTGAAAGTTCTGGAACTTTCCACGGAATTCGGAAGCGGAGAGGCGTTTAACAACCCCTTCCCTAGCTGTTATATTTTTCTGAGCGTCTAATTGGTTGCTTTTGTTGCGTGCACACACGGCGCGGGCTCCAGTGACAAGATAAAGCGACTCCTTGTTCTGTCAGTTTGAGATTTTTATAGAGTTTTGCTGGATTATCGGACGGGAGTCGTGGAGGTTCTAATATGGCTTGTTCCGGTGCTTTTCTACGGACAAAGTGTGAGGAGCGGTGGTACAGGAAGGGTCGTCTTCCGTCGGGGATCCACCCGAGGGTCAGAGTGTCCTTTTGTGAGTTGTTGGGGGGGGGGAGGAAAGGCGCGGACATTCCTCAGCTGTGCGTGTCAAATCGGGGGTTGGCGACGCGCTGGGCCCCGGAGGCCTAAGGCCTCATTCACAATGCAAACTTAAACGCAATGTAGGTGCGTCAAGCTGGAACAGCCATGTCAGCTCACCGGAATGAAACATGTCTAATGCTTTATTGCTAATTAATTGCCAATTAATTGCCACATTTTCGAATTAATTGCCATGTATCTTCAGGGCGAAAACGGGTGTGAGCTGGCTTGACGCGAATGTTTCAGTTTTTAACAATTTTTTTCTCATAAACGGCAACTGCAATTAATTCGCGTTTGTGGTAAACAATTAGTATATAATGTGTATTATTCATGATCTTGGTTTGGTTCGATTGTGCTCGGTGGTTCTCTCTCCAAACGCATTTGAATATCTGGCATGGTTGAATATGTTTCAGATTTTAACAATTTTTTTCCCATAAACGGCGGTGGCAATTAATTCGTGTTTGTGGTAAACAATTAGTATATAATGTGTATTAATCACATTCTTGGTTTGGTTTGATTGTGCTCGTTGGTTCTCTCTACAAACGCAATTGAATATCTGGCATGGTTGAATATATTTCAGTCAAAAGTTTACTTTGCAACAAAATTTGTCCAACATAGTGGATTCTTTTTTTAAGATCGTGTATATTTTTTGAAATATTTATCCGTTTTCGCGCAATATTTTGTGCAATATATGCGGTTTAAAATATTACAAAACCATATTTTCTCGAAAAAGGTTAACACTGGAAGGACCGGAATTTCGTTCTACCTAGAAGGACCGTTGTGTGTCATTTTGGCACATGATCTCCTGAGCACTTGAAAAGCTAATATTATATATTTTTATCTTGCAGTGCAATGTAAAGTGGATAAATGAATAAATGCACATATATCTGGAACATTTTAATACATTATATTTCAAAAAATTTGAAGCCCCAAAATACAAAATTGTAGAAACTTTTACTGAACTTGAAATAATAGAGACGATACTGAGCAATGAATGAAAACGTTAATGAATATCTGTTTGTTTATAAAAATTTAATGTTCATATTAATGGAGAAAGAAAAAATTAAACACAACGTAGGCATGTTGATTTTTTTCTCACAGCATTTTCCGTAAACAAACTTTGAGCTGATACAACATGCAGGGGAAGTAAAGTTGTTATAATTGCTTTCTCTTTGGCAGTGCTTCCTTTTTATATGATTAGGTGTAACAGTGCTTTTTATCAAGAGTGAAGAGTAAGATTTAACATTTTCAGACGATATTTCATCTACTATCTTGCGAATAAATTGCAATTTATAAGTAAATGCTTTTCTTGCATCTTTCTTGAACAATATCTATGCATTTGCTTTTGGAATATCTAGGGTTTTGAATAAAATGTGAACATCATCACCTTGCGTGCACTGTATTTATACGAAGCATCTGATGTATCTATCTCCACCTATGTTTTTATAAAAAAAGTCTTCGTCTTCTTTGTCCCAGAGTTATGTGTGCTGATGCTGTCATGTAAGGTGCTCAGGATTCGAATACTTTTGTTCTTTTTGCGATAATAATCTGACCGAAGTTTTGTTTGTCCGAGTACGACCGAAATTTTGTTTGTCCAAAGTTGTAAAATTCACTATGACAAAACTGCCTAGATTTTTCTAGTGTTTTTGCTTCAAGTGTCAGATCTTGCTCATACCATCTCATTATACCTATGAATCTTATTTTATTCATATTCAGCTTTTCTGCCAATGACACAAGAAAAAAGTTATCGCAGTTCATGTTCAAGCTCTTCTCCCCTCACTCACTAAGTTCAGACTGCTGCTTTTCCTACTACTTTTATGATATTTGACATTTCTTCTTGTTCTACTTCTTCACTAGAATCTATACCAGAATCCTTGATTTCATCGCCCGTGTCATCTGCTTCCTCAGAAATGTCTCCATTGCTATCACTGCCACCTTCACTGTTTTCTTTAGTAAAACTTTAAAAGTTCAAGAGGTATTTATTACACCTTCAGTCCTTTTTCTGTACTCATTACGCAAAGTTTCACACACACTCACAGCTTGCAATTACGTTCTGCACACAGAAAGTTCTCTGTAACATATACTGTGGATTCAAAAAGAACAGGATGTATCCGGCGATTTCTAACGGATTGTTATCATCATCATGCATCGAATTTCAAGAAGGCAATAATAGTCTTATCAATCTGAAAACCAGAGATATACTTCTTCCAATGGGAAACGGAAGTATGATAAAAAATGAAATATCAAGACTTGGAAGTGTATACTGTGTCAATATGACACATGGCGGTCCTTCTAGGTATATCTAAGATTTTTTCCAATTCTATGAAAATCACAGGATTGAGCTTTACAGCACATTAAGTTCATGCACTAAAGAAAGCACTTAAAAATAACCAGTTTTCTAACTTTCAAAACTCAAGCACTACATTGTAATATGTGGCACTAATGTGTCATTTTGACACACTCGGTCCTTCTAGTGTTAAAAGGTTTTTCTTTAAACTTTTGATAGGGGTTGTGCTAAATGTACTTAATGAGATGACATAAACGCCATATTGCTCTTTTTTTATTTTTTCAAAAGTGCAAAATAATAATGTTTTGACTTGTCTCTGACGACCCTTCTTCGCTCACGCAAGAGGCTAGAGATCTCGCGCCTAATGGCCACCCACCCACCCCACAGTGCAGATGTATCCCTTGCTGTCTTTTGTCTGCACTCGCCGGGGTGCGGCCTTTCACCGCAGTGAGACATGCCCGATGTGGAGGCTTAACGGACGGGCCGGCTACCGACCGCGACCAGATGCGGCGTGCGAAAATATGAAGAAACATCAGAGCCACGCTGTCGCCGCCTCTCTTGCGACTTGCTTTGTTGCCACCGCCCTTTGCGATGGCTCCTTGGGAGGGCGACAACCTTCCAAGAGGAAGCGACTGTACCCACACAGGACGCAGAGCTGTGATCAGAAAGAGCTCCGTAAAGTTAGAATCGCAAAGTTGTGAAAAAAATTGAAATTAATCTCCCAATTTGTCGCTAATTGTTAAAAACTGAAACATATTCAACCATGCCAGATTTTCAAATACGTTTGTAGAGAGAACCAACGAGCACAATCGAACCAAACCAAGAACATGATTAATACACGTAATATACTAATTTATTACAACAAACACAAGTTAATAGCCCTTGCCGTTTATGGAAAAATAATTGTTAAACACTGAAACATATTCAACCATGCCAGATATTCAAATACGTTTGTAGAGAGAACTAACGAGCACAATCGAACCAAACCAAGAATGTGATTAATACACATTATATACTAATTGTTTACCACAAACACGAATTAATTGCCACTGCCGTTTATGGAAAAATAATTGTTAAAAACTGGAACATATTCAACCATGCCAGATATTCAAATACGTTTGTAGAGAGAACTAACGAGCACAATCGACCCAAACCAAGAATGTGATTAATACACATTATACACTAATTGTTTAACACAAACACGAATTAATTGCCACTGCCGCTTATGGAAAAATAATTGTTAAAAACTGGAACATATTCAACCATGCTAGATATTCAAATACGTTGTAGAGAGAACCAACGAGCACAATCGAACCAAACCAAGAACATAATTAATACATATTATATACTAATTGTTTACCACAAACACGAATTAATTGCCACTGCCGTTTATGGAAAAATAATTGTTAAAACCTGGAACATATTCAACCATGCCAGATATTCAAATACGTTTGTAGAGAAAACGAACGAGCACAATCAAACCATACCAAGAACATAATTAATACACATTATATAGTATTTTTTATAACAAACACAAATTAATTGCAGTTACCGTTTATGAGAAAAAATTGTTAAAAACTGAAACATTCGCGTCAAGCCAGCTCACACCCGTTTTCGCCCTGAAGATACGTGGCAATTAATTCGAAAATGTGGCAATTAATTGGCAATTAATTAGCAATAAATCATTAGACATGTTTCATTCCGGTGAGCTGACATGGCTGTTCCAGCTTGACGCAGCTACGTAATGTAATGCTGTAAACTTAGCCGCAAAATTTACATGTAAAAAAAGCGTTCACAATGACGAACGTAAGTTTCGCCTGAACCAATCAGAATTCAATGTACTGAAACTTGATCGATTCGTCTCTAACATGATGAAAAAATCTTTCCACCATGGTTTCTAGCTTTTTCTTCGAGATTCCTATCGATTTGTCTTTATATACATGCGAGTAGATGTTGTAATAGTGCTTACATTTCCTTCATCTTATAAACAAGGATTCTCATGAACCAAATTCATGAGTAATTCGTCGGACATAATTAGTTTATTCGCCATCTCAGGTTAAAGTCACAATTAAAATTGTCCAAATTCTTACATTGAATTCACTACATGCATCAAAAGCGTTCGTAAACTAGTTCTCTACATTACAATAAAAATGAAATAACCACAAACTACCAGAACACAATCTGAAATCGAACTTCCATGCTGCTCTCTGATTGGTCTGTGGTAGAATTCCGACGTAAACTTAACGTAAAAGCTTGGAGCTTGCGAACTCTTAAGTTTACGGTCTTACGTCAACGGTTACAGTCAAGGCATTGTGAATGGTCTCGCTTAATAACACATTTCTAGGTTTTGCGGCTACGTTACGTTTACGTTTAAGTTTGCATTGTGAATGAGGCCTAATGCGCATGACGGAAGGGGAGTCAGAGCAGGCGAATGGGCCCTGTAGCTCATCGCAGTATTTACGATATGATCGGTTTGATTTACTGAATCATCTAATTTAGAAATAAGAACACAATGTTTCCTGAATTATTACTTAGCGACATGAAGTGCCTGCTGCCATTAATTTATTTATGGTTTACTAGTTCATTGCTGTGTCTTTACAGACCCTGAAACAAAACACGTGAAGATATACTTAATACCTTGCGGGCCTTTCTGATTCTTTATGCCCAGGGCCTTTTGCATACTTTATGGCCCGCTCTAATACCAACACAACACAGAACATAGTTATGAATTCGATTTTGTATAGTTAAGGTGCAAGCAAATACAATAAATAAATGGCATAATACTCAAATAAATAAAATAATTCGTTATAAACCTTATTTTGCTTAATTGATATGAAAATTGCAATTTTGGATTGTTCCCGTGAATTTATAATTGCCATTAATCACTCGCACCGTTACGTATCACCTTTTTTCGAGACATAATTATATTCTTCTTCAGTAGCAGTACTACTAGTAATAAGATAAATAAGGAACATCGACTAATATCCTCAAAATGTTATTTTTTGGTGTTATGACATTTTCTAAATAACGATTGACAATATACGCGAATAACGTAAAATTATCGTTTCATCAGCGCAATTTACACTGGTAAATCTCAAATACACCATAAACATTTTCAAATATTTCCCAAGATTTTAATGGAAACCACTGTCCGTAATTTTGTTAGCTTTTGCGAGAATTTCCGCAGGAACTTCACAATATTCTTTCACTTTGTACTAACAAATCAGTCCAATAACGAGTATGCAATAGAAATTCGGTATTTACTCTGTTTTGTTTATCTGACGTCATACTGACAAATGACTATTACAATGTGTCTTTCACTGTAGACGCAAGAAATATTATAAAACAGTTTGAATTGTCGTGTTATTCAGCAACTAACTAGTAAACCATAAAGTTTTGTATGCACCATGGGCGTTACTAGATGTTTTTGCCCCTCAGGCGACTACCAACCCCTCGGGCCAGAGGTCTTCGGGTTTGGAAGTCCGGGCAAAAACATCTACTTAACACCCTTGATACATAAATAGCTATTGTGACAGGAAGTTTCTTTCTCTATCTTTTATTTAAATTTTACGTTGTTACAAACTTTGTTTTAATTATACTTATTCATCTAACAATCTGTTATTTTGATGCACATCGAATTATTGAACAAACTTAATTTTTCTCTCATAGTCGCAATGTATTTCCTTAAATTTATCTTAATAACTAAACGTTCTTGACCTTGAACAAATTATTTTAGTAAATTCTTTTCCGTAATTAGTTGATCACTTTCCTCATGACTATGAAGACCGCTCTCTTAGTGTTACGAAGACTCGATCCGCCTTTGGTGTCGTCCAATCCACAGGTTCTTGATTCCACACTATATTCGTATATGCATACGTTTTCTGTAATGTCCGTGTGCTACATATAATAAATTTCTGTTAATCACGACCTATTTTAAACTTATGGATTTCAACACCACTGCGAATGTACATCTTCTGTGGACCAAATCCCGCGAAATCAAAGCGAAAATTTTTCTACACAAAATTTCTTCCAGAGCACGTCCGAACCCTACCAGACCCACAGCAATTTTGACCCAATATTCTCTTCAATAAGTTTTTATTGATTGTCTATTTTCATTGCATAAAGAAAAGTTCTATTAATTATAGACAAAAAACCTCTACTTAAACAAAATTCCCAAAATTTTGTTCGTAATAGTCAGGAATTAGTGAACCAATTGAAAGAAATAATAATTCCTGACAATCACATTTTGGCTTCCCTAGATGTTATTGGAATGTTTCCAAACATTCCACATCACCATATTATTGAGAGTTTGAATGAAGCCCTTGACGTTGATGATTCGATCCCGATTCCTAATTCTGAAATTATTAGATTAGATGCATTTTAGCTAATATTGAATTTTCATTTGATAATCAAATTTATCAACAAATAGATGGAACTCCCATAGGAGGTTCTCTTAGTTCTTAATTCTCTGAACTTGGAAGAAGATGGATGGACCAATAGAAGGAGACCCAACGGAACGAAAGTTCTAATGCTTGCAGAAGAAGAAGAAGCAGAATATGAGAGGAATATTAGAGCCATTTAGCAGACAGGACGCGGTAACGACTCACAGAATAGAAACTGGTCATGGGTTAGATTTTGAAAACGTTAAAATTCTTGATAAGGAAACCAGGAGATTCCCAAGAATCATTTTTGAAACCCTTCATATTAAATTAAATGACTCTATGAATTCGATGGTTGAATGTAACAACTTCACTAATGCATATCATAACATATCACGCAAATAATATTTATTATTAACTAATATTTATTATTTTCTTCCATTATTGACCCCTACCTGCGGTTACCTGACCCCCTGCCTCTTTATTCTATTCGTTTGTTTTACTTACGATTCACAAATGTAAAACTTATATTTAATATAAGGTAAGCTTCCATTATTTAATGTTTTCTGCTTACATGATATTTAAAAAGATTCATTTTATCTAATCATATTTATGTAATAAATTTGATTTTAGCCAAAATGTACCTGATGATGGAGACAAATGATCTCTGAAACGTTGTAAAACTCCAACCTGTAAAACTCCAACTTTGTTTTTCTTCAAACTTGTATGAAATATACTTTATTATCATCTGATCTGATTGTCTATAATTAATGGAACCTTTCTTTATGCAATATTCTCTTCCATTGAATCACCTCTTTTTCTGCCATTCACTTGTTCTTCATTGTTATTGCACTGAATACGATGCTTGCTTGTCCCGGTCGGGGACTTACTGGGATTCTTTTGCCAATTGTAACAATGTTTCTCTAGTCCAACATAATTTATTAAAAATGATTTTTTCTAATATTTTAGATATTTACGCAAACATATCTTAGTTATTATTTATCGACGGTCTGCGTTCTCAATATCTCATTTGTTTTCCCAGATTTCCCTTTCTTCCTATCTTATTCCGTCGACATATTTTTATTAATTTATATAAAAATACACGATTGGTCTTTTTTCGTTCTCAGTATATATTTTTATATTTCTGTATAACACCATAAATTCATTTTTTCCCGTAAATGTGTTTTTATGTAGAGAAATTATACGCCACGAGGCCATTTCCTTCTCTTACAGACGCATCGAAAGTGAAGATGCCGAGACGTAAGCATAGAGGACGTAAAGGAGGGGACGGAGTTGAAGGTGCTGAAGCCTTCCAGAGCATAAAGAAGGAGCTCGAGAACGTACAGGAGGCAATGCTCCTGCAGAAACAAGAGATGGAAGAGATGCAGGAAGCTCTTCGCCTGCAGGAACACGAAGGGAAGAGAAAGGCCGATGAAGTTCTCCGTCGAAAGGTACAGGAAGAGGAGAGAAGGATGCAGGAAGCCTTGCAGTTCCAGCAGCAGATGGCAGAGCAGAAACTTCTTTGCCTGCAAAAACAAGAGGCGGAGGACACGGTCCAGGAGCCTCTGCGGTTGAAGAAACAAGAGATGGAGGAGATGCAGGAGGCCCTGCGCCTGCAGGAGGAGAGGGCGGCGGCGGCGCTGCGCGAGATGGAGCGGAAGCTGCAGGAGAAGGACGACGCCATCCGCGCTCTGCAGCAGCGACTCGAAGAGACTCAGGAGAGAGTGACGGCCATGGAGGAGAGAACGACGGCTCCGGAGGGATCTGGAGGGGAAGGAGGTTTGCAGCGTCTGGACGTGCCGTATCAATGAGGTCGAGGCCTCTCTGCAAAGTGCATTGCAGAAGTTCATGCCCCGCGTTGAGGCTCTGTTGAACCAAGTGAAGGAGCCCCAGTCTACTCGTGTGTCCGTTGCCACCTCCGCCGCCAGCGCCCTGCGAAGCACCGGCGACGGGAGGGGCAGCAGCGGGCGGAGGGGGAGGAGCCCCCCTCCCCCACCCCCACTTCCTACAGGCGCCGGCCACCAGGGCGCAGCGGCCGACGAGGACGGAACGCGCGAGGCAGCGGGTGGAGCGCCGGGTGCGGGAGGCGGCAAACCAGGATGGAGAGGGCTCTAACCTCTCCTCTCCCCCTGGGGAGAGAAGTTGTGTGACGCGGCAGAAGAAGGGAAACTAAGTGAGGTACGAGGTCTCATAGTTTTCGGTGACGACGTCAACTTTACTGATCGATATGGTTTTACTCCTCTAATTATTGCAGCTTGCAATGTGCACGAGGACGTGGTGTCGCTCCTTCTGCAACGAGGCGCCGATGCAAACGCTGTCACCCTCAATGGGACTTCCGCGTTGCACTTTGCTGCGTACTATGACCGCAGCGGTCGCTGCGTGGAGCTGCTGCTGAACGCGGACGCCGCCGTCAACGCGAGGGATATTGATGGAGAGACTCCTCTGCACCGGGCGGCGGCCGCTAACAATGAGGAAGCGGTGCGCGCGCTCCTCGCGGCCGGCGCCAGGAGAGACCTTAAGCCATGGGAAGGGCGTTGGAAGAACAAGACGCCGTTTGACTTCTCGTCTCCTGCTGTACAGAAGCTCCTGCAAGGGAAGCGCCAATAAGAAGGAAAGAGAGAGTTCGCTGCCAACAGTGCCCTCCTCGCGGCCGGCTCTAGGTGAGATTACAAGCCATTGGACAGAGATTCCAAGGACATGACACCATTTGACCTCTCGTCTCCTGCCGTCCAGGAGCTCCTGCAAGGGAAGCGTCAATAAGAAGGGAAGAGAGAGTTCGCTGCCCACAGTGCCCTCCTCGCGGCCGGCTCTAAGTGGGATCTCAAGTCATTGGACAGAGATTACATGACACCGTTTGACCTCACGTCTTCTGCCGTACAGTTGCTCCTGCGAGGGAACCGCCACTTTCGTCTATAAAAGTAACGGAAAGGCTTTAACTTTATTTTTCAAATTGTCGAAGTGGGGAATTCCGTGGCCTTATGAAACACACTGAACTCTTTTCGGATTTAATTAATCACATTTAAATTCTAAGTAGAATCAGATTACTGTTATTTTTAAATAAATACGTAACTTAATTTAAAAAAACTAATTCAATTAAATTAAAAATATAGTTTAGAGGGTAGTTTTTTGTTTTTTTATATTTTTCACAATTCTCATCTATTTATTTATTTTCATCTTTACCACGCACTTGACACGCATTCGTGACATGGCTACTATTCGCTATACATTTTCTACTCTCTACATTCTCAAAGCCGATCTTCTGAATGCCTTCACACATGAAACAATAATTTAGATGAATATATCCGAAGGCTCGAAGAAGTCGTTCAAAACAGACGGTTAGACAACAATAGGCAACACCGCGAAAACCTCCAACCACCCATTCGCGAAAGCAAAAACAGAATCACCACTACCAATCACGACTGAAAACATATTTTCTGTATTAGATTATGACAACGATTTTCCTTGCCTCCCCAATCCTCACTACCCTCTCCCATCATCAACACGTCCATCCACAATCCAACGCAAACAGGATAGCTAGCGAAAAGAAACAAAGATATGAACAGTTGCTCAACTTGGCCCACGAGTAAACAAGAACATTACAAATGAGTCCATCAGAAAGGTACTCATTTTAGCAGATAGCCATAGGCGACAAATGTCCTCACTGCTCAGTGGTAAACTCCCATCCAATTTGTCATGGGTGTGTTTAGACCTAACGGGAGGTTTGCCGATGTGACCAGTGAGTTGGACACGCACACAAACACACTCACCAAACGGGATACAGTCATCATCGTAGGAGGGCAGAATGGCTTTAATTTAGGTGGTCACTTTACGTCTGAACAACATGTTGACAAATTACAACGTACCGGCAAAACACGAACACTATAGTTTCGACTCTGCCCTTCAGGTACATCAATCCAACACTGTGCAAAGAAATTAGTCGCGCAAACAACCAATTGAAACTGCATCTGAGAGGCACACGTGTTCAATTATTTTAGCTAAACTTTCTCTCAGAAAAACACTTCACCCGGCTTGGTCTTTACATGAACCTTGTCGGAAAACATCCACTCGGTGGTGAGCTTGCAAAACATCATTCCACAACCTCGGCAGTGTCCTGCCCAAGACCCATCACCACCCACATCTCCTATTTCTCTTCCATCCTCCGGGACCCCTTTGGACCCAATTACTGTATACCCTGAACCTAATCCGTGTACTACCTCTCCTACTATTCATTCCTCTACATCTGTCGCCCCTCCTTTCTCACCTCTTGTCACTGCTAGGACACGATACTTCCTTCGACCAAGCACTCGTGGTAAAAATGAAATAAATAAATAGCAACTACAGTCAGATGTAGCAGAAAACATTCGTGTAGGTACACGCAAAAGATTCGAAAAATGCATCATAATGTGCAATATCTTTCAAATAATGCTGAATTTATCGAGGCAAAATTACAATGTGATCTAAGACAAATATGTTTTTTGCTTTACAGAACATGGTCTCATAATGATAAACGTTGTCTTATAATGACATAAACACACTCCAAATTCCTAGTTTTTACCTTGCAGGATCTTTTTGTACAGTGAGGGAATCAAATAAGGGCCCTGCTTACGGAGGTTCGTGTACTTACGTAACAAATGATATTGATTCTACCTTCTCGTCAGAATTCAATGTATATGCAGTTGAAAAAGTTTTTGAATAAACAGTAGTACATCTTACTACGCTTAAAATTATCTTACTTTGCATTTACAGACCTCCAACAAAGCGAGCTTCGGATCATTTCACATTCTTGGAAAATCTAGAGATAATGCTGAACAAAATTAGAAAACTCTCTTTTAAATCCATTGTTGTATGTGGAGATTTCAATATTGATTTTCTGAGCGAATCCCACGAGCAAATCCCAAGAACAGAGTCTCAATTTACTTTATTCTTTTAATTTAGATATTACAGTGAATGTACCTACACGGAATACATTTAAATCACAAAAAGCATTAGATCAAATTATTAAAAGCATGAAGTGCACGTTAATGCTTTAAAAAGCATTAAAAGCATTAACAAAACCACAACTACGTATGAAATAATAACGAATAATCTAGTTTACAGTGACCACGATTCACAAATCCTTACAATTATTAAGAACATAAACATTGACACAATAAATAATACACGCATGTGCAGAGCATTCACTTAAGTTAATATAAAATTATTTACTTGGTGAAGGAATCATGAGATGCAGTTTATAACGCTGTTGACACAAATGAAAAAAAAATTTCTCCATGCTTTCAATTCACTTTAACGCGTGCTTTCCTCTTAAAAGAGAAAATTAAACATTTCAAGTAAAAGTAATACTTGGATCACACAAGGAATTAGAATATCGTATAAACACAAACGTATGCTTTACTTTATTTCTAAACATCATAATGTATCACCCGGTTTCCATGTATACTTCCGAGAATACAAAAGAATTTTAAGGAAAATAATAGTTCAGGCAAAAATAATGAAACATAGTCAAGACATTTCGAACGCTAGTAACAAAATTAAATCAATATGGGATATCGTAAAAAATACAACCACATCATCTCGATACCTTGTAGAGAATGTTATTTTAAAGGATAATGAAAGAGAAACGAGTAATCCGGAAAAAGTTGCCAATCTCTTCAACAAACACTTTTCTAGAATTGCGTCTGATCTCACAAAGGGACTAAAACCACAAAATTCAACAGCTTACGCTTCCCAAAAAATTTCTGATACGATCTTTATTTCTGAAACTTCTCCCAACGAAATCCTCAGAATAGTTAGTAAACTAAAAATAAATACTCATCTGGTTTAGATGAATTTCCGGATTATTTATTTAAAACTTGTGCACCTGCCTTTATACATCCGTTAACTCACATTTTCAATGCTTCTTTATAAACAGGAATATTTCCAGATACTTTGAAAATAGCAAAAATTAAGCCACTCTTCAAAAAAGGGAACAAAAATGAAATTTGAAACCGACCAATTTCTGTTTTGCCAGTTTTCTCAAAAATATTAGAGAGGCTTTTCTACTCACGAATGGAAACATTTCTCAGGAAAAACAAAGCGTTTTCAGACTCACAACAGGTTTTAGAAAATCAAAATCTACGGAAACTGCCATTCTTTCTTTTCTCAAAGATGTTGCTTTATCAATATACCAAAATAAACACCCATTTGAATATTCTAAGATCTTTAGAAAGCTTTCGACGTTATTGACCATAACATCTTGCTCTCAAAATTGCCTTCGTATGGAATTCGTGGTATTAACCTAGATTGGATAAATTCGTACCTTAAACATCGGACTCAAAGTGTAGAAATACCATACTGGCACGAATGGACATTATTTACTTATGTTTCAAATTTTTTGCCAATTGAGCATGGGGACCCGCAAGGTTCGATCTTAGGGGCTATCCTCTTTCTGTTATATGTAAACGATATGCCCTCGTCTTTTAAAAATGGAAGAACGGTTCTGTTTGCCGATGACACGTATGTTCTTTGCACAAAAGAAGCAGTAAATAGTACAATTTCAGAAGTTTCAAATTGCTTTAATAATAACAAATTAATTGTTAACGAAAGAAAAACGGTTTCAATGCATTTTTGCATTTCAAATCGGCAATCACATGTTCCATTGAAAATGAACAATATGGAATTAGCTGATGTTGAGGTAACAACATTTCTAGGTCTCTCAATTCAATAAAACCTCAAATGGATTGTACATATAACAGAATTAAACACTAAATTAAGTTCATTATGTTACACATTCGGAATTCTTTCAAATTCTGTCAGCCTTCACGCCGCTCGTTGCGTTTATTTTGCAAATGTACATTCCTGCCTGAGATATAGCATAATATTCTGGGGAAGCTCATCCTGTAGTACTCAGACCTTCAGATTGCAAAAGAAAAATATTCGAATAATGAAAAAATGACAGACGGACAGACAGACAGACGAACATACAGACAGACGAACAGACAGACAGACGGACGGACAGAAATACAGACGGACAGACGAACAGACAGACAGACGGACAGATAGACAGACGGACAGACAGACGGACAGACGGACGGGCAGACGGACAGACGGACGGGCAGACGGACAGACGGACGGGCAGACGGACAGGCAGACGGACGGGCAGACGGACAGGCAGACGGACGGGCAGACGGACGGACAGACGGACGGACAGACGGACGGGTAGACGGACAGACAGACGGGCAGACGGACAGACAGACGGGCAGACGGACAGACAGACGGGCAGACGGACAGACAGACGGACAGACAGACGGGCAGACGGACAGACAGACGGGCAGACGGACAGACAGACGGGCAGACAGACGGGCAGACGGACAGACAGACGGACAGACAGACGGGCAGACGGGCAGACGGGCAGACGGGCAGACGGACAGACAGACGGACAGACAGACGGACAGACAGACGGGCAGCCGGACAGACAGACGGGCAGACGGACAGACAGACGGACGGGCAGACGGAGAGACAGACGGACGGGCAGACGGACGGGCAGACGACCGAAAGACGGACGGGCAGACGGACGGGTTGAGGGCCGGGTTGACGGACCGAAAGACGGACGGAAAGACGGACGGAAAGACGGACAGACGGACGGAAAGTGCAAAATTTGAATTCAACGTAACTGCTTCCAATAAGACGGGGAAGTATGTGCTGTTGTAGCTCCACTAGTTACATTTATGATTATATGCGCTTTTAATAATGTCCGATATAGTTCCTCGAGAACTCAAACTTTTGTGCGAAAACTAGCTCAGAATTTCACATTTTCAGAAACGCTCTAACCCCATTTATCGATGAATATCCCAAAATGTGATTTTTTATAAATTATACGAATGTAATTTTTTTTGAAAGACCTCTCACACCGTTAGTATACACATGTCAGGAATTTTTAAACACTTTTGTATTTGTGAAAGTGTTTAAAATGACTGAATTTTTTTGAAAACTCAAAATTTTCTGGAAAAAAACCCGCAAATTTCGAATTTACAGTAGCGCATAAACGCTATTTTTTTTAAAAACAGCTCCCGATTTTTCAAAGAAAATTGCCTTTTAGGACGGAGTTTTAGTATTCTTTAGTATTTTTAAAATAATATTTCCGTTCTATTATTAAGAAACCGAAAAATTAAGAAAACGTTAACAAAAAGTACTTTGGTTCGTAGCCATTCAGTTGGTGAAATATTTATATTTACGATATGATTAGTTTGATTTAGTGAATCATCTAATATAGATCTAACACAAGGATCCCTGAATTGTTACTCAGCGACATAAAGTATCTGCTGCTATTAATTTATTCGTGAAAGCCAGTTTCTTTCTCTATCTTATATCAATTTTATGTTGTGTCAAACTTTGTTTTAATTATACTTATTCATCTAACAATATGTTATTTTGATGCACATCGAATTATTGAACAAACTTAATTTTTCTCTTATAGTCGCAATGTATTTCCTCAAATTTATCTAAATAACTAAACTTTCTTGCCCTTGAACCAATTATTTTAGTAAATTCTTTTCCGTAATTAGTTGATCACTTTCCTGATGACTATGAAGACCGCTCGCTTGGTGTTACGAAGGCTTGATCGGCCTCAGGCGTCGTCCAATCCACAGGTTCTATATTCCACACTATATTCGTATCTTCATGCGCTTTCTGTAATGTCCGTGTGCTACATATAATAATTTTCTGTTAATCACGACCTATTTTAAGCTTATGGAAATCATCAGCACTGCGAATCTTCCGTAGACCAAATCTTACGACATCTAAGCGAAAACTTTTTAAAATGAACTTCCTGCCAAACCTTACCCTACGTCTTAAGCCTCCCAGACCGAGAGCAATTCTGACACAAAATTCTCTTCCATCGAATCAGATCTTGTTGTTTTGCCATTCACGTGTTCTGCATTGCTATTGCACTAAATACGATGCTAGCTTGTCCCGGCCCGGGACTTATTGGGATTCTCTTGCCAATTGTAACCATCTTTCTTATGTCTACCATAATTTACTAAAAATGATTTTTTCTAATATTTTAGATATTTACCCAAACACCTCTTTATTGTTATTTATCGACGCTTTAAGTTCCTAGCGTCTCATTTTTGTTTATATTTTTCCTTCCTTCCTATCTTATTCCGTCGACATATTTTTATTAATTTATACAAAAATACAAGATATATCTTGAAAAAGAAAAAATACCTATTTTTTATTTGTGTATAACAGCATAAATTCCTTGTTTTGGCGTTAATGTGTTTTTATATAGAGAAATTATACGCCACGAGGCAATTTTCTTCTTTGTCTTCCAGAGGGATCGAAATCCAAGATGCCGAGGCGCAAGCGGATACAGGAAGCCTTGCACTTGCAGCAGCAGAAGGCAGAACAGAAACTTCTTCGCCTGCAAAAACAAGAGGCGGAGCACACAGTCCAGGAGGCTCTGGGCTGGCAGAAACAAGAGATGGAGGAGATGCAGGAGGCCCTGCGCCTGCAGGAGGGGAGGGCGGCGGCAGCGCTGAGCGAGATGGAGCGGAAGCTGCAGGAGAAGGACGACGCCATCCGCGCTCTGCAGCAGCGACTCGAACAGACCCAAGAGAGAGTGACGGCCGTGGGGGAGAGAAGGACGGCTCCGGAGGGATCTGGAGGGGAAGGAGGTGTGCAGCGTCTGGAGTGCCGGATGAATGAGGTGGAGGCCTCTCTGCAAAGTACGGTGCAGAAGTTCATGCCCCACGTTGAAGCTCTGTCGCGGCAAGAGGAGGAAACACAATCTACATCTTGCGTCCCTTGCCACCTCCGCCGCCAGCGCCCGCGAAGCACCGGCGACGGGTGGGGCAGCAGCGGGCGGAGGGGAGGAGCCCCCCTCCCCCACCCCCACTTGCTCAGGCGCCGGCCACCAGGGCGCAGCGGCCGACGAGGAGGAACGCGCGAGGCAGCGGGTGGAGCTCCGGGTGCGGGAGGCGGTGTTGAGGAGGGAGAGGGCAGGAAAGGCTCTCTCTACCGACTCCGTCCCATGGCAGTTGTGGGACGCGGCAGAAGGGTTGTGTCATGCAACATACGAAGGAAGATTAAGTGACGTACGTCGTCTCTTAGACTCCGGTGCCGACGTCAACTACATTAATGAATATGGTTTCACTCCTCTAATTAATGCAGCCTGGAATGTGCACGAGGACGTGGTGTCGCTTCTTCTGCAACGAGGCGCCGATGCGAACGCTGTCGACTGGCTCGGGTCTTCCGCGTTGCACTGGGCGGCGTACTATGACCGCATGGGTCGGTGCGTGGAGCTGCTGCTGCGCGCGGGCGCCGACGTCGACGCGAGGGATGAGGATGGAGTGACTCCGCTTCACCGGGCGGCACGGAATAACAAACACGATGCGGTGCGCGCGCTCCTCGCGGCCGGCGCCAGGAGGGACCTCAAGCCATGGGAAGGACGTTGGAAGAACAAGACACCGTTTGACCTCTCGTCTCCTGCCGTTCAGGAGCTCCTGCGAGGGAAGCGCCAATAAGAAGAAAAGAGAGAGTTCGCTGCCAACAGTGCCCTCCTCGCGGCCGGCTCTAGGTGAGACTTCAAGCCATTGGACGGAGATACAAAGGACATGACACCGTTTGACCTCGCGTGGGGTCGAAGCGCACGTGATCTTCTCCGCCATTAACATGAAGAGAGAACCTTTATCCCACAGGTATGGTTGTCAATTCACTTTCAAATCAAGTGTGTAGTGAAAAAAGGCTGTGTTCAGCTGGCACATCCACTAGAGCATAATCACGTCAAACCAAATGTAATATTTGGTACTCATTTATTTTCCCAATATTAAGTTTATTACTCTTCCTGTTTATGAAACAAAAGTGGTTGTGCTGGCTTGGCTGTCATGCTGACACAACCAAATAAAAAACTAGGTGCTACAACGGCACATACTTTCCCGTATTATTGGAATAAATTACGTAGAATTGAAATATTGCATTTTCTGCCCTACTAACATCTTAGCTATTATTTGAAAACATCCAATGCAACCAAGAAGCGATCAACCACGGTGTAAGATATATAGGTGTGTAAACTAGCCGTCTTCGGGACAAATTTTTTCAAGCCAGTTTGAAGGTAGTTCCTGTCTTGTCCGTACGGTGCGCATGATTGGTTGGGTTGGCGGTGTAAGATATGCATCTTAAACTGTGGCTGTTACACATTACACGACCACTCACGACCTTGCGCAAGAGAGACCCAAAGATCGCAGCACTTATATGCGAGAACTGTGAGAACTAGCCTCACACATGCTTCAGTTTTTGACTGGGAGTGAACACTCCTACGTATCTTACACAGTGCGAACAACTCACTATTTACATCGCAGTTTTGTCAAAAGTATGTGAATTCCACCAATGCATAAAAATATAATACAAATGTTTTGTAAACTTGTATTGGAAAAAGAAGTTGATGACATACATCTCTATCAAGTCACAACAATGACACGTAATTCACAGAAATTCGCGACAGCGGAACGGAATTCAATTGTTGCGTTCCTGCATTGTCGATATTCCCTTAATGAGCTAGCAATTCTTATTTCCAATATTTGAAAAGAAATAATTTATTTATAATTTAATGTGTAAATGTATAACAAAAGGTTGAATATAAAAACGAACAAAGAAATAATATACAAAATTGCAAATTCTAATTTACGACGCATACGGCTGTCTGAAGCGCAGTAAATTTTGTAGCGGGTTATTATGTTTGTGACGAAATTATAGAAAAACTACTGGTATTTTCAACAAATTCAGCGTGACCTTATTTGAAGATATAGTTTTGATAAATATTGTAACAGTACATCGATCCCCACCATATCAAATTTGCATACGTGATATGAGCTGATCATGGAAGAGCTGCCCTTCGGCGCTACCGCCACCGTCACGCCCTTTGTCACCGTCCTAAGATCATTCAGTACTTCCAAAGGGTAGCGCCCATCAGCGGATTAGGCCGCTTAGCGCAGCCGTTACCGGACGTTGGAGATTTGCGCTTCGCAGAAAGACATTAAGGGAAACTTATTCCTAGAATTCTCACACCCCCAAATGTTATTTTCAACGGACATGCGCTGATATTTCTATTGGCTAAAGCGAGGCCTCACTCCGACACCTTTCGTTTAACCTTCCAGCGGGCGCACTGTCCTAAATTTTACGACAATAGCAGATATTTTTTTTGTTTTTCTGTCAACTCATTGTTGTCGAAGACTTCTGCGTTCTTGGTATTTCTTGCAGGTATCTTTAGTGATGCATTCCTGCAGCAACTGTTTATTTTGCACGCTTTGTTCAGTTTTTGTAACGCTCTATTCGAGATGAGTGCATAGTGACGTAAACTTTACGCTGCGCGCCGGCTGTTGTGCTAAAATATTGCATAATAATTTCGCCTAATCGAAATTTTCTGAAAAATATACAGATAAAGAATGCGTGGGAACGAAAATCATAATCTTCTTCAAGACTCGTATGATCGGAGGAAGATCATGAATTGGATAGTGACAGTGACAGTAAACAAATGTTGAAAATATAGACGAGCATCAGAACGATACTGGATCGGAACAAGATGGTTTTCATACTAAATACAAACGTTTATCAACGGATATGTTTTTGGTAGTAAATATCATTCTTAGATATTATAATGCGATATAAAATTCCATTGTTCTACGATTTCTTTGATTTTTTCAAGAGTCATTGAATGTCGTAAAATTTACGACACGCGCCTGTGTGAACATTTTGCGCGCGCCCGCAGTAAGGTTAAAATAACGAATAAAGAATAACCTCGCAGGTGGATGGTGGGAGACAGAAGTTTAATGGTGAGTGTAACTTCGTTTCTGACAGATACCGACAAATTTCGTCGTGCTTTTAATGTAACGTAGTATTATTTTAGTTTAAAAACATTATTATTCAAAATCTTAATTGAAATTGTAAATGTATAAAAAGTAAAACTTGAGGCTCATTAAACATCTCAATTTCTTGAACGCATTCAGCATATTGGCAACAATTGCTTGATAGTCTCTATCTTTTTTGTTGACTAGGAACTTATTAACAACGTGATTAAAAGCACTCTACGCTTCATTTTCATTTTCTGTCAAATGTAGTTCAAATTGGGAATCAAACATCACTTTTCTAATATCAGTCTCAATCAATAAATTTGCTGCAGACAATTGCGTTAACTTGTCACAAAGGTACTTGAAACACTGCTATTCTTTAGGTTTGTTAGCAATTGTTTCATAAGACCTAATTTTATGTGCAATGGACGTAGCAGAATCTCATGTTGATCCACCAGATGTTCCCGTAGAATGTTCTTTTCCCTCGGGTTTAAAGATTTTGTTACAGGCCAATTCTTTCTAGACTAATGCTAATCTCCTGCCCTACTATCCCATTCACATAGTAAATATGGGAATTTATAACTTCCTGCATCTCATACATTTCTAGATACTCAGAGCAGCATTTGCCTAGCAATACAGAAAAAATGTTAAAACGTGAACAAATGGTGGATGATACGGCATTTTTAATTTATTTTTCGAATCAGCAGACTTAGAATGATACGAATTAGGTAAACACTCAAATAATAATTTCGTTCTACTATTGCAAAAACGGCAAATTAAGAAAATGTTGAACAAAATTTACTTTGGGCGGCGATAGATAGCAGCTGGCAAGAGTATGTGACAAGTCCAAATAGCTAGCCGAGACCAAAGGAAATAGAAAACCAATACGGTAAAGTGTGTGCTTTTATATTCCTGTATTGTAAACGAACTTTTCCCTTGAAAGAAACCATTCATAAAATGACGTATTATGGTACAGATTATGACGTAATTGCCGTTTATATCACGAATAATCGCGTCATTGCATATTCAGCTAATTGCAGCGAGAGAATCGTTGGGTGCTAGCGGTAAACGAAACAGCCGATCACAGTTTTTTCGCACAGATGTAAAATACTTAGTTGCATGTAATCATGAAACGAAGCTTAACATTATTAACTAGTTGCGTAATATACTATTATTAACTCACAGTTCAAATTTTCACAGACAGCTATCGCTTCCTTGCGGGAGTCTCTGTATTTTGCCTCTTGAATTTCGTGAAATTTAACTTCTCTTTTGTATGAGTTAACATTATTAAAGAATGCAAAAATTTTGATGTATTGCAATATCCACGAATCCAAAATAATCATAACAAATACATTTCCTCACTTGAGTCTAGGAGATAAGAAATGTTCCAATGGATTCTCAATATTTTCTTGCTATCAAGAATTTTTTAATGCTGATTTCCTTACTGCAAGTGAAACTGTGTATATGAATATTTCAAGAAATTTAGTAACTGAGAGCGATGTTACGAAAATTTTGAATTAAGAGACCAGTGGCTGTAAAACTGCTGTAAATAATGTAAGGCTATAAGAAAAATGGTGAAAAGTCAAGCAATATAGCACTAATAGATTGTTGTAATTCGCATATCGTGGGATAGCTTGATAACAAATGGAAGAGTAGATTACATTCATAACTCCCCTCGGTCTAAAATCAAAATATATAATAGGGTCATTCCATATTAAATCAACAGTCATTTTACATCACCATCTCAGATTCAAATGAAATTTGACACATAGGTAGTATGCATGGAGAATAAGAAAACTACAAAGTTTGAGTAAAATATTTCCATCCGTTTCTGAAATACAGCCATGTAAAATTTTGCAAAATTGGCTTCCCGAAAATGTTTAAATTGATGTAGAACCTCACCAAATTAAGATAGAGAGCTGGAACAGGTGTCATTTTGCAGCTTTCGTTATGGCCTTTTATATGATATACAACTCAATAGGGGTTGCGTTCAAAAAGGTTTTCAAATTTGGATATAAAATTTTGATTTTGAGTTTTTTCAAAATGCTCATCTTCAAAAAAATTGAAAAAATTCTATAATAATCCTTGTATAGATCCAAACAGATGGTGCAAGTTTAAAAATGGGACTGCAATGGGTTCATATGGTAATCTTTATTTAAAATGCACAATATTTACTTACTCTAGATTTTACTGATTTAAAATGCATTTTATTTCAAATTATAAGACCTAGTATATACAAATTATTATTTTGTGTTTTTTGTTGGTGAGTGTGTTGTGTTTTATTGTTACTATTATTATTATTATTATTATTATTATTATTATTATTATTATTAGACCGCGGAACTTCATGCAATTGCAAATGTTTTGACTGTGCATATCGAAAGGAAGCTTTATCTAACACCAAAAATAAATCAAATCTACCTTATTTTTATTTTGCATGTGTGCAATTTTTTAGTTTAAATGCTTATTTTAATGTATGCGGTATATTTTAGTGCATATATTCCAGGTTTTTGTGGAGAAGAGGATCGAGGTCAGATCTTTTCGGGTATTTCTCTTTCAACTTAGAAGTGGCTTCTGAAAGGCTAGGGAAATTGAACTTCCTTAGTACCCTTCGCACGGTTTCGGGATTTAGTTTCTTGCCAATTCCAATTTATAAGTGTGGAGTAACTTTTGATGCATTAATACGAGGGTCCTTCTTTATTATTTTCACAACAAGATTCTCTTCTGGATCAGAAAGTCTTCGGACGTTCTCCTCCGGGTTCCAGTTCAATCGCCTATTCATTGATGGACCATGAGATTGTCACTCACTGTGCTTTTTTCATTAACGGCATTGGCAAAATTTTGGGCATCATTAACCCTTTGTATGATGTTAAATAACCAGCTGCCGCTGCTCAAAGTTGGTGTTCATTCCTCAACGATTCATTTCGCTTAAATGTTTAGGTTCCCACGTATCTGGTTCATCAACTGAAAGGTGACCATGGTTTGTTTTACTTTTGGTGATAGGTAAAGTTATATACATTTCCTTTCGATATGCATTCAGTAAAAATATGCAATTGCATGACATTCCGCGGTATAATAATAATAAAAAGAAGAAGAAGAAGAAGAAGAAGAGGAAGAAGAAGAAGAAAATTCATAACAACAAAACACAACACACTCGCCAATAATAACACTAAATTAATAATTTGTATATATTAGGTCTTATAATTTGAAATAAAATGCATTTTAAATCAGTAAAATCTAGAGTAAGTAAATATTATGCATTTTCAATAAACATAACCATATGAACCCATTGCAGTCCCATTTTTAAACTTGCACCATCTGTTTGGAAATATACAAGGATTATTACAGAATTTTTTCAATTTTTTTGAAGATGAGCATTTTGAAAAAACTCAAAATCAAAATTTTAAATTCAAATTTGAAAACCTTTTTGAACGCAATCTCTATTGAGTAGTATATCATATAAAAGGCCATAACGAAAGCTGCAAAATGACACCTGTTCCAGCTCTCTATCTTAATTTGGTGAGGTTCTACATCAATTTAAACATTTTCGGGAAGCCAATTTTGCAAAATTTTACATGGCTGTATTTCAGAAACGGGTGGAAATATTTTACTCAAACTTTGTAGTTTTCTTATTCTCCATGCATACTACCTATGTGTCAAATTTCATCTGAATCTAAAATGGTGAGGTAAAATTTTAATTAAAACTGTGTTGATTTAATATGGAATGACCCAATACCTTAAATAGTGAAACTCGAAAAACTGACAAAATGTAAAAACTAGTGGTGTTATTATTATACCTAAGGTTGCTCATTTTCAGAGTAATTCACATAACTTTGAGAAAGTAATGTAATGTCGCGTAAAATCGATTGAGAGATTTGAACGAAAATACACCTTTCAAGGTGTCTCATACAGCTCGTTGTGTTTGTATATTTTGCAAATGTTCACTCCCGCCTGAGATATGGCATAATATTCTGGAGAAACACATCTTATAGCTCCCAGACTTTCAGATTACAAAAAAGAATTGTACGAATAAAAAGCAAATCCAACCCACGTGATTCTTGTAAGTCTCTCTTTATTAATCTAGGAATTTTACCATTATATCTTGTCTCCTGATTTACGGAATCAGTAGTATTTTGTCAAAAATGACCTACTTAAGGGCGGGAATATATTTTCAGAAAACGCCGATGTCTATAAGTATAACACACGACGTAGTAATCATATTCACCAGGTGGCAGTATCAACAGCTCACTACAAAAAATTCACATACAATTCATGTACATTACTCTACAACACTTTGCCAGAAGACATTAAACGATTAAATTCAATAGAAAAGTTTAAGTCCCAAGTAAAATCTTTTCTGCTGCATAACTGTTTCTATACAATTCGAGACTATACCGAGCATCAAAAAGGAATGTAGCCTTAATTTTAACGATGATAGTTAATGTAATTATTTATCATTTGGACTGTACAATTCTAAAGAACCTGTAACAAGTATTGTACCACAGTTTCTGGGTTGATGGCCCCCATCTCGATCAGGTTTTTCGTCCAGTTTCCCTGATCCTTGAGCAAATGCTGAGATGGTCCCTTGTTTTGCTTCTGGACATAAATGTAACTTCATTATTTGTGCACGTCTTCTTAATTTCAGTGGGAAATATAGTTATTCAAATAATCGTTTTCCATATTATCGCGGCAAAATGTATTATTCTTTCATGAAGAACATGAGGGTTCAAGGCAGAAATTTATAGCTAATTTACCTTTGAAAATATATTTTATTATATAGGAGCGAATATTTTGTCAACAAAACTCGAAAAAAACTCTCTTTCTGTTTTCAAAATTCGACTAGAATATGGTTTAGGATAGAGATCACAGAATTATGAAAACGTGCACAAATTTCACTTCTCCCCATAGCTCGTCACACGCAGTTTTTAACTGTTTTTTGACGTAAATAAATAAATAAAAGGTTTCCTGACGGCGAAAATGTTTTTTTTTTCACAGCGTCCGTCCATCCGTCCGTTCACCCATCCGTCTGATTGCCCTTCTAAAAACAACAATAGCACCTACACTACTCTGAGGATTTTCGTCAAAATGAGAAATCTAGAACTCAACTGACCCTACCGGAACTCCTGTAATTTCGAGTATATTTTTTGAATATACGCGTTTTTTAATGTTTAAATATTTTCTGAAAAATCCTTCCATATTGTTTCTTTAAATGTCTTATAAGAATACAAGGAAACACACTTATAAAGATGTGCGAGTATAGGTCGGACTTTCACTGATCTGAATTTACATATAATTGAAATTTATTGGACTCCATTGCACTTACTTGCGCTTCATCCTACTTATTACATCTCATATTATTAAAAATGGAGATTTTTTCTTCAAGTGAAATTTCTTCTCTGCAAATTCCTTTAATGAATGAATCAATCAACCAACCAACCAATAATATTTCCGTTCTACTATTAAGAAACCGAAAAATTAAGAAAATTAAAAAAGTACTTCGGTTGATGTGAAATCGGTTGGTAATATATTTCTTTTTACAATATGATCGGTTTGATTTACTGAATCGCCTAGTTTAGAAATAATTTATTTGTTTCTTTTTTAATTTTCTCCAGGCCAGCATAATTGCTTTACAGGTATTGTTTTCCTTTAAATCAACTCATAGTTTACAAATAAGAACACAATGTTTCTTGAATTATAACTCAGCGAAATGAAGTGCTTGCTGCTATTAATTTATTCGTGAAAGGCAGTTTCTTTCTCTATCATATTTCAATTTTATGTTGTAGAAAACTTTGTTTTAATTATCCTTATTCATCTAACAATCTGTTATTTTGATGCACATCGAATTATTGAACAAACTTAATTTTTCTCTTATAGTTGCAATGTATTTCCTTAAATTTATCTCAATAACTAAACGTTTTTGGCCTTGAACAAATTATATTAGTAAATTCTTTTCCGTAATTAATTTATAACTTTCCTGATTACTCCCTTCGTGCTGCGAGGACTCGATCGGTCTCTGGCCTCGTCCAATCCACAGGTTCTTGATTCCACACTATATTCGTATCTTCATGCGCTTTCTGTAATGTCCGTGTGCTACATATAATAATTTTCTGTTAATCACAACCTATTTATGGACTTCTACTTATGGAACTTATGGACTTCTACTTATGGAACCACTGCGAATGTACATCTACTGTGGACCAAATCCCGCGAAATCTAAGAGAAACCTTTCTACATAAACTTTCTTTCAGAGCATACCATACGCCCGAACCCTACCAGATCCACAGCAATTCTGACCCAATATTCTCTTCCATTGAATCAGATCTTTTTCTGCGATTTGCGTATTCTTCATTGTTATTACTAGGGCCCGGATAATTATGTAATTACATATTTTCCTAAAGTAACGCTATCAAGTCGAATCAACAATATATTCACGTTTTACGTCGATTAGTAGCCAAAAACGTTGAGTTTTTAGTACATATATTTACATATTTTGCCCTAAATTACATATATTTACATATTTTACACAAATGAACATATTTTTACATATTACTGGATTTTTCCATTATCCTACATTTAAAAAATATAATTCTTTATTTTTTTATTTCTGGTTTTGATAAGGATACATCCAAGCAAACAAGTCAGCATTGTCAAACATTTTTTTTCTGTAGCCTCCTCTCTAAAATGAAGCTATTATTACGCACTGAAATGAGTGTATCCATAAATGACAACGGTATAGGAAGTAAAAGGGGAAGGCGACGATGCAATCCATAGCTTCTGTTCTGTTAGTTTTCAGCGCGAGTATTGCAGAGAACAGAAAGGAAGTTTGATTTGTGAAAATGATATCTTTAGCAGGCGATATCGCGCACCCACTTCGCATATTTTAGAGGTCTCCTTTGACCTTGATACCTTTCACCAGAAAGTACACGCACCAGTTCAAGAAGGGCCATTGACATTTTTCTATCCCTGATTTTTACATGCATCCCTCTACCGTTGTTCGTAAATTATCTCTTTGGACCGAAAATCTGAAGTAAATTCCCGTCGTGGAACTGATGTGAAAGGAAATCATAATGGCAAGATTGTGATAGATTTAATGAACGTTTAAAAGTGTAAGTCTTATTTTGTTAACTTGTGAAGTGTTACCCAAATGCAACCATCAAACTATTACAAAACTGTTTAACGATACAACGGGATTTTTGTGGCCTAATGAATTAAAACATAATGTCTTCCTTCCGGTACATGTGCAAGGCAGCAGAAGCCCTGCAGATATTGTTCCAAAATTACTACTTCTAACCTATCTTGTGCATGCGTTGTGTTTGCAGAACTGATTACATCTCAGTTTGATAAAGTTGACGCATTGATTTCCAATACAAAAAAGGATTAACGAGATGGGGCACCTGGATTGACGCTATGAGCTACAATACTCAAAATTTTGATTTTGTAATATAAGTTACACATCAATTTGATTCTGAAGCTGCAGCATCTATAGGCATATCGAAGCAATTGTTTGAGACTCAAAAGCTGAACAACTATATTGCCCCTTTTTTCAGTAAGCAATACAATTAAAGTTTCTTAAACATGTTCCTTGAAACTTTCTGGTAGCTTTGAAATTACCCAATCAGCAGTTGCTTCTTTAAAATCTGTTCATTTATCATTCGAGGGTCAATAGGGGGATCTAGTGAAGAAAAAGATGTCTTCCGTTCTGGAGAAAATCCCAGGATTCGAAACAATTTGTGCTATAAGTGCAGTGAAATGAGGGGACAATTCTGTGACACAGGATCCAGAAAATGGAGAAGAATAAAAAGTGTATTTGACATGAATGTTTAGATGCGTTTTTAAACAAATCCTTCATATTTTTCAGTCAAAATGCAATTCGTCACGTCTCCTTGATCTTACTTTACCTTACTTTGGAGACCTCATTTATAAACATTGGTTGCGTATTAGAGCCGCAAAAGGAAGGTATGCTACTAAAATAATATCGGAGACGATATATGTTTTTTATTAATTCGGAGATCGTTGAAAATAATAGGATTATGAGAACTATAATGTTTAATTTTGGTCTTTATATTAAGTACAAAGAACAATATATACTAAGATAAAGGTATTTTAATAAAAAATAATTGTTATAATGATACTTAATGTTACATATTTCATACTTTTGAGTACATATTTCTGTATATAATAATACATATATATGTACATATTTTACCAATTTTTAGTACATAATTATCCGGGCCCTAGTTATTACACTGAATACGATGCTAGCTTGTCCTGGCTGGGGACTAATTGGGATTCTCTTGCAAATTGTAACAATGTTTCTTACGTCCACCATAATTTATTAAAAATGAGGTTTTCTAAAATTTTATATATTTACGTAATCACGTCTTTGTTGTTATTTATCGACGCTTTACGTACCCAATGTCTCATTTCCTTTTATATTACCTCGTATTTTCCCTTCCTTCCCATCTTATTCCATTTTTACTAATTTATACATTTCATTTTTACTAATTCCATTAAAAAAATTAGTAAAATTCCATTTTTACTAATTTATACAAGAATACATGATGGGTATTTTTCCGCATCTCAATATATGTTTTTATAATTCTGTATAACATCATTAATTCATTTTTTTTCGTGAATGTGTTTTCATGTACAGAAACTATAAATCAATATTTATTGTACTCCTTTGTCTTCCAGAAGGATCGAAATCCAAGATGCCTAGACGCAAGCGGAGCGGCCGTGAGGGAGCGAGTGGGGTTGAGGGTGCAGGAACTTTTGGCGACGCCTTCCAGCGCATGAAGGAGGAGCTGGAGAACGCACAGGAGGCCATGCGCCTGCAGAAGCAAGAGATGGAGGAGATGCAGGAAGCTCTTCGCCTGCAGGAACACGAAGGGGAGAGGAAGGCCGATGAAGTTCTCCGTCGAAGTGTACAGGAAGTGGAGAGAAGGATATAGGAAGCCTTGCACTTGCAGCAGCAGAAGGCAGAACAGAAACTTCTTCGCCTGCAAAAACAAGAGGCGGAGCACACGGTCCAGGAGGCTCTGGGCTTGAAGAAACAAGAGATGGAGGAGATGCAGGAGGCCCTGCGCCTGCAGGAGGCGAGGGCGGCGGCGGCGCTGCGCGAGATGGAGCGGAAGCTGCAGGAGAAGGACGACGCCATCCGCGCTCTGCAGCAGCGACTCGAACAGACCCAGGAGAGAGTGACGGCCATGGAGGAGAGAACGACGGCTCCGGAGGGATCTGGAGGGGAAGAATTGCAGAATCTGGAGTGCCGGATGAATGAGGTACAGACCTCTCTGCAAAATGCGGTACAGAAGTTCTTTCCCCGCGTTGAGGCTCTGTTCAACCAAGAGAAGGAGCCTCGATCTACTCTTGCGTCCCTTGCCACGTTCGCCGCCAGCGCCCGCGAAGCACCGGCGACGGGTGGGGAAGCAGCGGGCGGAGGGGAGGAGCCCCCCTCCCCCACCCCTACTTCCTCGGGCGCCGGCCACCAGGGCGCAGGGTGGGCCTACCGCTGGTGGATCTACTGCGACACCAGGGTGGACCTACCGCTACCGCTACGGTGTCGGCTGGTGGTTTCGAAGAGAGAGTTCCCCCTTTGAGAGCAGCTGTGTATAGCGGCAGGTCATGGAAGACTAAGTGAGGTAAAACATCTCATAGACTCCGGTGCCGACGTCAACTCTACTGATCAATTTGGTTCCACTGCTCTAATTATGGCAGCCTGCCATCCGCACACGGACGTGGTGTCTTTTCTTCTGGAACGAGGCGCCGATGCGAACGCTGTCTCCTGGTGTGGGTCTTCTGCGTTGCACTTTACCGCGTGCTATTGCTACAGCGGTCGGTGCGTGGAGCTGCTGGTGGGCGCGGGCGCGGACGCCAACGCGAGGAATAAGTATGGAGAGACGCCGCTGCACTACGCAGCGAAAGAAAGCGTTGAAGAAGCGGTGCGCGCGCTCCTCGCGGCCGGCGCCAGGAGGGACCTCAAGCCTTGGGGCGGAGATTACAAGGACATGACGCCGTTCGACCTCTCGTCTCCGTACAGGAGCCATGCTGTTCGGGAGCTCCTGCGAGGGAAGCGCCAATAAGAAGGAGAGAGAGAGAGTTCGCTGCCAACAGTGCCCTCCTCGCGGTCGGCTCTAAGTGGGATCTCAAGCCATTGGACGGAGATTCCGAGGACATGACACCGTTTGACCTCTCGTCTCCTGCCGTCCAGGAGCTCCTGCGAGGGAAGCGCCAATAAGAAGGAAAGAGAGTTTGCTTCCAACAGTGCCCTCCTCGCGGCCGGCCCTACGTGGGGTTTCAAGCTATTCCAAGGACATGACACCGTTTGGCCGCGCGCTGGGGTGAAGCGTACGTGATTCTCTTTGGCATTAACATGAAGCGCGAAGCGCTACACCTTGCGTATGGTTGTCATTTCATTTTCAAGTAGAATGTGTGGTTAACCAATGTAAGTTAATTTTTCATAAATAGTAGAGAATTACGCTGGACAATCACCTAATTTGGCAAATGATTTGAAACTGCATGAGGAAAATCTAGACATGCAATTCCAGCCAACTGATATGCTGAAAATTGCAATGTCCTATTTCGATTAATTTTTCTTGTATTGAAGAGGTAAAAATGTAAATTTATATTTTTCATATCAATTACCTACACTTATTTTAGAAATAATAACTTGTATATTTTTTAGAAAACAGTATGCGGAAATCGTTTTAATTTTTACACAATCCCTCTAATTAAAGTTAATGTGCTATTTAAATTTTTTTCATATACAGAGTGTCCCACCAACTATGGACCACCCCCATAACTTCTAAACTGTTCAGGATATCGAAATGCAGTTTTCGATTAACAATGCGGAATCATGGGGCAAGTATCATGCCGTAGAGAAATTGTCTATGACATTTTTAGTTTTCGAGAAATTAAATCATCTTTGATTTTTTAAATGGAACTATATATTATTTTCAGCAGCAGTGTATAGATAATGAAAAGAGGAATAAAAGTATGTATCATATGTTAGTATTTTGATGGTAATTTGAGTATAAAATTAGACTTTCTGACACGTGATTTTTAAGTAAACGGTCTTTTCTTGTAAAAACCCTTGCAACAGTAGCCGTTGGTAAGACGGCCTTCGCGGCGTCGAGACTGTTTCGTGGAGACAAGGTGTGTGAGAGGGGCGGCTGTGAGGGATAGATGCGTAACTACAGCAATTCATGGTCTTGACATGAAGATCATATGAACAAACATCAATATTAACGATCAGAATGAGAGATTTTTGCCACTTGTTCATCTGAATTGAACTTTTCTTCTACTGAAATCCCAAAGCAACGATAATCAAAAATAACAAAATAAAAATAATTTGTAGCGGAAGGACGATAATAATAAAGGTTCTTTTCAAAAGTACAAGAATCGAGCTCAGTGTGTTTGCAGAAACAAACTCTCATTTTAAAACATGGAAAGCGAATGAATGATTTAAGATTTGTATTGTAATATCTCGATTAATTCATTAAATAATAGATAGGTAGGCATTTTCTATTATTATTTACTGTTAATAAACTTCTTATTTAAACACGTACAAAAAAAGAAAGGAATAAAATTTTTGAAATATTCTTGACAGGCTTTCAGTGTAAATGTAATAAACTTTAACACAAATGCACATCTGCAGTCACAACTGCTAATACTGATTGAAGAGTTTCTCACTTCATAACGCCACATTCTGCCACAAACTTGAAAATCCACGGCAGAAGACGGAAGTGTAATGTTTTCTTTCCATTTATGAACAACGGGAGAGGTACGGTTGCGCAGTGGACGAATAATCATCTTAATTAAAAATTAAATTTACCAACAAAGAGACGGTGGTTGGATTCTTGTCAAGTTTGAAAATGATATTTATTATTAAAGAAGACAAGTTACATGCAGATAAATCAATGAAAAAAATCTCTTATTCTGATCGTTGAAATTAGTGTTTCTTAATGTGACCTTTGTGACAAGACCCTGGATTGCTTTAGTTAGGCATCTTATCCCTCATTGCCACCCCTCTGAGTCTCCTCTCTCCCCGCAAGTCTTGACGCCGTAAAGGTCACTTTTCCGGAAGGCGAGAGTTGCAAGTGCTGCTTCACGAAATATTGTCCGTTTAATTCAAAATCACATATCAGAAAATCTAATTTTATACTCAAATTACTATCAACATACTAGCATATGATACATCATTTTATTCCTCTTTTCATGATCTATACATTGCTGCTGAAAATAATATATACTTCCATTTAAAAAATCAAAGATGATTAAATTTCTCGAAAACTAAAAATGTTATAGACAATTTCTCTATGGTATGTTACTTGCCCCATGATTCCGCATTGTTAATCGAAAACTGCATTTCGATATCCTGAACCCTTTAGAAGTTATGGGGGTGGTCCATAGTTGGTGGGACACCTTGTATAGAGTAATATTACGTCCTTTTTATCATGGTAGCCATTTAAATAAACACATTTGTTATTTTATGTCATTTATTTTTCACTACGTTTCTGAAATTAACTTTTCCTATCGTTAGGTATCCTCTAAAACTAGTGGCGCTACAACAGCACATACTTCCCGTGTTATTGGGAACAGCTACGTAGGATTGAAATATTGCACTTTCTGCCATACTAACATCTTAGCTATTGTTCAATCTCGCGAACAACATCTCGAGCAAATTCGATACCAGGGCGCAGCCCCTAATTGCATTTCACCATCGCGGCCAACATTCCTGAGCCGCCATCCCCATGTGCTTATCCTTTTTTTTTCTCCCTTTTCTTTATTCCTATGTATTTAATTTTTACAGAGTGGAAAAATTCTGTTTAGAACATTTTTTGTTCCTTTGCTATTTGACTCCTGTTCTCAAATGTGGAATGACTTCTGTAAGCTCCTTATTACGTAAGTGTATTATATTACTGCTGACAAAAAAGTTATGTTACATTACTGCTTTAAAATGCTCAATTTTATACAATCTCGCATTCCTTGTTCCAAGTAGACTTAGATATTCCTTCAAGACACGAATTTGTGTTTGAATTGTTACTTGAACCCTACAATTTATTCAAAATAAACTAGTAACTCGAAATTAGAGATGTCTAACTCACTACATCAACACATCCTGAACCATGATATCTATCGCCCTGTAGACTTCATGTTTTGAACATAGCCTTCCGAAGCTATGTTCAAGACACAAGAAGTAGTGTTTGAAGGTTATATCGTGAAACATCAGCAATGTGTTTTAACTTACATACAGAAAACAGACTTCAATTAACACTTCATTTGGCTAATTGTTCGTTCATAATGGCAAAATTATTTGTATTTCAGAGTTGGCATTGTTTTTAGCATATGTCATTTGATCACTTTTTTAGCACTTCTGTAGTTAATTAATTTTTATTGGAGAGAAATATTATTTTTGGGACATTTGTTCTGTTGCTATTTGACTCTTGTTCCTAAATGTTGACTGACTTTTATAAATTCTTTATTACATATGTATTTTATTATCACTCAAGAAATATCTATATTAATGTGAATTACTGCTCTAACACATTCAATTTGATGCAATCTGGCATTCCTTGTTCCGAATAATCCTCTGTAAGTTCCTTATTTCTTAAATATGTGTGATTATTGTATTGAAGAAGTATTCATGTTTTTCGTAATAATTGCTTTTTAACTATTTTGACTTGTGAGTGTAATAAAAGAAATGAAATCTGTTATAGGTTGTAATAAGATCAGTGAGGCATTGCTGAAAGATTGAAATATTTGCTTTATTTTGTAAGTCTATAAAGCTGCCAAAGCCCTAGAGGAATTACAAACTTCACTGCTGTGCTATGTACTAATAAATAAAATATTAAATTAAATTATGAAATAATATTATCAGCAAACAAATATATAAATAGAAGTAAAAATATTAATTTAGGTATGAAATACGTTCAATATGTTCTTATTATTGATCAAAATAAATGAATGGATGCTGGTTAAATAATTTTGCATACAAACTACACAGAAATACCATTTTATTTGCATTCCTTTTTCCCTGACAATAATGCTAGTTTTAATATTATACTGTTTATCTTAATTCAACACGCAAACATGAATATAATGATTTTTTATTTTGTGTTTCTAAATCAAAATACATTCCTGAAATGAAATTAATAAATTTTCTTTCTATTTAACTGGATTCATAAAACATACCAGTGAACTACTACAGAAATACTTTCAGTACAAGAAACCTGAAATCTATTGTTCTAATAAAAATCATGAATTTACTCATTACCACAGTACCAACTGTCGTATAATGTAATGATCGTGGATCGTTTATGGATATTTGAGACGTTTTGGGTAAAAGGGGCCTAGTAAAGTTGAACTAAACATAGAAAACTGTGACTCGTTATTGTAAACATAGCATATAGTCTAGGCTGTGTATTAGGCCGCGCTAGATTCGCAATATGGCAGCTAAAAGGATTTCCTGTCGGAATAGCCAACTTATGAATGAATCATTCCGATCAAATCTCTCGCTTTTGTTTCCTTTGTTGTCATTCACTTCTCGCGCGTTGAAGAGTTCACAGTACAATAATGTTTGTCTCGTTTTTTGTTAAAATTAAACAAGATTTTCATCTAGAAACGAATATTAACTCGGTGAATAATTAAACTAAATAAGAGTTATCATTATCAGCAAGTGTGAGCGTGAGTGATGTGAAAGTGCGCCAAGAGCAAATGAAAAACATACATTTAAAAGTTATCTGTGGTCTTGTGTTAATAATGATTTTGAGATGGTAGTGTTATCAATTTATTCATGATTTATCTGTCAGTTAAGATTTACGTTGAAAAAAATAAATACCACAATTATTCAAGATTAATAATTTACATGTACATGTTGTGACCTAATTAATTGTTTCTAAGAGGCCTGACATAGTTAATATTTATGCGATGCTTCCATTTTATTTATCTGCTTAGTTAAATTATCTTTCAAAAGTTAGTGATGCTTTAAAAAATAAGAAATGCATAATTAATATAAGTAGCCTTCAGTAAGTTACTTGTTCTAACCAGTGACAGACTTATACCTATTTCTTCTCTATTAAAACGGGGTGTGATACATGTTCAGGGATAGTTATGGTAATAAATAGACCTTTTGATTTTTTTAAAGTTATTTATTGAAACAGGAATGTAGTATACTGACAATATAAATGGCACAGCAAATAGTGTATAAAGTTGCACAATGATATTGCACTCTTGTTTTATCAGTTATTGTAACTACAATACCATAAACTACTCCCTGATTATGCAGTCATTTCGTGGTAAAACCTCTCATTAACTTGCTAAATAATTCAAATCAGGATGATAATATTATACTCTAGTTTCCAGTGTACTCCAGTTTTCCAAATGCTCCACTTAGTCCAGTTTTACAAATGCATGCTAAATTATTCCCAAAAGGCATCCAAGTAGTAAAAGATTAATATATTTATTACCCCACTTACACACACTCTTGTAGTGCTGATGGGGATTGTGAACAACCTCAAGGTAAGACAATGGTTATATTTCACTATTATGTTTATTATGTCAAAGAAAATTTCGAAATGCATGTGGGATTTGAGGAGAGAAATGTGGTGCCCACTTGCCCAAAACCAAGTTACAAGTAATGTTGAAAATGTTACCAACAAACGGTTACAAACAGCTACAAAAAACTAAAACAATATTAATATTCCAGAAAATAAATATAAGAAATTGCCATTCACAAATATAGCCATGTTTCATTACAAAAATCTACAATATTTGGTGTGCTGGACTTTGTTTGGATTCTTAATATAATAACTTAGGAAGTACTCTCTTTTAAAAAAATATTGTTTCACTCTCATTCACAAGAGCATAACTGTCTTCCTTACCACAAATAAAACCAATGCTTTCTACTATACGCTTCAAGGAGATTTGAGAGTCTTGAAAATTGAATGTATCATCACCCACAATCTCTGAAGAACAGGTTTCTTGTAGAAATACCAAGACGTGCATAAAATATAATGGTACTTCACAATAAATACTATAAAATACAGCGATCATTGTATAGATGAATAAAATTCTATAATAACAAAGTAATTAAAATTTTTAAATGATTCTGCACCCAAATTACAATGTATTTTATTGGAAATTCCATCCTTCACAAAATTGTCAATATAGAAGCTGGATGACTCCTAGAGGTCTTTTTAAGTGTGTTCGGAGCTTCTTGCTTTTTATGTCTGTTGATAATTCATTCAATAGACTTCACACACACCTGTAAACATAGAGAAAGTTGAATTACTATTAATTATGCATAACTAATGATAATTAATAGTTATAGACAATAAATACACCAACAACTATTTTAATTATGAAAATTATACCCGTCAGTTTTATAAGATAATATTTAGGAAAAAAATAATAATCTTACATGTAATAATTTTTTCCATTTGTCATGTCAGATTAGTGTGATTGACAATACTTGTTCATCTGAGTAACCTTACCCCTTTTTCCATTGTTTTCTTCCACAATCCACAAAATAAATTTAGAATTCCCGTTTGAAGAGAACTTTGAATTCACTTTAACCTTAAAGACAATATACTAAGAAAAGACCCAGATGTAATTGGGCTATCCATTATTTTTAAATGATAAATAAATTGGGTCCAGAAAAATTAATAATAAATATAATAAAATTAATTTTACCCAAAAAATACAAAATCGAAAAAACCAACCTTTACTCCTAAAACCATCTCGACCAACTCCACTATTAGTGATGAAAACAATTGAAAAATAATAAATAAAAATAAAACGCGTAGAACTAAATTAATACATCTGACGAAATCACTAAATGCAGATTTATGAAAAATAGCAAACCGCAATATGAGAATCGCTAGCAGCAATAGGAAACTAACAGAGCACAATCAACATGAATGGCTTTAATGTTGGCGGAATCTACGGAAGTAGTTATTTTTCATTGCAAACTTAAATTTTAAAAATGTCCCTACCCCGTAAACGTAATATATGTAGGGTAATTGTGTGAAGGTTGGAAACGGCATGTGTCAACACAAAACGAAACGAAACTACCCTAAATCAAGTATGAATACATGTTCGAATCCGACAGTGGCATTTTTCAAAAGTTGTCACGTTAGCTGGTCTTTTTAGCTGGCCACAACTATAGGACCAACAAGCGACGGCAGCGTCGCGTGTAAACATTACTTTTTGACCACGAAAACGCCCGTAGGAAAATGAATTCGCACATCAACATTCGATGGCGCAAATTCAGAGGAGAAATTGTAAACTTATTTCATTAAAACCGGAGCACGGGTTACGTTGTTTTAGGGAATTTTAGAAAATGCATGTTCGACAGAAAACCTCAAGTAAACAAGCGAGTGTTACAACTTGTGACGTCACTCGGGACAAAATTAATGTTTTTTCAAGATTACCGCATCACGGAAGAATTAAATTAAACTAGAAATAACAAGGGTAACGCAGAGGGAAATTTCAGGACAATTATGAATGTAATACCAAAAATTTAGAACACGGGAGAAGAAAATAAACAAAGTTTTTCGAATTCATCACTTTTGTCAAAAACAATTGTCGAAAATACGTGGTCATAGCAAGGAATACTATGTTGTAAAATAAAATGTTTCGGCATAATAGGACGCAGAGCGTCGGTTTAAAGAATAAAACAAAGACAGTGAGAATTTTAGAAGAATTTAGAACACAATAACATGACAGGAAAACGCGAAACGGGCGAAATATAATTATTCGCAAATAACCAGACGGGAACAATAATAGCGGTGAGCTTGTTTTGTTTAAGCTAGAATCTATAAAGAGTGCGGACAACAATGCTCTTCAGATACGGCGGGAGGTTTTGATTGCAAGCAGACCGTGTGTTCGTGGCGGCGATATTTTTTTACAATTTTATACGTGGATGTTTTGTCAAAATACTTGGTGTAGAGAACGTTAATTGCGAACGGAACTATTCCGGAGTAACATTAGTGACCTTATAATTTGATGTGAACAATTTCGTGCTAGCGAGTCATTGTTGTGCGACGGAGCAAATAATGCAAAAGTCGTTACGTTGTGTTTAAGGCACGTAAGTAGATGGCAGCAATAATATTAGGATATATGAATGCTTGCAAATGTATTGCCGCGAAGGAACGTTATTAAAAAAAGGAATTGCGAAGTTTTCGTGATGCGAGTGCGCAGTACGTCACCAGCCGGTTTCGTGCGATGGTGAGAGGCGGTGATACAAGCTGGAAAATACGTCGGTGTAATTGATAGTGCGGAGGCAGCATTGGTAACCGACATGGACGAATGGGAGCCAAGCAGCATGCAGGAGACGGCGATATCTGGTGTTTGATGGTTGGAGAACGCAGATGCGGACGAAAGGGGGCATATTCTGCAAGCAGGGAAGTGGTGGTCATTTCTTTGGTTTCTTTTTTAAGAAGATTAATTTTTCAAGGCCAAGATCTGCAGTAGTAGTATATAAGGAGAAAAATGAATGGCCATTATAATTAATTGAAAGGAACGTACGTGTCCAGGAATAAATGAGAGAATTAATTTTAACTGTGAATGACCACTGATGTTTATATTCAGTGTTATGCATCTTTTTCTTGTGTTCGTTTCTGTGTTGTATATTCATATGTTTATGTTACTGTGTGTGATGTATGGAATGTTAACAAACGCAACGGAGCATCGTGAGTTAAAAAAAAAATAATAAGAGCACTTGAATTCTCAGCTAATAAATGAAGGGGGGCATAACTGCCTACCATTTGTTATTCTCGCACACTGGTATTTTCATTTAAGTAGTGTTTTGTTGATCTGAATATTGTAAGTAATGTTGATATTTTTAAGTTAAATTGTGATGATCAATAGCGTTAAACCAAAATGGTTGTTCCAAAAAAAAAGAAAATTTTGAATAACATCGGACATTTTTGTGTTGCTACTTCAATTCAGTTATTTTTCTCATTATTAAAAAATATGACAAAGGTATTTAAAGCTTACTTTAATATTATTAACTAAATTGATTACTTTATTTGTGTGTAGCTTTTGAAATATTTTGTTTCATATGTCTGTATGTTTATTCCTGTCTCTATGCCATTGTTTATCTGTGCTGAATTGACCTGGTTAAATTGACCTTATGACGACACACAAAAGACTTCAATGGTTTATAGCACACAAACTAGAGCCAATTCAGCAAAACTAATGACATATCTGGATTCAGCGTATCCGATTTACTGTAAATTCGTTGCAAAATCCTGGGCAAGTGAAAATAGGTTTTTTTGTTGAGCAGTGTATTTGAAATTTGTTATAAGCCCCAATGAGGTGAAACTGGCGATATGTCTCAATTTAACCTGATACAATAAACTAGTAACTTGATGTTTAACCTACTCCCAAAAACTCAACACAGCTTTATCATGGTGTACCATTATACCACCCCACAAAGGTAGACACCCCATAAAGGATTATTGCAATAATTTGGTGTTCACAATTCAAGTTAATTAACTTGACTAATCAATAAATATCATACAAGAATTTATACTAAATAATTTATACTAATGTTTACAATACGTTTGGTATCCAACCCCTGGAGGTTGATGAAATGTTAGAGGGGGGTTAAATTATTATACCACATAGTTATCACTAAATCAAAAGATCGACTGCGGTTCAATAGCTAAATATGTACCGGCTACTGACTGGTGTAATCAAAATTCTACTGATTACAAAAATTATTGTTAATTGTTTTTATGTAAAGGATTAAAACATTACTAGTTTATATTTCCAAAAGTAGATTATTATTATTATTATAATAGTACTCAAAATAATAAAACAAACTTAATAAGCCATTTTTTCAAAATTTTTGTTCACTTTTTGTCTAATTATTATCAAGTCATTTAAATTATGATTTCTTTGTATTTTGTATTTTAAAGAAAAAGTCAATGAGTTTGATGAAGCAAATAATTGTTTTATAAGGGGTCGATGCAAGATAGGTTGTAAATACCTGATTTATACAAAGGCATTATTCAAGAATAACTGTTTTACAATCAGACCTAGGTAAGTGAAAATGCATTGTTTAATATTAACAAGTAAAAAACATTACTAGTTCAACCCCATTATCAATATCTAACTACAATAAATGGTTACAACATTAAAGTAAAAATATTACTTTAAGTAAAATAAAATGTTGGTAAAAGTAAAATAAAAAAAGCAATATATTCTAATCGTATACAAAGCATAAAATATAACTAGTAGTACATCAGTAAAAATATGTCACATGTTCAGCAGTGTAATACACGTTATACAGTATATAACACGTTCAACGGTCAATATTATATTTACCCTTTCTGTATACACCGTAGTTTGTGCAGTCTGACGAGGATTATTTGCATAATAATTAATTAAAGAATTGCTCTCCAGCAACAACAGTTGTAACTATAATAGTACTTTAGTTACTAGAAGTACTATTATAGTTGCTTGATCCCTACGAAGATTGTTTCTTCTGCTTGTAGCGAAACCATTCAATAAACGTTTTGCTATGGTCTGTAAGTGCTGTGAATCTAATTATGGAGGAATGTGGGTGTACAGTGAAGAGTGAAGACTATGTTTGTGTTTTGCCTGTACCAGTATTTTCGTTATCATTCGATGAAATGTTCAAGTCAGCGGGTTCAGACACTTAGTTACAAAAAAATTAGCTTTTTACTTTTGAGAAAGCTATCACGAAAAGCTAAAAGCTAACTCTCAACATTTGAAGTAATTATTCAATATTCTTTGTCTTTAAGGAAGTGCTGGGAATTGTTCCAAGAAAACTGTCAATGATACTGAATAAAACCTTTATTGGAAATTTATTTTAAACATCAATTGCATGTTCATTTATTTTTATTTTATATTGTGTCAGTACATTTACAAGTTATCTTTATATATTTTTAAACAAATAAACACGTTCCGTTAACTACTTTCCCTCTTAGAATGTAAATAGAAAGATAGGAATGAGAGTGTGGTCTGTGCGACAGTTCTCGCACGGGTATGCGGAGGTAGGAGGGGAAAACTTGTGCTATGGCACAATACAAAGAACAATCTTTTTAAATTAGCTAATGTAAAATAATTTGAAATAAATGAAAAACAAAAATCAAAACATGCTAGCCTATAATACTATGTGAACTAATTTACAAAAGCAACTAAATTATAATTATAGAAAGATAGCGTAGGTCACTCGACAACTGCTAAAGATCGCAGTCCAAACGCACGATTTAAATATTGGCGGTATCTGGAAGTATGTACATCAACGCCCAGTTGCAACCTCGTACTGTAAATAATACACTGTTTGATATTAAACTCAAGGTGTCGGTTAGTTAAGATACGCAACCATCGTTTGAGCAACATTTCTATGTGTCTCTAGTGAAGTCTAAGCCTATTAAATTGTTTCTAATGGTAACAAATGGTATTTAGTACTGAAAGGTGAAAATATTAGTTTGATTATTTTTTGGTTCAGAATTGCTATTTTTTGAGGTTTGCCATTTTTAGAAGGCAGAAAATAATCCAGAATCTTTTAGTATACAAATAATTTTTCAATACTTTCCGCAGCCCAGCAAACTGGTACCTTTCTCTCCAAAAACCCCTCTATTCCTCGTAACAAACGAAGGAAGTTTAATAATATTGCAAAGAGTAGGGCTGTACTTGCCCGTTACAGTATTTCTGGACTACTTTACTTGGCTCTCTCAAGGGTAAAACCCTTTTCTAATATTTTTGTGACTCAAGGAAAGCGAAAATATAAATCTCAAGGAAGATTGAATAAATTCTTCAAACGTTGTTTTTAAAGAAAAATGACTTGTTCCAAGGACATCTCTCTATAATGCTGAATAAATCTTTATTGAAAATTTGTTTCCGACGTAAATTCGATTGTTATTTTTGTTAGATAGTCTTAAGGCTAAATGTACCGACACTAGTTCAATTTGTCGCCACCACTGTGGCAGCACCAAGTTAGTGAATTTTACTTTACCGATAACGTCTGAACAAATGGTCCGATTTTCGATCTGTAAACTGGCATTTGACTCCTGTTTATAATAGAATTTACGCTACGAAGCCCTTTTTCCAAAAAAACTAGCAGAAACTCGATTTTTAAAATTTTCTCGTACTTCCGGGAACAATTTAAAAAATGTGGGCTTATAGCGCGATGGCGACACGCTTCCAGAATCCAACGCCGTGTCAAACATGCAAATCGGATAAATAGGAGCGACGGTAAGTGAAATTTCGAAAAACACCTCACCCCACTCCCCCTTCCCCTTCCCCTTCCACGCCGCCGGGACATTGTTGGCCGGCGGCGCGGTCAAGCCGGCACGGGCTAGCCGGGCGGCGGCCGCCGCGGCGCGGCGACGGGCAAGAAGGCTGAACTTTCGGGGGCAGCAAGCCAGACACCCCGTCACTTCGTTGATGCTTCCGTCACTTCGCATCTCAAGATATTTTTTCCCCACATATGAAACTAGTGATGCTGTAATAGGGGTAAACGGTCTCGGATCATCTTTAATAGTAGTATAAAACTATTACCTTATTCACATATTCCATCTTCCTTCGAATACCATCATAAGAATGTCTGAGGTATCACTCAAAACACCGATCCCGCTTTGGTGCTGATTTCAAAATGAAAAAATCGAACTATTTGCGTAAATGTCACCCATATTCCATCTCCTCACATCGTATTTTAGATATATTGTACTTCTAAGATCTTCCATTACGATTTCACTACTGGAAAAAACAAGCGGAGATAACGCAAGAGCTCTTTTATCCTACGATTCGATTTATCATTTCAAAACGGCGTTTGTCACCTTGATAGAATTCACCTGGTTAATCCTTTTCCCAGTAAAATAGCCGAATCGAATTTTAAAATGTTTTTATACTTGCGGACATATTTGAAAAAGTGGTAAAATAGCGCGCTGGCGAGATGCACCCTGAATCTAACGCCATATCATACACTGAAATCGGATAAATAGACTTCTCTAGTCATGTAAAAAAATGATCTTCAGTAACGTCAAAATTCTGTTTCGCGGTACTGCTTGTCGATCTCATGGCTAAAGTCCGGGTCTAATGTAATTACATATGTTTTGTCTACTGTTCTCATTTTGTAATTTAGGCGAACTGTTGCAATCCTAACAAAATATTTAAATTTTTCGTTACAAATTTTGTACTGTATTACGTATTTTACATATTTTGCTGATCATTTAATATCTGCTTAACAGTATATTTATTATTTGCTAATTATTAAGGTATTTTCACAAATTACCAAATTTTCTTGAAATTATTTCCGGAAATATATTTCATTAATTTTGAAAAATAGTTTTTATTTAAACGTGTTTATATTTTTGCAATGAGCATATTTTGTCTAATACTAATTCAGAATTGCTGACATTCCTATGTGCTGCACGTAAAGATTTCGAACAGAGTGCTTCAAAGATTCTCTGTTCGTGTCTGCGTTTTCTACGTGCATCTCTTTGTTTTCATTGCTGATAGAAAGAAATAAAAAAACAGTAGGCAGAAAAAGTAGTTACTTTTAAATTCGATATAATTAATATTTTATTAATGGAATTTCAAATTGTGAACATTTATTTTACTTTATCTCTCTTCTCAATCTTCATACGAAGAGAAAGTTATATCGTGTGCAGGAAAACTCTCAAAGCCGAGTCCTGATAATGAAAATGTGGATAAATCGTGTTGTTGTATAGTAAATTACTTCCTGTAACTCGTGGTGTAGCCAGAATCCATGTTTTGTGGGTCCTTAATACCGAAAAATTGATTGACGGAAAAACGTCCATCAGTGTCTCTGGTGTATGTGAACAACACTAGCGTTTACACTGCGTACAAATTTTTCCAAACTGGAAAAACAACAGCAAAAAACAGCTGTCGATCTACTGTCATTCGAAGCTCTGCAATTTTCAAAAACGTGCATTACTTTTTGGAGATACATTACACGAACCCCCCCCGGATATTTTAAAAATTTGCTCAAATATGGCTCCAAATTTTTTCTTTATATTTCTCGTAAAATTGAATAAAATACACATGGCTTAGGTCCGATTTCACTGATAACTGAATTTTCGAAAATTGCAAAAGATTGAATTTTTTCGGCGTTTCCTACAACTACAATATTGACGATAGAGACTTTTCCTTTCTAAGAAATTTGTTGTACATAATTAGTTCTTTCATTAAGATCATGCATTTTTTTAAAAACAATTTTTGTAGTTATGGCGCAATCTTGTGTGCAATATATGCAACTTTAAAAGATAACAAAGAAAGATTTTTTCAAAATCGGCTCCATTTTTTCCCTTTAAACTATTGGTAGGGATATTGCGAAATGTACTTTAAGAGATGACATAAACGCTATTTTGCTCTATTCTTTTGTTTTTGCGAAAATAACACAAATGAAACTTTTTGAATAGCTTGTCACGTCGTTTATATTTACATTATCGGCGATTTGTTCACATTATTAGATTTATGAGCACACGTACTTTAAATTATATCATTTAAAGTTTTTCGAAAACTAAAAATTTTTTTTGGAAATGAACTCGAAATTTCGCATTTTCAGAAACGCTCAAATGCCAATTTTTTCTGAAAAGGTTCCAAATTTTTTTTTCAAAGTTTTTGTACGTATAGTACGAAATGCACTGTCTAAGGAAACAAAAAAGTTTTGTTGTATTATTTTGTTGTTTTTCTTCAAAATTTACACAAATGTATTTTTTAAATATTTCGCATGCCTTGTATGCACATTTGCAGCGATTTGTAAACATTATTGCATTTGTGAATGGAAGAGCTTAAAATATCTTAAAATAAATTTTAAAAAAAACTCTCAAGATTCCTGTGAAAAAGGGCTTCATATTTCACATTGCCACAGACGCTTAAACACCCTTTTCTTAAAAACGGTATCAAGTTTATGAATGAAAATTGTCGTAAAGGACAAGGTTTCAGTCTTCTCTAAAAGCAATATTTTGAATCTACCATTAGGAAACCGAATAATTGAGAAAACCTAAAAAATAAGTTGGGTGCATTAAATGGCAGGTGGCAAGATGGGGCAAGGCCATAAATCTAGCCCATGCCAACAAAATAGTAAATTTTACTACGACAAAGTCCGAATAGCTGGCTGAGACTATAGGAAATTGAAAACTAATAGGGAAAGTCTGTGCCATTCTGTAGCACCACCAGTTACTTTCTCGTGTTAGTTACTCAAAGTTATGTAATGCTGCGGAAAATCTATTTCGAGATATTAACGGAAGTACTCGTTTTGGGGTCCCCTGAGTGATACCGAAAGGGTGTATGTGTGTTTTGACTTTTTAACGTCCGTTCGTCCGTCCATCTGTCTGTGTCTGCCTGTCTGGGCGTATGTGAACACCACTAGTGCCTAAACTATGTGTAGAATTTTTGCTCAACTGAATAAACCCCTGTCGATCTGGTCTGAGTCAAAGTTCTGCGATTTTTAAAAACATTCATTAATTTTTGGAGATACTTTTTATTAAGCCCCAGGGACATTTTCAACATTTTCTCAAAATGTCAACCAGGATAGGTGGCTCAGTGCATCAACTGATGTCACTGCAATGCCTCTGACCGAGAGGTGCTAGGTTCGAGTCCCGACGGTGGCAGGATTTTTCAACACTAGCTTGTCAGTTAGATGTAGAATTCAATCGATGTCTGGAGGAAAATTCTAGCGACCGGCTGCTCTGATTGGAAGTTTTCCGTAGTTTCTCCGATCAACATCAAACGAATGCCGGAGCAATACCCTAACAAACGGACCTCGCGCGATATTTCCTTCCTCTTCCTTGTCCTATCTTCACACACACACACACACACACACTAACTTGCACAACACTACCATATATGCTGGGAGACCAGTGGGAGGATTGGAACTTGTCCCGGCTGTGGGCCGTGCACTGCTGGTGGGAGATACCTTGTTAAGAAAGAACCCGGCAAGCCGACAGGTAAATCGGTCGGTGATTTAGAGCTTGTCCCGGCTGGGGTGGTGCCCCGCTGGTGGCAGATACCTGGTTGGGAAGCCCCGCTAGTGGACGGAAGGTCAGCGCCGGATCTCGCCATCGGCATAGCGGGCAACATCTCTTCCACCTCACGATGAAATAAACATGCATTGCACTTACGGGACCAATGACCAAAGCAGTTGACGCGCCCAAAATCACTAACAATCAATCAAAAATTACTCCAAATACTTTCCTTAAATTAATTGTAAGAATAAAGTAAAATACACTCAAGGTGGCATAGCTCTTATTTTCATTGCTGACTGATTTTGGGAAAATTGCAAAAGTTCGAATTTTTTTTCGGCGTCTTCCTACAACTACAAAATTGAAGATAGAGATTTTCGCTTAAAATTATATTTGTTCTCCATACTTAGTTCTTTCAATAAGGTCATGCACATTTTTTTGAAATTTTTAGTAGTTTTCGCGCAATATTGAGGGCAATTTGTGCAATTTTTAAAAATTACAAGAACAATATTTTCTCAAAATCGACTTCAACTTTTTTCCTTAAACTTTTGGAAAGGATAGTACCTAATGTACTCTGAGATGACATAAACGCTATATTGCTCTATTCCTTTGTTTTTTCAAAACTTACAAAAATATAATTCTTTGACTAGCCTTTCATTTAGTAAATATATTCTTTAACGGCGATTTGTTCATATTAGGGAACTTTTGCCACCTCGAACGTTAAGTACTATCGATCTTTTGCGCATGCGCAGATGCACCAAAGTGATGCAAAACTTGCACTGCGAATGAGCAGAAGATCGATACTACGTAACGTTCGAGGGTGCAAAAACTTAAAAGTCTTAAAAGTTCCTCGACAACTCAGATGTTTTCTGTGAAAATGAACTGAAACTTCCGAATTTGCACAAATGTTCAAACGCCATTTTCTAAAATTGCTTCTTCAAACTTTTCGTACGAATGCTATTTGCATTCTTTAAGTTAACATAAAATTAATTTGGCTGTATTTTTTTGATTTTTCAAAAAATAAATAAATGTATTTTTAAGTGTCTCTCACGCCATTAATATTCACTTTTCCAGAAATTTTATACATTATTACATTTGTGAGTAGAAGTGCTTTAAATGTCACCAAATGAAGTTGTTCGAAAACTCGAAAGATTCTTGTGAAAATTCCGAAGCTTCCATTTTCGCATTTACAGTAACGCTTAAACGCCATTTTCTTAAGAGCGGCTGCAAATTTATCAATGAAAATTCCTATATAGGACGAAGTTTTACTCTTCTTTAATATCCTAAAAGTAATATTTCGTATCTACCATTAAGAAGCTGAAAAATGAGAAAAGTTCAAAAAATGTATTTTGGGCGGCGATAGATGTCAGCAAGATGTCAGAAGATGGGGAAAGATGGTAAAATTGGCCCAGACCAAAGATATTAGATTACTATGAGAAAGTATGTGCAATTTGTCCTAAAGTACGAAAACGTTTTAAAAATTCGATTCGGTTATTTTACTGGAAAAAGGATTAACCAGGTGAATTCTATTAAGGTGACAAACGCCGTTTTGAAATGATAAATCGAATCGTAGGATAAAAGAGCTCTTGCGTTATCTCCGCTTGTTTTTTCCAGTAGTGAAATCGTAATGGAAGATCTTAGAAGTACAATATATCTAAAATACGATGTGAGGAGATGGAATATGGGTAATATTTACGCAATTAGTTCGATTTTTTCTTTTTGAAATCAGCACCAAAGCGGGATCGGTGTTTTGAGTGATACCTCAGACATTCTTATGATAGTATTCGAAGGAAGATGGAATATGTGAATAAGGTAATAGTTTTATACTACTATTAAAGATGATCCGAGACCGTTTACCCCTATTACAGCATCACTAGTTTCATATGTGGGGAAAAAATATCTTGAGATGCGAAGTGACGGAAGCATCAAAGAAGTGACGGGGTGTCTGGCTTGCTGCCCCCGAAAGTTCAGCCTTCTTGCCCGTCGCCGCGCCGCGGCGGCCGCCGCCCGGCTAGCCCGTGCCGGCTTGACCGCGCCGCCGGCCAACAATGTCCCGGCGGCGTGGAAGGGGAAGGGGAAGGGGGAGTGGGGTGAGGTGTTTTTCGAAATTTCACTTACCGTCGCTCCTATTTATCCGATTTGCATGTTTGACACGGCGTTGGATTCTGGAAGCGTGTCGCCATCGCGCTATAAGCCCACATTTTTTAAATTGTTCCCGGAAGTACGAGAAAAATTTTAAAAATCGAGTTTCTGCTAGTTTTTTTTGGAAAAAGGGCTTCGTAGCGTAAATTCTATTATAAACAGGAGTCAAATGCCGTTTACAGATCGAAAATCGGACCATTTGTTCAGACGTTATCGGTAAAGTAAATTCCTGCTGATGGTGCTGCGATCTATTGAATTTTCCTACAAGTTTTTTTCGGTACATTTAGCCTTAAGTGCATTAAAAGTTACATTTATACATATTTTTAACAAACACGTTTCATTAACAACTTTCCCTTTTAATGGAAAGAATAAGACAAATGGATAGGGAGAGGGTAGGGTTTAACATGCGAGAGTTCGTGCACGGGTGCGCTACATTTACTGCGATTTCTCTTTGTCCCTCAAGGCATCTCTAATCCCATCTTCGCGATGGAATATGTCACGGCATTTCGCATCTTTCTCAGTCGTTCCGCTAGATTTCGCACGATCGGGACCGCCTAAAGCAATGCTTGCGATCATGCGACTTCTACCGGCAAGACCGAGAAAGACGCGAAATGCCGTGACATATTCCATCGCGAAGATGGGACATATTCCATCGCGTATTCTCCGTTCGCCCTAAGAAAAACGCTGATGTAAACAAACCCGAGGTATTCATCCGCCTTGCTCCGATTCTCTATCGTCGATTGCGCTCGCACTTCTTTCGGCCACTCGCGCTCGGTATAGTCAGTGATCGTTCGAAAAGAGAACCCGACTTCTGCAGAGCACTGGGCGAATATTAAGATTTCTAATAGCTCCGCGAAACAAATTCACTTTCCAAACATTAAAAGAAACTACTTGGTAGTAAAACTAATCAAATCACTCTAAACTACCAGTTTGCAAAGTTAAAATTTAAAAATATTACGAGAAGGAAGGAGGAAGCGAATGTCAACATCCAAATTATATTTCGACTGTATTTACTAATATTCACTCTTTAATATCATGCAACCAATTTACTTACGATCATTCTGCTTCAGGAAGAGGTTCAGCTCCTTCCATGCCTAAATCAGATGATATTCCGGTAAATTCTGCAGTCAGTTCAGCGATTTTCATGATACGAATGTCCGGATTTTTATGCAAAAATATATTTAAAACGTTCAATACCACACGCTTTTCACCATTCTGTTAATAGTTTCCCGCTGTGGTGTTTTATACTACGGAATGACCTGCACCGCACTCCGGCATCTTTAAGCCAACGTCCCAAACCGCTTGACAAAAATCTCTAAACTGATCTGCTTCGCTTCGCCCGCCTCCCATCGTGCGTGACCGAACCTGCGTCTGTCATCAGTTCTTAAGAAATCAACAGCTCCGGTTACTACCGCACGTGCGTGGGGTCAGTTCGCCTCTCGACTCTCATGGATTCATTTTTCCGCTAGAGCCGATACCAAACAGGCGCTGGACACATAACTGTCACCGACATCGATAACTCCTATTCCGGAAGGGCAGACGTGGGACAATGGTCTCCTTATTTTGGAATTTGAGTTACAGATTGTAAGTTTCATCTGGAATTTTAATTTCGTGAGAGAAATGAGCCACTACATCGAAAACTATTTTCGTATGCACATGAACACGCTTGAGGCGGTGTCGTGTCAAGTAACCAATGGCAAGCATCTCAAAGCACGTGCTATTGTTGACATCCACTTTTTTCTTAGGGCGAACGGAGAGTAATGGAGTGATTAAAATAGTGGTGAGAATTAGATTCCATGGCGCATGAGATTCGAGAGCAAATCCATTCCGTAGTTCAGCAGTAACTTCAATCATTTTTCTTTTATTACGTCACAAAGGATTGCTGAAGTTTTTAAATTCAACTTGGTTTAATTTATCACTGGCGTATTGTTGAGGGTTTTTAGTTACAATACAGAGGGCAGAGAAAAATATCTGATGATGCTTAATAAAAGCGAAAAGACGTTAACAGTAAAGCAGTAGTAGAGAATAGAGAATGCTAATGACTTGTACGAAATAGTACATTATGAAACGATGATGTAATGATGGGTATTAATACACGAGTGTGATATTACGATAAGAGCGAGTATCGTAAACTTCACACGAGTGTATTAATACCCATTACATCGAGTATCATACGGTACTTTTTCTACGACTTATGGTAACTTTTATAAGTTGAACGTCTCCACTGAATCGTTTCGTTTCAGTCGTCATGCAAGATTCAGCCACGGCCACCTAGCGGACACGTATCTACCCTAAACCTGCAGGTGGCTTTATTTTACCAGACCGCCAGCGAAGGACTAGAGAAGTTGCGGCAATAATATTCCGACGTCCCCATTTTCTCTAATTTCTGAGAACGTCAACACCACCAGAAAGGACCACCATTCACAAAATATTTTAACTATAGAATTGGCCGGTTTTTAAGGACAACCACACGGCAGCAGCTATTAGTACAAAACGGACTTGCGTTCAGATCTTAACGTCACTGAAATGTTCTCGTCACACAACTACCACTGCGCTGGTCAAATACGATCAAAGTGAAATTACGATCCAATTTATTTAAAATAATATTTCACGAAAAAAATACTACTAAGAAAAGAAATTAAAACTGAGAAACATAATGTAATATTAAATGCAATTTTAATACACACACTCGAACGAAACATTTACTGCAACGATTCTCAATGATTAATGAAGTGACCCTACTTGCTTTGTAAGAGTCTCTGTGTTTGGCCAAGAACCTGTATCATAATGAAAACTGTATCGAAATAACCATCATTATGCAACTGGTTACAGCCATCTAATGACAGGATTATACAATGGGAGTATAAAAAAATCCATTGTTGTATTACACACATTTAAATAAAATAACATACCTGTTATTCTGTCATTGATGTCTCATTACATTCGATACAAAACTTTTTTCATAATATTAAGTTTCAAATATCGGGTGCGCATTACATTCTTTGGCGCATTAGATTCTCGTAAACACGGTATTATGGGCTGAATATGAAATTGCAAGATTAGAGATGATGGTGGCGTTTAACATGTGCGAGAGTTCTTGCTCTGAGACGCTAGTGTTTCTTGTATTTCAATTATCTAAGTTCTTCTAACTAACTTTTGATTTCAGTAATCCATTTTAAGGCGTTTTATAAAGTGTCAAGTATTAAGATTGTTAAGTAGGATTCGTATTATTTGCAAATATTTTATTTTTGAAAGAAAAGTGGAAATATTAATTTGTTTCTTCGACTAGTTCACGTCGCTTGAATCGATTCCTTTCCACGCAATTGCGGCCACGTGACTGGGAGTGTGGTGTCGGGGAATCGATTGTTCCTGACCTCCCAGTCGAGTTGCGCATTTCGAGTCTCTACTGCAGTTGGCGTTGCCTCCGCGCGAGAGCAGGACGCGAATTGCGCTCTTCCTTTGTTAGAGTTGTGGACGTGAGACTTTCGTCAACTTGGTGTGGTAACCCTGCGAAGACGAGAGACGTCTTATATTTCTGAATTCGGAATTTTCTTCGGTGCTAAAGGGGGAGTCTTCCCGTGTTAGGTAAGTTAGAATATCAGAAGTGCAGTCAAAGTACAACATGGAATGAGTCATTGCACATTCTGTCAGGAATAATTTCTTAAATCAGCATCAAGAAATTAATGCAAATCTTAAAAACGTGAAAAAAGAAAATGAGGACAAATTTACAATTTAGCCGATCTATCTTCTTCCATCTACTTTATTGTTTGAATTCCAACATAGTAAACGACTTTTTTCGTTGCTATAAAAATCATTCATAAAAAGGAGTATTATGGCTCAGATTATGACGTAATTGCCGTTAAAAGAAATTTTTTTAACATCTGCTTTATTTGCAATTTGTTCTACTCGAACATTCGGCAAATACAGATTTACATACATTATTGCCCTGTAAAGAAACCGTACAATTCTGTTGTTTTCTAAATATTTTTAAACAATTGTCCAATCAGGAAAAACATCACATAAAAATAATAATACAATACAAATACACAAACAATAGTACAAATACTGGCAATAAATGAAAAAATCTAAAATATCAATTATTACAGAGTTGTATTATTTATATCTGTGGTCCAGATCAAGAGGACGTATTCTTTTCAGTCTTCTTGTTATTGTGCTGTTATATATGATGTTTATTGCTAGATGATTAACATGGTTTTCGAGTCTGTGCTGGTATTTGACAGATTTAAAAGCAATTTCCTCTTTACCAGTGGTGATATGGAAATATTTATTTATAGTGGCATTTGACACAAAACAGGGAGTGTTGCTTGATAATCTGAGGCAGATAATTTAGTGTTAAAAATATCAACTTCGGGAAATGGACTTTGAAGAAGCAACCCTCCGAACACGCCAGGTCGATAAGTTGCCTCATCAGAATAAACATTTTCTAATAATTACTTCCTTTTAAGACTTCTGTATGTTGAATAGCTACACATTTACTTTCTGCAAGTCTAATTATTTCAGTAGTAGATGTATGTGGCATCGCCAAGGCTAGAAACTGTTTTCAAAATATTCTCATGTGTTGAAAATTTCTTTCATACTTCATTTCTTACTCGAGTAGCTTCTTTCAAAGATATTCTCTTCTTACAGTATCTGGCGTCGGACTTACCAATGCACCGTAGTAGCTGATACCGTACTTATATCCCCACGTACAGAGCGTACAGGCTGTACATAGCATTACGCAATGTACCCCGGAGCAAAGCAGGGCTTATGAATTTAATTAAAGCACGAGGCCCGATAACCAATATCTTGGAACCAGAAAGAAGGCGTCTTTTCGTGTCCCCGATAATTTTAACGCACTTCTATCTTAAGCACCTAATAAATACTAACAAATTTCATCTCAGTTGCGCCCTGCGCTCAGATAAGACGTCGAAGGCTCCAATAACTAAAGCCTGCCCCTTAACCTCCATATAATCATGAAAGGTCACTTCGGGGCACAGTCCTCGCGATACCAAGATCCTCGCTTTGGAGTTCCCCCTCCGCCCGTGATAAGGGCCACACAGAGCGCACTCGCGTCTTTGACCATAACAAGTATCTCCCCCTCCACCATGTACTTACAAACAGGAGTGGGGATGTGGTCTATATAGTTCCTAAGGAGATATTGTAAAGGGTTCACAACCATTTTCGACTTTGTAATAGAAATTTGTATAACCTGTATTTTATTCACTTCTGTAATAAACTCGGTGTGTTCTCACTCTCTGAGTTTCATTTCACTAAGTCTGTCTGGAGAACTGTCGACTTGCCATCCACGTATTTTACTGGGGGCTCAGCCGGGATGGCAGGTGTCCAATAATTGCAATTACGGAAGACATTAAGCGAGCTAATCGTCAGTAGTAACCTCTTCAACAATTAAGAGGCTTTCAAGACTGCGACTTGCCGCGCCCTGCTGCCCTGTCTCGACGGAACGTCCACGACGAGCACGCGGTCTTCATCGCCATTGCAGAGGACTTCTTAAGGCCAGCCAATCGCCAGCAGTAACCTCTTCACCCATTAAGAGGCCTTCGAGTCTGCGACCTGCTGCCATCCACTTCGGACCGGCCTGGTGATCAACGGAACCTGAGAGAACGTCCCACTTCAGACGCAGGATGTTGGTCTGGATCCTCATCTCTTCAATGCTGTAAGTGAGACTTCACACCGCTGTGTTAATGAGTGCAGTGCTTAGCTACAGTAGTCAAAGAGCTATTTTTGGTTATAATGCATTATCATTAAGCAAAATTCAGAAGTGCAACGTTACTTATAGAAGTGCAGTAGTTAAACGCAATAGTTTAAAAAGCTACTTTCGTATCCTGCATTTTTATAACCTGTGAACCAGAATTAAATTTATAATTCATTTCATTTTGAAAGTAACCAATTAGAAAATTAATTTTAATTTTAAAGATTATCTTAATTGTATATTTTAAGGAATTTATTCCATAACTTAAGGTAAATTTTATTTACATAATGGCGCAAGGCTTCGAACCCCTCACAAAGTGGGAAATGGCACATATTAATCTGTTGCCAGAATTTAACGGTACTTCCGACTGTAATTTAGATTATTTCTTAGTCCAATGCGAGTCTTTCTAGCGAAATTTTCATAGATCTCCGGAAACCCCGAATGCAGAACTAACTAATATGTTCCTTTTCAATGTAGTAAAAGCCAAAATCAAAGGAGAAGCACAATCAGTGCTCGATGTCGAAACAAATTCGAATTTCGAAAGACTAAAGGAAAAGTTAATAAGAAAATACGGAGACGCTCGCGACGAACACATCTTGTTCCGCGAAATATCCAATTGTTGTCAAAAACGCAATGAAAGTTTCCTGGAATATCATGACCGATTAAATCAACTACTCATTAAGTACAAAAGTACATTAAAATTGAATCATCAAAATCCCATTCTAGAAATGAAGTTACAGGAAGCAGACGGAAAAGCTTTAGGCGCTTTCCGAGCAGGTATCCTTAACCCATATCGCGAATACCTTAGGTACGCACAGATTACAGACCTCTCTCAAGCTCTTCGTGCATGCCGCGATTATGACAACGAACGAGCATACGAAAACTACATGGATTCATTGCGCAACAACCAAAAACAAAATCTCCCAACTCCCAACCAACAGGTTAAAACAAATCAAACGCCCACGTTTAATTTCAGAAGTAGCTTCCCCACACCTTTTACGCATTCTAATTTTTACTCCAAATATGTCGCGTGTTCAGCCAATGCCACATCGACCTGAACCAAGTAGAGTCTTGCCACCGCATGTAAGTCAGCCGCAAAATCACACGCAGCAAAATTTGCATCGTTCTCCCCTTATTAGGCCTCCCCAATTTCGACCACCTGTAGGTCAGGGAAGACCATATCCACATCCCTTGCAGATTGGAAGAATACATGACCCGCCGAATCAACCGCAAGGTAATAGACAGACTCCCATGTCAGGTGTTTCCACTATCAGACAAAACGCGAATTACCACTACAATGACAATCAGATTGACTATACTGACTATAGCGGACAGAATTATGAGGACATCTATGACGAAACCTCTCAGAAGTATGACTACTATTATCCAGAGCAGACAAATGAGAACTTCGAAACTAGCGAATTCGTGAATCAGGATTTTCGCGAGGCTGCGTCATCAATACCAAAGACTTGAATAATATACACAATGCCCCAGAACTCCCTTTTATCACGTTGTTTGGTCTAAAGATCTTAATTGACACCGGCGCCAGCAACTCTATGATAAATCCGAACCCCGCTTACGAAATGTTTTCTGAATACCTTTTTAAGGAAGATTTTTGCATCCAGTCCATCCATGCGAAAACTAGAGGAACGGACAACGTACGCTATCAGATATTTTCTGAGTACGGTCTGGACTCGCCTATTAATTTTAGAGTAATTCAGTGGCACAATTATTTTGATGCCCTCATCGGTTCTTCAGATTTTGCACGTCTGAAAGCAATAATCGATTACGGTACTAATACCATCACCCTAGGGGATAAGAAGATCCCACTCTATTTTCATTCCCCGCTTAAACAAAAACAGTATAGAATCGAACAGAATTCTCACGATCATACGATCCCAGTCAATAGTAAGCAAGGAGAAATATATGTCTCCGCTTTTGTGCACGACAGCTATTGTTTCTCCGACTTCGAAAAGTACGTCCCCGAATACCCGAGGGAATACTTTTCAGATGTTGCATTTGACCGGTCGACGTACGTCGAACAATTAGATAGCTTCAATGAACAACCGCTGGAGGAATCTAATTTTGAGATTAAGAACATGAAAGGCGAAACTAACTATGTCGCCGACGCGCTGTCTCGCATAGAAATTAATGCCAATGATGAAGACGCTAAATCAGACATTGCTACCGTCCCGGACAAAGACTATCAACAGGAAATTGACTGCCAGACGATACATTCTAATCAAGAAGATTCTATCTTCACCCTAAGAATGTCAGAAAGATCCCTCACTCAAAATAAGAACCAATTATTTATCTCATTTAGTAAAACTTCAGGTTACTCCACAAAACCACTCTTCAAAAGAAACAAAATTGTGAAAGTTAGAGTCACAAACCACAATTTGCTTCAAGATCTACAAAATCTCCTCCCTCAAATTATAATTCCAAGCGAGAAATACGCAGTATATTTCGATGACATTACGATCGAAATTCCCTTCATTAGAACGTGCCAAAAACTTTTTACATCCGAATTGGTAATTTTACGCACCAATAAATTGGTAGAAAATGTCGAAGACAAAAACTTACAACAACAACTAGTCGCGCAATACCACAGTGTTAACCACAACGGCATTACGGAAACGATCGAGCACCTTACTCAGAAATATTACTGGCCTCACCTCAGGACGCAAGTCAGGGACCATATCAATAATTGCGAACTTTGCCAGAGGAACAAGTACGAGCGCCACCCGAATAAAGTGCCGAACGAAGGACCTATTACGTCTCCCACACCGTTTTCGTCCATTCACGTAGATACCTTCCACTTCGAAGGAGAAAGAATACTCACAATAATAGACGTATTTTCGAAGTATGGTCAGGCGTACCCATTACCGGATGGTACAGGGTACTCAGTACTCTGGAAACTAAAACAATTCTTTTCTCACCATGGATTTCCTACCAAAATAACACACGACCAAGGTACCGAATTTCAAAACAAATTGATTAATGATTTTTGCAAATCCCATAACATCACTTACCATGCCACGACACCTCTGAACTCTTCGTCAAATTCGCCCCGTAGAACGATTTAATTCGACTATGCTAGAAAAAATGAGAATTCTTAGAGGCAAAGACAGAAGCAGTCCCTTAGCGCATATTGTAATTGACGCAATCACGCTGTACAATTCCTCTATTCACTCCACCACCAAGAAAACCCCTTTTACTGTCACGATAGGATCCCATTACAATGCGTTAGACCACATTTTCGTACCTACAACTGATCTAGAGGAATATATCATTAACAAAGAAACGCAAGTCCGAGAAATGGCTGCTTGCAATCCCCAGCCAGAGGAGACTTCTTCCCATCATGAATACCGAATAAATGACACTGTTTATGTAAAGGACCCGCTGACGCGTAACAAAAAATCCAAAAATTTGTATCGCGACGGCCTAGTGGTGAAAAACCGAAACCAACAAAATCCACTGCAAAATGAAAAAACGGAAAGTCATCGTAGATAACTACCACAAGTTTATGTTCCATTTCAACTTAACCACTTTAACAGAAACGTTTCGCCCAGATAAGAAACACCACCGACTCCTTGAATACTAAAAGTAATAATACCTTTCCCTTCTTGTCTTACGAGATATCGATGCTACCAAAAGAGGCTGAAAAGGAACTTTCAAAATTACTCCCCACACGCAATAGAAATAAAAGAGGTCTTGTCAATGGGCTAGGAAAAATTATAAAATTTATTTCATGAAATTTAGATCAGGAGGATTACGATACGCTTGAGGCACAAATTACCGCCTTGCAAAGCGACAGAGATCAGGAAATACGACATGTTAATAAACTAGTCTCGTTCAGTAATTCTATCACTCACAAATTCGTAAATGAAATGAATCACATAAATTTAAACATGGGGTTAATTCAGCAAATATTGTCAAAGCAGGATTTCAAAGTAGACCTTTTAGAGCAGTATCAGTACACTACGATGTGTTTAAGAAGATTCTTGAAGATTTTACGAACTCTAGAAAATACCATAAGTTTGTCTTTCCATGATATCACGAACGTTCAGTTGTTCTCCAATGAAGATGTTACCAATGTAATGAACCATCTGTATGCGGTTTATCCTGTCAAATCTATTGTTCATAGTGACCCTTACCATGATTTTGAGAACCTCAAATTCACAAAGAGCCAGGTTGTCATAATAGACCAGGGATTGGTCGTAATATTATCAGTACCAACTACTGATGGTAATAACTATCACTTGTACGCAATCACACCTGTGCCTACTATTAATAACGTCGTGTTAATTCCTTCCGAGAGGAATTATCTCCAGGGCCCTACCTCTAAATGGTCCACGGAAGATTGCATAAAAGGTACATTAACATATGTTTGTGCTAATTACAATGTGAGAGTTACCAGTTGTAATCTGACGAAAACGACAGGATGTGATTTCGCACAGGTAACTAATGATGTAAGGCTGTTTCAACTTCTTAACAAAAATGACATCCTATTTTTCTCATCTCTTAAAGAAATTGTAATACAAACTTGCAATAATAACCAAACTTCGGTAGAACTACAAGGTTCATATCTAATCTATAGTAATGTAAATTGTCCTATATCAGCAATGAGTACCACATTAGAACCAAAGTCAACCACTCATGTCATGACGTTTCCACTTGTATATGTGTATAATGAACATGATGTAAAACTGAAAATTCAATTTCATCCATCCCACCTTGATGTAAATAAACTAAAATTAGACTTAATTCCCATCACACCCACTCCTATTATGTGGAAACAATTTAATGTAGTTGATATTGGTTTCGTATTGTTTATTTTATGTTTTGTATGTTATGTGTGTAGAAAAATGTTGAACAAGGTACTTCTTAAATTGGTGGTACGTCGGGAGAAAAAACAAATCCCCGAGGACGGGGAAGCGGATCTGGTGGGGGAGGACTTATATCCCCACGTACAGAGCGTACAGGCTGTACATAGCATTACGCAATGTACCCCGGAGCAAAGCAGGGCTTATGAATTTAATTAAAGCACGAGGCCCGATAACCAATATCTTGGAACCAGAAAGAAGGCGTCTTTTCGTGTCCCCGATAATTTTAACGCACTTCTATCTTAAGCACCTAATAAATACTAACAAATTTCATCTCAGTTGCGCCCTGCGCTCAGATAAGACGTCGAAGGCTCCAATAACTAAAGCCTGCCCCTTAACCTCCATATAATCATGAAAGGTCACTTCGGGGCACAGTCCTCGCGATACCAAGATCCTCGCTTTGGAGTTCCCCCTCCGCCCGTGATAAGGGCCACACAGAGCGCACTCGCGTCTCTGACCATAACAAGTATCTCCCCCTCCACCATGTACTTACAAACAGGAGTGGGGATGTGGTCTATATAGTTCCTAAGGAGATATTGTAAAGGGTTCACAACCATTTTCGACTTTGTAATAGAAATTTGTATAACCTGTATTTTATTCACTTCTGTAATAAACTCGGTGTGTTCTCACTCTCTGAGTTTCATTTCACTAAGTCTGTCTGGAGAACTGTCGACTTGCCATCGACGTATTTTACTCTGTTATATTCCCCTTCAAAAATTGATAACATTCAATGGTCTTGTATATTACCTTTATGCGGGATATGACCCGGTATTATTACAATTTCAAAATTATAATCAACGTATAAAAAGACTTCAGGGTATTGATGATGGGAATAGTTTGAATTTAGTAAAGCTACATTTTTACAATTTTGGCTGCATTTTTGCACAATAAGGCACAAAAATCACTTGTAAGCTGTTCTTCTGGGTTATTCTCCGACCCTAATGTAAGATCATTCTCATTAGTTCCGAAAATTGTGGCGCAAAACCTTCTACAACTACATTTTATGCTTTCCCGAATTTGTTTAACACTTCCAAATTTTTCTCCCATAATTTTTAAAGAGATTAAATCTCCTCAAACTCAACCTAATTTATGTTCACTTCCTCTGCTGCAATTGCCCTATTAATCGTTTTGTATGCGAATCTAAATAAACATTACAAGACAACCGTTTTGAATATTTATGTATATATTGTGGTCATGAGGGCCTGTCGCAAATGTACACGTGTTGCTATTGTAGGTGACGCAAAATATTGCAGCGGTTTATGAGTAGGAAATAAAAGAATTTATGAAATGTATTGTCCTGAAGTATTCATACCGGTATTTGTATAGATATCAGTATTTGTACACATAGGAACGTAAAAGTGAAAAGTCAAACTTAAGTACATTCATTTATTTTCTAACATTACTCACAACTTTATTTTCTCCGTATTCACTTGAAATTCTTCAAATTTAATACGTTCCAAGGCAATACTATTCGTCAATTTTGCTAATTTGTTTTTAAATCATATGCTAAAAGGCCCATAGATAAAATATAAAATGTCATATCCCTCGCGCTTCACTTGTTCAAATTCACTTCACATGAACACGTAATTGTCAACATAAGTGTTGCCAACGTCGCAAAAGAAAATTATTGCGTATTGAGCAAAAATGCCTTTGGTTACAGGAGTTTTATCAAAGCCACCTACACAGAACAATTTGGGTGACGTGTCTTCAATTCCCGGCATACTCACGAAGATGGCTGCGCCAAAACACTGTGTTGGAAATTTCTTTGCGTCTTGTTGTCGGATCTGAAAAGAAATCATCAGTTCCCAATCAGGAAACCTAGACGCGTCGAATGACACCTCATCCGTATGTCTCTATTGATGAACGGAAAGTGGCCTGCACATACGCTCACTAAAAGCGTTACTCAAATACTTTATAGAGATGTTTGCGCTGCATTTTGAAAACCAGTATAAAAAAAAAAAATACTGGCGCTAGAACCCAGGCCCAATGAGATGAGGACTTTACAACATAATAACATAAATACTTGTAAAAATAATATTAACGTAATTGAAACTCCAATTCAAAGATGGGTCATTCCATGCAAAAAAGTAGGAAATCTGACACTACATCTCAGAATTTAAAAATATTTTGCCACCTTGCTTGTCATGATACCTGCATGAACCAGGTACAATATTTTTGTCTCATCAGCCATTGATTAGCAACAATGGGCACTTGAAATATTAGGTTAGCTGTCTGTAGATATACCGTTATGATTTTTTTCCGATGATATGCAAACAAGCAAAAAATATGAAAGTCACACTATTTGTAGAAGAAATGTAAACGATAATTTTACGCTAAAGATATTTTTTTACCATGAGTCTTTAACAATTAGGAAGTAAACAAATTCTAAAAATGCAATAAGTAGAAATGTAATATTTTTAAATTCTTGAATTTTGGAAAAAAAAACCTGAATCTACTTTCAAGCTACTCTGTAAATTTCATCATGGAATCTTGAATGGTTTTAAAGTTATGAATAAAAGTATCTTATCGGCGCTACGTAAACGAACTCATCTCAGCTGCTAGAGCCGCCGCGCCCAGCCCTCTTCGTCAGCAATCGGCGTTACTTTTTTCCTCCGCGGCGCGATGGTGAATTTCGCGAAACTACTTCTCCAGGTGCTAATTTTGCCGTATGAGCTACATTCGACCATTTTTTTTGTTTACTCCAAATATTTAGTAAACACGTTAAAATCATATATTACTCATTAGCTGTTTTCACATTTGAAAATTTTTCTTTGAATTGGGTCAACGTTTCTTCTCCTTCATTGCTTTCTGTACTCACATGAAATAATTCAGAAACTGCTTTATTTACGGCACTCCTTTCTCCTTGCGTACGATTTTTCTCGGGTTTATTTTCGCAATGACAATGATGATTGACCCAGATGATTCAAAATGTTTACATTACTGATAGTGGCTTCCTCTGCAACTCCTGGGGCTATGTACTGCTCTTCATTTGACGTTTTCACTTCACCGTCTGTTTCAGTTGAGTCACTGCATTGGGTATTTTGGATATTTTGGGACGACACAGATTGCATATTGCTTCTCCTACCACTAAATTCGATATTTTCCTCCGCATCGCCTCTTACCAACTCTACTTTTGTGCTTCTCAAGTCCGAACGGATTGCAGCACCAAAGCCTGTTAAACGTATTCACAATCTTTGGCATTTTCTTTCACGATGTATCACTGAACGCGAAAACTAAGCCTGTAAACTGGTGTCAGGATCCCGTCGAAGGCATCGATGGATATCCCTAGGGAATACACTTGGCGGTGCCTGCCTACGACCTTGCTTCACCCCTCGCTGGGCAAGGGCACGCGACTTTCAACCTTAAGAGCAAAATGTGCGTATACTTTTTATTTAATAACTTACGCGTTTTTTAAGATTCCATCGCGACAGTTTGCAGAATGATTATTTATTGGTTCGTCTTGCAGTGTGTAAAATATGAAAGAAAAGAAAATATTACTTTTGAAGAAAAATGTACTTGTTTAATTTATTAGCATTTTTTATTATAAACAAATACCTCAAACCTTAATATATTATCAACTGCTTAAAATATGATCATTTATCTTCCAAATAGTGTGCCTGTTTTTAAAGTTTTATTCATTTTATGAACGTCATAATTATTTTCATTATTGAGTATATTGTGTCATCGTCCATGTTTAACCCGTAATTGTTGCTAAACTGCTAAAGATATTAATTCCATAAATTGTCTTTTAACTGTTCATCATTAGTAGATTAATGTAATAAAATATGAAAAAATCTGAGACCCACTGTCAGAAAACCTGAAATTTTGCATGGAATGACCCAGATAAAATTATTAAGTTTTATTAAAAATATAATACCCAAAACTATTTTTTTGACAGCAAAGTCGTTCCGTGTCTCCTTAAATTTTGAGGTGGGGGCCTCCCGAATCCTCATATGAAACATTAATCCCCAACGCGAGTTTTGAATTAATAACCCCAGTATCCACATATTTAGGCTCACTTTCCAAAATCCCACTCTTAGGGCCACTAATTAATTATTGTGGCTACTTGTGATATTTTTCCTATTTCAAACACTTAAAATGTTGCTCGTTCACATATTCTGACAATGCGAAAAACTACTCTTCTCTTTACTCAATTATAAAATTTTGGTTGGCTAGCTCTGTTTTATTTTTGGAATTGGGAGCTTTTGTACCTACAAACACAGAACTCTTTTTCTCTCTTGCGGGTTGAAAATACCGCTCTTCTCTCTTGTGGGCTCAAAATACCGCTCTTCTCTCTTGTGGGCTCAAAATACCGCTCTTCTCTCTTGTGGGCTCAAAATACCGCTCTTCTCTCTTGTGGGCTCAAAATACCGCCCTTCTCTCTTGTGGGCTCAAAATACTGCTCTTCTCTCTTGTGGGCTCAAAATACCACTCTTCTCTCTTGCGGGCTCAAAACACCGCTCTTCTCTGTTGTGGGCTCAAAACACCGCTCTTCTCTGTTGTGGGCTCAAAATACCGCTCTTCTCTGTTGTGGGCTCAAAATACCGATCTTCTCTGTTGTGGGCTCAAAATACTGCTCTTACGAGAAATCGGTTGGTGAAATATTTCAATTTACGATACGATCGGTTTGATTTACTTACTGGATCACGTAATATAAAAATTAGAACACAATGTTTCCTGAATCGCAACGACTTGAAGAGCCTGCTTCTATTAATTTACCCCGCAGTAGGCGCGCCAGGTTTTGTAACAAATGGAGGCGCGCGGGGTGCCTCAGTCGCCCCATAGTAAAAATGTCATGAAAATAATCAATAACTATTTTCTTTTTTAATATATACGTGTTTATTTCCAAGTATTTATATATAGTCTGGAAATACGTACAAATAAAATTTTAATTTTCAAGAATGTTTTTTTTATGGCCATCGAATTATTTAACAAACTTAACTTTATATAGTCTCAATCTATATCCTGATCCCTTTGAAAACCTCTCTCTTGGCCCTGCGAAGACTCTTATGGAGAATTATTTGTCGATTGTAATAATGTTTCACACGTTCAAATTTTTTTAAAATTATTTGTTTAAATATTGAGACATTTACGCAAACACATTTTTATTGGTATATATCGACTCTTAACGTGCCCAATGTCTCATTTCTGTTTGCATTCTCCCGTATTTTCTCTTCTATGCTATTTTATTCTGTCGACGTATTTTTATAAATTTTTACAAAAATATCCGCTAGGTATTTTTACCTAACTCAATACATATATTTTTATATTTCTGTATAACAGTATACATTGATTTTTTCGCAGGAGCAGGAGCTTCGGACGACGCCTTCTAGCGCATGAAGTAGGAGCTACAAAACATACACGAGGCCATGAGCTTGCAGAAGCAACAGATGGCGGAGATACAAGAAACCCTTCACCTACAGAAACAGGAGACGGGGCACAAGGTCGAGGACGCCCTGCGCCTGCAGAAACAAGAGATGGAGGAGATGCAGGAAGCTCTTCGCCTGCAGGAACACGAAGGGGAGAGGAAGAACGATGAAGTTCTCCGTCGAAGTGTACAGGAAGTGGAGAGAAGGATGCAGGAAGCCTTGCACTTGCAGCAGCAGAAGGCAGAACAGAAACTTCTTCGCCTGCAAAAACAGAGGCGGAGGACACGGTCCAGGAGGCTCCGGGCTTGAAGAAACAAGAGATGGAGGAGATGCAGGAAGCTCTTCGCCTGCAGGAACACGAAGGGGAGAGGAAGAACGATGAAGTTCTCCGTCGAAGTGTACAGGAAGTGGAGAGAAGGATGCAGGAAGCCTTGCACTTGCAGCAGCAGAAGGCAGAACAGAAACTTCTTCGCCTGCAAAAACAAGAGGCGGAGGACACGGTCCAGGAGGCTCCGGGCTTGAAGAAACAAGAGATGGAGGAGATGCAGGAGGCCCTGCGCCTGCAGGAGGAGAGGGCGGCGGCGGCGTCGTGCGAGATGGAGCGGAAACTGCAGGAGACAGACGACGCCATCCGCGCTCTGCAGCAGCGACTCGAAGAAACAAAGGAGTGGGTGACGGCCGTGGAAAAGAGGACATCTCCGGAGGGATCTAGAGAGAAAGGTGTGCAGCGTCTGGAGTGCCGTAGCAATGAGGTGGAGGCCTCTCTCCAAAGTGCATTGCAGAAGTTCATGCCCCGCGTTGAGGCTCTGTTGAACCAGATGAAGGAGCCCCAGTCTACACGTGCATCCCTTCCTACCGCCGCCTCCACCTCCGCCGCCAGCGCCCGCGAAGCACCGGTGACGGGAGGGATAGCAACGGGTGGAGGGGAGGAGCCCCCTTCCCCCACCCCCACTTCCGCAGACGCCGGCCACCAGGGCGCAGCGGCCGACGAGGAGGAACGCGCGAGGCAGCGGCTGGAGCTCCGGGTGCGGGAGGCGAAGAGGAAGATGGAAGAGGCACGAACCTGTCCCTCCCCCCTGGGAGAGATGTTGTGTGAGGCGGCAATACAAGGAAGACTAAGTGACGTACGACGCCTCATAGACTCTGGTGCCGACGTCAACTACATTAATCGATATGGTGGCATTCCTCTAATGGATACAGCCTGGAGTGCGCACGCGGAGGTGGTGTCGCTTCTTCTGCAACGAGGCGCCGATGTGAACGCTGTCGACTGCGAAGGGGTTTCCGCGTTGCACTGGGCTGCGGAGGGAGACCGCAGCGGTCGGTGCGTGGAGCTGCTGCTGCGCGCGGGCGCCGACGTCGACGCGAGGAATATTTATGGAGGGACTCCTCTGCACTACGCGGCGGTCAGGAACCATGTTAATGAGGAAGTGGTGCGCGCGCTACTTGCGGCCGGCGCCAGGAGGGACCTGAAGCCTTGGGGCGGAGATTACTAGAACATGACACCGCTTGACCTCTCGTCTCCTGCTGTTCAGGAGCTCCTGCGAGGGAAGCGCCAATAAGAAGGAAAGAGAGTTCGCTGCCAACAGTGCCCTCCTCGCGGTCGGTTCTACGTGGGGTTACAAGCTATTCCAAGGACATGACACCGTTTGACCTCTCGTCTCCTGCTGTACAGGAGCTCTTGCGAGGGAAGCGCCAATAAGAAGGGAAGAGAGTTCGCTGCCAACAGTGCCCTCCTCGCGGCCGGCTATAGGTGAGATCTCAAGCCACTGGACGGAGATTCCAAGGACATGACACCGTTTGACCTCTAGTCTCCTGCCGTCCAGGAGCTCCTGCGAGGGAAGCGCCAATAAGAAGGGAAGAGAGAGTTCGCTGTCAACAGTGCCCTCCTCGCGGCCGGCTCTATGTGGGATCTCAAGCCATTGGACGGAGATTCCAAGGACATGACACCGTTTGACCTCTCGTCTCCTGCTGTACAGGAGCTCCTGCAAGGGAACCGCCAATAAGAAGGGAAGAGAGTTCGCTGTCAACAGTGCCCTCCTCGCGGCCGGCTCTACGTGGGGTTTCAAGCCATTCCAAGGACATGACACGGTTTGACCTCTCGTCTCCTACCGTCCAGGAGCTCCTGCGAGGGAAGCGACAATAAGAAGGGAAGAGAGAGTTCGCTGCCAACAGTGCCCTCCTCGCGGCCAGCTCTATGTGGGATCTCAAGCCATTGGACGGAGATTCCAAGGACATGACACCGTTTGACCTCTCGTCTCCTGCTGTACAGGAGCTCCTGCGAGGGAAGCGCCAATAAGGGAAGAGAGTTCGCTGTCAACACTGCCCTCCTCGCGGTCGGCTCTATGTGGGATCTCAAGCTATTCCAAAGACATGACACGGTTTGGCTTTGCGCTGGGGTGAAGCGTACGTGATTCTCTTTGGCATTAACATGAAGCGCGAAGCGCTATACCGCGCATATGGTTGTCAATTTATTTTCAAGTAGAATGTGTGGTTAATCAATGTAAGTTAGTTTTTCATAAATCGTAGAGAATTACGCTGGACAATCACCTAATTTGGCAAATGATTTGAAACTGCACGAGGAAAATCTAGACATTCAATTCAGTCAACTGATAATCGGAAAACTGCAATGTCAAGGCTTCTATTTTGATTAATTTTTCTAGTATTGAAGAGGTAAAAATGTAAATGTATATTTTTCATGTCAATTAACTACACTTATTTTAGAAAAAATAACTTGTTCATTTTTCAGAAAACAGTATGCGGAAATGTGGATGATCTTGGCTGTCCGGGTGACGCCGCGTCGAAGGCTGTGTTGCCGACGTTTCGACCATCTTGTCGTGGTCTTCCTCAGGGCTGGAATGCGCCGGGATGGTCAGCGCTCGGGTTTATATATAGGTGGGGGCCGATTACGATTGGCTGAAACCAACCGGCCAATCGGGAGGCCGCCCTTCAACATCGGGAGGGGGTCGGGTCAGGTGGCGCGGCGCGTGATCGGACGGCACGGAACGGTCCGTCCGGTGGTAAGGCGCGGCTCGGGGTCGGACGGCATGGGCCGGTCCGCGGTTGGTCCGCAAGGTGCGGTCCGGGATCGGACGGCGTGGAGCGGTCCGGTCCGGCAGGAGACCGAACGGTGGCCCGTAGCAAAGGCCGCCAGGCATCGTGGAGGCGCAATCCCGCGTCGCCGTTGATGTTCCGGGGGTGTCTGGCGATCTCCATAGCTTCTTTGAGGCGTCTGGGCCACCATCGATCTTCTCTGGCGAGCACCCTGGTGTCTTCAAACAATAAGTCATGCCCGGTTTCCCAAGCATGCTGGGCGACAGCGGAGCGTTCGACATTCTTATGTTTGAAGTGCCGGATATGTTCGCGCAGCCTTTCCTCCACCGTTCTACCAGTCTCGCCGATGTAGTCGCGTCCACAGCTGCAAGGCACAGCGTATACTCCTGCTGTTTGGAGTGGCGGGAGCTGGTCCTTCACCCGCACTAGAGATTGGCCGAGCTTTTGGTGGGTCTTGAAAACAGTTCTCACCCTGACCGTCTCAAAAGTTTGCCAATCCTGTCTGTTATGCCTCGAATGTAAGGCAGAGCCACTGTTGCCTTGTCTTCCGTTTCTGTGTTGCTGGTTTCTCTTCTAATGAAGGCGCAGGAATACCAACAAAAAGTGGCAGCCCTACTGGAGGACGAGGCGTATGCTCCGCTTCAGAACAACCCACTCCGGAAACTTCGAGGAGAAGTCGCAGCCCGGGTCAACAACGCCACCGTCATTGAACCGGAAATGAAACTACGACTGAAGAAGGGCAACAGCGTCATGCCACGGTTGTACGGACTTCCCAAGATTCACAAGGCCGATATACCTCTACGGCCGATTGTGAGCGCCGTGAACTCCCCGACGCATCCGCTGGCACGCCATATTGCCAACAAACTACGCCCTCTGACAGAAGATGTGGCGTCGGCTGTCAAGAACTCCAGCCACTTCATCAACCTGCTGCAAGGCAAGCGGCTGAAGAATACGGACATCCTTGTCAGCTTCGACGTGACATCTCTCTTCACTATGGTCCCGGTTGACGAGGCAGTGACGATCATCCGAAATAAACTTGAAGCCCGCAGTGTTCCAACAGAATGGGCAGACCTCGCCCATTTTTGCCTGTCTTCCACGTTCTTCCAGTTCCAGGGCAACGTATATGCTCAGGTAGAAGGCGCGGCCATGGGTTCCCCTCTGTCGCCGATAGCTGCCAACCTCTTCATGGAGGCCTTTGAAAAGGAAATACTTGAAAACGCCAGACTGAAACCCGCCATGTGGGTCAGGTATGTAGACGATACGTTCGTCATTTGGCCCCACGGACAAGACACCCTCCAGGAATTCTTAGATCACATCAACAGCGCTCATCCGAAGATTAAATTCACCATGGAGATTGAAAAGGATGGCCAATTGCCTTTCCTCGACGTCTTGGTGAGCAGGCGTGAAGACGGCAGCCTAGGACACGCGGTTTATAGAAAACCAACACACACCAACCGCTACCTACATGCGGAATCGCACCACCACCCTGCGACAAAGAACGGAGTTCTGAAAACTCTCGCCACCCGAGCAGCCCGAATCTGTGATGAGGCCAGCCTCCCTGCGGAACGGGAAACCCTTAAGAAGACCTTCGCGGCAAATGGCTATAACGAGCCAACCATCCAGAGAGCCCTACGACTCACCCACCACCCGACTGCTCCAAGAGAAACCAGCAACACAGAAACGGAAGACAAGGCAACAGTGGCTCTGCCTTACATTCGAGGCATAACAGACAGGATTGGCAAACTTTTGAGACGGTCAGGGTGAGAACTGTTTTCAAGACCCACCAAAAGCTCGGCCAATCTCTAGTGCGGGTGAAGGACCAGCTCCCGCCACTCCAAACAGCAGGAGTATACGCTGTGCCTTGCAGCTGTGGACGCGACTACATCGGCGAGACTGGTAGAACGGTGGAGGAAAGGCTGCGCGAACATATCCGGCACTTCAAACATAAGAATGTCGAACGCTCCGCTGTCGCCCAGCATGCTTGGGAAACCGGGCATGACTTATTGTTTGAAGACACCAGGGTGCTCGCCAGAGAAGATCGATGGTGGCCCAGACGCCTCAAAGAAGCTATGGAGATCGCCAGACACCCCCGGAACATCAACGGCGACGCGGGATTGCGCCTCCACGATGCCTGGCGGCCTTTGCTACGGGCCACCGTTCGGTCTCCTGCCGGACCGGACCGCTCCACGCCGTCCGATCCCGGACCGCACCTTGCGGACCAACCGCGGACCGGCCCATGCCGTCCGACCCCGAGCCGCGCCTTACCACCGGACGGACCGTTCCGTGCCGTCCGATCACGCGCCGCGCCACCTGACCCGACCCCCTCCCGATGTTGAAGGGCGGCCTCCCGATTGGCCGGTTGGTTTCAGCCAATCGTAATCGGCCCCCACCTATATATAAACCCGAGCGCTGACCATCCCGGCGCATTCCAGCCCTGAGGAAGACCACGACAAGATGGTCGAAACGTCGGCAACACAGCCTTCGACGCGGCGTCACCCGGACAGCCAAGATCATCCACATGACTCCGGCCGCGGAAGCCTACGACTTCAGTATGCGGAAATCTTTTTAATTTTTACACAATCCCTCTAATTATAATGTACTATTTAAAATTTTACATATATAGAGTAATATTACGTCCTTTTTATTATGGTAGCCATTTAAATAAACACATTTGTTATTTTATGTCATTTATTTTTCACTACGTTTCAGAAATTAACTTTTTCTATCGTTAGGTATCCTCTAAAACTAGTGCGCTACAACAGCACATACGTTCCCGTATTATTGGGAGCAGCTACGTAGGATTGAAACATTGCACTTTCTGCCCTACTGACATCTTAGCTATTGTTCAATCTCGCGAACAATATTTCGAGCAAATTCGATACCAGGGCGCAGCCCCTAATTGCATTTCACCATCGCGGCCAATATTCCTGGGCCGCCACTCCCATGTGCTCATCCTTTTTTTTCTCCCTTTTCTTTATTCCTATGTATTTAATTTTTACAGAGAGGAAAAATTCTGTTTAGAACATTTCTTGTTCCTTTGCTATTTGACTCCTGTTCTCAAATGTGGAATGACTTCTGTAAGCTCCTTATTACATAAGTGTATTATATTACTGCTGACAAAAACGTTATGTTACATTACTGCTTTAAAATGTTCAATTTTATACAATATCGCATTCCTTGTTCCAAGTAGACTTAGATATTCCTTCAAGACAAGAATTTGTGTTTGAATTGTTACTTGAACCCTACAATTTATTCAAAATAAACTAGTAACTCGAAATTAGAGATGTCTAACTCACTACATCAACACATCCTGAACCATGATATCTACCGACCTGTAGACTTCGTGTTTTGAACATAGCCTTCCGAAGCAATGTTCAAGACACAAGAAGTAGTGTTTGACTTGTATCAGGTTATATCGTGAAACATCAGCAAATTTTTGTAACCTTAATACAGAAAACAAGACTTTAATTAACAGCTCATTTGACTAATTGTCCGTTTATGGTGGCAAAATTATTTGTATTTTAGAGTTGGCATTGTACATTATTTTTAGCATAGGTCATTTGATCACTTTTTTAGCACTTCTGTAGTTACTTAATTTTTATGAGAGAGAAATATTATTGTTGAAACATTTGTTCTGTTGCTATTTGACTCTTGTTCCCAAATGTTGACTGACATTTATAAATTATTTATTACATATGTATTTTATTATCACTCAAGAAATATCTACATTAATGTGAATTACTGCTCTAACACATTCAATTTGATGCAATCGGGCATTCCTTGTTCCGAATAATCCTCTATAAGTTCCTTATTTCTTAAATATGTGTGATTATTGTATTGAACAAGTATTCACGTTTTTCGTAATAATTGCTTTTTTAACTATTTTGACTTGTGAGTGTAATAAAAGAAATTAAATCTGTTATAGGTTGTAATAAGATCAGTGAGGCATTGCTGAAAGATTGAAATATTTGCTTTATTTTGTAAGTCTATAAAGCTGCCAAAGCCCCAGAGGAATTACAAACTTCACTGCTGTGCTATGTACTAATAAATAAAATATTAAATTAAAATATAAAATAATATTATCAGCAAACAAATATATAAATAGAAGTAAAAATATTAATTTAGGTTTGAAATACGTTCAATATAGTTCCTATCATTGACCAAAATAAATGAATGGATGCTGGTTTAATAATTTTGCCTACAAACTACACAGAAATACCATTTATTTGCATTCCTTTTTCCCTGACAATAATGCTAGTTTTAATATTATACTGTTTATCTTAATTCAACACGCAAACATGAATATAATGATTTTTTATTTTGTGTTTCTAAATCAAAAAAACATTCCTGAAATGAAATTAATAAATTTTCTTTCCATTTAACTGGATTCATAAAATATACCAGTGAACTACTACAGAAATACTTTCAGTACAAGAAACCTGAAATCTATTGTTCTAATAAAAATCATGAATTTACTCATTACCACAGTACCAACTGTAGTATATTGTAATGATCTTGGATAGTTTATGGATATTTGAGACGTTTTGGGTAAAAGGGGCCTAGTAAAGTCGAACTAAACATAGAAAACTGTGACTCGTTATTGTAAACATAGCATATAGTCTAGGCTGTGTATTAGGCCGCGCTAGATTCGCAATATGGCAGCTAAAAGGATTTCCTGTCGGAATAGCCAACTTATGAATGAATTATTCCGATCAAATCTCTCGCTTTTGTTTCCTTTGTTGACATTCACTTCTCGCGCGGTTGAAGAGTTCACAGTACAATAATGTGTGTCTCGTTTTTTGTTAAAATTAAACAAGATTTTCATCTAGAAACGAATATTAACTCGGTGAATAATTAAACTAAATAAGAGTTATCATTATCAGCAAGTGTGAGCGTGAGTGATGTGAAAGTGCGCCAAGAGCAAATGAAAAACATACATTTAAAAGTTATCTGTGGTCTTGTGTTAATAATGATTTTGAGATGGTAGTGTTATCAATTTATTCATGATTTATCTGTCAGTTAAGATTTACGTTGAAAAAAATAAATACTACAATTATTCAAGATTAATAATTTACATGTACATGTTGTGACCTAATTAATTGTTTCTAACAGTCCTGAGATAGTTAATATTTATGCGATGCTTCCATTTTATTTATATGCTTAGTTAAATTATCTTTCAAAAGTTAGTGATGCTTTAAAAAATAAGAAATTCATAATTAATATAAGTAGCCTTCAGTAAGATACTTGTTCTAACCAGTGACAGACTTATACCTATTTCTTCTCTATTAAAACGGGGTGTGGTACATGTTCAGGGATAGTTATGGTAATAAATAGACCTTTTGATTTTTAAAAGTTATTTATTGAAACAGGAATGTAGTATACTGACAATATAAATGGCACAGTAAATAGTGTATAAAGTTGCACAATGATATTGCACTCTTGTTTTATCAGTTATTGTAACTACAATACCATAAACTTCTCCCTGATGTGCAGTCATTTCGTAGTAAAACCTCTCATTAACTTGCTAATAATTCAAATCAGGATAATAATATTATACTGTAGTTTCCAGTGTACTCCAGTTTTCCAAATGCTCCACTTAGTCCAGTTTTACAAATGCATGCAAAAAATATTCCCAAAAGGCATCCAAGTAGTAAAAGATTAATATATTTATTACCCCACTTACACACACTCTTGTAGTGCTGATGGGGATTGTGAACAACATCAAGGTAAGACAATGGTTATTTTCACTATTATGTTTATTATGTCAAAGAAAATTTCGAAATGCATGTGGGATTTGAGGAGAGAAATGTGGTGCCCACTTGCCCAAAAACCAAGTTACAAGTAATGTTGAAAATGTTACCAACAAAACGGTTACAAACAGCTACAAAAAACTAAAACAATATTAATATTCCAGAAAATAAATATAAGAAATTGCCATTCACAAATATAGCCATGTTTCATTACAAAAATCTACAATATTTGGTGTGCTGGACTTTGTTCGGATTCTTAATATAATTCCTTAGGAAGTACTCCCTTTTAAAAAATATTGTTTCACTCTTATTCACAAGAGCATAACTGTCTTCCTTACCACAAATAAAACCAATGCTTTTTACTATATGCTTCAAGGAGATTTGAGAGTCTTGAAAATTGAATGTATCATCACCCACAATCTCTGAAGAACAGGTTTCTTGTAGAAATACCAAGACGTGCATAAAATATAATGGTACTTCACAATAAATACTATAAAATACAGCGATCATTGTATAGATGAATAAAATTCTATAATAACAAAGTAATTAAAATGTTTAAATGATTCTGCCCCCAAATTACAATGTATTTTATTGGAAATTCCATCCTTCACAAAATTGTCAATATAGAAGCTGGATGACTCCTAGAGGTCTTTTTAAGTGTGTTCGGAGCTTCTTGCTTTTTATGTCTGTTGATAATTCATTCAATAGACTTCACACACACCTGTAAACATAGAGAAAGTTGAATTACTATTAATTATGCATAACTAATGATAATTAATAGTTATAGACAATAAATACACCAACAACTATTTTAATTATGAAAATTATACCCGTCAGTTTTATAAGATATTTAGGAAAAAATAATAATCTTACATGTAATAATTTTTTCCATTTGACATGTCAGATTAGTGTGATTGACAATACTTGTTCATCTGAGTAACCTTACCCCTTTTTCCATTGTTTTCTTCCACAATCCACAAAATAAATTTAGAATTCCCGTTTGAAGAGAACTTTGAATTCACTTTAACCTTAAAGACAATATACTAAGAAAAGAGTCAGATGTAGTTGGGCTATCCATTATTTTTAAATGATAAATAAATTGGGTCCAGAAAAATTAATAATAAATATAATAAAATTAATTTTACACAAAAAATACAAAATCGAAAAAAACCAACCTTTACTCCTAAAATTATCTCGACCAACTCGACTATTAGTGATGAAAACAATTGAAAAATAATAAATAAAAATAAAACGCGTAGAACTAAATTAATACATCTGACGAAATCACTGATTGCAGATTTATGAAAAATAGCAAACCGCAATATGAGAACGCTAGCAGCAATAGGAAACTAACAGAGCACAATCAACATGAATGGCTTTAATGTTGGCGGAATCTACGGAAGTAGTTATTTTTTCATTGCAAACTTAAATTTTAAAAATGTCCCTACCCCGTAAACGTAATATATGTAGGGTAATTGTGTGAAGGTTGGTAACGGCATGTGCCAACACAAAACGAAACGAAACTACCCTAAATCAAGTATGAATACATGTTCTAATCCGACAGTGGCATTTTTCAAAAGTTGTCACGTTGGCTGGTCTTTTTAGCTGGCCACAACTATAGGACCAACAAGCGACGGCAGCGTCGCGTGTAAACATTACTTTTTGACCACGAAAACGCCCGTAGGAAAATGAATTCGCACATCAACATTCGATGGCGCAAATTCAGAGGAGAAATTTTAAACTTATTTCATTAAAAGCGGAGCACGGGTTACGTTGTTTTAGCGAATTTTAGAAAATGTATGTTCGACAGAAAACCTCAAGGAAACAAGCGAGTGTTACAACTTGTGACGTCACTCGGGACAAAATTAATGTTTTTTCAAGATTACGGCATCACGGAAGAATTAAATTAAACTAGAAATAACAAGGGGAACGCGGAGGGAAATTTCAGGAAAATTATGAATGTAATACCGAAAATTTAGAACACGGGAGAAGAAAATAAACAAAGTTTTTCGAATTCATCACTTTTGTCAAAAACAATTGTCGAAAATACGTGGTCATGGCAAGGAATACTATGTTGTAAAATAAAATGTTTCGGCATAATAGGAAGCAGAGCGTCGGTTTAAAGAATAAAACAAAGACAGTGAGAATTTTAGAAGAATTTAGAACACAATAACACGACAGGAAAACGCGAAACGGGCGAAATATAATTATTCGCAATTAACCAGACGGGAACAATAATGGCGGTGAGCTTGTTTTGTTTAAGCTAGAATTTATAGAGTCCGGACAACAATGCTCTTCAGATACGGCGGGAGGTTTTGATTGCAAGCAGACCGTGTGTTCGTGGCTGCGGTATCTTTTTACAATTTTATACGTGGATATTTTGTCAAAATACTTGGTGTAGAGAACGTTAATTGCGAACGGAACTATTCCGGAGTAACATTAGTGACCTTATAATTTGATGTGAACAATTTCGTGCCAGCGAGTCATTGTTGTGCGACGGAGCAAATAATGCAAAATTATTTCGGAACTTTTGTGAAGAGAGTCGTTACGTTGTGTTTAAGGCACGTAAGTAGATGGCAGCAATAATATTAGGATATATGAATGCTTGCAAATTTATTGCCGCGAAGGAACGTTATTAAAAAAAGGAATTGCGAAGTTTTCGTGATGCGAGTACGCAGTACGTCACCAGCCGGTTTCGTGCGATGGTGAGAGGCGGTGATACAAGCTGGAAAATAGGTCGGTGTAATTGATAGTGCGGAGGCAGCATTGGTAGCCGACATGGACGAATGGGAGCCAAGCAGCATGCAGGAGACGGCGATATCTGGTGTTTGATGGTTGGAGAACGCAGATGCGGACGAAAGGGGGCATATTCTGCAAGCAGGGAAGTGGTGATCATTTCTTTGGTTCCTTTTTTAAGAAGATTAATTTTTCAAGGCCAAGATCTGCAGTAGTAGTGTATAAGGAGAAAAGTGAATGGCCATTATAATTAATTGAAAGGAACGTACGTGTCCAGGAATAAATGAGAGAATTCATTTGAAGTGTGAATGACCACTGATGTTTAAATTCAGTGTTATGCATCTTTTTTCTTGTGTTCGTTTCTGTGTTGTATATTCATATGTTTATGTTACTGTGTGTGATGTATGGAATGTTAACAAACGCAACGGAGCATCGTCAGTTAAAAAGAGAAATACTAAGAGAACTTGAATTCTTGGCTATTAAATGAAGGGGGCTGCCTACTGCCTACAATTCGTTATTCTCGCACACTGGTATTTTCATTTAAGTAGTGTTTTGTTGATCTGAATATTGTAAGTAATGTTGATATTTGTAAGTTAAATTGTGATGATCAATAGCGTTAAACCAAAATGGTTGTTCCCAAAAAAAAAAAGAAGAAACTTTTGAATAAAATCGGAGATTTTTGTGTTGCTACTTCAATTCAGTTATTTTTCTCATTATTAAAAAATATGACAAAGGTATTTAAAGCTTACTTTAATATTATTAACTTAATTGATTACTTTATTTGTGTGTAGCTTTTGAAATATTTTGTTTATATGTCTCTTCGTTTATTCCTGTCTCTATGTCATTGTTTATCTGTGCTGAATTGACCTGGTTAAATTGACCTTAGGACGACACACAACAGACTTCAATGGTTTATAATTAACACATCAAGTCAAATTAGATAAAACATGAATGCTCACAAAAATCATAGATATTCTTTCAAGATAATAATTACACATATTTAATATAAGGCTCTAAGTCTATTTGGAACAAGGGATGCCTGATTGTATAAAATTGAACATTTTAAAGCAGTAATGTAATATAAAGTTTTTAGTCACCAATAATATAATACACTTATGTAATAAGGAACTTACAGAAGTCATTCCACATTTGAGCACAGGAGTCAAATAGCAAAGGAAGAAAAAATGTTCTAAACAGAATTTTTCCTCTCTAAAAATTAAATACATAGACATCGAAAAGGGCGAAAAAAAGAAAACAAGATAAGCACATTACAGAATAAAAACTAGCAGATGCTAAAAATATATCCAATGATAACACTTGAGTTACAAATAATGTTACCTAATGAACACTTAGTCAAATAAACTAATGTCCTTTTACGCGACAAATCAGAGCAATCACGTTGATGGCTCCAGTAGTAGTCTGCCATTCTGTCTATCCAATCTGCTCTGCTATCTAACTTCCATTACCGTTATTTATTGATGCTCGTTTGTTCCTCACACATATTACCAAGATTTTCTGGAAGGTTTTGTCTAGATGGTTATGGAGATAGTGTACCTTAATGCTTATAGTTGCACCCAAATTTTGAAAGTTTAAAAGAAGTCTGGCACCAGTTTTGGATAATTTTCTGTTTTATATTTACCCAAAAAATTCTTGACAACTATGATAAAGCCTATACCAATAACCAGTAAAGTGTTATTTTCGCTTCTAGTGTCAGAGATTTCTTTTCATTTAGTGAGGATGCAAAAAGGTCAGCTGCTTTGTTTGGCAAACTTAGGTCACATATTAAATCACTGTGCTTATCTTGGGAGAAGTGCTCTTTTGTAACACCACTTCCATCGTATTCACTGCCACTGCTAACTCTTGCCTTGCACCCCAGAAGATAACTTCACTATCAGACACAGGACTTCCAGTGAGTGTGCCGAACATCAGGTCCCTGTGGCACAGGTCGCTTTGCTGATTCCAAATCAGGGTCCTCGTTCTTTTTCTAGTAACGATTAAAGGCTTTTACGTTAAAGAACAAAAATAACAATCGTTATGATTTTAGGGCTCTCGCCATACCATCAGTTCACCAAATTTTAAATTCTTCAGTTTTCCACTGACTGAGACACTCCACACAAGTTTTGTATACCACATCACGAATCCACGACTTGATAACCCAGTTTTATACCAAATATGTTTCAGATATTTTTCTACTAAGTTTGTAATAATTATTTTCTGTTTTTGTAGCGTAAATTCCCCACAAATTTAGGCAAATACATTAAAGTCCTTCAAACAAAGTCTTCCTGAAGAACTCATTGTTTTGTAACAAAATAAAATGTATTAATAAAACGAAGCTGAATTAAAGTATCCTGAAAACAATGCGATATTCAGTGTTTAAAATGAAAAACAACAATATTTATATAAAGATAGATATTTGCATTAGATGCTGTGAGTTTTGTGATCGTATCATTCATTACAATGTTTATAGCACACAAACTAGAGCCAATTCAGCAAAACTAATGACATATCTGGATTCAGCGTATCCGATTTACTGTAAATTCGTTGCAAAATCCTGGGCAAGTGAAAATAGGTTTTTTTGTTGAGCAGTGTATTTGAAATTTGTTGTAAGCCCCAATGAGGTGAAACTGGCGATATGTCTCAATTTAACCTGATACAATAAACTAGTAACTTGATGTTTAACCTACTACCAAAAACTCAACACAGCTTTATCATGGTGTACCAATATACCACCCCACAAAGGTAGACATTAGGATTATTGCAATAATTTGGTGTTCACGTTTCAAGTTAATTAACTTGACTAATCAATAAATATCATACAAGAATTTATACTAAATAATTTATACCAATGTTTACAATACGTTTGGTATCCAACCCCTGGAGATTGATGAAATGTTAGAGGGGGGTTAAATTATTATACCACATAGTTATCACTAAATCAAAAGATCGACTGCGGTTCAATAGCTAAATATGTACCGGCTACTGACTGGTGTAATCAAAATTCTACTGATTACAAAAATTATTGTTAATTGTTTTTATGTAAAGGATTAAAACATTACTAGTTTATATTTCCAAAAGTAGATTATTATTATTATAATAGTACTCAAAATAATAAAACAAACTTAATTAGCCATTTTTTCAAAATTTTTGTTCAATTTTTGTCTAATTATTATCAAGTCATTTAAATTATGATTTCTTTGTATTTTGTAGTTTAAAGAAAAAGTCAATGAGTTTGATGAAGCAAATAATTGTTTTATAAGGGGTCGATGCAAGATAGGTTGTAAATACCTGATTTGTGCAAAAGGCATTATTCAAGAATAACTGTTTACAATCAGACCTAGGTAAGTGAAAATGCAGTGTTTAATATTAACAAGTAAAAAACATTACTAGTTCAACCCCATTATCAATATCTAACTACAATAAATGGTTACAACATTAAAGTAAAAATATTACTTTAAGTAAAATAAAATGTTGGTAAAAGTAAAATAAAAAAAGCAATATATTCTAATCGTATACGAAGCATAAAATATAACTAGTAGTACATCAGTAAAAATATGTCACATGTTCAGCAGTGTAATACACGTTATACAGTATATAACACGTTCAGCGGTCAATATTATATTTACCCTTTCTGTATACACCGTAGTTTGTGCAGTCTGACGAGGATTATTGGCATAATAATTAATTAAAGAATTGCTCTCCAGCAACAACAGTTGTAACTATAATAGTACTTTAGTTACTAGAAGTACTATTATAGTTGCTTGATCCCTACGAAGATTGTTTCTTCTGCTTGTAGCGAAACCATTCAATTAACGTTTTGCCGTGGTCTGTAAGTGCTGTGAACCTAATTATGGAGGAATGTGGGTGTACAGTGAAGAGTGAAGACTATGTTTGTGTTTTGCCTGTACCAGTATTTTCGTTATCATTCGATGAAATGTTCAAGTCAGCGGGTTCAGACACTTAGCTTTCTCAAAAGTAAAAAGCTAATTTTTTTGTAACTATCACGAAAAGCTAAAAGCTAACTCTCAACATTTGAAGTAATTATTCAATATTCTTTGTCTTTAAGGAAGTGCTGGGAATTGTTCCAAGAAAACTGTCAATGATACTGAATAAACCTTTATTGGAAATTTATTTTAAACATCAATTGCATGTTCTTTTATTTTTATTTTATATTGTGTCAGTACATTTACAAGTTATCTTTATATATTTTTAAACAAATAAACACGTTCCGTTAACTACTTTCCCTCATAGAAAGTAAATAGAAAGATAGGAATGAGAGTGTGGTCTGTGCGACAGTTCTCGCACGGGTACGCGGAGGTAGGAGGGGAAAACTTGTGCTATGGCACAATACAAAGAACAATCTTTTTAAATTAACTAATGTAAAATAATTTGAAATAAATGAAAAAACAAAAATCAAAACATGCTAGCCTATAATACTATGTGAACTAATTTAAAAAAAGTAACTAAATTAAAATTATAGAAAGATAGCGTAGGTCACTCGACAACTGCTAAAGATCGCAGTCCAAACGCACGATTTAAACATTGGCGGTATCTGGAAGTATGTACATCAACGCCCAGTTGCAACCTCGTATTGTAAATAATAGACTGTTTGATATTAAATTCAAAGTGTCGGTTAGTTAAGATACGCAACCATCGTTTGAGCAACATTTCTATGTGTCTCTAGTGAAGTCTAAGCCTATTAAATTGTTTCTAATGGTAACAAATGGTATTTAGTACTGAAAGGTGAAAATATTAGTTTGATTATTTTTTGGTTCAGAATTGCTATTTTTTGAGGTTTGCCATTTTTAGAAGGCAGAAAATAATCCAGAATCTTTTAGTATACAAATAATTTTTCAATACTTTCCGCAGCCCAGCAAACTGGTACCTTTCTCTCCAAAAACCCCTCTATTCCTCGTAACAAACCAAGGAAGTTTAATAATATTGCAAAGAGTAGGGCTGTACTTGCCCGTTACAGTATTTCTGGACTACTTTACTTGGCTTTCTCAAGGGTAAAACCCTTTTCTAATATTTTTGTGACTATCAAGGAAAGCGAAAATATAAATCTCAAGGAAGATTGAATAAATTCTTCAAACGTTGTTTTTAAAGAAAAATGACTTGTTCCAAGGACATCTCTCTATAATGCTGAATAAATCTTTATTGAAAATTTGTTTCCGACGTAAATTCGATTGTTATTTTTGTTAGTAGTCTTAAGTGCATTAAAAGTTACATTTATAGATATTTTAAAGAAACACGTTTCATTAACAACTTTCCCTTTTAATGGAAAGAATAAGACAAATGGATAGGGAGAGGGTAGGGTTTAACATGCGAGAGTTCGTGCACGGGTGCGCTACATTTACTGCGATTTCTCTTTGTCCCTCAAGGCATCTCTAATCCCATCTTCGCGATGGAATATGTCACGGCATTTCGCATCTTTCTCAGTCGTTCCGCTAGATTTCGCACGATCGGGACCGCCTAAAGCAATGCTTGCGATCATGCGACTTCTACCGGCAAGACCGAGAAAGACGCGAAATGCCGTGACATATTCCATCGCGAAGATGGGATTTGAGTTGCCTTGAGGGACAAAGAGAAATCGCAGTACAGTATTCCGTATTTACGTGAATGTAGAGCGCACCATTTTCGACGTATTCTCCGTTCGCCCTAAGAAAAACGCTGATTTAAACAAACCCGAGGTATTCATCCGCCTTGCTCCGATTCTCTATCGTCGATTGCGCTCGCACTTCTTTCGGCCACTCGCGCTCGGTATAGTCAGTGATCGTTCGAAAAGAGAACCCGACTTCTGCAGAGCACTGGGCGAATATTATTATTTCTAATAGCTCCGCGAAACAAATTCACTTTTCAAACATTAAAAGAAACTACTTGGTAGTAAAACTAATCAAATCACTCTAAACTACCAGTTTGCAAAGTTAAAATTTAAAAATATTACGAGAAGGAAGGAGGAAGCGAATGTCAACATCCAAATTATATTTCGAATGTATTTACTAATATTCACTCTTTAATATCATGCAACCAATTTACTTACGATCATTCTGCTTCAGGAAGAGGTTCAGCTCCTTCCATGCCTAAATCAGATGATATTCCGGTAAATTCTGCAGTCAGTTCAGCGATTTTCATGATACGAATGTCCGGATTTTATGCAAAAATATATTTAAAACGTTCAATACCACACGCTTTTCACCATTCTGTTAATAGTTTTCAGCTGCTACGGAATGACCTGCACCGCACTCCGGCATCTTTAAGCCAACGTCCCGAACCGCTTGACAAAAATCTCTAAACTGATCTGCTTCGCTTCGCCCGCCTCCCATCGTGCGTGACCGAACCTGCGTCTGTCATCAGTTCTTGAGAAATCAACAGCTCCGGTTACTACCGCACGTGCGTGGGGTCAGTTCGCCTCTCGACTCTCATGGATTCATTTTTTCCGCTAGAGCCGATACCAAACAGGCGCTGGACACATAACTGTCACCGACATCGATTCCGGAAGGGCAGACGTGGGACAATGGTCTCCTTATTTTGGAATTTGAGTTACAGATTGTAAGTTTCATCTGGAATTTTAATTTCGTGAGAGAAATGAGCCACTACATCGAAAACTATTTTCTTATGCACATGAACACGCTTGAGGCGGTATCGTGTCAAGTAACCAATGGCAAGCATCTCAAAGCACGTGCTATTGTTGACATCCACTTTTTCTTAGGGCGAACGGAGAGTAATGAAGTGATTAAAATAGTGGTGAGAATTAGATTCCATGGCGCATGAGATTCGAGAGCAAATCCGGTCAGTAGTACAGCAGTAACTTCAATCATTTTTCCTTTATTACGTCACAAAGAAGTGCTGAACTTTTTAAATTCAACTTTGTTTTATTTCTCACTGGCGTATTGTTGAGGGTTTTTAGTTACAATACGGAGGGCAGAGAAAAATATCTGATGATGCTTAATAAAAGCGAAAAGACGTTAACAGTAAAGCAGTAGTAGAGCATATAGAATGCTAATGACGTGTACGAAATAGTACATTATGAAACGATGATGTAATGATGAGTATTAATACACGAGTGTGATATTACGATAAGAGCGAGTATCGTAAACTTCACACGAGTGTAATAATACCCATTACATCGAGTATCATACGGTACTTTTTCTACGACTTATGGTAACTTTTATAAGTTGAACGTCTCCACAGAATCGTTTCGTTGCAGTCGTCATGCAAGATTCAGCCACGGCCACCTAGCGGACACGTATCTACCCTAAACCTGGAGGTGGCTTTATTTTACCTGACCGCCAGCGAAGGACTAGAGAAGTTGCGGCAATAATATTCCGACGTCACCATTTTCTCTAATTTCTGAGAACGTCAACACCACCAGAAAGGACCACCATTCACAAAATATTTAACTACAGAATTGGCCGGTTTTTAAGGACAACCACACGGCAGCAGCTATTAGTACAAAACGGACTTGCGTTCAGATCTTAACGTCACTGAAATGTTCTCGTCACACAACTACCACTGCGCTGGTCAAATACGATCAAAGTGAAATTACGATCCAATTTATTTAAAATAATATTTCACGAAAAAAATACTACTAAGAAAAGAAATTAAAACTGAGAAACATAATGTAATATTAAATGCAATTTTAATACACACACTCGAACGAAACATTTACTGCAACGATTCTCAATGATTAATGAAGTGACCCTACTTGCTTTGTAAGAGTCTCTGTGATTGGCCAAGAACCTGTATCATAATGAAAACTGTATCGAAATAACCATCATTATGCAACTGGTTACAGCCATCTAATGACAGGATTATACAATGGAGTATAAAAAAATCCATTGTTGTATTACACACATTTAAATAAAATAACATACCTGTTATTCTGTCATTGATGTCTCATTACATTCGATACAAAACTTTTTCATAATATTAAGTTTCAAATATCGGGTGCGCATTACATTCTTTGGCGCATTAGATTCTCGTAAACACGGTATTATGGGCTGAATATGAAATTGCAAGATTAGAGATGATGGTGGCGTTTAACATGTGCGAGAGTTCTTGCTCTGAGACGCTAGTAGTTTCTTGTATTTCAATTATCTAAATTCTTCTAACTAACTTTTGATTTCAGTAATCCATTTTAAGGCGTTTTATTAAGTGTCAAGTATTAAGATTGTTAAGTAGGATTCGTATTATTTGCAAATATTTTATTTTTGAAAGAAAATTGGAAATATTAATTTGTTACTTAGACTAATTCCCATCGCTTGAATTGATTTGTTTCCACGCAAGTGTGGCCACATGACTGGGAGTGTGATGTCGGGGAATCGATTGTTCCTGACCTCCCTGTCGAGTTGCGCATTTCGAGTCCCCACTGCAGTCGGCGTTGCCTTCACGCAAGGACAGGACGCGAATTCCTCTCTTCCTTTGTCAGAGTTCTGCACGTGAAAGCCTTGTGCCAACTTGGTGTGGTAACCCTGCGAAGACAAGAGACGTCTTATATTTCCGAATTCGGAATTTTCTTCGGTGCTAAAGGGGGAGTCTTCCCGTGTTAGGTAAGTTAGAATATCAGAAGTGCAGTCAAAGTACAACACTGGAATGAGTCATTGCACATTCTCTCAGGAATAATTTCTTAAATCAGCATCAAGAAATTAATGCAAATCTTAAAAACGTGAAAAAATAGAATTAGGACAAATTTACAATTTAGCCGATCTATCTTATTCCATCTACTTTATTGTTTGAATAACAACATAGTAAACGCCTTTTTTGTTGCTACAAAAATCATTCATAAAAAGGAGTATTATGGCACAGATTACGACGTAATTACCGTTAAAAGAAATATTTTAACATCTGCTTTATTTGCAATTTGTTTTACTCGAATATTCGGCAAATACAGATTTACATACATTATTGCCCTGTAAAGAAACCGTACAATTTCTGTTGTTTTCTAAATATTTTTAAACAATTGTCCAATCAGGAAAAACATCACATAAAAATAATAATACAATACAAATACACACACAATAGTACAAATACTGGCAATAAATGAAAAAATCTAAAATATCAATTATTACAGAGTTGTATTGTTTATATCTGTGGTCCAGATCAAGAGGATGTATTCTTTTCAGTCTTCTTGTCATTGTGCTGTTATCTATGATGTTTATTGCTAGATGATTAACATGGTTTTCGAGTCTGTGCTGGTATTTGACAGATTTAAAAGCATTCCTTTAACAGTGGTGATATGGAAATATTTATTTACAGTGGCATTTGACACTAAACAGGGAGCGTTGCTTGATAATCTGAGGCATTTAGATTAAAATCTTTGGATTATTTCTACATTTGAATGTGAGGCTGTTCCCCATAGTTCAATTCCATATGGGTTTCGTACTGTTTTGTACAGTAAAACTTTATTTTCTAGACTTAAAGAAGATTTTATCTCTATTAACCACGATATTTGTCTATATTTTAGTTCTACTTCCTTTTTATTTTCCCGTATACGTACGTATACTCGGAGTGATATACGTAGTATAGGGAAAGTTACGTAATGCTGCGCGAAAAAATGGCCAATTTTCGGCGGAAAGAAATTAATTGCCCGGCCATGAAAACGAAGAAGTGGATAAAACCAGTTGCTTAATTAAGGGAAAAAAATACCCCTAAGACAGTGGTGTAGACAGAAACCCTCATTTGTGGGTCCTTGATGTCGAAAAACCAAGTGAAAGGAAAACGTCTGTTTGTCCGTCTCTCCGTCTGTGAACACTGCTAGCGCCTAAACCATACAGTACGATTTCTTCCAAAATGGATATTTCCCAGTCGATCTGATTCTAGTCGAAGCTTTGAGATTTTGAAAAAGTTTCTTTACAATTTGGGGGTACTTTACATTAAGCCCCCCGGACATTTTCAAAATTTTCTCAAAAAACGGCTCCAAATTTTTCTTTAAATTTCTTGAAAGAATAGTAAGAATATACACTTATTAAGATGGCATAGGTCCGATTTTCACGGATAACTCTGAATTTTCGAAAATTTTGAAAGTTTGAAATTTTTTCGGCGTCTTTCTCCAACTACAAAATTGAAGATAGAGATTTTTTCTTCAAATAAAATTTATTTTGCATATTGAATTCTTATATAAAGGTCATGTAAATGTTTTTCAAGATTTTAGTAGTTTTCGTGCAATATTGCATGCAATGTGTGCAATTTTAAAAATTTACTAAAACCAGATTTTCTCCAAAACCGCATCCAAATTTTTTCTTTAAACTTTTGGTAGGGATAGTGGTAAATGTACTCTATCAGATGACATAAAACTCACATTGCTCTACAGGTTAGTTTTTTAAAAAATTACAAAAATGTAAATTTTTTCACATGTTTCGCACGTCGGTAATATTTACATTAGCGGTGATTTTTTCACATTATTATAATTACGAGTACATGCGTTTTAAATAATGTCGAGTAAAGTTTTCTCGAAAACACAACCGTTTGCTGTGAAAAGTAGCTCAAAGTTTCGCATTTTCAGAAACGCTCAAACGCCATTTTCTCATGTATGGCTGCAATTTTATTTCAAACTTTTGTAACAGGATAGTGCTAATTACACTCTTATAGTATATCGTAAAGTTTATTTTGAGTTTTTTGTTTTTTCAAAAATTACATAATTGTAATATTTATTAAAAGATCTTTAAAACATCTTTAATATGCACATTATCAGCAATTTGTAAAGATTATTATATTCGTGAATGTACGTGCTTGAAATAACTTCAAATAAAGTTTTTGAAAACTTAAAAGTTTTCTGTGAAAATGAGCTTTCAAATTTCGCCCTTTTAGCAGCGCTAAAACGCCATTTCCTCTTAAACGGCACATAATTTTTAAAAGAAAATTGCCATTGATGACTATGTTTTTGTGTTCTTTAATATTCTAAAATTAATATTTCCGTTCTACCAATAGGAAACCGAAAAATTAAGAAAAAAATGCTACTTTTGGCGGTGATAGATGACAGCTGGCAAGAAAGAGTTTGTGGCAATTCCGAATAGCTAGCAAAGACCCAAGGAAATAGAAAACTAATACGGGAAAGTCTGTGCCATTCTGTAGCACAACTAGTTTTAGTTGAAATATGTTACTTGCAGCTTAGTTTTGTGTTAAGATGTAGTCCCAGATATTTGGCGGCGTCTACATTTTCAATTTGTTTTCCATTTATTTTGATTATTGTGCTTTTTGTTCCTTCTTAGAGTAAATGTTATACATTTGCATTTAGTTTCATTCATTATTATTCTCCAAAGTTTGAACCATTGGTTTATATGCGGCAGGTGATCTTTTAATGTTCTTGATTGCCGTTTCTTGGTTTTCGTGCAAAGTTAGCAGGTCTGTGTCATCTGCATATGTTGAAACGGTTCAAAACTTATTTTTGCTTGTAAATATTCGATGTCAGATTTTTTTGTTGCTGCTTTGAGGTTCTAAGTCAACAAAATAGAATGATAGAGGTGTTTTTGTAAGACGATGTCTGATATTATAAATCTGCCTTCCCTTGTGACCTTGTGCTTCTATAGCTTCTTTAAGTTTCCGTTTCGTCTGCTGATGGGTGCATATTTTTTAACATTACCCGAAAGGCTCTTTCCTGCTTCAACTGAAATGTGTAGTGCGCAATATTTTTCATGTTCAAATGTTTAACAAGCTTTCGATAAACATCTGGTGTTTGAAATAGGATTTTGAATTATTGATTGTAATTTTGGCTTCATCCTGATAAGTGTTTATTAGTTTGTATGAGAAGTCTTCATCTTTAACCACTTCTTTAATTGATTGGATCATATCAGATATATTGCGACGGAACAAGTCGTGTCTTTGCGACGTGCCGGCATTAATCAACCTTCGTCGGGTCAGGGCGTTTGTACCCCACGAGAAGTGTTTCTGGCGTGGGTGTCACCGGGACTGTGCGGCGCTCCTGTCGCCGCTCCGTCGCCAGGCCCTGCCGGTTGGTTATCAATTGTTTTCAAGGATTCTCCCCCTCAGGAAATCCTAATTGGTTAGTGACAAGGGGACAACACAGTTCACAAGTTCTTTGAAATTTCCTTCATTGACTGAAATAAGCTATACACAATTTACAATTCGCCGCGGGCAAACCACCGCTTCGCCGCGTGCTGACTATACACATTACATGCAAATTAATTCTACAAATCCTGCCTCCAGCTGGAGCTATCTGACTACTACCTTAGAAAATTAATCATTACTCTGATTTGGGTGGCAGTAAGCATCGCCTTCCACATTGAATCACATTTACAATAACACTTTGAATTAAAAAACTAATTTCAAACCCAAATTGTCTGTATTAGTCTCTCCTGAATTATTAACAGTTTCTACCTTTGCGTCAATGTATGTGATTTTACGGGTACTCACGCTCGTTCTTCATAGGGCGACGAAATACCTCTACCAACCTCCCCTCTCTCTCGCGTTCCGGCGGGCGTCAGCTCGCCTACTAGCAGTCGGGACGGGGCGGGGTGGATGACCCTCGCCGGTTTCGCAGCCGCGCGGAGGGATGGGCTCCCCGGCGCGCCTGCAGGGTAACGGCGGTGCTGATGGCGACCTTTGCGATGCAATCGGCGAGTTGTCCCGTAGCGCCTCTCGTCCCTCGCAGGATTCCGCGTTCCGGACCAGCTTCTCGGATGCACCTCCAGTCTTCTTTCTTCTCCCCCACGTGCAAATTACTTGTAAATTCAAAGAATTTGGACGCCGTTAGTCTTTGTAATTCATGTTTCTTCGAAGGGTTTCCGGTGTCGGGCGACTAGTTTTTCGGCAGCCTGGGTGACAAGGCAGTGGCGTGGGGCGTCTGCTTTCACGCTTTTGCTGCCTCGGGAATTATGTAACTTCCCGGTGAGGCATCACTCCAGTCTCGCAGTCCGAAATTCCTGTCCTCTCCGGAATCTTCCTCACGAATTAACTTCGATCAATAGTTCATTGAATAACTCTCTCGAAATCCCGGTCCGCGTAGCTTTACTCCCGCGCGCTTTCAGACATCTTGTTCCGTTGGAAACTTCTTACGAGGATACGTCTAGCCCCGTCGGAAATTGTTACGAGAGTACTAGCGTACGTCTTGCTTCGTCAGAAATTCTTACGATACTCCTAGCATACGTCTTGCTTCGTCGTAAATTTTTACGAGACTCCTTCCCTATGCAGATTGCCAGGATGCCTTTTCCATCCTCCCCTGGCGTGACCTGCACCGGCCAATGGCTAGTGTGGGTTTATCTGCCTTCCTCTTATTGGCAACCGTCGTTCCGGTCGCTTATCTTGAAAATAGCCGTCGCCTGCGTCACTCTCTGACGTCGACGGCGCGCGGTTTTCAAATTGCATGGGCTCTTATGGCGTGCGGATACAGCACGGATTTATCACGGGACGACTGGACTTCGTCCATTTCGTCTCAATATCAGTTGTTGATCCGTCCGAGCGGTTGTTAGCGAAGACTTCACTGCTTTCTTGATTTAGTATTTCTGCTGATTGGATGATTCGTCCTCCAAAGGGATTGAAAATGTTCTTGATTCACCACTGTTCACAAGTAAATCACAATCTCAAATACGTTAGTTTCTTACTGTTCATATTTCCAATACGTCACTTCACCACCACTTTGTATTTTCTATATAATATTCTTGAAGTACTCCTAAACGTATTTTAAGTTGAAATGCGATTCAATATTTGTTCGTAAGTAAATAAAATATATACTTTTTCACACGCAAATATTAACGCAACTATTCTTGGTCATGGTCATGGCCCCCTGAAAACAAATGTAAAAACTTGTTTTACATGTAATTATGCAACAAAGCTTAACATTATTACCTAGTTGGATATTATACTATTGTTAGCTCATACTTCAGCCTTTTAAAAGACGTCAATCTCTTCCTTGCGGAAATCTTCGTAGTTTGTCTCTTGAATTTCCTGACATTTTACTTCTTCTTTCTTTTGTGTGTACTTCTTCACTCTTTGTATGTGTTTACATTATTAAAGAAGGCGAATTTTGATGTATTGAACGATCCACGAATCCAAAGTAATCGTATCAATTAAATTTCCTCCCTTGAGCCTAGAAGGTAAGAAATGTTTCAATAACCTTAATATTTTTCCTTTTACGAATTTTTTAGTACTGCTCTCCAAACTGCAAATGAAACTGTATATATACTTTTTCAAGAAATTTAGTAACGGGGAGCTATATTACAAAAACTTTGAATTAAAAACTGTAGGTGATCTAGTGGCTGTTAAAATTCTATAAAGGTAAAACGTTACAAGTAGAATGATTAAAAGACAACCAATATAAAACTAATAGATTGTAATTCGCAGGTCATGGGGTAGCGTGTTAACAAATGTGGGAGTAGATTACATCCATAACTTCTCTAGGTCTAAACTCTAAATACATGATACCTTAAATAATAAAACCCGAAAAATTGGCAAAATGCGAAAACTAGTTGTGCTAATATACTTATGATGGAATATTTTCGGAGTAACACACATCATTTAGGGAAAGTTGTGTAATGCTGCGGAAAATCGATTCCGAGATTTGAACGAAAATACACTTTTCGGTTATTCCTGACAGGGAATGGTTTTTTGTTTTTTTCACAGCGTCCGTACATCCGTCAGTGCAGGTATCCGTCTGACTGCCCTTCTGTGAAAAACAATAGCGCCTAAATTTCTCGCAGGATTTTTGTCAAAATGACTGAGTTTCCCGTATTAGTTTTCTTTTTCATTTGGTAGCGGCTAGCTATTCGGATTTGCAACTTACTTTTGCCAGCTGCTATCTATTGTCGCCTAAAATATGTTATTGACTATTTTCTCATTTTTCGGTTTCCGAATAGTAGAACGGAAATATTTTAAAAATATTAAAGAACAGGAAAACTTCGTTCTAAATGGCAATTGTCTTTGAAAAATTTGGAGCCGTTTCTATGAGAAAATGGCGTTTGAGCGCTACTGAAAATGCGAAATTTGAAGCTCATTTCACATAAAATTTTTGAGTTATCGAAAAACTTCATCTGAAATATTTTGAAGCATATAAACTCACAAATACAATGGTGTTTACAAATTGCTGGAAATGTGCATATTCACAGTGTGATCCATCAAAAAATTACATTTGCGTAATATTTGACAAATCATAAGAATATCTCAAAATAAACTTTACTTCATTTTAAAAAGTGCCATTTGCACTCTCCACGGACGAACAGAAACGGACGGACGGACCGACGGACGGACCGACGGACGGACGGACGGACCGACGGACGGACCGACGGACGGACCGACGGACGGGACCGACGGACGGACCGACGGACGGACCGACGGACGGACCGACGGACTGACGACGGACATTTTCAAAAAATTGTACTTGATCTTATTTCAAAATGTATCTTTAAGGAAGAGATTTCATAAAGGAAAACATATCTATCTTTAGTTCTTTAGTATTTTAATTGTAGGAAAACTGAAAAAATATTGTACTTATGCAATTTTCAAAAAACCAGAGTTTTTAATCAACATGAGACCTGCAACTTTCTCTTAAACATCCTTCAAACTAACAAGAAACAAAATTTAATAAAAAACGATGGAGGCGTTTTTTAGAGAATTAGAAAAATATCGCAGGGGCTTGGTGAAAAAGTAAATTAAAATATCGGTTTCAAATTCAAGGACCCGTGACATTAGTCAGGTCGATTGGGGAATATCAATTTTGGAGAAAAACGGCTAAACTGTTCAGCCGCTAGCAATGTTAACAGACGACAGACGGTGGGACGGGCACACAGAATTTTGTCGCCAATCGATTTTTCGGTATCAACGACTGAGAAAATATCGATTCTGGGAAAATCATCTGTTAGAGAAATTTTTTTTTCTAAATTTATCAGCCGAATTTATCCACTTTTTCGTTTACAGTGCCCCGTACTAAGAGATTTTCTGCCCCAAATTCCCAGTTTTTTTTGCGCATTACATAACTTTCTCTCTACTTCGTAGCGAGGGAGTAAAAAATCAGCACTTGAACCGTTTGTCCTTCGCGACATCATGTGTTACCTGAGTACTCACGCGCTGTATTTTTTACATCACTTAATACTTCTAGCATATTGAAAACGTTTCTTTTCTAATATATAAAAATCATTTTTTTTGGATCGTTTTTAATGCGTTGCCGTACCGTTCATCCGATTGCGATTAAACTTTGTGAACATATTGCTTTCTCTTGCGGGACGAATATAGGAATTATACAATTATCGTAAGTCTACTAGATGGTACTGCTACACAAGACGACGCATCATTGAAATGCAATTCTCAATACACTTGGGAACCCAGCTCCATTGTTGCTGGACATCGTTGTGTGACGTGGTGCGAGGTCGAGGAGGACAGGAGGAGCGGTCAGCACCAGATGGAGAGAAAGAGAGAGAGAAAGACGGAGAGAGAGAGAAAGACGGAGAGAGAGAGAAAGACGGAGAGAGAGAGAGAAAGACGGAGAGAGAGAGAGAAAGACGGAGAGAGAGAGAGAAAGACGGAGAGAGAGAGAGAAAGACGGAGAGAGAGAGAAAGACGGAGAGAGAGAGAAAGAGAAAGACGGAGAGAGAGAGAGAAAGAGAAAGACGGAGAGAGAGAGAGAAAGAGAAAGACGGAGAGAGAGAGAGAAAGAGAAAGACGGAGAGAGAGAGAAAGAGAAAGACGGAGAGAGAGAGAAAGAGAAAGACGGAGAGAGAGAGAGAGAAAGAGAAAGACGGAGAGAGAGGGAGAGAAAGAGAAAGACGGAGAGAGAGGGAGAGAAAGAGAAAGACGGAGAGAGAGGAGAGAAAGAGAAAGACGGAGAGAGAGGGAGAGAAAGAGAAAGACGGAGAGAGAGAAAGAGAAAGACGGAGAGAGAGAGAAAGAGAAAGACGGAGAGAGAGAGAGAAAGAGAAAGACGGAGAGAGAGAGAGAAAGAGAAAGACGGAGAGAGAGAGAGAAAGAGAAAGACGGAGAGAGAGAGAAAGAGAAAGACGGAGAGAGGGAAAGAGAAAGACGGAGAGAGAGAGAAAGACGGAGAGAGAGAAAGACGGAGAGAGAGAAAGACGGAGAGAGAGAAAGACGGAGAGAGAGAAAGAGGGAGAGAGAGAAAGAGGGAGAGAGAGAGAAAGAGAGAGAGAGAGAAAGAGAGAGAGAGAAAGAGAGAGAGAAAGAGAGAGAGAGAAAGAGAGAGAGAAAGAGGGAGAGAGAGAGAAAGAGGGAGAGAGAGAGAAAGAGGGAGAGAGAGAGAAAGAGGGAGAGAAGAGAAAGAGGGAGAGAGAGAGAAAGAGGGAGAGAAAGAGAAAGAGGGAGAGAGAGAGAGAAAGAGGGAGAGAGAGAGAAAGAGGGAGAGAGAGAAAGAGGGAGAGAGAGAAAGTGATAGATTTATGAAATGTTTAAAGGTTACAGATGTGCACTCATGATAACACTGAAATAACAGTTTTGAAAAATGTTTACTATTTTTGTGGATACAAATTATTTCTCATAAAGACTTTTTTACTGCGTGTTCTAGTAGATAAAGTGTTGCAGTATGGGTAATATTGATATGTTCAGATTTTTTCAGTAAATGTATAACACCTTTATTAACAACTCTTGAAAAATTCAGTTTACTATTACAAATGTTAGTTGAAAAATAGATAATTTAGTGTTAAAAATATCAACTTCGGGAAATGGACTTTGAAGAAGCAACCCTCCGAACACACCAGGTCGATAAGTTGCCTCATCAGAATAAACATTTTCTGATAATTACTTCCTTTTAAGACTTCTGTATGTTGAATAGCTTCACATTTACTTTCTGCAAGTCTAATTATTTCAGTACTAGATGTATGTGGCATCGCCAAGGCTGGAAACTGTTTTCAAAATATTCTCATGTGTTGAAAATTTCTTTCATACTTCATTTCTTACTCGAGTAGCTTCTTTCAAAGATATTCTCTTCTTACAGTATCTGGCGTCGGACTTACCAATGCACCGTAGTAGCTGATACTGTTATATTCCCCTTCAAAAATTCATAACATTCAATGGTCTTATCTATTACCTTTATGCGGGATATTACCCGGTATTATTACAATTTCAAAATTATAATCAACGTAAAAAAGACTTGAGGGTATTGATGATGGGAATAGTTTGAATCTAGTACAGCTACATTTTTACAATTTTGGCTGCATTTTTGCACAATAACGCACAAAGATCACCTGTAAGCTGTTCTTCTGGGTTATTCTCTGATCCTACTAAAAGATCATTCTCATTAGTTCCGAAAATTGTGGCGCAAAACCTTCTACAACTACATTTTATGCTTTCCCGAATTTGCTTAACACTTCCAAATATTTCTCCCATAATTTTTAAAGAGATTAAATCTCCTCAAACTCAATCTAATTTATGTTCACTTCCTCTGCTGCAATTGCCCTATTAATCGTTTTGTATGCGAATCTAAATAAACATTACAAGACAACCGTTTTGAATATTTATGTAAATATTGTGGTCATGAGGGCCTGTCGCAAATGTACATGTGTTGCTATTGTAGGTGACTCAAAATATTGCAGCGGTTTACGAGTAGGAAATAAAAGAATTTATGAAATGTATTGTCCTGAAGTATTCATACCGGTATTTGTATAGATATCAGTATTTGTACACATAGGAACGTAAAAGTGAAAAGTCAAACTTAAGTACATTCATTTATTTTCTAACATTACTCACAACTTTATTTTCTCCGTATTCACTTGAAATTCTTCAAATTTAATACGTTCCAAGGCAATACTATTCGTCAATTTTGCTAATTTGTTTTTTAAATAATATGCTAAAAGGCCCATAGATAAAATATAAAATGACATATCCCTCGCGCTTCACTTGTTCAAATTCACTTCACATGAACACGTAATTGTCAACATAAGTGTTGCCAACGTCGCAAAAGAAAATTATTGCGTATTGAGCAAAAATGCCTTTGGGTACTGGAGTTTTATCAAAGCCACCTACACAGAACAATTTAGGTGACGTTGCTTCAATGATGTATATAAATACCACTAGATGGCTGACTCCGCGCTTTCCCAATGGGCGGAGGTGAGGCCGTACAGGGAGCCATGTTGCACGGCAAAAGCTTCGAACGTCAATTGCAGCCCATGGCAGTTCGGTAGATTTTTACGAGTGTAACACGTATACATTGTATTTATTAACATGGTTCTGTTCCATCATTAGAAAGTAAAGCTGTAGGCAACAACATATTGTCGAAATATATTTTATAATTTACATAAAACTACGAACAGCATTGACAAGGTGTTACCGGTGACTTGCAAAAATGAGGACTTGTTTTTTATGATGACTTACAGGTACAAACTTCTTATACTACTTCAGAAGAGATCAGTTTATATGATAATACTGCACGTGGCAGTAAATTATTATTACTACGGCAGCTTTATTATAAAGGATTCTTTCTCTGTTTCAAAATTCCGTTTTCAAATGTAAGAATAAGACGTACTTATTGTTCATGTGATTAGAAAAACTGTGTTTCACTCCAAATATCCCTTTTCTCTCTCTAAATGGATGGTTGTAAATAACTGCTGGATTTGGGAGGTGGCAGAGAGATTTAAAATGAAAACACGTAGAAAAATATAGTACATTTGTACTTTTTATGGGCAGACATTTTTATTTCCATATTAATACAAAACTTTTTGCAGGAACAAACATTCAAATGATACCTTTCACCATTGAAAGAAAATATTAAAATAATAAAAATGTTTCTTTTAATTTTACGTAACAGGAAATAGAACAAAACATACATTTAGAGAATAAATGAATAGATTAAAATACATGTTCAAAACATGAACACTTAAGACTAAGATTCCACTACACGATATTGTTGTGAAACCCACCTTATAGTGGTAAAACATGGATAAAACAAAGGCTAAAATAATTGATTTCCTGGGCCAATTTTGCAAATAACAATTACATTACGTAAAGATCAAAATGAAAACATTTAAAAAATCAAAACAAAAAATGTTTCACTAAACACTCAAGAGAAAACTCACTACAACACACCGCTTTCGGCAATACGAACAAGATTTTTGCCGTGCAAAATGGCGATCTTGGGTGGCCTCACCGCCAAGGCGACAGTCATCCATCTAGGAGTATATGTATACATCATTGCGTTGCTTCAATTCCCGGCATTCTCACGAAGATGGCTGCGCCAAAACACTGTTTTGGAAATTTCTTTGCGTCTTGTTGTCGGATCTGAAAAGAAATCATCAGTTCCCAATCAGGAAACCTAGACGCGTCGAATGACACCTCATCCGTATGTCTCTATTGATGAACGGAAAGTGGCCTGCACATACGTTCACTCAAAGCGTTACTCAAATACTTTATAGAGATGTTTGCGCTGCATTTTGAAAACCAGTCTCAAAAAAAAATACTGGCGCCAGAACCCAGGCCCAATGAGATGAGGACTTTACAACATAAGTCAAACCTGGATAAGCGAGAGTTCAAGGGAGCACAATCTCATTCTCGCTTATAGAGGTTTCTCACTAACCCGAGTTTCTCGCTAATGCAGGTACATGGGTAGCGTTTCTCTCTTATATGGGTACGCAGCAATAACAAGTCACAGCAAGTACGAATGTAGTAAATATTTATTATGATAAAATTATGTGCATGACATGCACAACATATATTATGTACATAAGTATATATTTTTAAATGCTTACGAAAACAAAACAAAAATTCATGTACTACTATGTAATTTTATTTTATTTAGAACTTATTTGCACTCAAAAAAATCCGTCAATTTCGTTTGGGTTTCTGTTTTTGTATTTTGAATGTTTTTCTCTAACTCATAAATTTTGTCAAATATTGCTTGATCAACAACCGCCGCGTATTCAAAGTACTGATGCACCGTCTCCAACGCATTCAAAGCTAGCTTCATTGGAATGATCTTTATTTCTGTTTCCGAATCTGTGCCTCGTCTTCACTGTCATTTCCAGCAATACAGGTGTTCACACAATTCTTAACGATATCGTCGTCGGTTAGTTCTCCAGCGATAGTTACGTCGTCGTCAATTTGAACGAAATCGTCGAAGCTCGGCATTAACATATTGGATTCGTGAGACACAAGCTTAGTCCATTCCTCGTTGCTAGGTCCAATTTCAGCATCATTTTCCTCTGGCAGGCCTTGTTCATCTGTACTTTTCCAAACCCAGCTTTCTTGAAGCAGTTTTTGACAGTAACGTCACTGACTAAGTACCATGCTTTTCTAGCAAATTTCATAGCTAGAAGTACGTTAATGTCAGGGCTACTGTTTTCTTCCAGACTCGTAAGAATATGTTTAACGACTTCTCTGCGATAAAAGCGTTTAAAAGTGTGAATGATGCCTTGATCTAATGGTTGGAGTTTACTAGTGGTGTTAGCAGGTAAAAACATTACTTTTACGTTTGCAAGTGTTGGTAAGTCCGTATGGGCAGCACAGTTGTCAATGAATAGCAGAATTTTTTTTCGGTTTATCTTCATTTGTTTGTCAACTTTTTTCAACCAATCTTTAAATAATATCTTGGTCATCCAAGCCTTTGTATTATTGGCATAATCAACGGGTAGAGTCTTGACACCTTTAAAACATCTAGGTCGCTTTGATTTCCCGATGATGAGAAGTGGGAGTTTGTCCGTACCACTCATGTTTACACACTGGAGAAGTGTAAGGCGTTCCTTGCTTTGTTTTCCTCCATGGCATTTTTCGCCTTTAAACGTAAATGTTTTATCCGGAAGGCACTTAAAAAACAAAGCAGTTTCATCAGCGTTGTAAATATCGTCTGGTTCATACCCTTTCTAAAAGATTTGGCAGATCTTCAGTCCACTGGTTGCACACACCTTGGTCCACAGATTTACTTTCTCCAGCTGCTTTTTTTGAAAGCTATGTCATGACGCCTTTTAAAACCCTCTAACCAGCCGTTGCTAGCAGAAAAGTTCTGGATTCCCAGTTTTGTAGCAAACTCTTTTGATTTTTCTTTCAACAAAGGTCCATCTATGGGGATATTCTTATCGAGAGTTTGTTTTATCCATTCCAAAAGGCACTTTTCCGATATTGGGAAATTCAGAAACTTTAGTCCTCTTAATATTTCCATGTCCATCAGAGCACTCAGACTTTATAGAGTCTTTTGATTTAATAATTTTATAATAGGTGGATTCTGGTAAATTAAACTCCCTCTGAATTTCATTTCGCGATTTTCCGGATTCAAACGCATTCACTATTTTAAGTTTATCACTTAATGACAGTACTTTAATTTTCCGTTTTGACATGATGCAGAACAGAACTTTCCTTCGCAGTTGAAAACTATAAACTGAGTAAGTCTGACAAACAGGACGGTACACAGGCACACGTGTCCATTTGAAAAGAATGCGATAAAATAACAACAATAAAGTTATTTAGTTCCACGAAATAGAATAGGAACAATATTGACGAGAATACAAAAAACAATGGTAGGAAGTTCCACGAAAGTTAAGAATGAGTCATAAAATAGCACATGTTAAATTTGTAAATAAAGCTCGACTGTCGCGTATAGAGGTATAGATAAGTAGCAGTCTCACTTACGGAGGTCTATGAGGGAAAAACGACTCTCTCTTACAGAGGTTTCTGTTTCTCGCTAATAGAGGTTTTGGGAGCTTAAAATGACGGGTCCTGGCTATTACTCTCACTTATAGAGTTTTCTCACTTATCCAGTTTTCACTTATCCAGGTTTGACTGTAACATAAATACTCGTAAAAATAATATTAACGTAATTGAAACTCCAATTCAAAGATGGGTCATTCCATGCAAAAAAGTAGGAAATCTGACACTACATCTCAGAATTTAAAAATATTTTGCCACCTTGCTTGTCATGATACCTGCATGAACCAGGTACAATATTTTTGTCTCATCAGCCATTGATTAGCAATAATGGGCACTTGAAATATTAGGTTAGCTGTCTGTAGATATACCGTTATGATTTTTTCCGATGATATGCAAACAAGCAAAAAATATGAAAGTCACACTATTTGTAGAAGAAATGTAAACGATAATTTTACGCTAAAGATATTTTTTTACCATGAGTCTTTAACAATTAGGAAGTAAACAAATTCTAAAAATGCAATAAATAGAAATGTAATATTTTTAAATTCTTGAATTTTGGAAAAAAAACCTGAATCTACTTTCAAGCTACTCTGTAAATTTCATCATGGAATCTTGAATGGTTTTAAAGTTATGAATAAAAGTATCTTATCGGCGCTCCATTAACGAACTCGTCTCAGCTGCTAGAGCCGCCGCGCCCAGCCCTCTTCGTCAGCAATCGACGTTACTTTTTTCCTCCGCGGCGCGATGGTGAATTTCGCGAAACTACTTCTCCAGGTGCTAATTTTGCCGTATGAGCTACATTCGACCATTTTTTTTGTTTACTCCAAATATTTAGTAAACACGTTAAAATCATATATTACTCATTAGCTGTTTTCACATTTGAAAATTTTTCTTTGAATTGTGTCAACGTTTCTTCTCCTTCATTGCTTTCTGTACTCACATGAAATAATTCAGAAACTGCTTTATTTACGGCACTCCTTTCTCCTTGCGTACGATTTTTCTCGGGTTTATTTTCGCAATGACAATGATGATTGACCCAGATGATTCAAAATGTTTACATTACTGATAGTGGCTTCCTCTGCAACTCCTGGGGCTATGTACTGCTCTTCATTTGACGTTTTCACTTCACCGTCTGTTTCAGTTGAGTCACTGCATTGGGTATTTTGGATATTTTGGGACGACACAGATTGCATATTGCTTCTCCTACCACTAAATTCGATATTTTCCTCCGCATCGCCTCTTACCAACTCTACTTTTGTGCTTCTCAAGTCCGAACGGATTGCAGCACCAAAGCCTGTTAAACGTATTCACAATCTTTGGCATTTTCTTTCACGATGTATCACTGAACGCGAAAACTAAGCCTGTAAACTGGTGTCAGGATCCCGTCGAAGGCATCGATGGATATCCCTAGGGAATACACTTGGCGGTGCCTGCCTACGACCTTGCTTCACCCCTCGCTGGGCAAGGGCACGCGACTTTCAACCTTAAGAGCAAAATGTGCGTATACTTTTTATTTAATAACTTACGCGTTTTTTAAGATTCCATCGCGACAGTTTGCAGAATGATTATTTATTGGTTCGTCTTGCAGTGTGTAAAATATGAAAGAAAAGAAAATATTACTTTTGAAGAAAAATGTACTTGTTTAATTTATTAGCATTTTTTATTATAAACAAATACCTCAAACCTTAATATATTATCAACTGCTTAAAATATGATCATTTATCTTCCAAATAGTGTGCCTGTTTTTAAAGTTTTATTCATTTTATGAACGTCATAATTATTTTCATTATTGAGTATATTGTGTCATCGTCCATGTTTAACCCGTAATTGTTGCTAAACTGCTAAAGATATTAATTCCATAAATTGTCTTTTAACTGTTCATCATTAGTAGATTAATGTAATAAAATATGAAAAAATCTGAGACCCACTGTCAGAAAACCTGAAATTTTGCATGGAATGACCCAGATAAAATTATGAAGTTTTATTAAAAATATAATACCCAAAACTATTTTTTTGACAGCAAAGTCGTTCCGTGTCTCCTTAAATTTTGAGGTGGGGGCCTCCCGAATCCTCATATGAAACATTAATCCCCAACGCGAGTTTTGAATTAATAACCCCAGTATCCACATATTTAGGCTCACTTTCCAAAATCCCACTCTTAGGGCCACTAATTAATTATTGTGTCTACTTGTGATATTTTCCTATTTCAAACACTTAAAATGTTGCTCGTTCACATATTCTGACAATGCGAAAAACTACTCTTCTCTTTACTCAATTAAAAATTTTGGTTGGCTAGCTCTGTTTTATTTTTGGAATTGGGAGCTTTTGTACCTACAAACACAGAACTCTTTTTCTCTCTTGCGGGTTGAAAATACCGCTCTTCTCTCTTGTGGGCTCAAAATACCGCTCTTCTCTCTTGTGGGCTCAAAATACCGCTCTTCTCTCTTGTGGGCTCAAAATACCGCCCTTCTCTTGTGGGCTCAAAATACCGCCCTTCTCTCTTGTGGGCTCAAAATACCGCCCTTCTCTTGTGGGCTCAAAATACCGCCCTTCTCTTGTGGGCTCAAAATACCGCCCTTCTCTCTTGTGGGCTCAAAATACCGCCCTTCTCTCTTGTGGGCTCAAAATACCGCCCTTCTCTTGTGGGCTCAAAATACTGCTCTTCTCTCTTGTGGGCTCAAAATACCACTCTTCTCTCTTGCGGACTCAAAACACCGCTCTTCTCTCTCGTGGGCTCAAAACACCGCTCTTCTCTGTTGTGGGCACAAAATACCGCTCTTCTCTGTTGTGGGCTCAAAATACCGCTCTTCTCTGTTGTGGGCTCAAAATACCGCTCTTCTCTGTTGTGGGCTCAAAATACTGCTCTTACGAGAAATCGGTTGGTGAAATATTTCAATTTACGATACGATCGGTTTGATTTACTGGATCACGTAATTTAAAAATTAGAACACAATGTTTCCTGAATCGCAACGACTTGAAGAGCCTGCTTCTATTAATTTACCCCGCAGTAGACGCGCCAGGTTTTGTAACAAATGGAGGCGCGCGGGGTGCCTCAGACGCCCCATAGTAAAAATGTCATGAAAATAATCAATAACTATTTTCTTTTTTAATATATACGTGTTTATTTCCAAGTATTTATACATAGTCTGGAAATACGTACAAATAAAATTTTAATTTTCAAGAATGTTTTTTTATGGCCATCGAATTATTTAACAAACTTAACTTTATATAGTCGCAATCTATATCCTGATCACTTTGAAAACCTCTCTCTTGGCCCTGCGAAGACTCTTATCGAGAATTATTTGTCGATTGTAATAATGTTTCACACGTTCAAATTTTTTTAAAATTATTTGTTTAAATATTGAGACATTTACGCAAACACATTTTTATTGGTATATATCGACTCTAAACGTGCCCAATGTCTCATTTCTGTTTGCATTCTCCCGTATTTTCTCTTCTATGCTATTTTATTCTGTCGACGTATTTTTATAAATTTTTACAAAAATATCCGCTAGGTATTTTTACCTAACTCAATACATATATTTTTATATTTCTGTATAACAGTATACATTGATTTTTTCGCAGGAGCAGGAGCTTCGGACGACGCCTTCTAGCGCATGAAGTAGGAGCTACAGAACATACACGAGGCCATGAGCCTGCAGAAGCAACAGATGGCGGAGATACAAGAAACCCTTCACCTACAGAAACAGTAGACGGGGCACAAGGTTGAGGACGCCCTGCGCCTGCAGAAACAAGAGATGGAGGAGATGCAGGAAGCTCTTCGCCTGCAGGAACACGAAGGGGAGAGGAAGAACGATGAAGTTCTCCGTCGAAGTGTACAGGAAGTGGAGAGAAGGATGCAGGAAACCTTGCACTTGCAGCAGCAGAAGGCAGAACAGAAACTTCTTCGCCTGCAAAAACAAGAGGCGGAGGACACGGTCCAGGAGGCTCCGGGCTGGCAGAAACAAGAGATGGAGGAGATGCAGGAGGCCCTGAGCCTGCAGGAGGAGAGGGCGGCGACGGCGTCGCGCGAGATGGAACAGAAGCTGCAGGAGAAGGACGACGCCATCCGCGCTCTGCAGCGGCGATTTCAAGACGCGCAGGAGAGAGTGACGGCCGTGGAGGAGAGAACGACGAATTTGACGGGAGCCCTGCGCCTGTAGGAGGAGAGGGCGGCGACAGCATCGCGCGAGATGGAACAGAAGCTGCAGGAGAAGGACGACGCCATCCGCGCTCTGCAGCAGCGACTCGAAGAGACCCAGGAGAGAGTGACGGCCGTGGAGGAGAGAACGACGGCTCCGGAGGGATCTGGAGGGGAAGGAGGTGTGCAGCGTCTGGAGTGCCGGATGAATGAGGTAGAGGCCTCTCTGCAAAGTGCATTGCAGAAGTTCATGCCCCGCGTTGAGGCTCTGTTGAACCAAATGAAGGAGCCCCAGTCCACACCTGCGTCCCTTGCCACCTCCGCCGCCAGCGCCCGCGAAGCACCGGCGACGGGAGGGGCAGCAGCGGGCGGAGGGGAGGAGCCCCCTCCCCCACCCCCCCTTCCTCAGGCGCCGGCCACCAGGGCGCAGCGGCCGACGAGGACGAACGCGCGAGGCAGCGGGTGGAGCTCCGGGTGCGGGAGGTGAAAGAGAGGATGGAAAAGGCGAAAACCTCGCCCTGCCCCCTGGGAGAGCAGTTGTGTGAGGCGGCAATAGAAGGAAGACTAAGTGAAGTACGACGTCTCATAGACTCTGGTGCCAACGTCAATTACATTAATGAAAGGGGTGACGCTCCTCTAATTGATGCAGCCTGGAAGGCGCATGCGGACGTGGTGTCGCTTCTTCTGCAACGAGGCGCCGATGTGAACGCTGTCGACTGGGAAGGGGTTTCCGCGTTGCACTGTGCTGCGTGGAAAGACCCCAGCGGTCGGTGCGCGGAGCTGCTGCTGCGCGCGGGGGCGGTCGTCGACGCGAGGAATATTTATGGAGGGACTCCTCTGCACTGGGCGGCGCTCCAGAACAATGAGGAAGCGGTGCGCGCGCTCTTCTCGGCCGGCGCCAGGAGGCACCTCAAGCTTTGGGGTGGAGATTACAAGGACATGACACCGCTTGACCTCTCGTCTCCACCCATCAAGGAGCTCCTGCTAGGGAGGAGCCAATAAGAAGGAACGAGAGAGTTCGCTGCCAACAGTGCCCTCCTCGCGGCCGGCTTTACGTGGGATCTCAAGCCATTGGACTGTGATTCCAAGACGTGACACCGTTTGATCTCACGTTGAGTCGAAGCGTACACGATCTTCTTCGGCATTATGAGCGTTACCCCCCACGTATGGTGAATTCATTTTCAAGTCAGTTGTGTGGTCAATCAATGGGAGTTAGTTTTTCGTAAACGGGAATGGATTACGCTGGACAATCACCTAATTTTACAAATGACTTGGAACTGCGAGAGGAAAATATAGACGTTCAATTCCAGCCAACTGATATACTGATAATTGCAATGTCATGGCTCATATTTCAATCATTTTTTCTTGTTTGGAAGAGGTAAAAATGTAAATGTAAATTTTTCATGACAATTACCTACACTTATTTTGGAAGTAATAACTTGTACATTTTCAGAAAACAGTAGGCTGAAATAGTTTTAATTTTTTACATAATCCCTTTTAGTACATGTAAACATTTTTTTATTATTCTTTACTAAAAGTTGATAAAATGTACTTCATTAGATGGGTAAATTGTACGATATAATCTGTATTTTTGACATTAAAAGATCAATGTTGATTCCAGGAATTAAAACTTTAGCGTATATACATTTATTTTTAGCTCAACGTTTCGCACATTCAGTACGTGCCTTGTGAGCAGGTGTACATTGGGGAAAGTAAACAATGTATCAGCAGACGAATATACCAGCATAAATACGACATTAACTAGGATGCAGATTTATATACCTCTTTGACCAAACATAGAACAGGGCTTAACCACTCCATTGGATTTGATAGAGTCAAAATTTTACATCATGAGAAACAACATCAAAAAGGCTAATTGCGGAAATGATATATTGTAACCAAACGTGTAGGTCGATTCTGAGGAATTTCAGTGAGTACGGGTCTCCTATTTAGATTTTGAGAAAAAACACAAAGTCGTAACTACAAACATCAATATAATTGAATACTCATTGAAACCCAAACCACAAATTACAGAATGACAATAACATAAAAAATAAACAAATAAACCAAAGTATAACATTTAACAACATTAAAAAAACATCAGAGGTAAAATCAACGGCAAAATTATCCCAAATAATTTTTCAAGTTGACACGAATTAGAATCACAGTAATATCTTTTGTGACTAAGTGAAATTGAAATTCAACAAATTGAATAAATGATGATGAGATGAGGAGTGCTGATAATGTAATGTCATAGGGAGGAGCACATGCCTTTCACGTGACACGTGACAGTTTCATAGTGCCTTCTGTTTATGAGAATTGCAGTTAATTCGTCCCTCAACGTACACTACATCAACACTGTTCGTATAATTTCGTGCACTAAATTCTCTGGAATTACAACAGAGAACATCCTTTGCACAACTTATCTCAATACCAAAACTCAAAATGATCATGAATCATTTTTAAAATTGGCACAAATTAGAATCACATTGATATTCTTTGTGACCAAAATTGAATTGAAATTCAAAAAAATTGATGCAAAAATCTCCAGTGAGATGAAACATACCCATGAAGTTACATCATAAGGAAAAGCACTCCCGTTTTTCATAACAGAATATCATAGTAGCTTCTGCCTACAAACATCGAATGCAACTCTCCTTCAACAATACTGCATTAACATTCACTTGCACACAATTCACTGAAATTACAAAGAAATTATCTTTTTTACAACTTCACTCAATACCAAAATACAGAATTACCAATAAGCATTTTTAAAATTTGCACAAATTGAAATCATATCAATATACTCTGTGACCAAATTAAATTGAAATTCAAACAAATTGATGCAATTAGAGTTTTGAAAAGCACAAAAGTATTCAAGATACGTTGCATGAAACTACTATAGAAAAATCAACATTTATTACAGCATACACCTTTGGTTGAAACTGAAATTATGCCTTATTTCTTCACAACAAGCATCCAAACTTCAATATATTTGATGGGCAACGGTTACAACAGATAAGCTACCAAACGAGTGGAAAATCAACAGTCAGACGAAAGTTGGACGTCTCGAAGCACAGGCGAGAGGCGGACATATCGAAGTAAAGACAATAAGTAGACTTTATGTCTAAGTAGCAGAACACAGCTGATCCGAATTAAATGCCTCCTTTTTTCTTCTTTTTTCCCTTTTTTTCTTCCTTAACGTTTAAATTTTTTCTTTATCTATTAACCTTTTTTCTTTCTTGAACCTTTAACTTTTTTAAAACTTTTTAAAAATTGTTTTAAAATTTTTCTTTAACTATTAACTATTTAACTCTGAACCCATGTATTAAAAATTGTATTCGAAAAAGTCTGAATAAAAATTATTAGAAAAGGAAGAAGTGAATAATGATTTAGAATAGCGCAGAAGTGATAACTTGGACGATGATCTGGTGCAGTGACCTCCTGGCGTACCAGTCTACCAAGAAAGTTACTTGGTCACGAAGATACGGAGGGTTGCCAGTTTTAAGAACTTTGATAACAAGTTTAAACGTATGTAGCCAGATTCTCTGCCTCAGTGACAGCCAACCTGAACTCTGCATCGCCAGAGATAAGTGATCGTACTTTCTGCGGTCATAACAGAATCTCAGACACATATTTTGTACTCCTTGAATGCGGGTTATCTGAAGGTTTTTCAATCCCGGACCATAGGCAGTATCCGCAAATTTAAACAGGGATAGAATCAAGGAATCTGTCAAATACAACTTTATCTTGGTAAAGATTTTCTAAGCGAGTATGAAGTTCTCAAACGGGAATATACATTAGAACATACTTTAGATATATGTCGGTCAAACATCCAGGATGAGTCAAGAATTAAACCTAAATTACGTGCGGCATCGACGGTTAGTACACGTGTACCATCGATATCAATTGATATACCTCTGGTGTCACCAAGACGCTCAGTAGTGTCTACAATTATGAAAGAAGTTTTATACGGATTCAAAACAATTAAAACATTTAAAATTGACCATTGAGATATGTACTTGTTCACCTCGAGGATACTCAGCGCAAGGTTTAAGTTCCCTGGAGAGAATGCTAAGAATAACTGCGTGTCATCACCATATGTTAGGAAAGTAGATGACAAGTGTAAATTACGGATATCCGCCACATATAAATTGAAGCAGGTCGGGCCTAGAATTGAGCCTTGCGTAACCCCTGACTTGATACGAATTGGTGTAGAGATTCTTTGGGTACCCCTGTTAGCACATTTTTCCCGGCGCTCGCAATAAACATTAACTTTCTCCCAGCTGGGCGGCCTTTGTGGAATCTTCCCGAAAGTTATGGAAGTTCCATGGTGCAGCAGTGTGTTATGGGGGCGCGAATATGAATTTCACAAGTCCAACTAAAATAAATAAATGAATTTTGATTTTCCCGCTATCGCGATGACGAGGTTTGAAAGAAAGCGTCATTTTCGTTAAGTCATTTTTGATGGGCAATTTCACGAAAACACCCAAAAACATTTCCATTAAATTAATAAATGTTATTAAGTGGACATGTGTTAATGTTTTCCCGTTAACAACAGATGCCTCGGCTGGCCTCTTTTAAAATGGCGACCGTTAAAAGTTTACTTGAGGTTTCAAATAATGCGCCATTTCTCAAACTAAGTGATCTTTGAGGGACAATTACAAAAAAAAAAACTGGAAACATTTCTGAGAAATTAATACCTATAATTAACTGGACATTTGTTGATGTTTTTTCGTTAACATCAACCGCCTCGGCGTGCCTCTTTTGAAATAGCGGCCGTTTGAAGTTTTCATGACGAGATTTGAAAGAAAGCGCCTTATCCAAAAGTAAGTGATTTTTGACAAGCAATTACAGAAAAACAACTAAACACAATTTCATGAAACTAATAAATGTTATTAAGTGGACATTTGGTAATATGTTTCCGTAAACAAGAGCCACCTTGGGCTGCCTTTTGAAAATGGCGAACTTTACATTTCGAGCTTTGAAAAAAGTGCCATTTCAATTAACTAAGTGATTGACGAGCAATTATAAAACAACATAGAAACACATCTCCATGAAATAAATTTGTGATATTAAGTGAAAAATTGAAAAAAAAATTCGTCGCCCGGAATTCCCTCACTCTGTGAAAGTGCAGTCAGCAGTCGATGCGTCAGCGCTGGATGTCATGCCAGAATTGGCATAATAAATAAATAAATAATATAAATTTAGTGGATGTACTATTATTTTACATCTATAACATGTTTCGTTAGATTCATACTCAAAAAGTCTTTTTAAAATCACTAAATAAATAGTTATATAACTTAGCATACCATGCGTGCGTTTCGACCCCGTTCAGTCCACCGTGCGGCGCGGCGAGATGTTAGGTTAGTTAGATAGAAGGTTGGCAGGGCAAGATGGGTGTTAGCACATTTTGGTCGGCGCGGACAAAGTTCCTGTGACTTCCGCCCACCTGGGCACTCTTTTGTGATACTCCCGCCAAATTATGGGAGTTCCATGCTGCACCAGTGTGTTATGGGGGCGCCAACACAAAAATTCGCGCCTCCCACTTAAAAATAATTAATTAATTAAGAAATTAATTAATCATTGTTCCCCCGCCTCTACGCATGGGGCATCTTCTTCCGCCACGCGGCTTCACCCACGCCGCCGACACCGATGACGTCACGTCGACATCACCACCGTCACCGTCACCGCCATCGCCGCCGACGTTGCCGTCGGGGCCGGCGCCGCTGCCACCACCACCACCGTCGCCGCCCTTATCTCCCCCCGCCTCCGTCCGTCCGCCCCTCTCCCGGCCGGCCGGGTAGCCACCCCCTGCCATGCGCCCGGTGTCATTCTCGCGGCGGTGGTCAGAGCGGGCGTGGCTAGCGGGCAGAGTGCTGGGTGGAGCTGGGCAACGAAGTGCGGTGGGCAGCTTATCGCTCCACACGGGAATGCTCAAAAACTTTGGTGTGAAGCATTCCCGTCGGCGAAGGGCATTTTTTCTATGTGCATTGAGACCCTCTACTAGACAGCAGTGTAAGAAGGAGGAGCTGTGGTGCTATGAGAGTAGTCTGGTTTGAAAAATCTAGGCGTATGTGCCTCGTAGGCTACAATACATTCTGCAATGTTTACAATAATTTAATTTTTCTTACTGTATCAGTCAGGTAGCCTCGCCTCGTCAGTGTACCTTTCATTTTGTGTTTTCATAGCAATGCAAGAGTTTTGTGAAATTGTTAAAGTTTTTTGTATTCTTTGACAATGGGCTAGACTTGCGGCGGTGTGAAGTGGGGCAGTGCGTGGGGTGTGCGGCAGTGGAGAAACTGGATGTGCTTCCCATGTCCACGGGAGAGCAGATCACGGCGAGATAAGCATCTCGCAAGAATTTGTTTCGGCGATTCGAGTGAACCTAGACCCCCTACTCGATAACTACGGCTGGAGATGAGAGTTCTATACTGCGATTTTTCTAGGAAAGACTCAAGATAACTCAAATCCCATCTTCGCGATGGAATATGTCACGGCATTTCGCGTCTTTCTCAGTCGTTCCGCTAGATTTCGCACGATCGCGACCGTATGAAGCAGTGCTTGCGATCATGCGACTTCTACCGGCAAGACCGAGAAAAGACGCGAAATGCCGTGACATATTCCATCGCGAAGATTGGATTTGAGTTATCTTGAGAGTTCTTCCTAGAAAAATCGCAGTATATTAAGAGTGTAAATTTGTTTTATAAAGTCACGAAATGTGATTAGATTAACTATTCATTTTTTCTTTGAAAGTTCTAGAATACTTTGTAATGCTTTAAAACGAGTTCAACCTTCATTTGTTTATTGTGTCATACACGTAGCCTTACCCAGTAAGTGCGCTTGTCACTAAACGTTCTACCACAACATTGTAAGATTTTTGGAAATTGTTGAAAGTGTTTTCTTTTCTTTGAGAACCCCGCAACCATAAGTCAACTCGCTGAACTCTATCAACCATGTAACTAGTAAAGAATTTTACAGTGGAGTCGGTACAACCAAACGCTTTCAATTTACGCATAAAAATAGCATGATTCATTGTATCAAAGGCCTTAGAATAGTCTAGAGAAACTATGGCAATACATTTGCCTTCAAAATTAGTCAGAACAAGATCGTTAGGAAAGATAAGTGCAGTAGAAGCACTATAGCCCCTACGGAAACCTGTCCGGTTACAAGGTATGGCTGCAATGGAGTTAAGAGGACTACAAAGTTGTTTTTTACAGGTAAATTCTGCAATTTTAGAAAGAAATGGAAGTGTTGGCACATTGGCATAAAAAATAATTCAAATTTGGCGCCGTGGCGGGAGATTGGTTTTTAATAACAATCTTTGGCCTTTATTACCAGCTCAGAATTTGCATTTTAAACGTACCGCGTCGGACTTCCCTCCAAAACCGCGTGGTGGCTACGAAAAGAGCGGGAATATAAAACTTCTTTGTCTTCTTTGCCTTCTTTGCCTTTCGACGTCTTGCATTTGATCTGGCGGGTTACTTGTTAGTTCATTTCCCTTCGCCAGGGGGCAGCTCCGCCGCAAAGCACTCTGGTACAGAGAAGATTATTTAGACACACTAGATCTCCGTTTTTAACCCATGACAGCATTGTCGCCAAATTCAAACGCCGAAACAGGCACTTCACAGTAGTTGCTCCGCCCAGGGAACGGGCGTCAGTGAGCGGGCATTAAAGTTCCATGAGCACAGGTTAAGCTATCAAAGTTGATACTAGTGCCGCCTCTCCACTGTTATTTCAAGGAATAACCGCTTTTAAGCGGGAACCACGCTGAAGGCACGAGTGAAATTTTGTGCAATACAAATTAAAAGAAGGCGATTGCTTTTCATGCGAGAAAGAGAGATCGAGCGAGCGAGCATTGTCCATAACGTTCGTTTCGCCGTAACCCAATTTATAGCTCTCCCAATCTGAATATGAACATGAAGCTATATTTGTTGCGTTAACAGGAAGCATTGTGATTGGGCGAAAGTCCTTCAATAACTCAGGCTTGCTTGACTTTCGAATAGGTCTAGAGTTCACATTTCCAAGCCGATGGAAACTCCCCACTCGCAAGTATGTGGTTGATAATATGTACAATATCATGACAGTAGGGAAGACAGAACTAGACCATTTGTCCCGAAATACCATTGCTAGCTGCACCAGTCAATTTTAAACTACGGAGAACATATAAGGGATCGTGGGAGTTTATAGGTTTAAAATTGAATTTTATAATTGGGTCAACAGTGGCATTCATAGTTGCATGCAATGTGCAATCACTTAAAGTACTAGTAATAGGAATAGAATTTGCAAAGAAATTATTAATCAAATCTGGGTCAGTCAAAGATGTGAATCATTGTTAGATGTGTAATGTGACGGTCGCGCACGTAACAATGTTGGGGTGTGCGAAAATAATATTTTATTTAACGGGGAGTACTGGAAAACTTGGTGTCTAGAAACGTGCGCTTTTCCACTACCTGAGCGGTGCGAAGGGTAGGCAGGCCGCCGATGGGCGCGGCTCCCCTTTGTTCAGAAACCGTTCGTCGCACCTTGGTATTTCCGCGCGCTGTGTCAGCGCAACCCCGCGTCTTCTCGGAAATTGCAGTGACGTGGACCTCCCACTCGAAATCGGTTTCCAACCGCCGTTGACCGATGGCAATTGGCCGGCACGCATCGCGCGATTCGGCTGCACCAATAGACGAGAACTAGGCGGGGCGAGACACGTGATCCCGCGAGCGAGGGAGGCAGTTGCGGGGTGATATTCTGCCATTCCGATGTGAACGACGACAGCAAGAGGTCTTTCCGATCTGGGCGACTGTAGCGAGAGGCCTTTCTGATCTGGGCGACTGCAGCGAGAGGCCATTCCGATGTTGGCGACCGTAGCGTGAGATCGAGCTTTCCGATGTGAGCGAGAGCGAGAAGTTCGGCCGTCCTGATGTTGACGACGCTAGCGTGTAGCAGAGCTTTCCGGGGGGTAGAGAGAGGCCACGCCATCGCCGCGAGGCGCTAGACCGCCGCCGGCAACGCATCGCCGTCACTTCGCCACCCGCTCATGTGTCGCCTGAAGGGAGAGGCGGAACACTGTACGAGTGTGGGGACCTGAATGGACGAAGGAGCGTCCGGACTTGGCCGGAGGGCCGGCCGCCGCTGAAGGACGCATTCGAGCGGCGCTTCTTCGCCGCCGCCGCAGCCGCAGCCGACGCCGGCCGCGCGCCAGCCCCGCGCGCCGCCCTACACCGCCGCCGCCGCCGCCGGCTGCCAGCCCGGTCCAGGGGACGAGGAGCGCTGCCGCTCCGCCGCCCGACCCCACTAGGGATGCCGCGCCTGGAGGGGCGGAACGCCCGGGCGATGACGCAGAAGGGTCGGACTTTAAGCTAAGTTAGTTGTAAGTTAGGTCAAGATATTGTTACAAATTGTAGGAGGCTTCACCCCGTTGTTTACCTTTTTTTATTTTTTTTAATTAAATTCAGAAACTCAGGAAAGAGTGTTTCACTGCCTAATGTATGAAAATGCCCAGTCACGCATGCGTCCTGTCCAAATTTCAGCCGGGCGTATGAGGCAACAGATGAGTGCAGACAGAAATCCACAGGTGAGTCGGGTCACGCCCTGAGATCCATGCCGCCGAACTTCATGAGAGAGGGGCGGGGTGTTACAGATGACTGTCGGGGGCAGCAACACCACATGCTCTCAGTTTAGACCATTGATCATTTGAACCACTATTGCTCAGTATTGTGTTGAAGTAGTTATGTTCTTCTTGTTCAATCGATTGATTACATAAGTTGCGCTACTTCTTGCAATATTCCCAATTCACATCGGTACGAGCATTGCGAAATCTGGCTAGAGCTTATTTTTGAGATTAATTAGTACCTTTATAGAATCTGTTAACATAGGCGATGTTCTCTTTCTGGACTGTACCCATTCCAATGGGGCAAAAATGTTAAAAAGATACAATGTAATCACTAAAAACCCCCCACCTTGGAATCTATGTCCGGACACCCCAGGACATCTCCCCAAGGCATTTGGTCAGCAGAACGAGAGAAAAGTTCCATAGGTATAGAATGTAGATTTCTATGCAGTATCATGCCTCTATTGTTAAAGCGTGTCGGGACACAAATATTAGCCAAGATAAGAGAGTGACCAGAACCTGTCGATGCGTCAATTATTTCGGTATTCATTATCATTAATTCTCACCGTTACAAAAAAAAACGACACGATTATGGTACTGGAAGTAGAACAACGCGTAGCGGCATTTGTCAACTGTTTTAGTTGGAAAAAAATTCTGAAAGTCCATAAGGTTATTCAGTCCATAAGTTTTCGGATTGATATCAATATTGAAATCGCCCATTCAAATTCATGATTATCGACTGTTTTAGTTGGAAAAAATTCTGAAAAGTCCATAATTAATAATGTTATTCAGTCCATAAGTTTTCGGATTGAAGATATCAATATTGAAATCGCCTCATTCAAATTCACGATTATCAACTGTTTTAGTTGGAAATTTCTACCGTCCATAAGATCCCTCACATCAAAAGCAATATTCAAAACACACGCAACCATTTTTAATAGGTCCATATAGTCCACTCTGTCAAAGTACGGTAAACTGAGTAGAATAAGTTCAAAGTCCCTTCTAGTAAAACTACCGTTTTCATTTACATGACGCTCGGTATTATTACCAGAACCAACCATATTTTCCATTCTATCAACCCGTTCCTCTAACCGTGAGCATCGTAGATTTATTTGAGTATTTTCTTCTTTCAAACTATCAGTTTAAGTAGGCAAAGTAACATTCGTCGATAATTTGTCGATGTCCCCTGACATAATGTCTATTTACTCGAACAAGCAACAATATTATCTAGACTCTTCAATTTCTCCTGCATATTACACATATTCTGAGTTAGTATTTGCATTTAACACAGATCAGTAACATCATCTGGATGACAACTCTCTTTCAGAAGTTCTGGGAAGTGAAGAACTGACCAAACCTCACTTTGCATAGACGAATTGAATATGGGATCATTACCCGAGCAATTTAAGCTCAAGAAGGTACCGCCTCCAGTAATTTCTACGATATCAGCACTACTCGCAGATGTACTCTTAGCACAGGGGACATGGAATCTATTCCTGTACTGAGATTTTTCTAACTTCGCCTCTCAAGGCCAGTCTTCACGATGAAATATGCCTTGGTATCTCGCGTCTTTCTCAGTCGTACCGCTAGATATCGTATGATCGCGACCGTAACAAGCAGCGCTTGCAATCGTGCGACTTCAAGCGGCACGACCGAGAAAGACGCGAAACGCCGTGAGATATTCCACCGTGGGCGTAGGAATTAGAGATAAAAAATCGCACTATATATCCGCCAACACACTTGACGGTTCTCATCACTATTGTTTTCCCACGGTTAAAAAAAGTTATCGTATTGTGCGGTATTTTGAATTCAGAACTATGCTCTTGATAAATTCGGTGTTGTATCACTTCTGCAGGGGTAGCAAGTACCTACGGAACTGCAAACGACACACTGTATAGGCTGGACGCGTTAAGCCACCAGCGGGACCATTCACTTCAAGTGCAAATAAAAATGTATCTTCACTAGTTTTTCCACCTTTAAGTTCAATCATGCTAGACCACACTATATTTAACACGAAACAAAACTCAACTAGACTCACAAGGTATGCTTGATATACAATGGAAAAGTAAATTTGAGTTTCACACATCCTTGTGGGCGGCCATCTTGTTCAGCAACACTTCAGTCTAGGAAACACGTAGCCAGGCGAATATGGACCGCCCAGCAATGTCTAATAACAGGCTAGCAGGTTGAAGGGGAGTCAACCGCTGCCCTGCAGATTACCCTGAAGAATCTCTTACAACTCCTCAGATGCTGGTCATCAGTCGTTTGGCGGCAAGACAGGTGACGTCACCGATCGATAGATTTATTTAATTATTTACGTCAAAAACAGTTAAAAACTGTGTGTGACGAGCTATGGGGAGAAGTGAATTTTGTGCGCGTTTTCATAATTCTGTGATCTCTATCCTAAACCATATTCTAGTTGAATTTTGAATACAGAAAAGAGCGTTATTTTTCAAGTTTTGTTGACAAAAAATTCGCTCCTATATAATAAAATATAGTTTCAAAGGTAAATTAGCTATAAATTCCTGCCCTGAATATTGTTCTTCATGAAAGAATAATACTTTTTGCCGCGATAATATGGAAAACGATAATTTGAATAACTATATTTCCCAATGAAATTCAAAAGACGTGCACAAATAATGAAGTTACATTTAGATGTGCAGCATAGATGTACAGCCGTTAGACTGCAGAGCGGGTTACGTTACGGGTACAAACCGTTACTTCCCTAAATACATTCTTTCTATTACATAAAGTGCAGTGGCTGTCTTCATACTTACGTGGATCAATCACTGAGAAATCACAGCACAGACCATCATCGTCACAGCACCAAAGTTAAGACACTCAACACATCACGCTCCGAATTCTCACTACTATATGTACGTTCTGTTCGCGAGTGAGAAATTATAATTTACGCTGGAATAAAATGATTGAAGACCTCACACAATCACTCACAGTTTCGTAAACACATTATTCAATTGTGTATGTACACGTTCCGACTAGCGTCCAGGGCCTTTCAATGCCTTATAACGTGGTGGAGACCGTTACAGTGGCGTACTCATCTGCATCCCTTTGCAGCAACTAAAATACGAACTGCTGCCAACGATACTTCAAACGTGCGTGGCTGCTAGCGGTAGGTTCGTGAGACGCAAGCAGGGGTGTAATGTTACAAAATATGGTTTGTATCATTCGTCGTAACGGCGTCGGTGTTCGCGCTTTTCTTCAGAGGCTTCTTATGTGTGTATATTATGAATAATTGAACATTTAGAAAGAGACTTTTCGTATTTCTCAGATATCAGCCAGTTTCAATGTGCAGGAAGTTGGCGAGCCTAACCTGCAGCTGTATCTGGCGACCTAGCGCCCCATGTAGTAGCACTCTCAAGCTTAGGTCTTTGGTTTTGATGGAGATTTGCAAGGCCCTGGTGAGCCGTCTTCTTATCGCTTCTCCTTTGCAGGGTAAAGGAAAGTTACATCATTGGTCACTATCGATATCATTTAATTCTCGACTTCAATGCCCAAATAGTGCACGCTTAACACTTAAAATGTTCATGCAAGGAGAAGATATTTTATTGAAATAAAAATTCGCCCAAAACATAATAATTTCAAATATTTATTAACACAATTTTATTGCGAAATAAAGAAACAGTGAAATTTCGTACTCCTGAGCATGTTTAAAGTGTTTATAAACATGGATATAATATACATAATTTTGGTGATAACACATCTCTTGTGTTAAGCAATTGCAATGCCGAAGTAGACAGGGACTAAGTTTGATGGCGTTTGCACAGTATGGGACTAACTTTGGTGGTGTTTGCACAGTATGACACTCAATTATTATTTATTGTCTCTTGGGCACACTATTAGAATATTCCTAAAAATGAGATATTATATGGGAGACTACCTGGTTGGCACCAACTGGAAGTTTTAATATTTTATTGTAACTCTGATGTAGTTATGACAGGTTTGATTTAATGTATGTAAACATTTATTAGGCTACAATACCAGTAGTTTTGAATCGTGAATATTTATCTGCCAAACTACTGTGGTCACCAAAAACATCAAGTTAATATATACCACTCAAACCCGTTTATAGAGTTGATTATAAAATAGTTTACAAAATTTCATTCCCATGTAAAATCATTTCTGCTGCATAACTGTTTGTCTACAATTAGATATTAAATCGAGCACCAAAACTGTTTTTATTGTTGTTTCTGCAAGAACATACGAAAAAATTAACTTTTGAAATCTTGAACTTTCTGGAAAAACAAAAACAAACGAGAATCGGCATTCTGCCATTTTTGTAAGCACAGTGATAAAAAATTGGTTCGGTTGTTGGGAAAATGTTTTGGTATTTTTAAAGTAGCTTTTACTAATTTTAAACTACGGGAAAGTTTTAATTTTTGAAAATATTTTATTTAAAAATATTCAATTATTAAGTCGAGATTTCTTTATGGAAAAATATTTATTTATAATTTTGTCGATGTGCGACACTGATAATATTTAAAAGATAGAATATCACACTAATATTCAGAGGCCTGTACGAAAATCTGATCTGGATTAATTTAAAAAGCGATGTTTGTTCTATTCGAGAAAAAAATAATAGTGAAAATTGTTGGGGAAAACATAAATTGTACATACTTAACGAAAAGAAACTATTAATATTTTGAAAATAATATATATGATTGCTTTTATAGAAATACTTTCTAATTGTCATTAAAGAAAAGCTTACTCATTAAGAAATATTTTTCAATAGTCATAGTTTTCGTATGTCATTAAAGAAATTCATCATTTTGTAAAGTAAGGGAAGGAGTTCCCTTGGACAGATATGTAAACTTTGTTCTTCCAAATGCGTTGCCATTTTTCCCAACATAATTACGAACGACCCAAGGTACAACGTACCTGGGTCCAAGGACAACACCTGTGTTATACCTCGGTCCTAATTACACTTCTTTTATTTGCAAATAAATCAATGATACTGTAAGAATACGTGCTTGAAGAAATATTGTGATGTGTAAAACTGTAGAGCATCCAGAAAAATTATTTTGGTAACTTTTTGTCCAGAAACAACAAATTTAAAAATACAAACGTCAAAATGGGTCCGAGGTACACCTTCCTCTACAAGTATTTGTAGGATGATGTCGAAGAAACACTTGCATTTTTCGGTGAATAAGTGATCAACGAGAATCTACCTGCCCTTTTTATAAACCCCCACTTTGTTCTATACTAAAAATAAATTAATTGAAATATTGTAAAGAAAATTTTTTAAATGTATTGAAGCTGAATGTAAAAACCTATAAAAATGAAAACAGTTTAAAATTCACAGGAAAAGCATGTAATTGCAGTATATAACATTCTCATTCGTACACATTGCTTTTACAAGGTAATATCTAATTATTGAGGTCAAAGTAAAGTTTTTTTTCAAAAAGGCATTATAAAATAAAAAACAATCTCATTACAAACTGAAAAACATAAGTTCTGTATTAGAATCAGTTAGTACATTAATTTAAAAAAAATAATAAGTTAAGAGTAATGTTCAGTTTTGTGCAACTTTGATATTCGTACACGAGACGTAATTGCACGAAATAAAATCTAATAAAAGAAAGTGAACTACGGTTTCAGTATTTTGTTGCATGTCCCTTGGCTTTTATCGCAGTTAGGCATTGATTCTTCACGGAAAGATCAAGGTTCTCCCAAGTTGTGGGTTTTATTTTCTTCCATTCTGCTTCCACAAGACGTTTTAGTCCTTTGTTTTTCACGCCAGTTTTGTAAACTCCTCTTTTCAAAAATGACCACAAATGCTCTATGGGATTTAAGTCCGGACTTTCACATGGTGTTTGGAGTAATTTTGGCACGTTCCATGTCATATTGAGCCGGACTTTGAGTTTACTCTCATTGTTCTGCTGAAAACGGTAAAAGCAGGCAAGCTCATTTTCTCAGCACTTTGTTTAACATTGTTTTTCAAAATGTTGAGATAAACGTTCTTATCCATAATTCCATCAATGAATTAGATCACCAACCCCCTTAGAAACATACAACCCCATAAAAAAGTGATCCACCACCATACTTCACCGTGAGAATTATATTCATGAAAAAAATCGCCGGTATTTGGCTTCCTTCAGACTCGACGTATCCCATCTGACCCGAAGAATTGTATTTTACATTCCTCAGACGTTTTTATTTTAAAATACTTTGCGACGAGATACGATAACATCGTTGCTAAATCTGAGTGTACGAATATAAACATTAGATACTGTACATGAACATCTTTTTTATTTTTTTAACTTTATTTCTTCTTGTTCGACAATACAGACTTTAAACATGACCATAAATACGAAAAATTATGAAATATTAAAAGTTTTTGGTGGCAGTTTCAAAACCTTCAAAATCTTTCCGCTGTTTAAATAACCATTATATTGAAAATGTACATTTAAAATCTAGCACATTCACAATTCACACCTCCTTCGGCGTCCCTCGAAGACAATTCTACTTGCAAAAGTTATTAAATAAATTTGATAGAAGCCGTTGACTGTGGCACAAAAGCTGACAAAACTAAACTTCCTTCCTTCGCATCTGGTGTTTCTTCTCCCCCGTCTATATAGCTTACTCTTCTAATTCACATACACATACATTTATAGGAAAGACAGACAATTATATACAACAACAAAAATGGAAGATATTAGATAACAATTAGTCGATATGAAAAATCTCTTTGAGACAACTGCAAGAAAGTATGCGAAAATGAAATCAAAAAGATAAAAATATGAAAAATTCGAAAATTCTTAAAAAGATGTGACCATACTATGAAACATTAACAGAAAATGACCAAAGTGTAAAAAAAGCCGAAAAATGACATTATAAGACAAATGAAAACTGCTTTTTATGCATTGTAGATAATGATTATCTTATGATTATCTAATGATTATCACCATGATTATCTTACATTTTCCGTGGATTTTGTTGGCCATTCTGTAGATTTGTTTGTAGACCTTATTGGAATATTTCGTCGTCTGGTTATAATTCTGACACAGAAGGAACAACAGAAACGTAATCGCAGAGCCTGAAGTATCCTCAACATTGCAAAATACCTTGGAGTATTATCAAATTTTGCAATTAATGTATAAAAGTTCTAGTGTGATATTGTAAATTGTTTAACGATAAGTACCTAATTTGAGTTTCAGAAATGCATTATCGGGCAGAACTGTCAAAATTTATGGTTCATTCTTTTCTTAATTTTAAAACAAAAAGTAAAGACTGTTTCTAGAGAATGAAAGATTAGTGTATGACCCTTTGAGATAGGCTAATATGTAATAATACTGAATACAATTTTGGAATGATTGAATTGAAGTACTCTGCCAAGCTAATATTTTGGAAGTGTGTAATGTAAAAATATTCCTGTTATCTTACTGAATATTTGTACTCTGTATGATGATACAAATCTTTTGAATAAATTTTACTATCCTTTGAAGTAACGCAAAGAAAAAATATATGACAGGTCATAAACATCCGGCCCATATACATGAGATTAGCAAATGTCATTTTTGGATTGGCCATCCATAAGGTATGAGTGGTAAGTACTCTGACTTAATTGTTGATTAAATTTAATTGTTGAATAAAAAGAGCAAGGAAGGCGGTTATGTTAAGGAGCTGAGGCTGTTACGGTTTACGGTGGTTTGAATCTTATCTTCGGGAAATCTTTACTTTATGTGTGGAAAGACCGCCATTTTACTTTCCCATATACGTACGTATATACGGAGTAATATATGTAGTAAAGGGAAAGTTATGTAATGATGCGCGAAAAAAGGGCGAATTTTCGGCAGAAAAAAAAATCATTGTCGGGCCCTGATAATGAAAAAGTGGATAAAACCAGTTGCTAAATTAAGAAAACAAATCTCCTAACACGTGGTGTAGCCAGAACTCCTTTTTGTGGGTCCTTGATACCGAATAACCAATTTGAAAGCAAAACGTCCGTCTGTCCGTCTGTGAACGCTACTAGCGCCTAAACCATACGTAGGATTTTTTTTCAAATTGAAGAAACCCCCATCGATCTGGCTTGACTCGAAGCTTTGAGATTTGAAAAAAGATTCCGTAAAGTTTGGGGATACTTTACATGAAACTCCCCGGACATTTTCAAAATTTTCTCAAAAACGGTTCCAATTTTTTTCCTTAAATTTCTTGTAAGAATGAGTAAAATACACTTATAAAGGTGACACAGGTCCTAATTTCACGGTTGGCTCTGGATCTTCGAAACTTGAAAAAATTTGGATTTCTTTCGGCCTCTTCCAACGACTACGAAATTAAAGATAGAGATTTTTTCTTCAAATAAAATTTCTTCTCCGAAGTGTGTTCTTTCATTAAGATCATGTACATTTTTTTGAAAATTTTATTATTTTTCGCGCAACATTGCGTGCAATATGTGAAATATTAAAAAAAATACAAAAACCAGATTTTCTTAAAAACCAGCTCCAAATTTTTTCTTCAAATTTTTGATAAGGACAGTGACTAATGTACTCTATGAGATGACATAAACGTCATACTTCAAGAGATTACCGTTTGGTTCAAAGAAATACATGAGGTAGGAAAATGTGAGATATTTGAATTTTGTGTCAGAAGCCAACCGGAGGTCAATCAGAGGCTCGGATTGGAAAGGCGGGAAACAATCCGAGGCAAACCTATCACTCAGTTGCCAGCACTACCTGACAGGCGAGGAGCAGACTTCGCGTCCTGTTCTTGCGTAAAGGCAGCGCCGGCTGCAGAGGGAACTGGCAGACGAAAACGCTCGTTACAATTTGGAGGTCATGAATAATCGATACCCTGACATTTCACTCGCAGTCACATGACTGCACTTGCGTGGAAAGAAATCGAGTGACGCAAATGAAACTAGTTCAAATACAGAATCTGGCATTCTTGTTCGTACATTCAGATTTAGCGACAAAAAGTTATCATATCTCTTCTTAAAATATTTTCTCTACTCCATTATGTATGCATTTTTATGTTATACTACTCCCGAATGTAAAATATTTTCTCTACTACATTATGTATGCATTTTTATGTTATACTACTCCCGAATGTAAAATATTTTCTCTACTCCATTATGTATGCATTTTCATGTTATGCTACTCCCGAATGTAAAATATTTTCTCTACTCCATTATGTATGCATTTTCATGTTATACTACTCCCGAATGTAAAATATTTTCTCTACTCCATTATGTATGCATTTTCATGTTATACTCCTCCCGAATGTAAAATATTTTCTCTACTCCATTATGTATGCATTTTAATGTTATACTACTCCCGAATGTAAAATATTTTCTCTACTCCATTATGTATGCATTTTTATGTTATACTCCTCCCGAATGTAAAATATTTTCTCTACTCCATTATGTATGCATTTTCATGTTATACTACTCCCGAATGTAAAATATTTTCTCTACTCCATTATGTATGCATTTTAATGTTATACTCCTCCCGAATGTAAAATATTTTCTCTACTCCATTATGTATGCATTTTAATGTTATACTCCTCCCGAATGTAAAATATTTTCTCTACTCCATTATGTATGCATTTTAATGTTATACTCCTCCCGAATGTAAAATATTTTCTCTACTCCATTATGTATGCATTTTAATGTTATACTCCTCCCGAATGTAAAATATTTTCTCTACTCCATTATGTATGCATTTTAATGTTATACTACTCCCGAATGTAAAATATTTTCTCTACTCCATTATGTTTGCATTTTTACGTTATACTACTCCCGAATGTATGCATTTCTGCACGTTATTGGATCCAGTAATGAGGACGACTCCACAAGTCGATTCCCGCACGGCTGTTGACTAATCAGATTCGTGTTAGTTCATTATCCACGACAGAGTTCTCGCAGTCGTTTACAGAATGCAAGAACTCTGCCGCAGGAAGTCGCATCTGTTCTGAGACAGAAGAGAGCGTTGCATTCATACGTAAGCAAAGGCTAGAACATTTTTTTTGTTATTTACGTTGGTAAACACGCACTTAGCCCCTTAGCAACCAACTATCTAAACAATGCTTTAAGAACGCGTCCATAGCAACGGCCATTAAAATGCTCGAGTGTCGATTAAAACTATTTTAGCGGACTTTCGGGTTTAGGTTTTATCAGTGCTCGTAAATCTTGGGATAATTGTGACGTTGACACAAAACACGATTTTGGGGAATAAAAGTAAACAATTGTCAGAGGAATATGTACTCGGTAGTATGTTCCTTTCTCTTGTATCTTGTTCACGGCCAAGTCTGCAAGTTCTTTTCACCGGCAAGCACCAATACTCCAAAAACAAGAATGACCTTCAAAAGCAGGCATATGTGATCGTCAGCCTCTTGTAAGAACTTAGTTACTTGCTCTTCTGATGTTTTAAGCTTGTGGCCTTTAGCTTTTTCTTCAGATATTCAATAAATTTATAATAGTATATTCATATAAATTTTTGTTAAAAAATGCTAGCATAATCTCTTATTTAATACCTCGAACATTCCATTTCGTTCGTCAATCACAAAATAAATCATAAGCTTTTTCATAAGTTAAAGATTTAGAAGGCATCAAACTATACCTTGCATTGTCTAGAATATCATAGGCATTCCTCCAGAATATTATTGGCACGAAAATATCTGGTGATACTTCGAAATACCGGATTTTTTCTTAATCAGCTTCCATTACCAAAAAAAGCATTCAACTGTTTGTTCACAAACACAACATCCAGTACAAACAACCTTGCTACAGAAAATTGGGAGTAATGGCATTTTTTCTTAATTGATGGATAAAAGTTTATTTTTAATAAGCGATAAACTATAAATAACAAACAACTTTGTATATGTCTCGTCCTCTATTAGTCTTTCAGGACTCATTTGGAGGAGTCGTGACATAACTATTATTTATATTATTTTTCTTATAAGAAGATGGTATTACGAAAAGTATTGAACGACACACGGCTGATAACACAAACAACAGACTTGGTCTCTATCGGCCTAATGACGTTTAATACTATAATGAGTACACAAGTGTGTTCAATCCATTCGAAATTGACGAATTCCGTCGCTAATTCATCTTGTACATCTTCCATTTCAAATGAAGACCAAGACTTGGAAAACAACTTCCTACAACTTTAATAATTGTGCTTTTAATAAATATTCTTGTAAGTAATCTTGTTCTAATTGTTTATTGAAAGTTTTATTACCATAAAATTGAAATATTTGAAATATTTGAAATCATTTTCTGCATTAAACTGTTATTGAAATGTTACTTGCTTATAAGATATTCCAGGAGGCAGTGATAAGTCGGAGCTGAATGAAAGTTTTTCATTTTTTTTGTTGTAATTTTGCGTAACATTTCTCTTTTTCGTAATTCCTGTGATTGAAATTATCCTATCAAATCATGCAATGTGTTTATTCGTGAAATAGTCACACTAAATATCACTCGAAGTGCTGTGATATTACTTATGAAAGTTTAATTTGCAAATAAAAGGAAGATAGAGAGACGAACAGGATTCTGGTATTTTATCTGTATGTGAGTGACTGACGTTTTTGTTGTGTTGTGGGTCTCACAGACCCATCCCATTCGTTGTCAGGTTTTTGTTGTTGATCTGCTTCTTTTTTTTAACAGCTTTATTTTCTGTCTGTTCAATCCATTGATTTTACAGAGCTTTTAATTATTTTACACTAGAACAGGGTTAGGGCATAGGCAGGCGGGGAGTTCATTTATTTGAAGCTCCCTCTCACTTTGTTACGATTTAGTGTTTGAATTTTTTTTAAACTTCATTTTGAATTTGTAGTATTCTATCATTGAATGTAATGTCTGTAAGTTTATCATTTTTTTAAAATTCAATTTGCTTTCTTATTTGAATGTTTATGGAGGGCGTAGTTTGTCCTTGGGGAACCTTCAAATAATTTTATGTCTTCTGCTGATCGTCCTAGATTAAAGTTTTTAACGCATTCTGCTTCTGGTAATGCTTCAAAAAATTTTGCTGATAGTTTACTAATGTAAGTAGTTATATTTCTATGTTCATCTCGTTTCTAATTTGTCTATTTGACACGTACCATGGTGCTTTAATTATGCGTCTTAAAAATTTTGTTTTGAACTATCTGAATTTTTTCTCCAAATTACTTTTTGCGGCTCCACCCCAGACTGGGCAAGCGTAAGTAAGCGATGGTCTGATAACGGATTTGAATATAGTTTATCCCATTTTCTATGCTTTGATCTGCTTCTTGAGGCCTGCGAACGCCATGGCTGCGCTGGAACTGGGACTGCGGGGAGGCGAACGGGGGCTGAGCTGCCCGGAGGCTCCAGGTAGACTTGACAGCAAACGAATAAATCAGACACTCCGATGAAACACAACTGTCATAACACTACACGATTTTAGGCTTCGTACATCACTACAATACCAACAGAAAAAACTATGTAATATGTAATTCCACGGAGCAAATTCTGTATGCGCTTACTCAACTTCCACTTACAAGTAGCTCACAGCTCTCTTACAACAAACCCATTCACCGTGAATGAATCCGTTGTCAGGTTTAGGTAATTAGTGATATTAAGATCGTTAGTCGCGTAGAGATGGCGCTAATCTTCCTCCGATGGATGGCGAGATCCGGCGTCAATCTACCTTCGGCTGGCCGGGTCTCCCTAACTAGGTATCTTCTACCAGCGGGGCACAACCTAGCCGGGATACGCACCAAGCTTCCGACCGATCTCCCGTCATATGTGGTAGTGTAGTGTGTGTAAGTGTAAGTGTGTAAGTGTAAGTGAGGGGTAGGATAGGGCAAAGAATGAGAAGAAAAGATCGCACGCGATCCGTGGCCCGTTTGTTAGGGTTCTGCTCCGGCATTCGTCTGGTAGCAATCGGAGAAACCACGGAAAATTAAAGATCAGGAGAGGCGGACGCTAGAATTCTCCTGTAGACTGCAAAAAAACTCGACCTAGCTTTGTATCAGAGAAATCACGGAAAACCACCGATCAGAGCATCCGGCCGCTAGAATTCTCCCCAGACAGCAGCTGAATGTAACAAAGCTCACAAGCAATAGTGCGAGTTTTGTAACTCTGTCCCTCAAGCCCCTATGGCTACCATGGAATATCACGCGGAATTTCGCGTCTTTCTCCGTCATGCCGATACAAGTTGCATGATCGCAAATACTACTTGATACGGTCCCAATCATGCGAAAATTGGTGGCACGACTGAGAACGAAAATTTACCATCCCCCCTCCACTATTAATAAACAACTCCCCCATCACCTGGACCCCACCTTCACAACCCATCAAATATTTAGGTCTTCACCTCGACACAAAATTAACCTGGACATCCCATATTGATATCAAAGTCAAACAAGCAAGAAATAAATTATTCCAACTCCGGCCACTAATCAACAAACACAAATCCCTCTCATTCACAAACTCTACAACATTATATAAAACATTGATAAGGCCACTAATGCTCTACGCATGCCCAGAATAGACAAACGCAGCTCCCACAAATAATTCCAAATAATTTCCAAATAATTCAAACAAATTTATCAGATTAATCACAAATGCCCCCTGGTTCAAAAGTAATAAACAACTTCATTCCGAATCAAACATTAATACAATAATAAACCAAATAGCCCATATATCGCACAATTTCTACCAAAACCTAGCAGACATACCAGCAGCATTCCACTTCAAATTAGCAAAAAATCCCACCCACACCCGAATAAAAAATAGATTTCCATTTGATGCCTTTCTAAAAATCTTAGCCAATCATGGCAGCTAGCCTCGAGGTTCTCCCCTAGAGTATCCTCTTCAATGTTTAGAATAAGTTAGCTTAGATATTTTAACTAGTATAAGTCATAACAAAACATCTGTAAAGTGATTACACTGAACGATGTATTCAACAAGATAAATAAATGTGTTATATAAAAAAAAACAAAAAAAAACGACTGAGTATTCAATGTATTCAACTAGATAAATAAATGTGTATAACTGTGTATAAATGTGTATAAAACTATGTATTCAACTAGATAAATAAATGTGTTATATAAAAAAAACAAAAAAAAAACAGACTGAGAACGTCGCGAAATACCGTGACATATTCCATCGTGAAGACGGGCTTTGAGGGGCAAAGTTAGAAAAAAATCGCAGTATAGTGTCAAAAATTCCTCCCGCAACCAGGGATTCGAACCATTGACTTCCGGGTCAGAGTCACCGCAGTGACATCAGTTGATGCCCTGAGCCACCTCTCCCGATCCGGCGGACTCGTGTACGCCGTGAAGCGTGCTGTCAACAAACCGACGTCCGCCTCCCACGGAACAGCCGTTGCCACCAGAATGCGCCACCGGCTGTCGCCTCTGCGATAATCAAACACGCTTGATTATTCGCGTCTGGAACAACAGTGACCCCATTTCGAGTGCCTACAAGGAAAGAACACCGACAGCAACCGGGTGAGGCTGGTTGCAGCTGGGAAGGAGCAAGGAACTTCGTGTTACGTTCGCGTGGGCGTGCTGGGAGACCGTAAAAGGCAAGGGGCACGGTGGCGGGAGCTTTCTTCGCCATGGTTTGCACGCGCTCTATCTGTCTTCTCGCTGCTGTTGTTGTCGTCGTCGCCTTCTGCCTCACGGTGAGTACACAGCATTCTCGTTGCCACCGTACCGTCGCTGGCCGGGTTTGATTCACAGATTACGGTCTCGGTTCATTAGTCGTTAGTCCCGTACGTGCTCTTGTTGCCACCGTAGCGTCGCTGGCCGGGTTTGATTCACAGATTACGGTCTCGGTTTATTAGTCGTTAGTCCCGTACGTGCTCTTGTTGCCACCGTAGCGTCGCTGACCGGGTTTGATTCACAGATTACGGTCTCGGTTCATTAGTCGTTAGTCCCGTACGTGCTCTTGTTGCCACCGTAGCGTCGCTGACCGGGTTTGATTCACAGATTACGGTCTCGGTTCATTAGTCGTTAGTCCCGTACGTGCTCTTGTTGCCACCGTAGCGTCGCTGACCGGGTTTGATTCACAGATTACGGTCTCGGTTCATTAGTCGTTAGTCCCGTACGTGTTCTTGTTGCCACCGTAGCGTCGCTGACCGGCTTTGATTCACAGATTACGGTCTCGGTTCATTAGTCGTTAGTCCCGTACGTGTTCTTGTTGCCGCCGTAGCGTCGCTGACCGGGTTTGATTCACAGATTACGGTCTCGGTTCATTAGTCGTTAGTCCCGTACGTGCTCTTGTTGCCACCGTAGCGTCGCTGGCCGGGTTTGATTCACATATTAAGGTCTCGGTTCATTAGTCGTTAGTCCCGTACGTGCTCTTGTTGCCACCGTAGCGTCGCTGGCCGGGTTTGATTCACAGATTACGGTCTCGGTTCATTAGTCGTTAGTCCCGTACGTGTTCTTGTTGCCGCCGTAGCGTCGCTGACCGGGTTTGATTCACAGATTACGGTCTCGGTTCATTAGTCGTTAGTCCCGTACGTGTTCTTGTTGCCACCGTAGCGTCGCTGACCGGGTTTGATTCACAGATTACGGTCTCGGTTCATTAGTCGTTAGTCCCGTACGTGTTCTTGTTGCCACCGTAGCGTCGCTGACCGGGTTTGATTCACAGATTACGGTCTCGGTTCATTAGTCGTTAGTCCCGTACGTGCTCTTGTTGCCACCGTAGCGTCGCTGACCGGGTTTGATTCACAGATTACGATCTCGGTACATTAGTCGTTAGTCCCGTACGTGCTCTTGTTGCCACCGTAGCGTCGCTGACCGGGTTTGATTCACATATTAAGGTCTCGGTTCATTAGTCGTTAGTCCCGTACGTGTTCTTGTTGCCGCCGTAGCGTCGCTGACCGGGTTTGATTCACAGATTACGGTCTCGGTTCATTAGTCGTTAGTCCCGTACGTGTTCTTGTTGCCACCGTAGCGTCGCTGACCGGGTTTGATTCACATATTAAGGTCTCGGTTCATTAGTCGTTAGTCCCGTACGTGCTCTTGTTGCCACCGTAGCGTCGCTGACCGGGTTTGATTCACAGATTACGGTCTCGGTTCATTAGTCGTTAGTCCCGTACGTGTTCTTGTTGCCACCGTAGCGTCGCTGACCGGCTTTGATTCACAGATTACGGTCTCGGTTCATTAGTCGTTAGTCCCGTACGTGTTCTTGTTGCCGCCGTAGCGTCGCTGACCGGGTTTGATTCACAGATTACGGTCTCGGTTCATTAGTCGTTAGTCCCGTACGTGCTCTTGTTGCCACCGTAGCGTCGCTGGCCGGGTTGATTCACATATTAAGGTCTCGGTTCATTAGTCGTTAGTCCCGTACGTGCTCTTGTTGCCACCGTAGCGTCGCTGGCCGGGTTTGATTCACAGATTACGGTCTCGGTTCATTAGTCGTTAGTCCCGTACGTGTTCTTGTTGCCGCCGTAGCGTCCGCTGACCGGGTTTGATTCACAGATTACGGTCTCGGTTCATTAGTCGTTAGTCCCGTACGTGTTCTTGTTGCCACCGTAGCGTCGCTGACCGGGTTTGATTCACAGATTACGGTCTCGGTTCATTAGTCGTTAGTCCCGTACGTGTTCTTGTTGCCACCGTAGCGTCGCTGACCGGGTTTGATTCACAGATTACGGTCTCGGTTCATTAGTCGTTAGTCCCGTACGTGCTCTTGTTGCCACCGTAGCGTCGCTGACCGGGTTTGATTCACAGATTACGATCTCGGTACATTAGTCGTTAGTCCCGTACGTGCTCTTGTTGCCACCGTAGCGTCGCTGACCGGGTTTGATTCACATATTAAGGTCTCGGTTCATTAGTCGTTAGTCCCGTACGTGTTCTTGTTGCCGCCGTAGCGTCGCTGACCGGGTTTGATTCACAGATTACGGTCTCGGTTCATTAGTCGTTAGTCCCGTACGTGTTCTTGTTGCCACCGTAGCGTCGCTGACCGGGTTTGATTCACATATTAAGGTCTCGGTTCATTAGTCGTTAGTCCCGTACGTGTTCTTGTTGCCGCCGTAGCGTCGCTGACCGGGTTTGATTCACAGATTACGGTCTCGGTTCATTAGTCGTTAGTCCCGTACGTGTTCTTGTTGCCGCCGTAGCGTCGCTGACCGGGTTTGATTCACAGATTACGGTCTCGGTTCATTAGTCGTTAGTCCCGTACGTGTTCTTGTTGCCGCCGTAGCGTCGCTGACCGGCTTTGATTCACAGATTACGGTCTCGGTTCATTAGTCGTTAGTCCCGTACGTGTTCTTGTTGCCGCCGTAGCGTCGCTGACCGGGTTTGATTGATCGATTACTGTCTTCAGTCATTCCTCATTAGACCCGCACGTGTTCTCGTTGCCGTCGTAGTGTCGTAAACCAGGTTTGATTGACCGATTACGGTCGCCGTTCATTAGTCGTTAGTACCGTACGTGTTCTCGTTGCCGCCAGTGACAGATGTCAGGCCGTTAATTTAAGTAATTGCTTGTTGGAGGTTACGAGAATACAGAAAGGGCAGGCCAGACCACTTTGAAGTTATGTACGCATGCGTTCACACCTTTTTTTAAATTGATAATTAAAGTAGAAAATTCAGAAAACTTTTTCGTTCGTTACCATTTAACTATAGCATTGTACAAAATTGACAATTGAGGGTGTTGCACTATTTTTTGAATCATTTTTGTTCTTCCTATTCGCTGATCTATTCTTCTCTGCAACAGAAATTAATCCTCCCGCGAGATAATCAGCACTAGATATCAGAGTTGTGAAAATGCGTGCCGACAAGGAAGGTGCTGAAACAATAACATATACCATTCGTACGTTGTCTACTCGGTTAAGGTATGAAACTAATTTAGTGTAAAAGTGTGATTTTGAGGTTATTGTGCGAAACGAGCCTTGTTAGCGGCCGCAGATGAAGGTGACCGCTGAAAAGAGGGAATATTTGCATCTGCCTTAAGGGAAAAAGAAATCGTTTCCGGGGAAAAGTGAATCTTAGTGCAGGTGACCGCTTATTTGAGGTTGTCTTTTCAGGTTGTTTCTCTACTGTTAATCTCCGGCGGACAACAATCCCCGTGAAAAGCTAGTGGTGCTAGAAAAGCACATACATTTTCGCCCATATTTTCACGCAAAATTACGCGAAAAATACTCAAATTTTTGAATATTGTCCTGATTTCAAAATCTATCTTTAAGGTACAGATATCACAATAACAAATCAAGATATTCATATCAATAATTGATATAAATATCAATAAATCTCTATTTTTAATATCTTAGTTATAGAAAGACTCCGAAAAAATGTTGAGTTGTTGCAATTTTCGAAAAATCAGGGTTTTTGAAGAACATGAGACCTACCCTCTTAAACGTCCTTCACACTATCCAACAAAAACATTTAATCAAAAACATTGCAGATTTTTTTTTGAAAATTTGGAAAATGTCCCAGTGCTTTCATGTTAAGTACCGTCCAAAGTTAAAATATCGGTTTCAAATTCTAGCAGCCAGATCGATTGTGGAATATCAATTTTGGAGAAATCTGCTGAATGGTTTAGCCGCTAGCATTATTCATAGACGGTCGGACGGACAGATGGACGAATAGGCAGACGGACATACGGATGGACAGACGGTCGGAAAGACGGACAGACGGATGGAAAGACGGACAGATGGACGGACAGACGAGTGTTTAGCCGTCATTCGATTTTTCGGTAACAAGGACCCACAAAACATGGATTCTGGCTACACCACATGTTTGAGGTTTTTTCTAAATTTAGCAACTAGATTTATCCTTATTTTCATTACCAGGGCCCTGTAATAAGAGCAATTCTACCGAAAATTTGTATTTTTCGCGGGGCATTACAAAACATTCCCTGTACTACGTATGTATATGGGAAAGTAAAAACCGTTGAACATCAAATCGCAGCTGATATTGTGCTGAGGATGCTTATATTGTGCGGCAGATAGTGGAGGGAAGGCGGAAGATCAAGATCAGAATCAAGGTCAAGGAAGGAAAGCGACATGCCAGCTACGACCCCAGTACCTTCGCCGACAACTTCGGCAGCGGCACCCTCGCCGAAGACCAGGCCGCCGGTAGCCAGGGCGTCTCCCACAACTGGGTGAGTAAAAGGTAAAGGTATCCCGTGTGCAAATTGCACACAGGGCGATGTGGGCCACAGGGAGGTGAAGGTAGGGCTCCACCTTTTCGCCGCCGTCGGCACAAGGAGGAGGTTGTGTGCCGAGCACAACGCTCCGGCCGCCTTTACCCCAGGAACGATCCTGGTTCTCACTTGGAAAGGAGACTGAGTCGATTCCAGAGCCGCCCTGAATGGAGAGCACCCGATAAAAATCCCAGCCTACGCCAAGTCGAACCCGGTTCCTGCAGAACAGGAAGCCAGTGCCTACCACTGGGTGAGTATAGTGCGATCGAGTTTTATAAATTTGCCTCTCAAGGCCCGTCTTCATGATGGAATATGTCACGGTATTTCGCGTCTTTCTCAGTCGTGCCACTATATATCGCATGATCGCGACCTTGTCAAGCAGTGCTTCCGATCATGCCACTTCTAGCGGCGAGACCGAGAAAGACGCGAAATGCCGTGTGATATTTCATCGTGGCCATATGGCTTTAAGAGGCAAAGTTATAAAACTCGCACTACAGCAAAGAACACGTGATTGCTGTCTGCATTTCAAAATCAGTATACTAATACGAATTACTCCTTTCCATCGGTCTCTCCGCGTGCCTGGAAGTTAACGAGTTCGTTTCAAAGTTGTCTCCACTTTTATTGAAAACATTTTCTCTCAAAATCTGTAATTAAATGAAGTTCGCGTCTTTTTGTGCATTGAAAAATAAGAACTCCCGAGAAGATTTTAATGTGATCTTTACAATTGTTTACTACATTTTATTTCAAAATCTGTACTAAAACGAAGTTCCCGCCCCCGTCTGTTTGTTTGCGAGCTGGGAAACTATCGATTTCATCTACATCAACTATCGGTTTCAATGCGATCTTTAATTTTGTTTAGAATATTTTCTTTCAAAACCTTTAGTTCGCGTCTGCTTGGCTAAAATCATAGGCTTAGGCGGCTTACAATTGTTAGTGATTGTTAGTGATTCCGGTTGCGTCCATTGTATCCCATAAGTGTAGTTTTTTTCGTCAGGAGGTGGCGGTGATTTTCCTCCGATGGATAGCGAGAATCGGCGCCGACCTAGCGTCGGCTATCAGGTTTTCCCCAACCTGGTATCTCCCACCAGCGGTGCACCGCCCCAGTCGAGACAAGCTCTAAGCCCCCGACCGGTCTCCCGGCATGTGTGGTAGTGTAGTGCATGTTAGTGTGTAAGAGGAGAGGATATGACAAGGAAGAGGAAGGAAAGATCGCGCGCACTGTCCGTGGCCCGTTTGCTAGGGGACTGCTCCGGCATTCGTTGATCGGAGAGACCACGGAAAACTACCGATCAGAGCAGTTGGCCACTAGAATTCTCCTCCAGACAGCGATTGAATTCTACCTAGCTGACATGTTAGTAAATTCTGCAGCCGTCGGGACTCGAACCTAGCATCAATTGATGTTATGAAGTGCCTCTGACCGGGAGGCCTAGAGTTCGACTCACGGCGGTGATAGGAATTTCGACACTCGCTACGTAAGTAGTCGAATTCAGCAGGTCGGAACCTTAGAGTTTGTCTTCGCTGGGGCGGTGCCCCGCTGGTGGGAGATACCTGGTTGGAGGGAGATACTTGGTAAGGGAAAAACCCCCGCCAGTCGACAGTAGGTGGGTGCCGGAATCGCTATCCCGTAAGATTACCATCAGCCTCCGAGAATAAAACACGCATTACACTTACGGGACTAATTATCTTAGCACTCGACGTGCCCGTAATCACTAACCATCCATCAATCAATTCTAGGCAAATAATCTGCAAGAAATAATATTAAAACGATATTGTTCTGACAGAAAACCATAGGGAATCTTCCTCGTCAAAACTTCAGGAACCTCAATGATGCTTGGAGAGCATTTCTGCGCAACGCGTCTGCCCCGCCCAGCATTTTAAACGAGTACAAGGTTCCGGTGAACGTGTCCAAGAATTACATCGAAGTTTGGAACAACAACACGGTGGTGTACCTTCAATGAAGCTCTGACGCTTTAAAAAATGTAAGTGTTCCAGGAGGTTGCCTGGAGGGATATTGTGGCAAAACGTGTAAACTGCACTCCCAAAAATTAACTTTTGAATATTTGTGACGTGTAGCAAGACAGTGTTCAATTGCAAAACAAAAACCACCGCTCTACTAACATCGTAACTCGTGAGATCAGTAATTTCTTAAAGTGACTTTCACTGAGGGGACTTTGTCCACTGTAACATGAAAGCGAGGAAATAAAAAAATCAAAATATAATAAAGTTTCTTAAATAATAATAATAATAGGTTTAAAAATTGTTAGGAACAGTGAATAAGGGGTTGCGTTACAAACAATTTTATTTATTTATTTATTTATTTATTTATTTATGCCGTTATATATCCCGTAAAGAGCAATTGGTCTGTTAATACTGAGTAGAACAATTAATAGTGGTTAATGCATAGGTCACTTAAAGAATTTATGCATAGTTTACAATATGTAGTTTGATTTTATTACATATAAATTTTATTCTTGCGTAGAATGATTCAAATAATGAAAAGGGTTGTTTCTTATTTTCAGAGTTCATGGAGTGTAGCATTTTTATACCGAATTAGTTACGAATTAGGACGGACGACGTGAGTCCCAAAGAAATCAAACATTTCGTTTCGTCAAAATATTTCTTGAACGCGGACAAACTATAGCAAGTAGTGTTCGACAGATTTGCAATAAATAATGTAATATTGATATTAATCCTTGTTTAAGGAAACTTTACGTTGATAACGGAAGATACAATTGCGCTCCAATGAATAAGAGATTTTTGTAATGGCAAATGGAAACTATTTTCTGATGAAAACGATAACTTCTTCAGGAGAAGGTGTGAATTGTGAATGTGCTGTATTTTATATAAGTATATTTTCAATATAATAGTTATTTAAACAGCGTAAAGATTTCATATTTTCATATTTTTAGGTCATAAATGCATATTTCTAGATTTTGAAGGTTTCAAACAACTTTAAAGTCATATTTTCATATCTTTTAAGTCATAAATGCTTGCATATTTGCATATTTGCATATTTTTAGGTCATAAATGCTTGCATATTTTCATATTTATATGTCATAAATGCTTGCATATTTTCATATTTTTATGTCATAAATGCTTGCATATTTCTAACATTCTTATGTCATAAACATCCGGGCCTTAATCATTTGTCATCCATTCCGGATCAAAATAGGCAAATTAAGTAGTCATAAAGATGGCGCTAGATTTACGAATTCATAACCAGGTTGGTAAAAGCAGGATGATTTTTAGGATGATTAATTGTGCATGTTTACTAAGTAATGATTTGTTACAGGTATTTCGCACCATCATCGATTTCCGAAAAGACCACACTTCAATATTCTCCAAAGAAGACTATCAGATGTGTAACAATCCTATTCCTGGAATTCCACGAGAACTCCATGTAGTTCGCATGTTTACTTTCTATGACAGTGTAGAAATAAATCAAGATTCATCTAATGAGTTGTATTTTTTTGTGACCTTGATTCGTTTAATGACTGATTAATTATTTAATGTTCCCCGTCTGGTCAACTGCCGGGGTAATTAGTCCTGTGAGTGTAGTTCATGTTCTATATCTGGAGAGGTTGTTCCTCCTCCGATGGAATGTTCGGGTAGCAGCCAACATGCAAGTGTGCTCGCGAGGTTTCCCGCCACCAGGTATCTCCCACCAGCAGGGCCCCGCTCCAGCCGGGTCAAGCTATATGCTCTCAATTGGCCTCCCGGCATGTTGGTAGTATAGTGCATATTAGTGTGTTTGTAATGGTTGATGATAAGACAAACAAGAGGCAGGAAAGATCGCACGCGGTCCATGGCCCGTTTGTTGGGGTAATGCTTCAAAATTTGCCTGGTGTTGACGGGAGAAACCACTACCAATCAGAGCAGCTGATTGCTAGAACTCTCCAGTCGGTGGCTGTATTTGAGCTGGCTGGCGTCGAAAATTCTCTAATGTCGAGACATGAACCCAAACACCTTACTCTCAGATTCACAGCAGAGAAAACAGTTGGTTACTAGAGCTATCTCAGCGATCTTTTTACACAATCCATCAGAAACTGTACACTAGTGCATAGTGACAGGAAGGTATGGTTCTTTTAGTTGAATATTTTTTCCAACATTTCGGTACTCAAACGTTTGAAATGTTTGTTAGTTATGACGTTGAATGTACTGGAGATGGCGAAACCTATTGATTTACAGGAGAGAAAACATTACATTTAAACGAAAAGTGCTGCATCGAACTTATTTGAGAATCACACTGCTCAACAATTTAAAAATAGTACATTATGAAAAGATGATGTAATGATGGGTATTAATACACGAGTATCGTAAACCTTCACACAAGTGTATTAATACCCTGGGGCCATTACATCGAGTTTCATACGGTACTTTTTCTACGATTTATGATAACTTCTATAAGTTACACTTTTACATCGAGTTTTTTCTTGGCAATTGGCATGCAGGATTCAGCCAAGGCCACCTAGCGAAGAGCTCTCTACCCACCACAGATGGCTTAGTTTTATCAGACAGCCTGCAAGGGAGAACAGTAGTTGCGGCAATAACTCCGACGTCCCCATTTTCGATTTTTCTCTGATTTCTGGAAACAAGTCCACCTTTAATTCTCTACACATTTTAAATTATACTTTTTTTTAAGGAGAACCACAAGGCAGCAAAATATAACCCAAAATGACTTGCGTTCAGATCTTAACCAATCTTAACCGTTAGTCAAATGTTTTCTCCAATAACTACCACTGCGCTAGTCAAATGGGATCAAAGTGAAGTTACGATTCAATTTATTTTAAATGATATTTTACGTTAAAAATTACGAGTAATAAAATAAATTAAAAGCGAGAAGCATAATATATTAAATACAATTTTAATGTACACAATAGAACGAAACATTTACTATACAGCTTCTCAATGATTAATGAAGTGTCAGTACTTGGTTTGTAAGCTTCTTGGTTAAGAACCTGTATAATAATGAAAACTGTTACGAAATGATTACCATTATGCAACAGGTTGCAGACATCAAATGACAGAATCATACAATGAGAGTGTTATGTCCAGGAAAGTACAGAAATTAGTCAACACAGTTTTTATTGACAAATTAATATCAGTGCAAGTTAACAAATCCGGTAACCTAAGAACAAGTCCATAAACATAAGCAAGGTTACCGTTTTCCAGAAGATGTACCCAAATCAAGCCGTGTTCACCAGTAATCCGTCCGATTCTCCAATCCACAATTGCCGGATCCAAAATATCACTATGCCGCTGATCACACTATCTCACACCAGGAACTCCACAAGAAAACTGTCTGCCAACTCGGCGGCGGGGCCCGCTTTTATTCGTCCTGGCGGCATAGCCTCGCTTCCACTCCGGGGCTTCGATGACCGGCTGCCTTCTCTTCGTTTGCCCGGTCTTATCACGGTCCGCTGCTCTACAAGTTGCCGCCGTGTGCTGGCGGTTAGGCGCGCGATTTAACTCGCCGCACACCACCGCAACAGGGAGTAGAAAAAATATTTAATGTTATGGAGTGTAGAATATTATTTCTTTAAATTTCTTTGGTCTCTTAACACAATGATTAAATTGAAAGCCCTCGTTTCCGAGATAAAGGCGCTTATTAGATGTGATATAATAAAATGTAAACATATTTAAAAATCATACAATATGAACTCTCTTATTGGAATAAATATGGTACATATGCTAATATAAAGGAGTCGTCAAGTAGAGAAAACATGAAGGCCATATATTAACCAGTTTGAACCAGGGCTAAATGGCATCTTAAGATTTTACAAAGTTAATCATGACAAAGTTAATCACGACAAAGTCTATTCATTTAATGAAATTAATCAGGACAAATTTTGACATGTGGGGTTGGAATAAAACTTTGCTTTCTATTTTCAAGGTTCAGTTCATTTTTAATTGTATACGTTAATGAATAACTTCAAAGCCCAACCCTTCCGAGCCAATTGTGTTTCTCAAACGGCTATCTCATTCGTATGGTCATTGAACTAACTTACTTCCTGTACATTTCTTCATTTCATTTCTATTTGTGTCACTTTCATGCGTGTTAGATAATAAGCTTGTTGAAATCGATTTCACTCTGCTAAATACTTATTTTAGGAACATTTAGGAAGTTCAAAATTCGTGACCAAGACAATGATATTACCTTGTGCCATGATTCGAAAAGTCTGATTTGAATGTAGTCTTTATCTCTTAAAGTTGACAGATGCTGTTCTCAGATGGTTAAAGTTATGCGGCTATTTTAATCAGAGTTGGAGTCCACATAAAGCATATGGTTCAGGAACAAAAAATCGTTCGACATTAGGCCGAGTTGCAGAGGATTTGCTAGGATAGATTAGTACAGAGATTGACACACTCAATGTTCACTGGAAACTGTAGCGGACAAGTTGAATGAAGGGCACAGAAGAGATGGATGAATCATGATATTCTGTTTTTCTCCTTGAAAATACTTGTTTATTAAATTCAAACAGGACATCCACAAACACAATGAAAACTTTTATAATTAAAGGTAAATTAAATCAACGTACATATATATCAGCGGTTGCCAACTCAATACTCTGCGACGTCACACATGAAAGAAAGAAATATATTTGTTCAAAAAGGAAAAATTAACCGAAAAAAAAGCAGTCGAATTGTGTCAATTGGGGGCTTTTTTATTTGTGTTAATTTTTCTTTCTGAACAAATATATTCATTACTTTTGTAAATAAACAATTTACATGTTTCTGGGTTGTTTATATACTTCTGCAATGCAAATTTCTGCGTAGAAAGTATTTTTTAAAACCAACTTTTGAGTGCGTATTGCGGGTCAGCCATTCGGAATATCCAAATAGTTTATAAGACAAAATGTGCTTAAAATTGTCTTAAGAGCTTATTTTCAAAGTTTCGACGTTTCCTCCCTGGCCGCCCTACACGTGGCGCCGAAAAAACCGTGGAAATGTCGAAACAAGTGTTGCTCTACACTTTTTTTTCGTGACGTCAGAAAATTGTATAATCCCGCTGAAGTTAGGTGACGGGAATCAATAGGTGAATTACTTTTCTTTAAATCTCTATTTATTTACTATACCCTTCAAAAGAAATTATCTTAAAAGTGAGTGTTCCCTTTATAATAAATTTTCTTAAAAATGAGGCAACATAAAACAGCGTTTATTTACTATTCATTATAAAAGAAATTCTCTTAACCCTTGAGAGGTGGCGGTTGCCGGAGTTATGTTAGAGGTGGCGCGGGGTCATTTCTGACCCCTTTAGTTTATTTCTTTATAAAATTATATTTAGCAAGAAATAAACGCGAAATTAGTTATTTTAATAATAACCAATCATTTATAAAGTCGTGTCAACTTAATGCACTATTATAAATAAACATGCAAATGAAGAATTGAAACAAATAAATGGGCAAAATAATCATTTATACTTCATTTTATGTAGTGACTCCATTTACATTTTCCTGAATGTTTCAACGACAAAGGTATCAGAAAATTCAGTAAGTTTCATTTTGTACCATTGTCTCACATAAAAACACACAATTTATTGAAAATGCTTCAAAGCCAATCAACTTAGAAAAAGTACGAAATTTAAAATGCTTGTATTGGTTCACAAATATTTATAAATGAATTATTACATATAAAATTTTGAAAATCTTTCTGACAAAAGCTAAAGAATGTGGTGAAAGGTATGTGAAATTTAAAACTCGAAAAATAATTAGGCACTGCAGCTAAGCAAAGATACGTGGGGTCGCAAGAGACCCCGCACCACCTCTCTCGGGTTAAAAGTGAGTGTTCACTTTGGAATAAATTCTCTTAAAAATGAGGAATTTATTTTAAAGGGAAGAAGTTTATCGTACTAGAGAAAACATAACCTAAACATTACGGAAAAGGTCACTGCTATTTTTTGGAAATTTATTGAGAATGGACGACAACAGTATAACCACGCAGATTTTAAACTACCTTTGGAACAACAAGTCAACAATAGCCTGGATTAAAGAAGTTAGGAAAGATTTAGAAAGAAACAATATAAGTGAAAGTGAAGCAGCAGAAAGAGAGTTGTTTAAGAAGAATGTGTAAGAAATGGAAGGATTACAGGACAGAAAGGGAAAGAAGACAGGATCAAAATGGTCCGAGAAGAGAAGAATGATACTCAGCGAGAAGATGAAAGAGTACTGGAGGAAGAAGAAAGAAGGACAAAGGAAGAAGCAATGAAATTGGTGCGTGGTCTCTAGATGACCTAAACGAAATAATAATAATAATAATAATAATAATAATAATAATAATAATAATAAGAAGAAGAAGAAGAAGAAGAAGAAGAAGAAGAGGGAACATGAATAAGTGTGATCGCCGGAGCGACAGCGAAGACGCAAACCAGTTCTGGAGAGGGAGGGAATTAAGCCTCAATCACAATGCAAACTTAAACGAAACTTAATACTGTAAACGTAGCCGCAATATTTACACGTAAAAACAAGCGTTCACAATGACGAACGTACGTTTCGCCTGAACCAATCAGAATTCGATGTACTGAAACTTGATCGATTCGTCTCTAACATGGTGAAAAGATCTTTCCACCATGGTTTCTAGCTTTTTCTTCGACATTCCTATCCATTTGTTTTTAAATATTTGCGAGTAGCTGTTGTAGTAGTGCTCACATTTGCTTCATCTTATAAACAAGGATTCTCATGAACAAAATTCACGAGTAATTCGTCGGACATAATTAGTTTATTCGCTATCCAGGTTAAAGTCACAATAAAAATTGTCCAAATTCTTACATTGAATTCACTACACGCATCAAAAGCATTCGTAAACTAGTTCTCTACATTACAATAACAATGACATAAACACAAACTACCTGAACACAAACAGAAATTGAACTTCCATGCTGCTCTCTGATTGGTCTTCGGTAGAATTCCGACGTAAACTTAACGTAAAAGCTTGGAGCTTGAGAACTCTTAAGTTTACGGTCTTACGTCAACGGTTACGTCAAGGCATTGTGAATGGTCTCCCTTAGTAACTCGTTTCTAGGTTTTGCAGCTACGTTACGTTTACGTTTAAATTTGCATTGTGAATAAGGCATTAAGACCCACGCGAACGAAGCTCGTTGAAACCGTCGGTTATCGACGACCACGTCGCGGATCACGGCGTCAAAATGCGTTGGTTAAAGAATTGTGTCTGTTATAAAATTACATTCGTTTTAAAATTAAATTTCTAGCGTGAAAAATACGAATAGTTCACTGAATACAAAGAATTTTCAACACCTATTCTTTAAATGTACCACGTAAATGATTAACCACATCTATACTTCGCGCACCGATGTGTGTCAATAAAACGAAATATCTCACCGCATTTCGCGTCGTTCTCCGCTGCGCCGCCAGGAGTCGCATGATCACCAGCACTGCTCGATAGTTGCGATCATGCGACTCCTAGCTGCACAACCGAGAACGACGCGAAATACTGTGAGATATTCCATTTTATTGACACTCACCCCGTGCGCCAAGAAAGACAAAACCGAAGTATATCTATCGTTCACAACACAAGAATCAGAAGTGAACGATATTTACAGTAGTATTAAGGAGGCCTTGACAGCGAAGGGCAGTAAATCTGAGGTGCACCAAAAATCCGCGATTAACCATTACGTTCATTTAGCAAAGTACATTCGCACGGAGATAGTTTCTACGATTGCCTTACAAAAGTAAACTGAAACAGGAACACTGTAAATGCAAGCCCAAAATAAAAAAAAGCAACTACCACATAAGTACACTCTATAAACCCATGCGCTTTAACTTTGGCCCCTTTAAAGTAGTAACGGACCATTACACTTATACTGAAACTGCAAAAGCCAGACAAAAAATTCCGATAAATACGGATTCCAAAGTTTGTAATAATAATTCATCTCTTTGTGCAGGGGGGCCTTGAATTTTCAACGCTCCTACAACGTAGGTGACGAGTCAGGTTTGGTAGCAGTGACTGCTTCCTCGTACGCCCTAAGCAGCGCGGCAACAGAAGGACTCAACGCCACATCAAGCGGCGTTCTGCCGTCTTCACCTTCGCAGCTAGTACGCGCGCCAGCCGCCAGGAGCGTTCGCGCAGCAGCCATGCGCCCCCAGCGCGCCGCCCCGTGCAGCGGCGTGCGGCCGAACATGTCCTCCGCGCCCACGTCCGCCCCGCGGCTCAGCAGCTGTGCCACGCAGCGCGCGCACCCACGCGCAGCCGCCAGGTGCAGAGCGGTCTGGCCAACCGCGTTCCTCGCGCCGGCCGACGCGCCCACGCGCCGCCCCAGCAGCAACGTCACCATGTCGCTCCTCCCTACGCACACCACATGAACAGATGCAGAGCGGTCTGGCCAACCGCGTTCCTCGCGCCGGCCGACGCGACCACGCGCCGCCCCAGCAGCAACGTCACCATGTCGCTCCTCCCTACGCACACCACATGAACAGATGCAGAGCAGTCTGGCCAACCGCGTTCCTCGCGCCGGCCGACGCGCCCACGCGCCGCCCCAGCAGCAACGGTCACCATGTCGCTCCTCCCTACGCACACCACATGAACAGATGCAGAGCAGTCTGGCCAACCGCACTCCTCGCGCCGCCCCAGCAGCAACGTCACCATGTCGCTCCTCCCTACGCACACCACATGAACAGATGCAGAGCAGTCTGGCCAACCGCGTCCTCGCGCCGGCCGACGCGCCCACGCGCCGCCCCAGCAGCAACGACACCATGTCGCTCCTCCCTACGCACACCACATGAACAGATGCAGAGCAGTCTGGCCAACCGCGTTCCTCGCGCCGGCCGAACGCGACCACGCGCCGCCCCAGCAGCAACGTCACCATGTCGCTCCTCCCTGCGCACACCACATGAACAGATGCAGAGCAGTCTGGCCAACCGCGTTCCTCGCGCCGGCCGACGCGCCCACGCGCCGCCCCAGCAGCAACGTCACCATGTCGCTCCTCCCTACGCACACCACATGAACAGATGCAGAGCAGTCTGGCCAACCGCACTCCTCGCGCCGCCCCAGCAGCAACGTCACCATGTCGCTCCTCCTACGCACACCACATGAACAGATGCAGAGCAGTCTGGCCAACCGCGTTCCTCGCGCCGGCCGACGCGCCCACGCGCCGCCCCAGCAGCAACGACACCATGTCGCTCCTCCCTACGCACACCACATGAACAGATGCAGAGCAGTCTGGCCAACCGCGTTCCTCGTCGCTCCTCCCTACGGCACACCCCAATGAACAGATTCAGAGCAGTCTGGCCAACCGCGTTCCTCGTTCGCACGCCCTACGCACACCACATGAACATATGAATAGCAGCCTGGCCAACCTGGTTCATTGTCGCTCCGCCCTACGCACACCACATCAACAGATGCAGAGCAGCCATGTCGAGGTGCGTGAAGGCGCGAGAGGCGGGTGCGAAGGGTGGATGAATTGAGGCGAGTGGTCGATTGATGGTGGTTTGGGAGGCATTGAGGTGAAGAGCGTGAGGGCGAATGAGGTAAGGAAGTTTGGTGGGGAGTGCTGTGCAGAGGTTGGAGTGGAGACGGGTAGTGCGGGCGAGATGAGGGTCTGAGAAGTGCGAGGGACGTCAAGGGGGAGTGATGTGTTGGAGAGAGGGAGTGGTGTGTGGGGGTGTACCTGCGCGTGCGGCCGCGTGCAGCGCCGTCTCACCTCGGGCGTCGGGGGCGAGTGGGGTGAGGGGCCGGAGGGGTGAGAGACGTGAAGGGGCGAGTAGTGTGTGGGGGTGAAGGGACGTGAAGCAGGGTGTGGGGGAGGGACGTGAAGGGGGAGTGGTGTGGGGCGAGGGGACGGAGGGGTGGGGACGTGAAGGGGGAGTGGTGTGTGGGGGAGGGACGTGAAGGGGGAGTGGTGTGGGGCGAGGGGACGGAGGGGTGGGGGACGTGAAGGGGGAGTGGTGTGTGGGGGAGGGACGTGAAGGGGGAGTGGTGTGGGGCGAGGGACGGAGGGGTGGGGGGACGTGAAGGGGGAGTGGTGTGTGGGGGAGGGACGTGAAGGGGGAGTGGTGTGAGGCGAGGGGACGGAGGGGTGGGGGACGTGAAGGGGAGTGGTGTGTGGGGGTGAAGGGACGGAGGGGAGAGGGACGTGAAGGGGGAGTGGTGTGTGGGGGAGGGGACGTGAAGGGGGACTGGTGTGTGGGGGAGGGACCTGAAGGGGGAGCGGTGTGTGGGTGAGAGGGAGTGGTGTGTGGGGGTGTACCTGCGCGTGCGGCCGCGTGCAGCGCCGTCTCACCTCGGGCGTCGGGGGCGAGTGGGTGAGGGGCACGGAGGGGTGAGAGACGTGAAGGGGGAGTAGTGTGTGGGGGTGAAGGGACGTGAAGCAGGTTGTGGGGGAGGGACGTGAAGGGGGAGTGGTGTGGGGCGAGGGGACGGAGGGGTGGGGACGTGAAGGGGGAGTGGTGTGTGGGGGAGGGACGTGAAGGGGGAGTGGTGTGAGGCGAGGGGACGGAGGGGTGGGGGACGTGAAGGGGGAGTGGTGTGTGGGGGAGGGACGTGAAGGGGGAGTGGTGTGGGGCGAGGGACGGAGGGGTGAGGGACGTGAAGGGGGAGTGGTGTGTGGGGGTGAAGGGACGGCGGGGTGAGGACCGTGAAGGGGGAGTGGTGTGTGGGGGTGAGGGGACTGAGGGTTGAGGGACGTGAAGTGGGCGTGGTGTGTGGGGGAGGGACGTGAAGGGGGAGTGGTGTGGGGCGAGGGGACGGAGGGTGGGGACGTGAAGGGGGAGTGGTGTGTGGGGGAGGGACGTGAAGGGGGAGTGGTGTGGGGCGAGGGGACGGAGGGGTGGGGGAACGTGAAGGGGAGTGGTGTGTGGGGGGAGGGACGTGAAGGGGGAGTGGTGTGGGGCGAGGGGACGGAGGGGTGGGGGACGTGAAGGGGGAGTGGTGTGTGGGGGAGGGACGTGAAGGGGGAGTTGTGAGGCGAGGGGACGGAGGGGTGGGGGACGTGAAGGGGGAGTGGTGTGTGGGGAGGGACGTGAAGGGGGAGTGGTGTGGGGGCGAGGGGACGGAGGGGTGAGGGACGTGAAGGGGGAGTGGTGTGTGGGGGTGAGGGGACGGAGGGGTGAGGGACGTGAAGGGGGAGTGGTGTGTGGGGGTGAGGGGACGGAGGGGTGAGGGACGTGAAGGGGGAGTGGTGTGTGGGGGTGAGGGGACGGAGGGGTGAGGACCGTGAAGGGGGAGTGGTGTGTGGGGGTGAGGGGACGGAGGGTGAGGGACGTGAAGTGGGCGTGGTGTGTGGGTGCGTACCTGCGCGTGCGGCCGCGTGCAGCGCCGTCTCCCCTCGGGCGTCGGGGGCGTCGGGGTCGGCGCCCGCCGCCCGCACCGACAGCACCGTCGTCGCGTCGCGGCGCCGCGACGCCGCCCGCAGCTGCTCGCCCTGGGCGCGGGCGGCGGCGGGGCCGGCGGCGAAGGCGGACGCGGCGTCCCTCAACGCTGTTTGCTCCCGCTCCTCTCGGGAAAGTGATGGGAGGCAGTTCCATTCAACGTAGTGTATTTTGACGTCCTGCGAGATCTTGACAATACCGCCGTAAGGCATATCAATGCTATTTTCCTGCTTTTCTAAGGGAGCTTTCTCTTTTAACTCTGGAGTTTGGATTTTCTGGAAAGGGGATGATCGACTAGAATTTGTTGACTCGTCGTGCTGAAGACTCACACTCTTTGTTTCTTCTACTTGAAGACGATGCTACTAGGTCTTTACTTTTCATCGCCTCTGACTCCCCTTGCGACTTATCTGCCTCAAAGAACTTCATCACCTTTTCTTCAAGATTGTCTCGGGATTATCTCAATACACTCTTTCTGCTTCCTTAAGAAAGTTTCCTTAATATCCGGATCCTTGATTTTGTTTATGGTTGATGATCCTGCAGGAGTTGATAACTCGGCCTCTGAAGATTCACTCTCACTGCACATACAACTTAAAGGCGATGGCACTACGCCTTTAGTCTTGATCGCATCTGATTCCTCTTGCGAGTTCTCTGCATCAAAGAACGTCCTCCCCTTTTGCACGAGATCTTCTTCTCGGGACATCTTAAAATGCTTTCCCTGCTTCCTTAAGTAAGTTCTTTCAACATCCGAACCGTTGATTTTCTGTAAGGTGGAGGATTTTCCAGGAGCTGCTAACTCGGCCTCCGAAGAGTCGCTCTCACCTCCCTCACTACTTGAAGACGTTGCCACCAAGTCTTTGCTCTTCATCGTCCTGTAACTCTTCTTGTGACTTCCCAGCCTCTCTGAACTTCATCCTTTTTTCTTTGGAATGGTCTCCCCGAGTGACTTTAATTTTCTTTCCATCCTTTCCTACGGGAGTTTCCTCCTCCATCTCCGAATCTTTGACATTTAGGAGGGTGAAAATTTCTCTAGGAGTTGTCAACTCGGTCTTCGAAGACTCGATCTCACTGATCTCACTACTTGAAGGCGTTGCCACCAAGTCTTTGCTCTTCATCGATTCCAAGTCCTCTTGCAAGTTCTCTGCCTGAAACGTCATCCCCTTTTCCAGGGGGTATTCTGCACGAGAGACCTTCTTCATCTGCGATCTCTTGATTTTCTGGGAGGTGGGAAATTCTCCAGAAGTAGCTGTCACGGATTTCTTGGATCCGTCGTCAGCCTCCTTGCAGCCAGAATCAGATTTCGAAGGGCCCTTTACCCACTCCTTCAGCGCCCCAGATGAATCTTCATCAAAGTCCTCCGTCACTGAATACAACGTCATGGGAGAAGTAGGCGATTGCTCACCAGCACCTTTCTGCATATGAAAAGCTTTCTTAGCTCTGCCTCCAGCATCCCAGATTCTTCCTGAGATACGAACAATTCATCAGTACCTTTCGAAAGTGCTTTTACATTCGCAGATGGGGATGATTCTTTACCAGAGCCCACTTGCGAAGGGTCCAAATCTTGTACAGCTCTGCCTCCATCATCTTAATCCCTTTCCGTGACACGACAGATTCTTCGGAAAGTTCTGAGTGGGATTTTTGAAATTTCATGAGTAACTCTGTCTACCATCTCCGACTTTGAAGTTTTAACTGAATCGCCTTGATTACCTGAGTTGATGAATATCTGAAACTTCGACTCTTTCAAATCTCCAGCGTCTGAAATATCCAATGAGTTTGCAGTTTTCTCTAGCACAGCGCCTAACGCGACGGATGTGTTCTTCTCGAGCGGCAAGTCCCCCGGGTCGTCATGAGCCTTGTGACGGACGGAGGGCTGCTCTGAGATGTGTTCGTCCCCTTGGGATCTGTGAGTCTCCTGGGCGAACGACGATTTATAGGCGACTTGTTCAACGGACAGGGCGGCAGCCAGTAGTTTCTTGATATGCTCAATTGCGTTTTCGTCAGGAGGTGCCTGGAGATCAACGGAGGCCTCCAACATCTGCTTTTCCAGGTCCGATTCCTCCGAGTCGATTTCTGTTTTTCCACCTCCATCTCGCGAGAAGTCGCAATACCGTTTAAAAACGGCGTCGATGGCTTTGCTCGCGTCGACTATCTCTCCGTCGAGGACGCGCCTCCACCGCTCTTCCAGCGCCGCCTCGTTGAGCTTCCACGTCCGCTCCGCGTCCCCCTTCCGCCCCTCGAGGACTCCTGCGCAGGCGCCGTCCAGGGCCCGAGCGCAGCGCGCGGAGGCGCTGAGGACGGCGCTGCGCCAATGGGCGTCCAGCGCGGCTTCGCCCGCCCTCCAGCGCTCCTCCATCTCCTCCAGCTGCCGCCTCCGGCAGTCCTCCGCGGCGGCGGCCAGCGCCTCCATCTTCTCGGTAATAGCCCGTTCGGCGGCACTTGTCAGCTGCTCTTCCACCTCCGCTTCTCTCCTCCTCCATCGCTCCTCTAATTCCGCTTCTTTCCTGCTCCACCAAGCCTCCCACGTGGTGTCCAGCTTCTGACTCGCTTCTTCCACCTTCCCTCCATCCTTTCTGCCATTTATTCTCTTGTTACCGCGTCTTCGCTTCCCCATATCGGTTGTTAAAGATCTGAAAAGGAAATTATATTTAGAAAGCGTTTAGAGAATGAATTATACCGCTCATGGTTATTTTGCTAGAGCAGTTTTCTTCTAGCACAGTTCTAAAGCTTTCAAAATTCGGCACGTTTAGAAATGCTCACACGCTATTTTCTCATAAATGGCTTCCAAAATTTTTCTTAAAATTTTTCGAACAGATAGTGCAAATTGCTACTCTTTAATACGACGCAGATCTCTTTGTTTGTTTTTAAAAAAATTTACAATAGTACATTATGAAACGTTGATGTAATGATGGATATTAATAAATGAGTGTGATATTACGATACGAGCGAGGAACGATCGAGTATCGTAAACGTATTCGAGTGTATTGATACCCATTACATCGAGTTTCATACGGTACTTTTTTCTACGACTTATGGTAACTTTATAAGTTAAACGTCTCCACTGAATCGTTTCGTGGAAGTCGACATGAAAGTTTCAGCCAAGGCCACCTAGCGGACAATTCTCTATCCTACACCCTCAGGTGGCTTTGTTTTACCACAGCGCCTGCGAGGGACTACAAAAGTTGCGGCAATCATATTCCGACGTCACCATTTTCGCATTTTCTCATATTTCTCGAAACGTCAATGACACCAGAAATACCCACCAATCATTAAATATTTTAAACTAAAGAATTGACCGGTTTTTAAGTACAACCACACGGCAGCTGCAAATAACACAAACTGACTTGTGCTCAGATCTTAACGTCACTCAAATGTTCTCTGTAATAACTACCACTGTGCTAGTCAAATAGGCGCAATGTGAAATTACGATCCAATTCATTTCAAATAATATTTCACGTAAAAATTACTACTAATAAAAGAAATTAAAACTTAAGAGCATAATATAATATTAACTGCAATTCTAATATACACACTCGAACGAAACATTTACTGGAACGATTCTCAATGATTAATGAAGTGACAATACTTGGTTTGTAAGCGTCTCTGCGATTGGTTTAGAACCTTATCATAATGAAAACTGTATCGAAATGGGTATCATTATGCAACTGGTTGCAGCCATCTAATGACAGCATTATACAATGGGAGTCGAAAAATATAATTATTTTGAAGTATCTCTCACACCATTAATATGCAAATTTCCAGCAATGTGTAAACACTATTTCATTTGTGAGTTAAAGTACTTCAAATGAATTTTATTGAAGTTTTTCGGAAACAAAAATTTTCTGTGATTAAGAGCTTCAAATTTCGAATTTTCATAGCGCTTAAACACCATTTTCTTAAAAAGGTCTCCAAATTGTTCAAAGAAGATTGCCATTTAGGACGAGATTTTATGCTACTTTGAATATTCTTCAAATAATATTTGGGTTCTACTATTAGGAAAGCGAAAAATATCCAAAATAAGTACTTTGGGCGGCGTAGAGATGGCAGGTGGAAAGAGTATGTGGCAAGTAGCTACGAAAGGAAATAGAAAACATAAAGGAAAGTCTCTGTCATTCTGTAGCACCAATAGTTACTTTCTCTTTTACGAATTATTTTTTGTTCAATTATATCTGTAATGTATAAAAGAAAAAAATATGAGGTGTGATAATATTATTAAATAAGATAAATAATTAGGCCTAACATTAATATATAAACCAAAAGAAAGAATTTCCGATTTTTATTTCCAACAAGTGAATTATGTCTCCTATGCACTGTCTATAAAATTATTATTTGTAAAAGAAATATTATTTTGAAATAAAAAAACAACAACTGAAATTCAGCTCTCCTCAAGTGAATTTTTCTCCCAAGAGAGAAATAATGTGTTTTAAAACAGTTGTTTTATCCACAAATGTAATAATGGAAGCATGGGACTTGGTCAAGTTTGAATTATTTGTTTCCCAATGTTTTTGAAAACTTGAGGAATATTGTACATTTATAACATAGAAAAGCCTTAGGTTATTGAAAACATACATAAACACAATTTTATTGACACATACTGTAGATTTAATGCAAGACAAAATTAACTCTCAGAAATTAAAAAATAAATTGAGAATACCTTACACACAACAACATATAATGGAGGTAAATACGCTTTATGATTGGTGAGAAGATCTAATCAATGGCTCATTGATGTGGCATCACTCCACAACACTTCACCATATTTACGATTAGCTGAGAATTGAAAAGAAATGGAAGCTGGCCAACCGTGTACTTCATAAAAGGAAACATATTTCTGGAAACAAAGACAATTGAATAAGTGAAAACTCCAATTAAAATAAAAGATAGAACAATTGCTCAGACATGGTTAACAAAAAAGTAATATTGAAGCTATCATTACTACATGTAATATTAGCCACCTCATTACTTGTTAAACTTTTCAATACTTTTATTTCAAGGTATTATAACAAAATTGATATTGTCAACACAACTTGAATTGCTTTGGGTATTTTTCTTTTCTTTTATCTTCTCTTCCTTCTATAGTTATATTTGGTTGACATAAATGTAGGTACATGATTAATTATACATTTTCTCAGTTTTCTTTGTTTATTTTTAGTTATTTTAGATTTAGAATTGAATTGATTATTTTTAAAATCTGGCAAGTGAGGAAATTTAAAGTTGTAGTGAAACAAGAAATTCTGAATAATTAAGTACAAAGAAAACTTTTCTCTGATTTTTTTATTTTTGATGCATGAATCTTGATTGAGACCGCAATTACTTATATCAATAATTCAATAGTCACTGGACTTATTTAAATATTTATGACTTGTGGGATTTAAAAAACTAAACAAGATTGTTTATCTCAACATGTAAATAAATACACATTGCAGGCTCAATTTGTAATTTGACACATTTACTTCAAGTGAAATTACTATGTGTATCTACATCAAATATGATTCATATGACAGAAACAGTATCTTGAAACATGTTTTTCTATGATAGACCATATTTCCTTATCGAATATCCCTTTCAATTATACTTTTTTGTTTCAATCCCAATCAATTATACTTTTTATATCTACTGCTCTGATACATGTCTTTATGGACATAGTAACAAAAATGTTTATGAGTGCTACAAGCAATGTGTTGGCTAACATTCTTAGTAATAATTACCACCATAGATTCTTTTCTTTTTGGTATTAACCAGAACTGAGCATTGTTTTTTCACGTTTGGAAAAGACTGTTACCAGAAGTATATTTTGCTTCAAATTATACAAGCTTGGCCAATTTCCTTTTCTTTTCAACACAATTTTAGACACGGTATGGTATTATGACGTATCATCATAAAAGAGTCACAAATTACGTCTGGTTATCAATCAATAAGTGTATTTAGCTCCATTATTTGTTGTTGTTTTGGATAAGGTATGTTTCGTGTATAATAGTTTTTAAAAACTCTATCATTTTTGTGTAATTATTTATAATAAATATTACGTGTAAATAAAATTGACTTGGGTGTAAAACATTTCTTTACGATTTTATGTACTATAAGATGATATACTTATATGAGTTAAGTATTGTACATTTTCAGAAATGTGGATAAAAAATAATTAACACTTTATTGCATTCATCAAAAAGTATAAATTTGCTACCGTACTACTATTAATACTGCGTTTAAATGACCTCAAACACCTTGGGCCTACGACCAGAACTAGCGATCAGATCTACGCCCACGAATATTCAAAAAGGTTTTGCTCAAGATCGTTGTCATTTAGCATTTTGCATTTGATAGTCTTTAAACATTTTATTGTAATAAAACGAAACCACAAACTGTCGAAACGAGTATGGATAGCAGATAATCGCGATTACCTCGAGCTGAAACGGCCCATCTCGGGAGTTTAACTCCGCGTAAACTCGTTTCCAGTAAACTCGTTTAATGCACGTGGTGAAACTTGCGGGATCCTTAAACGCGATTACCACGCGATCCTTAAACGCGATTACCGAAACGCGCACCAACTCAAAGATAAACGAAGTTAAACAGGGGTGGCGAAACCGGCCCATAGCGTGCGTGTGTGCTTTTTTTATGTCTCCTCCACAGAACCACTGAGGAGGCGGGAATTTATTTTTCTTAATGGTTATAGAGTGTGCTGCTGCCTTGCGGCTTCTCCATTCAATGCCTGGGTATAGGGCAGCTTAGAGCTCCCAGCAATTTGAGCTATTTCCGGGGTCAAATTTGCTTGTATGATAACGCGCCACTTACATGCGGGAGGGGACACCAGGTCCCTCCTCTATGCCTAGAGTATTGGGCCACTGCCACGACGAAGCCAAGAGCCCAACTGGGAGCCACCCGAACTAGTTTAGTTTAGTTTAGTTAATGCCTTATTTTACGTGGCGAGACTCGGGCCATCAGGCCCGCTCTTCCGTCTAACCACGCAAATTTCGCTACGCTCCTTTCACCTAGCGGAGAAAGAAGGTATTATCTCGGGCGACGAAAGAGGCGATTTTGAATTTAGCTCAGAGGCGTCATTTAGGCTTGAGGATATTTTACATACAGTAAATCTACTAACTTGGGACAGCCGGCTTTACTTCCCCTCCGAAGGAAGGCGTACGAAGGATGTTTTCGCCCTTAAAAATCCACAACTTCGATCGGGTTTGAACCCGCAATCTTGGGTACAACAACCCGATACGCTGACCGTTATACCATCGAATCCGCATCGAATCCGAAATCAAATCCGCATCGAATCCGAACTTAGGTGCGGGCGGCTTGGGGCCCCCATCCCGTCTCCCCACTGCCTACACCTTTAGGCTAACGGTCTGGGTCGCACCGCCACCAAGGCAACCTGACGGTAGGTAATTTCCCGCCGGACTTCTATATATGGATTCCAGAGTACCCCAAAAGGTTTCCTTTACCTGATCCTGCCTTAAGGTCGACGCGCCAGGGGCCCAATTGGTGAGTTGCCGGGTTGAACCGACAACCAGGAACCTACTCACTGCCTCCTCCTTGAGGCTAACGACGTGAGTGCCACCGTGAAACTGAGGGTCCGGGTGATCGTCTTCAACTCTTCACCAGAGATCGTGCCCACCTACGTGCTCACGATCCCCCCCTGCGGGGTACAGGCGGGTACGACGACGTAGCGTCAACTGATCGTTGCGGCTCAAACGCGTTTCACCCCCTCCGCATCGCAGTGTGAAGTCGGCTGAGCTACGCAATGGTGAGCGCGCTCTGTTGAGTTACGCGCGCAATGTGGAATGGACCTCAGAGCTCATCTACAGTGTACCGTGACGTTAGTTGAGCTACGCACCGTTTCCTGGCGTCGGAAGAGTTATCCAGTGTGGTGGGGCGATGTACGAGCTACAGAGTGTGGCGTGCGTGAAACTGAGCTAGACAGGACGAGTGATGTCAGTTGAGCTTTGCAGGTAGAGTTGTGCAAGCTGAGTTACGCAGTGTGGCGTGGCGTTAGCTGATCTACTCAGTGTGGAGTGGTGTCAGCATATCCGCGCAATGTTGAGCTTCAGCAGAGATTCGCAATGTGAAGTACAGTCAGTTGAGCTGTAGTAGAGCGTTACCTGAACTTTGTTGGGTGGTGCGGCGTCCGCTGAGCCCCACAATGAGGAGAGCCGTTAGCTGAGTTCCGCAATGTGGATGAGTATCAGCTGCGCTGCAGCAGGACGTCTCCTCAGCTACACAGTGTGGAGTAGTGTTTGCAGCGCTACGCGGTGTAAGCAGAGCTCTGCAGCAAGGCGTGACGTCATCAGTTGAACTTCATAGTGTGGAGTGACGTCAGTTGAGTCGCGCAATGCGGCACGTCGTCAGTTGAACTTCGTATTGTGGAGTGACGTCAGTTGAGTCGCGCAATGTGGCACGACGTCAGTTGAACTTCGTAGTGTGGAGTGACGTCAGTTGAGTCGCGCAATGCGGCGCGTCGTCAGTTGAACTTCGTAGTGTGGAGTGACGTCAGTTGAATCGCGCAATGCGGCACGTCGTCAGTTGAACTTCGTAGTGTGGAGTGACGTCAGTTGAGTCGCGCAATGTGGCACGACGTCAGTTGAACTTCGTAGTGTGGAGTGACGTCAGTTGAGTCGCGCAATGTGGCACGACGTCAGTTGAACTTCGTAGTGTGGAGTGACGTCAGTTGAGTCGCGCAATGCGGCACGTCGTCAGTTGAACTTCGTAGTGTGGAGTGACGTCAGTTGAATCGCGCAATGCGGCACGTCGTCAGTTGAACTTCGTAGTGTGGAGTGACGTCAGTTGAGTCGCGCAATGCGGCGCGTCGTCAGTTGAACTTCGTAGTGTGGAGTGACGTCAGTTGAATCGCGCAATGCGGCACGTCGTCAGTTGAACTTCGTAGTGTGGAGTGACGTCAGTTGAGTCGCGCAATGTGGCACGACGTCAGTTGAACTTCGTAGTGTGGAGTGACGTCAGTTGAGTCGCGCAATGCGGCACGTCGTCAGTTGAACTTCGTAGTGTGGAGTGACGTCAGTTGAATCGCGCAATGCGGCACGTCGTCAGTTGAACTTCGTAGTGTGGAGTGACGTCAGTTGAGTCGCGCAATGCGGCGCGTCGTCAGTTGAACTTCGTAGTGTGGAGTGACGTCAGTTGAGTCGCGCAATGTGGCACGACGTCAGTTGAACTTCGTAGTGTGGAGTGACGTCAGTTGAGTCGCGCAATGCGGCACGTCGTCAGTTGAACTTCGTAGTGTGGAGTGACGTCAGTTGAATCGCGCAATGCGGCACGTCGTCAGTTGAACTTCGTATTGTGGAGTGACGTCAGTTGAGTCGCGCAATGTGGCACGACGTCAGTTGAACTTCGTAGTGTGGAGTGACGTCAGTTGAGTCGCGCAATGCGGCGCGTCGTCAGTTGAACTTCGTAGTGTGGAGTGACGTCAGTTGAATCGCGCAATGCGGCACGTCGTCAGTTGAACTTCGTAGTGTGGAGTGACGTCAGTTGAATCGCGCAATGTGGCACGACGTCAGTTGAACTTCGTAGTGTGGAGTGACGTCAGTTGAGTCGCGCAATGTGGCACGACGTCAGTTGAACTTCGTAGTGTGGAGTGACGTCAGTTGAGTCGCGCAATGCGGCACGTCGTCAGTTGAACTTCGTAGTGTGGAGTGACGTCAGTTGAATCGCGCAATGCGGCACGTCGTCAGTTGAACTTCGTAGTGTGGAGTGACGTCAGTTGAGTCGCGCAATGCGGCGCGTCGTCAGTTGAACTTCGTAGTGTGGAGTGACGTCAGCTGAGTCGCGCAATGCGGCACGTCGTCAGTTGAGCTTCGTAGTGTGGAGTGACGTCAGTTGAGTCGCGCAATGCGGCGCGTCGTCGGTTGAGCTACGCGGCGTGGGGGTTACCTGCGCAGCGTCGCAGCGGCCTTGGCTGAGCCAGCCACTGACCCCGCTGCGCCCGCGCGTCGGTGGCGAGGCGTGCGGGGAATCCCCGGGGCAGTCGATCGGCGCCGCTCGATGTGTCCTCCCCTCCCCTCCGCCGCCCCCCTCCCCTCCACCGGCGCTCCCCCCACCCTTCGACCAGCGCGCGCTGCTGGCCGCCGCTCGACACTTCGCGCGCACGGAACAAAGACAGCATGCGAGGGCCTCTAACACTATGCAAACTTAAACGTAACGTAATACCGTAAACTTGGCCGTAAAATTTACACGTAAAAACAATCATTCACAATGACGAACGTAGGCCAAACGTAAGTTTTGCCTGAACCAATCAAAATTCTATTTATACTGCGATTTCTCTAACTTTGTCCCTCAAGGCAACTCAAATCCCATCTTCGCGATGAAATATGTCACGGTATTTCCCATCAATCTCAGTCGTTCCGCTAGATTTCGCACGATCGCCACCGTATAAAGCAATGCTTGCGATCATGCGACTTCTACCGGCAAGACCGAGAAAGACGCGAAATGTCGTGACATAGGCCATCGCGAAGATGGGATTTGAGTTGCCTTGAGGGACAAAAAGAAATCGCAGTATACTGAAACTTGATCGATTCTTCTCTAATATGGTGAAAAGATCTTTTCACCATGGTTTCTAGCTTTTTCTTCGACATTCCTATCCATTTGTTTTTAAATATTTGCGAGTAGCTGTTGTAGTAGTGCTCACATTTGCTTCATCTTATAAACAAGGATTCTCATGAACAAAATTCACGAGTAATTCGTCGGACATAATTAGTTTATTCGCTATCCAGGTTAAAGTCACAATAAAAATTGTCCAAATTCTTACATTGAATTCACTACACGCATCAAAACCTTTTGCAAACTAGTTCTCTACATTACAATAACAATGACATAACCGAAAACTACCTGAACACAATCTGATATCGAACTTCCATGCTGCTCTCTGATTGGTCTTCGGTAGAAATCCGACGTAAACTTAACGTAAAAGCTTGGAGCTTGCGAACTCGTAAGTTTACGGTCTTACGTCTACGATTACGTCAAAGCATTATGAATGATCTCACTTAGTAACTTATTTCTGTTTTGCGGCTACGTCAAGTTTACGTTTAAGTTTGCACTGTAAATGAGGCTTCAGGGGTCGTCCAATGATTGATTCATGAAGTCTACAGGAAGGAGATTCAACTCCGGTATTGGAGGCATTGTGGATGTATGTACGAAAAACGTCGGTAGCTACTTGAAAAATAAAACAAGACTAGACTCCTTTTACTTCAACGACATCACGCGGTGGATGAAGGAACTAACGAAGGCGCCGGTCAGTGTTGCATGATGGTGCATGTTGGTCTGTTGACGATCGGCACTGCTGGGGCGGTCTTTGGGCGTGACTCAATCCAAGACAATACGATGGAAAAGAAGTAGTAACGCGACAGTATTGTAGTGCTAACCGACTTGGAACCGATTTGGGTTCATTGTTATCTTCGTCCCTCGCGTTCACTATAAACAACCCTGAGTCTATCCACCGCATAATTACCAATTCACTTTAATAAGATAGCACTTTAAAGATGCAGGTCAATCTCTGAGACTGGTAAAATTGAAAACTCCCTTATCACATTCCATCTCTTTTCGCATAAGATCATTCTTTTGGCACAATTTAATAACATTCATCGGCTCATCGTTTTGCATTTGTACACACACATTCAACGTCTCCATCTTTCGAACAGCGCACGTTTCTTTCCTCGCCCACGTTGCTTGCGCTTGTTCAAACAGGTTGCGAAGAAAGAACCCTACGCTTTTGTTAGAAGCTCTTCCGCCGAATGATTCAGTGTGAACGTTTGTGAATGAGAGTCGTCCCTGATCTATGATTACTAGAGACAGGATTTTTATGTAATTACATATTTTTGTCTTTCTACTTACCGTTCTCAAAATTGTAATCATGGCGAATCATAGCCCTCCTAACACAATATCCAATTTTTTTGTTACATATTTTTACATATTTAGTACTATATTACATATTTTACATATTTTGTTGTTTTCACAATACATTTTCTTATTTTATCAATTTTCTTTACTTTAATTCCATATCTTTTATGAAAATATTTTATAAAATCAAAATTTTTTCCTAAACTACTGGGGAAATCTCGGTGTCCAAAATATCATTGAAACCGCGTTTTGTGACCTGTAACCTTAATTTCCGAGAAAAAATTGCGATCGCCGACGTGTAATACTTCGATGAAGATACTATGTTAGTGTAGGTTTGCTGATCGTAGATCTCAGTGTTCGCTTGGCAGCCGTCTGAGATGGACGTGTTGATCGCCGGTCTCGTCAAGTGCGAAGTTTGAGCGGTAATCCGGTTTTTCCACGCAAGGATATTACCGCTAGTGGAGATTCATCGGCAACTGACAGAGGGTTATGGTGAAGAGTGCATGTCCGTTCAGCACGTCCGCAAATGGTGCAGGGCTTTTGCTGAGGGTCGCACGGAAGTCCACGATGAAGAGCGGGGGGGGGGGGGGAAGACCGCCGGTTTTGGATGCGATTGTCCAGAAGATCAACAGGGAGCTGCTTAAAGATCGGAAGGTCACTGTCCGTGATTTTGTTGAACGCATACCTGAAGATTTTCTGCTGCTGGGACGGAGTGATATACGTAGTATAGGGAAAGTTATGTAATGCTGCGCAATTTTCGGCGGAAAAAAATTAATTGCCGGGCCGTGAAAACGAATAAGTGCATAAAACCAGTTGCTAAATTAAGAAAAAAAATCCCCTAACACGTGGTGTAGCCCGAAACCCTGTTTTCTAGGTTCTTTATACCGAAAACCCAATTGAAAGGAAAACGTCCGTCTGTCCGTCCGTCCGTCCGTCCGTCCGTCTGTCCGTCTGTCCGTCTGTGAACACTGCTAGCGCCTAAACCATACGTACGATTTCTTCCAAAATGGATATTCCCCGGTCGATCTGATTCTAGTCGAAGCTTTCAAAAAGATTCTTCAAAATTTGGGGGTACTTTATATGAAGCCCCCGGGGATTTTCAAAATTTTCTCGAAAACGGCTCCAAATTTTTTCTTTAAATTTCTTCTATGAATAGAGTAAAATACACTTATTAACATGGCATAGGTCCGATTTTCACATACAGCTCTGAATTTTCGAAAATTGTGAAAGTTTGAATTTTTTCGGCGTCTTTCTCCAACTACAAAATTTAAGATAGAGATTTTTTCTTCAAATAAAATTTGTTCTGCATATTGAGTACTTTAATAAAGGTTATGTAAATGTTTTTCAAAATTTTGGTAGTTTTCGTGCAATATTGCGTGCAATATGTGCAATTTTAAAAAATTACAAAAACAAGATTTTCTCAAAAACGGCTCCAAACTTTTTCTTTAAACTTTTGGTAGGGATAGTGGTTAATAGTACTCTATCAATGACATAAAAGCCATTTTGGTCTATTGGTTGGTTTCTTCAAAAATTACAAAAATATAAATTTGTTTACTTGTCTCTCACGTCGTTAATACTTACATTATCAGCGATTTTTTCACATTATTATATTTACGAGTATATATGCTTTAAATAATGTCAAGTAAAGTTTCTCGAAAACACTACCGTTTTCTGTGAAAAGTAGCTCAAATTTCGACATTTTCAGAAATGCTCAAACGCCATTTTCTCGTATATGGCTACAATTTTTTTCTTGAAACTTTTGTAACGGATAGTGCTAATTACACTCTTTAGTATAGCGGAAAGTTTATTTTGAGTTATTTTTTTGTTTTTTCAAAAATTATATAAATGTAAATTTTTTGAAAGATCTCTCACATCTTTAATATGCACATTATCCGCAATTTGTAAAGATGATTATATTTGTGAGTGTATGAGCTTCAAATAACTTTAAATAAAGTATTTTGAAAACTCAAAAATTTTCTGTGAAAATGAGCTTCAAATTTCGCATTTTTAGTAGTGCTAAATCGCCATAATTAATAATAATTCTCTTAAACGGCACATAATTTTTAAAAGAAAATTGCCATTTACGGCTAGGTTTTTGTGTTCTTTAATATTCTAAAATTAATGTTTCTGTTCTACCATTAGGAAACCGAAAAATTAAGAAAATGACAAAAAAAATGTACTTTTGGCGATGATAGATGGTAGCTGGCAAGAGAGAGTATGTGGCAATTCCGAATAGCTAGGGAAGACCCAAGAAAATAGAAAACTAATACGGGAAAGTCTGTGCCATTCTGTAGCACCACTAGTTTACTTTCACTTTGTGAGCCCAGGGGCAAGACATATCTAAGTTGTATTTTATTTAATTTACTAATTGTACTGTTCAATTTTTATCTAATTATATGTATGTATTACGTGGTTAGGCGGAAGAGCGGGCCTGATGGCCCGAGTCTCGCCACATAAATGAAGTCACTAATATTATTACTGTTTCCACGGCGCAATTGAAAGAATTTTAACAGAAACGTTGGGCTATCGCAAGTTGTGAGCTCGCTGGGTCCCCCGGATGCTGACTGACTGACACAAGGAGCAACAGCCCGGACTTAGCTCCCAGCGATTATCACCACTTCTCCAAGCTAAAGGAACACTTGTAGGTGTAAAACGCTTCAAGAGCGACGATGAAGTCCGAGCAGACGTCACAGGCTTCCTCAACGGATTGGCGGGAGACTTCGTCGACTTAGGAATACTGAAGATGGAGCATCGTCTTCAAAAATGCGTCGAAAAAATGGAGACTATGTTGAAAAATAGACAACAGTGTAAGCTTTTCAACGATGTAGAAATTAATAACAATAAATAACGTTTCTATTTCTAAAAAATATGGGAACCTTACTTTTGGTAACCTTACTTTACCCTCGTAATTTCGAATCTGTTAGACTAGGAGGAAGCTCACATATGTACTGCAGACAACTAGATAGACAGAAAGTTGTAGCTAAAGCAAAGAAAAAATGAGACACCTCCTTCAAGCTTGTAATGTAACAAGGTAATGGAGCATGAAGATATAATAAAATTCATAAACAAAACAGTACCTATCTTTCCGTACACAATTTTTGTATGCCAGTGCAGTTTGATTCAAGATCAAGATCTAATACCCAATACAGATCATACAATATTTTATGATGTTTTTGTGTAATGCTTGAATAATTCTGAAATAACTTATATGTGGATTTTATTTAAAAGTTTTATTGGGTTGAGTAAAGAAAGACGAAAGTAGAAATAAAACTCACTGTAATTTCATTTCTTTAGTCAAATACAAAAGAACGGGAACTACATAGTGTTCATACAAAATATCAGAACTTCTTTCTTGTAAAATACCATCCAGAGTTGCTGTTTCAGTTAACCGAAGAATATCTGCAACAAAGCATTACATGCGATTAATCGTGTTCAATTAATCACTCCAAAATCAACTTTCAATGATCGTAAATAATGGCGTACATTTGAACGGAAATGAAATTTGTTTGATAAATTATTCTATTTCCGATTGATACATTATCCTGTTTTTTAAGATAAATATGAGCTATACTAAAAAGAGGATTTTCTCAAAAATACTTTCATCTATATTTTTCTCAGAAAAAAGAGCACACGGCGCTTAAAAATAGAGCAGTTTGCATTTTCGTTCAATTGTCTGAAAATTGCAAAAGTTCAAGATTTTTTCCGAGTGTTCCAGAACTACAATATTCAATATAGAGAGTTTTGTTCATGAAATCTGTTATTCACAGACAACTCTTTAAATAAGGTCATGTCACACGAGAACGTATGTGTTGTCGTAGCACTACTAATTACTTTCTCGTAGACGTGCGTAAATACGGAGTAATACATATGGTACAGAGAGAGGGATGTAATACTGCACCGAAAAGGGCGATTTCGTCGCCAGAAAAACTCGTTTTTTGAATTCCTAATTCTGGAACATTGATTTTCCTGTCTTCTAGATATAGTAAATAATGTCTAATACTAATAATGGAAAGGGTGTTTTAAGTAAAGTAGATAGTAGTGAAGTCAGAATCCACGTTTTGTGGTACTTTGATACTGAAAAATGTGTTCCTTTTTCAAACCGTTCGTCCGACCATCCGTCTATGCATCCATTTTTTTCAAAATGAATATTTCACGTTCAATCTGACTTGACTGGGAGCCCAGCAATTTAGAAAATAATTCTTTGAATTTGAGGGTACTGTACATGAAGCCCCTGCGACATTTTCAAAATTTTCTCAAAAATGGCTCCAAATTTTTTCCTTAAATTTCTTGCAACAACCGAGTGAAATACACAAATACGTGACAGGGCAGATTTTCATTGTTATTCCTGAATTTTGCCCTAGATTTTTGACAAATCTATACACTCATAAATGTCATTAAATTTAATATAATTAATGTATTAATTTACTTGAGTCTTCTTATACATTAAAAAGCTTAAAATATTTTTACATTCAAGTTAATGCTGAAATTGAATTCAGTGTAGATTTAACGTAGAGTTTCCCCGGTTTCTCCTGCATCTCTATAGGCTTTCATTCGTATCGTTTGTTAATAATCCCTCAAATCATTCATTCATTCATTCATGCATTCCAAATATGACAATGGAGATCTGACTCGTTCATCCTGATGTACATGAGCACATTAAATATTTTGGGTGTTCATAGTAATTTCTAGAGAGCGGATTTCTATAATTTTGCATTTTTTGTTCGTTGTTTTAGTGGATGGCTAAAAGGAATTTCTTGACATTTGGCTATAATTGGATGCTAGGATCCTATGTAGATTAATATGTTGTGGCATATTTGGACATATTTCACAGATTTTTTCTGTTGGTGCGTATTCGTTTAGTTGTAGGAGCATATTACGTTAAAATATAGGTTCATCTCTAAAACGTTTCGTGATTTCATAGAATCTATTTATTTGTAACCGTTCGTTAATTATTAGAAAGAGCTAGTCCCAGTTTATTTTTTCTTTTCTATAGATGATAAAATAATTCTGCAAATGAAGGCTATTTCTTGATATATTGTTTGAAATATGCAAGAAAAAATTAAACAAGACATACAATGTACTTCACTAAGGTGTAAAATTTACTTCAATTATTTCTCCCTTTAATTAACCTAGGTGAATATTATGTTTCCACAGAAATATCTCTTTTCATTTCAAGAACGCTTCTTCTGAATTTTATCTACGGGAAATGAAATATAGGTTAATTTTAATTGCAAATTCACAAGCATATTTCAGAAGTTTTAGGTCATAAAATGATACTTTTAAAAGAATATTGTGAGACTTTTAGGGCATAAAAATCCCCTCTCCTAGAAATAACTTTAATGTTAATTTACATTAAAGAAAAGAATAAGTTTCTGACAGTACATTTAAACAGTAAAGCGACCACCTGGAATACTCACTTTTTTCAAGGCGTCGGCTCCTCTCTGCAAGTACTTGGCCGTCTGGTTGTTCCAGATGTTAGTGTAGTTGGCGGAGATGTTCACGGCAATCTTGTACTCGTTGTTTAAGATGTTGGGCAGGGCGGAGGCGTTCCGGAGGTAGGCTCTCCACGCGTCGTTGAAGTTCTTCCAGTGTTGTCTGGTTCCATTTCCAAGGGCTTCCTGCGAAACAGTTCGGAAAATTGCGTTCTTCCATCACAAATTTGCAAACGATACGTAAAAAGCTTTTACTTCTCTCATTCACCAGCACTTGGACATGCAATTTGTCTTTAGAAATAAAAGCATGCTTCCCACAGGAGTCGGGAGATTCATCAATTGACGGGAATAATAACCTAGTAAGGCTTATACTTCGAATTTTCTTTCTTGGCGCACGGGGGTATGTCAATAAAATGGAATATCACACGGTATTTCGCGTCGTTCTCGATTGTGCCGCTAGGAGTCGCATGACTGTACTGGAGCAGTGCTAGCGATCATGCGATTCCTGGCGGAACAACGGAACGACGCAAAATACCAGTTTTATTGACACGCGAGATATTGTGATATTCCATTTTCGACGTGAGATATTCCATATTATTGACACGCCCCCCCCCGTGCGCCTAGAAACAAAAAACCGAAGTATAGTGAGGGAAACAATATATAATGAGGTCAGCATTGCCCAAATGTGTGGCGTAGCATCCTAATCTTCGATGCTGCACATACAACTTAACTTCTGTGGAGAGCCGAATATATGCTTAGTGAGGGCGTAGCCTATAGGTAGAAGAAATTAAATCAGAGGAGAGGGCGGTAGCTAGAACGTAGAGCAGATTTTCTCACAGTGAATCATTGTATCCTTAACCCGGTGACGGATGGCTGCAAAAATATAATGCGAAAGGATGGGGTTCTGAGAGACCCGATTAAAAAACAAGAATTACATAGCATATATTTTGTTTAGAGGACTTCATTATGTTAGTTTGATATTAAAGAAAAAAATTGTTAATATATTATTCATTTTTTATTCTTATCAAAAAAATATTTGGTAAATTTAAGGAGCACAACAACCTAATAACATCCTCGTGGAAATTTTGACTCATTCCTGACATTGCAGTTCAATTTGACATTAGTTACACGTAATAATACACAAAAATTGCATAATTATCTATATCTTAAAATTAAATAAAAATTAATTTTTAAATTAAATTTTAAAAATACTAATACGTACCCTACTCGATTACAGTTACACGAACGAATGGGTTGGGTCTGAGAGACCAAGCAGGGAACAAATTACGTTTATAATCACGTATACGACCTACAAGGCAGTAACTATCACTCTAAAAGTTGCATTTGCAAGTAAAAGAAAGGTAGAGAGACGAGCAGGCTTTTAATATTATTTGTATGTGATTGGATGAAGGTTTTGTAACGTCGTGGGTTTCACAGACCTAACCCATAATTTTTAAATAAAATCCAGGTCCATGTCCAAATTGTGGTGAAGTTATTTCTACAACGCATTTATTAATTGAATGTTCTTTCACAAGTGACCTCAGGAGAAACTTAAAACTTGGATATTATTATCCATTCTCAATTAAATTCTCCTTCAGAACGTGAAAAAAGTATTAAATTTCTGATGTAAGGAATGACGCCACGTCTTTTCGGAAATAAAGACAGAGGTTGAATTCACTAGTAACTCACCGAGACGTTGGAGTAGGCGTAGGCCATGGCAGCGTAGTCGTCGGCGAGAGTTCCCTCGCTGGAGTCGTTGGTGTAGGCGCCGATTTCGTCGTCGGTCCAGAGTCTGGTGCGGACGTCGACCTGGCGTTTTCCTTTGGCGTGAGCCTTTCCGTCCACTGCCTGCAAGACAAGCGAAAACAAGTTTAGCTCTCCGCAAGAATTCTCACGTGATAAGGTTAGAGCGAGCATAAATTGCGAGAGCGGGAGTTGCAAGAGCGGGAAAGCACAGTATATGTAACAATACAGTTCAATCAGATTTTTGACTCCTAGTTGAGTCAGTCGCAAAATGAGACTCATGTCCGTGATGTGACGCAGGGTGACTCATGGTGAGTTTCTGATAACTACCGCTTTATTTATACCAAAAAATTAAGAACAAAAACCCTGTAGTAAAACTATGGATAGTTGCTTCAGAAGTGTACGAATTTGTTTGTGAAACTGCGTTTATTAGGAGGTTAAAAACGTAAAAGATAATTCGTGTTGTTTTTGAACTAATGGTTTTATATTCCTAAGATTTCAAGGACTAGTCATTAAATAAAGCGTAAAATTACATAGAACTAACGTTATAACCTTACATGTTTCGGAACATATTTGATATGCACCAACTGAATTCTTACACGTTTTCAGTTAACACATTAATAATAGTGCTAAGGTCGAAAAGGGCGCACTGTTCTGCTATTAAATGTAGTAATAATAAAGGAAACAAGCTTGAATTATGTTGTTTTCTTGCTTTTCCAATAGACATAGAAAGGAAAGACGAAAAGTTTGCTCTAAAGACAACAGAAATATTATTATGTCCCAGAAAGCTTTCCTTACTACTTAGATCCCTTACATTTCTAAATATTTTCATGAAAAGTAAAGAAGTACTTGTTCTTTCTCATGATTCCACTACTCACTTTCAATGAACAATATTCATTAGATTTAAATCATTTCTTTGCTTAGAAATTGTTCAAAAACTTCTACTTCACACGTTGCTTTAGATATATGCATAAGGAAATTAAAATATATTATAAAGAAAATTCACTTTTTGGTTAGATTTACCAGAACGATGCTGAATTACGAATGGTAAGGCGACGTAATGTTATTTTATCGCCGCGGAGATCACTAATCGTTGATCAACACATCGTTATAGGTCATTTAACACGGAGGTGCGCTACCTGTTATTATTTTGTTTTATATGGGATTGTTTTAGAAAGTTCAATTTACATGAAACCCTTCATTTGTACTGTTGACTTAAACCCAATTTAATATAAACTAAATCTAATCTAAACTACAATTGACAAGGAAACTCACCGAGTACCTCTAAAAATTATTAATATTCGCAAAAATGTTCAGAAATGAGTGGATAGCTTGTTTGTTTCTTATTCTAGTTGGGTTTTCATTACATTTACCTATGTTAATATGTCTATCTTGGTGAATGAGGGGAAGGTTTGAATAGAAATTATTGGCAAGAAAGGCTATGTGGATTTAGGTTAAGTTCGTGGTGTAATTGTATATTGGAAATGAACCAGGGGGCTTGGGTGATGGTTCTTAGGAATTTGTACTGGATTATCTGGCGAGGGCGAGGGAGAGGGCAAGGGCGAGGGCGAGGGCGAGGGCGAGGGCAAGGGCGAATGCGAGGGCGAGGGCGAGGACGAGGACGAGGGACGAGGACGAGGACGAGGGACGAGGGCGAGGGCGAGGGCGAGGACGAGGGCGAGGGCGAGGGCGAAGGTATGGATGAAGGCGAGAGTCACAGCAACGAGGAGAGCGAGGGTATAGAGTAAAGTCCTTAGTCTATGGCGAGGGTGAGAAGGTCGGAGCGAGGGCGACGGGGACGGCGGGAATCACGAGTATAGGCAAGGGCGAGAACGGGAGCGAGAGCAAAGGCGAGGACATGAACGAGAGCGAGGGCGATATGAGAAGGGAGTTCGAGAGCGAGATGGAGGGCGAGATGGTAGCGAGATGGAGGGCGAGATGGTAGCGAGATGGAGGGCGAGATGGAGGGCGATATGGAGGGCGAAAAGGAGGGCGAGGTGGAAGGCGAGAAGGAAGGCGAGGTGGAGGGTGATATGGTGGGCGAGATGGAGGGCGATATGGAGGGCGAGAAGGAGGGCGAGAAGGAGGGCGAGGTGGAAGGCGAGGTGGAAGGCGAGGTGGAGGGCGAGATGGAGGGCGAGATGGAGGGCGAGATGGAGGGCGAGAAGGAGGGCGAGAAGAAGGGCGAGATGGAGGGCGAGATGGAGGGCGAGAAGGAGGGAGAGAGGAGGGCGAGATGGAGGGCGAGAAGGAGGGCGAGATGGAGGGCGAGGAGAGAGAGAAGGGCTACAAGGAAGGAGAGGTGGAGGGTGAGGTGGAGGGCGAGATCGTTGAAAGGAAACAAGTGCGAGGACGAGAGCCATGTGGTGGCGCGGGCGAGAGGGAGGACGTGAGGAAGTGCGAGAGGAAGGGCAAGGGCGAGAGCGAGAGAAGAACCGTGCGCGTGGAAGGGTTCTGCAGAGCTACAGGAGTGCTCAACGAAACCGCATCACTTAAAGAAAATGGGCATTCTTTGTTGTGCAAATCTTTCAAATTTTAAGCAAAAATTAGAAGAAATTGGTAATAAAATTTTTATGTGGATTACACGATGTTTCCGATTCGATTACTTTCATAACTCACTCATTTTTGCAAACCAAGTGTTGTATTTTCAGGATTATATTGCAGATTAGAACTATGAGCGAAGTGATGCGATTTTTCTGAGCACGACCGTACGTGCGTCCACTCACCGCGAAGCAGATGGCGGCGGCGGCGACTGCGGCGAAGATGCAGATGAAGCGGGTGCAGGCCATGGCGAGGAAGATGCTTCCCAGGGTCTGTCCCGCGCCTTTTACACTTTCTGAACGCACCCATGCGTAGTTAACGCGCCCCCCGTCTCCTCCCCCCTTTCTCCATCCCCGCCCTTTCTCCTCCCCTCTCCTTTCTCCAACCAGACACACACACACTCTCTCTCTCTCTCCCCTTGCTCCAATTTGTTGACGTACATTCGATGCCAATGCAACGCAACATGTGGAGTAACCAAACAACGCGGATTCGTAGCCAGTGGTGCACTCGATTACAGACGAAAGTCCCGTGCGGCGGGGCGTGCGCCTGGCAGCCTGTTGCCTTCACGCTCCACGCGGGTATCACGCGTCAACACTCCTCTCCCCCTTCTTCCACTCCCCCCCCCCGTTTTCGCAGTCCTTCGCCCTCGCCAGCCGTGGCGACGATCTGGAGGTGAAAGCACACTACGCAGGAATTCAAACTTAAGACTTTATTGCATGATTTTTTTAAAACTTTTATTTGCAATAATTATACTTAATTATATTTATTTATTTTAATTAAAGGAAAAACAGTAAAAAAATCAGAATTAACTTTGCTTAACCCTCCGAGTATCACGGTCTCGCTGGAACGTAAAATACCATGGGGGTCCTTTGGAGACCCTCTTTCCAATTTCACTTTATTTCACTTTTTGACAATTTTTTGCTCACTGGAACTTATAAAAATCCTTTAGTTGGCATCTTTTGATCGATAGGAAAAATAAGATCAAATTAAAATAGAATTTTTTTCTAGGTCAAAAATATTTATTTTAAAAAGTTACAAATTCAGAGATGTATAAATGTAGAAAAGTATAAAACTTAACTCTAAATCACTTACAATTTAAACATATTGAGTGATCTAAGCGATGTTTCTTGCAAATAAACACTGAACAAAAAATTTTAACTTTTATATAACTTTTTCTTAGGCACATGTAGCAAAATCCATTTTGAACTGAACTTGGGTGCCTGCAATGCAATACTAAAAGGGAAGAACGGGCTTTGAATTAGGCTCCTAATACATAGGAACCTCTTGTTTACAACAACAGAACTAAGAGATAATCACTTTTGAGAACCGCATCTGTGTTGACACATATTATAAGCGCAATATTATGAAACAAAATCAAGCATTTTATTCTGAAAACAGTTACAGAAAATACCACGGAGGTCTCGCAAAGACCCCAAGCACATTTTTTAGAAATCATTACATAATCTAAGGCATATTCAAAGAAAGTGTAAATGCAATAGGATAAAAAATACCTTGAATAAAAAATTCATTGAGCCACAATTAAATCCGTTGTAGATTTTAATGAATTTTCGTGAGACTGGGGTCGTCAACGACCCCATGGTACTGAGAGGGTAAAGAAAAATACAAAATTAAATTATGTATATGCATGATGCTACATGTGAGTTGCTTAAAAAATGGTATATTTCACAATTTAAAAAAGTGCTTACTTCTAAGACTGTTTATGTGATAAAGTACGTGTCAAGCAACATCATTCGTATTTTAGGTTGATTATTTTCCTAAAACCGTGTTTTTTCTGATATACGGACACAGAGTGTGTAGATTTTGCAGTTTGTGAAGTTTCCATTCACGACGCCACTAGATTACTTCAACTCGTTATCTTATCGCGTTTATCACCTAACAATGCATGTGGTGACATGAACACATTATGTATATCCCATTAATATAAAATAGTTCATAATTAAATCGTTAAAATGCGTTTACGACCTGAAAAACATGTTACAACTGAGTTACACCACAGTCTAATAATATTAAAATATATTATTATATTAATAATATAATAATTATATTATTAATTATTATATAATATAATTATTATATCAATAATATAATAATGTTATATTAATATTATATTATAATATACGATGTAATAAAGAGTTAATTAAGACACTGAAATTGTCTCCGTTTATCAATAAAAAATCAAACACTAGAATTGAAAGGACATTACGCATTTTCTAGTAAATAATCCTTAATTGCTAGATTGCTAGACTTGCTAGATTTGGCAAGGTGCACCAAAAAGTACAGTTCATAAACTTGAAGTAATTCAAAAAGTAAAACAAATTTCTAAGCTGGGCATTACAAGCTCCTTGGTACATAGGGAATAATTAAATTCAAAAAGAACGTCTATTGAACCCTTAAAGAATTGGATCTCGAAATTATCATTAAGATTCTACCCTCTATTACAATATTTAATATTGGCAAAACCTCAAATCATTTTCCCAGAATTAAGGCTAGTAAAGATCTTCTAGATGCTCCATAATTTGCAATTATTTTAGTTTAATTATTACTACAAGCTGACTCCTTTCATATTTAAATTAAAGAGAATATTAACTATTTTGTTATTTATGTAAATTGTGTTAAAATTATAAGCTGTTAAAAAGAGGTCCCTCGTTGAAACACCCTCGATAAGTTATATTTTCATTACTGGTGTAAATATTTTCTTAAGAACTTTTGTAAGGCAATAATTGTCGATTAAGGGCAATACATATAATTAAACTAGTGGTTCTAAAACATACTATCTGGCCTTTAGTAATGGTTATGGTTAAAACTTAGTTAAAATAGATAAAAAATGTTATGTAATACTATTTATACCACGATTTCTCTCCGAATTAACACGTCTCTGTCATAATTTTTTGTAAAAGTCATTTGAAATCGTAGAACATTTGGTGCGAAAATTAAATAAATTCAAGCAATAGATTTTTTATTCAAAACTTTAAGTGAAAATATATTTATCGCATTGGATTAATTGCATAACGTATGCAGTGTATCATATCAAATGAGTATCCGTGATATGCAATGTATCCATATCAAATGCGTATTTAGCCTTAAAATGTTCTTCGTAAGCAGTATTCGAGAAAAATAAGATAATTAAAAGCTAATAAAAAATACGATACTGATAGCGTTCGCAAACAACTGCAAATAGATCGGAAAGTATATAATATAATTCTTAAACCCTGTAATATTGTAAGAATAATAATAAATATAAAAAAAATATTAGTTTATATTAACGCGAACGCAAAGGCAGCCGTCATTATCACCTTCCGTTATTAGTGGACGTTACAAAAATGGGTTGTAACACGCAACAGCGATCGCTAATTCCTAAGGGAAACACATTTTGCAAATTAGCATGGTTCATACCGCTAGCAAGAAAAAAATGGATAGAAAAATATAATAATTAAATATAATGTTTTTATATTCATCAAAATTACTCGGTTTTTACATGCATTACTCTTCATTCCCACATCTAAAAAAAAGCGAAATCATCTATTCGTTTTCAATTTTAACTCAATTAAAGGACGCAATTTAAAAAAAGTTTTAAATAATTTCTAAAAGATTTATTTTAAAACGTATTGCAAAAGCTCCAATGTAAGAAACAAAGAAATATGAAATAATTTACAAATTCTAACTTACGCAGCATCCAACTGCGTAGCATTACCATTCATTTCACGTTCACGAAGCGCAGTAAATTGGGAACAGGCGACTATGTTTATCACCAAATTACACAAAACATATTCATATTTTCAAAAAATGGAATATTAACTTATTTCAAGATCTGTTTTTGATGAACATATTTCATTAAGAAAAAAGTGTTCTTTCACAATTGTAATTGTCTTGTAGCAAGAATTTAAATATATACACAAAATACTTTAGGACTTGATGTGCTAAATACATAACAATTTAAAATGCTTCAAATACTCAAAATACTGTAAATATATAATAATTTTGTATTCTATATTTTTATTGCAACAATATATTTTAATTTTCAATTGCAAAAAATTAGTAATTGACAGTCATACAAATTTCTGAACAACAACTATTGTAAGTGTAACAATATGTATAAATATTGTAAAATATAAAAATGATATAAAAGTATGTCTAACACAAAGAAATGAAATTTCCGTTTAAAACATCTAATTTTTCCAATAAATCGTCAGACAATAAACCCCTAGTTGGTGAATGTATAAAACCTGCAAAGGAAAACATTGATTCAATTGGCTTGGATGAACATAAACTAGTGTTATAACGAAGAAGCGCTTTTTTTTACTGTCGGATAATTGTACAGAATTTTTAATGATCTACATTTATCATTAAAAAATGAACAGAATCTAAATTCAACAGGTGAAAGGAGTTTTTATTTTTGTTTCAATGATGTGCATTCATTAGCGGAATCAAACAAAAAGAAACTATCCTCGTTCTAAACTCTCTTCAGTATTTTAAGTATTCCTTTTTTGAAATACTCCTACTCTATGTATTTAAATACATCTCTAAAATACATGCCAAAAAAACCTCAAAAATACAAGGTATTCAGGTGTTCAGTTTTCCAAGATGTTCACTTCAGAATCGTTTCTGTGATTCAAAAAACAAACAATACATCTCATATATAGACACAACTAAAAAATTGTTGGTTCTTTTATATGATGTTGCAGTGAATTATACCAATGAAGAAATTAAAACAGGACTAAGAAATACATATTTCCCAATTAACACTGTCTACAGACTTTATGGGAGAAAAAGGGACCAAGCAGACACAGATCCACTAACAAAATTCAATATCAGAACCGAATCCCAAAAACTATTGAAACCACGCTGTAAGATACACCGTGACTGAAGATCTTACACCGTGACTGAAACAGGCTTGAAGAAACAAACTTCTGCATTGCCAGTATTTAGCTCGTTTCAATAATGTAAACGTTAATGATGAGCTAACACATGCTCAAGGGAGTGTGTGGCTTAACCTTCCAGCGGGCGCGCGTAAAATGTTCACACCAGCAGGCGCGTGTCGTAAATTTTACGACATTCAATGACTCTTGAAAAAATCAAAGAAATTGTAGAACAATGGAATTTTATTTATCTAAGAATATCTAAGAATGATATTTACTACCAAAAAACATATCCGTTGATAAACGTTCGTATTTAATATAAAAAATATCTTGTTCCGATCCAGTATCGTTCTGATGCTCGTGTGTATTTTCAACATTCGTTTACTGTCACTGTCACTATCCAATTCATGATCTTTCTCCGATCAGACAGTTCTTGAAAAATATTCTGATATTTGTTCACATGTATTCTTAATTGGACATTTTACAGAAAATTTCGATTAGGCCAAATTATTATACAATATTTTAGCACAACAACAGGCGCGCAGCGTAAAGTTTACGTCACTATGCCCTTATCCCGAAGAGAGCGTTACAAAAACTGAATATAGAGTGCAAACTAAACAGTGACTGCTGGAATGCACTAAAGATACCTGCAAAGAATATCAACAACGCAGAAGTCTTCGACAACAATGAGTTGACAGCAAAACAAAAAGAATCTGCTATTGTAAAATTTATGACAGCGCGCCCGCTGGAAGGTTAAGAGAGGTGATATGAAAATAGAGTCAGAAGTATTCCTATTAGCAGAACACGCCATTATGAGGTCATCTTGAAGACAACACAAGAAGACAGATTCTGACTGGGCGGAGGGCAGTCGCAAACGTAATAATTTGCGCCATTTGTAGGCGCAACGAACGTAAAAAAAATAAAAAAACATTGATCATATTGTTTCGGGATGCCCAATTCGGGAAAAACGTGAATATCTGAAAAGATTCATATATTCTCTGGCTTATAAGTAAAGCTATGAAAGTCCCAGAGATAAGCAATAAGTGGTACAACCACACACCTATACTAGTAACAACAGCTGGGCATAACATCATCTTGTATGATCAACAGATTCACACAGATCGTACTATAATGGTTAACAAACAAGATGTAGTGACACGACGTACAACAGAAAAAACATGTCTCCTCATTGACGTATCTGTCCCATGTGATGGAAATGTAACAGCAAAGTCTGCTGAGAAATATCTAAAATATAAAGATTTTGCAACTGAGGTCAGTCGAATATGGGATCTTGGAACAGAGGTAGTGGCTGTAATAATATAGATAGATATTTATTTCCGCAGCTAGGTTTATGCAACCTGGTGGCAGAACACTAAGATTTACATATTATAATTAAGAATTACATACAATGTAGCTTAAAATAATTTTAAGACAGTAATATTAATAATAAAATGATAACAATTATGACAGTAAAGGCTTTAACAACAATAATCGCATTAATTCTACATTTTATGGTGGTCTTCTACAGATATTTTACATCAATAAATACAAGACTTTTTATTACACTGACGTCCACTCCACTTCACTTCACTTCACTTCACTTCACAACACGTCACCACACTTCAATACGAATACTACTAAATATAATTATATATTTAATAAAGTAATGCATTTAATAATTATTACAATACTAATAATGGTAACAGTAATTAATAATAATAATAATAATAATAATAAAATAACTGTCTTAAAAAACCTAACTTACTTACTAAATATTCTGGTTAATTTACTTTTAAATCTTTGAACACCTTGAGGAAAGGGTTCCAAGACTGTCGCAGGCAACTTATTCCAGTCCGTTATTGTTCTATTTGTAATGGAACATTTTCCAACATCTGTTCTCTGTGGCCTGAACTGAATTTTGTGCTTGTGATCCCCTCTACTAAAGTATGTGGGTTTACTGAGCCTGATGTGGATATCTTTCCACGCTGGATAACCGGCATACGCTTTGTATAAAGCCCAGAGTCTTGCCATAACCCTCCTGATTTCTAGAGATTCCCATTCTACTTTCTTCCTATTGCTTCGGAAAATATGTTTACCCGCTCTTCTCTGTACTCTATTCAAATATTCCTTTTGTGAGATGTGTGTGACATGAGGTCCATTCTTAAAGATCTTACAAAGACTGGACTAAGATCCCAGGATGCAGTAGTTCTACGAAATTTTGGATATTGTGCTGTATGGTTCTGAGCACATTCTGCGCCAAGGATTGTAGAACCAATCAGATCATCGAATCTACACCTTAGGAAGCTGGGTGCAACCTGGTGTGGATTTTCATGTACTGCCGGAACTCAAGATCATTCGCCGTGAGAGAAGGAGATGATAATAATATAATAGCAACTACTGATTCTGAAAAGTAGAACTACTTTCAAATCATTCCGTACTCTCCTTTACTAACAATTTCCCTTATAATATTTCTTTTACACAAAACATAATTTGAACTTTAGCCAACCCACTTCATAGAGTTCCTGAAAGAATTAAATTTATTTCTCCATCTGAAATTAAGTACATTAAAAACAAACTAGTGGTGCTACATAATGGCACAGACTTTCCCGTGTTAGTATTCTGTCCTTTGGGCTCGGCTAACTATTCGGACTTCCCACATACTCCAGCTGCCCTGTGTCGCCACCCAAAGTACATTTTTTTGACATTTCATTAACTTTTCGGTAGTTTATAAACTCATGGTAGAATCACAATATAAATTTTTGGAATATTAATGAACACAAAAATCTCGTCATAAATGACAAATTTTCATTTAAAACTTTGTAGCCGTTTTTAAAAAATGGCATTTAAGCGCTATTAAAAATGCAAACTTTTAAGCTCTTTTCCACAGAAAATTTTTGAATTTTCAAAAACTTTCATTTCCAGTCATTTGAAACACATTAACTCACAGATACACTAGTGTTTACGAATTGCTGGTAATGTTCATGTTAAAGATGTGAGAAATATTCCAAAAAAATTAGAATTGTGTAATTTTTGAAAAAACAAAAAATACCCCAAAGTGAACTTTACGTCATAATAAACAGCGCAATTATCAATACCCGTTCCAAAAGTTTGAAGATAAAATTTGAAGCCATTTACGAGAAAAGGAGATGGAGCCTGTCTCAAAATGCCGAATTTTGAGTTAGTTTTCACAGAAAACCGTTGGGTTTTCGAGACACTTTACTTGGTATTATTTAAAGAACTTGAACTAGTAAATATAATATTGTGTAAAAATCGCCGCTAATGTAAATATTACCGACGTGAGAGACAATTAAGAAAATACATTTTTGCAATTTTTGAAAAAACAAAAGGACAGAGCAATATGGAGTTTATGTCATCTCATAGGGTACATTTAGCACTATCCTTACCAAAAGTTTAAAGAAACAAATTTCGAGCCATTTTTTAAACAAACTTGTTTTTGTAATTTTTTAAAATTGCACGTATTACATATATTAAAAATAATTAATATAATTATTAATAATTTAATTTAAGGAAAAGTCTATCTTTAATTTTGTAGTTGTAGAAAGACGCTGAAAAAATTCAAACTTTTGCAATTTCCGAAAATTTAGAATTATACGTGAAAATAGGACATACGCCACCTTAATAAGTGTATTTTACTCTGTTCTTACAAAACATTTAAAGAAAAAATTTGGAGCCGTTTATTGAGAAAATTTTGAAAATGTCCGAGTGCCTTCACGTAAAGTACCCCCAAATTTGTAGAATCTTTTTCAAAATTTCAAAGCATCGTCTCGAACCAGATCGACCGGGAAATATCCATTTTGGAAGAAATCGTACGTATGGTTTAGGCGCTATTAGTGTTCACAGACGGACGGACGGACGGACGGACGGACGGACGGACGGACGGACGGACGGACGGACGGACGGACGGACGAACGGACGAACGGACGGACAGACGTTTTCCTTTCAATTGGTTTTTCGGTTTGGAGGACCCACAAAAGAGGGATTCTGACTACACCATGTGTTAGAGGATTTTTTTCTTAATTTAGCAACTTGATTTATCCACTTTTTCATTATCAGGACCCGGCAATGGTTCTTTTTTCTGCCAAACATACGCCGTTTTTTCGCGCAGCATTACGTAACTTTCCCTATATTACATCTATTACTCCATTTATACGTACGTATAGGGGAAAGTAAAAATAGCAAGGCTTAGATTTAATTCCTAATATTGTAATTCGTTACCATATCCTATTCTCAGCTCCCTAAAATACATAATACTTACTTTTGACTTAAACTACCAATTCTTAACAAATAAAACAAATCAAACTAACGCTGAAAATTTTAGACCAATTAGTTTGCTGCCAAATTATTAAAAAATCTTCGAAAGAGCAATTTTAACAATAATTAATAAATTTGCAAATCAAAACAATATTCTTCCTAGAGGTCAATTCGGTTTTAGACATAACCATTCTACTACTTATCAATTGTTACATTTAACACACTATATTGCCACCAATTTCTAAAAATTACGACATAATCTTGCTATATTTCTAGTTGGAAAAAATAACCATTTAAAACCTGGTATGATTAACTACTTCTCGAATTGAGAAATATTGGTTTCTCAGAATACTTACAAAGTATACTAAAATTCTTTTTAGTTAATTGAAGATTGAAATTAAAATAAATAACACTGTTTCAACTGATCACAATACTCAAGTTGGACTTCATTAAACTTCTTCTTTCCTTTTTATTCATGACGTGCCTTATTTTTTACATTTAGACATTGCCTTTTTTGCGGACGACACTGCAATATTTACCACTCATAGCAATCTTCTTTTAGGCAATCTCCAAGATGACATAAATCTTTTTATTCTCAGGTTCTATGATTGACAAATAAAAATAAATCAAAATCTCAAGCCATAATCTTCTCTTTAAAAAGGATTCTTCCTACTTATCCCTTAATTATTATTAATCATGCAGTTAATGGCTTCCAAACAACACTCGTCTTAAATATCGTGGACTTCAAATAGATACTAAATTAAACTGGAAAAAACATAACATCAATAGCTACTAACACAGAAATAAAAATATTACAATTGTATGGATTCATAAAAAGAAAATCTAAATTATCGATAGACTCAGCATTAATAATATTTAAATACATTATACGACCTTCACTGACCTATTCCTGCCCAATAAGGAGAGATTCTGCTAAAACCAACCTTCGAAAACTGGAAGTACTGCAAAAAAATTGTTAAGACAAGTTGTAAAAGCTCCATGGTACATCAGAAATAACCAAATTTTAAAAGAATTATCTGTAGAATATCTAAAAACTTGAATTCTTAAACTTTCTACCCGTTTCTACTCTTCCTTATCATCTTGTTCAGTCACTTATTTGTGCAATTTACGCAAATCATTCAATATTTATCCACGAATCAAATTAAGGTATTCCAAAGACCTACCACATCCTCCTTAATTAGCTGTAAAACACGTTCAAATATTCCTTGTTTTAAAATGTATTGATAACTCCAAATATTTTCAGAAAGACCATGGGTATTCTTAGTTGTTAGCTTCAACCAATTTTCTTAAAACATTGTACACATATGATAAAATGTAAAATCAAAAATCCTATTGTGTATATGTAACCACAAACCCTTGAAAGACATAGTCTTGGCGAATAAGAATACTAAATGAATTTTAACAAAATCAATCGGTTTTTCGGTATCAGAGGCCCACAAAACATGGATTTTGGTTACAGCAGGTGTCAGAGGAATTTTTTTCTAAATTTAGCGGCTGAATTTATCCACTTCTTTGTTATCAGGGCCCGGCAACGAATTTTTTCTGCCGAAGAGTTCGATGAAAGAGGTTTTGGCACCCGATTTTGCCTATCAAAGAAGACAATACTACATCTTTTGAAGCTAATTGAAGATCGATTGGAATTTCCTGAGTTTACTTCTTAGTTAATTATTAATGAAATGAGTGTTTCAATAATCTGGTATCGAATTGTCCTGCAAGTAATAACTTTGTCTAATAACTAGGGTTTTGTAGGTTAGGCTTTACACTGATCTTTTCATTTAAAATTTTCATGAAGTATTAACATTCAGTAATTATTATTGCATTTCCTTTTCCCCCTAAACTTAACCATCTCTACAAATTTATTTAGGTGTTTGCTATATTTTATCTTATAGTTCGCTGATTTAAAATTGTGATAAATGTTATTCTCATTCTTAATATTTTGTCGGTCCTGTTGTTCTATTTGTTAATCTTATTTTTCTACTAATAGAAAATGTATTTTCTCGTATTCGTACACTTCGATGAGCACTGCTTTCTCCGACAATCAAAATTTTGCAATTCTCTCTTTTTCCCATTACGAAAAACCCATAAAAATAACCTCTTTGCATCCTAACTACTAAAGCAGAAGCAAAACAAAGAAGGTTGGTTACGGTCACTAACTTGATTCACCCGGGTCCAGCATGGCCAACCAACTCTCGGATGCATTAAAGTTATACTTCACTAAGCATTGCTTTAAAGAGAGGATGAAAACGACGAAAAACAAAGCCACGACTTAAAACGCGTCTTAAAATTGATGATGACTTTACTAAGTCGTACTTAAAAGTATTTGGTGAAACCGACTGCAAGTTTCTGTTTTAATAGGACAAGATACATAGATGCCGATAATCTGGCTATCATTCACTAGATTATATGTGCAGTAAGCGAAAAGTACTAGGAAATTCCGAGCAAAGTGACATCAATATTCTAATACGAGTGATTTTATCTATGAGTACGTATGTATATCGTCGTGGTAACCGCAATAGGTCACATGTAAAAAAAACCTTGTTTATTACACCATTGTGTTTAATCTAGAGAACTGTAGCACTTGCAATAGGTAGAAAGACGAAGACTAATGAAAAATTGAATATCAAGCTTGCACATTTGTGAAAGTTATTGTAAAGAAAGTGAAAGGTAGAGAGCGTTTCTCGTTCCTTCCTGAAAACTTAGATCGATTTGACATATTTGTGTTCTTTTATAACCGTGTGTTCGTGTTCATCTGACCATCTATATATCTTCTGTGATATGACTGTACATTGCCAGTGGATTATAACTAGGTACTTCAAGTAGGCTAAAGATATTATAAAGAATTGTTTCACTAGCAAACCTTATTTGCCAACATTTCCCAAGCTACGGGAATGTGCCGTCCTGTAGCTACGTACCATACCAAACCACGCCCTGGGCTCAACTGCTCAACAGGTCGTTGGCGGAGACGACAGAAACGCATCGAAGAAAGGGGGGAGGGAGTGGAAGTGCATTGTGGCCTCGCGGAACAGATGAAGCGTGAAGGTAACCTCTCAACTGACAAAACGCGATCGGTGCATGGAGATTTCCTACGTCCTCGCCACCGGCGGCTGCACCTCTGCGATGACACGCGCAATATCATTGTTTGTTCATTACACTGGCTTATAAACGTGATATCAATAGAGACCGGGAGAAAGGAGCGGTTGGAGAAAGGGGAGGGGAGGAGAAAGGGCGGGGATGGAGAAAGGGGGGAGGAGACGGGGGTCGCGTTAACTTCGCGTGGGCGCGTTCAGGGAGTTTAAAAGGCGCGGGACGGACCCTGGGAGGCATCTTCCTCGCCATGGCCTGCACTCGCTTCCTCTGCATCTTCGCCGCCGTCGCCGCCGCCGCCATCTGCTTCGCGGTGAGTGGACGCACGTACGGTCGTGCTCAGAAAAACCGCATCACTTCGCTCACAGTTGAAATCTATAATACAATTCTGAAAATTGCAAAAATCGAGTGATTTATGAAACGTAATGGAATCGGAAACATAGTCTAATCCACATAAAATATTTTATTACAAATTTCTTATATTTTTGCTTAAAATTTGAAAGATTTGCAAAACAAAGAATGCCCATTTTAAGTGATGCGGTTTCGTTGAGCACTCCTGTAGCTCTGCAGGACACCTCCACCGCACGGCTCTTCTCTCACTCTCGCTCTTGCTTTGGATCACGCCCTTCTTCTCGCCCGCGCCGTCGAGAGCTACACCAAAGGCGAGAGCCAAAGGAGGGCAGAATCTGGAGCGAATGTGAGGGCGAGATCGCGGGTGAGAACAAGTGCGAGGGAGAGAGCAATGTGGATGGAGAGGGAGAGAGCGAGAGCATGGGCGAGACAGAGGTAGAGCGAGGTCGTAATCGAGATCGAATTCGAATTGCTATCGCCCTCGTTCTCGCTCTTGCTCATGCCCTCGCTCACGCAACCCCTCATGTCCGCCCTCACTCTCGCCTTTACCCTTGCTCTCGCCCTACCTCAGCCTTCGCTCATGCTCTCTCTCTCTCTCTCTGTTGCACTCTGAACGCCGCTCTTGCCTTCGCCCTCGCTCCCGCTGTAATCTTCATTCTCTCCTTTACCTTCGCTTTCATTTTCGCTTTTGCCCTCGCTCTCACCCTCTCCCTCTCCATCGACATATCTCTCGTCCTCGCACTTGTTCTCACCCTCGATCTCGCCCTCACATTCGCTCTCGATTGTGCCCTCGCACTAGCCCTGGCTCTCGCTCTCGACCACGATCTCACTCTCAAGCTCGCTGATACTCTCACCCTTACACATGCCCTCTGTCTCGCCCACGCCCTCGTTCTCTCCCTCTCTATCGACTTTGCTCTCGTCCTCGCCTCATCCCTTGCCCTAGCCTTATATCTCCCCCTCTCCCTTGCTCTCGACCACGATCTCTCTCTCTCACCCTCTCTCTGGCAATCCACCCTCGCTCCGTTCCTCTCATAAAAGATGGCTTGCAGAGAGCTGAAGTTGCTCTGACTGGTGTTGCAGGCAGTGGACGGCAAGGCCCATGACAAGCGCCAGGTAGACGTCCGCACCAGACTCTGGACCGACGACGAAATCGGCGCCTACACCAACGACTCCAGCGAGGGAACTCTCGCCGACGACTACGCTGCCATGGCCTACGCCTACTCCAACGTCACGGTGAGTCGCTGCTCAATACACCCCTCTTGCCTTTATTTCCGGAATTTGTTTTATTTGGTCAATGTGTATTTGGTATATATATATATATATATATATATATATATATATTTTATTTGGTATTTATTTGCTTTTTACTTATTTGGTTAGTCATTTGGTTTATTTATTTATTTGGCGCGTAGCGCGCAGACAAGTGGATCATTTAATGTTATGCAATTTAAATTTCGTTGTCAATTTCCGTCTCTAAATTTATTTATTTTTTTCAAATTTCATTGTGTAACATTTTTGTATCTGTTTTATTTTGATATTGTTTATAAGTTGCTTTAAATTATTCTTCTATTCAACTAATTACTTAAGTACTATAATCCAACTTACATGATATATTATCTATCCTACTTTTACTTTTGTAGATTGTATTGTATGAACTAAATTGTAAACATGTGATATGTGGTTAGGCGGAAGAGCAGACCTGATGGTCCCCTGCCTCGCCATATCAATAAAGACATTACTACTACTACTACTACTATTATTATTATTATTATTATTATTATTATTATTATTAAAAACAGTAAAAACTGTATATGACGTACGGGGAAAGAGATTATCTGTGCACGATTCCTTGAGGCCCAGAATTAAAAAAGCACCAAAAAACAGCAGGAACATTTGAAAAACTAGAAACAAGGATTTAGACAATAATTTTTATTTTAGAAAAATAAAAATTTGAAAAATGTTTGTTCCCGAGTTATAGAAAATCAATTTCAACGGTAAATGAACTGCTGATTTGATTCTTCTGCATTGCTAACAAAATAGTAATGATCATCAGTTCTAGTCCTACCATTAAAAGCAAAAGGTGTGCTCAACAAAACGTGCCGCACAGTGAAGCTACATTTACGTCCAGAAGCAAAACAAGGGGCCTTCTCAGCATTTGCTCAATGGATCAGGGAAACTGGACAAAACCGTGATCGAGATTGGGGTGCCTGGCACCACTCATTACTTCACTTCAGTAGCGGCACTGGTGTCATCCATAAATTACGTAACGCTAAATAGGATGGGAGGGGGTCTGAGGCAGCGTTACGCTGCGTTACATAGGCGTATTAGTTTAATATTACGTAACATTGATAATTGTTTTTACGTTTTTCAATATTTGCTGAAATAAATCTGTTCTTTGTAAAAAAATGTTAACTAATCAGTTTTAAAAAACGTAAATCAATTAAAGTTTAGATGTAAAATGGAAATATTTCTTTCATCAGTTGTTTATTGAACTGTAAGATAACGAAGAAACTATTCGAAACTGATATGTAGAATATTCTAGAAATCATTTAAATGGGCGCAGTGGCCTCATGCTCATGCGTCAACAACGCCGGTTCGTATGTACTGCTTGTGATCAAACATTTTCTCGCCCTTTCGTCCTTCCTTGACTCACAACTTGTTCCCATCTTATTGTTAGGAGCAATCAGCATCACCAACTAATTTGTACTTTAATTACAAGAAGTCACTAGTTTCACTACAAGAAAATCTGACTCTGCTCTCTCCTTTGATTGAATATTACCACACTCTATAATTAAAAGTCAAAAAAGACATTAACGCTTTCAAATTCGCTTTGAACGAACGCAGTTTTTAAAGCTATTCTAAAAGAAGACCTTAAGGATAGCACCAGACAACACATGAATATCCTCTTCAATAGGCTAAGCCCATCCTATGCCTTTATTTGTCACATCACGGAAGTTAAATTACACGTGCAGTATAGATGATGAGGGTTTTACATTGTTTATTTACGCAATGCTGACCACATTATACATTCTTGTCCCTCACTAAACTTTCTGATTACCACGTCAATACATGAATCTCCCGACTCCTGTGAGAAGCATGCTTTTATTTCTAAATACAAACTACATGCCCAAGCGCTGGCTCATGAGTGAATTAAAAGCTTTTTACTTATCGTTTGCAAATTTGTGATGGAAGAACGCAATTTTCCGAACTGTTTCCGCAGGAAGCCCTTGGGAATGGAACCAGACAACATTGGAAGAACATGAACGACGCGTGGAGAGCCTACCTCCGGAACGCCTCCGCCCTGCCCAACATCTTAAACAACGAGTACAAGATTGGCGTGAACGTCTCCGCCAATTACACTCACATCTGGAACAACCAGACGGCCAAGTACTTGCAGAGAGGAGCCGACGCCTTGAAAAAAGTAAGTATTCCAGGTGGTCGCTTTATTGTTTAAATGTACTGTCAGAAACTTATTCTTTTCTTTAATGTAAATTTACATTAAATTTATTTCTAGGGAGGGGATTTTTATGCCCTAAAAAGTCTCAAAATATTCTTTTAAAGTTATCTTTTTATGACCTAAAACTTCTGAAATATGCTTGTGAATTTGCAATTAAAATTAACCATATTTCATTTCCCGTAGATAAAATTCAGAAGAAGCGTTCTTGAAATGAAAAGAGATATTTTTGTGAAAACATAATATCACCTAGGTTAATTAAAGGGAGAAATAATTGAAGTAAATTTTACACCTCAGTGAAATACATTGTATGTATTGTTTAATTTTTTTCTTGCATGTTTTAAACAATATATCAAGAAATAGCCTTCATTTGCAGAATTATTTTATCATCTATAGAAAATAAAATAAACTGGGACTAGCTCTTTCTAATAATTAACGAACGGTTACCTATAAATAGATTCTATGAAATAACGAAACGTTTTAGAGATGAACCTATATTTTAACGAAATATGCTCCTACAACTAAACGAATACGCACCAACAGAAAAAATCTGTGAAATATGTCCAAATATGCCACAACATATTAATCTACATAGGATCCTAGCATCCAATTATAGCCAAATGTCATGAAATTCCTTCTAGCCATCCACTGAAACAACCGAAAAAAATGCAAAATTATAGAAATCCGCTCTCTAGAAATTACTATGAACACCCAAAATATTTAATGTGCTCATGTACATGAGGATGAACGAGTCAGATCTCCATTGTCATATTTGGAATGCATGAATGAATGAATGAATGATTCGAGGGATTATTAACACACGATACGAATGAAAGCCTATAGAGATGCAGGAGAAACCGGGGAAATTCTACGTTAAATCTACACTGAACTCAATTTGAGCATTAACTTTAATGTAAAAATATTTTAAGCTTTTTAATGTATAAGAAGACTCAAGTAAATTAATACATTAATTATATTAAATTTAATGACATTTATGAGTGTATAGATTTGTCAAAAATCTAGGGCAAAATTCAGGAATAACAATGAAAATCTGCCCTGTCACGTATTTGTGTATTTCACTCTGTTGTTGCAAGAAATTTAAAGAAAAAATTTGGAGCCATTTTTGAGAAAATTTTGAAAATGTCGCAGGGGCTTCATGTAAAGTACCCTCAAATTCAAAGAATTATTTTCTAAATTGCTGGGCTCCCAGTCAAGTCAGATTGAACGTGAAATATTCATTTTGAAAAAAACCGACGAATAGACGGATGGTCGGACGAACGGTTTGAAAAAGAAACACATTTTTCAGTATCAAAGTACCACAAAACGTGAATTCTCACTTCACTACTATATTCTACTTTATTTAAAACACCCTTTCCATTATTAGTATTAGACATTATTTACTATATCTAGAAGAAAGAAAAATCAATGTTCCAGAATTAGGAATCCAAAAAATGAGTTTTTCTGGCGACGAAATCGCCCTTTTCGGTGCAGTATTACATCCCTTTCTCTGTACCATATGTATTACTCCGCATCTACGCACGTCTACGAGAAAGTAATTAGTAGTGCTACGACAACACATACGTTCTCGTGTGACATGACCTTATTTAAAGAGTTGTCTGTGAATAACAGATTTCATTAACAAAACTCTCTATATTGAATATTGTAGTTCTGGAACACTCGGAAAAAATCTTGAACTTTTGCACTTTTCAGAGAATTGAACTAAAATGCAAACTGCTCTATTTATAAGTGCGGTGTGCTCTTTTTTTCTGAGAAAAATATAGATGAAAGTATTTTTGAGAAAATCCTCTTTTTAGTATAGCTCATATTTATCTTAAAAAACAGGATAATGTATCAATCGGAAATAGAATAATTTATCAATCAAATTTCATTTCCATTCAAATGTACGCCTTTATTTACGATCATTGAAAGTTGATTTTGGAGTGATTAATTGTACACGATTAATCGCATGTAATGCTTTGTTGCAGATATTCTTCGGTTAACTGAAACAGCAACTCTGGATGGTATTTTACAAGAAAGAAGTTCTGATATTTTGTATGAACACTATGTAGTTTCCGTTCTTTTGTATTTGACTAAAGAAATGAAATTACAGTGAGTTGTATTTCTACTTTCGTCTTTCTTTACTCAACCCAATAAAACTTTTAAATAAAATCCACATTTAATTTACTTCAAAATTATTCAAGCATTACACAAAAACATCATAAAATTTTGTATGATCTGTATTGGGTATTAGATCTTGATCTGAAATCAAACTGCGATGGCATACAACAAGTGTGTACGGAAAGATAGGTACTGTTTTGTTTATGAATTTTATTATTTTTTCATGCTCCATTACCTTGTTACATTACATGCTAGAAGGAGGTGTCTCATTTTTGTCTTTGCTTTAGCTACAACTTTCTGTTTATCTAGTTGTCTGCAGTACATATGTGAGCTTCCTCCTAGTCTAACAGATTGGAAATTACGAGGGTAAAGTAAGGTTACCAAAAGTAAGGTTCCCATATTTTTTGCAAATAGGAATCATTATCTACTGTTATTAATTTCTACATCGTTGAAAAGCTTACACTGTTGTCTATTTTTCAACATAGTCTGCATTTTTTTCGACGCATTTTTGAAGACGGTGCTCCATCTTTAGTATTCCTAAGTCGAAGAAGTCTCCCGCCAATCCGTTGAGGAAGCCTGTGACGTCTGCTCGGACTTCATCGTCGCTCTTGAAGCGTTTTACACCTACAAGTGTTCCTTTAGCTTGAAGAAGTGGTGATAATCGCTGGGAGCTAAGTCCGGGCTGTTGCTCCTTGTGTCAGTCAGTCAGCATCCGGGGAACCCAGCGAGATCACACCTTGCGATAATAGCCCAACGTTTCTGCTAAAATTCTTTCAATTGCACCGTGGAAATAATAATAATATATAATATTAATAATAATAATATATAATATTAATAATAATAATAATAATATATAATATTAATAATAATAATATATAATATTAATAATAATAATAATAATAATAACAACAACAACTCCACCTAGAGAGTACACGACCTTGGAGTTGGTGGGGGAGCTTGAGTACCCCCATGAGCCCGAGAGCTATGTCAGTGGTAGCCTAGCTACTGGTAGGGCCTCCCTTGCTGAATAGGTTGAAGGTGAGGGGTCCGACGAAGAAGTACTCCATTTTGAGGAGAGTGGGAAGTAAGTAGAGAGGGAAGGGTCATGAACCTTTGGACTTCCTGTTATCGGCCCATGGAGGGTACAGGAGAGAAACTGAGTTGGCACACCAGGCCACTGATTAGAGTGGAGGCCCGAACCTTGCATTAGCCAGCGAAGGAGGCTGCCTTCAGCAGTCAGTGAAAATCCCGTAGGGTTTAGTAATGCCGACTGGCGATCGGAGGGACCCCTTGCTGGGCCTTGCGGGGGGATGCCCCGAGGCCACTGTGGGTCGCAGTAACGGATCGCAGGAAACAACCCAAAGGTTAAGTGTGATCTGTGAACTCGAACTTGCTACCTGCGAATCTTCACTTGAAACCAATGAGCAAAATGAATAGAACATGCAATGTAATGAACCTTAACGTGCCTTGTTCTACCAATGTCCCATACCTGCTCAGAAACCGAGCTAATTTCACCTTGTCGACATCTGGCCATCCCACGGATGTTAGTCCCAGGGACCCAGAGCCGGCAGTAGCTGGAAGCCATCGTCAGAGATGGACCCGGGATGAATTAATGGAGGTGATGTGGTGCTTTTACTATGCAAAAGCTAAAAATGGGGGCTCAGAAATAGACGTTTTTAAGTTATGGAGAGGACGGAACCCAGATATGAGACCTACCCTAGACTCAAAGAAGCTTGCCAGTCAACGACGATACATACTCAGCAGTGGAAAATTCACAGCAGAACAACTTGCAGACATCCAGAGAAACGCAGAGTATGTTCATTGATCAAACGATCCACATGACGAACATATAGAACAATCTAATATCCCTGAAAACGATTATCCCCTTCAAGGTTCATCTTCTCCAAATGAAATATTCGTCAGTGGTGAAAATTCATCTGGCCATGAGTCACACGATAAGGACATGATGCGGGACCTCCTCCGACGCGAGATAGAACGAGTTCGTCTACTTCCAAAAATTAAGTTTATTTCTCCTGTAAAAGTTAAAAAAATAACACAAAAGTTAAATATTCACAAAACTTCAGGATATGGTTCTATTTGAAACAAAATGATAAAAGAACTTAATTTACAAATTTTATCGAAATTAACAAATATATTCAATTCAATGCTTCGTATTTCTTATTTGCCACAATCATGGAAATTAGCTTACGTTATTACCCGTATGTAAACCAGGCAAGGATCCCTACCTTCCCTTGAACTACAGACCTATTTGTCTCTTATCTTCATTGTCTAAAATTTTTGAAAAACTACTACATACTAGATTATTATCCTATATTACCTCGACACAAGCAATTCCCAATTACCAATTTGGTTTTCGAATTAATTATTCGACATCTCACCAATTACTACGCGTTTCTGAATTAGTAGCTCAGAACTTTCATAAAAAGCAACATACAATTGGGATTTTCCTCGTTATTGCCCAAGCGTTTGATAAAGTTTGGCACTCTGGATTACTTTTTAAATTACATTCAATAGGAATTCCTGTATATTTATTCGAAATAATAAAAACTATCTACATAATCGAAAATTTTGTGTGAAAATTAATACCTTTATTCTACTTCTCGTCATATCTTCTCAGGAATTCCTCAAGGTTCGACACTTTCACCTTTACCTTTTAACATATACATGTCAGATATTCCACACCTTCCTTTTACCACCATAGCACTGTATGCCGATGATACTGCCCTTTTTTCATTTCACAAAAATATACAAACTGCTCGAAACTCTCTTCAAAATTCTTTAAATATATATATTAAATGGACCCAACAATGGAGAATAATAATAAACCCATCTAAAACACAAACAAAAATTTTCACACTTTGCAGACCTACTAATCCCCCATGTCTCAAAATAAATAATACAAATATACCTTGGCAGGGGCGGGATTTCGGATCTTTTATTGGGGGGGCAAATTTGTGCGCTATTATAAATATCAAAATATTCGTTTACATGTTTTCAGTTAATTAATTGTGCTGCAACTATACACATTGCTTTCAATTTTGTTAATTATTATTGAATGTTATTAATTATATTAGTTGCACACAGCGGTGAGAATCCGCATTGTTACTTGAACGGTCCGAACTGTTAATTCAACGATACATTTTTACTTTCCCGTATACGTACGTATACACGGAGTGATATACATAGTATAGGGAAAGTTAGGTAATGCTGCGCGAAAAAATGGCCAATTTTCGGCGGAAAAAATTAATTGCCGGGCCGTGAAAAGGAACTAGTGGTGCTACAGAATGGCACAGACTTTCCCTTATTAGTTTTCTATTTCCTTGGGTCGTCGCTAGCTATTCGGATTTGCCACATACTCTTTCTTGCCAGCTACCATCTATCACCGCCAAAAGTACATTTTTTTTTGATTTTCTTAATTTTTTCAGTTTCCTATTGGTAGAACGAAAATATTAATTTTAGAATATTAAAGAACACAAAAACTTAGTCTTAAATAGCAATTTTCTTTTAAAAAGTATGTGCCGTTTAAGAGAAAATGGCGTTTTAGCGCTACTAAAATTGCGAAATTTGAAGCTCATTTTCGCAGACAATTTTTGAGTTTTCAAAATACTTTATTTGAAGTTATTTCAAGCACTTACACTCACAAATATAATAATGTTTACAAATTGCTGGTAATGTGCATATTAAAGATGTGAGAGATCTTTCAAGAAAATTACAATTATGTAATTTTTGAAAAAAAAAAAAAACTCAAAATAAACTTTACGCCTTACTAGTGTAATTAGCACTATCCGTGACAAAAGTTTCAAGAAAAAATTTGCAGATATATATGAGAAAATGGCGTTTGAGCGTTTTTGAAAATGCGAAATTTTGTGCTACTTTCACAGAAAACGGTTGTGTTTTCGAGAAACTTTACTTGACATTATTTAAAGCACATGTAATCGTAAATATAATAATGTGAAAAAATCGCCGCTAATGTAAATATTATCGACGTGAAAAACATGTGAAAAAATTTACATTTTTGTAAATTTTGGAAAAACCAACCTATAGAGCAATATGGCTTTTATGCCATCTGATAGAGTATATTTACCACTATCCCTACCAAAAGTTAAAAGAAAAAAATTGGAGCCGTTTTTGAGAAAATCTTGTTTTTGTAAGTTTTTAAAAGTGGACATATTGCAGGCACTATTGCACGAAAACTACTAAAATTTTGAAAAATATTTACATGACCTTAATGAAAGAACTCAATATGCAGAACAAATTTTATTTGAAGAAAAATCTCTATCTTCAATTTTGTAGTAGGAGAAAGACGCCGAAAACAATTCAAACTTTCACAATTTTCGAAAATTCAGAGTTATTCGTGAGAATCGGACCTATGCCATGTTAATAAGTGTATTTTACTCTATTCATACAAGAAATTTAAAGAAACAAATTGGAGCCGTTTTTGAGAAAATTTTGAAAATCCCCGGAGGGCTTCATATAAAGTACCTCCAAATTTTGAAGAATCTTTTTCAAAATCTCAAAGCTTTGACTAGAATCAGATCGACTGGGGAATATCCATTTTGGAAGAAATCGTACGTATGGTTTAGGCGCTAGCAATGTTCTCAGACGGACGGAGTACAAAATTATTTATTGTGGTACAAAATTAGTAGACAAATAGAAGATAATAATTGGCTAGTTGTATTTGAATTTGTGACTAGTGTGGGTGGCTTGGCAGGCACTTTTGTTTCATGCCACACGCATTTTTTTCTGTTTTTCGATTGCATTATCTCCGTTGGGGGACCAGATAAATTTTTGAAACAAATACTCCTGAAAGGTCACTATAGTAGCAAACCGCTGTATACATTTCAGCTTCGAAGTGTGACTCCAAGGGGATTTAAAAAAAATCGTCAATATGTGCAAAAAGTGTATTATTTGCAACCGTTTTTTAATTGTTTATAGGTGAGTACAAAATTTTTAATTGTGGTACAAAATTAGTACATAATTAGTAAACAACAATAGGTTAGGTGATTTTGAATTTCTGAAAAGTGGGGGTTGTAGGTTGACGTCAAGCTAGCACCCCCACTTTTGAATGTCGTTTTTTATTGGTTTATAGTTGAGTACAACATTTTTTATTTTGGTACAAAATTAGTACGTAATTAGTTCAAAATTATAGGCTAGTTAATTTTGAATTTGTGACAAGTGGGGGTTGCAGCTTGACGGAGGTCCGGCTGTTGCCGAGTCGGCAATGCCGACGGCCCTCGCTCGACGGCTATTTGCTCTCGACTCGTCTTTTTGATGAACCCTGATTTACACTGTAGTACAAAAGGCGTTTAATAAAAGTAAATATTTTCCATTTTAATAAACGAAAATATATTTAGCGAGAGAACAAATGGCCATCTTACAAGACGCCGTACTATTCAGCCCATTCACTAAGTTCATGTGCATGAATAAAGTTATAGGAAGTAAATCGATTTAAGCGAAAACAATGTTATCAGAATATTATCGGAAATATTATGTTGGTGTTGTCTTGGCCCAATTCACGTTTCTTTCAAAAGAGAAATACACAAAAATAACTGACTTCGACCCACTTCTAGACAAAAACCTGTAATATACGCCGGTAGTTCTTAGAGATCTCGCACCGAAGGATCGCTGGTTCGACTCCCGTCTTGGGCATGGTTGCATTTCTATTCGTCCTTTCACCCCCTATCATCACCATATCATTTCATCTTCACAGTTACCGTAACGTCACATTAAACAAATAACAAAAATCAGGCATGCAATTCCATGAAATCCCGCGGTTTAGTTATTAGAATCGAATAAAGATACATAATTATTAATGTCAAATTTTGTGTGATGGTACACTTAAACTTTACACATTAATATATTTTTTGACAAAACATATGTAAAAATTTCGCTTTCACTATTTTGTTCTTGTTTCTGAATAAAATAATTACATGAATGTAGCAATTTTTCACATGTTATGTATAAAATTGAATATTGAAATTAAATTGAGGAAAGTGGGGATCAAATAATTTTCTTTACAAATAATGATCAGTGTTAAGTATTAGAATTAAATGATTGAAGTATTTGAATTGTAATTAAAATTTCCAGTTTTAATGACATACAAATTGCGTGCATTGAAGTACATAAATATTAGCTACGCAATGTTAAATCGACGAGATAAAAATATTCGACATTCTGGAAAGTGGACAAAACTGTCAGTTTGCCGAACCATGCACGAACTTTAACGATTCATAGCAATAACAAACCTTTTTTTAAATTATCGTAGTAAAAGTTGCTCTGTTATCCAAAAAAGAACCAAAAAACTTTTTTGTTATAAAAACCGTTTTGTTATAATAATACAACCGACATTAGATTAAAACAACAGATTCCCATTTATAATAACAGAGAAGGGAAGTTATTATCAGTGGCATAGCGTGATTATTTTTCCTGGGTAGGCTGCAAAGCAGATTAACGTATTATTTGACACTCCTCTGTCGTCATTAACGAAGAGATGTTATTTTCTCGATTACCCAGAGGATACTAGAATATCGTGAGCCAATGGCCACCGAAGTTTGCTATTTTGCTATATTTTCTAGGAGAACAAAGTATCTATGAGATTTTCGTCTGGTAAAGTCACATTCCCTTCAGTAAACAATAACACTTGTATTATTCATCAGCTATTGATTAAATTCTAATTTGAACTAAACGCGATGAACTAACATTAATTTCTCACCTGTCAGATACAAGAGCTGAAATCTTCTTACTTTCTTGATCTGGCTCGTTTCACTATAATAAAAGCTCGTGCGTTCGCCAGTTGTGCAAGAACTCAACTGAGCTCTTATTCTTATGATATCGCAGAGATGTCATCGTCACCTATACCAAAAGCCCTCTGACTGAGGACCAGGACAGTGGTCCGCATTCATGTTGGACAAACATTTATTTCACAGCCCGCAAAAACAATTTAAAAATGAGAGAACCCAATGGGTGGACAACAGGCTTATTATAATTAACGACTGATTTATTTTGCTCTCTTTTGTTCCTGTCACTTACAGCTGTCGTTAAGACATTTTTAATTTTATTATTAATAATAGAGTATTTATTTTGGTCTATAAGAAAAATACTAAGAATCAACTTTCCACGCCATTTACAAGACATTTCTCTTCACAAGTGTGCATTAAACGAATTACGTGTGAATAGTACCGATTATAATGAATCGTAGCGCAAGCCGCCCACTGTTTCCTGACACCTCTTTCAGCGCCTGTGAGGTTGGTCATTCCGATAAGCTGGACTGATTTATGTGTGGTGTGTGTGTGTGTGTGTGTGTGTGTGTGTGTGTGTGTGTGAGAGTGAGTGTCGTGGCGTGAGAAAGCCCGCCACTGACCCCACTGATCTACAGTGCCGAAAGGACACGTACTGTGGATGCGTTGAGGGCTCCGAAAGAACAGAGACTTCGTTCTCTCTTTCGCGTAAGTTCGAAACTGAGTAGGAAGTACAAGATGTCAAACCTACCATGATTTTACACATGAAACTTTAATTTCTAAGTAAATATCATTTAAAAGTAAAATTTAATTGAAGGATGTTTTTTTTTAATACGGAATATTCACAGTAACGCTGAACATTATCCCGTGCGTTTTATAATATTGAACTAAAGTTTGCCAATTTATTTAAGCAGTATGGTATTATCTCTATCTCTATTATAAAATTATTATTCCCTTAATTGTTATTAATATTCTTCTGAAAATACAGAAAAAAGTAAATCTTTTTTTACATAAACTTGAATGCAATGTCTAAATATATTTTTAAAAATATGTCCCAACATTGGGGGGGCAGTTGCCCCCCCTTGCGCCCCCCGAATCCCGCCTCTGTACCTTGGATAGAAAATCACATTCCAATTAAATATTTAGGACTACATTTCGACCGTCGTTTAACCTGGAAATCTCACATTCAAAATATTGCGAATAAAACGTACCAAAAAATATCAAAATTATACCCGTTAACTAATAAATTTTCAAAATTACAAATTGAGTGTGGTATTTCAATATTTAAAACAATAATAAGACCTTCACTTACATATGCATGCCCAATTTGGTGTAATGCATCTGCGTCAAACATTAAGAAAACACAAACGATTCAAAACAAATTTTTAAGGAGAATTCTAAAAGCTGAATGGTTCATCTCCAACAAGCAGATACATAAAGAATTACAAATAGAATCAATTAAGACATTTATAATTACTCAATTGTCAAACTTCTTCAACTCTTTACCAAAATTTCCAGCTCATCAACATTTCGATTTAGGGCAAAATTATAACTTAAAACGTATTCGTTCCCGCTTCCCCAAAGATATATTTCACCCTCCGTAAATAAATTTCTAAATCTTTTCTGAATAATTTTTTCTCCTAAAACTCAACATTTATATTAATAAAAAATATTAAATTCGAATTAAAAATCAAGTTTTTATTTCAAGTTTTATTAAAATATAATCATAATTAGCAATAATTATGATTGAATTTTATGGCGTCTCCCAAAAATTTTATGATATTTTAATGTTTTCAACCATCCTGAAAAATTTGTATAAAAATTGAACAGGAAATAAATAATATTAAAAAAAAATATCTCCGCCAACTTCACTGACATTGGAACAACAAGACGGCCAAGTACTTGCAGAAAGGATCCGACGCCTTGAAAAAAGTGAGTTTTCCAAGAGGTTGCTTTAACGTGCAGTAAGAGCCTTCAAACACGCGGTACAAGAATATTTTCTCTACATTACTTCAGTAGTATACGAGAAAGTGAAAATGAGATAGTGCTCGATTTCTGCACACAATTTCCTCAGCAGTCATTTTGCCAGAGGGAGGGGAATGAGATATTTTGTTACTTTCACAGCAGTACTATAAAATAATTACATACCTCACATACGCATTAATTTAACTAACTGCTATACAATAAACTGATAGCTTAGTTGTACACTTCTATAACAATTCCTGGAATTGTTTCAGATATTTGGCGGCCTCTTTGGTTAGCGAGAAGAACACTATGATTGGTATCTGTTTAAGAAAGCAGATCTTATAATTTTTAACAACACTACTGCTGAAAGTGCTCCAGAACCATTGTATATCCATTGTATGAAACTAAGAAAATAAAAACAACAACAGATAAGCATGAAATGCTTTGTATTTTTATTTCAGTGTTTTTTCTACCCACCACACATTTTAAACCAAAACATGTCTATTTTTTGAGGAAAACTTACCAAATCTTTTACAGGAATAATGAAATTAGTGGTACTAAAACAGAACGTACTTTTTTGTTCGTATTTTCAGGCAAAATTACTCAAAAAGTCCTCGAATTTTCGAAAAATTGTACATGATCTTATTTAAAAATGTTTAAGGAACAGATTTCGTTAAGGGAGAAATATCTATTTTTAATATTAATAGTTGCAGAAAGTCTCCGAAAAGATTTAAATTTTTTGCAATTTTTGAAAAATCAGGGTTTTCAACAAACGTGAGACCTATACTATTCTCTTAAAAGTCCTTTACATTATGCAACAAGAAAATTTAAATAAAAACGATGAGGCCATTATTTCGAAAACTTGGAAAATGTCCAGGGGCTTCATGTGAAGAACCCCCAAAAACGAAAATAACGACTACGGACTAAGGGTTTTAATACACGAGTGTGATATTACGATACGAGAGAGGAACGAGCGAGTATCGTACACTTCACACGAGTGTATTTATACCCATTCAATCGAGTTTGATAGGTACCTTTTCTACGACTTATGGTAACTTTTATAAGTTAAACTTTTACATCGAATCGTTTCGTGGCAGCTGACATGCAGGATTCAGTCAAGGTCACCTAGCGGACAGCTCCCTACCCACCACAGGTGGCTTTGTTTCACCAGACAGCCTGCGAGGGAAGTTGCTGCAATAATTCCGACGTTACCATTTTTGTTTTTAAACTTATTTCTGGAGGTCTCAAGACCACCTTTGAGACATTTTTAATTTAACTTTTTTAAGGACAACCACACAGCAAAGAATCTCTACAAATAATCTCAAATGACTTGCGTTCAGATCTTAACCTTTGTCAAATGTTATCTTCACAAACTACCACTGAGCTAGTCAAATAGGATCAAAGTGAAATAACAATTCAATTTATTTTAAATCATATTTCAGGTTAAAAACTAATAATAATAAAATAAATTAAAACTAAGAAGCAGAATATAATATTAAATAGAATTTTAAAGGACACAATAGAACGTTACATTTACTATAAAGATTCTCAATGATTAATGAAGTGTCAATACTTGGTTTGTAAGCTTCTCTGTGATTGGTCAAGAACCTGTATCATAATGACAACTGAATCGAAATGGCTATCAGTTCGCAAATGGTTGCAGCCATCCAATGACAGCATTATACAACGGGAGTAGAAAAATTTTCATAAAACATGTGAGTTGTATACGGTCAAATTTTTTTTGAATATGTGTTTGGCCCGTAAAATCGTTTTCATTCGCAAAATGTTCGACTACTACAGGAGGTATAGAGACGACTAGCCACATGTAGATAAAGGAACGAGTGCAACTTCTGCATCGACGTTTCTGTGGGAGAAAGATTAATGGCCGTTTTCACCACCATTACTTAAAATTTTAAGTTCGTCCAGTGGATTTTAAGGTAGACTTAGGAGACATTTCCTTTTCCCCACACCCTTTTTCGCCTTTTTAGGCGAACTCTCTTCTTAATTAGCAATTAAATCGTTCTACATGATGGCATATTGTTTTTTGTGATAACAGATTGTGGTGTGCCAGCTGAATATTCCATCAACTCGCATTTAATTACTCGAAAGTTTGAAAAGCAAAAAAGTTAACTTTTGTGTAATTAATTAGCAATTAAATAGTTCTCAAGGCGGCATATTTGTTATTGTGGTAACCGATTGTGGTGTGCCAGCGGAATATTCCACCAGCTCGCATTTAATTACTCAAAAGTTTGAAGAACAAAAAAATTTTTGCGTAATTAATTAGCAATTAAATAGTTCTACGAGATGGCATATTTGTTTTGTGGTAACCGAAAATTGTAGCGCCAGCGGAAGAGAGGATCGACGTAAGTTTAAGCACACCTCTCAACTGGTCGGCGCCACAACAATCCAAATAGCGAGAGTATTATGGAATGCTAATTTTGATAGTGATTGCAGCGCCAATTGTGTAAACGAAAGCCTAGAACAGCCTTCTCGTAGGACCGAGATTAAAACGGGAGCGGTCTGAATATTTTGAAGAGTTCGATGAAAGAGGTTTTGGCACCCGATTTCGTCTATCAAAGAAGACAACACTACATCTTTTGGAGCTAATTGAAGACTGATTGGAATTTCCTGAGTTTATTTCTTAGTTAATTATTAATGAAATGAGTATTTCAATAATCTAGTACATAACTGCCTTGCAAGTAACAATTTTGTCTAATAACTAGGGTTTTGTAGGTTAGGTTTACATGATCTTTTCATTTAAAAATTTGCATGAAGTTTAACATTCAGTAATTTTTATTGCATTTCCTTTTCCCCCTACACTTAACCATCTCCACAACTTTATTTAGTGTTTGCTATATTTTATCTTATAGTTCGCTGATTTAAAATTGTGTTAAATGTTATCTCATTCTTAATATTTTGTCGGTCTGTTGTTCTATTTGTAACTCTTTTTTCTATAATAAAAATGTATTTTCTCGTATTCGTACACTCGATGAGCACTGCTTTCTCCGACAATCAAAATTTTGCAATTCTCTCTTTTTCCCATTACGAAAAACCCATAAAAATAACCTCTTTGCACCTAAGTACAAAGCAGAAGCAAAACAAAGAAGGTTGGTTACGGTCACTAATTGATTCACCCGGGTCCAGCATGGCCAACCAACTCTCGGATGCATTAAAGTTATACTTCACTAAGCATTGCTTTAAAGAGGGTGAAAAAACGACGAAAAACAAAGCCCGACTTAAAACGCGTCTTAAAATTGATGATGACTTTACTAAGTCGTACTTAAAAAGTATTTGGTGAAACCGACCGCAAGTTTCTGTTTTAATAGGACAAGATACTTAGATGGCGATCATCTGGGCTATCATTCACAAGATTATATGTGCGGTAAGCGAGAAATACAGGAAATTCCGAGCAATGTGACATCAATATTCCTGTACGAATGATTTTATCTATGAGTACGTATGTATATCGTCGTGGTAACCGCAGTAGGTCGCATGTAAAAAAACGTTGTTTATTACACCATTGTGTTTACTCTAGAGAACTGCAGCACTTGCAATATATCATAAGACGACGGACTATTGAAAAATCGAATATCAAGCTTGTACATTTGTGAAAGTGACTGTAAAGACAGTGAAAGGTAGAAAGCATTTTTCGTTCCTCCTGAAAACATCGGTCGATTTGACATATTTGTGTTCTTTTATAACCGTGTGTTCGTGTTCATCTGGCCATCTATATATAGAGAGATTCATGTAAGAACAAGCAATTTTGACAGCTAGTGCTGGCAACATAACCGAAGGTTCTGTGGTCGTTGAGTCCTTGATCCCATTGAACTCTCCTTCCTCGATTCGTTCGTTTGCAGTTGGCTAACTTGTAAATGGTTTCCACGCTTCCTTTTGTCATGTCCTCGTCCGACAAAAATATAGTGCGCCACGAGAAATAATTGAAATTAGGAAGTGCAGTGCTATGTGCTCTTCTGTAAAAATTTATTTCTTTCATATACATTATATGGAATTTACTTTTTGCGTGATAAGTATTATGTTTATTTTAAAACCGAGTCTTGAATGTAAGGTGCGTACTGGTGCACGTGTTTCTGAACAGCTGCCGCGGCGGAGGGATACTTCTCTGAATTACATGTGATGTTCACTTGTTTAGCGAACTGTCACTTTTGCTTTTTCTTACGTGAATTCTTCTATATCTGCTGTGATTTGATGTACATTGCCAGTGGATTATAACTAGGTACTTCAAGTAGGCTAAAGATATTATAAAGAATTGTTTCACTAGCAAACCTTATTTGCCAACATTTCCCAAGCTACGGGAATGTGCCGTCCTGTAGCTACGTACCATACCAAACCACGCCCTGGGCTCAACTGCTCAACAGGTCGTTGGCGGAGACGACAGAAACGCATCGAAGAAAGGGGGGACGGAGTGGAAGTGCATTGTGGCCTCGCGGAACAGATGAAGCGTGAAGGTAACCTCTCAACTGACAAAACGCGATCGGTGCATGGAGATTTCCTACGTCCTCGCCACCGGCGGCTGCACCTCTGCGATGACACGCGCAATATCATTGTTTGTTCATTACACTGGCTTATGAACGTGATATCAATAGAGACCGGGAGAAAGGAGCGGTTGGAGAAAGGGGAGGGGAGGAGAAAGGGCGGGGATGGAGAAAGGGGGGAGGAGACGGGGGTCGCGTTAACTTCGCGTGGGCGCGTTCAGGGAGTTTAAAAGGCGCGGGACGGACCCTGGGAGGCATCTTCCTCGCCATGGCCTGCACTCGCTTCCTCTGCATCTTCGCCGCCGTCGCCGCCGCCGCCATCTGCTTCGCGGTGAGTGGACGCACGTACGGTCGTGCTCAAAAAAACCGCATCACTACGCTCACAGTTGAAATCTATAATATAATTCTGAAAATTCACCATTTGTGCAAAAATGGAGTGATTTATGAAACTAATGGAACCGGAAACATCGTGTAATCCACATAAAATATTTTATTACCAATTTCTTCTGTTTGCATAAAATTTGAAAAATTTGCAAAATAAAGAATGCCCATTTTCTTTAAGTGAAGCGTTTTCGTCGAGCACTCCTGTAGCTCTGCAGGAACATTCCACCGACCAGCCCTTCTCTCCCTTACGCCCTCGTTCTCTCTCTTGCTTTGGATCAGGCCCTTCTTCTTGCCCGGGCCGTCGAGAGCGAGACCAAAGGCGAGAGCCACGGCTAGTGCGAGGGCAGTATCGAGAGCGAATGTGAGGGCGAGATCGCGGGTGAGAACAAGTGCGAGGGAGAGAGCAATGTCGATGGAGAGGGGGAGAGCGAGGGCATGGGCGAGACAGGGGTTGAGCGAGGTCGCCATCGAGATCGAAACCGAATTGCTATCGTCCTCGTTCTGGCTCTTGCTCATGCCCTCGCTCACGCAACCCCTCATGCCCGCCTTCACTCTCGCCTTTACCTCTGCTCTCGTTCTATCTCAGCCTTTGCTCATGCTCTCTCTCTCGCTCTGTTGCATTCTGAACGCCGCTCGTGCCTTCGCCCTCGCTCCTGCTGTAGCCTTCGCTCTCTCCTTTACCTTCGCTTTCATTTTCGCTTTTGCCCTCGCTCTCACCCTCTCCATCGACTTTGCTCTCGTCCTCGCCTCATCCCTTGCCCTAGCCTTTTATCTCGCCCTCTCCCTTGCTCTCGACCACGATCTCTCTCTCTCGCACCCTCTCTCTGGCAATCCACCCTCGCTCCGACCCCATCACACAAGATGGCTTGCAGAGAGGTGAAGTTGCTCTGACTGGTGTTGCAGGCAGTGGACGGCAAGGCCCATGACAAGCGCCAGGTGGACGTCCGCACCAGACTCTGGACCGACGACGAGATCGGCGCCTACACCAACGACTCCAGCGAGGGAACTCTCGCCGACGACTACGCTGCCATGGCCTACGCCTACTCCAACGTCACGGTGAGTCGCTGCTCAATACACCCCTCCGCCTTTATTTCCGGAATTTGTTTTATTTGGTCAATGTGTATTTGGTTATATATATTTTTATTTGGTTTTTATTTATTTGGTTATTCATTTGGTTTATTTATTTATTTGGCGCGTAGCGCGCAGACCAGTAGAGTACTTTAATGTTATCCAATTTAAATTTTGTTGCCAATTTCAGTCTCTAAATTTATTTATTTTTTTCAAATTCCATTCTGTAACATTTTTGTATCGGTTTAACCTTTGATATTGTTTATAAGTTGCTTAAATGATACTTCTACTCAACTACTTACCTACTATAATACAACTTACCTAATATATCCTACTTTTACTTTTGTAAATTGTATTGTATGAACTAAATTGTAAACATGTGATATGTGGTTGGGCGGAAGAGCGGGCCTGATGGCCCCAGCCTCGCCGTATCAATAAATGCATTATTATTATTATTATTATTATTATTATTATTATTATTAAAAACAGTAAAAACTGTATATGACGTGTGGGGAAAGGGATTATCTGTGCACGTTTTCTTGAGGTCCAGAATAAAAAAAAACATAAAACAGCAGCAACATTTGAAGAAATAGAACAAGAATTTAGAAAATAATTTTTATTTTAGAAAAATTAAAATTTAAAAAATGTTACTTAATGAACTGCCGATTTCATTCTTCTGCATTGCTAACCAAATAGTAATGATCATCAGTTCTACTTCTAACCATTACAAGCAAAAGGAGTGCTCTACAAAACGTGCCGCACAGTGAAGCTACATTTACGTCCAGAAGCAAAACAAGGGACCATCTCAGCATTTGCTCAATGGATCAGGGAAACTGGACAAGATGCCCCTGATCGAGATGGGATGTCTGGCACCACTCATTACTTCACTTCAGTAGCGGCACTGGTGTCATCCATAAATTACGTAACGCTAAATAGAATGGGAGGGGGTCTGAGGCAGCGTTACGTTGTGTTACATTGGCGTATTAGTTTAATATTACGTAACATTGATAATTGTTTTTACGTTTTTCCATATTTGCTGAATTAAATCTGTACTTTGTAGAAAAATATTAACTAATTAGTTTTAAAAAACGTAAATAAATTAAAGTTTAGATGTAAATTGTTTTAATAAATGGAAATATTTCTTTCATCAGTTGCTTATTCAACAGTAAGATAACGAAGAAAGTATTCGAAACTGACATGTAGAATATTGTAGAAACCATTTAAATTGGCGCAGTGGCCTCATGTTCATGCGTCAACAAAGCCGGTTCGTATGTACTGCTTGTGATCAAACATTTTCTCGCCCTTTCGTCCTTCCTTGAGTCACAACGTGTTCCCATCTTATTGTTAGGAGCAATCAGCATCACCAACTAATTCGTACTTTAATTACAAGAAGTCACTAGTTTCACTACAAGAAAATCTGACTCTGCTCTCTCCTTTGATTGAATATTACCACACTCTATAATTAAAACGTCAAAAAAAAATTAACGTTTTTAAATTCGCTTTGAACGAACGCAGTTTTTAAAGCTATTCTAAAAGAAGACCTTAAGGATAGCACCAGACAACACATGAATATCCTCTCCAATAGGCTAAGCCCATCCTATGCCTTTATTTGACACTTCACGGAAGTTAAATTACACGTGCAATATAGATGATGAGGGTTTTACATTGTTTATTTACGCAATGCTGACCACATTATACATTCTTGTCCCTCACTAAACTTTCTGATTACCACGTCAATACATAAATCTCCCGACTCCTGTGAGAAACATGCTTTTATTTCTAAAAAGAAACTACATGCCCAAGCGCTGGCTCATGAGTAAATTAAAAACATTTTACGTATCATTTTTAAATTTGTGATGGAAGAACGCAATTTTCCGAACTGTTTCGCAGGAAGCCCTTGGGAATGGAACCAGACAACATTGGAAGAACATGAACGACGCGTGGAGAGCCTACCTCCGGAACGCCTCCGCCCTGCCCAACATCTTAAACAACGAGTACAAGATTGGCGTGAACGTCTCCGCCAATTACACTAACATCTGGAATAACCAGACGGCCAAGTACTTGCAGAGAGGAGCCGACGCCTTGAAAAAAGTGAGTATTCCAGGTGATCGCTTTATTGTCAAAAATCTAGGGCAAAATTCAGGAATAACAATGAAAATCTGCCCTGTCACGTATTTGTGTATTTCACTCTGTTGTTGCAAGAAATTTAAAGAAAAAATTTGGAGCCATTTTTGAGAAAATTTTGAAAATGTCACAGGGGCTTCATGTAAAGTACCCTCAAATTCAAAGAATTATTTTCTAAATTGCTGGGCTCCCAGTCAAGTCAGATTGAACGTGAAATATTCATTTTGAAAAAAAACCGACGAATAGACGGATGGTCGGACGAACGGTTTGAAAAAGAAACACATTTTTCAGTATCAAAGTACCACAAAACGTGAATTCTCACTTCACTACTATATTCTACTTTATTTAAAACACCCTTTCCATTATTAGTATTAGACATTATTTACTATATCTAGAAGAAAGAAAAATCAATGTTCCAGAATTAGGAATTCAAAAAATGAGTTTTTCTGGCGACGAAATCGCCCTTTTCGGTGCAGTATTACATCCCTCTCTCTGTACCATATGTATTACTCCGTATTTACGCACGTCTACGAGAAAGTAATTAGTAGTGCTACGACAACACTTACGTTCTCGTGTGACATGACCTTATTTAAAGAATTGTCTGTGAATAACAGATTTCATTAACAAAACTCTCTATATTGAATATTGTAGTTCTGGAACACTCGGAAAAAATCTTGAACTTTTGCACTTTTCAGAGAATTGAACTAAAATGCAAACTGCTCTATTTATAAGTGCGGTGTGCTCTTTTTTTCTGAGAAAAATATAGATGAAAGTATTTTTGAGAAACTCCTCTTTTTAGTATAGCTCATATTTATCTTAAAAAACAGGATAATGTATCAATCGGAAATAGAATAATTTATCAATCAAATTTCATTTCCATTCAAATGTACGCCTTTATTTACGATCATTGAAAGTTGATTTTGGAGTGATTAATTGTACACGATTAATCCCATGTAATGCTTTGTTGCAGATATTCTTCGGTTAACTGAAACAGCAACTCTGGATGGTATTTTACAAGAAAGAAGTTCTGATATTTTGTATGAACACTATGTAGTTTCCGTTCTTTTGTATTTCACTAAAGAAATGAAATTACAGTGAGTTGTATTACTACTTTCGTCTTTCTTTACTCAACCCAATAAAACATTTAAATAAAATCCACATTTAAGTTACTTCAAAATTATTCAAGCATTACACAAAAACATCATAAAATATTGTATGATCTGTATTGGGTATTAGATCTTGATCTTGAATCAAACTGCAATGGCATACAAAAATTGTGTACGGAAACACAGGTACTGTTTTGTTTATGAATTTTATTATTTTTCATGCTCCATTACCTTGTTACATTACAAGCTTGAAGGAGGTGTCTCATTTTTGTCTTTGCTTTAGCTACAACTTTCTGTTTATCTAGTTGTCTGCAGTACATATGTGAGCTTCCTCCTAGTCTAACAGATTGGAAATTACGAGGGTAAAGTAAGGTTACCCAAAGTAAAGTTCCCATATTTTTTGCAAATAGGAATCATTATCTACTGTTATTAATTTCTACATCGTTGAAAAGCTTACACTGTTGTCTATTTTTCAACATAGTCTGCATTTTTTTCGACGCATTTTTGAAGACGGTGCTCCATCTTTAGTATTCCTAAGTCGAAGAAGTCTCCCGCCAATCCGTTGAGGAAGCCTGTGACGTCTGCTCGGACTTCATCGTCGCTCTTGAAGCGTTTTACACCTACAAGTGTTCCTTTAGCTTGAAGAAGTGGTGATAATCGCTGGGAGCTAAGTCCGGGCTGTTTCTACTTGTGTCAGTCAGTCAGCATCCGGGGGACGGGGGAACCAGAGAGATCACACCTTGCGATAATAGCCCAACGTTTCTGCTAAAATTCTTTCAATTGCGCCGTGGAAATAATAATAATGATAATAGTATTATATAATATTAATAACATTAATAATAATAATAACAACAAGAACAACAACTCCACGTAGGGAGTACACGACCTTGGAGTTGGTGGTGGAGCTTGAGTACCCCCATGAGCCTGAGAGCTATGTCAGTGGTAGCCTAGCTACTGGTAGGGCCTCCCTTGCTGAATAGGTTGAAGGTGAGGGGTCCGACGAAGAAGTACTCTATTTTGAGGAGAGTGGGAACTAAGTTGAGAGGGAAGGGTCATAAACCTTTGGACTTCCTGTAATCGGCCCATGGAGGGTACAGGAGAGAAACTGGGTTGGCCCACAGGCCACTGATTAAAGTGGAGGCCCGAACCTTGCATTAGCCAGCGAAGGAGGCTGCCTTCAGCAGTCAGTGAAAATCCCGTAGGGTTTAGTAATGACGACTGGCGATCGGAGGGACCCCTTGCTGGGCTCTGCGGGGGGATACCCCGAGGCCACTGTGGGTCGCAGTAACGGATCGCAGGAAACAACCCAAAGGTTAAGTGTGATCTGTGAACTCGAACTTGCTACCTGCGAATCTTCACTTGAAACCAATGAGCAAAATGAATAGAACATGCAATGTAATGAACCTTAACGTGCCTTGTTCTACCAATGTCCCATACCTGCTCAGAAACCGAGCTAATGTCACCTTGTCGACATCTGGCCATCCCACGGATGTTAGTCCCAGGGACCCAGAGCCGGCAGTAGCTCGAAGCCATCGTCAGAGATGGACCCGGGATGAATTAATGGAGGTGACGTGGTGCTTTTACTATGCAAAAGCTAAAAATGGGGGCTCAGAAATAGACGTTTTTAAAATATGGAGAGAGCGGAACCCAGATGTGAGACCTACCCTAGACTCAAAGAAGCTTGCCAGTCAACGACGATACATACTCAGCAGTGGAAAATTCACAGCAGAACAACTTGCAGACATCCAGAGAAACGCAGAGTATGTTCATTGATCAAACCATCCACATGACGAACAAATAGAACAATCTAATATCCCTGAAAACGATGATCCCCTTCAAGGTTCATCTCCTCCAAATGAAATATTCGTCAGTGGTGAAAATTCATCTGGCCATGAGTCACACGATAAGGACATGATGCGGGACCTCCTCCGACGCGAGATAGAACGAGTTCGTCTACTTCCAAAAATTAAGTTTATTTCTCCTGTAAAAGTTAAAAAAATAACACAAAAGTTAAATATTCACAAAACTTCAGAATATGATTCTATTTCAAACAAAATGATAAAAGAACTTATTTTACAAATTTCATCGAAATTAACAAATATATTCAATTCAATGCTTTGTATTTCTTATTTGCCACAATCATGGAAATTAGCTTACGTTATACCCGTATGTAAACCAGGCAAGGATTCCCACCTTCCCTTGAACTACAGACCTATTAGTCTCTTATCTTCATTGTCTAAAATTTTTGAAAAACTACTACATACCAGATTATTATCCTATATTGCCTCGACACAAGCAATTCCCAATTACCAATTTGGTTTTCGAATTAATTATTCGACATCTCACCAATTACTACGCGTTTCTGAATTAATAGCTCAGAACTTTCATAAAAAGCAACATACAATTGCGATTTTTCTCGATATTGCCCAAGCGTTTGATAAAGTTTGGCACTCTGGATTAGTTTTTAAATTACATTCAAAAGGAATTCCTGTATATTTATTCGAAATAATAAAAAACTATCTACATAATCAAAAATTTTATGTGAAAATTAATACTTCTTATTCTACTTCTCGTCATATCTTCTCAGAAATTGATTCGATGGTGTGACGGTTAGCGTGCCGGACTATCATACCCAAGTTCGCGGGTTCAAACCCGATCGAAGCCGTGGATTTTTAAGGGCGAAAAAATCCTTCGTACGCCTTCCGCGGAGGGGAGTAAAGCCGGCTGGCCCATGTTGGTAGATTTACTTGCATGTAAAAGATCCTCAAGGCTAAATGACGCCTCTGAGCTAAATTCAAATCGCCTGTTTCGTCGCCCGAGATAATACCTTCTTTCTCCACTAGGTGAAAGGAGCGTAGCGAAATTTGCGTGGTCAGACGGAAGAGCGGGCCTGATGGCCCGAGTCTCGCCACGTAAAATAAGGCATTAACATTAACAACATTAACATTAACAAATTCCTCAAGATTCGACACTTTCACCTTTCCCTTTTAACATATACATGTCAGATATCCTTTTACCACCATAGCACTATGCCGATGATACTGCCCTTTTTTCATTTCACAAAAATATACAAACTGCTCGAAACTCTCTTCAAAATTCTTTAAATATATATATATATATATATATATATATATATATATATATATATATATATATATTAAATGGACCCAACAATGGAGAATAATAATAAACCCATCTAAAACACAAACAAAAATTTTCACACTTTGCAGACCTACTAATCCCCCATGTCTCAAAATAAATAATATAAATATACCTTGGATAGAAAATCACATTCCAATTAAATATTTAGGACTACATTTCGACCGTCGTTTAACCTGGAAATCTCACATTCAAAATATTGCGAATAAAACGTACCAAAAAATATCAAAATTATACCCGTTAACTAAAAAATTTTCAAAATTACAAATTGAGTGTGGTATTTCAATATTTAAAACAATAATAAGACCTTCACTTACATATTCATGCCCAATTTGGAGTAATGCATCTGCGTCAAACATTAAGAAAACACAAACGATTCAAAACAAATTTTTAAGGAGAATTCTAAAAGCTGAATGGTTCATCTCCAACAAGCAGATACATAAAGAATTACAAATAGAATCAATTAAGACATTTATAATTACTCAATCGTCAAACTTCTTCAACTCTTTACCAAAATTTTCAGCTCATCAACATTTCGATTTAGGGCAAAATTATAACTTAAAACGTATTCGATCCCGCTTCCCCAAAGATATATTTCACCCTCCGTAAATAAATTTCTAAATCTTTTCTGAATAATTTTTTCTCTTAAAACTCAACATTTATATTAATAAAAAATATTAAATTCGAATTAAAAATCAAGTTTTTATTTCAAGTTTTATTAAAACATAATCATAATTAGCAATAATTATGATTGAATTTTATGGCATCTCCCAAAAATTTTATAATATTGTAATGTTTTCAACCATCCTGAAAAATTTGTATAAAAATTGAACAGGAAATAAATAATATAAAAAAAATATCTCCACCAACTTCACTGACATTGGAACAACAAGACGGCCAAGTACTTGCAGAAAAGATCCGACGCCTTGAAAAAAGTGAGTTTTCCAAGAGGTTGCTTTAACGTGCAGTAAGAGCCTTCAAACACGCGGTACAAGAATATTTTCTCTACATTACTTCAGTAGTATACGAGAAAGTGAAAATGAGATAGTGCACGATATCTGCACACAATTTCCTCAGCAGTCATTTTGCCAGAGAGAGGGGAATGAGATATTTTGTTACTTTGACAGCAGTACTATAAAATAATTACATACCTCACACATGCATTAATTGAACTAACTGCTAAACAATAAACTGATAGCTTAGTTGTACACTTCTATAACAATTCCTTGAATTGTTTCAGATATTTGGCGGTCTCTTCGGTTAGCGAGAAGAACACTATGGTTGGTATCTGTTTAAGAAAGCAGATCTTATAATTTTTAACAACACTACTGCTGAAAGTGCTCCAGAACCATTGTATCCATTGTATATCCATTGTATGAAACTAAGAAAATAAAAAAAAAACAACAACAGATAAGCATGAAATGCTTTGTATTTTTATTTCAGTATTTTTTCTACCCACCACACATTTTAAACCAAAACATGTGTATTCTTTTAGGAAAACTTATAATATCTTTTACATGAATAATGAACTTAGTGGTACTAAAACAGAACGTACATTTTCGTTCGTATTTTAAAGCACAATTACTCAAAAAGTCCTCGAATTTTTGTAAAAATTGTACATGATCTTATTTAAAAATATTTAAGGAACAGACTTCATTAAGGGAGAAATATCTATCTTTAATATTAATAGTTGCTGAAAGTCTGCTAAAAGATTTAAAATTTTTGCAACTTTTGAAAAATCAGGGTTTTCAACAAACGTGAGACCTGCACTATTCTCTTAAACGTCCTTTACTTTACGTAACAAGACAATTTAAAGAAAAACGACGGAGCCATTATTTTGAAAATTTTGAAAATGTCCCAGGGGCTTCATGTAAAGAACCCCCAAAAACTAAAATATCGACTACGGACCACTCGCGTCCTTTCTTTCCTCTTTCGTGTCCTTTTCTCATCTTACCTACACACACTTGCATGCAGTACACTATGTCGGTGGCCGGGAGTTTACGGCTTGTCCCGTTGGGGGTGGTGCCCTGCTGGTGGGGGATATCAGGTCGGGGAAAACCTTACTATACTGCGATTTTTGTAGGAAGAGCTCTCAAGATAACTCAAATCCCATCTTCGCGATGGAATATGTCACGGTATTTGGCGTCTTTTCTCGGTCTTGCCGGTAGAAGTCGCATGATCGCAAGCACTGCTTCATACGGTCACGATCGTGCGAAATCTAGCGGAACGACTGTGTATGACACGAAATGCCGTGACATATTCCATCGCGAAGATGGGTTTTGAGTGGCCTTGAGAGCTCTTCCTACAAAAATCGCAGTATAATGAACTTATCAGTTGACGCGCACGGAGTCAGTACTCAAATATGCTTCAGATACAATTAACCCTTTTCAGCCCAATGGGTCCAATTGGACTTATTACTAATACACATATTACTATGCACATATGTGTTAATATATATATACAGGGTGAGTCACGTAACTTTAGCACCTCCTGTAACTTTTAAATGGTTGAAGATATTGCAATGCAGTTTTCACGGAAGTGAATGAGGGAATGGGGCTAATTGATATGTATATTGATTTCTCTTTTATCACTTTTATTTTACGAGATATTTGAGGCAACTTTGTTTTTTCAAATGGAACTATACATATTTTTTCAGTCTATCATGACAAGCGTAAAAAGACAAATCCAAAGATATAAATATTGTCATATGTTAGATAAGCATTTTTTTGAGTAATTGTGATTTTTTTGCGACTAGTGTTTAACGGATATTTTCATTGTAACTGTCAGCCCCACAAGGTCACGCAGCGCTCCCCCAGCAAACGTGGGGTCTGGGAAACGAAGGGATTTAAGTACTTGAGGATACGAAAAATATTCACAAAACTGTTGCATTTTTTCCTGAACTCTCCTTTTCATCTTAATCCATTTTCAGTAATTTGGGTTTCTTAGGGATTGAAAATACGGATTTGTCTTAAGTAGTATTTATTGAAATAAGATTATTTCTATCCCTAAGTTATTATTATATTCGTATTAACATTGAAATTGTTTGCTCAAAATATACAATATATTTTTGTACAGTTTTAATTATTTATTCTTATTGTGCTTTGTTTCAAGATCCCATTACTACGTATCCCATTAAATGGAGTTGAAGTTATAAACAATTTTATTACAATACAAACTTATGACAAATCCTTATTTTCCATCCTTTAATTCCTTCAATCAAAGAAAGACGAAAATCTGAAAATGCGGAAGGATGGAAAGCACAGTTCAGGAAAAAACTGCAATGGTTTTGTGAATATTTGGAATACTATGTTTCGTATTTTCAAATAAGATCCCTCCCCTTCCCTTCCCTTCGCCGGGCGCACGTGTGCTGGTCGAGCGCTGCCGTGACCTTGTGTGGTGGACTATTCAAAACGTCCGTTAAACCCCGGTCGCAAAAATCAAAATTAATCAAAAAAATGCTTATCTAACATATGACAATATGTACATCATTGGATTTGTCTTTTTACGCTCGTCATGGTGGACTGAAAAAATATGTATAGTTCCATTTGAAAAAACAAAGTTACCTAAAAAATCTCGTAAAATAGAAGTGATAAAATAGAAATTAATGCACGTATCAATTAGCCCCTTTTCCTCATGCACTTCCGTGAAAACTGCATTGAAATAACTTCAACCGTTCAAAAGTTACAGGAGGTGCTAAAGTTACGTGACTCACCCTGTATATATATATATATATATATATATATATATATATACATATATAGAATATATACATATATATACAATATTAGCTGAAGTACCCGGCGTTGCCCGGGCATTATTACAGAATATTATTAGACACGAAGACTAATTCCATCTTTTCATGCCATGCGGCTGGGCTTACATCCATATCTTTCATAGTATCTCTTCTCCGCCTTACTCCTTCCTGCCATGATCCGTCCGTCTCCATCCCGATAGCCATGTGTTGTCTTCACCCCAATTGGAAATTTCCAATCTACCTTCCTCACTTTTCTGCAAAAAAATATTTTTTTTATTTGAAGTTCCAGCTCCGATATATTTTTCACTTTATAACTAAAAGCTGTGTGTTCCTGCTTTTCCCCTTCCCCTTCCTGTTCCCCCTTTTGGTATGTTGCTGCGAATCCAGAAGACGCGACAGCAATGGCAGTTTTTCTATCTGATCTACATTTATCAATAAGTAAATTGATTACAAACGTTTTGCCGGTGCCTCCAGGGGCATCAATGAAGAACAGGATACCATTGTCATTTTGAACACTGTCAATAACTGCGCTGAAGACTGTTCTTTGATCAGGAACTAATTTTGACAAATTTTCTTTTAGGTATCGATGCACATCACACATACTATATGTATCTCTTGTATAGCCAGAACTTTGTCTACTTGGCTCAAGGATACCAAAATCACGAAGTCGCTTATCACTGAAAGATGCAATAATGTCTTCTAAAATAATTAATCCTGCATTGAATACACCCACTGAGAATGGTAAATCTTGGTTGTCTTCATGCAAAAGCTTTTGAAAAAGAATATCCTTACACATGACTTCCTTGAATTCACACCACAAACTGCTTGGATCAGATGGCTGACAGAATACCAATAGTATCGCAAATAGTTCACGAATATGTGATGGTAACTGTGTAAGTGTAGCATCACTCAGCGTGTGTTTCCAATACTCATCATTTTCTATGAGGCCCAGTTTCTTACACGCTGTCTGGTAAGAAGGCTGTACGATACTGTTCACTGTTTTTAGCATAGCAAAAGAAGTTGGACCACGAATGTGATGTAGAAGCAGACGAAGGTAATAGCATTTTGTGAAGTTTGGATGCACAGTGTAAACTCTTCCAAGAGCAGCATCTTTCCTTACACCCAAATGCCCTGCAACCAGTTGACCACGTTTCCTTCTCTGCCAATTTTTGTTTCTCCAGACATAAAATGCAGGCACTTCACAATAAAGCAAAGTTTTTGCAAAATCATCATCTTGGCACAGTTTGAAAAAGCCAGTTAATGTTGTATGAGGAGGATGTTCTAAAACTTGCAGAATATTACGTTGGTTGAAATACACCCTTTGACCATTTTCTAAGTACACCGCCAGATGAATTACAGCTGGGTATATTTCATGAATTGGCAGCTCAAATATTCGCCAGAAGGCTTCCGATGTGCTCAAGTAGCGACCATTTATGTACTTATCAACTTCATTGCAATCATTTTGTACAGTAAAAGTTGCTCAATTATTACCTTTGTTAGCATACATAGTAATGTACTTGATTGCTTTCACAGAGTGACAGTATTCTACATTAATATGAGCTGAAAAGCATCTGCTTAGGACTGGTGAATGAGGAACAACCCAGCGATTATCCACTTGTGTATCAGAATGTCTACCCAAAACTGCAATGTGACCACCATCTTGAGGCGAACGTCTCCTATAAAGTGGAAATCCATCATTGTCTGACTGAGTATGAACAGTGAAAGAGCGTGGGAATCTCTTATTGCATTTACCATTGACCATGCATGACGATCGTGAATTGTATTTTCCACATGGTCCATGAATCATATGCTTGGAAACAATTTCGTAAAGAAGAGGATCTTCTTCTTTATTGGGTATCTCAGCTCTAATAATTAAGTCAATTTCATCTGGTTGTATTTTTCTTTGAAGCCAAATCAGAATATGAGCATGGGGCAATCCTCTTTCTTTGCCATTCTACTGTTTACATATGGCATACAGTTGCGCCAAAAATGTGGTTTTTGGTGATCAAATTCATCAAGTTTTGGTATCTCAGATGAAATACACGTGAAACAATATCATGTCTGTCATGAGGATTCTGTCCCACATACAATTCATGTCGGATTTCTGGTCATTCGGGGTTGCATGTCATTGTAATAAAAAGATCAGGGCGACCATGGTATCTCACGTATTTCATAGCATCCTGGGTTTTCTCATGGAGGTACCTTGGTGAACCAGTGAAAGTAGATGGTAAAATGACCTGCTGTCCAATATTTTATGGATTTATGTTAGCGTCATTGTTAATTGCATCTCGAAGATGAATGTAGTTCTCTGTTCTTAATGTTTTTTGATTTTGTTTGATGTAGCTAAGTCTTTTAGTAATCATTTTAGCATCCATGTCAACAACAAACTGATTCAATAATTGCTGGAACATCAGCAGAAAATTCACTGTACCTTCCCTCACCATAAATCTATAAGAATAGTATTGCATGCAAGATATTTTCTTTGAAAGGTTTTGGTTTCCTCTTCCTGAAATTACTTGTGGAATATTAATAGAATACCCATATTCTCCATTAACAAATATGAGAGGATACTGAAGAGGGTCGTAAGCACGATGTAACTCTGAAACACGTTGTAACCTTCCATTTCTACTGTGCAATACAATATCTCGGTGCCCTTTATCTTCATCCACCAGTAATATAGCCACTTCATTTGTTGTCGGTTGATTGAAACAGCCTCTGTGATAATTGACAGGGATAATGTCAGCTCGGATAAGGGTTTTGTAATCCAGAATATTTGGAGGTGCTTGTTCTATGGCAGCCTTGAAACTTTTAATATACTGATTGTGTGTGTGCAACATACTCTGCATCATTTGTATAATTTCTGGATTTGAATTTGGTACGATATTTTGACGCAAAAACATTTGGTGTGCTTCTGAAAGGAAATACACCTGCAGAAATCCAGGGTTCGTTGTTGGAAGTAAGCTACCAATGCCATGATAAATTTGCCCTGAATTTTGAATGTAGGCATGTAAAATCCTTCTTTATGTTCTGTACAACCAAAAGATGTCATCTGAAAAAGACAGTTGTATTGTCTCAAATGGCGTAGGAAATGCTTTGATAAAGAATGTTCACTTTTATTAAGTATAATTAATTATTTTAAATCAATGTAGATTTAGTTCAAAATAGCTTTAAAATAATGTGATTACTACTTGGCACTAAGTATCCTCAATGGGGAAATGAAGCCTTTTTTTCGTAAGTTTTGAATTTTTTAAAAAATACTTCGAGTTAAATCTAAAAGTTGTAATTTTTACTGAAGTTTGGTATGATAACGGTCTAGCATGTGTGTAATTTTCAGATTTTTATCTGGTCCCCCAACAGAGATATTACAGTTCAAAATTGGGAAAAAATCAAAAATTCCAATTTTCAAGAGGATGTAATTTTCAAGGGGTACGTTATATACCAATGATATTTTACAAAAGGTAACTATACTGTTGTGTGTAAAGGCACAGAAAAAATTAAGGCTTAGATTATATTCCTTCTTTGAAAAATTACTCTCTGAAAATCGAATTTCGTTCATTCACGTTCCACAGATTTGGTTGCAAATATTTCCCAAATAAAAACGTATAAAATAGGTAAATAATATTTCGATTTGCAGGTCAGAGTATGCTGAATCGAATGCTTTTTAGTGTAGAATGCTTGAATAACCGAGAGCTGAGCAATTTAAGAAAGAGTAAATGTCTGCAAACGCGAAAAATGGCGCACGGCGCGAAACAAAAATGGCCGCCATTTGTAAACCAGGTACAATAAAAAAAAATTAAAGATGGTTTTGAACAGCCAAAACATAAAGAAATTTATGTACAAAATATGAATTTTTTCGAGATGGTCGAGCGACCAATTTATTAAATTCTGGACCACTTAAAATGGATTGACCCTATACCCTCTGACGGTGCGGCCCCCTATTGTATATAATAAGCCCTTAAAAGTTAAACCAGACCTGCACATCATTTTGCTCTTTCACTGACGTCAGGAGCTGCGTGAGAGCAGCCCGGGGGCAAATGCGAAAATCGAAGAAGGGTGGGGGATGAGACTCACTCTAGGAGTGGGGACCACCAATCAGAATGCGCAATTCGAAAGATAGCACGTAAATTTAAAGAGCAATCTGCGAGAACATGACGGTCACATACTGTTCAAGTAATATTGCCTTTTGTATTATATTGTAAATGTTTCTTTTCGATATATTACAGTGCGAAATATGAAACTACAACGAATTATACATACAAAGCTTCCTGCTCCCCACTACGTGCACTTTCGGCACTGTAGCGGGCAGACGATCGGCTCGCAAGTGCAGAATGCCCGCAGGAGCAGGCGTTATGCAGGCCTGAGTTAAAGGGTTAGTACGATTGATAAGACACTGTCTGCCTGTACTTGACGCGACAGCCCGCATACGGGCCATGGCCTATCAGTGGCGTCCTGGCCTCGCGGCCATGGGATAAGGGGTACGTGTGGTTAGCACGAAGACATCCCTACGCCGTATTCTGATCTTCTCAATCTGTGAAGCGAGTTTTCTCCTCGTCACAAAGGAACATAATGTGTGTTCGATGAGACGTGTGACGATGAGAAACCTGGGACATTGCAAGGAAAACGTACACTGTAATCTTGCCCGACCGAGAATCGAAACCGACGCGACGTCGCGTCATGGAAAGCGAGCATGGTTGCTCTTTAAATTTTCGCGCTGTGGTTGGAATTGCGCATTCTAATTGGCGGTCCCCACTCCTAGAGTGAGTCTCATCCCCACCCTTCTTCGATTTTCGCATTTGCCCCCGGGCTGCTCGCGCGCAGCTCCAGACGTCAGTGAATGAGCTAAACCGCAAAGACCGATAAGACACTATCAATACAAAACTCCATCGAGTGCTACTGCTGAAGAGGAAACTGATTGCCAGAGGTGCATCAAAGAGATAAGACGATTTTCCCCCTAGATTATATGAGAAGAAACACTTGAAACTCACAAGAAACTCACAACACATGGTACTTTGCTACACATGTTACAATCCAGTGACCCGGAATAAATTAGGTTATTTTAGGGGGTCCAAACACTTTTAAGCCTGCGAAAATGATCACTTACCGTCTACGAAGTTTTCGTCCTGACACAGTCACAGGAATTTTCGTTTACCTGCCGAACAAGAGAGTATGAGTTACCGGTTAATTCTTGGTTTAGGGTACGGTCACCGTTGAGTGAACACGCCTATATATCTTACACCGTGAGCAAGGTTCACGTAAAAGAACGAGTCACGCCGAGAAAGAATCACTCACTTCGCTTTCAGTTCATTCTGCCGCAGGGCAATGTCTTCGCATACGCTTTGTTCCCGCCACACTGTATATCCAAATTACTTGTTCCCACGGCACTGTAATGCCAAATACATTACAGTAAAGCTACATTTACGTCCAGAAGCAAAACAAGGGGACATCTCAGCATTAGCTCAATGGATCAGGGAAACTGGACAAAAACCTGATCGAGATGGGGGTCATTGACCCGGAAGCTGAAGGACATTACTTGTTACAGGCGTGTTAATTTTTTTAATGTATACAATACAAACGTAAACTAATTCATTATATATCATTGTTTTGTTACAATAAACATTATTTTTCTTTTTCCCGATCAGTATAGTCTCTAATTGTATAGAAAGCACTTTGATAAGAAATCATTTTAATGGTTAAGTTCACTCTCTGAAATTAATAAAATTGAAAACTCACCTTAGTCTGTAATTGCGTCTGTCTGGCACTATTTTATAACATTAACAGCCTCATCCTTTTGCATACTACCAAAGAAGTATCCGTTCAAAACCTCCATTGTGAACTCACGGCCTCCAGTATTCAAACTGCCCAGTTGGAAGCACGCAGTGTTGCCAGGTGGTCTTAAGCATTCCCCACTAGATAGCGCTGCGAAAGTCACCAAAACGACAAAAAAAACTCCAAATTAAAATAATGATTATTTCATGTTTAAAATGTATGGGGAGGTTTGAAAATTAACGAAATACGAAAACATTATTCATTCTATATGATTATATTTATATTTTACAGCAATCACCTTTATTTTTAACATGAATTACGACTATTAACATAACGATACAGGTATACAATTACGGTGAGAGAGTAAGAGATAGTCTAAACGTTACGAAGCCTAGGAGATAAGAGCTATCTTTGTATTACTCATTCTAATCACTGAAATAGAGATAACGATTTTGATTTGAATGAACCTAGTTTATTCAGTTTAGTTTAAGTTCTTCTATTCATTATTGAAAAAAATGTTTCACGAGTACAATGAAAATGAAATCCCCGACAAAAATCCCTAAAAATGTTTCTCCTCCAAAGTTACACCATAGGCAAAAAAAAACCACCAAATTTAGTGATAAAATCCCCAACTTGGGAACACTGCAAACACGTTGTGAAGAAATAACACTATGATTCGATTAAAATAAGTTGGAAGCTGACAGTTGTGCTTCAGAAGCTGTTGCTTCATACAATATGAGTATATGATTTGATTACTTTCAAAAGTATTTATACTGCGATTTCTCTAACTTTGTCCCTCAAGGCAACTCAAATCCCATCTTCGCGATGGAATATGTCACGGCATATTGCATCTTTCTCAGTCGTTCCGCTAGATTTCGCACGATCGCGACCTTATAAGGAAATGCTTGCGATCATGCAACTTCTACCGGCAAGACTGAGAAAGACGCGAAATGCCGTGACATATTCCATCGCAAAGATGGGATTTGAGTTGCCTTGAGAGACAAAGTTAGAGAAATCGCAGTATATTTCAAGTGTTTATTTTTGTATCCTGGGGACACGTCCTCATTGGTACCCAACGTCGCTCCTTTCCATTCGCAACTGTCAATCACCAACTTATTTTAATAGGACAATAGAAGCATTCTTTAGAATCGGATCCAACGAACAGTTCAGAGTGAACGAGAGTCGTACCCTACAATAAGAATTAGCCGAGTTGCCTACAAACACGCACAAATGTCACTTGTGTAATTTATTTCTTGTAAAGTGGAACACTAGATAGAGAGATCAAACTAGTGGTGCTACAACAGCACATACTTTCTAGCAAGTTTGGAAACAGCTACGTAGCCTAATATTGAAATATTGCACTTTCTGCGTTACTAACTTATTCATTTATTGACGTCAAAAAGAGTTTAAAACTATGTGTGACGAGCTAGGGGGGAGAAGTGAAATTTGTGCACGTTTTCATAATTCTGTGATGTCTATCCTAAACTAATATTCTAGTCGAATTTTGAATACGGAAAAAGAGCGTTTTTTTTCAAGTTTTGTTGACAAAATATTCGCTCCTATATAATAAAAGCTATTTTCAAAGGTAAATGAGCTATAAATTTGTGCCCTTAACCCTCATCATGTTCTTCATGAAAGAATAATACTTTTCGCAGCGACAATACGGAAAACGGTACTTTGAATAACTATATTTCCCACTGAAATTCAGAAGACGTGCACAAATAATGAAGTTACTCATCAGATAATATTTGAAAACTTCCGATTCAACCAAGAAGTGAGCATTGCACTGTTGCCAGCGCAGCGTTGTCAAAATTATAGGCATTTGCTTAACTAATAATATGAATACAGTAATTAAAATATATGCAATTGACATCAAAATAATTACGAAAATTCTGGCTGCTCACTCGTGAGTTGCCTTTGGTCGTAAGATAACAGTTAAGATAGCGTTTCACCGTTTTTCTTTTATTCAACACGCAGTAAACTTCTTTAGGGATCAGGTGATATTAAATGGTATATAACATACATCACGGGGCATTCCGAGGAGTAAATATGCAAAATTCATCGCAAACGGAAGTATTAAAATACTGGCTTTCGGCCTAGGAGTTACACCACCACCAGCTGGACTAAATAAAATAGCTAAACTTATCACAACCACTATCTCGACATTCAACAACAATTATCTTCTCAAATATCGATCCGGCATTGTTGCGAAATTTCCATTAAGCTTTGCGGATTGCTTAAAAAGAAATTCATCAATGCACTGAGAATACAAATTGAGTAATTAAATGTAAAATTGCGAGAAAGTAAAAAGAGAATTAATATTGGCATTTTCAATAGAGAATTGAAATTAAATCACTTATTTTTCACAGAATATGTTTCATTAATTTCAAATAGAAATCACGTAAAAACTGCTGGTTTTTTTTTTCAAAAAAATTGTACATGGCCTTTCTTAAAGAGCTAAATTTGTACAACAGACTTTGACGCAAAAATCTCTATCTTCAATTTTGTACGGACAGACAGACAGACTTTTTGCCGTCAATCGATTTTTCGGTATGGACGCACAAAACATGGATTCTGGCTATACCAAGTTTTAGAGGAATTTTTTTCTCTATTTATGAACTGGATTTATCCACTTCTCCGTTACCAGAGCCCGGCAATAGTTTTTGTGTCGAAAATTCGCTTTTTTCCGGGCCACGATTACTTTACGATATGTCATCTTACGTTAGTAAGAAAAAGTCACTATTCTTCATATGAAAATTGAGCATGTCAATTACATTAAATTTAAAAACAAATTAATCTGCAGAGAGCGATTCGTTTTATTAAAAATAAAAACAAGTCACTGTAAAATAAGCCACCTCAATGTTTACTAACAATAAACCTCCCATTTGCCCTATCAGCAGTGTTACGCAAAATGTGTACCAACTCATAGTAGTGTGTCCTAAATACTTACAACAAAGGAAAATTAGTAGTTCTACAGCAGCACGCACTTTCTCGCGATAGTTAATCGCTACGAAATATTATAATAAGACAATTTCTGTCTTACACTTCACCTACCATTTGCAAAATTCTTAAACAGACGAAGAGTGAAAAATACATACATTTTTTTAATTCAAATGTTGAAACGAAAACAGCTCTCTGCCGTTGAAAAAGGTGAACAATAACTTATTAGTTGAAATCGACAAAAAAGTCACATAGAAATGGGTTCTTTCCTTCTGTCATAACATAAAATTGATGTCATTATTAATAAGCAATTACAATTTTAATATTAATACTGAAATAGTAAGACATTTGAGCAAAGATTAATGTTGAAAATGATTACCGCATATCTCGGACATTTATGACACAGGCACACACAAATAAATTTGTCAGACCCGAAAACTTGACACCTCCTTCTGTGGTTATCAACACACTGAATCCGAATCTGAAACCAGAATTGACTCACCATCGTCCATTTTTTTTAATTAACGAAAAACCACCCTGATATTGCATTTGTTTCGTTTTCGGTGGTCGTTGTCTGACCAGCAGACGTGACACAAGGTTATCTATGTATGACGACGTGCTGAACCCGAAAGTGAAGCCAGAATTGCGCCACTACCATCCAGAGTTTCTAAAATCGCTAAAAACCGCCGTGAAATTTAATATTCAGAATGAAGCCAGAATTGCGCCACCGCCATCCAGAGTTTCTAAAATCGCTAAAAACCACCGTAAAATTTAATATCCAGCATGAAGCCAGAATTGCGCCACAGCCATCCAGAGTTTCTAAAATCGCTAAAAACCACCGTGAAATTTAATATTCAGGATTTAACAGTGTTTTTTTCGCGATTTTTTTGCGTGACTCTGTAATATATGAATGGGTTCTTCTGGTCAGGAAAGAAAACGCTTGTACCGCTAACTAGGGCCTCTCTGTCAGTCAAATTAGTTTGCTGAAAGTTAGTAGCGTACCCGTGCGAGAACTCTCGCATGCTCTACACTACTATCTTTTCATTTACATATTAAGCCTGTAATATATATTTTTCTTCAAGATCCTCTTATCCTCCGTCATTTGTTCTATATATCGCTTTGTAATAACACTCTTGTCAATACAAACTATTCTTATTTAACTTTATTACCAAGAAAAGTGATGCACCCGCGTAATTCAATCGCATATAATATCAAGTACTTTCACATACAGTTGCAGATTCTACAGCTCTGAACATGTGGGGTAGAATCGAGAAGCGTCGAGCCAGCGAAAATGTGACTGTCAAGAAGGGTCGGGTCATTTCATCTTATAGATTACGGTGTGAGGAACGTGTGTTTGAGGCCATTGATGACAAAACTGTAGTTTTTAAGGCCTTAGAACGCTTCGTTTAAGAGGTATATGACGACATAGATTCAAAAATTCACGTGGGTTGCATTTTACATTAATATTCTGATGCGTTTCTAACCCTCTATTGTACAGTGTAACTCAGTTGTAACATGTAATTTCATTATTAATGTAAATGTAACTTCATTATTTGTGCACGTCTTCTGAATTTCAGTGGGAAATATAGTTATTCAAATTATCGTTTTCATATTATCGCGGCAAAAAGTATTTTTCTTTCATGAAGAACATGAGGGTTCAGGGCAGGAATTTATAGCTAATTTACCTTTGAAAATATATTTTATTATATAGGAGCAAATATTTTGTCAACAAAACTCGAAAAAAACTCTCTTTTTTGTATTCAAAATTCGACTAGAATATGGTTTAGGATAGAGACCACAGAATTATGAAAACGTGCACAAAATTCACTTCTCCCCATAGCTCGTCATACGCAGTATTTAACTGTTTTTGACGTAAATAAATAAATAAATAAACATAATATTTTGCAGGTCATTAACGCATTCTAACAATTTCATTATGAACTATTTTATATTACATGCGATGTACATGATGCGTTCATGTCACCCCATGCATTGTTAGGCGATAAACGCGATAAGATAACGAGGTGAAGAGATAGTAATCTAGTGGCGTTGTGAATCAAAACTTCACACTCAAACTACAAAACCAGCTTAACAACTACACACTCGGTTTCCGCATATCAAAATTTGATTGTGGTAGGAAAATAATTAAACTAAAATACGTATGATATTGCTTGATTCTTACTTTATCTCATAAATAATTTGAAAAGTACAGTTTTTATATCGTGAAATATAGAATGTTTTGTTATGTAACTCAGATGTAACATTATGCATACACATCAATTTGAAATTGTGTTTTTTCAAAATATTTACTTTTGAACTTTTTAGTATTTTTCCTTAATTAAAATAAATACATGTAATGAAGTATAATTATTGCAAGTAAAAATAAAAAAAATCATACAATAAAGAGAAATCCTTCATATTTGTAAAGTCAAAGTGCAATTCGCCACGTCTCCGTGGAATTCTCATTCTTTAGAGACCTAATTTATAAAGATTGGTTGCGTGTGCGAGCCGCAAAGGGAAGGTTACTGAAATAATATCGAGACGATCCCTTGCACGATGTGACAAACCGGGCCGCTGCTAACCAAACGCGCGCATGTAGGCTGAAGGTAATTCGGCGTGAAGAAATTCGTGCGCAAACACTTCCCTTGTGGCGCCTCCGTCACCGCTTTTGGAGCAGCTGGCGGCGACGGCGGCGGCAGGCGACGAAACCAACGCCAGCCACGGGGGGGGTGGAGAGGTGTGCGAGGGGAGGGGATTGAGTGCGGGTGGCGTGAGGTGGGGCGAGGTGGTAGGGGTGTACAGGGGTAAGGGATAGGGGAGGGCAGTGCTGGAAAGGGGAGAGAGAGGGAAGGAGAGTAGGGGAGATGTTGACAGGGGAGACGAGGTAGCAGGGGAGAGGGGCAAAGGATGACGGCGATGCAAAGAGAGGGGAGGGGGAGGGGGAGGAGGGGCAAGCAGGTAGGGCGCGCGTGATGGCCTCGTGTGTCACGTGGAGCGCGAAGGCAACCGCCTGTGTGATGTACTACGCACCCGTCGGATGGGACTTTCCGCTGCCCCCGAAGCCTGCACCGCCACCTCACCTCGCAGAAGATTCCACACGCAATAACACGGTTATTTCCAGTTTGAAGTACATTACATTGTCTTCACACAATCAAACAGGGAGAGGGAGAGGGAGAAGGAGGGAGGGAGGAAGAGAGGGAGGAAGGGAGGGAGGGAGGGAGGGAGAGAGGGGAGAGGGAGGGAGAGAGAGACGGAGAGAGGGAGGGAGAGAGGGATGGAGGGCGAGGGAGAGAGGGAGTGAGAGGGAGAGTGGGAGGGAGAGAGAGGGATGGAGGGAGTGAGAGGAAGAGAGGGAGGGAGAGGGAGAGAGGAAGGGAGGGAGGGAGAGGGAAGGAAGGAGAGAGGGAGGGTGTGAGAGAAGGAGGGAGGAAGAGAGGGAGGGAGGGAAGGAGAGAGTGAGGGAAAGAGGGAGGGAGAGGGAGAGAGTAAGGGAGGGGGAGAGAGACGGAGTGGGAGAGAGGAAGGGAGGGAGGGAGAGAGGGAAGGAGGGACAGAGGGAAGGAGGGAGAGAGGGAAGGAGGGTGAGAGGGAGGGAGTGAGAGAGAAGGATGGAGGGAGAGAGGAGGGAGGAAGAGAGGGAGGGAGAGGGGAAGGGACAGAGAAAGAAGTAGAGTGAGAAAGGCAAGAGAGGAAAGAGGTAAATAGGGCGATAAATATATAGAGAGGGAAATAGAAGAAGTGAAAGAGAGCGAGAGAGGGACCGGTTAGAGATATAGGAAGGGGAAGAAAAGTTTGCGTCACGCCCGCGTGAGCGCGTTAAGAATACATATAAGACAGCGCAAGCGACACAAGATTCTTCCGCCATGGCTTGCGCTCGCTTCGTGTGCCTCTTCGCCGCCGTCTCTGTCGCGGCCGTCTGCTTCGTGGTGAGAAGAGCGCTTTGCCGAAGCAAGTCCCTCGGCGTCGATCTCAATCTGCCTTCCTCGCGCGATTTCGTACTCGTCCTTCTCTTTGTGCTGGTCTCGTTCTCGCACTGTCCTACGCCCTGTCCTCCGCTCGCTCTCTCCAGCGTCCGGCATGTTCCCATTGCTCGCTCGCTCCCACGCTCCATGTTCTCGATCGCCCTCTCGTCTCGCCCTCGCAATCGTAATCGCCATTGCACTCGCAATAGCCATCGCAATCAAAATCGCCCTCACAATCGTCGTCGCCCTCGTAAACGCCATTCCACTCGCAATAACCCTGGCTCTCACAATTAAAATCACCCCCGCAATGGTATTGGCCCTCGCAATCGCCATTTCACTCGCAATAACCCTCGCTCTCACAATTAAAATCACCCCCGCAATGGTATTGGCCCTCGCAATCGCCATTCCACTCGCAATAGCCCTTGCAATTGCAATCGTCATCGCCCTCGTAATCACCTTTGCATTCGCAATAGCCCTCGCTCTCGCATTTAAAATCGCCCTCGCAATGGTAATGGACCTCGCAATCGCCATTCCTCTAGCAATAGCCCTTGCAATTGCAATCGTCATCGCCCTCGTAATCGCCCTTGCATTCGCAATAGCCCTCGCCCTCCGAATTCAAATCGCCTCGCAATCGTCCTTTGCATCGAAGCTATTTTTGAGAAAATTTTGCAAACAGTGGCCTGATAGAAAATCCCTCCCGTTAAACGATCCTACGAAATTCGAAAGATCTGTCCGATGGATCTGACAAAGAACCCTTCAACAGGTGCAGGACGAAATCTAGACTCATATTCCCTAATAGATACGTATTCACTATTCTATGTGCTGTGGAGAAAAATGTTTCCAAAACGCACCGAATGTTACTGAAAAAATGTTCCATCTGGGGTGGTGCCCCGTTGGTAGGAGATACCTGGTTGAGGGAAAACCCCACAAACCAACGGGTAGGTCTGCCGCGTATATCGCCATCCAGCCAGCAAAGATCACCCCACGTCCCGCGATAAAAATGCACTACACTTACGTGACTAATAGCCCCGTCAGAAATCACTAATTAATCAATCAAACCAACAAACTCGATATCACAAAAAAAAACGGCCGAACTTGGTTGTTATTAACCTCGGCTAACGCGTCGGTTTACTAACTCCAACCGCGTCATTTGCTCTTTAGCAGCCTAATTTTGTATTAACACACTGTTATATCGAATATCTTAACAGACGAACTTGAAGTCACACCTAACGATCGGTGACTGTTGAAGCATCACAAACAATGGACTTGACTGATTATAAACCTCGCCTATCAGCTCAGTTGGCAATCTTCAACCAAGTCCGTTATTTTCTCATCGGCCTCATGAAGTTAATAACTATTCCATATTAAGGCACTGTTATATCGACGTAACGAAACCAAACAGAGGAACCACAAGCCACCCTTACGGCCGAAGTGTGTTGAGGAATCAAAAATAAGGAAATTGACTGGCTAAAATCCGCAACTATCGCCTCGGCTTTTCTAACATCAGCTGCGCCTGTTATTTGCTTTATATCGGCCCAATAATATTAGTAACTACGAGGCGCATCCAGAAAATTTCTCTCGGTCAATCAAAATCACAATTTTATGGGAAAACATTGTTTTAACAGACACGTCGCACGATTTTTCCTCATAATCACCATCAGAATTGAGATATCCACCATGCGCTTATCACTTGCATCCGTTTGTGATAAAAGACTGCCGTCTGTAAGTTGTGCAATTGTTTGACAGTCACCTGCGACACTGCGATGCGCGTAATACTCACTGGACAGGAATTTCTTGGGAGTAAGAAAAGACTAGCGTAGCCGTGCCAGAACTCTCGCATGCTACACCTCACCCTCTTCCTTATTTTCCCATTTCCATATTAAGCCTGTAATATATACTTTTCTTCCAGACCCCCCTTATCCTCCATCAAGCAACAAATATAAATTTTCTTAGAACTGCGGGAAATTTAGCTGGACGTTTTATAATAAAGAATAGGTGTTGGACACATTGCTTTATTTATTTATTTACAATCTTTGTATTTACTTACGTTTTGTATAGAAATTTTCATTCATTTGTGAAAAAAAACAAGGATAAATCAATTTTCTCTGCATTAGTAGCACTGCGTCGATGATGCATACATGAAAATCCGCATTGTTAAGATGCGTGCACGGAATTATCACGAGTGGGCAGACACTGAGTCTCTACAATTTATGATACTAGTGGATGGTGATAACGTCACATTAGGATTAATGGGATCTCAATAAGTCTGTACTAGAGTGCTCGTGCAAGAACTCGCGCATGCTATTCCCCATCCTCTTCCTTATTTTTTCATTTCTATGTTAAGCCTGTATTTTTCTTCAATTCCCTCTGATCCTGTCACTCGTTCTACACGTCACCATGTAGTTGATAACCATATAATACACCCTTGTCAATACAAACTATTCTTATATAACTTGATTATCTAGCAAAGAGAAACACCTGTGTAATTCAATCGCAGAGAATATCAAGTAATTAGTAATTTCACATACTGTTGCAGATTCTACAGGTTCTCAACAGGTGGGGGTAGAATCGAGAAACATCGAACGAACAAAAATGAAATAGAATAGTCAAGAAGATCTCATTCTGTAGATTACGGTGTGACAAATGTTTATTTTAGGTCTTTGGCCTCAAAATTTTAGTTTTGAAGGCTCTAGAACGCTTCGTTTAGGAGTTATATAACGATATTGATTCAGAAACCCTGACATGCGTTGCGGGTTGCATTTACATGAATATTTCGATTTTTTTAAAAACAAATACTTAATATCTTTAAAGTCAAAGTGCAATTCGTCACTTCTCAGTGCAATTTTTTTTCGTTAGAGACCTCGTTTATACAGATTGGTTGCGTGTGAGAGCCGAAAAGGGAAGGTACAGTAATCCCTCGACATCCGCGAATTTGCTGTTCGCGAGTTCCGAACATTCGCAATTAGAGAAATGCTACCGTTTTCAACATTCGCGAGTGCGTCTTTTGGTAATACTACAAATTTTTTTAAGAGAGCACATTTCATTTCCTTTATCAGCGTCGTCGCGGAAAAGAACTCGGCATATATCGGAGCTCAACGTATCACAAATATGTCAAAGATATCGGAGCTCAAAGTATCTGCAAAATATATCAAAGGTGGAATGTCAAATCACATTAATACATTCAACAACAGAATTGTAAAATAATTAATTTCTGTTTGCGTCAAATTGACTTCAATTTCTGTTGCGTCAAATTGAAGCCAATTTGACGCAACAGAAATAAATTATTTTACCCTTACCTTCAGGTAAGGGCGTCAAAACTGTTAATGGCGTTCTAAGACTTCAACAAGCTCTGGTGGAAAGGGCATTCGGACGTGATCCGAACATGGAAATATTAACTTCTTCCGTAAACAACTACTTGGTAACTTCGAAATTTAAGAGAAATAGAAACAGCAACTTTTCCATATTCGGATGTTAGAACAACGAGTAGGGTGAAGAAACAAAAAAATAATCAAATCTTGTATCCAATCACTTTCAACATTGAAAAATTTAAAATATTGTTTTATTTTTTCTCTTTGGCATACTCATTGTTAATTCTGTTTGTAGTACAACTTACGCAGTTCTTCTTAAATTGTTTTTCAGATATTTGTTCTTTCTTTTTTAAACAGTTTTTCGATGTCGAGGAACCTAACCCACTTTTCATCGTTAAAAGATAGTCTCAACATTCGCGGGTTTGTCATTCGCGATGCTTTTTGGAAACCTAACTCTCGCGAATGTTGAGGGGATTGCTGTATGCTTCTGAAAAAATATAGGAAACGATGAACATCGGGGGAGCGACATACGGGCAGTAGGGTGGCTGCCTTTGTATTGATTCAATGATGTTAGTGATTCCGGGCGCGTCAACTGCTAAGGTCATTAGTCCCGTAAGTGCAGTAAGCATGTTTTTTCCTCGACGAGGTGGCGGTAATCTTCCCCCGCAGGACGGTACCGACCTACCGTCGGCTATCGGGGTTTGGGGTTTTCCCTCAACCCGGTATCTCCCATCAGCGGGGCAGTGCCCCAGCCGGGACAAGCTCTAAGCTCCCGACCGGTCTCCAGGCATGAGTGGAAGTGTGCTAGTGTAAATGTATGTGTGTGTAAGAGGTGAGGAGGAGACAAGGAAGAGGAAGGAATGATCGCGCGCGGTCCGTGGCTCGTTTGTTAACTAACTGCTTCGGCTGTTGCGTGGTATTGATAGAAGAAACCATGGAAAACTACCGATCAGAGAAAATGGCTGCTGGGATTCTCCTAGAGACAGCTGCTGAATTCGATCTAGCTGACAAGCTAATGCCGAAAATCCTGCCACCGTCTGGACTCGAACTTAGGACCTCCCGGTGAGAGGCACTACACTGACATCAGTTGATGCCCTGAGCCACCTCTCCCGGTCTGCCTTTGTGAGACGAAACTTGTTTGGCCGAGCGTTATCAAGCAAAAAGTCAACATCCGCACTAAAAATATCGCGTCGGCTTTTCTGAATGGCCATTCGCAAATTTCTAATCGGTCAGCATTAAGCGTTTGGCGATAAACGCGATAAGATAACGAGTTGAAAACATTGTAACCTGTGGAGTTGTGAATCAGAACTTCACACTCAAACTACAAAACCAACGCAAAAACTATACACTATGTTTCCGTATATCAGAAACAAAATGTTTATAGGAAAATAATCAAACTAAAATTCGAATGATGTTGCTTGATACTTACTTTATCACATAAAAAATTTGAAAAGTAAATCCATTTTTTTAATCGCTAAATATAGCATGTTTTGTTATGTAACTCAGATGTAACATTATGCATATACATAACCAGGAAAACCCATCAGACGATGTTCTGCCCTTCATCTCCCTCTTTCCCCTCCAATCACCCTTTCTCACTGTCTCTCCCTCCCTCCCTCACCATGTCTCTGTCTGTCTCTCTCATTCACATTCAATTGCAGACTCTGCACGTCTCGGAGCAGGTGAGGTAAAATCGGAAAGCGCCGGATCAGCAAAAATGTAATAGAATGTTCGAAAATAGCTCATTCTATAGATTACGGTGTGAGAAACGTTTCTTTGAGGCCTCGAAATTCTAGTTTTTAAGTCCCTAGAACGCCTCGTTTAGAATTTATGTAACGATACAGATTTCAAATGCTGCCAAGTGGGTTGCATTTGACGTGGATATTTAGTTTTGTTCTACAGCACCAGTGGAGTTACAGCAGAATTAACAACACATAAACCTTCTGGGTGAAAAAAAAACACGTTTGATGGAGATCGGTCCAACTTTCAAACACGAAAACAAACTTCAACTTTCATGGAGATCGGTCCAACGGTGTCGGAGTTTAGCTCTTATATACAGCGTGTCCGGGGAGGAAACGTCGAAAATAAGCTCTTCTAAGACAGTTCTAAGCATAATTTTGTCTAATAAACTACGTGGATATTCCGAATGTTTGAGCCGCAATGAGCACTCAAAAGTTGGTTTGAAAAATTGATATATATATATATATATATATATATATATATATATATATATATATATATTTTGACGGTACTCCGGCAACACAATCCTTTTTGTTTTGGTGGGACCTGAAATGCACAGGGGTCTTGGCTAGGAGGAGCCGTGACTCGGGATCACATGTGAGGTAAATTTTAGCAACCCCTTTTTGTAACAATTTTGGATTTATTCCAGATAATGAAACTCCCACGTCCAACAAATACAAATACACAATAAATCAAAATACTGATCTTCCCAGATATCATTGATGAATTACCAAACTCAAAACTATTAAGCCTTTTGCGATGGGATCCCTCGTTTACTGAAGGTAAAAGCATTTACTGTACAAGAAACACATAGCACTTTACCATTTCCCCTTCCAAAAAGGCTTAAAATTACTTTACAAAAAAAATCAATTCCTTTTCTTCTTCTCTTGATTGAAAACTATGTTACATAATATAGCAATTTTGATTTACATTTAACTGTCTTTCTCCTTTTTTCGACTTGGAACATGGAAACTCTAATTAATCACTTCCCTCCTCGATTCTGGTAATCAGTTCTCATTACTTAAATATGTCCACTCCTTTTCTTTCTCTTTTCACTCTCCCCAAAATGAAGTCTGTAATACTTTACGTGCGCCGTCCGACGGGTCTGCTGCAAAGGTCGCGCACACTCGCGCGCCGCCACCTCGGAAGCCCAGCCGCCACGCGCCGCCAAAGGCGAACTCCAGCCGGGCCCGAGCCCTCTCGCGTTGCCTCCACAGAACGTCCAACCACGTTCCGTCTTCTCTGCTTCTCGTCCGACTCCCGAATTCTTATACCGTTCGTGCGTCCGTATCCTCAAGCGCGGTAGTCGACACGAGCCTATCGTTTTACTGCGGTCCTCGGTTCGCACTATCTGCCGTGTGATAACCACTTAACTCAGTTTTCTAAAACTCACTTTTAATAAACTTAACTTTGTCCATTCTAGCTATTTCATTACAGTTCATCTTCTATTCCTGCCTTACGAAATATCACCTTCACTTTTAACATTCAACCGTCTACCTCTCCCGAATCTAACATCTGCCTACTCTAGATGCCGCCGCCTAGATACTGACTAGGCACCTCCGTCCGGTGACGCTGCTCAGACCAGAAGAAGAGCGATTCCCTTATGGTCAGCCGCACTTCCCCTCTTTTCCCCCTCTCTACCTGACATGAGTGGGGGTCACACTCCTTCTCGCCAGCGAACGCTTCTCCGGACGCGCGCAGCTTTGCGCGGTCTTTTGAATTCTTGTTCTTCCTTTTTCGTCTCTTCCTTGTCTTTTATCCTCACCCTCATTCACGTATCACATCACCCCCCAGGAACATTAAGATTTTTTTTCCGTGACAATAAAAAAAATCTTCATTTTACAACAACTGTCATTTAGCTAATCCGTTAAATCATAAACCCTAATAACAATATGCATCGAGCTTCACTTTCTTCTCACAACCAAACAAAAGACATCTCAAATAAATCTTCTAACGTCTCTTCTTGAAAAACTATTCACACAAATAAATACTAACTTGAAAGTTTTCTTGTCTTCTCAATTAAGACGGGCATGGACGCAAATTATCAATATCGTACTGCCCTATCATCCTCTAATGTTCATCTACTAATTCCACTACATCATTGACTTGATCATATCCTCCCACTAAGTTCTAACTGATAATTCGTAACTGGATTCACATTCTCCTCGAAAACATACTCTTGTTCTATCAGCAACCGTACAAATTCGCTCTTCCGATCTTCAAATAAACTCTTGTTACCACTACCTTGCTCTTTTATTACATCTTCTACACCCCCATTCTCGATTCTTGCCGCATAGATATCCATCTCTTCTTCACTTTCTTCTTCCTCTCCCTCTTCCTCTCGCCCCACATTCACCACGATCACCTGGTCGCGTATGGTAACGATGCCTCGGCTCACGTCGATCACGGCCACATGTTCTGTTAGAAAGTCCGCGCCCAATATCATCGCATACATAAGTTTCTTCACCACTAATACAATTATTTCATACCTCCGTCTCCCGACGATGACGTCAAGCATTACTTGCTTGGTGATGGGACCCGATCTTGTCTGCGTCGCCCCCACCACAAACGACCTATTCATCGGTAACATTTTTATTACCTCGCCCGTTGCAACTAATTCTTCATAAAACTCCTCCGAAATTACAGACGTGACGCACCCCATGTCAACCAACGCCTCAATTCTAATACCTGCGCATGATACGGCTATTGTCGGACATTTTCTGACTTCCTTGCGGCTTGTTTTCTTCCTGTTCCAAGGCCCATCTTCATACTCGACTGTGTGAAATGTGCAAATTGGGACCTCATTAACTTCTGCCCTTCACACGTCCGTAGTGGGGTCACCCTTCAATACGGACTCCCTGTGTTTAAATTCACGGCTGCCGATCTACTAGTACTTGGTTGTATATTTTCTATCACCCCTTCCTTTCTTTCATCTTCTCCAGTCACGTCGTGATTGTCCGCCTTCTGTCTTCCCATCTTCTCTCCTCGCTGGTTTGGTCTCTCCGCCTCTTCTCGGTCTCTCCCCGACCTATCCGATGTACTACTAGTCTTCCGTGCGCCTGGATGTTTATTCTGGACCGCCACGTGAACAACATTCACATTCGCATTTTTCTTTGGTTTCGCCATATTAGCGAAAGTAAGGTCGTAGCTCCCAAGAACACTCTGGAATTTTTGCAAGTCAGTAAATCCTACGCTACGGAGTTAATTCTGAATGGACACCGGAAACTGGCTTGTTAAAATGCAGATTATCTCCTGGTCACTAACAGTTGGTGATAACGACTTGAATTCCATTATCCTCTGCGTTGCGTAATCTCTCATACTACCACGTACTGGCGTGTAGTAACTATTCAATAATCGAAACTTGCAATTCATCTGAATCTCGTCGCTCCAATACCTATCGAAAAATCTAATCTTGAATTCTTCTATTGAAGATGGAAATTCAGACAGCGTATCGGCCCACGTACGTGCATTGCCTTGTAGCATTTGAAAAAGTAACAGCGCTTTTCTATTTCTCACTAAAAGATGTCGCGAAATACCTTTCCACGACTCTCATGAACGCATGCGGATTTTCGTTGCCGTCTCCATGAAATTTTAAAAATTGCGGTAATGGCGCGTGTGGCAATCCACCTACTACCGTTGGAGTCGCCCTGACTTCTTTCAACCCTTCGATTTCTGTTCGTACTGCCGCTACCTGGGTTTCATATTGCTTGACGGCGCGCGTCGCTTCGACCTTTGTTTCTACTAACTGTACCGCCGCCGCCAACTCGCTGCGATTTTCCGCCGCGGTCGTTTCTGCAGAGCGCGATACCTCATTGACCGATTCACGTATTTCCGAGATATTCTGATCTTGTTCATCTATTCTCTCGTCTACGTGAACCCTCAAATTAGCGCTTACTTCTTCTTTTACTGCCTTTACGCGTTCTTGCATTACCCTCTCCTGGCTTTCAAATCTTCCAGAAATTTCCAAAGTAAGTTTTTCCGCTAATTTTCTATCCCTTTCTCTCTGTTCTTCTAACAATTCATTCTTGATTTCCCTAAACATGAACCTATTACGTTCTTCGGTCGTCTTCACAAACGATTCCATAACCTGCCTAAACATGTTAAACATCTCCATCTTTTCTTCTTCTCGTGCCGGGGTTGCCTTCCTAATCTTCCTTCTGGCTCCCCCCTCTCTACAGATTCCCTATGCTCCTGCTCCCTTCTCTGCTTATCAGGATCATCTAACTGTAACAACGACAACTGTTCAATGATATCGGCCCCACTTACCTCGCCTACTCTTTCCTCCCCATCGTCCGAATCGCTTTTGCACTCCCTATACTGCATATCTCTACCCCCTTCCATTTCCAAGCCGTAAGACACAATTCAAATACAAAATACACTGTCAAAACTCAATACACAATTCACTTGTCACACACACAGTGTGTGAACGCTTCTCCGGACGCGCCCAGCTTTGCGCGGTCTTTTGAATTCTTGTTCTTCCTTTTTCGTCTCTTCCTTGTCTTTTATCCTCACCCTCAAGTACGTATCACAATATATATATATATATATATATATATATAATTTTGTTTTTTCTCACGCAATATTTATTTCTGAATTGTTTTACTATTTTCCCTTAACTAAAACAAAAAAATTTAAATGAAGTGTAATTATTGCAAGTAAAAAAAAAATCATCCAATAAAGGGTTAACGTCTTTTCCACAGATGTACACCATTGAAGGCGACAAGTACATCTTGCGTCCGTCGCGCCGGCCGATCCCGCTGTCTCGCCTCTGGCAGCGGACGCCGCGCGGCGCCACCTGCAAACGCGCGCTCGAGCACACTGCGCATGCGCGGCCTCGCGAGCCAACCGCCGTGGGCGCCAATGTGACGTCAACCGCCACCAGCCAATGGCGCAACGCCACCCGCGCGCACCGGAAAGCTCCCGAGCTCACCCTCTCCCTCTTTGTCGTCGCGTGAAGACAGGCTTGCCACCAGGGTTGCCAGATTGGGGAATTTGGTCCCCCAAATGGGGATTTTATTTCGTTGTGGGGGAAAGAGCGAGGGACATGCATGACGGGGAAACGTTTGGGGATTTTTAGGGGAAATTATTTTCATCCGGATTCGAGATAAAAGTATTATTCTCTCAATTATTAATAAAAAAGAAAAAAATTGACGTCATTTTCTCTAATTTGTATGTACCAAAAAGAAAAAAATAAACGACAGGTCTAGAGAAAGAAAAAAAGAAGACAGTGTAGGGCTTCGAGGAGCTTGATGATTGGTGGATTTGAATTATTTGAACTTCGGGGACAGCCAAGAGAATTGCCAGGGACAACTCAATTGTCTTAATTTGTAAAATATTTTTCGGTTGAAAGTTGGGGATTTTTGTTTCATTTGAGAGGTTATTTGGAGAAATGTAGTAGTGGTGTGGAAAGACCTCATAACACATCTGGCAACTCTGGCCTCGGAGGCCAGCTGCCGTGGGTGACAATGTGACGTCACTCGGCGCCACCAGCCACTGGCGCAACGCCACCTGATTGAATTGAATTTAATTGAATTGCCTTAATTTACGTGGCGAGACTCAGGCCATGAGGCCTGCTCTTCCGTCTGACCACGCAAATTTTGTTACACTCCTTTCACTAACTATCGGAAAGAAGGTATTACTGAGGCGACGAAACCGGCGATTTGAATTTAGCTCAGAGGCGTCATTTAGGCTTGAGGATCTTTTACATGCAAGTAAATCTACTAACACTACTAAATCTACTAACAAGGGACAGCCGGCTTTACTTCCCCTCCGAAGGAAGGCGTACGAAGGATTTTTCGCCCCTAAAAATCCACGGCTTCGATCGGGTTTGAACCCGCGAACTTGGATATAGCAGTCCGTTACGCTAACCGCTACACCATCGCCGCATCGCCATCGCCATCGCCACCTGATCACGCCGTAAAACTCCCGAGCCCACTCTCTCCCTCTTTGTCGTCGCGTGAAGACAGGCTTTCGACTATCCTTGGCTTTTCATTTCTTGGCGCGTGAGGGCCTGTCTTCACGATGGAATATCTCAAGCCATTTCGCGTTTTTCTCGGTTGTGCCGCTAGATCTCGCATGATCGCCAGCACTGCTTCATACAGTCGCGATCATGCGACGCCTAGCTACACAACCGAGAACGACGCGAAATGCCGTGAGATATTCCGTTGTGAAGAGAGGGCCCCACGCGCCAAGAAATAAAAACGCAAGCATAGTCCGGCAACGGATGGGTTGGGTCCGTGACAGCCACGACGTAACAAAAACTTTAGGCAGATTCGTAGGCTTCCGCGGCCGGAGTCATTGTGTTCTTGGCTGTCCGGGATGAGCCGCGTCTCAGTCGGCTTCGCTGACGTTTCGGCCATCTTGCTGTGGCCTTCTTCAGAGCTATACTGCTCTGCTGACGCGGCTCATCCCGGACAGCCAAGAACACAAAAACTTTAGGCATTTACATACAAATAACACCAGAAGCCTGTTCGTCTCTCTTCTATTTACAAATGAAACGTTCAGTGTGGTAGTTGTTTCCATATAGGTCGTATACGGGATTATATGCGTAATTGCTTCCTGCTTGGGTCTCTCAGACCCAACACATCCGTTCGTGTAATTGTAATCGGACAGGCACGTATTAGCATCTACACGCAAGCTTCCGCGGCTCGAGTTCATTTCTTCTCGGCTGTCCGGGTGACGCCGCGTCGTTGGCAGAGAGGCCGACGTTTCGCCTAACATGTCGTAGGCTTCCTCAGGGCAGTGACCATCGTCACTGCCCTGCATCGTCGTCACTGCCCTGAGGAAGCCTACGACATGTTAGGCGAAACGTCGGCCTCTCTGCCAACGACGCGGCGTCACCCGGACAGCCGAGAAGAAACGTATTAGCATCATTAGAATTATTTATTGTTGCGATATAGATAATTATGTTATTTTTGTGTAGCTCCGTACGTATGACTAAAGTCAAATTGAAGTGTAATGTCAGAAATGAGTAAATCCTTCCAGTGATATGACGAGGATGGTTTCAGGGAGGCCTCATTTTGCTCCTCCTTAAATCTACGTAATATTTTTTGTTGAGAATAAAAAATGCCTAATATATTAACAAAAACGTTTTCTTTTATATCAAACTAACATAATGAAGTCCTGTGACAATGATATAAACAAAATATTTACTATGTGATTCTATTTTTTAAACGAGGTCTCTCAGGCCCAGCCCATCCATTCGTGTTATATTTTTGCACCCATCCGTTGCGGGCTAGGTTTGCCAGATGTTCTCTATTTGAGTAAACTGTTCACTACAGTACAGTCTCAGTAATTTGATTGATTGATTGATTCGTGTTTCCGGGCGCGTCAACTGCTCAGGTCATTGGTCCCGTAAGTGTAGTGCGTGTTTCCCCCCGGGAGGTGGCGATGATCTGTTCCCCGCTGGATGGCGAGATCTGGCGCCGACCTACCGTCGACTAGCGGGGTTCTCCCCTCAACCACCAGCGGGGCACCGCCCCAGCCGGGACAAGTTGTAAGCTCCCGACATGTCTCCCGGTATGTGTGGTAGTGTAGTGCATGTTAGTGTAAGTGTGTGTGTAAGAGGGAGAGGATAGGACAAGGATGAGGAAGGAAAGATCGCGCGCGGTCCGTGGCCCGTTTGTTAGGGTACTGCTCCGGCATTCGCCTGGTGTTGATCGGAGAAACCACGGAAAACTACCGATCAGAGCAGCCGGTCGCTAGAATTCTCCTCCAGACAGCGACTGAATTCGTCCTAGTTGACAAGCTAGTGTCGAAAATCCTGCCGCCGTCGGAACTCGAACCTAGGACCTCCCGGTCAGAGGGACTGCAGTGACATCAGGTTGATGCACTGAGCCATCTCTCCCGGTCAGTAATTTGAGGAGGACGGGACCGGGCCTAGCTCGAATGAATGAAAACTAGTACCATCGAAAATAATTAATTTATTAAAATAGAAGTATAAACACAATTTGTAAATGTCAAAGTATGAATATTGCAATAAAAAATTAATGTTCAATATTATTACATTAATTGCTGCAGATATGTTAAATAAATCTTAAAGAAATCGTCAATTCTTTTTTAAGTACATTGTTTATTTTACGTGCGGCAACATCATGCCATCTTCTGAACATGACATTGTCAGCTGGAGTTGCCCCCTGTTGTTGTTCTACGTTCCTCGTGACGACCTCTAGCGCAGCAACACACTCCTTGCGACTCACACGCACGGCCGTGCCGCTAGGAGTCGCATGATCGCGACTGTATCGAGCAGTGCTGGCGATCATGCGCCTCCTAGCGGATTTCGAGAACGACGCGAAATACCGTGAGATATTCCATTTTATTGACACCCTCCCCCGTGCGCCAAGAAAGAAAAACCGAAGTATAGCCGTGACCGAAGGAAATAGAAAGCTAATACTGGAAAATTGTGCCATTCTGTAGCTAATACGAGAAAATTGTGCCATTCTGTAGCATCACTAGTTTCAATAAGAGTTGCGAAAATTGTAGACAGGAAGGGAAAGAAGAAATTCAAAAACAAATACACGTAATGATAGTTTCAATATTTTAGACAAGAATATTTTGTTAATGAAAATACTGTCAAATACAAAACAAGTGTCATACTCTATACTCTATGAAAAGACGTCACTGGAGAAAAATACTTGAATGATAAGTACAAATGCCGAGACAGACTATAATTCGACGTGAAATTGCCCTATCGTTTCCTGGATCCATTTGCATAGCCGTAGGATTCGAATATACAAACCATCCTTGTAGTTAAAACCGATAACCGTTGGCTCTTGTTCGTTTTCTTGGATAAGAAGACCACCAGAATCTTTCTGCAAAGCAAAAAAATGAAAATTATGAATACCACAGGTTTGTATTCTCACTCTCAATAAACTGAATTTTAGAACCATTATCTAAAAAACGTGGAGGCTAAATAAATGAATAGGCCAATTTTAAACATTTTCACGTATAGAACATTTTATAATAATTTGTTGGTCCAGGGAAAAATGGTTCTAAATTATAAACAATTGAAAATTTTCAAGTACGGCATGCGTTTCAAGTGCAGAAAACTTCATACGAGGTGCTACCCAAAATATCGGAGAATTTCACTGTAAAAATCAGAAAACTATACTTACAACCTGAAGTTCTCCGTCCCCTTCAAAGTCATCTTAGGCATGTAAGCAACGATCCCAGTGTTGTTCCCATTTTTGGAAACATTCCCAGAAGACCGCAAATTGAAGGGTGTTCATAACCCGTTGCGATTTTACTTGGATATCTTCTATGGAGTGAAAATGTCGGCCTTCCAACGCGATTTTCATCTTCGGGAACAGGCAAAAGTCGCGCGGGGCTAGGTCTGGTGAGTAGGGAGATTGGGGACAGTTTCCATGTTGTTTTCGGGCACCAGTCTCCCTTCTTCCAACAACTCTGGTCATTTGCGCCAAACATTCTCCCTCAAAACCTCGCAGTAAAACTGTCCGTAGAGTCTAACCAGTGGAACAAACTATTTATCCACAATTCACGTATTTTCTTGATGATTTCCTGTGTTGTGCGTGCTGACGGTCGACCAGAATGTTTGTCATCTTCCACAGATTTTCAGCTTTCCTTGAAGCGTCTGAACCACTCAAATATTCTTGCTTGACTCAGTGCACACACTCCAAATGCGTCTGTCTGCAGACGGTGGGTTTCAGCTGCAGTTTTCTTCAACTTGAAACAGAATTTGATGGAAACCCGTTGCTTCTTGACGTTATCCATTTGGCAATTGGCAGAAGCATTTAACACGTCCTGACACGCGCCACTATTATTCAAAACTGGATTTGCCAAAAATGATGCAATCGCAGTAGCTAAGATATGTACCTAGATAAATGTAGCGAAGTAATGTACTGCCACTGGTTTGACCGGTACAATGAAATTCTTGGATATATTGGGTAGCACCTCGTACATAAATAAACTAGTGAAGCTAAAACAGCACATACTTTCTCGCCTTTAGTAATAGTTATGTAATACTATTTATACCACAATTTCATTCCGATTTCACATAAATAAACTAGTGGAGCTAAAACAGCACATACTTTCTCGCCTTTAGTAATAGTTATGTAATACTATTTATACCACAATTTCATTCCGATTTCACATAAATAAACTAGTGGAGCTAAAACAGCACATACTTTCTCGCCTTTAGCAATAGTTATGTAATACTATTTATACCACAATTTCATTCCGATTTCACACATCTCACTCATCATTTTTGGTAAAACCCTTGTCAAATCGTCCAACAATTGGTGCAAACACTAAATATTTTCAAACGAATATCAACACAAATTTGACAATTGGACGATGTTATGCATCAACCGGCTAAGCGACATTTTGAAAAAAATGTGTGACATACCAACATGTCACATACTTTTATGCACTAATATCTGTCGTAAATGGGATGAATTACAAGGGTAAACAAAGAGGAATATGGCGCCCTAGCAACGGCAGTCGAGTGGTTGTCAAGGTCAATAAACTTCATTCGGGCCTTGAACCTGAGGGGTGCGGCTACCTGATAGTGTAAGCGGCGAAGAGATTGGTTGAAAAAAGCAATGACAGTCTAGGGCGTAGCTAGTCGATTTGGTAATCAACTGAGGGATTGGCCAGGGGGAGAGTGACAGTCTATTCATGACGGAAGTGCGTCGTTTTTTTTTTGCTGGTAAAAAACAGTAGAGGAGATAGGCCGAGTTTTGAAGGCCTGAAGAGAAAGATTTTTTTACATTCGGACATATGCCGTGGTGCTGTGCGGGTCGCTCGCGGATAATTAATGTTATGAGATGGGGACTTGTAAATTTCTCTTTAAAATGAATAGTTCTCGGACTATGAAGTTTTGTGATGTGTGGAAATTAGAACTTGTAAGACTTTGAGAATTCTTGAGTGCGACGAATGGAACTTAAACTTTGAACTCATATGAATTCGTTTGCAACAGGACTCGGAATATTTGTTAATAAGCAATAGTTTGTTGAACTTTAATATTTTGCGTCACTTAGTCGGTAAGAACTGGGAACTTTCGCAGTAAATTGAAATAGAACGGTCAGATATTTGAGGCGGTGAGGGTTGGTGACTCGACAGCAGTTGTGAAGAGCAGAAGAAAAGAAGCTGGTATTTGGACTTGGAATTCTCGTCACCGGATGAAGAGAAACTGGTTCTGCGGGCGTCATCGAACAAGCGCGCGCGAAGACGGGTGCTGAAGTATGAGGTTCAGAAAGGTCATGACCAAAAGAACATTCTGTATTGTTATTATTTTTATGTAATAATTTTTGCCTGGCAAATTGAATGAACTGTTAAGTTTCTTTTGAAATAGAAAAGATGCTTTTCATTTGGCCAATTCCAGTTAATAAGTAGCTAAACATAATTTTTCAGATTCCTCGCCACTGTATAGATGGCAGATCGAAAAATCGGCTATCAGTCGGTAATAGCGATTATTTCTTACGAATCCCATCGGCCCAGCTAGCCGGATATTTATTCTATTTTAGATAGCAGCTGAAGCGTTAATTTCAATAATAATAAACGTAACCTTTTCCTGGCGCCCATATTTAACATAAATTCGGAACGGGTTACGTCGAATTTTTATATAAGCAGTTTGGGTGCAAGGGCAGGACGTTTTAAAATTGATGATTGTTTCAAATGAGATATGGACGCCATCAATTGCATTGGACCCTGTTCTAAGTGTACGCAAAATTTTGGCGCCAAATCTATAACAATAGCCTTATAATTAATGAAAAATGTAAACGCCATCAGTCACATCAGGGATTTTATGTTTCGCAACAACCGACTATCATTCTAGACCTTCAAATCTGCTGTTCTTAATTTCACATTATACAGGTAAGTGCCAGATATTTCACTCATGTTTGTGTAGTTTGACGCTTCAATGAATGAAATAATTAAATTACAGTTTTTCGAGCTGAAAATGAAACCTTGAACTGTAATGAACCTTTGAACACGATTATCTCAAAACGTGTATGATGTCGCATAGCCGGTTGATGCATAACACCGTCCAATTATCACAGCTATTCATACAGGCACATCATGCCCCGACAATAAGATGTAATTCACAAAAATTAGCTCCCGAGTCGAAAATCCTGCACCGGTCGGGAGAGGACCCAAAAGATCTACTCATCATACGCATCGCAGTGACATCAGTTCACGCTCTTAACCACCTAATCCCGCGATAAATATAGAGAACACTAGGAAAACCCGACGGACGTTGTTCTGCCCTTCATCTCCCTCTTTCCCCTCCCATCACCCTTTCTCACTGTCTCTCCCTCCCTCCCTCTCCCTGTCCCTGTCTGTCTCTGTCTCTGCCGCTCTCTGTCCCTCTCATTCACTTTTACTTACAGATTCTGCACGTCCCTGTGTAGGTGAGGTAATATTGGGAAGCGCCGGACCAGCAAAAGTGTAATAGAATGTTCAAGAAGAGTTCATTCTGTAGATTACGATGAGAGAAGCGTTTCTTTGAGACCATCGGCCATTAAATTTTAGTTTTTAAGTCCATAGAACGCCTCGTTTAGGAGTTATTTAACGATATAGATTCAAAATGCTCCCGAGTGTGTTGCAGGTTGAATTTGACGTGAATATTTAGTTTTGTTCTAAAGCGCCATGTAGTGGAGTTACAACAGAATTAAAAACACCTAAACTTTCAGGGAGAAAAAAACACGTAGAAGTGCCAACTTTCATGGAGATCGGTCCAACGATGTCAGAGTATTTCTTTATATATACAGGGTGAGTCACGTAACTTTAGCATCTCCTGTAACTTTTGAATGGTTGAAGATATTGCAATGCAGTTTTCACGGAAGTGAATGAGGGAATGGGGCTAATTGATATGTGAATTGATTTCTCTTTTATCACTTGTATTTTACGAGATATTTGAGGTAACTTTGTTTTTTCAAATGGGACTGTACATATTTTTTCAGTCTATCATGACAAGCGTAAAAAGACAAATCCAAAGATATAAATATTGTCATATGTTAGATAAGCATTTTTTTGAGTAATTGGGATTTTTTTTGCGACTAGTGTTTAACGGATATTTTCATTGTAACTGTCAGCCCCACAAGGTCACGCAGCGCTCCCCCAGCAAACGCGGGGTCGGGAAAGGGAAAGGATTTTAGTACTTGAGGATACGAAAAATATTCCCAAAACTGTTGCATTTTTTCCTGAACTCTCCTTTCCATCCTGATCCATTTTCAGATATTTTGTGTTTCTTAGGGAATGAAAATACGGATTTGTCTTAAGTAGTATTTATTGAAATAAGATTATTTTCTCCCTAAGTTATTATTATATTCTTATTAACATTGAAATTGTTTGCTCAAAATACGCAATATTTTTTGTACAGTTTTAATTATTTATTCTTATAGTGCTTTGTTTCAAGATCCTATTAATACGTATCTTACGAAACCCCATTAAATGGAGTTGAAGTTATAAACAATTTTATTACGATACAAACTTGTGACAAATCCTTATTTTCTATCCTTTAATTCCTTCAATCAAAGAAAGGCGAACATCTGAAAATGCGGAAGGATGGAAAGCACAGTTCAGGAAAAAACTGCAATGGTTTTGTGAATATTTGGAATGTGTTTCATATCTTCAAATCTCCCTTCCCCTTGCCCGGGCGCGCGGTGCTGGTGGAGCGCTGCGTGACCTTGTGTGGTGGACTATTCAAAATGCCCGATAACCCCAGTCGCAAAAATCAAACTTAATCAAAAAAATGCTTATCTAACATATGGCAATATTTATATCTTTGTATTTGTCTTTTTACGCTTGTCATGATAGACTGAAAAAATATGTACAGTCCCATTTGAAAAAACAAAGTTACCTCAAATATCTCGTAAAATACAAGTGATAAAAGAGAAATCAATACACATATCAATTAGCCCCATTCCCTCATTCACATCCGTGAAAACTGCATTGCAATATCTTCAACCGTTCAAAAGTTACAGGGGGTGCTAAAGTTACGTTGACTCACCCTATATATATATATATATATATATATATATATATATATATATATATATATTGACCGTATGGTCAAAAGACCATTATTACGCAAACAACGACATTCAAAATTGGCGCGTGGAGGACGAATCGGTCGATGGGAAAATCAACCGGGTCAGTGAACCCACGCACTGAAGGACGGAATCGATCGAACGGCGGAAGGCGGAAGGTCAGTTGGGAGAGAACGGTCGTGAGGCAAGGACGAAAGATGGCAACGGAAAAGTAATGCGGAGACGATATGATAGAAATCGGCGGTGATCGAGCCAAGGTGAACAATAGGAATGAAAAGTATTATGAGTTAGGTGAGGAAAGTGACTGATGATTATCGTAAGTGTGATCGAAGAAATATAATAACAGAAATTAGTGAGGAAAGTGCAAAGTTACGAGGACACGTGGGTGATACGGCGATCGTGGCATGGTGAAATGGAAATTAGAACATTGATGGTGATAAAAACGATTTCGGATGGTCTAGAGCGGCGGAGAAGATACGAAGAAAGAATAATTTTGTCACGGAAGGGGACTAAGACATTTGAGAAGAGAAATCACGTATCTAGTAATCATCAACCAGTCGGTGCAATTACGCGTGCGCGGTACAGTAGTGTAGAGTTCTACGAGCAGAAACCGCAATTCCAATATTTGGAAAAAGGAGTTGGCGGCGAGATAGCGCCGGCGTGGGATTACGATCCGTTGGTGAACACGTGCACGGACGCAGAGCGACGGCGGGTGCCAAGGTCATCTTACGGCAGCGGACATCGGAGAACGAGACGTCGCGTGTGGCGTCGAGCGGGAGGCAGCAACAACGGATTACACCAGATAAGTTAACGAGAGTTACAAGTAAATATGGGGGGCGAATGTGGTGACCGCAGATTCAGAATGCTCATTAGAGTAATAAAAGGAAAATTAACATTGTCTGTGACAAGAGCGTACGATATGTGGTTACAGAGAGGGGGAATGGAGACGTAATATTGTTGGGAAATTTATTTGATTTATAACCCGTTGATTTATAACCCGGATGATAGTATAAAAGGGAATAAGGAATGTATGATAATGAGAAACAACCAGATAAATATCATGTAAATTAGTTAGTTAGCTGTTCATTGACGATCAGTAATAATTTAAGTGTAATGTCAATTGTGTCATTTTAATAAATCCTGTTTTTCTGTTACAAAAAGATAAATCAAGTTCAGTCATGCTTATCAATAGCATCCCCCTAAAAGAATTCCTTGACCGTAAGAAACAAACAAAATTATGATGTGTGTATCCCTGACTACCTATCAAGGTAAGAACGGTCGCAATATATATATATATATATATATATATATATATCATATATATAATATATATATATATATATCAATCAAGCTTGGCAACGTCGCTTGGCGACATGCGCGTGAGAGAGAGTTGGTAACAAGACTCCGTGCTGTGTGCATCGATATTATTGTATTGATGCATACAAAGGCTAGCAATCGGCAATTGTATTGATTCAGGTTAGTTTTAATCTTTAGTTTTAAGCCTATTTGTTCACATTATATTTCTGGACTTCGCTAATCTGTACGTAATATTTATATTACAGTTGTTTACTGCACCTTACATGTGTCGATTCTTACCCTGAACTCCGCTCCCTTGGATCTCTTTATATTGTGGCTTACAAATCAATACAATAACATCGATGCACACAGCTCGGAGACTTGTTACCAACTGACTCTCACGCGCATGTCGCCAAGCGATATATATATATATATATATATATATATATATATATATATATATAGAGAGAGAGAGAGAGAGAGAGAGAGAACGATTAAACTCACCTCGGCGGAGGGCGACGCTAGGCTGAGCTTTTGGCCTGAGTTGCTGCAGAGAGATGTGCGGTCCAGCGGGAGGTCTTTCAAGTCCAGGTGCCCCTGGCACTCGACTTCATCGAGCAAAGGGACGTTCGAGTACACCAGCGTCCTCTTGCCCTCACGCCTGCAATCACACACCAATCACGTTGCAATACATTGAGAGTGAAGGCTTGCGTACACCAGCGTCCTCTTGCCCTCACGCCTGCAATCACACACCAATCACGTTGCAATACATTGAGAGAGAAGCCTTGCGTACACCAGCGTCCTCTTGCCCGCACGCCTGCAATCACACACCAATCACGTTGCAATACATTGAGAGTGAAGGCTTGCGTACACCAGCTGCCTCTTGCCCTCACGCCTGCAATCACACACCAATCACGTTGCAATACATTGAGAGAGAAGGCTCACGTACACCAGCTGCCTCTTCCCCGCGTGCCTGCAATCACACACCAATCACGTTGCAATACATTGAGAGAGAAGGCTTGCGTACTCCAGCGACCTCTTGCCCTCACGCCTGCAATCACACACCAATCACGTTGCAATACATTGAGAGAGAAGGCTCACGTACACCAGCTGCCTCTTCCCCGCGTGCCTGTAATCACACACCAAGCACGTTGCAATACATTGAGAGTGAAGGCTCGCGTACACCAGCTGCCTCTTGCCCCCGCGCCTGCAATCACACACCAATCACGTTGCAATACATTGAGAGAGAAGGCTCGCGTACACCAGCTGCCTCTTGCCCTCCCGCTTGCAATCACACACCAATCACGTTGCAATACTTTGAGAGAGAAGGCTTGGGTACACCAGCTGCCTCTTGCCCTCGCACCTACACGCACACACCAAACACGTTGCAATACATTGAATAAGACAGCTTCCGTGGACCGTGCCGGTGTCTACTTGGCTATCTGTGAGACGCCGCGTCCTGGCCGTTTTGGCCAACATTAAAAAAAATACTATTTTTTAACGTTGACGCTTCTGGTAAGTTAGGAGTTAACAAGTGATGGGTGAAGTATTAGTGGGTCAGATGTATCACTATGATGGAAATATGTAGCCATTTTTAAAACTCATCAGTTGGAAACTCCTAACGATCCGGCAGGTAGCCCGTTCAGGCAGCTCGGTCAGGTAGATCGGGCAGGCAGTCCGGTTGGAGTGACCGTTCAGACGAACCGGTCAGACGGACCGGTTAGGCAGACTGGTCTGACCAGGAGGACAAACGTTTTGAAATTAAATTCTCTCTCTGAGAGAACTCTAAATGCGTGAATTTCAGTTACAATCCAGGCATTGATCTTTTGCTTCATTAGATGACGCTCTCTGAGATAAGAGCTGACGTGATGAGAGCCGAGGTGTGAGCTCACCTGTGACTGGCGGCGGTGTCGGCGGCCCAGTAGGTGTAGGTGGCCTCGCCGCGCGGCGCCTCGCAGCCCAGCTCGATCTTCCGCACGGCGCCGCCCAACGCCAGCGGCACGCCCAGCCGCACCAGCGCCACGTCCCACGGGTCCAGGGGGCTGCGCAGCGGCGAGGGGCCATTGTGGGGCGGGTGGTGCAGTAAAGGGCGGATGGGAGATTTAATTGCGTTTTGGACGGTAAAGAACAGATGGGCGAATTAATTGCGTTTTGGACGGTATAGGACGAATACAGGTGATTTCATTGAGTCTTGTACAGTAAAAGACGGATACAGGCGATTTCATTCCGTTTTGTACAGTTAAGGACGGATACAGGCGATTTCATTCCGTTTTGTACAGTTAAGGACGGATACAGGCGATTTCATTCCGTTTTGTACAGTAAAGGACAAATACATGCGATTTCATTGCGTTTTGTACAGTAAAGGACGGATGGGCGAATTAATTGCGTTTTGGACGGTAAAGGACGGATGGGCGATTTCACCCGGCAATGGATGGGCTGAGTCTGAGAGACCCAGTTAAAAATCAAGAATTACATGGCTAATATTTTGTTTATATCATTGTTAGAGGACTTCGTTATGTTAGTTTGATGTGAAAGAAAACATTTTTGTTTATACATTATGCATTTTTTATTCTGATCAAATATTTCGTAAATTTAATAAGAAGCACAATGAGGCCTTCCTAATACTATCCTGGTCATTAAACTGAAAATTTTCACTCACTTCTGAGATAACTTGACTTTAGTTATACGTACTACTATACAAAAATTACATAATTATCTATAACGCAATAATAAATAATGATAATACTACTAATACGTGCCTATGCTATTACAGTTACACGAACGTGTCTGATGGACCAAGCAGGAAACAAATTACGCATATACATCACATTGAACATTTCATTTGCAAATAAAAGAAAGGAAGAGGACCAAACAGACTTCTGGCGTTACTTGTATGTGAGTGGCTTAAGTTTTCGTGGGTCTCGTAGGCCCAACCCATCCGTTGCCGAGGTAATTGCATTTTGTACAGTGAAAAGACAGATGGGTCATTTAATCGCTATTTGAACAGAAATATATTAAAAATAAACGCGAGCAAAACGTGCAAACGATTACGAAAAATTGAAGTAGCTTATTTTTATCCCGATTAATATAAACATCGAAATTTAAATTTATTATCCCGAATAATATACACATCGGTTATTTATGTCAATTGTTTTAATTTCGAATTTCATTTTCAATGCAAACTATAAAAATAGTCCTCTACACACAAACTGAAGTAACAACATTTGTATTCTATTTATCAACCACCGGGTACAGAAAAATATTTATTTTTTTACTGACACGTAGGCCCTAATATTTATGGCTTGTCATTGTGTTCAATATAGAGCTCGATATACACGGAATAACTTATCTGGATGGAGAGAATCACGGTTACGAGGGAAATATGAAAACAGTTGAAGGGTTGTGTTCTCTTGTGGAAGGAATTTGAAGGGAATTTATGGTTGGAAGGTATAACAAGATAGACAAAGTCAAGCTAACATCCAGTTATTCGGCAAATAAGTAAAAGTTAATCTTTACAATTAGGTAAAAATAAATTGTATGTACCACAGACGTTAAATGGTTTTAATCATCTTGGACGACGAAAAGGCCTCGGACCAACGGTTCTTTTCGAAGTCGCTCAACAACACTCTTGGTGAGTAAGCAGCTATTAGTTGATACACTTATACTATTAATTAGAAAACGTACAACCCACCAAAACCGGCGTAAATGTGTGAGACTCACTTGAATGGTCTGTATTCCGGGTGCACCGTTATTCGGGAGACGCGTCTGATCTGCGGGTCGGCCTCCTCGCCCGCCTCCACCTGGTGGCAGTGCAAGAACAATTTCTCTGATATGCCTCTCTTTATTTTGGCTGCGACGCAGAAATCAGCCCATAAACATTTCTCTGGAGCCATTTCTCGTCTGTTCAGCGCTGCTAGAAAGAACGTCTAAGAGATATGTCTTTAGGAGCCCTTTCTTTTAATTCAGTCATTTAATCCAGAAGTCTCAAAAAGATGTAGATAAGCAGATCCAGGTAAATAGAACTATAGGCAGAAGTAGAGGGTTAAAGCGAATGGTTGTGGAGTGCTCTATAGTGTGTTCGCTGCGAGACACTGTACCTTACCAGCAACTGGCGATCCAGGCAGATGGAAACAATAGGCAGAAGTAGAGGGTTTAAACGAATGGTCTTGGAGTGCTCTATAGTGTTTTTGATGTGAGACACTGTATAATAAGAGCAACTAGCGATCCAGGCACATAGAAACAACAGGCAGACGTAGAGGGTTGAAGTGCACTATAGTGTGTTCGAGTGCACTATAGTGTGTTCGCTGTGAGACACTGAACCTTACGTGCAACTGGCTATCCAGGCAGATGGAAACAAGAGGCAGAAGTCGAGGGTTGAAGCGAATGGTCTTGGAGTCCTCTAGAGGAGTGTTGATTGGCTGAGACCGGGCCTTACCAGAATCTGGGCGAGGGGCGACACGTCGTCGAAGCAGTGGGGCTGCGGCGAGGACGAAGTGCGTGTGAATGACCGCGCCGCTGCACAGCAACTCCCTCTGCCCCTGGCCGTGCTCCACCATCAGCGCCACCTGGTGCGGGAACTCGTCTGCAACCAACCCCAACACCAGTAATTACTCGTTCCATTAGTGATCCATTAATGTATAGTAATCCATGTATGAATAGTAATCCATAAGTGATTCTGGGTGCGTTAACTGCGAAGGTCATTAAGATGTGTGTAGTGCATGTTTTTTTACTTTCCCGTATACGTATGTATATACGAAGTAAAAGGAAAAGTATGTAATTCTGCGCGGAAAAACGTGTGAATTTTCGGCAGAGAAAAATTCATTGCCGGGCCCTGATAACGAAAAAGATGATAAATCGAGTTGCTAAATTAAGAAAAAAAAATTCCCTAACACCTCTGATTTCTAATTTCCTAACACTTCTGATGCCAGAATCCCTGTTTTGTGGCTCCTTGATGCCGAAATACCATTTGAAAGAAAAACGTTCGTCTATCTGTCTGTCTATGAACACCACTAGCACCTAAACCATACATAGGATTCTTTTAAATTGAAGAAACCCTTGTCCATCTGGCTAGAGTCAAGTGCGCTTTGTGGTTTTGTAAAAGATTCTATATAATCCGAGGGTACTTTACATAAAGCCCCCAAGATATTACAGTCATATAAAATTCCACGAAAACTGTATATGATAACTCTATATGAACTCCGTTTATATTACAACTAGCTCAAAATTCCGCATTTTCAGAAACGCTCAAACGCCATTTTCTCATAATTGCCTTTAAAGATTTTCTTTAAAATTTTCGAACTGGTAGTGCTAATTGCACATTCTAATATGACAGATAACGTAAAGTTTTTTTTCTAAAATTACAAAAATGTATTTTTTTAAGGTCTCTCACTCCGTTAATATGCACCTTTTCAGTAAATTGTGAACACTATTGTATTTGTGAATTGATGGACTTTTAATGACTTCTAATAATGTTTTTAAAAAACTCAAAAATTTTCTGTGCAAAAGATCTTCAAATTTCCAATTTACAGTAACGGTGAAACGTAATTTCTTTAAAAAACGGCACCACAATTTTCAAAGAAAATTGCCCATTATGACTGCTCTTTAATATTATTAAAAGAGTATTTTCGTTCTACTATTAGGAAAGGTAAAAAATATGGAAAGTTTTAAAAAGTGCACTATGGGCAGCGATAGGTGACAGCTGGCAAGAATGTGTATCACGTTCCGAATAGCTAACAGAGATAAAAAAAATAGAAAACTAATACGAGAAAGCCTGTGCTACTTTTGTAGCACAACTAGTTTACCGTGGCAGGTCGCGGTGATCTTTTCCCGCTCGATGGAGAGATTCGGCGCCGACCTACCCGACGTTTTGCCAAGTACGTTCCACCGGAGGGGCTACCACCCCAGCCGGGACAAACTTTAAGCTCCCGACCGGTGTCCCAATGCGTGTGGTGCGTGAAAGTGTGTGCAAGTGAGGGGTGAGGACAGGACGTGGAAGAAGAGGAGTAAGATCGAGCGCGGTCTTGGCCCGACTGTCAGTGTACTGCCATCCTGCCACCAGCCAGCGTCGGGACTCGAACCCTACGACCTCTTTGGTGACATCAATTGATGACCTGAGTCATCTAAGCCGGTTTTACTAACTAATAACTCTTTATTTTTCAGAATCTCAGTAATACTATTTAGATATTGAATTTCCGTCAAGAGACTCAGTAATACTCTTTTATATATGGGATTCCTGCAAGCTTTCCTTCATTGAGCCATTATTATCATGTCGTTGCCTATTTATTTCCGAATCTATTGTCCGATCAAACCTGTCTTACTTAGCGGTGAGAACGTATTTTTATGCAATTATATTTATAATTACAACACACGTCGTAGAAATTACATTCAACTATCGTCAATATCAACAGTTCATTATAAGAAATCAACATATAATACATGCACGTTACTTTACAGTACCTTGCGAGATGACATTAAACAATTAAAATCGGTACCCAAATATAAGTTAAAAGTAAAATATGTTCTTCTGCATAACCGTTTCTCTACAATTAGATACTATATTGACCATAAAAATGTATTTTAACAATGATATATAATGAATTAGTTTACATTGTATTGTATAATTTTAAAAATGTCTTTATATGCCTATAACAAGTAATGTACTCCAGCTTCCGGGTCAATGAGCCGGAAAATCCTTCGTACGCCTTCCTTCGGAGGGGAAGTAAAGCCGTCTGTCCCATGTAATAGATTTACGGCATGTAAAATATCCTCAAGCCTAAAAGGAGCCTTTGAGCTAAATTGAAAATCGCCTGTTTCGTCGCCCCAGTAATACCTTCTTTCTCCGCTAGATGGTGAAAGGAGCGTAGCGAAATTTGCGTGGTCAGACGGAAGAACAGGCTTCATGGCCTGAGTCTCGCCACGTTAAATAACGCATTCACTAACTAAATGACCCTCATCCTGATCAGATTTTTGTTCATTTTCACTTATTTATTGTGTAAAAGCTGAGATGGCCCCTTGTTTTGCTTCTGGACGGAAATATAGCTTCACTATACCCACGTTTTGTTGAACACTCCTTTAGCTTGTAGTGGTAGAAGCAGAAGCGGGAGTATGATTCTATTTTGTTAGTCACATAAAAGGTATTAAAATCTGTAGTTCGTTTTTCGATGCAAATAAGTTTTCAATAACTAGGGAGGGAAAATATATAATTTTCAAAAGCTGCTAACTTCGCTTTTTGTTAAACTTTTATTCATCATTCAACTATATACAGGGTGGCACATTTAACTTGAAAAATCAAAATATTCCGAAAAGTACACAAGATACAAAAAAATGTCAAAGGCAAAAAATTAATATCATTAAAGGGGCATATCTGTCGCCCCTTGAAGGGGAGGCGGGAGCCAACTTTAAAATCTTAAATGGGAACCCCCACTTTTTATTGCAGATTCAGATTCTATACTAAAAAATACATGTTTGGTCTAAAACAATTTTTGATCGAGAGGGACGATTCAGACATGTTCCAGACAAAAAATTAATATCTCGAATGGGAAAATTTGCCTAACCTAAAATCAAATCTCCCTCCCCCGCCCTCTAGAAACTTATTAACAACGTGATTAAAACACTTCATTTTCATTTTTTGCCAAACGTGGTTCAAATTGTGGATCAAATATTACTTTTGTAACATCAGTATCAATGAAGATACCCCCTTTTAATGATTTTGCTGCAGACAAATTGCGTAAACTTTTCACAAAGCTACTTGAAACACTGCTCATCTTTAGGGAAGGCAATTGTTTCATGAGGCCTAAATTATGTTCAATGGGGGCAGGAGAATCTTGTGTTGATCCACCATATGTTCCTGTAGAATGTTTTTTTCCCCCGCGTGTAAAGAGTTTGTTACAGGCCAATTCTTTCTAGACTAATGCTCATATCGTACCCTACTATCCCATTCACATAGTAAATATGGGAATTTATAACTTCCTGCATCTCATACATATCTACTCACAGCAGCATTTGCCTAGTTATACAGATAAAATGTTAATTTGTGAACAAATGGCAGATGATACAGTATTTTTATTGTTATTTCTGGAATCATTACACGTAAAATGATAAGAATTAGGTGAACACACACAAAGGTTTTTTGGTCCTTGGCCTGTGTAATCGGACAGTCTCTCTCGATCAAAAAATGTTTTAGATCAAACTTATGTATTTTTTAGTGTCCGAATCTGCAGTAATACGTTTGAGCATAGAAAATGAAATACATCCATGATACTTGCTTCATTATATGAACTTTTCCGAATTTTTATAGATTTTATTCGTTAACAATAATTGAATAGTTACCCCGAATACAGATCTAACTCACAAAAAGTCGAAAGTTGAGTTTTCGGTGGAATAGTGACAGTTGGATGGAATACACAGCCCCCTCGATTCTGAGGACGCACTGGCCATTCCAAAGTATGTTATTCTTTAGGTAAAGCTTTCCTATTGGCGACTAGTGATCTAACTACAGTAAGATGTCGGATCGATGCCTGTACGTTGTGACCGGTAATGCCTTGACTAAAATTTGACTTCAGAGTGATTCACAGTTCGTAATATATTGATGGTTTGTAATTTTTATACAGAAATAAACGAACTTTCCACTGAATAGAGGTTTTTTCTATTTCCTGAAAACTTTTCCTTTTGTGGGTTAGATCTCTATTCGGGGTAACTATTCAATTATTCTCAATACGTTAAAATTTGTTCGGTTTCCACTAGTTCTATAACTCTCCATAAAAAATCTGACCGATCCGAAATTAAAAGTTACCTCTGTCGGCCCGAAACTCCAGGGGCCCCGCTACGTTGGCATGGCTTGAGACATGGTCAGGCAGCAGTTTGATGAAACGGCATTCTGTAACTGAAGCATCAATAGCAAATTAGCAAGTTTGCAACTTAAAACGGGACAATGTACGGTACTTACGATACGCAACTTAAAACGGTACATTGTAAGATTTTATCGACTTACAAACGTTTACAGCTGAAATCAAAAAAACATTCAAGAAAACCATAATTGTAGCAAAACAGAAAAAGCAGTGAATACAGAATTTATTTGAATGCCTATACTGTGAGTTCGAAAAAGTTTTGAAAATACGTCAGAAGCTTCATGTAAAGTACGCCCAAAATCAAAGGAAGTTACTCAACTTTCGATTGATTGATGATTCTGGGCGCATCAGTTGCTAAAATCATTAGTCCCGTAAGTGTAGGGCACTTTTCTCCCGGGTGGTGGCGGTGATGTTTGTGGCCCTGGATGGTGAGATCCATTTTCGAACTTTTGAAACGCGACGGAACGGCGTTTCGGAAGTCTCAGAGTAAATTATTAAATTATATTATAAATATATAATTATTTGTATAAAATTGGTGATTAATTTGGGACACGTTCCGGTACCTACAATTTTATAAATCGAGCACTATATATATACACACACATGAAATAATTATTTGTAAAAAAGCTTTAAACATTTGTTTTGAAATTTCCAGTTTCACACGCCAAAATTAAAATGACCGATATAATAAGGCGGACTAAAATTTGAACATTGCATTGGATCGGCCATTTGAAATTTTAAAAATCGGACATCAGATTTGTATTCGGAGACCCAAAAAACCTCTATATACGAATTTTCATGAAGAATGGGCGATTAAAACAATGTATAGGCAGGGTTGGGAAGTATTTGAAATACGTACACATTTTGTATTTGAAAAACTGTATTTTTACGTTTCTTGGACATGTATTTTAAAGATGTATTTAATAATAGAAAACAGATGGATTTAGAAAAATTAATACTCAAAATACTTCAGATACAGATGAAGATAACAAGAATATTTTCTTTTTGTATGATTCTACTAGTGAATGAACCTAATTCAAACAAAAATAAAAGCTTCTTTCAGATGTTGAGCTTGAATTCTCATTTTTAAATGACAAAAATAATTAATGATGATCATTAAAAATTCTGTACCATTATCCGACAGTAAAAAAGTGTTGATTCCTTATAATACTAGTTTATGTTCATCGGCGCCAGTTCAACCACTGTTTTCCTTTGCAAGATTTTACATTTGCCAAATAGGGCTTTATTGTTTGATGATTTGTTTGAAAAACTATTTGTTTTAAAAGGAAATTCTATTTATTTTAGATAGACATATTTTTGATAGAATTTATTTGAAAGTGGTTTGTGAAAGTACTAATGAAAGTGTTTTATCTGAAAGATTTTAGTTATTGTTCAGAAATTTATGACTGTCAATTAGTAAAATATAGTCATTGACAAATAGAATATATTGTTGTAAAAGTTATAATGCAAAATTATTGTATTTACTGTATTTTGAGTATTTGAAGTATTTTAAATAGTCTGTATTTAGCAATTCAAAACTTAATGTATTTTGAGTATATATTTAAATACTTATTTACAATGTATTTTGGTGAAGTATTTAAATACTAAATTTAAAATATTTTGCCCAACCCAGTGTATATGTTAGAAACACATAAAACTTGGGTATGGTACTTTGGTATGGTACTTTTTAGCCATTTTAACATTTTTATTATATTTAGGTCATCCAAAAAATTATAAATGTGTACAAGGGTTGTCCTGTATCAATGTGGGAAAAACATAAAAAAATATTCAGATATTTTCGATACACCTATTGTGTTCTACAAAACCAAAAGTCAAAAAGGTACTAAATAATGCCATGTTTGAGCTATCGATGCACCCTCTTATGTTTCACAAAACATGCTTTCTCATCGAAAACTTCAATTTAAGCACTCTGCGGGAGAAAAAAAAGTTTTTCGACCCACCCTAATATATAATATAATTTTTATATATAATGAAATCACAAAAATGATGCAATAAATAATATCTTTTATTTAAATTATAATATATTCTATATTCAGTCTCATAAGTTAACGTTATGCTTCGTACTTGTACTTACTTGACAAGTAGCATGAAAGAAGCAGTGTGGCTCTGATGAGAATAAATGTTTTCATAGTAGCGGTTAACTTGCAGTATTATAACAAAGACCTGGACTGCAGACGGTTTCACGATGTGCTTTCTGTTTTATATGCTCATATTATCACTTCTGATAACTTTGATCTCTTCTGATAACTTTGATCTCACGTAGGTACGGCGCGTCCGAGATTAAGAATGAAGTACGGTCTCTAATGACAACAGTAAGGCACTTTTCTGCTGTACTGTTTGAATCGGATGATACGTGCTCGATGGTGACGACGAATCCCGCAATGGGGAGGAGCGCTAGTTTAGCGCTAGATCATTGTTATCAAGGTCGATGCCACGAGCGGGAGTCCGTGGCACGAGCTGCCACGACGAAATCGCCTCTTCATGTAGTTCATCACCCCGCCACCACAGACAACGCCATCCCTATTGTAAAACGGTGGGTGTTACTACTACTCGCAATAGTTCCCTTTCCCGACGCTAGTTGCACAGAGAAGCTCGTGGCATGCTACGGTGCCACGGACGCGTGCCGCAGCCACCAGTAGACGACCTTGACACCACTGCGCTAGATTGTCACGAACCTTTCCAATTTTATGATCGCGTATTTTCTAGCCTTTCCCTTAATCTGAAGACTATTCCTATGAGACTCCGCTACACAGAAAGCGTTTATCTTAAGATTCTCACGTCTTTGTGTTTCAAAATGTCATAAGAAATCAGGAAGAAATGGTAATTTTGAAGTGCGCCACCATTTCAATACACTAATCAAAATTCAAACTAACTAGATGCAGTTGCAAAAGGCCAAGGCTCTTATTTCCGTTTTAACAGTAGAGAAATAAAGTGGTTTGATTACCGAACAAAATATTTAAAATTCCTTTATTGACAAAATAACGGAATGGCCCATCGGAACAAACTGATCTCGTTCACGAGAAGCCGAGTTGCCTCGTGCCGGGAGAGCGGACAGTCTTCTCCCGGTAGACATTGTGAAGGAATCCCGTTCGATAATATAGTTTAATGGTTGTAAAGAAACGTTATGTTTTGTTTGCTCCAATATCGAGCACTTACCATTCTTGCGCTTTACGGTTCGTGAATCCATACATTCTAAATTAAGTTTGCAAAGAAAAATAAATAAATTTTTAAACTAGTACAAGAGAATTGCACAGACTTTCTCGTATTCGTTTTCTATTTTCGTTGGCCTCCATTAGCTTTCGGACTTGCCATATTCTCTACTCTTGCAAGAAAGATAAAGAAAAAAAATTGAGCGGTTTTTGAGAAACGTTTGAGTTCGTAGTCTTTGAAGAAAGAGTTAGTGTTACCGATGAATGGTTTCAGCTATCTTGCAGGGATATTTAGAGACTGTGTATGTCGGAGAGCCAATGTGCTGACTATGGGGCATAATGGCACTTCTGGTTTTGTGGATTTTCTAGGTGGCAACGCTTCTGATTTTTTTGATCTTGTGTTGTTCTTCCGCAGAGATGGATGACGCCTTTCTAGCCGTCTCCGAACAAAAAAGGAACTGCCGTTTTGGCCAAACTGAGAAATCTGCAGTGGCCGAACCCGCATTCTCCGGCTGTGAGCACATCAGAAGGGAAGATATTGGTGTTTTATCCCATATGGAATACCATCTCTCATACCCATCTTTATCCTGAGGCAATTGAAATTTATCAACATCCGTTTAATTTTAATAAAAAGAGGAAGGGATACAAGTTCACGCGTCATGGATACTGTACAATCCGTTGCTGCAACCTAAACCGGTCCATCAGCCAACACCAGCGCCTCAGCGTCGTAAAAAAGGAAGAAATGTTTACCAGTCACCAGTTATAACTCGACCTAAGCGAAGAATGAAGGATGCGGTTGCGGCGCATCATGGAACTAACCGTGTAAACACGGGTCTGTACAGTCAGTTTCGCTAACAGAAGTCAGCAGGAGCGTGAAGCGAGTTCAGAAACTGCTTCTACGGAAATACCATGGCCTCCTTCATAGAGGTTGTGAATCAGTTCATCAAATATAAATTCAGAGACACATCATGCACGATTTTCAATGACTGTGTTATTTTTGTCTCTTTAAGTTGTTTTTTTACTTTTCACGGTTCCAATACAAGAAAGCGATAAAACGTTTTCAAGAAAGCGGTAAGTTTTTTTATATTGAATTTTTATTATTTATTGAAATTAAACTTTTGTATTCTTCTTTTTTTCTATATTCTTTAGGCGGTTTGTTAGGTTTGCAATAAAGTACCAAAACATTAACTTTGTCATAAGTATTTACAATATTCTTCATTATGCTGGTAGTTATTTCTTACATAAAAATAATTTTATTTGGTATATATTCTGAAAAACCACTTAAGTTACAATAAACGATTGGTGTGAATGTTGCTACTCATCGAAAGAATTAGTTTTAACATTTTTAATCGTTTTGCAGAGAAAAGTAAACTTTTATTTCTTCCAATATGAGGTGCACACATGTCCAAATACACTTAAAATATGAATTGGGAAGACTCTAGATTTCCAACGAAATAAATCGCGCTTCTTTTCGCAAAAGTTTAGCACGGTCCCATTTTAATTTTGAATTGAATATATCTCCGTCTCCGTCGTTTCGGCTGTAAACACAGATGGTGGCGCACTCCTGTAAACATCATTCTCAACTTGGTCAAGATAATAGAGTCTGTAAGAACAGTTCGTGTACCTAGAATCCACTGATGATGTCTACTGCAGTTGTACGAGGATGAAACGTATGGAGAAAAAATGTCCGATCGAGCATTGCTATACAACCCGAAAGGTAGTTTATTAAAATTATTAAACAAACTATTAAGTTTGTTAGTAGTTTTAATAATAATATTCATTGTGCATAACGTTTTTTTATTTTTATTTAAAGGTGGATAGCACTGTTTCCAGGTTTTAATACAACTGAAATCCATTTAGTAGTCCTCTACCAACATTCACGTTCAGATCTTGCTTAATACAAAACGTTTCAATAACATTTTCAGAAATCTGTTCAAATCTGTATTGACAGTGAACAGTGATTGTTTCAGAATTTGTAAACCTCTTTCATTCCGTTAGTCTTCGAGAATAAATATGAACACTATGAAACAATATTTTTAACACAGCAGAGTCCGCAGTAAAAGCGGTTACTTTTAGAGCATGCACAGCGTGCTAAAAATTCAATTTTTCAATGATCGTACAAAAATGTGAGCTTCTGCGTGCCACTGCATAAAGAAGGCAACTTCTGTGCATCGCTAGCCGTTAGAGAAGTTGGTCATTTTTTAATATCCATTAAAACAAAATTGTTGCTAACTATCTTTTTACCGTGAAAAATGTCTTGTTTGCATGGTTATTCTCTAATGATGGCCCTTTGAAACGCATTTCTGTATTGTTCGGGGTTCTTTTTTCAATAAAACTTTACAAAATCGATTGAGATGTTTGCCTTGACCTCCGGTCTCGGCAAACAATCTCAATACCGACCGTGAAAGAAACGGAAACTGTACACATGTTACTATGAAGTTAATATGAAAATAACTATTTTAACAAGCCCGCCGTGCGCGAAACACGGTTTCTCGTGCTTGCTTCCCGTGTGCGGAACAGCTAAATTTTTCACATTTGTAACGATTCGCAATTGCCTTACGTCTTGATGACGTCTTTGTTTATTATTTACAAACAATAGTGATAGGACACAGACTGGAATCCATTTTTTGTACAAGTAAGGTATTTCTAGTCATTAATTTATATGCCTTTACTTGACGCATTGCGTTTCGCTCACGGCGAGTTAAAAAAATAGTGTACGCAACACGGGCGCGTGGTGATTCCCGCCTCGGGCATGGTTGTATTTGTGTTCGTCCTTTCACCCCCTATCATCACCATATCATGTCATCTTCACAGTTACCATAACGTTAATAGTGGTCGCTAATGACCTAAATGTTGATACGACCTAAAATTACATTTAAAAAAAAGGAACATCTTGTTCTACAAGTAATTCTATTTTAAATGAAATCGGCTCAAATCAAGAACCAACTCCCCCGCTAATAAATATTACCAATAGCACAATTCATTTTTCCAAAAACCAAATCTAAACTATTTATGTTTGTAATAATTATTTTGTTTATTTGTTTTTAGTTATTGTTATACAATATTTCATAAACAGAAAAGTACAGTGACTAACATTATTATTTACAGAAAATTAATGTACAGAAAATTAAAATTTTTCAAATGTTTTCATTTCCTATTTTTAAAACATCAATTTCAAAGTTGTAGAGAAAGAATCGTCTTCTACTCGCGTAGAATGGCTTTTATTCACTCGTTGAAATTCCGACATTCGATCCTCGCTCGTGTCGTAAATATCAACTAGTGAATAATAGCTATCATTCTACACTCATTGAAGAATATACTATTACACGATTGTAGAAAAAAGGCTTATGTTTCACGGGCGCAATACTTGTTTTTTGCCTGATCTCGATTGCTTTTTACTTTCCCGTATACGTACGTATACATGGAGTAATGTACGAAGTCTATGGAACGTTATGTAATGCTGCGCAAAAAAAAATGGCCAATTTTCGCCAGAAAAAAAAATTGTTGCCGGGCCGTGGTAACAAAAAAGCGGATAATTGAAGTTGCTAAATTAAGAAAAAATCCCCTAACACGTAGTGTAGCCAGAATCCCTGTTTTGTAAGTCCTTGATACCGAAAAACCAATTGAAAGCAATCGTCCGTCTTGTCTGATGTATGTGAACAACCTAAATTGCGCCTAAATTGTGCACAAGATTTCATCCAGATTGAAGAAACTTGTGTCCATCTGCCCTGAGTGAAGCTCTGAGATTTTGAAAACCATTCATTAATTTTTGGAGGTACTTTACATGAAAATCCCCGAACATTTTCAAAATTTTCTCAAAAACGGCACCAAATTTTTCTTCAAATTTCTTATAAGAATAAACAAAACTTATTTCTGTGACATAGGTACGATTTTTACGGTTAACTCTGAATTTTCAAAAACTACAAAAGTTTGAATTTTATTCGGCGTCTTCCTCCAACTACAAAATTGCAGATACAAATTTTGCCTTCGAATAAAATTTGTTCATAGTGAGTTCATTCTTTAAAGTCATGTATATTGTTTTCAAAATTTTAGTAATTTTCTCGCAATATTGCATGCAATATGTGTTATTTTAAAAAAATACAAAAATAAGATTTTCTCAAAAACGACTCCAATTTTTTCCTTTAATCTTTTAGTAGGTATAGTACGTAATGTCCTCTATGAGACGACATCAACGTCAATTTGTTCTATTCTTTGTTGTTGTTTTTTTCAAAAAAAAGCAAAAATGTAATTTTTTGGAATTGTCTCTCACGCCGTCAATATTCACATTAACTCCGATTTGTTTACAGTATTATATTAATGAGTACATGTGCTTTAAATAATGTCAAGTAAATGTTGTCGAAAACTCAACCATTTTCTGTGAAAACTATCTCAAAACTCCGCACTTTCAGAAACGTTCAAACGCCATTTTCTTATAAATGGCTCCAATTTGTTCTGAAACTTTTGAAACGGATAGTGGTAATTGCACTCTTTAATATGACGTAAAGTTTATTTTGGGGCTATTTTTTTGTTTTTTCAAAAATTACACAAATGTAACTTTTTTGAAAAGTTTCTCACATCTTTAATATGCACATTACCAGCAATTTGTAAACATTATGATATTTGTGAGTGTATGCAATTTAAATGACTTCAAATGCAGTTTTTTGAAAACTCAAAAATTTTCTATGTAAGAGCTTCAAATTTTGCTTTTTAAGTACCGCTTAAACGCCATTTTCTTAAAAAACGGCTACAAATATTTTAAGGAAAATTGTCATTTAACACGAGGTTTTTGTGTTCTTTAATATTCTAAAATTAATATTTCCGTTCTACCATTACGAAACCGAAAAATGAGAAAATATAAAAAAAATGTACTTTGGGCGGCGATAGATTGTAGCCGGCAAGAGTATATGGCAATTCCGAATAGCGAGCCCAGACCCAAGGAAATATAAAACTAATGCGGAAAAGTCTGTGCCATTCTGTAGCACCACTAGTTTTTGCTTCGACCTATCAATCTTCGTAAAAAACAAACAACTTGACCGTGCAAATAAACTATTATTTCACACACTAATATAAAAATCATAATTTTAGCACTACGAGTAGTGCTAAAAGAGACGATGCTCGAATGTTCGGATTAAATTATAAATGCAACAAAGTAAACAAAAAAATTTCTCTAATCAGCTACAACTGATCTTCATGTAACAGGGATCCCAATTATTATTTTTACTTTCCCGTATACGTACGTATACACGGAGTGATATACGTAGTATAGGGAAAGTTGTGTAATCCTGCGCGATAAAATGGCCAATTTTCGGCGGAAAAAAATTGCCGGGCCGTGAAAACGAATAAGTGGATAAAACCAGTTGCTAAATTAAGAAAAAAAATCCCCTAACACGTGGTGTAGCCAGAAACCCTGTTTTCTAGGTCCTTGATACCGAAAAACCAATTGAAAGGAAAACGTCCGTCTGTGAACACTGCTAGCCATACGTACGATTTCTCCCAAAATGGATATTTCCCGGTCGATCTAATTCTAGTCGAAGCTTTGAGATTTTGAAAAAGATTCTTCACAATTTGGGGGTACTTTACATGAAGCCCTCCCGACATTTTCAAAATTTTCTCAAAAACGGCTCCAAATTTTTCTTTAAATTTCTTCTAAGAATAGAGTAAAATACACTTATTAAGTTGGCATAGGTTCGATTTTCACGGATAACTCTGAATTTTCGAAAATAGCAAAAGTTTACAATTTTTTTCGGCGTCTTTATGGGACTACGAAATTGAAGATAGAGATTTTTTCTTCAAATAAAATTTGTTCTGCATATTGAGTTCTTTCACAAAGGTCATATAAATGTTTTTCAAAACTTTTGTAGTTTTCGAGCAATATTGAGTGCAATATATGCAATTTAAAAAAATTATAAATACAAGATTTTCTCAAAAACAGCTCCAATTTTTTCTTTAAACTTTTGGTAGGGATAGTGGTAAATGTAGTCTATCAGATGACATAAAAGACATATTACTCTATAGGTTGTTTTTTTCAAAAAATACAAAAATGTAAATTTTTTCTCATATTTCTCACGTCGATAATATTTACATTAGCGGCGATTTTTTACATTCTTATATTTACATGTTCATGCGCTTTAAATAATGTCAAGTAAAGTTTCTCGAAAACACAACCGTTTTCTGTGAAAAGTAGCTCAAAATTTTCGTATTTTCAGAAACGCTCAAACGCCATTTCCTCATATATGGCTGCAAGTTTTTTCTTCAAACTTTTGTAACGGATAGTGCTACTTACACTCTTTAGTATGACGTAAAATTTATTTTGAGTAATTGTTTTTGTTTTTTCAAAAATTACATAGTAGTAATTTTTTTGAAATATCTCTCACATCTTTAATATGCATTACCTGCAATTTGTAAAGATTATTATATTTGTGATTGTAAGTGCTTCAAATAACTTCAAATAAAGTATTTTGAGAATTTTCTGTGAAAATGAGCTTCAAATTTTGCAATTTTAGTAGCGCTAAAACGCATTTTTCTTTAAAACGGCACATAATTTTTAAATGAATATTGCTATTTAGGACTGTTTTTTTGTGTTCTTTAATATTCTAAAATTAATATTTCCGTTCTACCAGTAGGAAACCGAAAAATTAAGAAAATGACAAAAAAATGTACTTTTGGCGGTGATAGATGGCAGCTGGCAAGAAAGAGTATGTTGCAATTCCAAATAGCTAGCGAAGACCCAAGGAAATAGAAAACTAATACGGGAAATTCTTGCCATTCTGTAGCACCACTAGTTGTATAATTGAATTTAAATGAAAGGGAAGCCAATACGTCTGTTTACAAAATTGGTGTATGCGCCACATACAACGCGGTCTATGAACATGAATCGACGTCAACAATTCTACAGTTAATGTTATATTTCACAGAGACAATGATAGGAGGATGACACAAATTACAGGATTATCGTCAGGATTATCCTAGAAGGACGTATGCATGGGCTAGAAAGTCTAACACCAATCGGATAATCCGAAGAGATTACTTGAAACATTACTAATACGTTTTTCTGACAAAGATGATATACTTGATTATATTCGTATCTCAAAGATGATATTGCATATGATTTATTGACGGGGATTTATTTTATCATTTGAATGAAAGTCAAGATAATAAATTTTTTCGCGTTTTCCGCCTTTCACTTTGACTCTGACTTTGAAGACTTAAGTGTTTGATTCGTGATATTTACGAGTAAGGAGATACGTATGGTAGATGTGTTATTATGTATGGTAGATATGACATTATCTTATTCAGTTAGTCATCGCTTCACATTTTTGAGAAGAAGATTTAGTTATTTGTAGAACACTACAAGTTTCTTTCTGTGTTCTAAAAGTAGGATAAATAGAAAATGCTTGTTTTACACAAATATTAGACACTAAATATTGTTACTTAACTATAAAATTTTTATTAAAATTTTAAAAATTGTATGCGATGCAAAGCAAACCTTTAAGCGATTTAAAAATTGTTTTTGTTTTGCCATAATGGAATTTTGTGGTTTTCTTCACCGACAATCCCTTAGTTCATCAAGCGATTTTTTTTTTCACTTATACTTAATTTGAAAAAAAACAACATGCTTTGGTGGCTCTATGAAATTAACTATCTACCCTGACGTTGTGTTTTAGGAGTAATGTGAAATCACCTCACCACGTCACACACGTTTGTCACAGGCAACTTGGTTTGTTCCAAAAATGTATAAGTGGATGTGTATAAAAAGTGGTACAGTGTTTCTTCGTTACTTTCAATTTTAAATTTATTATTTTGTTTCAATTATAAAATGATTGAGCACAAAATGTAAAAAAAGAAGATATTTCAAGAGAAATTATTTTAAATATTTATTGAATAATTGTAGATGGAAGTTTTATAAAATAAGTTATCACTTTTCAGATTTTAACTCATTATAATTTTTATGTAAGTCCAACTAATTTTCAGGCATACTCAACATTAATATATTTTTATTTTACAATCTTTTATTTATTGCATTTTATTTATTTATTGTATATTAATGTTGAGTCTGCCTGAAAATTATTGGACTTACATAAGAATTATAATCATTAAAATGGCAGTCTTTGACTAATCAAATTAATATTACTCTCTACAAAGAAGTTTTAACTCATTAATTGGCAAGCACCAAAACAAAAAAGAAAACGGGTCAAATGTATACAAACCAAGGGTGTCAAACTACCAAGACAACTGTCCGAAACACAATAATTTGTACAATACAGGGATTTTCATTGTTTGATCAAAAATTTAAGAAGTAGTGAGGGGCCAACTTCACTTGCATCACTGTACTAAACTAATTCTCCAAGAACAACCGAGACATACGCTGCGATTATTAATATCACCATTTACAGTCCACTCTGAATTCCACGCGTATTCAGACTTATTGAGCCCGCACTAATCCTAATGTGACGTAATCATCCGTCCACCGGTATCATAAATTGTGGTGCCATAGTGTCTACCCAATCGTGATAATTGCGTACACGCCCAATATTGTCAGACGTACCAGGATGCTGGTATGTTCGCCAGGAATTTAATGAAGATAGCATGTACCAGGTTGAAAACCTTCTGGTACGTTTAAGTACGAATATTTTTAATCTACGGTAACTGATAATGTACGATTTAAGATGCCTATAATATTTTTTTCTTCAGTGGTTTAAAACATCAGTATTACAAATAACTGTGATGTTGGTGAAAACACTGCTGTAAAAACGTTAAGGGTGTCATAGGAGGGTATTTTCTATCACATGTTATGGTAGAAAAGGATTGAACGTCTTGGTTTTCTACTTAGTTTATCGATATATAATGAATTGATGTCGAGATAAACTAATTCCTGAGAGCGTCAAGAACATAATAAGACACATAATATGAACAATTTCAGTACTTTAAATCAATTTTCGGAGGTACCAGGACTTTAAGTGAAGTACCAGGATTTTTGAAGGTTCTTACTGTTACGTATATACATTTAATCATGTGGCTACGCTCTGCTCACCTCTTAAGAATGCGGATTTTCATGCGTGCATTATCTACGCATTCTTACTGATGAAGAGAAAATTGATTGACGCATGCTTTTTTCACAAATGAATAGAAAAAGTAAGTAATACACAAGCATGTAAATAAATAAATACAATGAGTCCAACATCTACTCTTTGTTTTAAAATGTCCAGCTAAAGATCGAAGAAAATGTATGTTGGTTGATTTCATCGGTTCGGGAAGATGGGTTTCATCTATCATCAGAAGACATGAGATCTGTTGCATAGCTATTTAATACTTGAATTAAAAGGGCGGTAGCCCATTTCTTAAGAAACGTACAGTATTTTAAATTAAAAATTTACTAAACTTAAACAGATTGATTTCGTTTTTATCCACATGGCATTATTACATTACAATTTAAAACAAATCAAGGCAACAACACAACTCAATGTAATATTTACAATCATTACTTTTGTTCATACTATCAAGAACAAATATTCGTTACCGTTTCATAGATCCACGTATACACACACATGTTATGCTGTATCATTTGACATCTATTGATATTTTAACAATTATAAACTATTTTCGTTTAGTTAACTAAACATTAATTTCATGAAAAATCGTTGATTATCTCTATGTTAATAGCACGCATGCAATTAGAACTCCATCATGTCACACCTACCAATTAGAATTCAGAAAAGGAGCAAAATCGTTTACTTTACGCACAATAACACAGAAGTGACGAAGGTATTTACAGTCGGTCATGAAACATTAACAAAAATGTACATAACAGATTAGGTATCTACATCAACTACATATGAGCAACGAATGATAAAAATAAATTGGCGAAGTAAACGTTAAGTTAGCTGATTAATGAAAAAACAAAATATTTAACATGAATAAATAAAATGTTTTACATGTCGAATATTTGGTCTTAGCATTACAAATGTAAAAAAATATAGTGTACGTCAACGTCAGTTGTATTTACCCGTTCTAAAAAGTATGTTAACAAAACTGTCAGACCCGACAGAGCGGAGTGGCAATGAGGACAGCACTACGTTTTGTTTGGCTTCGGAGAGAAAGAGACAGAGCTAGTCGTATACACAGACCAAATGAAAACTGAAGCACTGATCTAGACTAAGATCCGCAGACTTATACATGGCCATTAAAATACCATCTTAGGTTCAACAATACCCGTGACAGTCCATTTCCAACACGGAGAAGTTCCGACGTTTTGGATAATTCCATTAATAAATACTGATAACCATACAAAGAACGGAAGTATTTTGAGTCTCTCTAAATTTTACCACATATTCCAGTCACGCTACACATCAAATTCTTCAGTGTAAGTTCATTACTTTCCCGTATACGTATGTAAATACGGAGTAATATAGGTAGTATAGGAAAAGTTATGTAATTCTGCGGAAAAGCGATTTCGAGATTTTAACGGAAATACACATTTTGGGATCCCCAGATACAGAAAAAGTGTTTTTTTCAAAACGTCCGTCCGTCTGTGAACAATACTAGCGCTCAAATCATACATGCGATTCCATCCAAAATGTCAATCCCCGATCAATCTGCGACCACTCGAGGCGCCGCGATTTTGAAAAACTTTCTTCAAAACTTGGGGGTACTTTACGTGAAGCACCCCGGACATTTTCAATATTTTCTCAGAAACGGCTCCAATTTTTTCTTTAAATTTCTTGTAAGAATAGAGTAAAATGTGCTTATAAAGGTGGCGTGGGTCTCATTTCACGGTTAACTCTGACTTTTCGAAAATTGCAAAAGTTTGAATTTTATAATGTTCAAATAAAACTTGTTCTCCAAAGTGAGTTATATCATTAATGTCATGTACATTTTTTTGAAAATTTTCGAAGTTTTCGCGCAATATTGCGTGAAATATGTGCAAATTTGAAAAAATTACAAAAACAAGATTTTCTCAAAAACAGCTCCAAATTTTTTCTTTAAACTTTAGTTGTGGATAGTGCCTAATGTACTCTATGAGATGACATAAACGCCATTTTGCTCTATTCTTTTGTTTTTTTCAAAAATTACAAAAATATCATTTTTGTTACTTGTCCCCCTCATCGTTAATATTTACATTATCGGTGATTTCTTCACATTATTATACTTATGAGTACATATGCTTTAAATAATATCAAGTAAACTTTCTCGAAAACTCTACCGTGTTCTACAACAACTAGCTCAAAATTCCGCATTTTCAGAAACGCTCAAACGACATTTTCTCACAAATGGCTCCAAAATATTTCTTCATTTATTTTGAACGGATAGTGCTAATAACGCTATAATATGCCAAAATTCAATTTGGGGTAATCTTTTGTTTTTGAAAAAATTACATAAATGTAATATTTTTCAAAGATCTCTCACATCTTTTATACGCACATTATTGTATTTACGAGTTAACTGGCTTCAAATGACTTTAAATGAAGTTTTTCGAAAACTCAAAATTTTTCTGTAAAAAGAGCTTCAATTTTCGCATTTTTAATAGCGTTTAAACGTTTTCTTTAAAATGGCTCCAAATTTATTAAAGAAAATTGCCATTTAGGGCGAGGTTTTAGTGTTCTTTAATGTTCTAAAATTAACATTCTACCATTAGGAAACCGAAAAATCAAGAAAATGTCCAAAAAATGTACTTTGGGCGGCGATAGATGGCAGTTGGATGAGTGGAAAACACCCGCGATTTTTTTGTTTAACATCCAGATTCCCATAAAATACAGCGTAATGGAGATGTGTTTCAAATCGTTAACGAGTGATCAAATTATTAAGTGCTTTCTGTGTGGTTAAAGCAATGTCTCTATGGAAAAATATCTGAAAAACGTAATTGGGCTGATTAATTATCATTTCGTACTATGTTATACGAAAATGCTTCATTACTTTGGAGAAGAGCATGCATGTACCAGACTATACAGCCCTAGCGTTAAGGCGCATGCTTTTACCACACAAATATTTTCCAATGAATCAAATACCTTTGTGAAGTCAACATTTGCATTTTTTCGGCGACACCCTGCAACTACAATTATGAAAATAGACATTTTCTCCTTAATGAAACCTGTTCCGTAAAGATAGATTTTCGTATTTTCAGTATTTATGCGTGAAAGTAAGAGCGAGAAAGTATGTGCTGTTGTGGCATCACTAGTTACTTTCTCGCTACGGAGTACAGAGTAAGTTATGTTATGCGCGAAAAAACTGCGAATTTTCGGCAGAAAAAACTCTTTTTTACAGGGTCCTGGTAACGAAAAAATGGATAAATCCAGTTCCTAAATTTAGAACAAATCCTCTATCACTTGGTGTAGCCAAAATCCATGTTTTGTAGATCATTGATACCAAAAAATCGAATGACGAAAAAATCGTCTGTCTGAATGTCTGAAAAAATTTGTCCGTCGGTTTGTCTGCCAACAACACTAGCGGCTAAACCGTTGGTTCCATTTTCTCCAAAATTGATATTTCTCAATCAATCTGGCTGATGGGCGTGGCCCCTTGAATTTGAATCGATATGTTAATTTTGGTGGTTAATATACAAGAAGCTTCTGGGACATTTTCAAAATAAAAATATTTGGCTCCATCGTTTTTGATTAAGTTTTGTCGTTGGATAGTGTGAAGGAAGTTTAAGAGAATGGTGCTAGTCTCAACCAAAAATATTAAAGATGGAGATTTTTTCCTGGAATCAAATGTGTTCCTGAAAGAGAGATTTTGAAATAACGTCATGTACAATTTTTCGAAAATGTGAGTACTTCTCGCATAATTTTGCGTGAAAATATAGACCAGAAAGTACGTTCCGTTTTGGCCTTACTAGTCATTGTACATAGTGATTTTGGGATATTTATAATATCTATTTCAGTTTTATCTTCGTAGTTTTTCATATCTATTCTTATCGATCTCTTTTGTTAACTTGTTCATTTGTTCATACGATAAGCAGGATGCAGTGTCTACAATCCTTTGCATTTGTAGTTTGTCTTATTTCTATAAACTTTTATGTTTCACTGCTGAATTTCTTTGCTCTTGATTCTGAACTTCTCATGTGGCTAAGACTCTTTTACAGCTGACTTGATGTTTTTCTAGAGAATACTTTAATTGTCTAGGGAGTTGTTCACCAACTCTATTATTGCTTCTGTTAATTTTTCCCCTGTTATTCTCTAGTATTTATATCTTGTCTATCAACTTTTATTGGTTTAATTTTTATAGAATTTGTTTCTTATTTTTTCTTGTTAATTCTAACTACTTGCTAGAAACATTCTGTTTTAACTACTCTGGCATTTGGAAATAAAGATGAATTGTCACTTAATAGGAAGTCGCTTAATGTGAAAATGTTTCGTCTGGATATTCTCCGTCATTTAGTGGGCTTCGAAACCTATGTCAAACATTAAGACGTAGGGAGAGGTTTACTCCTTCAACACTTTGATTTAGGCACTAGGTTTTTGGTTTAATTTGGTTTCAGGCACTCAGGCATTTAGGCACTTGGCGGTTGTTTTGGACAATGATCACGTTATAAAAATTAGCCAGCATTCACTGTTTGGAAAAATAATGCGCTAAAGATGAATGCCAATAATCTCTAAGACCTGTCTAATCAACATGAGTGATTAATTATTCACGTCAATAAATTTACTCAGAATCAGTGGGGGTAAAGGACAATTCAAGAATGTAACAAAAGAAACACAGCTTTTCAGATAAAAAGTTCATCAACTGGTGAATAGACTTAGCATTAAACAAAGGAATGTGGGAGCTTCTTTCTAATCGTTTCTCCTTCACGTGTTGGATTAAAAGCGTAGGAAGAAGACAGGCATGTACTGCATCGGACTTTATTGTGTAGTATTTGTGTGATATTATCGAGAGACACTAGAGATATCGACGTATGAATATAAGAACGACTGGCCACCTCTCTTACACAGGCAGAGGCGAAAAAAGGAATACAGACGATAGTTTTCAATTTGAAACTATCAAATTTCAGATTGAACAGATTACAGTTTCTAACCAACCATGAAAGGCCTTATTCCCCAAATTTTGTTGGGTTTTGTGATTTTTATGTCATGCAAGGATGTTGGTAAGAATACTCATCATTACTCATTTCTAATTGAAACTGTTTTCTGTAAGACATTTCAACGTAGATATGCATAGATATTTCTATCGCTATGAGCACGAGTTAAGTACACAAAGAGTTCGTATTAGTCGTACGCGCTGAAAATATTAAATTCAGCGGGAACGTCTGAAGTGTCGCTTGGTCGGGAGCCTAATTTACGCACCAAGAGCTCCAGGAAGGGAGTGAAGTGGTGGTGAAGCGCAGGGTTGCGTGTTGCAGGGGCGGAGCGCATCAAGCTGCTTCCTGACTACTTGCTCACGAGACAAGAGAAGTTGGTGATAGGAGGGCGCAACGCCGTTCACGGTGAGTTTATTTATATTTTGATATTTACCGATTTATATTTTGATATTTACCGATTTATATTTTGATATTTACCGATTTATATTTTGATATTTACCGATTTATATTTTGATATTTACCGATTTATATTTTGATATTTACCGATTTATGTTTTTATATTACTGATTTATATTTTTATATGTACAGATTTATATTTTTATATTTACAGACTTATATTTTTATATGTACTGACTTATATTTTTATATTTACTGACTTATATTTTTATATTTACTGACTATTTTTATATTTACTGATTTGTTTTTATATTTACTAATTTATATTTTTATATTTACTTATTTATAATTTTTATATTTATATATTTACTTATTTATTACTGATACAATATTGCTCGTTATTGCCTTCGATACAGAGCTCAATATTCACTGTATAACTTACCGAGGAAATCGAGAATATTGTGGTTACCAGGGTAGTATGAAGAGAGTTGAAAGATTCTATGTGCTCTCTTATGAAGGGAAATATGACAGGGAATTATAGGAGGAAAATATAAAAAGAGAAACAGAGCCAATTTAACATACAGTTAATTAGTAAACGAGTGAATCTGGAAAATTAAAATTAATTAAAAATAAAATGTTGAATATACTACACGTGTTAACAAGTTTAAAATGATCACAGACAAAACAAAAAGCCCTCGAGTTTCAGGTCGCCGAACCTTTTGTTGCCTCTCGATCGTTAGAACTTTTAAATTGCCCTTGGTGCATAAATAGATATTTATTTGATCGTGACGAAGAAAGTAATCAGAACAGGGGGATGGAGCAATCAGCCCACGTATTAGCCATCACTGGCGACGGCTGAGGTGGGCCAGGGTTGTCATTGCTTCCGACCGGAGGTCCTAGGTTCGAGTCCCAACGGCCGCATAAGTACGGTAGCTTGATAACTAGTTCGAATTCAGTCTCTAACTGGAGGACGATTCTGGCGGTCAGCTGCTCCGTTCGGTACTTTTCTGTGGTTTCTCCGATCAACACCAGGCGAATGCAGGAGCAGTAATCTAGAAAATGGTCCACGGACCGTGCTCGATATTTCCTTTCTCTTCCTTGCCCTTTGATCACCTCTTACATACACACTTACATGCGGTACAATACTACACAAGTCGGGAGCTTATATTTTGTCCCTGCTGAGGCGGTGCCATGGTGGTGGGAGTTACCAGGTTGGGAAAAATCTCGCAAGCAAAAGAGTAGGTCGGTGCCGGATTTCATCATCCACCGGGGATGATCTGCCACATCCTGCGATAAAAGCATGCACTACACTTACGGGACTAATGACCTTTGCACCCACCAATCACCAATCAATGTGTCAACGGGGGCATAGTCCGGAGAAATTGGTTTAACTGCTAGTATTTTTTCTTCGAAAAAGTGTAAATATTAATTTTGGTACATTTAATTTGCACCATTAATTTTATGAGTAGGGAATGGGACACGAGGATGGCAGGTGGAGGGACGCAATCCTATGAGTGAAATAAAATCACTTTTACTACGTGTTTCATGCATAACTTTTTAGACAGCATAAATTAATTTCATTTTATGTAATTGAAGGATACAAATCATTTATACTGGGGTTTTTATTTCTTGGCGCGTGAGGGTCTTTCTTCACGAGGGAATATCTCACGGCATTTCGCATTTTTCTCCGTCATACCGTTAGATGTATGATCGCGACCGTATCGAGCAGTTCTGGCGATCATGCGACTCCTAGCGGCACGACCGAGAACGACGCGAAATGCCGTGAGATCTTCCATCGTGAAGACAGGCCCTCACCTCATGAAATAAAAACCCAAGTATAGTTGCGTACTATGACACATCAATGTTAGTACTAGCTGATGCTGTCCTTTGTTGCATTCGCAGACTATCTGAACTTTTGAGCATAATCTCACTTGTAGCATTAGTACAAGAAATTGAACTTGTAGCTCGCTATGCATGTCTTGAAAGAGACGCGTTTAATATGGATGTCTAAAAATACTGTTCACAGGAGAATTTCCTTTCCAAGTATCTCTTCAAGTAAATTGCAGACAGATCTATGAACAAAGGACACAGATGTGGAGGAACCATTCTGGATGAATATACAGTCCTGACTGCAGCTCATTGTTTTGATGACAGACCTACGACTGGATACTATGAGGTGAGTGAAGCTATTGTCTCTTGTTCCATTGGAGATGCACAACACCAGCGCAGGTTTAATGCAGACCCACAAGTCATGGGCCTCGTGATAAATTCTTCACGTTAGCTGTATTTGAAAAACGGGGAACTAACTTATATTTTAATTTTTATTTAAAGAATTGTCTAGAAATGACGAGTCTGGCACTTTTGGCGGAAACATGTATTTTAAAACGTTTTTTGATACATTCATGGATCATTTGCAGCTTGACTCTATCCAATGAGTGTGTGCTGTAATGCAAATGCAATCAGAGTTGGTTCATCCTGACTAAGAAGGCTAAAATAGAATAAGGTGAGAGGAAGGTTGGGTGTATTCTTCATTTTTCCTGTTACAGTCTACTCTGAATTTAATGAACTATGCCATAGTGAACCCTCGGTTACAGTGAACCTAAGTCATTGATCGCGTTTCGCTTGCATTACAAATAAACAAAAAAAATTGGTTATAGTGTACCTGAACCTCGGTTACAGAAAATACAACGACATGAAAATTAATTCCCTCCTAGACAAGAATATATCGCCTCAGAGCCACAAATTCCAACACTAGACAGCTTGAAAAAAAATATCGATCAAAGGTCACTATCGAATTTGTGCCCCGAGATGAAGGTAGCAGACCTGGAATGGGACCTACTGATGACCTCATGCCACGCAGTTTCACTAAGGAAACCAAGCCCGTGCCGTGGATGGGCTAGAACTGGCGGCAGCGACGCGCGATTGCTTGCTTCAGTTTCTAGCTCAATGCTATTTGATATTCCCAAAGCGCGTTGAGTTGGAAGTAGACGACAGGGACCTCGCGAAAACCTCTGCCCTATAGCCTGGTGACTTTCCTTGCGTCGAGCGGAAAAGCGATCAGATTCATTGCGCCTTGCCGCTACCGAAGGGATATGGACATTTTCAAAATTTTATCGAAAACTGCTCCGAAATTTTTCTTAAAATTTCTTGTAAGAATAGAGTAAAATACACTTATAAGGGTGGTGTAAATCCCTTTCACGGTTAACACTGAATTTCACGGTTAACACTGAATTTTCGATAATTTGCGAAAGTATTTTTTTCGCCGTCCTCCTGCAACAAAATTGAAGATAGAGATATTTCCTTCCAAAACAATTTGTTTTCCATAGTGAGTTCCTTCTTTAAGGTCTCACATATTTTTGATAATTTCAGTAGTTTTCGTGCAATATTACGTGGAATATGTGCAATTTAAAAAAATAACAAAAGCAAGATTTTCTCAAAAACTGCTCCATATTTTTCCTTAAACTTTTGGTAGGAATAGTATAGTAAACTAAACTTTTGGTACTAATAGTACATCTAATAGTACTCTATTAGATGACATGAACGCCATTTCGTTTTTTTAAAAATTACAGGAATATAATTTTTTTTATTTGTCCCTCACATCGTTAACACTTACATTAGCGGTGATTTGTTCACATTATTATTTTTATAAGTACATGTACTTTAAATATTGTCATATAAAGTTTATGGAAAACTCCATCGTTTTCTGTGAAAACTAGCTCAAAATTCCGCATTTTCAGAAATACTCAAACACCATTTTCCCATAAATGGCTTCTAAACGGTTCTTCAAACTTTTGTAACGGATAGTGCTAATTGCACTCTCTAATATGACGTTCAGTTCATTTTGGGGTATTTTTATGTTTTTTCAAAAATTACACAAATTTAATTGTTTTGAAAGATCTCTCACACCATTAATATGCACATATTCAGCAATTTGTAAGCATTATTGTATTTGCGAGTTATTGCGCTTCAAATGACTTCTAATGAAGTTTTTCGAAAACTCAAAAATATCTGTGAAAAAGAGCTCAAATTTGGAATATACAGTAACGCATAAACACCATTTTCTTAAAAACGGCTCCAAATTTTTCAATGAAAATGGCCATTTTATTTTACTGTTCTTTAATATTCTTAAAATAATATTTCCGTTCTATTATTAGGATACGGAAACATTTTTTAAAATGTAAAAAAATTGTACTTTGAGCGGCGATAGATGGCAGCTGGCAAGAGTATGTGAAAGTCCGAATAACTATCCGAGACCAAAGGAAATAGAAAACTAATACGGGGAAGTCTGCCATTCTCTAGGACCACTAGTTAAGTTTATAAATTAACTGTTGTAAAATATATTATTACTATTACTCACAATTTCATAATTATAGTTCACAAGACAGTCGGTATGATTAGGTTACACCTTGTTCTCGTACTAAACGGATTTGCTCAGGATAAAAGAGTTAGTATCTTAAAAAAGGGCAATTTTTTACATTGTCTCATTTCTAGTGTTACGGTGTTTCCATAGTCTTTGATGCCATTCAGAATTTACTTAGAGATTCGTCAAATATATATTATTTTGAGTTAATACGTTTTGAAAAGAATCTCATTCAAATCCATTACATCAAATATATACTATTTTGAGTTAATACGTTTTGAAAAGAATCTCATTCAAATCCATTACAAATAGTAATTACAATGAGAAATAACAATGTTTAAACATTGTGTTAGAGATGTTCAAAATGAATTTTTTTAGGATCTTAATTTAATTGCTATTTTTTCATAATACATAAATATTAATACATAACTTCCTATTGAAAAATTATTATCAATAAATTAAAAAAATGAAGAAATTGTGAATTAGACATTTTTCTTAGAGTTGAGTTTCAGATTTGCTCGGTTCCAAAATCGCCAATTCCCGATACTACGAAAAGGGACAGATTGTTGCAGGGTCCAACACCCTGAAGGGCCCCCATGAAGAAATACAGAAGCGGCGGATCGACCGGCTCTTCATCCACTCTCAATATTCACAGTAAGTTATTTTTGACTTTATATTACTTTATTAAAACTTTATGTGTATGTATGTACTTGGCGCGATAGCCCGTGAACGGGCTCAGGCCTACCGGCGACGTCCCTGCCTCGCGGTCATGGGTTAAGGTGGTACATGTGGTTAGCACGAAGACATCCGCACGCCGTATTCTCGTTTTCTCAACCTGAGAAGTGAGTTTTCACATCGTCACACGGCAACATATACTGGTTACATTGCAATGAAAACGCACACTATAGTCTTGCCTCGACCGGAAATCGAACCTGGGGCCGCGTAGGGAGAACAAGAACTAGTCGCGAAGCCAAAACTTTATATAAGTCCATTTAATTTTTAAACAGTCATTCCTTTTATATAACATTCACATCACACATGGAATTAAATTCTTAAAATCAACACGTTCACATCCCATTTTAAAACATTTAAAACTTATAAATATTATTGTTATATTCGTGTGAGTAATGTTTTTAGACGTGTAGTACAGGTTGTGTTCTAATAATCATAGCGTCTTTGTACGACCACAACATAAATATATATATCACATTGGCAGTACTTGCAATTAATTTTAGAACACTCCATTTAAAATTTGTCATCTTGTGGAAGTACGGTGTCACTGCCAGCATTCTCCATTCTCCATACGGAATAAGCATGCACATGTAATGCATTTCGGCGATAATCTTTTTAATTACAAATATTTAAGAGGAGCAAGGAGAGTGCAAAGTGCTTTGCAAGTGGGCAAAGTATTTAAAATGATTATTTATCCCTAAAAGTATTTCCTCATCTGCTGCAGTTACAAGAATAGTAACATTTTAATATTTAAAAATTAGTTATAAATTATTACAAAATTATAAGTTTTTACATAAACAATTAACTACAATGTTCACAAACAAAAAATTAAATTAATCAAGTCTTTCATAGAGTCACTACCTAAAAAAATTCCAAACACTAATGCAATTAATGGCGTTGATTTGCATTAATACAAATTCAAATTTACCGCTTGGAAAGTGGAATTTTTCTTATTGGGAGCTATTGGACTGATTTGCAGCAATCTAACGGCGGATGTTTGTACGAAGCATCGGGCAACCCTGATCTTAAGAGGTCGGAGCACAGAATGGATTCGGGAATAACTGGCAATGCCTACAACATGTGCAGGCCAGCGGTTAGTGTTAGGTCGAGTGGGTACTTGATCCGGGGGACCCTTCTCTTCTCCCCCCCCCCCAGCATCTCCCACCGAAAATATAGTCTATGAAGAGAAAAATACGAAACAGATTTTTCATTTTGTCATGTTTATCATTAAATTGACATCAAATTGTTAACTCATTTATCGGTTACCACATTTATTTAATGTAACTTCAGCAGTTCATTTACACAAGGCAAAAACAGCACTGCGCTTCCTTTTTTTGTATAAACTCATTTAACAATTTTTGCAAATCAATTTTGTGGATAATGTTGTTATAAACGTGTAAAAGTGGAATACTGTTGAGCCGATCTTGGAACACAGTTGATTGCATGTACATTTTGAGAAGACGCAATATCGAGAAATTTCGTTCATTTCTGAAGTTTGACGTTGGTGGGATATTTCTCTCACCTTAACTTTTAAAGTGGTATTTTACCTTCTCGAAAGTTTTCATGTGGATATAACTACCCACGGCACCCACTCTATCCGCCGGGCTTCAACACGTGCGTCTTCCATTTTACGCTAAAATTGAAACATTTTACGAGAAAAAGTAATGTTCTGCAAGGGTGAAACTTCTTCATTTAGTTATGGTAAAAAATGAGATACCTATACACAGGCGTAATAGCAGAAATTTTGTTCCAAGTTTGTCAGATTTACGTTCAAAATATCACGCAACAATGAAACATTGGTGATCATGGGTTAACCAAGAATGCTTCTGTGTTTTTACAGAAAAGACAACGGCATAGCCTCAATCAACGACATAGCCATCATCCGTGTGCAGGTGCCCTTCATTTTCAACCACTACGTAAGTGCAGCCAGGCTTCCGGAAGCTGGCACCTACCCGCAGGGCGACGTTCAAGTTTCCTGGTTGGGGCTCCATCAACAAGTAAGAGCAACTTCCTCCTCCTAGCAAACTATCGCGTAGTAAATACATATTTGGAACGTCTCATACCGGATTTGGGTGGCGCAGGGCATCAACTGATGCCACTGCAAGTTCCTCTAACCATAAGCTCCACAGACCTTTAGGTTTGATATACGACGGTGGCACGACTTCTGACACTAGATAGACAGCTAAGTCGAATTCAGTCGCTGTCTGGAGAAAAAATCTAGAAGCCGGCTGTTTCGATTGGTAGTTTTCCATGGTTTCTCCCATCCATACCAGACGAACAGTAGAACAGTATCCTAAAAACGGAACACGGATCGCTTCTCAATGTCGTATTCCCAACCCCCTTACTTACTCACAAATACCATTGTGGCGCCGTAAAATAGGGTAACGGCCAAATTCTAAGTCCCAGTCTTTCTGCACATTCTGGCAGCGCTGTACGGTCGGCTGAACGATTTAGCCCTTTAGCGTTGTCCACCGACGGATGTACAGACGGACGGACAGACGGACGGACAGAAGGACAGACGGACGGACAGACAGACAGACGGCCAAACAGACAGACAAACAGACGGACGGACAGACAGACAGACAGGACAGGACGGACGGACAGGACAGACAGACGGACGGACGGACGGACGGACAGACAGACGGACGGACAGACAGACAGACGGACGGACAGGACAGACAGACAGACGGACGGACAGACAGACGGGCAGACAGACGGACGGACAGACAGACAGACGGGACGGACAGGACGGACGGACAGACAGACAGACGGACGGACGGACGGACAGACAGACAGACGGATGGACAGACAGACAGACGGACGGACAGACAGACGGACGGACAGACGGACGGACGGACGGACGGACAGACAGACGGACGGACGGACAGACGGACGGACGGACGGACAGACAGACGGACGGACGGACGGACAGACAGACGGACGGATGGACAGACAGCTATAGCACGTTTTCGAGGATTTCTTTTTCTAAATTTAGCATCTGAATTTATCCACATTTTCGTAATCACGGCCCTGTAATAAGAGTTTTTCTGCCGAAAATTCCCCGTTTTTTCGGTCAGCACTACATAACTTTCTCTCTACTCCATAGCAAGAAAGAAAAAACATGTTCTCAAATTCGGCTCCGATTTTTTAACGGATGGGGCAAAGGATGCTTAAAAATTGGCCTATGTCTCATTTCCACTCTGTCATTTTAAATATAATTGCAGAAGTTACAAATAATGGGAGAAAGAATGTGCTGTTGGTGAATGTCGAGTACACGAAAACGTGCTTAGCATATATGTTAACAAGCTGTCCACTTCTATAGTTCGAATAATATTTCTGTCTACTTGACAGATAATGGCTGACTGGGGAGAGAGGGTTCCATTATCGAATCATGGGCTTCAAATTCTGCTGACGTCACTGAAAAGTTGCTGATACTTACTTATTAAGAAACTAATGATTACGTATTAAGATTATATACAGGTGTCCCATTTAACTTCACAAATCAAAATAACACAAAAGTCAAAGGCAAAAATTTAATATCTCCAATGGGAAAATCGGCCTGACCTAAAATCAGATCTTCCTGTCCCGCCCCCTAGGGGTGGGGGAGGCAACTTTGAAATCTTAAATGTGAATTTCCCCTCTCTTTTCGTTAAAGAGTTTTATTTAACATGGTTAAATCAGCACGGGTGATTTGAAGCCGCTGGACGTACATGAATCGGATCGTCTCTTAATGCAATCTTAAATGGGAACCCCGTCTTTTATTCCAGATTCGGATTCTACACTAAATAAATACGTATGTTTCATCTAAAACAATTTTGATCGAGAGGGACGATCCAGACATGCTCCAGACAAAAAATTAATATCTCCAATGGGAAAATCTGCCTAACCTAATATCAAATTTCCCTCTCCCGCCCCCTAGAAATGGGGGAGGCAACTGCGGAATCTTAAATGGAAATTTCCCTCTCATTTTTTCATTAAAGAATTTCATTTAACGTGGTTAAATCAGCGCGGACAATTTGAAGCCGCTGGACGTACATGAAAACATATAACCGGATCGTCTCTCGATCAAAAAATGCTTTTGACCAAACTTACGTATGTAGCGTACGTAAGTGTAACGTATGTTACGTATGTAAGTGTAGAACCCGAATCTGCAATAAAAAAGTGGGGGTTCCCATTTAGGATTACAAAGTTGACTCCTGCCTCTCCCCCAAGAGGCTAGCGGGGAAGGTTGATTTTAGGTCTGACAAATGTGCCCCTGGGATATATAAACCGTTTGCCTTTGACATTTTTTTAGTACGTCGCACATTTTTCGAGTTTTTTATGTTTGTCAAGTTAATGGTACTGCCTGTAGTTTACTTATTAAGAAAAAAAATGAAATCTTACAGCGCTATGCATCTGTACATTGAAGAGCGCCATTACTTGTTTGGTTATGCATTGTGTGCTATTCTGTGTCGTCTGTGATTTCTGTTCTTTTTGCGATTTTTGTCTTGCTATTGTTGTGATCTGATAAAAAACGATCAGACGACCACGTGCCTGCCGCCAGAGTTAGTGGCAACATCGCTGTCACGTAGACAGAAATATTATTCGGACATTAGCTGTGTTGGTCTTGAAGTAGAACTATAGTCTGTTTCTTGTACAGTTATTAAGTTAATAAAAGTCCCACATGATTTTTAGACAGTGGTCCTGTTTATTAAAAGATACACACATAATTAAGACTTGGCTACGTTTCGGAGACCAAATGTGTCTCCATCATCAGGACTTCAAGATTTATGTAGTAAAAATATAATATAATGTAAATGGAAGAGGTATTATACACTTTCCATTATTGCTTAGTTACATGATGTCAATCGTAACATGAAGCTGTAGAATATAAAAAAAAAATTGGACGAAGGAAGAAGTTATTCTGGTCAACTTAGACCGCTCCTACTTCTTAGAGAGTACGGACATGAATGTTCCCTGGGTCTCAAGAATTCTGGCAGGGGTAGGGGTAGAAGGAAGGATTACTTTAGCAGAAAGAACAGTTGGACTACTTTTGAATTTTCTACTACATTTTGTTGATATTAAACTATAACTTTGTACGAACTGATTGCATTTAAGATTAGAATTCATCGAAGAGTAAATTTTTATAAATAATGATTCGAGAACTAATCTCGAGCACCAGTTAGGATTCTGTAGCTAAAATTGTGAGATTGAGAAAATCAATCCCAGAATTAAAACGTATTAAAAGATGCACATACAGCGTGTCCGGAGAGGAAACGTCGAAACTTCGAAAATAAGCTCTGAAGACAATTCTAAGCATATTTTGTTTAATAAACTACGTGGATATTCCGAATGGTTGAGCCGCAATGAGCACTCCAAAGTTGGTTTAAAAAATTGATTTACGGGCAAAAAATTGCATTTTAGAAGCATAGAAACACTTCAGAAAGACATAAATTGTTTATTATTTACAAAAGAAATGAATATATTTGCTCAGACAGAAAAAATAAGCGAGAAAGAAAAAAGCAGTCGAAATGTGTAAGTAAATTGAGTGCTTTTTTATTTCTGGGTTAATTATCCTTTGTGGTCAAATACATTAATTTCTTTTGTTAAGAATAAACCATTTACACATTTCTGCAGTTTTTCTATGCTTCTGCAATGCATATTTTTGCCAAAAAAGCATCTATTTCAAATCAACATTTGAATGCCCATAGCGGCTCAGCCATTCGGAATATCCATGTAGTTTATTAGACAAAATGTGCTTAAAATTGTCGTAAAAGCTCATTTTCGAAGTTTCGACGTTTCCTCCCCGGACGCCCTGTATGTGCATCTTTTAATAAACAGTACGACTGTCTAAAAATCATATGCAACTTAGTAACTGTTGGTCTTGCACGTAAATACTTAAGTGCAAATGGTGGTCATGTGATGTAATGTGATTTCCTAACCTGCAGAGTATTCGATGATTCGCCGGAGACGCTGAAGGTCGTGGACATGTCGCTGCTGTCGTGGGTGGAGTGTGAGGCGCACGTCCTGGAGCGACAACACTTGAAGACGGGTGACTGGGTGAAATCTCTTGTGTGCACGAAGCCTATGTCCGGCCTCGTCACCCCTGGCAGGGTGAGCTTAACCCAGGGTTGCAGATTTAATACTACGAAAATTCCCCAAGTAGCCTCTCCAATGAAACAAAATTCCCGAATCTTGAAACTAAAAATATTTTCCGAATTATGGACCAAAGACACGAGCTGTCCCTAACTGATTCCATTGGCTGTCCCCTTAAATTCAAGCAATTCAATGAACCAATCATTGTCCTTTGAGCTGCTCAAAGCACTTTCTTTTTTCTCATGCTTTTCTTTTTCTAGGTCGGCCGTTTATTATTATTACTTTTTTTAATACTCAAAAATGAGAAAGAATAACGATTATTGTTTCGTTTTTTTTCATAATAAATGAGAGAATAATATTTCTATCTCAACTCCGGATGAAAAGAATTTCGCAAAAAAACTCTCCAAACATTTCTCCATTTATGAAATGTCCATTTGTGTTTCGGGTATTTTTGTATAAATTAATAAAAATATTTATTAATATTTTAATTTTGGAGGGTACTTTACACGAAGCCACTAACACATTTTCCAAATTTAAAACAGTGTTCGGTCGTTTTTTATTAAATTTTGTAGTTAGTGTGAAGGTCTTTAGGAGAAGGGTGCAGGTACGTTAAAAAACCTAATTTTTCGAAAATTGCAAACGTTCAAAATTTACTCGGCGTCTTCCTACAACTAAATTATGAAAGATAGAGATTTTTCTCTAATGAAAATCTGTTCCCTTAAAGATAGATTTTGAAATAATGTCATGTACAATCTTCCGAAAATATGAGCACTTTTCGCGTAATTTTGCGTAAAAATACGAGCGACAAATTATGTGCTGTTTTAGCATCGCTAGCATTGCTTCGCTAGTCTGCGTATGTAATGTAATTAGTTGAAGTGTATCCTATTGACATGTGTCCTTACCCCGAAGAAACCTGCACGAAATGACTTAGGGGCTCATGTGTGGATGCATTTGTGTGGTCCACAGGGCGACTCCGGTGGTCCGCTCGTCCAGGATGGAGTGGTGGTGGGTGTCGTGTCCACTGGTGACGAATGAATCAGGAATCCACACTGGCCATTCTACACGCGAGTGTCGGCCTTTCGGCATTGGATCGATAGTAAAATGGTCACAAAAACGAATAGCAGTAGCAAAGTACATAAGGAGCCATCAGATACCATCAGATAATTCAGTTTTCTTAATCCTGAGATAATTCATATTAAGTAAATACATTCTACAAAACCCGTAAAATAATATGTAAATAGTTACGTGTAATATCATAATTACGTCAAATAAACCATGCAAAGCAAATCGTACTAGTTATTAATAACACTGGCACCTAAAAAAAGTTGTCATCCCAATGACTTTGCCCTATTTCTCCATGTATTTCGACGTGCAGTATCCGAATCTGAAACCAGAATTGGCGCCATCACCTTTCAGTTTTTTGTCCTAAATCGCGAAAAAACACCGTGACATTTTAATTTCTGTTTTCGGAGGTTGTTGTCTGGCCAAAATATTTGACCCATGTTTCTTTATGCAAGTCAAAGCGCTGAATCCAATTCGAAGCCAGAATTCAACCAGGACACTCCAGCTTTTTTAACAGCGAAAAAACACCATGAAGTGGTAAACTATAAACATCACGGTGTTTTTCGTGTATACAAAAACTCGAGGGGGTGGTGCAATTCTTGCTTCAGATTCAGCGCGTCGACGTACACTAGAGAAACACCTGTCATGTCTCTGTGTCTAATAGGTTGAAGTCCCGTCTTTGGTAGGATTTTTGACAGTCGCTTGACAGCGAGGTCGCTGTATGGAGGAGAATTCTAGTGTCCGGCTACTCTAATTGGTAGTTTTCCGTAGTTTCTCCATTCAACACCAGGCGAATGCCGGAGCAGTACTCGAACAAACGGGACACGGACCACGCGCGATCTTTCCTACCTCTTCCTTGTCCTATCCTCTCCCCTCATACACACTTACACTAACATGCACTACACCACTAAACAAGCCGGGAGACCGGTCGGGATCTGAGAGCATGCCCCGGCTGAGGCGGTGCCTTGCTGGTGGGAGATACCTGGTTGGGAAAAACTAGCGCTAGCCGACGGTAGGCCGGCACCGGAAGATAACCGCTACCTACCCAGAAAAAAGCATGCAATACACTTGCGAGACTAATAAGTCTAGCGGTTGAATCACTGAAAATCAATCAATGAATCTTTGGGTCTAACAATTTTTTTTATTTTGTGTGCTTGTGTAATTGAGGATACGAAACTTTCCTTGTAACATCTGGTGTTAAGAAGTGTTAATAAAAAAGTGTACTGTGAAATACCGATAAATCTCCTTAACCGTTAGACCAGTGGTGTGAAGGTCTTCTACTGGTGGCAGTGGCACGCGTCGTGGCACCGTAGCATGCCACGAGCTCCTCTCCGCAATTTACAATAGGGATGGCGTTGTCTCTTGTGGTGGAGGTGATGGACTGCGTGGAGAGGAGGTTTCGTTATGCCACTCGTGCCACGTCGTGGCACTCATGCCATAATGTTTTGCAAAACTGAAAATTATTCACATGAATGTCTCCGCTTAAATCATCTATTTATGTTCCGGTTTACATGTAAACTTTTCTGTCTTTATGTCTTCTTGGTTTGAAATAATTTTTTTATGAAGCTGGAGTCGGAAATGTTCCCAAGTAGATTCCATACTACAGGTCTAAATTATATGAAAAATTCTACAATTGTGTCAATTTCCGTTTTGTAATATTTCTAGGAAAACTCAGCAGACGTTGTTCTGCCCTTCATCTCCCTCTTTTCCCTCTCATCTCCCTTTCTCACGGTCTTTCCGTCCTTCCATCACCCTGTCCCTGTCTGCCTCTGTGTGTCTCTGTCTCTGTCGCTCTCTGTCCCTCTAATTCGAGGGTCCACGTACGTAATGGAGAAACAGAGTCGAAGGGTTAAAATCTCCTAATTGTGAAATACCCACGAACGATCTTTCCTTCTGTTGATATTAACATTATCTAAATCTTTATTGATATTTAATTCATCTAATCGTCGACTATTGCCACTTTCCGCTTGGCACGCTATCGAAACTCACAAGATATTGATCGATAAATATTTCTGTCATCAATTTGCACTGCTATGCTCGTTAATTTCTCCTAAACTAAAACGTTTATTACATTGAAGCTATTTGCATTTATTGATGGGTATCGACATTCCATCTTCTTATCTGTTATATGTGTACGTGCAATCTCTACAGAATTGCGACCTCTGGAATGTCTGTCAAATACATTATTTTAAATTGATGACAATTAACTATCAGCCTTTTTCCAATAAATTAACTTTACATTTATTAGCACCCACATTTCCGACACTTCCATCATTTGGCATATTACAAATAAAGAGAAAAATTACAAATAAAACGCTAAGGGATAAAGGACCTAATATTAATATAAGACAAACTTGCCAAATATATATAATCTCAGACAGGGTTCGAGAAAGAAGAAAGAAATGGAATATAGACAGAATGGAAGAAGAAAGACTGGTGAAAGTGACTAGACATAGAAGACCGGAAGGAAGGAGAAGAGTAGTACGCCCAAGAACTAGGTGGCAAGACATTTTGTGAAACAAGACAGCATGAATATAGTGCCAATTTATAAATATGACTTTATAAATGTAATGTATCTGTTTTTTTAAATGTTTTAATTAAGTACCCTTTGTAAGAAAACAGGCTCTAGCCTAAAATAAAAGTAAGAAGAAGAAGAAGAATTTATTAGCATTTTTTGATTTACACCTTTCAAATGAGCTCATTAATTGATCTGATATTATTTCTTTTGTATACAATAATTATCCCCCTGTACAGATCAGAAATCAAAATCTAATGGCTTACTACGGATCTTTGCGCGCAACGTTGACTTCTAGAGTCTACTTCTGATTGAAACAACCAGCCCGTGTTCTCTTTTGATGCTGCCTATTTGCTGATAGTGTATTATCTCGCCTACCATATTCACTACCAATGTCAAATACTGAGAAATAAATGTCACCTGAGGTTTTCTCGATTCATTATCGGTTCGATATAAAAATTACGAATAATTACCAAGTGTTCCTTAAGCTGTACCGCGTATCTTGTATGTAATCTTTGATACCTATTCGCCACAGTACGTCCGACACGAATTGTTGAATTTAAGACATGTCTACGATTCTTCCTCCCATAAATTTCGTACCGAGCACATACTCTATTCCAAATTTTACATAACATTCCAAAATAATTTTGACATCTTTTGATTGATGACATTTGAAACCCAGAAAAATATCTCACCCAATTCCGTGTCACCCACTTCCCTCTTATTGAAAAACTAATCCTGATCCTAACTGATGGTACCGATCCCATCCAACCAATGTGGCCTCGACGAGCGCTGGCGAGAGAATTCCAAAATTCACCTTAACATCCTCGCACCGCGTCCTACATTCTACTCTCCTATAGGGGAAGGTCGTGTGGTATCCGCCACCTTAGCTTCTTCTATTCTTCCGAATTTTTAGAATGCTCCTATGCTCCTACACCAGGGGTCCTCACACTTTTTAAACGGGGGGCCAGTTCACTGTCCCTTAGGCCGTCGGAGGGCCGGATTATATAGTACGATTTGTCAAACTCTGCTTCTCAAGCCCCTTTGGCCGATCACACGGCATTTCGCTGTCTTTCTCGGTCCTGCCGCTAGATGTCGCATGGTCGCAAGCACTGCTTGATACGGTCGCGATCATGCGATATCTAGCGGCACGACTGAGAAAGACTGGAGGTACCGTGACATATTCCATCGTGAAGACAGGCCTTGAGAGGCAGACTTAGAAAAATCTGCATATATCTTATTTTGAAGTAAAGAATCAAAACGGGAAAAAATACAATATTTAAAAAATAATTTAAAAAGACACCAATGTTTCTGGTGGAAACATCGTTGTTTTAAAATTATCTATTTTTTTGCCATCCCTAGACACCCCAACACATAGTAAAAAAATGTGCGGATTTTAAGAAAAAAAATTCTTTAAACCATAAAAACCCGGCGGGCCGTAGAAATGTCCTCGGCGGGCCGCATGTGGCCCGCGGGCCGTAGTTTGAGGACCCCTGTCTTACACCGTGACCTCCTAGACCCTGTTTTGGGTCATTGTGACCCCTAGGTGCAAATAAGGTTTTGCACCACCGAAAATTATTCACATGCACTTCTCGTTTTAGATACGATACTGATGTCATGTTCTACGTGTGTTGTTACGATAGAATGTTTTTCTGAAAATGACATTACTGTTATTTATTACGTATAGTAAAAACAGGAAATAAATAGCATCATTTTCGCAATTAATAATTCCAAATAACATCTGTGCACGAAGTACTTGTAAACTATAGTTTAAAACGTGTAGGGTCACATCTGATCCAAAACAGAATCTACTTACATAATGGACGAACAGTTCTACACTTTTCAATTTAATTCAATTCAATTCAATGTAGCGTTATTTTACATGGCGAGGCTCAAGTCGTCAGTCATCAGGTCCACTCTTGGGCCTGACCACGCAAATATCGCTACGCGTCTTTCACCATCTAGCGGAGAAAGAAGGTATCCTCTGGCGACGAAACGAGAACTTTAATTTTTGCTCAGTCGCATCTTTTAGACGCGAGAATATTTTACATGCAGTAAATCTACGACCTGGAACAGCCAACTTTACTTCACTTCGGAAGGAAGGCGTATGAAGTAATTTTTTGTCCTTAAAAACCCGCGGTTCAGGCTTGAACCCACAAACTTGGGATATAACAACCACATACGCTAACCGTTATACCAACAAAGCCGCACCTATGCATTTCACTGTTCACAGACACTGTAGAACAGAGTTGTCCAGGGTTGTCCAGAGTTGTTGTGGCAGTATCATTTATTGTTGTAGGCGAATTTTTTAATTGATTGCAATTTAATATAATAATCAGCCTTTTTTTCAAATAACGAATACGCTGCTTATTGCAGTTTAATTATGGCTAATGAGCTCAATTTATATTAAAGAATCATTCCTGATCATTGTCATTCTTTGAATAAATTGAAATGTTAGTTGCTTACTTCAGATCATCGCTAGCATTCAGGAGCTTTTAGGATGAATTCCAGACGAAGAAACGTCCAACGTTCCAAGATATTGTCATTCTTTGAATGAATAATTGAAATGTTAGTTGCTTACTTAAGATCATCGCTAGCATTCAGGACCTTCTAGGATGAATTTCAGACGAAGAAACGTTCAATGTTCCAAGACGTCTTCTCTCTTCAGTGCAGGATTGTCCAACTGGTGGCCTGGGGGTCGCAGCTAATGCTACTCGAATGTCTATGTATAGTAGCACATATGTCTGTGGTCAAGCATTTTCAGTAATGAAATTACTCGAAACCTAGCTCAAGGTTCGATTAAGAATGGAAAATTTGAGAAATAGTTTATGAATTTGTCTCTCGGGATCTCTAGAAACCAGATTTTACCAATTTGATGGAATCGTATGGAAGCAAAGAGATATTCCCCGAAAAATAAAAGTAAAAATATAAATAAAAAATAACAAAAAACGTTCTTAAATGTATTTATCTAAATCCATTCTAATCGTATTTGATATGTAAAGCGTTCCCTTTATATACGTAATATACAGATGTCCGGGAAGAAACGTCGAAACTTCGAAAATAAGCTCTTAAGACAATTCTAACCATATTTTGTCTAATGAACTACGTGGATATTCCGAATGGATGAACCGCAATACGCACTCAAAAATTGGTTTGAACTAGTGGTGCTACAAAATGGCACAGACTTCCCGAGTTAGTTTTCTATTTCCTTGGGTCTTCGCTAGCTATTCGGAATTGCCACACACTCTTTCTTGCCAGCTACCATCTATCACCGCCAAAAGTACATTTTTTTGTCATTTTCTTAATTTTTCGGTTTCCTATTGGTAAAACGAAAATATTAGTTTTAGAATATTAGAAAAAACAATAACCTAGTCGTATATGACAATTTTCTTTTAAAAATTATGTGCCGTTTTAAATAAAATTGCGTTTCAGCGCTACTAAAAATGCCAAATTTGAAGTAGTAGTATAAGGAAAGTTATGTAATGCTGCGGAAAATCGATTTCGAGATTTCAACGGAAATACACGTTTTGGGCTCCCCTGATACCGAAAAAGTGGGTATTTTCAAAACGTCCGTCCGTCCGTCCCTCCGACTTTTCTGTGAACAACTCTAGCGCGTGAACCATACGTGCGATTTCTTCCAAATGGAAAGTCTCCGGCCGATCTGCGTCCACTCGTGGCGCCTTGATTTTGAAAAACTTTCTTCACAATTTGAGGGTACTTTACATTAAGCCCCCCGGACATTTTCAAAATTTTCTCAAAAACGGCTCCAATTTTTTTCTTTAAATTTCTTGTGAGAATAGAGTAAAATACACTTATTAAGGTGGCGTAGGTCAGATTTTCACGGATAACTAAATTTTCGAAAATTGCAAAATTTAAAAAAATTTCGGAGTCTTTCTGGAACTACAAAATTGAAGATAGACATTTTTCTTTCAAATAAAATTTATTGTCCAAAGTGAGTTCTTTTATTAAGGTCATATACATTTGTTTGAAAAGTTTAGTAGTTTTCGCGCAATATTGGGTACAATATGTGCAATTTTAAATAATTACAAAAACAAGATTTTCTCAAAAACGGCTCCAATTTTTTTAACTTTTGGTAGGTATAGGGCCTAATGTATTTTATGAGATGACAAAAACGCCATATTGCTCTATTATTTTGTTTTTTCAAAAATTGCAAAAATGTAATTTTTTTGACTTGTCTCTCACGTCGTTAATATTTACTTTAGTGGCGATTTTTTCACATTACTATATTTACGAGTACATGTGCTTTTAAATAATTTTAAGTAAAGTTTCTCGAAAACACAACCGTTTTCTGTGAAAAGTAGCTCAAAATTCCGCATTTTCAGAAACGCTCAAACGCCATTTTCTCATATATGGCTGCAATTTGTTTCTTGAAACTTTTGTAACGGATAGTGCTTAATTACACTCTTTAATATGACTTAAAGATTATTTTGAGTTATTTTTTGTTATTTCAAAAATGATATAAATGTAATTTTTTTAAAGATCTCTCACATCTTTAATATGCACATTACATGCAATTTAGTAAAGATTATTATATTTGTGAGTGTATGTGCGTCAAATAACTTCAAATAAAGTATTTTGAAAACTCCACTGAAGTTTTCTGTGAAAATGAGCCTTAAATTTCGCATTTTTAGTAGCAGCTGAAACGCAATTTTCTTTAAAACGGCACATAATTCTTAAAAGAAAATTGCCATTTAGGACTAGTTTTTGTGTTCTTTAATATTCTAAAATGAATATTTCCGTTCTACCAACAGCGAAACTTAAATTAAATTAACTAAAATTAAGAAAATGCAAAAAAATGTACTTTTTGCGATGATAGATGGCAGTTGGCAAGAAAGAGTACGTGGGAATTCCAAATAGCTAGCGAAGACTCAAGGAAATAGAAAACTAATTCGGGAAAGTCTGTGCCATTCTGTAGCACCGCTAGTTTAAAAGAAAATCTCTGTCTGTATTTATCGCGAAATCCGCCGAACTGAGAACAGCGCCAATAGACGTTACAGGAACATTGGATTACATAGAACTCAGCATAGAACGGCTGACATTGCAATATATGAGCGAAGACATCGAATAGGCTAGTCAGGAATTCTGAGAAGAACATTTGTTGCATCTCGTAAATATTGTTTGAAGAAAGTACCATTAAAATGTTATTAAAATCGACAAAATCAATGAAAATGCATTAAAAAAGACATAAAAAGGCAAACAATGACTTATTAGTCGAAATCGACAAAGGCCAAAAAATGACATAAAAATGGATCAGTTCGTTTCGTCATAACATAAAATGAATTTCTGTACTAAACGGCATTGTTCTAAAGTGAAAAGGAAAAAAAAATGCCATTTCAATAAAATACGCCCCATATTAATTATTAATATTCTACACTGCTCAACAAGAACTTTACAAGTTATATATTCACTTTATTAAATATATTTATTTAATTTGATTTTTGAAAATGTTTCAACTGTTTCGTTGTTTTCATAGAACACTAATGAAACGAAAGATTTTTTTTAATTGTATCAATTTCTGATATAATAAAATGTTATCTAACAACAGGTAAATATACGTCTCGGGATTTTCTGTTTTATGGTATCAAGCCTATTAGTGTAGGGCATGTTAGTATGCGCATAAGTAATGGGTGAATGAAGGAAGGAACTGGAAGGGAAGATCACGCGAGGTCCGTGGTCCGTTTGTTGCGGCATTCGCCTGGAGTGGACCGGAAAAACACGGAAAACTACCGATCAGAGCAGCCGACTACTAAAATTCTCCTTCAGTCAGCGGTTGAATTCGAAGTAGCTCTTTAGCTTGTGTTGAAAATACTGTCACTGTCGGTACTCAAACCCTGGGACCTTGCGGTTAGAGGCACTGCTTTGACGTCAGATGATGCTCTGAGCCACCCAAGCCAGTGGATCTATTTCGGTTTTTTGAAATATTTTTTTTTAAACTCACGTTGAATTTTGTAAGGATGGGTGGCAGTGTGACGCGCAACTTTGTGCGATTAGAAGCTGTTGAGATGAAGCGTGATAAATACGTCAGGAAAACTGCATTAAACAAAGGAATGTGGGCGTTACTTTTCAATAATTCTTTCACGTGCATAGGATTAAAAATGAGTGAAGGTGGAGAGCTCTGCATTGGACTTTACCGAGCAGTATCTGTGCGACATTATCGAGAGATATCGACATAATATAAGAGGGGATGACTATTTCACAGAGGCAGAGGCGAGAAAAGTAATGCAAACAACAGATCTAGTAATTTCAGATTGAACAGATTATTATTTCAAACCAACCATGAAAGGCCTAATTGCCCGAATTTTGTTGGGTTTTGTGACTTTTATGTCACTGAAGGATGTTGGTAAGTATACGCATCACTACTCATTTCGAATTGAAACTGTTTTCTGTAAGACATTTCAACTTAGACATGCATAGATATTTCTATCGCTATGAGCACGAGTTAAGTACACAACGAGTTCGTATTAGTCATACGCGCTGAAAATATTAAATTCAGCGGGAACGTCTGAAGTGTCGCTTGGTCGGGAGCCTAATTTACGCACCAAGAGCTCCAGGAAGGGAGTGAAGTGGTGGTGAAGCGCAGGGTTGCGTGTTGCAGGGGCGGAGCGCATCAAGCTGCTTCCTGACTACTTGCTCACGAGACAAGAGAAGTTGGTGATAGGAGGGCGCGACGCCGTCCACGGTGAGTTATTGGTGTTATAATCGTCATTTATTTATATTAATCAGTTCTTGATATTTCAGTTGCATACCTTCTCTTTGCGGCTCTCGCACGCAACCAATCTTTATTAATGAGGTTTTTAAAGAAAGAGAATTTTACGGAGACGTCATGAATTGCCCTTTGACTTTAAAAATATTACGGATTTGTTTGAAAAAAACGCAGATAGTCATGGCAAACGCAACCCTGCTAAGCACGTGAGACTTTTGTACTGTATATCGTGAAATAACTCCTAAACGAAGCGTTCTAAGGCCTTAAAAACTAAAATTTGGCGGATAAAGGCCTAAGAGAAACGTTCATCACACCGTAATCTACAGGATGAGATATTTTTGATCAATCTATTATATTTGTACTGTTTCGACGCTTCTCGAATCTACACCACACGTTCGGAGCCTGTAGAATGTGCACCTCTGTGTGAAATTAGTAATTAATTGATATTCTCTGCGATTTAATTTCAAGGGTGTATCTCTTTGCTGGATAATACAATTAAAAAAGAATAGTTTGTATTGACAAGGGCTGTATTATATTGTTATCAATTACAAGGCGACGTAATAGAACAAGTGACGGACGATAAGAGGGTCTTGAAGAAAAATATATATTGCAGGCGTAATATGGAAATGGAAAAATAAAGAAGAGGATGGGATATAGCTTTGGTAGACATCTCGCATGGGCACGCTAGTTTACTTTCATTAGTAGAGAGGAAATACTGAAAATGAACTGACACTGTGTGCTTGTGGGTTTCCCCCTCCCAAGCGGGAAACGCCCTAGCTGGGAAAAGTTCTAACACCCCGACAGGTGTCTCCACACGAGTGGAAGTGTAGCGCATTGAAACTCAGCTGTAAGAGGAAAGACGAGGAAGGAAAGATCGCGCGTAACCAGTGGACCATTTGTTAAGATATATTATACCTCAAAAATACTGGAAAATCGCAGGAAATCTGTTTTTCTTTTTTACTTTTAACAGAATCAGAACGTTATATATGTTCTCTTCAACACGGCGAAACACGTTTGATCCTGCGATCTTTAATTTTGTTTTTATTTGTGTATTTATGTAGCCTAGCTTTAGAGAAAACACGCCCTCTTTTTCAAACGTGGTGTGATTCCTGTAAAAAAAATTAAACAATTTCAAAAACAGACAACATTAGAGAATAAGAATAGAAGAGGATATTTAAGAGGACGAACGAATAGCATAGAAAAGATAAGGGAATAGAAAAAGAAGACATAGCCTATAACCCTGGAGCTTTCTAGAGCGTTTTAACTTTCTCCGAAATTCGACGTTCTGGCTTTCATTGTGAACCTGAAACATACCTCCGATTCTCTGTGAGAAAACCCTCTGATTCTTTTGTGTTATAATTCCGAAATATATAGTTAGTGCATGAACCAAAACTAATTAAAAATGTTAAACGTACATAAATACGAATGTTACAAATTTTATTTTAGTTGAGGCACAATGTTCAAATCATCTGTTATCATAAGACAAAATATTTGAAGCAACAGAGATAGTAGTTCTAAAATTAGGATGTCACAGCTCAGGTCCCCTATTTCTGTAGCCAAAAGTCCGTTATCCCCGAAAATAAACTTTCAATTTTTTTTTCTTAATGTTCTTGTTTTCATTGTAGACACATTTATTCAATCAATATATGAAAAAAGTTACTTACAATATATTTAAAATCTTTGCATATTTCGGGTTTAATATACCATAACCTCCTGCCATAGCATTCTCTAAACTAATCAGAGATACCGTCAAATACTTCCTATCAGAGAAACTGGCCATTGAATTTCTCCTCTACTCAGCAGCTGAATTCGGGCTACCTCTACACCTACAGGTGAAAATCGTCCGCCGTCAAGACTCGAACCGCACGATTTCACTTTCAGAGACGCTGCAGCGAGAAGGAATTTTATTACTGAGCCATTTTATAGCCATTTTACCTGATAACTTAATATATACAAATCAATGTTTTTTCTTGGTTCGTGCTTAATGCGCTGCCGTACCGTTCATCTGATTGCGATAAAACTTTGTCACATTATTGCTTGCTCTTGTGGGAAGGATATAGGCATAGTACATTTATTGTAACTCCATTAGATGGCGCTGCAGCACAAGATGGCGTTCATTTAAATGCAATTCCCAACCCATCTGAACCTCATTGCTCCTGAGCGTCTCCGTGTGACGTGGTTTGAGTCAGAGAAAGACAGGAGGAGCGGGAGGTACAATAATGAGAGAAGAGAGGGAAAAGAGAGAAAGAAAAAGAGAGAAGAAAGAGAAGGAAAAAGAGAGAGGAGAGAGAGAGGGGAAAAAGACAGAGTAAGAGAAAAAATGAGAGGGAGAATAGAGAGAAAGACAGGGAAGAGGGAGGGAAAGAGAGAAAACAGAAAGAAAAAGAGGGAAGAGAGAGAGGAAAATAATTGGAAAGAGGGAAGAGAGAGAGGGGAAAAGGAGAGGAGGGAAAAGGGAGAGACAGGGAAAAAGCGAGGGAAAGAGAGGGAGAAATTGAGAGGGGGAAGTAATTACTTCTTAAATAAGAAAAACAACAAGATAAGTCTTTCAAATATCAAACAATTATTTCTTATGCGGCAGCAACGCACCAGGTGCCAGCTAGTTTGGTGCAAATATTCTTTTATTATTCGACAGGAGAGTTTCCGTTCCAAGTGTCCATTCAGATAATCGGAGATCCTGCATATCGGGGACCAGCACTTCTGCGGAGGCTGCCTTCTGAATGAAAACACCGTTCTCACCGCAGCGCACTGTTTAGATAACCCTCTTCAACGAGGGCACTACGAGGTACGAGGTATTTTGCAATGCGTTACTATTTTGCGCAGTTAACCCTTATCTGCCTGGCGCGCCGTACCAATCTGATCAAACTTTCACCTGAAAACGTTGCAGTAATACAATTAGAATTTCATGTTGTTTTCCATAACATCATAAAAGGTGTCAGCATGAGCGTTTTAAAATTTTCAGAAATGTTTCTATAAAATAAAATGTTATAATTAAAATTAAAAATATCAGGCAGATAAGTGTTGCCTTAAGCTCGTAATATAATCAAATGAAACGCGCTTTCATGAGACATGTGTTTGAAATTTTGTAAACAGATGGACGTTTTACAGCACTACCTGTACAAGTACGTTCTTCTTCTTCCTTTAAAAGGGTTAGGTGCGTTTCGAGACTCAAAACTGTTCTGACCGCCTGATTGTAGATCTACCCACATCTCTGTATCCTCTAGGTCTATATAACAGAACGATCCTATCACTGATTGGTCCGTCGTCATTTTATTAATATTATTTATTAAGATTTATTATTCCTTTCCCGACCATTATTGCAATCGTTCGTATTTGCATTTAATTTGCTTTTTACTGTTAGCTTTTTTCAAAGCTGGTGATAACCTATCACAGTTGGAACAATTTCTGTAGATATTTTTTAACGTCATTTATCCCACTATCAATATTCAACCTTGACTTTATGTCTTCGTTTGGAACTCTTTCCCTCAGAGTTACACCCAATAGAGCTATTAGATAAATTCATTTGGAAGTCCTCTAATCTTTTTCGTCATTTTTCCTCCTTTTCTACGTTTCACTTGTAAACCAGAGGGTGGGTTGTGATGCATTGTGAGAATTTATTAAGGTGCTATCATTTTTAAAATGCCATTTCATAAACCCATTCAACATGCTGTATATATTTTTATTCTCTTACACTTCGGGATTGAGGTTATTAGATTTTACTGCCGAGGTAAGTGAAGTGAAATATTTGTTCAATAATTTGGTTGTTGAAAAAATATTTTATTCCTCTCAAATATGGTACGATGTAGTCTCAGTTGTTTGGCTAGAGGATTTTCAATTTAAACTCTTTAGCACTTGTTAAGGCAGGACATAATTTGTATATGGTTTTCTACGGTGGCCAGAACATTTTGATCATCTGCGTAAGTCTGCTACGTGAGTTGGTTATTTGTTGATTTTGGTATACCTCTTGGATTTGTGGTTCTCCATATATCCATTATTTTGTTCTTGTACATGTTCATGAGGCATGGGGACACATTAACATATTTGTCTTAATCCTTGGTTGACTTTAAGACGATCTGATATTTTGTAATCATTCACCTTAATGCAAATTTTGATAGCATGGTATACTCTTTTAATGGCATGTATCAAATTGTCCATGCTCTCTAAATGCCATAGCTCACTAAGATGCACCATAGAATTCTCCTTTCTGATATTGTATATATAATAATAAATATCGCCATTATTATCATCATATCACAATCAATATCAACCTGTACCCAACTAGATTATAGGTACAGGAAAACATCACGACCTGTTACATTTGCGACTAACACAAAACTGGCACTTTCAATGTTCCTGTCATCGTTGAGGTTGCCTTTGTAATTGCCATTTACGTTGTCGTTGTTGCCGTATACCGTACACCAAGCTTGCATAAATTATCTTTTCGCTCTACTCCTACTTATTTCTTTCTCCATTTATTCCTCGAACGTACTTTCTCTCTGACACTGTTCAGTGTTGCCAGACGTACTAGGATTTTAATGATGATACCATGTACGAGGATGAAGACATCCTGGTACGCTTAAATAGTCGGTTTTTAAGTGAACGGTAATTGATGATGCACGATTTATGATTCGTTAAAATTTTTTTAATCAATAATAGAATTCGAACACCAATATGACAAACATCTATGATATTGGTGAAATCACTGCCCTAAAAAACATTAACGGTGATATAAAATGTTTTGTTCTGGTACATTCTATACTAGTAAAGGACAGAACGTCTTAGGTCTTCTCTTTAGTTTGTAGACATAAAATGAATCGATATCGAATTAAGTTTAACAAATTTCCTGCGCGCATTAAAAACATAAAAGTTATAATATGAACAATGTAAAATATTAAATAATTTGACATCTGTACCACGAATTTTAGTAAAAGTACCAGGATTTTTGAAGGTTGGTACTGGGATATACATTTAATCATCTGGCAACGCTGACACTGTCAAACACAAGGTGGTTTTGGTTAAAGGGAGAGAGTGAGGCATTTTGGGCTGACAGGTTGTTGCAGGTAACAACCAACTGAAAGGACCACACGAGAAAGAGCAAAGGCGCAAGATCGCTCGAGTTTACATTCACCCCAACTATTCTTCGTAAGTGCACAAAAATGACAACTATCAATCAAAATAATATTCAATATCTTCTGCAATAGGTTTTTGTTCTTAACATTGCACAATTTACAATCTGTTCTTGAAGAACATTTAGTAAATGTATTGAATGTTTACAAATAGTATTATTACGTAGACGTACTGTCTACATTTTTAGTGGTTTTGATTAATTAGTGATTAAGGTATAGGTGTGGCAATTGTAATATGTGTTGACGTTTCAGTCCATAAATGTGTTCACTATTATACAGTAAATTAATTTATAAATGGTTAGTACGTTTTCTACAATTAGATATTTGTTTGAATAATGTGTATTAAGTTTAATAGTAACTTCAAACTTTAACATTTCAAGTTTCCCTAAGATTTTTTTAAAAAATACATGCAATCAAAAACATACAAGCAGAATTTCAAATTCGGCACATAAATTACGGTTGTTGCTTTCTTTCACATCTAATAATTATAATAAAGTTTTTTCATTTTTCATAATAATTCTGTGTTTCGACGAAACAATGTGAAATACACATTACACTATGTGTCTAAGAATAAATTTTACAATGTCTATGGCGTATAAAGATGATGTGTGAGTGTGTGTATATATATATATATATATATATATATATATATATATATATGTTGTTAAATATTGTTACTATATATACATACTAGTATATAACGAGTATATAACACATATACTCGTATATAGTGGGACATTTCAAATATCTAAATTACACATGTGATAATTCCCCTGATAGGTATCTTCTTATTGATTTATTTATTATTAGTGATTCCGGGCGAGTCAACTACTGAGGTCATTAGTTACGTAAGTGTAGTACATGTTTTGGGGTGGCGGTGATCTTCCCTCGCTGAATTCCAAGATCCGGGGCATAACCTCCCGTCGAGTAGCGGGGTTTTCCCCAACGAGGTATCTCCCACCAGCAGAGAACCCCCCAGCTGGGAGAAGCTCTAAGCCCGCGACCGATCTCTTGGCATGTGTGCTAGTGTAGTGCATTTAGTGTAAGCGTATATAAGAAGGGGATGAGGATAGGGCAAGGAAGAGGAAGGAAAGGGCCCGACACAGGAGTCATCCCCAAACAACTGAAATTCAACTCTACTACAACTGAAAATAATCACACAGAGTACATCATGCACTGCAATAATAAGTCATTCCTACACCGTTGCCATATTGTGAGAATTTTTTATACTCCTAAAAGAGGGTAAATACTTCGTAAATATTTGTAAATAAGTGTAAGTAATTACTGTATGATATTTTTCTTTTTGTATGTTTTCTTGGGTATATATCTGTATATACCTGTAAAATTGTTTGAATTCTTTTTGCTAGCACCTAATTTGTACAAAAGAACTAATGTAAAAGTCTAGAAAAGATAATAATAATAATAATAAATATTATTATTATTATTATTATTATTATTATTATTATTTCTATTATTATTTTAGACAAGTCACGTTGTGACGCCGTGCCGCCTAAGAGATTTCGTGATCCCGCGGAACACCGGTGCATGAGAAGTTGCCTATCAAGCAGGGGCAACATCACCTGCGTGACATTACACAGACACACGAAAGTTCTCAGACACAAAGACTTGACACTTGTTTCTCTATGTATGTCATTGCGCTGAATCCCAATCCGTCACTTCATAGAAATAGCTTCACTTAGGACGTCGAAGGTCTTTGGACTCACTTTACCATTTTGTTGCCTGCAGAATTCAAGAGGCCGACAACGTCGTCATCAACGACATAGCCATCATCCGAGTGGGAGTTCCATTCGTTTTCAACGACTTCGTGAGCGCAGCGAGGCTCCCGCAAGCTGACGAGTATCCCGAGGGGGATGCACAAGTTTCCGGATGGGGTTCCACCGTAAAGTGAGTACAACTGCAAGGTGGCAGGGTGTTTTATCTTTATTTTGTAACGCTAGTAATCTACAAACTGGGGGCGAAGACAGCTTATAAGCGATAGAAACCGTTTCAGAACAGGTCGGAACAATTGGAAGAATTCTGACTAAGAATCTTCAAGGCATTTTTCTATACTACGATTTTTGTAGGAAGAGCTCTCAAGATAACTCAAATCCCATCTTCGCGATGGAATATGTCACGGCATTTTGTGCCATTCACAGTCGTTACCGCTAGATTTCGCACGATCGCGACCGTATGAAGCAGTGCTTGCGATCATGCGACTTCTACCGGCAAGACCGAGAAAAGACGCGAAATGCCGTGACATATTCCATCGCGAAGATGGGATTTGAGTTATCTTGAGAGCTCTTCCTAGAAAAATCGCAGTATACATCACCATCACACATTATTTTCCTTTGCAAGGTACACACTACGAACATTCTACACGGTGCTGTGGACAAACTTTGTAACTTCACGCGTGTTAACATAATATTTTAATATTTCTTACATTCCCAAGGAAAACAATATTTCCCTTTGAGAAAACATCGTCTCTTATCAGTAGTACACCTTCCCTTAGCGATTCTCACACGCAACCAATCTTTATAAATGAGGTCTCTAAAGAAAGAGAATTTCACGGAGACGTGATGAATTGCACTTTGACTTCAAGAATATGAAGGATTTGTTTTAAAAAACGCAGATAAATATTCACGTAAAATGCAACCCGCAACTCACTTCAGGATTTTTTAAAACTCTATATAGTTAGTTAATTCCTAAACTAAGCATTCTAAGACCTTAAAAACTAAACTTTTGGGGCCACAGGCCTCAAAGAAATGCTCCTCACACCATAATCCACAAGATGAGATCTTCTTGACCATTGTATTATATTTTTGTTGGTTCGACGGTTCTCGATTCTACCCCACTTGTTCAGAGCCTGTAGAATCTGAACTGCGTGCGAAATTACTAATTACTTGATATTCTATGCAATTAGATTACACGGGTGTACCTCTTTGGTCGATAAAAATTAAATAAGAATAGTTTGTATTGTCTAGGGTGAATTAAATTATAATTAATTACACGGTGACATATAAACAAGTGACAGAGGATAAGAGGGTTTCCAGGAAAAATATATATTACAGGCTTAATATGGAAATAGAAAAATAATGACGAGAGTGGGGTATACCATGCGAGAGTTCTCACTACGGGTACGCTAGTTATTATAACTATGGGAATCTATTGAACTGTATTACATTTGATTATTTAATGTTTTTAAACAGATTTGCTTGTCTTAATCATACTTGAAAAGGAGCAAAAGTAGTCAAAAATAATATCCATTAGTCAATAGTAATAAAGTGGATGGACGTTGTCATCTTGATTTTTCCTGTTTATTTTAAATAGAATATGAGCCTTGTAACGCACTTCCCTATCTCTATGTAACGCAACCTAACGATGCCTCAGTTCCGCTCTGGACTGCACTCCACCATTTACTTAAAATCAGATATGTTGGTATATAATTTGTATATATTTTGTACATGTTTTTGTGTATGTTACTTTTAGTTTTCAAGAGGCAAGTTTTAATTGAATTGGGTACAGCGTGTATTTAATTATTATTTCAATTTTTTGTAACTTTTTTCTTTCTTCTTTTATCAATAATGCGAAAATAACTTTTGCTTCATCCTTTAGAACAATTTTGTAATTAAATTTTCAGTTGTACTAGATAAACGAGACAAAACAGTCTCCAGAAATGTCGTCTAAAATTAATGAAAATATTATAGTAAACATGTTTGGAAGCATTTATTGTGGTTGTTCAAAATTTTGAAAAAGGGATTAAGCAGCATTTAAATAGTTGGCTCCATGGCTGAGATCGCTAAACCAGTAGTGCCGTAGTGATCTCGGACCAAGGGGTCATCAGTTCGCGTCCCGCCTCGGGCATGGTTGTATTTGTGTTCGTCCTTTCACCCCCTTATCACCATATTAGTTTCATCCTCATTCCATAACTTTAAATTCAATAGTGGTCGCTAATGACCTAGTCCTCAATTGTTTTTAAACGGGGGGCCAGTTCATTGTCGCTCAGGCCGACGAAGGGCCGGATTATATAGTGCGATATTTCTGACTCTGCCTCTCAAGCCCCTTTGGCCGATCACACGGCATTTCGCGTCTTTCTCGGTCCTGCCGCTAGATGGTCGCAAGCACTGCTTGATACGGTCGCGATCATGTAATATCTAGCGGCATGACTGAGAAAGACTCGAGGTACCGTGACATATTCCATCGCGAAGACAGGCCTTGAGAGGCAGAGTTCAGGCAATGACTGGCCTACCGATAACACACAGTCATAACACGAACAGATCTCAAACTTCCTCAGATTGCGGTGACGGAATGTACAGCGTGGTAAAGAGGATAACGCAAATAATCGATATTACTCTATTAAAAACAATTTTAAAAAAACACCGATGTTTTGGCAAAAAAATATCGATGTGAAGAAAACATCGAAAGCAAAATATCGATGTTTCTTCGATGTGGAAAACATCGTTGTTTTAAAACCATCGATTTTTTTTGCCATCTCTAGACAACCTACACATAATCAAAAAATGTGCGGATTTTAAGAAAAAAATTCTTTAAACCATAAAAACCCGGCGGGCCATATAAATGTCCTCGGCGGGCCGCATGTGGCCCGCGGGCCGTAGTTTGATGACCCTGACCTAGTAGATGATGCGACCGTCAATAACAAAAGAAAAGCATTTAATCAGAATCCTGCATTTTCACGCCGCCGCTGCGTTAAAATACAGGATTGAAAGAAATGGGTGTAAAAATTGGATACAACTGTTGTAAAGGGCTGAGGTTGAACTATGCAAATAGAGCTAAGGAAGCCACAACAAAAGAAGCTAGGGCAATAAAAAGGGAGAGAAAAACACAAAACATCCCAGAGAATGGGCAAGAAGATTACTTCAGAAATTTCCTGGACAATAAAGTGGAATTACACATTTTATTTTGTACACATTTGTTTTTCGATGTTTCTGAAGATCATTTTTTTCGTACTTTTGTACCTTTTTTCCCTAGTAGATGATGCAACCGTCAATAATAAAAAAAGCATTTATACTGCGATTTTTCTAAGAGCGACCCTCAAGGCCACTCAAATCCCATCTTCGCGATGGAGTATGTCACGGCATTTCGCGTCTTTTCTCGGTCTTGTCTGTAGAAGTCGCATGATCGCAAGCACTGCTTCATACGATCGCGATGGTGCGAAATCTAGCGGAACGACTGAGTAAGACGCGGAATGCCGTGACATATTCCATCGCAAAGGTGGGATTTGAGTGGCCTTGAGGGTCGCTCTTAGAAAAATCGCAGTATAAAGAGAATCCTGTATTTTAACGCCGCCGCTGCATTAAAATACAGGATTGAAAGAAATGGGTGTAAACATTGGATACAACTGTTGTAAAGGAAATTATTGTTATTGTCCAGGAAGGTTCTGAAGTAAAGTGGAATTACGCATTTTATTTTGTACACATTTGTTTTTTGATGTTTCTGAAGATCATTTTTTTTCATTCTTTTTGTACCTTTCTTCCCTAGTAGATGATGAAACCGTCAAAAATAAAAAAAAAGCATTTAAAGAGAAACCGTGTATTTCCACGCCGGTGCAGGGATCTCCGGTGGGGGGCGTCGGAGTCGCTGCAGGCGGCGGAGCTGGCGCTGCTGAGTGCGGTGGAGTGCGAGGCGGCGGCGGGCGGCGGCAGGGCCGCCAGGTGGGCGAGCTCGCTGCTCTGCACCAACCCCGGCCACGGCGCCGGCACCCCGTGGAAGGTGAGCGTCATCTTTTGACACACAGCTCAAGAGCTTTTTAACACACAGATGATGCTATTTGTAACACACAGCTGAAGCTGATGCAGTTTTAACACACAGCTGACGCTGATGCAGTTTTTTAACACACAGCTCAAGCTGATGCAGTTTTAACACATGGCTGAAGTTGGTGCAGTTTTAACACTCAGCTGCAGCTAATGTAGTTTTTAACACTCAGTTGAAGCTGATGTAGTTTTTAACACTCAGCTGAAGCTGATGTAGTTTTTAACACACAGCTCAAGCTGATGCAGTTTTAACACATGGCTGAAGTTGATGCAGTTTTAACACAAGCTGAAGCTGATGCAGTTTTTAACACACAGCTGAAGCTGATGCAGTTTTTAACACACAGCTGAAGCTGATGCAGTTTTTTAACACACTGCTGAAGCTGATGCAGTTTTTTGACACGCAGCTGACGCTGATGCAGTTTTTAAACACACAGTCTGAAGCTGATGCAGTTTTAACACACAGATGAAGCTGATGCAGTTTTTAACACACAGCTGAAGCATAAGTAATTTTTTACCCACAGCTGTAGCATGTGCAGTTTTTTAACACACAGCTGAAGCTGATGCAATTTGCAGCTAAAAAGTATGCAGTTCTTAACACAGCTAAAGTTGATGCAGTTTTAACACACAACTGAAGCATATGCAACAGTAGTTAAACAATTGATGCATAAGTGCTTATGCAATTTTTGACAAACAGCTGAAGCATATGCAGTTTTAAGACACAGCTGAAGTATATTAAGCAGTTGACAAATAACTTAAGGATATGCAACGTTTGAGAAACAGCTAAAACTTATACAGTATTCGACAAAAGATAAAGCTTATGCAGCGTTTCCCAAATATGTATGAAGAATACGCAGCGTTTAACAAGCAGATGAAGCATATGTTTAATGGAAGCCATGTAGAATATGCTAATTTTAAGTAGGAATTATTTTTTACAATGTACGAAAGGGATGTGAGCGAAGATAAACTGAATGTATTTTTGGGTAAAATACTTTCAAAATTTTATGTTGGCTGGATTGTAGATGTCAATGTACACCATATATTTGCTTTATGCGAATCGCAGTGACCAATTTCCAAAGTTTAGCGGTAGTCCAGTCAAATGGTATCTGACCCAGGAAAAAATTGCGGAAGTTTTTTCTCAACGGTTCTGTATGCTTTTGAGGGTGCTGAATTCGAATTTGCTGTTTGCCACCTCAAAAAAGGTCGGATTCACAGAGGAAATTGCAAAAATACCTAACAATTTTCCTCTTTTTTTAGTTTTTCACTAATATCTCAAAACTATGCATTCTATCGAAACAATTGTTTACAAAATTAAGAAAGATACAATTCGCCATTAAATGCATATATAAAATTTTAATTTGAGAAAAACTGTTTAGGCGCTAGAGCGCATTGAAAAACGGTTACTTTTTGGGCCTCTGGCCAAAGCGGGAGAATAGCTCTTTCCAGCCATCCTATCTCGCGATGGCGCTCTAGTTTCACTTTATCTTGCTTGAAAAATTCTCTTGTGAACAAATGACTGGCATTGTTAAATGATTAAAATTCCGATATTTACGGAATCAATAGGGTCCAGTTTGCTCGCGCGGAGTATCTAACTCCAAGTCTAAGGAAACCAAAATAAGAGGGATACAAGAAAATTATTGCAACAGTACGTTCTGTACAATAGAATAAATTCATAAAAAATTGTACTAACAATATATTTCATCAATATGTGACAAATTACGAGTAAAAGTTTAAGTAACTCTAATGAGGAAATTTTGGGTATGAAAGAAAAATATTGAACCAGATAATTTTATATATCTTTCGAAATGCTAACTTCAGGTGAAAAAGAAATAGACTATCACTATAGAATAAAATGAGGGTAAGGAATCAGTGGACAACACCGATTATATCTAATTGCGATGTATGGTCTGTTTTGGAATGTGATTTTTGTTTTCTCAATTACGAATAATAGTTATCTCATTACTGACGTGGAAACCAGATATCTATGTCAGTGATTAGCAGATAATCATGTAATTGTCTAAGGAGAAAACAATGCCAAATCGTATTCGTTTCAAATCTTTACCACAGAGTATGTAGAGGTGGGTACATTGACAAATGTGCACAGGGTCTCCAGTAGAGTGGTATTTTCACAAATCCTGCATTTCCCTACGTTTCCATACATTTTTGTTTAATGTATCTTTTCTCAGAAACTATTGCACAAAACTCTATGAAATTTCCACCACTTATATATTTGCAGTGATTAGTTGTTTTTTATAGAAGAATTCAATTATTAAAAACTCAGATACTGAGTATGTTTACAAAAAAGTTCAAAAATAGTATGTTGAAAAAATATTAAACAACGCAAATGACGTTGAATCGTTACAAAAAAACATTTTATGGGAAGAACATTTCCCTTAAAATAGTGCGGAAAATTTCAGAGATAGGCTGTACAACCTCCCCTAAAAGAAAGAAAAAAAAGAATCACTGAACGTACGTTTCCGTCTTCAGGGGGATTCAGGGAGCCCGCTCACTCAGATGACGTGGTGATCGGCATCGTCTCAACTGGTGACTACGACTCCACGCTAGTCACCTACACGAGGGTGTCGGCCTTTCGCGAGTGGGTCGACAGGAAGGCTTCCAGCAGCTCTTCAAAGTCGACGGGGCTGCCGAAGGTGGTACTATTTATTTATTTATTTTTATTTATTTATTTGTCAAAAAACAGTAAAAACTGTATATGACGTGTGTGGAAAAAATTTATCTGCGCACATTATCTTGAGGGCCAGAATAAAAAAAAAACACACGAAAAAATGACTTTAGAAAATAATGATTTTAGAAAAAAAATAAAAATATTTGAAAAATGTTTCTTCCCGAGTTATAGAAAATCAATTTCAACTGTAAATGAACTACAAGCAAAAGGAGTGCTTTACAATTTACTTTACAATGCGTTGTAAAGTAATGTACATGTATTGTGTGTTGATTTCTTGTACTGAGCTGTTGATACTGACACTTGATGCACGTGATTCTACGGCGGGTGTTGTAATTATAAATATCAATATTGCATGAAAATATAGTATAAAATATACTATAAAATTGCTCTCATCTGTACAAATAAAAATATTCCAAAATTCATAAAAAAGTCAAAATAAAATACCTGAAAGGAATTTTATTTTATTCTTTGTGCTTACGTTTTAACCCATTAGGCTCCAAGGTGAAAAGTACTACAATTGTAGTATTTTTAGAAAATTTTGGAAATCGTGATTTAAAAATTGTGTAGTATCAGAAAACTATTCGTCTTTTAGTTCAACATTTTCCCTTGCGTGAAAGATGTAATCGTCATTTGCATATTTTATTTCTTACTGGAGTGAAACTATAATAGAATGGTCCTATTTTGAAACCTTTTCTCACTCATTATCAGACAGCAACGTAATGGAAGATAATTAATATTTGACGACAAGAGAACAAGAGTATTACGTTAAAAAAATACACAAGTCTTAAACTGTTAACAAATGTTTATTGTGCTCTTTTTACAACGCCAGATTTCCAAACTTGTAGCGAAAACAATGCTTCAACAAATAAAAACAGACGTGTCCCAATAATCAACGCAATGTCGTGCCCGTCAGGAGTATTACCAGTTCTCTGGCAAAGTCACCTAAGACCAAAAAGAATATCCAAAAGTGGGCACTGTCGGCGCAAACAGAATTACAATATCAACTACAATATGCCGGATTCTTAGCGTATGGGGTCGTCCATAAATTACGTAACGCTAAAGAGGGGGGAGGCAGCGTTACATAAGGCAGGGGGTATTCGATTAATGTTACGTAACAATGCTTTTTTTAACATTTGTTGAAATAATTCCTTTTTGTCTTTTACTAAAACATAATTTTATCTAATTATTTTGTTTTAAAACAAATATTTTAAAGTAATTAGAAGTTGTTTCAATAAATTGAAATACTTTTTCTTTAATTTTGTATTGAATCTGTAAGATTACGAAGAAAAAAGTCAAAACTGATCTGCAGTATTTTGTAGAATACAATTAAATTGGCGCAGTAGATTCTCGCCCATGAGCCATCTAAACCGGCGGCGTGTGAACGGCTAGTAATCATTTTCTCGCGTTCCGTCACTCAAAATTTGCTCCCAATATTGAGGTTAGGTTCAGACAGCATCGACAATTAATTCCGATTTTAATTGTCATCAATTTTAATATACAACCCCAAAAAATGAGTACAATTGTTTGACCGGGTTGTAATTTATTTTCGCTTCTCGCATTTTTAAGGGGGGTGTCGCAAGCGTTATGTAATTATGTTCAATCGCGCGTTATGGGTGCGTTACAGAGCGGAGAAGGCGTATTCAAAATACTACAAATTTGCATTTTGTAATTTACGGACGGCACCTAAAGAATTTTCTGTTTTTAAATAAATGACCAATATATTTTGATAAAATTGAAAACAATATATAGACAAAAATAAATACTGATTACAGATAATGTTTAAGCCATAAATTAATGTAAACATGATTGAAATAAACATTTCTTTGTAGTGTGTCTACCCGTTTCTTTCTAGTGTGTCTACCCGTCACTCCCGTTTTCGTGAACCAGGGGAGCCCAAAACAAGTCGGAGGCACAAAATTTTTTTGAAAAATTGAGAAGGAAAAGGAAGCCTTAACAAATCATTGCTGAGGACATGGAAGTATGTAATTTGGCATTTAATGAAAAAAGACATTTTTCACTAAACAAAAAAATACAAAAACAAATAAGAAAACCCTGAATAATGAATAGAACATGGAATGGATGATGATTGAGTATTATCGTTAATCTGTACAAACCAAAGCACACAAGAAATTATATTGTGTTATAATTCTCCCGTACAACGATCTCTAATTCTAATATCATTATCGTTCTTCCTGATAATTCACGTACGTAATCATCCCACCTCTGCCACATGCCGCCATCTTAAAATCATTACGCCTCTTATGATACCTTTCTAAGACTTTTTGTTAACAACACAACGTTGGGCATAGTGTGATCATTTACTCAATTTAACTTAAATAATGACATGTATCACAACGACGTAACTCTAGAATTAAGCCTACAGTGGGTCGCGCTCAAAATTGGAACACCAGTGGTTGTGTATCAGTGGTGGAACTCAAACAATGTAATCCATTTTAACTTTCCCGTATACACACGTATAAACATAGTTTAGGGAAAGTTATGTAATGCTGTAAAAAATCGATTTCGAGATTTCACCGGAAATACACGTTATGGGGTTCGTTGATACCGAAAAAAGTAGTTCTTTTCAAAACGTCCGTCAGTATGTGTGATTGTCAGTCTGTAAACACCACTACACCTACATCACGAAGACTTTATCCAAATTGAAGAAACCCTCGTCAGAAACGCAAGTCTAAACTTTGCGATTTTGAAAGACGTTCTTTAAAATTTGGGATTACTTTACATAAAGCCCCCCGGACATTTTCAAATTTTTCTCCAAGACGGATCCAAAATTTTTCTTCAAATTTCCTGTAAGAATAGAGTAAAATACAGTTATAAAACTGGCATTGGTCTGAATTTCACGGTTAACTCTAAATTTTCGAAAATTACAAATTTTGCATTTTTTTCGTCCTTTTCCTCCAACTACAGAATTAAAAATACTTATTTTCCTTCAAATGAAATTTGTTCTCCAAAATTAGTTCTTTCTATAATGTCATGTATATTTTTTTTGAAAAGTTTAGTAGTTGGCGTGCATTATGTGCTATTTTAAAAGTTACAAAAACAAGATTTTCTCAAAAACAGCTCCAAATTTTTTCTTAAACTTTTGGTAGGAATAGGGCCTATGTGACGACCTAAAAACCATTTTGTTCTTTCCATTTGTTTTCGTAAAAAGGGCAAAAATGGAATTTGTTGACTTGTCTCTCACGTCGTTAATATATACATTAGCAGCGATTTGTTTATATTACGGTATTGATGAGTACCTTTGCTTTAAATACTGTCATATAAAGTTTCTCGAAAACTCAACCGTTTTCTGTGAAACTAGCTCAAAAATTCGCATTTTCACGAAAGCTTAAAGGCCATTTGCTCCAAATTGTTTCTTCAAACTTTTGGAACGGATAGTTCTAATCTAATATGCACTCTCTAATATGCCGTAAAGTTCATTTTGGGGTATTATTTGGTGTTTTCAAAAATTACACAAATTAATTTTTTGAAAGATCTCTCACACCGTTAATATGCTCATTTTCAGCAAATTGTAAACACTATTATATTTGTGAGTTTAAAATACTTTAAATGACTTCTAATGAAGTTTTTCGAAAATTCAAACATTTTCTTTGAAAAAGAGCTTCAAATTTCGAACTTACAGTGTTGCTTAAACAATTTCCTTAAAAGCGGCTCCAACTTTTTGAAAAAAATTGCCACTTAGGAGGAGGTTTTACTGTTCTTTCACATTGTTAAAATATTATTTCAGTTCTATTAAAAACCGAAAAATTAAGAAAATGTCAAAAAAATGTAGTTTGAGTGGCGATAGCTGGCAGCTAGAAGAGTATGTGGAGAGTCGGAATAGCTAGCCGAGACCAAAGGAAATAGAAAACTAATACCGGAAATTCTGTTCTGTAGAACAACTAGTTTAAAAATTATTACTAACAATATTTAACGAACGTGTTTTAGTTCGAATATGGACGAGTAATGGTATCTAAAATACTGAAGAACAACAAAATATTATTAATTTATTAGAACGTTGACATATTACAAATTCTAAGAAACGCTACACACAAATGAGTGTATTATGCCTTAAACCAAATATACTCAAATATCTACTCGCAGATATGAAAAGTCTGGTGCTCTGTATATTTTGTGCCCTTGATGTATTTTGCGTTACTATGATTCAGTAAAACAGATTGACAAAATTGTTTAAACATGTGGAGCTTCTATTCTGAATGTGTTTCAATGTCAACAGCCGAGGAACATGTCACACATTTTCTGGTCGTGGCGCACCCAATGGGCACAACTTACACAGTGCTGTCGGATGCTCATGTTTCGTTGACGTCTACAGAGACAGCAACCTCATACGTTGCCCTTTGGTAACTAGACTGAACCTTCTGTTCCTTCTGAGATGCCCAGCAGAAGACTTCCGCATGTTCTTACTGCAGTCGGCACAAATTTTCTCTCAATCTTCCTTTTCGTTTCTGGTTTCATTAAGGAGAAAGCAAGATCCTTTACAAATTGCTTTCTTGTCAACCTTTCTCCCTTGTTTTTTCTTTGCATAAAGATTCAGAGCTTCGATTGCAACGATATTCATGATGCTTAGGTCAGAAACTGAAACGCGATTGGTCGCGTGGATTACTATTGTAATCCAAGCTATTTCCGGTGCTTATCGCCAGTGCGGCAGTAATAACATGACTCATATTTTGCTATTATTCGATAGCGAAGGTCTTCTACGGAAGGTACTGAAAAGCCATGTCAAACGTTTTTCAACTCTTGCTGTAAATAGCGCATACATTTTAGTAATCCACGTGACGTAACAATAGTAATCCACGTGACGCAACAATAGTAATCCACGTGACGCAACAATAGTAATCCACGCGACCACTGAGGGGTTAATGGTGGTTAAATGGTCAAGTAATAAATGCTTTCGAGGAAGATTACCTCTTCCGATCTCAGTGAAAGCGAGGGCACAGGGTGTTTGTAGCGGGTCTTGTGACCGAGATCGCTAAGGCAGTAGTGCTGTAGCGAACTCGGACAGAAGGGTCGCGGGTACTAGGCCCGCTTCGGGCAAGGTTGTATGTATTCGGTCTTTCACCCCCTATCATCACCATATCATTTCATCCTCATTGATACTATAACCAATAGTGGTCGCAAATGACCTAGAAGTTGATGCGACCTTAAACAGCACAAAAAAAGGTGTTTGTGGAGGTCCGAGGGAACGTCGCCGACAAAGTTCGCTGAGGACACCCGTCGGCGTCGCGGGGCGAGGACAGTGTTGACCGTGCGCGCAAACCGCTGATTAAGTATCAGGTTACTGGACGTGTCCTGGAAGTCGAAAACAGCCATCTTTGAAGTCGAAAACAGCCATCTTTGAAGTCGAAAACAGCCATCTTGAAGTCGAAAACAGCCATCTTTGAAGTCGAAAACAGCCATCTTTGAAGTCGAAAACAGCCATCTTTGAAGACGAAAACAGCCATCTTTGAAGACAAAATCAGCCATCTTTGAAGACAAAAACAGCCATCTTTGAAGTCGAAAACAGCAATTGCTGAAAGATAAGATACTTCGGATCTTAGATAGGGTTGCCAGCTGTTCACTATTTGAGTGAACTGTTCACTATTTGAATTATTGATTTACTAATTAGAAAATGAGAATAGTGAACATGTAAAAAGAGCTTTTAAACTCGAATGGAGCTGACTTTGCCCTGTTGGGAATCCTGGATATCGCGCAGGTCCGCGCAGTTGTTGTCTTAGTTTCGGCCCCAAATCTAGTAAAACTGTTTCAATATTGTGCGTCAGTTCCAAACTTCAATGCTAGCGAGGAAAAAATTTTCAGTATAATGAAAACTGTTTGGACCGACGAACGCAAAAGAATGGAAGTTGAGTCAGTTTGAAGCGAGCTGTATATTTTTTTAACATTCCATATAAGTGTGTGGTAATTAAAGAATTATTCAAGTAAATTTATAACGTTGTAAAATATACTCAATCAAGCGAAACGTATTGTCGAAAATAATTAGTCGTTTGAGTTAAATAATAAGACAAATCCAAAGAAGTCAAAGGCAATTGTAGTAAAGCAGGCAATTGTGATGTTAATATGTTTAATTATATATTATTGACCAATATAACATTATTCAGAGATCATATAATATTGAAGCAGATGATGGTTATATCAATATATGAAAATGTCATTGTTCCAAAATATCTTTCTCTTAGCTGACTATTCATTCCTCCCCCCCCCCCGTTCACTGTTTTCTGAAGATTAGATATTCAGTGAAATAGATAATTTGTTTATAATCCCTTTCTCAAGAACTTGGAATTCCTGGAATATCAGAGTAATGTTATCAAATATATAGATATGACTAAGATAAAAAAGAATCAGTAAGATCGAAAGAAACAAAGCCAGTCCAGTCGTTTTCAGTTGTGAAGTAATGCTCCATGTCGACTGGCAACATGAGAACATCCTCATTAACCTTTCTAGGATGTGAGTACGAAGCATTACGTTAATTAATGTTTTTTTAAGATGTGAATGTGTTTTAATTTAATCTTTGTCTCCACGTGCATTTGACCAGGCAGAAATTATTGCAGGATTGCAGGTTTTTAATCAGATGGCGAGTCGGTTCGCGAATGTTGTTTAATTAGTACATATGAGTCATTCCACGTCAAATCGCACAAAAAAGACCAACATATTGACTTTCATATTTTTATTTATTTCTAACTTTTTCTATTTGTTATATGGATCAAATAAGTGAACACGTGTATTTTTATTTTTTTCTAACTTATTATTTTCGTAAATATTGTATAATGAAATTTGCTGAAAATGACGCGCATCACTAACTTAAAAATATTATACATTTGAATACACCAATTATAGAAATTCCGTTCAAATTCCATTCGAAACTTAAAACATGTTTAATTTTTAAGATTTTGCAAAGTTCTGGACAAAATTCCATTTTCTTCAGACAACGTTTTAGACACTTTTATCATGCGTTCGGTTGCTGCAAAATGTCGTTTAATTTTATTGTATGTCCAACTTTAAAAAAATTGTCAAAATTTAAATTTTCAACGTCATGTGACCTGTTGAGTGAAAGTAATCGATAAGTTACTAAATAGTATCTTTGTCTGATATTTCGATGGACGTCGAAGGATCTTCAATGTGAAAATATTTATCTGTGTTGGCACTTTGTACTTTCTAAAATTTCTCATGGGGCTGCCATTTTGTTCCAATTTTCTTCTCACGGCGGGGGTTTCTCCTATTGCAATTAAACTCATGTTTATCTTCTCTTATTCATTTCGCAGACACTTGAACTATCTGAAGAGCTTAAATTGACACTTCCATGATTTCCACTTTTTTCACTGGACGTTCCGCTACTTTCGTTAATGCCAAGGGAGCCACTGATCTCGATGCAATCTTAATTAAGAAAAGGCCGTTTTGGAAGCCGATTCCCTTTCTTCCGAAATGAATCACAAATTCGCCAATCTAATGACTCCTGTAAATTCACCAGCAAATCGTGGTTTACGCGTCTTGGAGATTTTCTTTTTTAAAAATCGTGATCAGAAAGTTTCAATGGATTGAAACATCTATTTCATACGCTGATCGCCACTCATGTTGCACAGTGTACACACGAATCACAGAACAAATACTAGCACTCTTGTCTTGATAAGTATTGCGACTAATGTTGAGAAAATGTTACCATGTTCCTTGACAAGTGGACGATTGTACTTCACGAGCAAGGTCAGGAGGGCACCCCGTCCCTAGGGACTCGCAGTAAAATTCGTTTCGCTGACACGAGAAAAAGCATTCATTTTGCTGTCACCCATCCCTTCTGGGGAAAGAGTGAACATAGATTTACTAATGTTTCTTGAAACCCAAATCAGGCAGAGGGCCATTCTTTTTATTGTTCATCGGCATTAGTATCCAAGATTGATCGAACACAATTCGTTAGTGCAGGGGCAGCAACCACGCGTCCGAATACCATAATTACAATTGATTTTTTATCTATACGTGTTGAGTGCCCACTTTCTTCTTATGTTTTGTAGAAACTTTTACAAGAAATATGCCTATTTTTTTAAATTTTAATCTGACAGAGTTCATAAAGAAATTTTTGTTTTTTAAAAATAATTACAATTTTTAATGAAATATTTATTTTTTGAGAAAGTTATTTACAGATGAATAAAATACATATTCAAAAAATTAAATGAAGCAAACCAGTAATTTTTATGTTAAATACATTCAGAGCGTCAATTAATAATATTTTTCAAAGTACACGTAAATTTCAAAATTTAATATAGGCAAAACTACACAAATAAACAATTTTCAGGTAAATAAAGAAACACGTGTCTCTTTTTTTGATGTCCAAAATGAAAGCCATATATTCGTGTCATTTATTTTTTTTATTTAGTCGTGTGAATTCGAGTGAGATTTGACGTGGAATGGCTCGTATTTCAATTCGTTTCGCTCTCACCCATAAGAACATAGGTGACCCACAAGTCACCCACGATGTTACCCACAAAATACGTAATACGTATGACACAATGTCATTCATTCTGGGGGCAGAGTGAACATCTGAAATACTAATAACTCTTCAAACCCTTATCAGGAAGACGGTCATTCTTTTTTTAGTTCTTCAGCACTTGCATCAAAGACTGACCGAACACAATTCGTTAGTGCATGGGTAGGCAGAGCGCGCCCTCATACTTACAATTGATTTTTTTAGAACTGTATGTGTGGAGTGCCCAATTTTTTTCTTGTTGTATTTTACAGAAAATTAAACAAGGAATACGCCTATATTTTTTTTAAATTTTTATCTCATCGATTTTATATAGAAATTTTACTTTTTTTGAAAAAAATACATTTTTTAAAATGAAAAAACTATTTTTTGAAAAATTTATTTACAGAGGAATAAAATACACATTTCAAAGTTTTGTATGACGTAAACCAGAAATTTTTATATTTAGTATATTCGGAGAGATAATTGATCTTATATTGTGAAGTACCTGTAAATTCCAAAATTTAATATAGCCATAACTACACAAATAATTAATTTCCAGGCAAATAAAAAAATACGTGTCTCTTTTTTTGATGTCCAGACTTAAGAAAAAACATATCGTACATTTAAAAAAATGTCGTGTCAACTCTTGTGCGATTTGACGTGGAATGGCTCATAAACATGTCAATTACTTACCTATATATTAATTTGTTTCCTCATTTCTTCGTTACAATAGCTGTTTGAGATAATATTTAAATATTTATATAAAAAGGACGAAATAAATAATTCAACTAGTAGTCCAGTCAAATGGTATCTGACACAGGAAAAAATTCCAAAGTTTTTTCTTAACGGTCCTACATGTTTTTGAGAATGCTGAATTTGCATTTCATGTTTGACACCTCAAAAATGTCGGCTTCACAGAGAAAATTGCAAAAAACCTTAAAAATTTCCCCTTTTTTTAGTTTTTCGCTTGTATAATCAAAAATATGCTTTTCATCGAAACAATTGTTAATTAAAAAATTAACGTAGATATAATTTACTACAAAACATTAACTTTAAATTTCTGATAAACAATTTAGGCGCTAGGGCGCGCCGAAAAACGGTTACTTTTTGGGGCTCTGGCCAATGCGGGAGAATAGCTCTTTCCAGCCACCCTACCTCGCGGTGGCGCTCTAGTATCACTTGACCATGCTTGAAAACAACTATCGTAAACAAATAATTGGCACTGTTAAATGATTAACACTCCTATATTTACGGAATCAATAGGGTCGTGCCGGAGTATCTGTAAATCCAAGCCTAAGGAAACCAAAATAAGAGCTGGGATATAAGAAAATTATTGCACTACGTTCTATACAATACAATACATTAATCAAAAAACTGTAACAACAATATCTTTTGTCAAATTATGAGGAAAAGTAAAAATAACCCTACTGAGGAAATTTTAGGTATAAAATAAAAATATTGAATCAGATGATTTTATAGATGTTTGGATATGCAAACTTCATGTTAAAAAAGAAGTAGACAATCACTCTAGAATAAAACGAGAATAAAAAAAATCAGCGGACAACAGCGATTATATCCGATTGCGATGTATGGTTTGTTTTCAAAAATTATGATTTTTGTTTTCTCAACTACGAATAATTGTTCTCATTACTAGACAATTATTGACGTGGAAACCAGATATCAATGTCAGTGATTAGCAGATAATTATGTAATTGTCTAAGGAGAAAACAATGATAAATCGTATTATTTTAAAATCTTTACCACAGACGTGTGGGGACGAACTATATTGACAGATGTGCATAAAGTCTGTCTACCTTCTACTAAATATAATATTGCAATGGAGAAAGACCCCTGATGCGTGCAAGAACGACATTTACCGAGAAGCGGTACCTCCGATTCTTACACCAAATATCTCCTTATCTCTTTTTTCCTGCTATCTCGTCTTCGCCAAGTGCAATTCTAAAGATAGTGTTGTTACCACCACATTAAGCGGTCCTCGCAAACTTAGACTACTTCTGCAAATCTCCGACAGCGATATACTTTATAATTCCCAAGAAAACGTCAGAGATAGAGATAATTCAGATTCTCGCGCGTGATACGCAGATCCTTGGAAATCTATAACTTGCCTATGGTTCCGCGAAGTATTTCATGCGTCGGCTCGTGACTGCAAGAGAAATGTCACCTTACACCATGCACCAGCGTGTGATTCAACAATAACCCAGCCTCACGCGCGGTTATGAGATCGGCAGTCAATTGTAAAAATAATTTGCTCCATCACGAACTCATTGTAAAAGAAAAAAAAATTATTCAGACTTTTTCAAATACAATTTCTAATACAATAGTTAACAATTAAAGAGAAATATTTAAAAAAAAATAACAAAAAGTTAAGGGTTCAAGGAGAGAGAGAGAGAGAGAGAGAGAGAGAGAAGAGTTAATAGCTAAAGAAAAAGTTTAAATGTTAAGGAAAAAGTTCTAGTCCGTGAGGGACGAGTGTGGCGCCTGTGACGCGAGTGCATCGCCGGTACTGCTGCTGCTGCTGCCGTTGGTGCGGTGAGGGCGGGGGGCACAGATCTTGTCAACAATCTCTCTGTACTCGAGCGGGCCGAGGTAGGGCCTGGCTGTGTGGGCGAAGTAGCACGCCGCGCTCCCAGTGATGGCTTCAGCTATGATACGCTGTCTTAGTTTTTTCAGCTGATAGCCATTCGAGACCTTTAGGAGCGCAGCGTCGCTTCCGGGGTACCATTCGCCCAGCGGCATCATTTCGGCGGAGGCGTAGCCGGCGCTGAGGAGAGCTGCGCGGGAGTCACTGTACTTATTCTTCTTTTCCTCGTATCTCTCCTGCAGCTTACCGGCGCGCGCCGCCACTACCGTTGCATCTACGATGATGGAGTGTAGCCCCCGCGCGAGAACGAGATCCGGGCGCTCACTATCCACCACTACCTGGTTTTCCTTAAGGACCTTCCATCCGCTCGCCACTGCGGCCTCTTTGTAATGCTCGCAGATGTTGTTGTGGCGAGCGTGTCACAGCGCCGAATTGAATCGGCACTCGTTGGTCACATGTCCTATGGTTTCGAACGCGGCTGTGCCGTCTGGGCGGGTGCAGCCCTTCCGGCAAGCCTTGTTCTTGTTACCAGGGCAGTGGTTTAAGGTGGGAGCGGAGTTGAGGCGGGCCGGGAAGAGAAACTTGTACACAGGTATTCTCGTGTGCTCCCCGGTCCGCGTGAAGAAACCTGACTCCTTGCCCACCCCCGCCAGAGCGCCCGCGTAGATCCCTTGGGCCTTTTGGGATTGCCATCACCGCGAGTGCGCCTTCTGAAATAAATCTCGTAGACGCCTCACCAATGACGACCTCCCCGAGGGCCCGATGGTGACCACCTCCGCACTGTTGTCCTCCATGCGTGCCTGGCAGTTGTCAGGGTCCCGGGTGTCCGGCGGCTGCTCCTGCTGGGCGCCCGTGTCCGGTCGTGGAGGGCCCGATCTCTGCTCCGGGGTGCCCCTTCTAGCCGCTGGCACAACTGAGGGTGGAGGCGCCAGGGCGACACCGGGGCCACGTGGCTCATCGCTACGCACGGAAGCTGGCTGCGCAGACGAAGCTCTCAGGCCGTTGGTTCGGTTAATTGCGGCCAGTACTGGGATGCCGTCGGCGTCGACTCGCTGAGTGGCGGCCAGCTCTACCCTGTGTAAGTCCTGGCTACCACTCTCGGCGTCGGCGTTTGGAGCGGCGTCCTGTGGCTGCATCTGGGCGGCGGTCCAATCGGCCCGCGCGCCGTCCTGCACGGCCGGTGTTGGTGGCGCGGCGGCGCCTACTCCTCCGCTCTGCCCGTTCGACGTCAGCTCCGGGGCGTTGCCCCCAGCGGTTACTGGGGTGTCATCCTCGGTGGCAGTGGGGTCGCGGCCTTCGCCGCCAATGGCCTCTGCATCGGCGGGCGCTGGCTCCAGCCGGGTGACAGGATAGTCCCGTGGGAGGCAGTAAGAGGAGGGGAGGGTGAGGAAGGGGACGAGGGTGCCGTTGTTCTTTATCTCCCATTGTACTCCCACTCTGCCCGTGGCGTTACGCGCGCGCGACCAACCTGAACCTGTAATATTTGCAGACTTATTACGTGTGCACAATGCTTTGCAGGGAGTGGGCTATTTGTGATATAACGTTGGAAGATGCAACACAGACAACTTTTGTGAAAGTGTGGCGGCCATGGTGTAGTGGTTAGCGTAACGAATACCCAAGTTCACGGGTTCAAACCCGATTGAAGTCATGGATTTTTAGGGGCGAAAAAATCCTTCTTACGCCTTCCATCGGAGGGGAAGTAAAGCCGGCTGTCCCATGTTAGTAGATTTACTGCATGTAAAAGATCAAGCCTAAATGACGCCTCTGAGCAAAATTTAAAATCTCCTCTTTCGTCGCCATCTTCTTTCTCCCCCTAGTTCGTGAATGGAGCGTAGCGAAATTTGCGTGGTCAGACAGAAGAGCAGGCTTCATGGCCTGAGTCTCGCCACGTAAAAATAAAGCAATTCAATTCAATAAGGGGATGGGGATATTTCGTTGAAGTCAGAAAGAGTGCGTAAGTCAGATTATGCTTACCACTATGTTGTTTTTTTTCATTTCAATGAAACTCACAAATTGAAGTCCAGTATAGAATCAGTATAGAAGGTAACATGGAAACGAAAAATTGATTTCTACTTACGTGAAGATAACTCAAGAGGAGGCTGAATCACCTCAACCACGTTTATCTATACCTGTCTTTGTCTTCAAAACTCACTGTCTTATTTGTGGAGAGGAGGAACCACGACTCTTCGCGAAGAAACAAATCAAAAAGCTTTCCTCAAAACAAAATCTAGTACACGCTAGAATGGAAAGTAGTTCCCCCTCCGTGGTAGCGTTAATATATTTAAAGTGCATTCAAAACTTATAAAGCACAAATAACAGCAGTTATGTAAAAATAAACACACCTCTTTCCATAGTTACTTATAAATAATACATGCATTTATATTTCCATATTATACATCCATGGAGATAGAGAACTTCGGATTAATTGGGGAATTTGACATAAAATATATTATTTGTTGATTGAACGATCCATAAAAACATATTATGTTCGTTTATTTTAAGTATGTTCTGAAAATTCTATCATTTATAACATGTTAATTACATTATTTATGAATTAATGATGACTAATTAATAATTATTAATCATCCAAGACTTTACATTATTTATGAATATTCATTTTCTCGAAGTTTTGAAACAGCAGCTTCGATTGCTGTCACAGTGCAGATACCGCCACAATCGTGAAACGATTCCAACGATTCAACGAATCAGTCTGAAAAGCAATCATATTGCCGGTTCAACCAACATTTAGGGCACTTCCGGATGCCATCACTACTCTGGTCCTGAGGTCTTCAACCTTTTACACCTTAAGGAAATCTTCAAACCCATGGTTTTCTTGAAGCAACCTGATGTTTAAGTAGCTAACAAAATAGTTTACCAAAGTTTTTTTCTTACTCAAATGAGCAAATTTATTTAAACAGTCAAAAATGTATAAAATACACTGACGCTCACGTGATATTAAAACACCCAGGTATACTCTTTTTCTTTTTCGACAAAATAAAAAAATTCAAAAATGTTTAATTTTTTTAACATATTCTGAAACACGTGTCACGTAATTTAGTTTTACGTATCATCATATGTGATCAAAATTATTGTTAATTCTCAAAATAAAATTTGAAAATAAAAAATTATAATTTTTGCATACTTTGGTTTCATTCTTATAATTTTTTTATTGTTTGATCAAGCTTACATGTTTGACCAATCAGCTGCCTTATTATATCCACTTTATATTGCTATTGTAATTTTTATTTAAATATATCAATATAATATTTTAATAAGATAGTCCACTACCCCGTTCCTACATCAAATATTCCTTGTACGAAGATTTCCATTTTACGCGCATTTTGGCTGAGCAAATAGGGATCACGTGCGGAACCCGTGCTGACGTTTAAGGGAACCCCAGGGTTCCGCAGAACCCATATTAAAGACCTCTGCTTTAGCCCATTCTCTCAAACAGCAAGAGTTCTCCCTCCTATTATAAATTCCACCGTGATGGCCCTATCAACTGCACAATGTTATGAGATGATTAGAGAAGGCAACAACATGTCAGATGAATAGACCAGTGCATTAAATTGAATCTACTAATGTCGATGGCAGTTGTCGATGTCGTCAACATAAAATAATCAATTAATCAAGAGGCAATATATGTGTGTAGATTGATGGCTACTACGATGTGTAGTTCGTAGGCTACTTGCTACTACCACGAAAAGATTAATTTTAAAGCTTTTGTCATACTGTGTGATTTTAATATCGCAGAAAGTTGTTGGTGAGTATATTCATCATCCCAGTCAAATGTAATTGAGACTGCTCTCAAGGTCAACCTATATTGTATTGCTTTTAGTTGTTCAAATGTGTGACAGTACCTCAAGACGGCCAGTTCACAGGAGATAGTGTACGTTCTGAATCAGCCTTGTCATATTAAATATCATGTGAAGGTTCCTGGTGTACTTCTAAGAGAGAGAAGAGGTGGTTGAAGTGAAGGACTCGTACCTTGTGTCGCAGGGGTGGCGATGGTCAACTTGCTGTCCCACAACCTGCCTTTTCAAGCTGCTGCCTCCACGGAAGAAAACACGGTTCTTTCAAATGAAAGCGATGTACACGGTGAGTTTATTTACTTATTGATTTACTCACTCAGTTACTCCCTCATTTAATCGTTCATTTAATGATTCATTTATTCATTCATTTACTTATACATTCATTTATTCATTCATTTACTTATTCATTCATTTACTTATACATTCATTTACTTATACATTCATTTATTCATTCATTTACTTATACATTCATTTATTCATTCATTTACTTATACATTCATTTATTCATTCATTTACTTATACATTCATTTATTCATTCATTTACTTATACATTCATTTATTCATTCATTTACTTATACATTTATTCATTCATTTACTTATACATTTATTCATTCATTTACTTATACATTTATTCATTCATTTACTTATACATTTATTCATTCATTTACTTATACATTTATTCATTCATTTACTTATACATTTATTCATTCATTTACTTATACATTTATTCATTCATTTACTTATATATTTATTTATTTATTTACTTATACATTTATTCCCTCATTTACTTATACATTTATTCACTCATTTACTTATACATTTATTCACTCATTTACTTACACATTTATTCACTCATTTACTTACACATTTACTTACTCATTTAGTTTCTCATTTACTTACTCATTTACTCATTAATTTATTCATTTACCCATTCATTCATTTACTTATTTATTCATTCATTCATTTAATCATTTAGTCATTCATTCATTCATTTAGTCACTCATTTAATTTATTTTATTTATTTATCATGGAAAAAGAGTAATAACTGTGTGTAGTGTATGAGAAGAGCAATATTTGGTATCAACAAAAATATTGCTCCCGTTGAATATAGACTAGTTTGGCATCGACAAGTACGGCACACGTGGGCATTGTCGCGTAATGCTTTCTCTTATTATTAAACTCATTTCTGAAGTCAACCCTTTGGATAGACTCCATTGGTTGAATATTAAACTGCACAAGACACACCGAATTCCGACGGTGATGTTACTTCGTCCCGAAGGGGCACTACCTTTCGTTTACTACGCTTAATTGAACTACAATCGGGAAAACCGTCATAATTTGCAATATTTCATACCAAGAAAATATATTTCTAGTGTAACAGAAAGTAGTTTGCCATCGTCTAGTAAAGGGTTCATTGTCCCGTAGAGAGTTTTCATGTCATTAATACGATTTGTGATTCCTGCTGGCCGAATTCAAATAAACCAACAGTATTTTAAGCTTCGGCCTACTATTTTAAAGACGAATGTCCCGTAGAGAGTTTTCATGTCATTAATACGATTTGTGATTCCTGCTGGCCAAATTCAAATATACCAACAGTATTTTAAGCTTCGGTCTACTACTTTAAAGACCGTTCCTAAGCTTGGAGTTATTTGTTGTCTCCAGAAAACAAATTTGTTCGCAGAAAATATCCCGTTCCTAGTGTCCATTCAGAAACGGGACGCAAATGGCGATATAAATGATGAAGACCAACCTGGAGACCATTTATGCGGAGGAGCGCTCCTGGATGAATATACAGTACTTACTTCGGCAAAGTGTGCCCTTGAAGTGGAGACGTTTCACTACCAAGTAAGCATTTTACATTCTTTAATGTTATAACTAAACCAAGCTAGACCAGTGCGATATCGGGAGAGTGGCTCAGTGCATCAACTGATGACAATGCAGAGCCCCTGACCGGGAGGTCCTGGGTTCGAGTCCCGACGGCGCATGGTGGGGCATTTGGCCGATTTAGGCGGCCAAAAGTCGATTTTGCAAATTTCGATCTAGGCAAGTAAAAAATACAGCATCGTAAAGCTAAAAGGGCAGGGAATAACCATCGGCACAAATGTTAACGGAAGGCGCATCTTGTATGAACTTGTCTACTCGTGAAGTGCGCATGTTCGTTTTTGACTCCCGTGCGGGCTCCAGTCTCACAGTGAATTCCGTGTACCGAGGTTCGATTTTGAAGTGAGGAACCATGGAAGCTAGTAAAGCAGATAAGTATGTACACGTTATGTGTATTTTCGTACAGATCTTAATTATTTTAGCTGAGACAGAGCTTTTAAATTTTTAATGGAGCGAATTTTTATTAATGTAAGTAAATTTGTGTACTTCCCGGGGTTGCGGGGTTACAGTTTTTGGTGCAATGGATGGATCAATCGTGGATTCGTGCGGTTTGCGTGATATATAGCCATTTATGTACGAATACGATTTGAGGACTTTTTGACATGAGTTTATTTACTTTTTAATTTTCACCAAAATTCGACTTAGGGCATTCGCGCATCAATAATGACTCGAAAGAAGTTATTTAACATGATACAGCAACAAAAATTACAATATATTAGCGAAAAGTTGGAATTTATAGAAAATTAATTGTTACTTAAAATTATTCCGACGAACAAATAAAGAAAATATAGCATTATTTTCATATTTTAAATCTCATATGAAATTAAGATAGTCCGTAGCACACAAGAAAGAAGATGTGTCTGTTAAAAAAAATGTTGATTGACTCAGTGACACTTTCGAAATACCTAAAGTAGTGAACCGACCAGGCAAACCAAATAAATGTTTTCAATATATGAGTGAGGGAAGCAAGAGAAGAAGAACAGAAGATTTACGACAAACTACAAATTCAGAAGTACCGATTTACGCTACCCGGGTGACATTAGGCTTTGTAGGAGAAAGAGACGCTTCAAACATAGTCAAGGAAATCACATGTTCTCCAAAACGAGCTGGGAAATAAAAGAAAGCATAGATTAGGAAGACAGTAAAATGTCACTAATGGCACTCAGTGCACTAGCTTTCTTTGTTGAAGCTGATCTTTCCAGGAGGAAATACGAAATAATTAGAAGCAGTAAAAGAAATTATATCCCTGTTTTAGTAATTTCAGAAGAAATACAATTGTCTTCGGATGAAGAACCATATTTTATAATCATCTGTTCTATCGCTATTTGGCAATATTTTATGTTCTAGAGGAAACTCACCTTTTAATTTAAATTACCAAAGTTATTAGTTAAATTATATTACTCTAGATCACTCAGTATTATCAAAGACCCAAAAAAATCTAGAAGCAGATTATTTCATCTTAAAATGTCATTAGATTTGTACGCTTTTCCTTTACTATTTATTGAAATTCTGATTCTCCATATTTTATTGTTTTTTCATATTATTGTTAATAAAACAGATTAGATTAATATAAAATATTACATTCCGTATTTAGTACAGCACCCAAAAATATGGCATCCCTAAAATTAGCTCTTTTCTTGGGGTTGGATTTATATAATAAAAAGTTCAAAACATCATCTTTCTTATTAAAAACTGTTTCATATTACCTAAACAACCACGAAAAGGTGGCGCATTTAGATGCAATTAAATAGCAAAAATAATTTTGGCCGCCTAAATTGGTCAAATACCTCACCGTGCGGCGGCAGGATTTTTGACCCTAGTTCGTCATCTAGGTCGAATTCAGTCGCTGTCTGGAGGAGAATTTTAGCGGCCGGCTGTTCTGATTGGTAGTTTTCCGTGGTTTCTCCGATCAACACCAGGCGAATGCCGGAGCACTACCCTAACAAACGGGTCATGGACCGCGCGCGATCTTTCCTTCCTCTTCCTTGCCCTATCCTCTCCCTCTTACACACACACTTACACAAACATGCACTACACCACCACACATGCCGGGAGACCGGTCGGGAGCTTATAACTTGTCCCGGCTGGGGCGGTACCTCGCTGGTGGGAGATACCTGGTTGGGGAAAACCCCGCTAGCCGACAGGCAGCTCGTTGCCGGATCTCACCATCCAATGAAGAAAGATCACCGCCACTTTCCGAAGGGGGAAATGCACTACACTTACGGCTTAATTACCTTAGCAGTTGACGCGCCCGTCATTGGTAATAATTTAGAAAACTGGACCCATGGCAACTTAATGCGATTCATAAATCATTGTTTTGGAAAGTGAAGACAGCTTTAAACTACATCTTCACACCTTTGCGGCTTCGATGGGGTAACGGTTAGCGTATCGGGCTATTGTAAGTTTGCGGGTTCAAACTCGCCTTCGTTCGCCTTCCTTCGGAGGGGACGTAAATCCGGATGTCCCATGTTGTCCCCGCAGGGGGGGATCGTGACTGCTTAGATGGGCACGGTCTCTGGTGAAGAATTGTAGACGATCACCCGGACCCTGAGTTTCAAGGTGGCACTCACGTCGTTAGTCTCCAGGTTGAGACAGTAATTATGAGATGCAAATGAGATGCTCCTGATTGTCAGTTCCACCTGGTAATCCACCAGTTGTGCCCTTGGCGCGTCCACCGTAAGGCAGGATCGGGTGAAGGAGACCCCTCGGGGCGCTCTGGAATCCACATGTAGAAGGCCGGCGGGAAGCTGATGCCTACCGTCAGGTTGCCTTGGTTCCAGCACTACCCAGGTCGCTAGCCTAAAGGTGTAGGCGGTGGGGAGACGGGATGGGAGTCCCGAGCCGCCCGAACCTTAGTCATTAGTCCTTAGTTACTAGTCATTAGACCTTAGTTACTAGTCATTAGACCTTAGTTACTAGTCATTAGACCTTAGTTACTAGTCATTAGACCTTAGTTACTAGTCATTAGACCTTAGTTACTAGTCATTAGACCTTAGTTACTAGTCATTAGTTACTAGTCATTAGTCATTAGTTACTAGTCATTAGTCATTAGTTACTAGTCATTAGTCATTAGTTACTAGTCATTAGTCCTTAGTTACTAGTCATTAGTCCTTAGTTACTAGTCATTAGTCCTTAGTTACTAGTCCTTAGTTACTAGTCATTAGTCATTAGTCATTAGTCATTAGTTACTAGTCATTAGTCATTAGTTACTAGTCATTAGACCTTAGTTACTAGTCATTAGACCTTAGTTACTAGTCATTAGTTACTAGTCATTAGTCCTTAGTTACTAGTCATTAGTCCTTAGTTACTAGTCATTAGTCCTTAGTTACTAGTCATTAGTCCTTAGTTACTAGTCATTAGTCCTTAGTTACTAGTCATTAGTTACTAGTCATTAGTCATTAGTTACTAGTCATTAGACCTTAGTTACTAGTCATTAGACCTTAGTTACTAGTCATTAGACCTTAGTTACTAGTCATTAGACCTTAGTTACTAGTCATTAGACCTTAGTTACTAGTCATTAGTTACTAGTCATTAGTTACTAGTCATTAGTCCTTAGTTACTAGTCATTAGTCCTTAGTTACTAGTCATTAGTCCTTAGTTACTAGTCATTAGTCCTTAGTTACTAGTTCTTAGTTACTAGTCATTAGTTACTAGTCATTAGTCATTAGTTACTAGTCATTAGTCACTAGTCATTAGTTACTAGCCATTAGTCACTAGTCATTAGTTACTAGCCATTAGTCATTAGTTACTAGTCATTAGTCATTAGTTACTAGTCATTAGTCCTTAGTTACTAGTCATTAGTCCTTAGTTACTAGTCATTAGTCCTTAGTTACTAGTCATTAGTCCTTAGTTACTAGTCATTAGTCCTTAGTTACTAGTCATTAGTCCTTAGTTACTAGTCATTAGTCCTTAGTTACTAGTCATTAGTCCTTAGTTACTAGTCATTAGTCCTTAGTTACTAGTTCTTAGTTACTAGTCATTAGTTACTAGTCATTAGTCCTTAGTTACTAGTCATTAGTCTACTAGTCATTAGTTACTAGTCCATTAGTCACTAGTCATTAGTTACTAGCCATTAGTCATTAGTTACTAGTCATTAGTCATTAGTTACTAGTCATTAGTCCTTAGTTACTAGTCATTAGTCCTTAGTTACTAGTCATTAGTCCTTAGTTACTAGTCATTAGTCCTTAGTTACTAGTCATTAGTCCTTAGTTACTAGTCATTAGTCCTTAGTTACTAGTCATTAGTCCTTAGTTACTAGTCATTAACCAGTAAGTCATATGTCTCGTAAGTGTAGCGGATGGTTTTTGCTCGAGAGGTGGACGTTACCTTCCCCCTGTAACGTCGCACTCTGCCAACACCTTTTCTTGTTGCATTTGCCGTTCCAATTACTGTAGCTACTTATTCTTTTCAAGTAGCAACACTCCAACTCTCATTCTTGTTAAAGTTTTTATTTGAATCTCTTGTACAATGTACTTCAATATATTGTACCTTCTCACTTTGTACAATTAGAACTTACACATTTCTTTAGAGGAACACGTTTTACGTTCAATTCTCTCTTGTAACGTTTCGTCTCAATCTATCGGTTGCTAACCTAATTCTCATAACAAAATAGGAACATCACTTATTTGTTTACCAATAACAATGTATAATTGTAAATAAATATTGGGAATGTACGATACGTTACACTCCTCCTGGATGGTCAGATCCGGCGCCGACCCACCGTCAGCTAACGGGATTTTGGCCAACCAGGTATCTCCCAGCATCAAGGCACCGCCCGAACTGGGACAAGCTCTAAGCTCCCGACCTGGCTGCCGGCATGTGTGGTAGTGCCGTGCATGTTAGTATGTGTATGCGTGTCTGTGTTAGTAAGGAGGTGAGGATAGGACAAGGAAGAGGAAGGAAAGATCACGGGAGGTCAGTGGTCCGTTTTTTAGGGTAATGCTTCTACATTCACCTGGTATTGATAAGAGAAACCACAGAAAAGCACCGACGAGAGCAGCCGGTCGCTACAATTCTACTCCAGAGACAAAACTCGAAGAGCCAGAACTCCAGAATAGAACTCGACCTAGCTCTCTGGCTAGTGTCGAAAATCCTGCCATCGTCTGGATTCAAACCTAGGACCTCCCGGTCGGAGGCACTGAAATGACGTCATTTAATGCCCTGAGCCACTTCTCCCGGTCGTAAGAAAGCGTCATTACCGTACCTATGAGGGACTGTGTACGTGCGGACGCAAAACGTGAAAACCGGTTTACGAAATGCAATTGAAAATTAATTGAAATGCGTTTATTTCTCTCTTTTTTAATACATAAAATGAGAGAGAATAACGTCTAATGTTTCTTTTTTATTCATAATAATTAAAGAGAATAATTTCATCCCTACTTCAGATGAAAATAATTTCCTCAAAAAATCCCCAAACATTTGCCCATCTATTTGTGTTACCATTCTTTTCCCACAACGAAAAAAATCCCCATTTTGGGGACCAAATTCCCCAAACTCGCACCTCTGTGCTGGCGCGCCGCTTAAAATTTAATTGCATCTATTATTTCCATCACGCAATTTTCGAAAATTCTGAGAATTCAACGAAACTGAGATTTGCGCACTTCTTTAAAGCGTCCCTTTTTTATCCGTGGAAAAAATGTAAACAAAACATTTGGAGCGGTTTTTGAGAAATGTTTTAAAAATTTCTTTAATTTTAAGCAAAAATTACTAGAAAACTACTCGTTTTCTCTTCAATCCGTGCTAAAGGAAAACGTCAAGAAAATGTTGAAATTTTGCAATTTTCGAAAAATCAGGAATTATAACGAAAATCAGACCTGCTTCGTACTTTTAAGTGGCCTTTACGCTCTCCAAGGACAAAGTTTAATTTAAAAAAATTGGCGCCATTTTTTCGAAAATTTTGAAAACGTCAAGTACCCGCCAAAATCAAAATATGCATTTTAAAATCCGCGGGTCTTCAGTTTCTCCAAATTGATCGAGGAATATCAATTTTTGAGAAACTATTATTTAAATTAACAATATTACCGTCTTTAACCAATGCATGCCCAATTTGGATCAATACTGCAGCTACAACAATAGAGAAATTACAAGTTGTGCAAAATAAATACCTTAGGCGCATACTCGAAGCCCCATGGTTTGTACCAAATTCCCAAAAACATAGAGATCTCTTAAAAATAAAGCGAGAGAAGAATCGCTTAAAATTAAAGCAGTTTTAAAAACATTTCTCAAAAACCGCTCCAAATGTTTTGTTTACATTTTACATGCAGTGTCAATTAAAATTCATATATTAAAAATATCTGAAAAGTTTTCTCTTCACTAAACTTTTCTCCTCCAAGTCGAAAATTCAATTTTGGACGTAATGTTGTGATCCCTAGCAGTATCAAATCTAAATTTCCGATACACAAATTGCGTCTACCTTCAATATTAGTAGTAATATTATTGATATCCAGAGATGTAATTTAATTAAAATATTTTTTTTGTACTAGATAAGTATCTTAATCTACAAATATTAGTGAAGGTGTAAATGAGTTAACAATTAGCAATGGTGCCAAAACCTTATTGTCAATAGAAAAAAAAATTGTATTCCAGCCCTTGAAAGGCCTTCTGGCCGAATAATAAATAAATACATAAAGAAAGAAAGAAAGAAAGAAAGAAAGAAAGGAGAAAATCTGCGAATGGTTTCGGTCAGGGCTTTCCAACAGCCGGATCATTTTGTGCGGCTCGTGACTGCTTTGAAAAATTGTATTATACCAACTGAATACAACTGCACAATTCATCGTATTTTTATTTAATGAAATATTAATTTTCTCGTTGTATGCACATTAATAATTAATTATGTTGAACAAAATATCTAATTTGTTTCAGTATAATATCGGTAATTAGGATAAAAACATCTTAAATTACGGTGCAGCCCGCGGCTTAACTATTTTGATATGTGATCCATAAGCCATTCTAAGTTGGACCTGGTTTATTCGGTTCAGTTAACAACAAACAGCAGGTAGAAACTATCCTCGGCGAGGGGTTTCCAACTACTAGTATAAACCGGTCTGTTAATAAAATAACAACTGGAAAAAAACTTAATAAATTACAATGAAATATAAAATGTACCTTGCATGTACTCGGCGCGACAGTCCGCCTGCGGACTCGGGCAACCAGCGACAACGTCCCGGCTTCGCGGGCTCATGGGTTAAGGAGGGTTCGTGTGGTTAGCTCGAAGACATCCCCACGCCGTGTTCTCGTCTTCTCAACCTGAGAAGTGAGTTTTCTCATCGTCACTCAGCAACATTTACTGGCACATTGCAAGGAAAACGCACACTATATTTTGCAACGACCGAGAATCGAACCCGGGGCCGTGACAAGCAAAGCGAGCACACTAACCAGTGGGCTAAACCATCAGGGCACAAAATGTATCTTAGATGCTTTTATTATAGTGCAATTTTTATAACTTTGCCCCTCACGTCTCTACGATCACGATGGAATATCACTGGTGCCGCTAGATGTCGCATGATCGCAAACACTGCTTCATACGGTCGCGATTATGCGATGTCTAGTGGCGCGACTGAGAAAGACGCGAAATACCGTGACATATTCCATTGTGTAGACGGACCTTGAGGGGTAAAGTTACAAAAATCTCACTATAGGTCGGTTGTATTCTAAAGAGAGATTCATGTAAGAACAAGCAATTTTGACAGCTAGTGCTGGCAACATAACCGAAGGTTCTGTGGTCGTTGAGTTCTTGATCCCATTGAACTCTCCTTCCTCGATTCGTTCGTTTGCAGTTGGCTAACTTGTAAATGGTTTCGACGTTTCCTTTTGTGATGTCCTCGTCCGACGAAAATATAGTGCGCCACGAGAAATAATTGAAATTAGGAAGTGCAGTGCTATGTGCTCTTCTGTAAAATTTTTTTTTTGTACACATTATATGGAATTTACTTTTTGCGTGATAAGTATTATGTTTATTTTAAAACCGAGTCTTGAATGTAAGGTGCGTACTGGTGCACGTGTTTCTGAACAGCTGCCGCGGTGGAGGGACACTGCTCTGAATTACATCTGATGTTCACTTGTTTAGCGAACTGTCACTTTTGCTTGTTCTCACGTGAATTCTTCTATATTTATTCTCGGAGCCCAAAGCTACCGAGAACTGATTCTAAGACAAGGGATAGATTGTTGCAGGGACCAACGTCCTGGGCGGACTTGCTGGGAGACAGAGGCGTCTGGTCAGCCGTATCATCTTTCACCCTTATTACGACAGGTGAGTGTGATTCTTGTGCAGTTCATCTGAAGAGAGTCAATGAATATTATCGTTTTAACTGTATATTTAAAAGCTGACCACACTGATGTGACAAAAGTCATGGGAGACCTCCTAATGAAGTGTCAGATCTCCTTTTGCCGGGCGGGACTTGCAACTCGACGTGGGATGGACTCAACAAGTCGTTGGAAGTCCTCTACCGAAATATTGAGCCATGTTACCTCTATAGCCGTCTCGGGAGTATTGCCGGTGCGGTATTTTGTGCACGAACTGTCCTCTCGATTATGTCCCATACATATTCGATGGGATTCATGTCGGGCTATCTGGTTGGATAAATTACTTTCTCGAATTATTGGGAATGTCCTTCAAACCAATTGCGAACAATTGTGGCCCGGCGACATGGTTCATTGTCATCCATAAAAATTCCATCGTTGTTTTGGAACATAAACACTACAAATAGCTGCAAATGGTCTCCAAGTAACTGAACATAACCATTTCCAGTCAATGACCGGTTCAGTTGGACAAGAAGACCCAGTCCTTTCCGTGTAAAAACAGCCCACACCATTACGGAGCCACCATCAGCTTGCACGGCGCCTAGTCTTGGGTCCATGGCTTCGTGGGGTCTGAGCCACACTCGAAACCCTACCACCAGTTCTTACCAACTTAAATCGAGACTCATCTGACCACGTCATGGCGTTCCAGTCGTTTAGCGTACAATCGATATCTCGTGATCCCAGGAGATGTGCTGCAGGCGATGTCGAACTGTTAGTAAAGGCACTCAAGTCTGTCTTCTGCTGCTTATTCGAACGGACTATCTAACACTGCCTAAGGCTGTCTTATTCTAATAGATACGGTCGCCATGAGTCCCACATTGATTTCAGTGGTTAGGACGATTACGTCAGCTAAATAGCAGTTAACAATAAAATAGCTCTTTTATGGGTTATGGGGCCGTCCATAAATTACGTAACGCAAATTTCGAATATTTTCAATAACCCCTTCACCTTGTAACGCACTTCCTTATCTCTATGTAACGCAGCGTAACGCTGCTTCAGCCCCTTCCCTCCCCTTTTAGCGTTACGTAATTTATGGACGACTCTTATAGTGTCTTTGAATTACAGACAAATACGTAATCTATTTATTACATTATATGGCACCATGTAATATAATACACAGAATACGTATTTGACTAAAAAACAAGTAAAATACGTGTAAATAAAATGTATCATAAAATTTAGACAGACGCTCACAAGAATAACTTATATGTTTGTACTTTGGAGCAACAGCCTCTGTGCGAAGACTGAGTCTAACAGTGGCGTCCTGGCCTTTCAACCGTGGGTTACGTGTGGTACGTGTGGTTAGCACGTAGGCCCACGCCGTGTTCTGGTCTTGTCAACCTGAGAAGTGAGTTTCCTCATCGTCACACAGCAAGGTACACTGGGACACTGCAAGGAAACGCACACTATAATCTTGCCCGACCGGGAATCGAACCCGGGGTCGCGTTATAGAAAGCGAGCACACTGACCAATGACCTAAACTGCGAAGGCACAAGAATAGCTTAAAGTAGCTAGTTTACAATCTCCAGAAAACAAAGGTAATGTAACATAGTCGTCCTCAATCTATGAAATTATACAGCAGACATTTTTCTGCGATTTAGGAGAGAGACCAATCTATTTTCAGTTCACACATCAAACAGAGAACTCTAAGTATGAAATGAAATTTGAATAATGAACTGTATTCCTGAGAATATTTTTAGTAGTAGGTCCACAGTAAAATGTCCATGTAAAATGTTCACTCTTGGAAATATTCATTAGTCTAAAAGTCCACTTCATTGTACTTGGGTTTTTATTTCCTGGCGCGTGGAGGCCTGTCTTCAAAAAAAAAAAAATCTCACGGTATTCGGCGTTTTTCTCGATCGTTTATGTAATAAAGCTGTAAATAGCAAGCGATAACAATGTTGAGGCTCATTAACATTAATTTAAATAAAAACATCACGATATATGGATGAGTAGAAAGATCAAATTTCTTTCTAAACGAAATATATTTAATAAAGTTATAAATGTATTCAGTGCAGGGTGAGCATGCAGATACTTGTGACATGACAGTGCTCGAAGATTCTGTTACTCACTGTTTTTGCCCTTACAAACTTGGCACCGTAATATTATTTAGCTATTGTGCCATTGATTTGTTACATGTTTCTTGTTAATGGGATGTCGAACATTAATTCGTCCACTCTGAATTTGTATCACGATTTGTTTGGTTTCATTTTGTTCATTTGGAATATTTTCTAAACGTCTCCAAATGATCACAGAACATCCCGAAAGCAATATTTGAAATTTAGAAAGCAGTCCTTCCACTATATTGTAAAATTTATTTTCATTCATTCAAATATTAAAAATATTCTAAACAAGTCTACAGTTTTCTTTCTACCATAAAGAAATTTTGTTCAACTGAGCGTCAAAACAAGAGAATGGGTACTGCATTCTTCACATCTGAGTTAGGTTTATGAAGATCTGCCTAGACGAAAAAGAGACAATTGACAGTTATTTTGAGGTTTACTAGAATAAGTAGAGTTGCTTTCGCTTTGGTTACAGGAATAAAAACGGCAGAATCTTATACAACATGGCCATTATGTATGTAAAAAAGCCGTTTGATTTCAACGACGGCATGTACGCCAAACTCCCGAAGTTGGGTGACACCAATGAAGGGAAAGTGGAATTCTACAGCTGGAGCGGCGGCGGAAACAGATACACGTAAGTGCGTTTCCTTGACTATTCCACTCGTGAAATTCAAACCAAAAGTGTTTAACCCGGTAGTGGAAACGATGGGTCTGCCGGATCCAGAGACATCTTCGAAACCGTCTCTCAAGTGAATGAAATTAGATCTGAACTTGTCCACCACACTTGTCCACCTTCAAATTGAATCTTTTTGAACTGATGACGACCATTAGTTTGGGCTTATCACAAAAATGTGATGTGCTATTCCTGCTCAAAGTTGTAGATGGGTCCATCAGATCCAACGTTCCCGTTTACGTGACATTTTTACAACATGAACGGCTCATCTTAAGAATTATTTTAATGCATTAAATCATAAATAAACTGAATTAATAAACAATCTTTTAGAAAATGATTGTTTTTCAAGAGATGATGTTTCTGATTCATCATTTGAACTATAAATTCTTGTTCAAAATTCAGATTCTGATTAAGAAATTAAATAGCTGAACTTGAGAATCAGGAAATAGAACCTGAATAAGTAATATATTTATTTATTTGCTGTCAAATTTTTATAACGAAAGTTTATATTTAAGGTTTAAGAAATGCAAATGATTTTATATTTTTGAAAGCCAGAAAAAACGTAGTCGCAACTTTTACTTCATAATAAAACATTTGTTTAATTAATTAATGTTTTAAAGCCTATAATAACTAACAAGTCTGTTAGACCCAACGTCCCACTGGCGTGAGGATTTTTGAGTTCCCGCCGCCGGGTTAACTATAGATATGCCCCAATTACGTAGGTGTGTTGCACAATCGTATACATCGCCACAAGACCACCAGTTTACAATTGTTTGTTTATCTTTAATAATTAGGTGAACGTCAATATGGAGATCTCCATAACAACGTGGATAAGACGAAAGAGATAATACGTGTTGAAGTTTCATTGTATTAAATGAGAAAATACAATCTCGTTACGTGACACAGAATTTTATTAATTGTAAAACACTAAACGATAATCGTATTACCTTCCACGAATAACATTCTGTGTCACGTTGTAATGATACTGTATTTTCTCTTTTAATGCAATGTAACTTCAACACGTATTATCTCTCTCGTCGTATTATCTACGTTATTTTAAATATCTCCATATCGAGATTACCTAATAATTAAAGGTAAATAACCAATTGTAAACAGGTGGTTTTGCAGCGATGTGTACCGATGCCACAGTGTGGCATTGGTGTACATCGCCACAGAAGTATCTCAAAAAAATTATCGCCTTTTCTATCCAATTTGTCTTGCCGCCCCTTCCTCCTGGCTGATAATAAGCTGCGTCTCATCTATTTTAGGAGGCGGTATGTACAGATCGCTGTGTTGATGTGCAATAAACCGCGTATTTACAACAACATAGTCCCGTAGATTTTAACATTGTTTCAGATATTATTATCGCGGCAAAAAGTATTATTCTTTCATGAAGAACATGAGGGTTCAGCAGGAATTTATAGCTAATTTACCTTTGAAAATATATTTTATTATATAGGAGCGAATATTTTGTCAATAAAATTTGAAAAAAACGCTCTTTTCTGTATTCAAAATTCGACTAGAATATGGTTTAGGATAGAGACCACAGAATTATGAAAACGCGCACAAAATTCACTTCTCCCCATAGCTCGTCACACACAGTTTTTAACTGTTTTTGACGTAAATAAGTAAATATTAAATCCCCTCTTCGCTTCCCGAGTCGCGCATTTACCGACAATTTTCAAAGCACTCCAGAAGAATACATTCACTACAGTTTCATTATTATCTCAGCATTGGCCTAGAAATTTTGCGCTCACAAATATACGAATTGTAAACAGTGTACAAATGTACACGATGTACACTTTTTTCCCTCGATTTATTGTTTATTTTAGTTCTGTGAGAATCGCCTGTGAGGTCACAACAGGTATGGATGTTATACAGTGAAGTATGTGACTAATTCTGTGGTTTTTTACTTAGGAAGGAACGTGTCAAAGTACGCCAACCAGTGACTTACACTTTCTTCCTTGTCATCATCGTCTTCGCTTATTTATTCTATTACTTCGGCTTCAACCGATTCGGATACGCCTGTGCTGCCCTCTGCCTTTGGACAACTTGTATTACTGTGTAAGTACAAGCGGTAGTATGGTATACTAGGAAAACCCGGCAGACGTTCTGCCCTTTATCTCCCTCTTTCCCCTCCCATCTCCCTTTCTCATTGTCTCTCCCTCCCTCACCCTGTCCCTGTCAGTCTCCGTTGCCCTCTGTCCCTCTCATTCACATTTACTTGCAGATTCTGCAGGTCTCTGAGCAGGTGAGGAAATATCGAGAAGCGCCGAACTAGCAAAAATGTAATAGAATGTTCGAGAAGAACTCTTTCTGTAGATTACGGTGTGAGAAACGTTTCTTTAAAGTTTAGTTTTTAAGGCCCTAGAACGCCTCGTTTAGGAGTTATTTAACGATATAGATTCAAAATGTTGCCAAGTGTGTTCCAGGTTGCATTTGACGTGAATTTGTTGGGGATATGTAGTGAATGTGTAGCGCCATGTAGTGGAGTTACAACAGAAATAACCATACATATACCTTCTGGGTGAAAAAAATACGTAGAAGTGCCAACTTTCACGGAGATCGGTCCAACTGTGTCGGAGTTTTGCTCTTATATACATGTTGGCACTTCTACCCTTCTGAACGGCTCTTCATTTTTTCTTCACATTTTTTACGAATACAAGAAAGGATGTTAAGAAAAGGAGAATCTATTTTTAGAGAATTCAGCATTTTGAATTGAAATTGAACTTGTAATACAACAATATTTTAATCTACTACAATTTTTTTCTTAATGAAATCAGGTTCGTCAAAATTAGATCTTTAAATCAAGATAGGTAAATTTTTTGAAAATATGCGCAATTTGGCATAATTTTTGCAAATTTTCGAAACTGCATTGTCGAATTTCCGGACTTCAATTGCTAGAACTTTTCAGCAGTTACTAGGTTGCAATATAACAACGGGAACGTGTGCCAAACGGCAGTTTGTAATTCTCAGCATAACTTCTCATTGCTGGGTGGTGTGTTTTTGGGTGTACGAAATCGAGTTTTGCTTTGCCGCATCTGTGTTGATGCTTTACGCTAATGCGCTACGGTTTGTAATGAGTTTTACGTGTAAGGGCTGAGATGTTTACTAAGTGCAGAAATTGTGGAATTATAATTTTACCTAACAGTTCCGGATGTTAGCATATAAGTGCCTGTAGCACCATTAGTTTATGTGAGAAGAAAAAACACAAACGGTCACGTGTTTACCTGATTTTAAAATACTCAAATTTACGAGTACAAAGTGAGAAAGCCTTACCTCTGTTTTGCAGGGCAGAGATGTGGAGAGAAGAAGAAATAGAGCTTCTGCGTTATGAAGGGAGGGGCATGAAGATGACGCCCTACAAGGTCTTGCCACAAGAAGAGTGTAACAATAGATTCTTCAATGAGAATGTTGACGGGGCGAATACGATACTCTGCACCGTGCCACGGCCTGGAAAGTCTGAGGTAAGGATCATATTCGTCCACACACCTGTATCTCCCTTTACTCCATTACCACGCACAAATTCATCCCTATCATACTCCAATCACGTCCTTATCCTCTACTCCTCTCCTACCCACAATTTCATCTCTTCAATACTCCAATCACGTCCTTATCCTCTACTCCTCTCCAACCCACCATTGCATCTCTTCAATACTCCAATCACGTCCTTACCCTGTACTCCTCTCCCAACCACAATTGCATCTCTACTATACTCCAATCACGCCCTTACCCCCTACTCCACTCCTACCCACAATTTAATCTCTACAATACTCCAAACGTATGCTTACCCTCTACTCCAATCCCACCCACAATTTCATCTATTAATTATAAATTTCTGGTTGAAATTAATGCATTTTATAAAAAACAAATGTTTTCTCAAGAAGGATCCACATTTTTTCTTCGCGATTTCCCTCTCATATGTAGCAAAGAACTATTATGCAAATGTTGTTGGGTCCATTTTATGGCAAATGTGTATTTTTAAAAAAATAACATTGCAAAAGTACAATATTGATGTCAGATATTTTAAAAAAATTGAATCTAATCCTTTCTAGAAAATTAGTTCTTGGAAAAAGGAAATGTATATTTTTTTTCAAATTATGGGGGGTTTAGCCCATTGAAATTTCTCGCACTTCTTTTTGCTAGAATCTTTCAGGAGTTATCACGTTGTAATACAACAATCGGAACGCCACGATTCGGCACTTTCAAATTCGCACTACAACGCGTCTTTTAGGGCGGGTTTTCTTAGTGCACAGAACGGAGTTTTTGATTGGTGAATGTGTTGATGTATTGCCTTTAAATGAATTAAATTTTCGCGCCCAAAGCGCGATGTGATGACAATGATGTTTTAACATGGACAGAAATTGCGGTATTGCAATGTGGCGTAAGCGTTACAGAAGCGAGAACGTTCGTGCTGTTGTAGCGTCCTTACCCTCTACTCCACCTCCACTCCTACCCACAATTTCATATCTACAATACTCCGATCACGTCCTTACCCTCTATTCTACTCCTACCCACAATTTAATTTCTACAATACTCCAAACACCTCTACCCTCTACCCCTAGTTTAAAGATTAAATCAGTCAATAGATTAGACATTGAAGTAATGATTTGAACGTTTTAAAATTTTGCTTTTTAAGAAAGACAAACCGGGAGAGATGGCTCAGTGCATCAACCTGATGTCACTGCAGTCCCTCTGACCGGGAGGTCCTAGGTTCGAATCCCGACGGCGGCAAGATTTTCGACACTAGCTTGTCAGCTAGGTCGAGTTCAGTCGCTGTCTGGAGGAGAATTCTAGCGGCCGGCCGCTCTGATCGGTAGTTTTCCGTGGTTTCTCCGATCAATACCAGGTGAATGCCGGAGCAGTACCCTAACAAACGGGCCACGGACCGCGCGCGATCGTTCCTTCCTCTTCCTTGTCCTATCCTCTCCTCTTACACACACACACACACTAACATGCACTACACTACCACACATGCCGGGAGACCGGTCGGGAGCTTACAGCTTGTCCCGGCTGGGGCGATGCCCCGCTGGTGGGAGATACCTGGTTGAGGAGAAACCCCGCTAGTCGACGGTAGGTCGACGCCAGATCTCGCCATCCAGCGGGGAAAAGATCACCGCCACCTCCCGAGAAAAACACGCACTACACTTACGGGACTAATGACCAAAGTAGTTGACGCGCCCGGAAACACGAATCAATCAATCAATCAAAAAGAAAAACAACTGCATGATCATTTAACAATCTGATGGTTTATTCTTGTGTCTGTTTCACAGTACGACTCCGGCGGGCTGCTAGTCCAAGACGGAGTTGTGGTGGGTATTTTGTGTAGGTCTGACTACACTGTACACTTCTTACGAGTATCAGCTTTTCGGAGTTGGATCGAAAGGCAGATACGGTTGTAACTGAAGAAATTAATAGGATTTTCGAGTGTATTAAAGTAGTTTTTCAATATAGTGGTGGTTTTCATTGTAAATTAATGCAAAAAAATCCATCCATTTACTTTATAAATGTCTTTAAACTTTGGTCTGGCACTTTAAATCATACAATTTAAGTATTCATTTTGTAACGAAAACTACATTCATTTAAAATTACAACTGACAGTTTTGAGAAATGAAAATTATCCTGTATGTACGCTTTTGATGCAAATTCTTCTATTTCCATGACAATTGACGTGGATCTGGGGAAAAGAAGGCGAAACTCAATTTGGATATAATTTGATGTTAATACTACTGTAGAAATTAGGCACATTCTATCACATTGAAATACGGAAGAAAACATACTATAACAGTACAAAAAAATTGCGAGAACATTTTCCTTCATGGTATAAAACACTTTCAACCTCGTGTGGAAATCTCAAAAGAAAACTATTTCCTATCACCTTCAAGGGGAATAACGAATTAATAACTTAAAATACTATAAATAGTACTACACCCACTTGCACATGACAATATCAAACATCATTATTTTATTCTTTTTTATTTATTGTAATTGCGTTTTGATTTAAGGAGAAAATAAAAACAAATTTCTGTAAAGAATCTTTAGCACTCTTCAATAATTCCATAAATCCTTTTATTCCATTCTGATATGAATGCTTCAAAGGAATTTATTATTCTATGCATTGATCTTTAATTCAAAATACATTCTTGTATTGCGGAAGATTTTATAACATTTGAACAATCTATCACGACATCGGAGAATATTAGTTAGAGATGTTGTTGAAATACAGATCATTTCACTAAGTGTAATTTAATTTTTGGAGATGTGTATGCAATATTTGTCTAAACAACTCGACATATAAAACACATCCCTACATCGAAAATAATGGCAAAATCAAATTACCAAGATTATACTCCTTCAGATGTGTCAGTGAAGTATCAAGAATCATCGACTCATTACAATTTGTCGTAACTTTTTTGCACTAATAAACTGCCCAAAATTTTTCAATTAAGGATTACCATTAAATTCGGATTACATAAATTATACATTTTATAACTGTTTGGTGCGTCTAATTATTATTTCATAAACCTCACTAATATTCTCACAAGGACCCTTCCACTACTCTTTTTGAATGCACAAGCTGTTTGTCTGTCTCTTTAAAGTGTATGTGTTTCATCGAGAAGTGTCGCCTGCGTTTCGTGCGTCGCCTCAATGTCCAATAAGGGAGTTCTAAAATAAGTCCCAAGCACAAGTCTAGTGCAAATTCAAAACATGCTGCCGGGAGAGCGGTCGGAAGCTTGCAGCTTGTTCCGGCTGGAGCGGTTTCCCCACTGGAGAGAGATACCTGGTTGGGGAAACCCCCGCAACGCAACGTGGTCGCCTCCGGATCTCTCCATCCAGCGGGGAAGCACAGCTAAATCCAATGAAAAAATCATACACTACACTTACGAGACAATGGCCACAAGAGTTGATGTGCTCGGAAACACGAAATAATGGATCAATCAAGGGTTGGGAGAGTTGAAATTAGCCATGAGGCTTGAGAGGAATGGTTAATCTGAATGGCGCGTTAAGTCTCAGATTCTGAATGCGCATCCCAGCACGGGGAAAAATGCTTCTTGGAAACACATTTGCAGGTTCATACGGTATTACAATACTGCCAGCCGTTACGAATAATACCATGATGTCAGAATGTATGCGATGTTTTAGTTCCACTAGTTTCCATGCATTCTCCAATGATTACAGAAAGACGAATGTAAATAGGTGAAGAAATATAAAACAAATACATGTGTAAATTATTCAATTAACAATTGACATATGTCAATTAACATTTATTTCGCGACCCCGAAGCATTCTCTTTCGCACTACTGTCCCTCTGTCAGTCTGTCTGTCTGTCTCTCAGGGATTCGACACAATGTATTGTGCTGAGAATTCTTGTGAGTGTATTTGGTGGTATGAGGTGGTATTCTTGTGAGTGGGTCTGGCGGTGATCCGATCTAGTTTTATGTACAAGAATCATAAAAAAATATTGAAATGTATGTTTTTTATGAATTATGGGTCATAAAAAAACATTAATGAATAACGAAATGTGTTAATTTAAAGTGTATAAGGGTAACTTACAATGTATTTATAGAATATAAAATAAAAATAAAAACAATGGAATTGATGTTTGAAACAAATTTTGAATAATGATTTATTCAGTATTATAGACAAATGGTTCTGTAAGAATTCACAACTCTTCCTTGAAAAAATATTCTTTGTAATTTTAGCTTTTCTTGATAGTTACAAAACCATTAGAAAATGTTTTTACTCTTCACAAAGCCTCTTTAAGTTGGCCATGCAAAGATACAGGATCGTGCAAGTACTACTCTACACTCTGGAAAATTACTGAACTTTATTACCGAACTGGGAGGTACACCTGTGCAATTCAATCGCCTAGAATGTAAAGAAATTAGTTTAATTTCACATACAGTTGCAGATTATACATGTCTACGAAAAGGTAGGATTGTATCGAGAAGCGCCCGACCAGCAAAACTTAATGTGTCCAAGAAGCTCTCGTTCTATATGTTATAGTGCGAGGAACGTTTCTGTATGGCCTTTGGATCTAAAATTCCAGTTTTAAGTCCCTAGAACGCTTCGTATAGGACTTATTAAACTAAATAGATTTCGAAAATTATGCCTGTGTTGCGGGTTGTATTTCACATGAATATTTGGATGCCTATTTTTCAACACATCCTTCATATTTTTAAATTCGAAGCTCAAATCACCACGTCTCCCTGAAATTATCTTTCTTTAGAGTCCTCAATTATAAAGATTGGTTGCGTGTGAGACCACAATATTTACCTATACTACTGAAATAATATAAAAGAGAATTTTGTATAATGGCCATTTTGGACGAAGTTTTTGTGTTTTTTAATATTCTAAAATTAATATTTCCGTTCTACCATTAGGAAACCGAAAAATTAAGAAATTGTCAAAAAATGTACTTTGGGCGGCGATAGATGGCGGCTGGCATTGCCAAAATTGCCATTTCGGACGAGGTTTTTGTGTTTTTTAATATTCTAAAATTAATATTTCCGTTCTACCATTAGAAAACCAAAAAATTAAGAAATTTTCAAAAAATGTACTTTGGACGGCGATAGATGGCGGCTGGCACAAGCCAATTCCCAAAAGGTATCAAAGACCCAAGGAAATAGAAAACTAATAGGGCAAAGTCTGTGCCATTCTGTAGCACCACTAGTCCTTATATAATAAAACACTGTTATATAATCAGATACGTAAATCCATAAGGCTACATTGAATGGAGTTGTTCGTAGGTGTGGAAAGATGACATATCATGATTTCCGAAAAAAAATGTATGTGTGGGGGGGAAATAGAAAAGAAAAAACTGCAGAAAACAATCAGCTCTATATCCGTTAGACTGTTCTTAAATGATTATAGATCAATCTGCTTAATAATAAATTTAACTTGCTTGTACATAACATCTAAATCTTTTACTAACATGCTTAAAACAGCATTTCTAGTGCTGGATGTACTACGAGAAAAGTTCCCCTAGTTTTCCCGCAAATGCTTCAATTTGTTTTCTGCAAATGCAATATCATGACTGATCATGCTGACTTGAAAATTTGACCGAATCACTGCTCATAAAGAAAATACTGGCACAGGTAAAACACGTACCAAACCGGTTGATCTCGGGTTTACGGTGCAATTTAGTTTTGGTCTCCTCAACTATTTCACAAGTGAGGGATATCACTTGCCTCGTCATAATCCGATTCGCTTCCATTCAGTGCGCCGGGCTATTATCGTTCACCGGGCAGGATTCACTTTTATTGTTTTTATTACCAAACCTGACAAGACAGTATTCACTCTTCACAGTACAGAATCGTCCATTCTTTGGCAATATTGTTTCTTTCTTCTTTTTAACGAAGAACATCAAAGTATGTAAAACACTCTCTGCATTACAGCATAATGTGACGTACTGGAGTGAACGAGGCAGACACTGCGTCGAAAATAATATTTACATTTATTTACAGGAACTTAACAATTAAAGAAATTTTACAAATACTAGTTAAACTCAGACAACCTTTTTCTTTCACTTAGCCGCGAAAACCCCCCGACCGTCCCTAGGCCCTACAGCCCAGTGCCAGTGCTCGAAAGCAGGTACAATGCGTGATGCGATGCAATCGGACGTTAAGTCCCCGGTATCCACGTACCTACATGGCCTGGCGCCAAAACCGGTCTCCGCCCCGGAAACCACGTGCTGGAGTGCACTGTAGATCCCACCCAGCCTGTCGGCTAACAACAAGCTTTACGAATCTATCTGAATCTCCGCGAGCGCAGAAAGCGCCCGCCTTATATATACCCCCGTCTCCCCCACCCGGCGTCATGCTGTCGGAGTCCCCAGGCTCGATGGCTAGCCAATTCCAGGGGTCTTGCACAGTCGTCCCAGACTCGCCACTAACCTTTCTCAACACTTTGTTTGCGTGGGATGTTTCCTGGAGCAGCCACATTCTGTAGCCTCTTTATTTTTAGCTCAGATGCGCCCTTTCACTATAGCTTCCGGCTTAGGTTTGCCGCCCGCTTGGAGATGTTGCCACGACGCCACAATAAATGATAACTAATGATAACTGCGCGTGCAACCTCTGTAGGCAACGGCGTACAAGATATCACCAAAGCAAGTGCTCTGAAATAACTGTGTCGTGGACGCATCTAAGTGTGCAAAAATAGAACTAAACTCATATGCACGATTGTGCGCATTATTCTTCTATTAAATGAAAGAGCAAGAATTCAATGCTACAGGCAAAAGATGGGCACACAGAACTGCAATCGCGCCACTAATGGACTCACAAGATGTCACAAAAAGAGAAAGAAGATTTTATTGCCTTGTTACAGATACAAATCGAAAAGCCTAGTAATGAAATAACTATTATTCATAATTGAGAAAATAAAAATCACATTTTTAAAAACAGACCATACATCACAATTGGATACAATTGGTGTGTTCCACTGATTTCTTACCTTAGTTTTATTCTATAGTAAAAGTCTATTTCTTTTTTAATGAAGTTTCTCTATAGTATCTTTAAGTAAATCTATAAAATTATCTGGTTCAATTTTTGTTTAAGGGACACTAGGACTGAAATTTTGACCCAAATCGGAAAAAATATCGATTTTTGGTTTTTAACATAAATACATTGTCTGAAGTATTAGGAATAAAATTAATTTACTTCCGACCGGATATCGCCATTTTTAAAGGGACAGGAGCCATTTAAATACCCCCGTGCGCTAGGCGTTTAAAGGGCCAAAACGCCCGTGTATTCGTTCGGGCCTCAAGCAAGTATGATATATGCGATTTTTATGCAGTTTTTTTTACGTAGAAGTGTATTGGAGCGCTCTCCATGAGCCATTTGACGAACTACAATTACAATAACGACAAAAGTCATAGAAGCAACGTAAATTCGGGTGTATATCTTTTGATTACATTGCTTCTTCAATACAAATATTTCATAAATAATGGGACAAGAATTAATCAGTGTATTTGTTTATTAATAAATACTTTTTAAATGATTTTGGAAAGACAATAGTGTCTTGTTTGACCACACGGGAAGGCGCCTAGGCGATATGGCAACACGTGGATTTGTGTACAACATTACGTTTGCGTTTGTGTCTGGTAAAGTGACGAGATTTTCTGTAATTGGTACGTGTTTGTAATTTTGTCCGAAAGTGTGGCGAAAAATGGATGTAACAAGTTCTAAGTGGCGCAAACAGAAAGGTAGGATAACAAAAAATAAAGTTTTGGCAAAGGAAAAGGCTCAGCTTCGTTGGAGATCAAAAAACGTGGCAGAAAATAATGTTTCTGAAGAACATGCCCCCTCGTCCCCGTATGTGTTATCTACACCAACAACAGAAAATACTTCTCATTCTTCAAATACGTTTCCTGAATCTAACACAGACATATCAAGGAGTGTGAAGAAGCTGTCTTATTTTGACACCAATGTATCTGGTAGTTGTGACACAGAAAGCAGTACATATTTATTAGTACATAGAAGTGTATGGGATAAGTTATTTGAAAACTTTTCGTGTAGTGAATGTGAAGAGAAATCCCTCCAAGTCAAATTGAGTGAACAACAAGGTTGGGCAGCAAAAATTTCTGTACAATGTAGCAAATGTAATACCCTATTAGCAGAAACATATTCAAGTCCAAGAATAAAAAAGGATGACAGCCAGCGCCCACCTTTTGAAGTTAATAAAATGTCAGTGAGTGCTTTTGTGGATATAGGAGGTGGACACAGAACAATGGAAAAATTTTCTATGGGTATGCAAATAAATGTCATGGATTCTAAAACATTTGCTAGACACCAGGACATTTTAGCTTATGAAATGAGAGAGCTAAAAGAAGAGATCTTATCAAAATCAAGATCTGTTGTGAGGAAAGCGCATGAACATGTGAATATATCTCTTGCTGGCACTGACATTATTGACATCGCTGTGTCCTATGATGGGACATGGCATAAAAGAGGCCATACATCACTTTATGGGATAGGAATAGTGATAGATATTCTGACAGGTTTGGTTGTTGACTATGAGGTGATATCTAAGTATTGTTTATTGTGTCTCACTACTTGTCATGAACTTGGGGCAGAATCCCCAGAATTTGACATATGGCACAAAGGACATACTACTTCTGGAGAGTGCTGTAAAAATTATGATGGATCATCTCCTGGCATGGAAGTTTTTGCTGCAGATATTTTGTGGAAGAGGTCTGTGGCTAAATGTGGAATGCGCTATACAACACTCCTTTCCGATGGTGATGCAAAAACATTTACTCATTTGGTAAAAGAAGCTGTCTATGGAAATGATATCCGTATTGAAAAGGAAGAGTGCATCAACCATGTAGCAAAAAGAATAGGGACAGGATTGAGAAATTTGGTGCAAGATTGGAAGAAGAAAAATGTTAATCTTGGAGGAAGGGGTCGTGGCACTCTGAAAGAAACAAATATTGTAAAACTTACTAGTTATTACAGGAATGCGATTGTCACAAATATTCCTGATGTCTACAAAATGAAGACAGCCATTCTAGCTACACTGCATCATTATGCTTCAACTGACAATGAACCATTGCATGGTAAGTGTCCACCAGGAGAAGAGTCATGGTGCTTCTACAATAGAAGTGTTGCGAAAGGGGAAACTCCAGCTGGTCATTGTACTATGTCGATGCAGCTTCCAATAAATGTTCTGGAAAAAATGGTTCCTCTCTACAAGAGGCTTTCCAGTCCAGAACTGTTATCAAGATGTGCCAGAGGTGCAACCCAAAATGCAAATGAAAGTTTGCATTCATCGATATGGAAAAAGTGCCCCAAGGAAATATTTATATCAAAAAAAAGATTAGATGTGTCTGTTTGCAATGCTGTGGCAGAATACAATATGGGATGCTGTGCAGCTGAAGAAATTAAAAATGAAATAAGGAAAACAAATGTTTCTCCAGCATCACTGACAATTGCTGCTCGTCGTGACAAGAGAAGAATTTATGAGAGTAAGCGTTCTTCCTCAGGAGCAACTAAATCAATCAGAAAAAAATTAAAGCTCACAAAATTAAAAGAAGAAGGTATTAAAAAGAAAAAGGAAGGAAAAACATATAGTTCTGGTGGTTTCTAGATGTTATTTTTAAAGTAAAATACATAATATTGTTAAAATTTGAATAAAAACTCATTTTACTCAAAACTACATTTTCTAACATTTGAAACTTCCCATGCCTACCTAAATCTTGTCCAATTTTTCTATATTTTGGCTCACATGTTGTATACATATAAATAAATAAATCTGTGCATTGATTTGTGTGTACCATTAAAGATGTGCCAAATATAACCATTTGAATATGAAAAACCTACTAAAAATGTGGTACAAAAAATTAAAATATTTGTAATATTTCTTAAAGTTTTTTGAAAGGTCATATTTTAAAATCCATGCCCAGATTTACTTGTTATTAATTAATAAGCTTAAAAAAATTCAAACCAGAATAAAAAAAATAGTATGCGCATGGAACATTTTTGGTTCAACAGTGTTTCGCGTTAAATATTGTGATAAAAACTTATATATCTTTAAAACTAATTCACCAAATTTAATAAAATTTTAACCTAATAATCTCATTACTATAACAAACAATCCTGCAAACTTTCAAAACGATTGAATAAAAAATAAAAAAGTTTCAAATTTCAGTCCTAGTGTCCCTTTAATACCTAAACATTCCTCATTAGGGTTACCTTTACTTTTACTCATAATTTGGCACATATTGACAAAACATATTGGTCCAAATTTTTGATGAAGTAATTGCATTGTACAGAACGTATTCTAATATTTCCTTACATCCCAGCTCTTATTTTGGTTTCCTAAGGCTTGGATTTACAGATACTCCGCTCGAACAAACACGAACCTATTGATTCCGTGAATATAGGAGTATTAATCATTTAACAATGGCAATTATTTGTTTACAATTGTTGTTTTCAAGCATGGTAAGGTGAAACTAGCGCGTCGCGAAGCAGGATGGCTGGAATGTGGTATTCTCCCACTTTGGCTAGAAGCCCAAAACCTAACCGTTTTCAACGCGCTCTGGCGCCTAAACAGTTTTTCACAAATTTAAAGTTAAAATATCCAATTTATAGAAACTTTTATCTACTTTAATTTTATAAATAACAATTTTTTCAATAGTACGCACATTTTTGAAGATATAAGCGAAAAACTAAGAAAAGGGCTAAACGTTTAGGGTTTTTTGCAATTTTCTCTGTGAAGCCAACCGTTTTTGAGGTGGCAAACATCAAATTCAAATTCAGCACCCTCAAAAACATACAGAACCGTTGAGAAAAAACTTCCGGGACTTTTTCCTGGGTCAGATACCTTTTGACTGGGCTAAAGAAATTGAGTAAAGAAGAGAAAGTTACGTAATGCTGCGCAAAAAAAACCGTGCATTTTCGGCAGAGAAACTCTTATTACATGGGCCTGGCAACGAAAAAGTGGATAAATTCCATTACTAAATTTTTAAAAAACCCTCTAATACATGGTGCAGCTGGAATCAATGTATTATGGCTCCTTGATACCGAAAAATCTATTGACAGCAAAATTGAAGCTTTTGTTATGTTTCCAAATTAATCTTTTAGAAATTATTTAAAACCTGTTTGAAATAGATATGAAATAAACATCGCTAGCTTTCAGTTGCCCGGTCCCAAATTACCCAGTTGATGCTACGTAAGTCAGAATTTGTATATTATTTCTTATTTCATTTTATTATTATTTTTCACAGCTTTCTGGTAAATGTTTTGGTCATACAGATATTTCTATCAAAGCATGATTTCCGTAGTACAATAATTTTAACAAACATTTATTTTAAGAACTAATTACGAAGTAAACAATTCTACAAATATAAATTTTAACACTTAAATTAATTTACAAATTAAAAGTAAATAGATCTTTAACACATACATTTTTAGGAACCCATAAATCTTCTGACTAAATAACACGTGCTCAGGATCACAGCTCTCTGTAGATTGATGGTAATGTTGGTCTCGATCCCCAGTTTATTCAGAGAGTACTTCAGGACGGTAGGTATCACACCTGTTGCTGAGAGGACGATTGGTGCAATCTCTATTCCCAATACATGCCACTGCTCCTTTACAACTTGTGCTAGTTCTCTGTATTTTTGAATTTTCTTTTTGTGTGTTGTTTCGAGGTTGCTGGTATCTCTATTATTATTATTATTATTATTATTATTATTATTATTATTATATTATTATTAATTATATTTCTATTTCCGTTATATCATTTCAAATTGCGTCATTTAATTGTGTTGAATGTGAAAACGAATAGATGAGCGATCACTATCAATTGTAACCCATTGTTTTAACGTCGCACTGAGAAGGTGACAATGACGGCTGTGTTTTGTTAGTGCTTATATAAAATAATTTTATATATTTGCAGAATATCCCTTAGTGTTTAATAATAGCTATTATATGTTACTAATATATATTCGCGAAAACACTTCATACCTTATACAATGAATTCAATGCCAGAAATATATTTATATTTTATCGCGCTTTTTTATAGAAAGTTTTGAATAAAATACTCTATTACTTGAAACTATTTAACCCTTTATAGGTCGGGTAACTTTTTCTCCGGAATGATTTGAATTTATCTTTTAATTGTTTAATTTTGATCTTAGAAACATGAGAAAAACATTAATTTGTGTTTTGTTTAAATATAAAGTGAGATAATTGCAAAAATGATGTGGTCGTATAAACGACCACAATCCATTTAGGGCTACGCATTACACTATGGATTGTGGTTGCGTACAGAACCATCTCGTATAATTCCTGAATAAAAATCGAATATCCAGTCATAAATGAACGTGTGCATGTTCTTTACAATAGAAGAAACACGTAGGAACAGACGTGAAATACAAAAAGCAAGAAAATTGAAAATAAATAGTGCAAATAAATAAGTAGTGAAAATCAATATGATATACATTTACAAACAAAAATCTAAAATAATAAATCATTGACTAATGAAAACAATATTGAAAGAAACGTGGGCTGCTAGAGTTCGTAAGCTGCGTTATTAGCGTCACGTCATCTGCATTGGAATCCCCTCTATACTCCGAATCTAACACCGCATCATCATTCTCGTCAATATTCCCCAAGAAACTGTTAAATTCCTACTAGAAACTGTTAAATTCTTATTAGACCATGGGTTCAGAACTGTGGAAACTCCAAATTTTAGCCATTCTGTAAGATAGCACACCACTAGTAACAAGTATGGGTGTTACATTATATTACGCAAATATACGTAATCACTGAAGAAATGTAAAAATATTGAAATATTTTCTAAGTCACAAATATTCGGAAAACTAAATCTATTTAGCGAATATCTTTCATTATTACACAATAAATTTAATTGTTCAAAACATTTTTTAAAATTCACATTTTCACAGAACAAAAAAAAATTACGATTGTGTACTTACTCCTGACTACACCTTTAAAAATATAAATTAACGTTATTGATGTAAAAATGGAGTATTTTATGAATAAATCTATTGTAATACTAAAAAATATCTTAATAAACAATAATAAATAAGTAATAACCCTCTGTTCTCGAAAAACTCCGTAAACTCGAAACGCGAAAAATCACTTCTCAATAAAATGCTCAAATGAACACTCCGCGACAGTGCCTGTATGCATTGTGGTCGCGACGACGACCACGTGCATGACCCATCAGCAAGATTTCTAAGAATAAATGTGATCACACTATCTGCAACAATCGCATTTCATTGAAAAATACTCTACAATGTGAAATTAGCGATAAGGATGAAAATTGCTTGGTATAGTTAAGCAAAAAACGGCCGAATAGCATGTGGTCGCGGAGAGAACCACAATCCTTTTTACAAGAGTTTTACAAAAAATGATATGTGTTAATAGGAGAGAATTTGTGGTGTAAATAGTATTACATAACCATTACTAATGGCGAGAAAGTATGTGCTATTCATCAACACGAGTTATAAGAGTAATCGATTCGATAAAAAATGGAGTTGTATTTTTGAGGAAAAATTAAAAAGGTCATTGAGGCTTCATGTACAGTTTCGCCGAAATTAAAAATCCATTTGAATTTCAAGGACCCTTGACATCGATGGGAAACATCCTTTTTGGTGAACATCCTGCTTAAGGTTTAGCAGCAAGAGAGTTCTCAGAGAGACAGGCAGACGTTTGTAGATGAACAGACATAGCCACGGAGGATAGTCACAGACGGACAATCACAGTTAAGTGCAGACTCCGATGGACAGAATCAGATGGACAGATACAAACGGACGGACAGACTGACTGACGTCCGGAATGACGGCAGGACTGACGGCAGGACTGACGGCAGGGCTGACGGCAAGACTGACGGCAGGACTGACGGCAAGACTGACGGCAGGACTGACGGCAGGACTGACGAACGGAATGACGGACGGACGGAATGACGGACGGACTGATTGACGGACTAATTGACGGACTGATTGACGGACTGATTGACGGACGTTTTACTTAAACCAAATTTTTGTGGTATCAAGGATCCCAAAAAAATGTAGAAATTGACTTCAGAACATTCTAGAGGAAATAATTTACTGCATTTTGGAACAAGAGTTATCCCTCTTTTCTGTATCAGGGACAAGAAATACAATTTTTCTGCAAACAAAATACCGTTTTTTGCCGCCGCATAACTTTCTCTACACTACTTATGAAGCATGTGGGAAAGTAAAATTGAAGCATTGAGTAAGAAATTTTCTAAGCGTCAGAAGTGCGCCAATTGTTCCCGATTGCACAAGTGAGATGCCTGCCTTAGGAAAATCTTTCCCATAATAATTACAACATAAATATTGGCGAGTAGTGTCGAAGATAAATATGAATATGAGGGTCAAATACATGGACTTCTGTATCTAATCATTTTCTTTTTCACGTGAATTGCATTAAATGTGTAGGCCTACAGAACTTTATTACATGGTTTCAATGCAATATTTGAACTGTATTACTGGGGATCAATAAGATATTATCGAGAGATATCGTGTGTAATATAAGACAAGGTATCTACGTACGTACATATGAAGAAAGGTGTGACATGCACGTATAAGTAGTGTGAAGGAACGTTGGGATAACAGTTCGTTCAATAACTCACGTTTTTCTTGTGGATATTCTGAACCGTCATGAAAAACATCCTAGTACTGATTTTGTCCTCTTTTCTGATTATTACAACATGGAACGTGATTGGTGAGTAAATCCACTTACAATTTTGTACATATTTCTATTGTAATAATTGTGAGGTACATGAAGTGTGCCAATTGACAGCAGATAGTCGCAGTGAACCTCTAAATTCGATTTTCGTCAAGTGTTCGGAACCAAACTTCTATGTTTACTTCTCTGATGTACTTTGGATATGGATCCCTTTTCCGCTGTCTGTTAATAATTCGTACAAGATATCTGTGCACTCCACGACAGTTACAATGCAAGTAAGACACTGCGCATACGATAGCTGTTCAGGAAACTTTGTTTAAGCCATTGGGAGTTAGGGATTGTAATTGGGGGTTGCCAGAAATGTTTTCAGAAAATAGTGAACCGAGGGTGGGAGCAAGATCTTTGAAATAATAATGATTCATTCGTCTTAAATCACAGAAGAAGGGTGAAGTTCAGCCTTGCTTTTGCATAAAATGGAATAAATCTTTTATAAATTAGTTTCAATCTTCAAATAAAATTCTCTGTGTGCACTAGGGCCAGCACTTCTCTGGAGTTCGTAAAAGTAGTATATGCATGAAAGGTATTTATGAAAGACACTTTTAGCTTACGTTCGCAGTGCTGTGCACTTGAACAAAGTTACACGTATTACAAATGGTAGTTACCAAACTAAGAAGACAGTTGCAACAATATCCAGTACTAGCATCAAAGTAAAGTCAGCTCCAATGGATACTAAAAATTTGCCAAAATAAACACAAAAATCTCTTCTAACACTTGTTCACTCATATAAGAAGATTTTTATCATCTGATAAGACCTTTTTACACGTTCACTATTTTCATTTTTAATTAGTGAATCAGAAATATAAATAGTGAACCTTTCGCTCGAATAGTGATAATCTGGCATCCCTAACTGTAATCGACCAGAATTTCTTTGTGCATGTGTTAGTAATTTATTTCATAATGTATGTTTTCTTTTGTAATTTTTACATAAATATGAGAATGTCTATTATGTGAATTTCAATTTTTATGCCGAGGCTGCTTATCGAAATGTTGTAACGTCGATGTACAGAATGTCCCACCAACTATGGGCCACCCCTATAACTTCTAAACGGTTTGAGATATTGAATTGCAGTTTTCGTCACAGTGTAAGATGTATAGGTGTGTTCACTCCCAGTCTAAAACCGAAGCTTATGTGATGCTAGTTCTCACAGATTTCGCATACAAGCGCTGCGATCTTTGGATCTCATTTGGGCAAGGTCATGATTGGTCGTAATCCATTCGACAGCTATGTGGCCAACTGATTTCAAATCAATTATTTGTCGTTTCGCAGTGGAATTGATAAAGTCTAGACGAACAGTTCTGAAAATGGGTAGGAAATGTGTAAAACTGTGTAATAGCCAGAGTTAAAGATGTTATCTTAAGATGTACATCTTACACCGTGACCCAAACGGATCGTGCGCACAGTACGGACAAGCGAGGAACTAGCCTCAAATAGGCTTTAGAAAATTTGCTCCAAAGGCGGCTATATATCTATAGATCTTACACCGTGTTTTTCGCTCAACAATGCGGCATCATGGGACGAGAAACATGCAGTGGAGATATTGTTCGTAATATTTTTCACTTTCCAGAAATTTAATCCCCTTTGATTTTTTTAAAAAAAGCATATATTTTTCTTACCAGTAATAGATCATAAAAAGAGAAATACAATAATGTGACATATGTTAGTATTTTGATATTAGTTTGAGTATAAAATTATAATTTCTTGCAAGTTATTTTAAATTAAACGTAATAGTCTCCCCGGAACAGTCTCGGCGCGGCGAAGGCCACCTTCACAAAAGGCAACGGTTGCGAGGCCTGCAAAAGGAAATATTGTCCGTTTAATTTAAAACCACATATCATAAATTCTAATTTTATACTCAAACTACTAACATATGATACATCGTTGTATTCCTCTTTTCATGATCTCTCAATTGCTGGTAAGAATTATATGCGGTTCCATTTAAAAAATCAAAGATGATTAACGACGGTTAAATTTCTCGAAAACTAAATATATTTCAAACAATATCTTTACGGCATATTACTTGTCTCATGGTTCCGCATTGTTGAGCGAAAACTGCACAACGATATCTTAAACCGTTTAGAAGTTATTGTGGTGGCCCATAGTTGGTAGGACATCCTGTACATGAGAGGGGTTCCAGAGTCGAGCGGGCCATGTCAAACCGTGCCGGCACAAGCTGCTTGGCACGCGTACTTCCTTGGGTCTGGGCTAGCTATTCGGAACTGCCCCTACTCTTCACAGCTGCCATCTATCGCCACCCAAAGTACATTTTTTTTACTTTCGCGTATACGTCCGTATATTCGGAGTAATATACGTAATAAAGGGAAAGTTATGCAATGCTGCGGAAAATCGATTTGCACATTTTAACGGAAATACGCGCTTTGGGGTCCCCTGATACCGAAAAAATGTTGGTTTTTTTTCGAAACATCCGTCCGTCCGTCTACGTGTCCGTCCGTCTACGTGTCCGTCCGTCTACGTGTCCGTCCGTCTACGTGTCCGTCCGTCTACGTGTCCGTCCGCCTGCGTGTCCGTCCGCCTGCGTGTCCGTCCGTCTGCGTGTCCGTCCGTCTGCGTGTCCGTCCGTCTGCGTGTCCGTCCGTCTGCGTGTCCGTCCGTCAGCCTGTGAATAACACTAGCGCTTAAACCATACGTACGATTTCTTCCAAAATGAATATTCCTCGATAAATCTGTGTCCACTGAAATGTGTCCACGCGATTTTGAAAAACTTTCTTCAAAATTTGAGGGTACTTCACATGGAGCCCCCCGGTCATTTTCAAAATTTTCCCAAAAACGGTTCCAATTTTTCTTTAAATTTCTTGTAAGAATATAGTAAAATACATTTATTAAGGTGGCGTACGTCTCATTTTCACGATTAATTCTGAATTTTCGAAAATTGCAAAAGCTTGAATTGTTTTCGGAATCTTCCTACAACTACAAAATTGAGCACAGGGAATTTTCCTTAAAATAAAATTTGTTCTTCATAGCGAGTTCTTTCATTAAAGTCATTTACATTTTTTTAATAATTTCAGTAGTTTTCGCGCAAAATGTGCAATTTAAAAAAATACAAAATCAAGATTTTCTCAAAAACAGCTCCAATTTTTTTCCTTAAACTTTCGTTAGGGATAGTGCTGAATGTATTCTATGAGATGACATAAACGCCATATTGCTCTAATCATTTCTTTCAAAATTTGCAAAAATGTATTTTTTTTTACTTTCTCACGTCAATATTTACATTAGCAGCCATTCGTTCACATTGTATTTCTTACTTTAAATAATGTCAAGAAATGTTTCTCAAAAACAACCGTTTTCTGTGAAAACTAGCTCAAAATTTCGCATTTTCAGAAACGCTCAAACGCCATTTTCTCATAAATGGATCCACATTTTTTCTTCAAACATTTCGAACAATATATATATATATATTAGAGAGAGAGAGAGAGAGAGAGAGAGAGAGAGAGAAAGGTAAGTTTTAGACATAGCATTCTACACACTGGGATAAAGAATTTATGAATTACACTGCCATCTTGATGCGAATGTGTGTGTGTGTGTGTGTGTGTGTGTGTGTGTGTGTGTACGCGCGCACGCGCGCGCGTGTGTATTTGAATATAGTGGAGTAATGGAAAGCAACTCCAGTTCCCCGAGGTGAAGAGCGGTGCGGTGTCTGTTACAGGGCCGGAGCGGACCAGCCTCCACGCGCGGGCAAAAAAGCTGGTGTCGGGAGGGACGAGCGCGGAGCTCGGTGAGTCACCACGTAACTGATTAGATACGCGGCAAAGCCTATTGACATGGGTGTGCCCTGTGCCGTAATAAATCCTCCCAAATCGCCCGCGAAAATATTCACATTCAAACCTCACCCTCCGATCATCCAGTTAAGAATAAATAATAATACCATTCTATGGACTCCAAATAATAAGGCAGTTCATTATTTAGGACTCCATCTGGACACTACCCTCAATTGGAGAATTCACATAGATAAAGTTAAGCAAGCCAAAATCAAAATTCTTCAATTGAAACCGCACATAAATAAATCTTCTACACTGTCATTAAACAGAGCCATTATCGTTTATAAATCTATCATCAGACCCCTCTTCCTGTACGCCTGCCCAATTGGGAAAAATGCTGCCAAATACAACATACAAAAATTGCAAGTCATCCAAAACAGATTCTTAACATCTATCACCCAAGTCCCCTGGTTCATCTCCAACAAGCAACTACACACCGAATTAAATATCAAACCTATCACTCATCATATTGCCTATCTCGCCAATAACTTTTACTTCAACCTGCAATTGATCAACCAAAGCAGAAATCTCAAATTTTGTAAATACGTCAGACTGGAAGAAGAATCAGATATTCGTTACATGCATTCTTGGACATTTTCAGCAATATAGAATAAATAATTTGAGGTGCTCTGTGAGTCCCCTCGTCAGATGTAGTTTTGTGTCAGTAGTAAGTTGAATTTAGATTGTAAGCCAGCAAATGCAAATCTAAAGTTAATCATTAACTGAACTTCGTAATTTCATTCAGAATATAATTTTTTAAAAAGACAGTGCCGGAGCGAGGCATGGGCAGACCGGGCAATCGCCTGAGACCCCGCAGGTCAAGGGGCCAAATTATCGGACTGATGGGGAAAAATAGCAAAAAAAATGAAAAACAAATTAAAACTTATGAAATCAATCAAATGTCTCTAATAAGATCTACTGAAAATCATATTTATTATTTCACATATAGAATAAATATATTTATACCATGTACGTGACGGGAGAGATGGCTCAGTGCATCAATTGATGTCACTGCAGTCCCTCTAACCGCGAGGTCCTAGGATCGAGTCCCGACGGCAGCAGGATTTTCGACACTACCTTGTCAGCGAGGTCGAATTCAATCGCTGCGTGGAGGAGAATTCTAGCGGCCGGCTGCTCTAATCGGTAGTTTTCCGTGGTTTCTCCGATCAACACCAGGCGAATGTCGGAGCAGTACCCTAACAAACGGGCCATGGACCGCGCGCGATCTTTTCTTCCTCTTCCTTGTCCTATCCTCTCCCCTTACACACACCCACTTGCACAAACATACACTACACTACACTACCACACATGCCGGGAGACCGGGCGGGAGCTTCGAGCTTGTCCCGGCTGGGGCGGTGCCCCGCTGGTGGGAGATACCTGGTTGATGGGAAATCCCGCTAGTCGACGGTAGGTCGGCGTCGGATCTCGCCATTCAGAGGGGAGAAGATCACTGCCACTTCCCAAGGAAAACTTGCACTACACTTACGGGACTAATAAACATTTCAACACTTTCAGATCATCCATGTAAAACAAATGTGATACTGGCCTTTCATCACCATGGAGCTTATCACCAAAGTCAGCTTGCGACAACTGTCTCGATAGTGGGATCAAACTAATGCAAAACAGCAGAGGGGATAGTGAATCTCCTTGAAAAATACCCCTGTTAATCTGAATACTTCTGGTTTCTACTGCTTCCTTTTCGCTGTGTATTAGTAACCTGGTACTCCTCGACTTCATACTAGCCTTGCAAAATTTATATTATTTTTTATTAATTTGTATTGTTATTAATTTATATTATTATTAGAGCGCCCCCTTATTTGGGGCGGATTTTAAAGAAATGTCAATTTTTTCTTATCACTTTAGAACAATGCCGTTTAATTTTACGTTATGACAAAAGGAAATGACCCATTTTTATAAGTCATTTATTTTGCATATTTTTTCGATTTAATATTGTAATGTCAGCCGTTGTGAGTACTATGTAATCTAAGGTTCCTGTGACGTCTGTCGGCGTCATTGTCAGTTCGGCCGATTTCGCAATAAATAAAAGCAGAGATTTTCTTGTAAAAAGCAGTCCAAAAGCAAAAGTTTGCAAGCTGAGTTCACTTGAAAAAAAAAAAGAGAAGAAACTTCGATTACATCAGTAACATATGCAACACCTTCAGTTGTTGATCTGAAGTGGTTTTGATATAATTTCTTACGTCATTTTTCCTTGTTTTAGGGATTTAAAATAATTAAGAGCATTTTATTGAGCATTTCTGACAATGTTTTAGGTCAGCAAAATCCTCATCCTACTTTTTATGAATTTAGGAAGTAATTTTATTAAACACTGACTAAACAAAACACATTTTTTTAGCATTCTCAGCTCACTATGGAAATTATATTATTTGATCACGAAATACGTTTACTTAAAACTATTATTTAAAGTATATTTGCAAAAACTTTTTCTAGCGTAAAAGTTGTATTTTTTCTTATTTGTTGAAATGCAATAAATTATATAGTTTCGTGACACCACTTTCACATTTTTTTCGGAGGGGGGGCTACGTGTCGGCATTGTCCGGGGCCCAAAATTTTCTAGCTCTGGCACTGGGTGTGCACAGCCTAATGTAAGAGGGGGAGAGGGCAAGTACCCCTCTGTCCCCTTCGAGGATCTCTTTCCCCATAACAGTTTTACGATTTGTATATTTTACTGGCAAATAAACAAAACTTAATGAAAGTAATTTTTAATACTTTAATAATACAATATAATAAATAAAATTGGTTTATGTTGTACCATTTACGTGTTGCCAGATGGGTCTCTGGAGTCTTTTCCCCAAATGTAATATAAAATTTTCCGAATTGAAGACTTAGAAAATAGGGGAATCAGGACTTGAAATATTTTATTACGGAAAGGTACGAGGCCGGATTGAAAATGTCAGAGAGCTCACACGACCTCCTGGTCCCCTGACCCGCCTGCCATCCTTACCCCTGCGTATTTCTATGACTAGGGGCGGATTCGATGACCTAAAACAGTCCCAAAAATTATAACAGGTAATAACACCCCAAGTGCTTTGGAAATTGTCGATAAATCCCCGACTCGCGAAGCGATGAGGGGATTTATCTGAGAATTTCCAAAGCACAAGTGATATTCATTACAATCTTCCACGAATGAAATTACGTCCAACAGAGTACCAAAATGAGCCAAATATTGAAAATAACTGATTTAAACAGGTTATGTTACAGTACATACGCGGTTTATTGGACAACGACAATCGATGTACACCGCCTCCTCAGATTGGTGAGACGCAGTTTGTGATTGGCCAGGAGAGAGAAGCGGTAGGAAAAATCGGATAGAAAAAACGATAAACATTTTGAGATACACCGCCCTGATTAGGCCTTTTGGTATGTATAGTTAAACACTACTGGTTTTTAATTTCATGAGTAGAATAGTCAATGAAATGCTCCTAAAATGTTTTTAAAATTCCATAAAAGCAAAGAAAAATGACGTAAAAATGTGATCAAAACAAGTTCGGATGAACAACTCAAGCTGTTGGATACGATACTGATGTAATCGAGGCAGCTTCTATTCGTTTAAGTGAACTCATCTCGCAAACTTTGGGTTTGAACTGTTCCTCATTAGCAACACTATGCGTTTTGTTATCACGAAATCGGTCGAACCGAGAGTGGGCGCTGATAATCGTCGTAGGAACTTTAGATTACATACTCACAACGTCTGACATTTTTTCAGCAAAGAAATTAAATAGGCTACCGAAGAATTTCGTAGAGAACATTTGTTGCATCTCGTAAATATTATTTGAAACAAGTTCCATTAAAATCTTACTTAAGTCGACGAAAGCAGCGAAAAATACTGTAATGACTGAAAAATGTAAAAAATAACTTAATACTTGAAATCGACGATAAATGCAGAAAAATGCCGTAAAAAATCAGTAATCTCCTTCTGTCAAAACAAAATCAATGTATATACTAAAAGCCATTCTTTTAAAGTGAAATTTAAAAATAATAAAATTTCATTAAAATTTGCCCATAGCTATGACTACAGAATTTAGAGCTGTGTGCTGAGAGATGACGTAATTCTGCTCACTGTTTGCAGGAGAAATTCCGTACCAAGTATTTCTACGAGAGGAGGATGAAGCTTTCTGCGGAGGGATTATTTTATCCAAGGACATAATCCTCACAGCTGCACATTGCTTTGATGGGGTATCTGATGACTTTGAGTTTGAGGTACGTTCCTATTCGTAATGAAATAAACAATCAGACCAAGTTTCGGAAAAAGTGAAGTTAATCCTCAACCGGCATATTTTGCAACACAAATGGAACACTGGGGTTGTCACACACCCCATAAAATAATACAAGATTTAGAGATTTATGACTTAAATATTGGTATTTTACAAAACCTAATGAATATTTTAATTCACAAACATATACATTTTTCACCCCTTTCTATTACTAACTCTTTTTCATTTACGTTAAGTGCACTCCACACATCTGCGCGATGTGCTCATTGCAAACGCCATTTCCCTACCAAAACGTATTACGTATTAACCAGTATAATAATATTTCAAAACATTTATCATCATACTTCATTGCAAATGGATTAAAAACTCATAATGCAAGTGCTTTAAATTTAAAATACTTAAGTAAATTGCTCGGTGAATTGTGCAAAATCACTTCAAAATAATAGAAACTGACGAACATATATTATCAACAATGAAATGAATAACTACAATATATGAACTAGTTAAACGAATTTACATAAAGTTAAGCAGTGAGAGTTGCCAATATATGTTCCAGTAAAACAATATACATATTGAGTGGGGTGTTCCACACCCCAGTGTACCGGTTGAAGGTTAATTTTACTTCGCATCAGAGTGTGTCAAAACGGTTCGTGAGAGTGTCAGTCATAAAGGTTCGTGTGTTTAGTTCGTAGTTTCAGTTCTATAGATATTCAAATTAACGTCCTCCGTGTTCTGGCGGCAGTTCTCGCGTCAATTCCTTCACAAAGAGCCCGATGACGGTTAACAGACCGAATGTGTAGTATTTTCCTTTGCAAATAGTTTTTATTACACGGGAGCTAATATTTTCTTAAAAATTGTTGCTAAAAATGGCTCGTTTCCACCTATACTCGTAATTCATCTTGTAAGTGGGACAGAGTAGAGATCCTGTAATTTATGAAAACCTGCACAAAATACACTTCTTCCCATAGTAGGTCACACAAAGTTTTACCTGTTTTTGGCGTTAAGTAAATAAATAAACGGCTCTTGTCTGAAATTGAGGTTGAGAAGAATAGACACCTACAGCTCTGATCCGTCACCTTTTTGCGTGGTTTCCACAATATTTTCTCTTTTGTATCTTTTCCTCTCTGTAATTCGAAGAGTTGAGGTGATTATGATTATGCTATTATTATTAATTAAATATGTGCAATGTTAATAAAATAAATATGTGCAATGTTAATAAAATAAATATGTGCAATTTTAATTAAATAAACATGTGCAATTTTAATTAAATAAATATATGCAATTCTAATTAAGTAAATATGTGCAATTTTAATTAAGTAAATATGTGCAATTTTCATTAAGTAAAATGTGCAATTTCGATGAAATAATTATATGCAATTTCAATTAAGAAAATATGTACAATTTTAATTTAATAAATATGTGCAATTTTAATTAAATAAATATATGCAATTCTAAATAAGTAAATTTGTGTAATTTTAATTAACTAAATATGTGCAATTTTAATTAACTAAATATGTGCAATTTAATTAGATAAATACGTGCAATTTTAATTACGTAAACATGTGCAATTTTAATTAAATAAATATCGTCTCTCTGAACGCGCGTGTGGTGATGCAGGTCGTCGCAGGGACCCTGGAATTCCAAGCGTCTCAACTGCCTGAACGAGCACAGAGACGACTAGGTAACCACCGCGTCATCCACCCTGACTACTACAAAATAGGGTGAGTGTTTAGCGACCATCTCAGCACTGACTCTCCAGCCAATTTTGCTCCACTCTTGAAAGAGGCTTTGTTTAAAATGCTCTCCGTAGATTCATTTTCATTTATTTTCTCCGCAACAAATTAGTAATTACTGGGTAATAATGTTCTAGTTTTTAGTGAACCTTGAGCATTTCCCGATCTTGAATGGGCTGTCACCTCGAAGCCATTGTGGCGGAAGCTTACTGCCTCAAGTGATCGGACCGGCACGCATTGCACAGGATGACACTCAGAATCTCGGAGGAATTTGCTAGAATAGACTATGCAACATCATTTTTATTTTTTTCATTTTTTACGCCAAACCTTTTTAAAGTTATTTATTCTCTATTTCAACGTAACGAGGTATAGTCGCAATCCACTTCTCATATTTTCCAAAATTCACGTCCTTCATTCAGTAAGTTTTTCTCAAAATGTTCCACTTTTCTTCAAGCCTTTCATAACGGTTTCTGTATCATGTACTGCAATAATAGGCGAGAAAGTATGAGTAATGTACCTCACAGTAGTATATAAGAATGTATACGTAATCTAAATGTTCTCGAAAACTTATAAAAAATTGTTATTAATTATTATTTATAGAATAACCTACAAAGTAATGTAGGTTATACTATTATGTCTCCACAAAAATATATCTTTTTACTCCAAGTATGCTCCTCCTGAATTATATCTACAGGAAATGAATATTGTTAATTTTAATTATTTAATATTCAAGTATTCAAGCGCATATTTAACCCTTTTCACTGCTAACGACGCACCGGTGCGTCGCGCTGCTCTTTCGGGTTCTCGTGTCTGTTGTTAGTTCGCGTTCAAAATTAGGCAATTGCCAAAACATGGGTTCTGTTCTTTACACTTTGAAGTTTATTTTGGTGCCTACTAGACAGCGTTTCATAGCTTTTGTTGCGAGATTTTTCAAGTGTTGTGGAAGGCATGGGTTGTGGAAGGCGCGCAGCTCCAGCCAAGAGCGCGCAGGTCAAAATATTATTGCAGTATTCTTATAAATCCTTTTGTACATTCACCATCCATGTTTACTTCAACCATATAGTAAAGATGAAAGATACCTCTTCAGTTTATGCTTCAACGAATTTCAAAGTTTTGCGTTTGTTCGCATAGCGCTCGCCCATTGTTGTCGTTCGCACAGGAGCCGGTACACACAGACCTTTGGTAGCATGTTTTTGCCACTTTTAGTGCTATTCAATTGTTATGTTGCTAAATTATACTACTAGAGCGCTCCTAAAGCGCCAAACGATGGTTATTGAGTATTTTTTTCTATAAGAAGAAGCAAAACCGTTGAAACTCAGCTGCATAAACCCCGTCAACTTCGATGCGGACCACCCACCGTTTGTTTTACATCGGCCTCTCCCTCCGACTTAACCACAGGCTTTTATAGCAGCTAAGCATGGTTTTAGATGAAGATTCGAACCGACCCAAGTCATGTATACACCCTGGCCAGGAATGTACAATGACTTAGCGATCACGGCCAAACCAACATCTGGTATTCAAGAATGAAAAATCTTGCTTGTATGTTTCGGCTAGGATGTCTACATTTACTGAAGAAGTGTTGTGGGGTTGAATACTTTCAACTTCGTCAGTGCCAGTAAGCCTGGATCTAAAAGAATGACGGAAAGTACATATGCACCTTAGTAAATATATAATAACTAACAACAACTGAGAGCGCGCGCGAGAGAAGACCGCACGAAAAAGTATACAGCACTGCGGAGCGGCCAGCGCGCCTAATGCGTAGCAGTGAAAGGGTTAAGAATTTTTCAGTCATAAACGCCTATTTTTAAAATCCTACTCTCCCTACTTATGTACGTAGGTTATATTTCAAAAAAAGTCCGTTTGTGAATGAGAGTGAGATTGACGCGCGATCGCCGTAGTGTGCACGAGTTTCTGATTCCAACATACTTTGCCCGCCTTTCCCAGCCGTATGGTATGTCTGTGAGACGAGCTGCAGACCTTTAAAATGTTTAAAAAAATTGTGTCGCCCACCGATGTTCCCATGTGTCTGCACAAAGACAAAGGCTAAACGGGTCTTTGAATGGAAGCAACTGGATCATCCACCTTACAGTCGAGACCTTGCACCTATTGACAATCACATGTTTAGATGGTTAAAGAATTTTCTTGGTTGTCAACGGTTCTGCGATAACAAAGAAATGAGAACTGCAGTCAAGGATTTGACTTTTTCACAGGCGGCAGATTTCATTGACATCTGATTTCAAAACTTGTTGCATGGTATAACAAATTTTTGAACAAAAGTTCAAATATGTAGAGATGAAGATGAAAGTATGTGGATTACTTAAAAAAAATATATGTTCAATATTTTCTTTCTTATTAACGGACCTTATTTAAAAAGTAACCCTCCTGGTTTCAGGAACTTCACCGTGAACGACGTAGCCATTGTCCGAGTCAGCGAGCCCTTTGTGTTTAACGAGAACGTGAAAAACATCAATCTCCCTCAAAGAAACGCTCCATACCCAATCGGTGCGGCGAAGGTGTCCGGCTGGGGACCCATGATGTAAGTACAACCTCCCAGCTGCACAAGCAATGACTTTTGCGTTTCAATTAAAACATATTAAATAATATTGTTGAGTTTATGAAAGTTACAAATGATTTTTAGACAGTCGTAATGATTATTCAACAATTTGTACAAGAGAGAGTCTATAGTTCAACTTGAAATATTAAATAATAATTACTTATGATACGAGTAGTACGAGACATTCTATTTTCCCCTAGGAAACGTGTATCATACACTATTTTTAGACAGCCTTGCTTACTTTCATCGTCTCCTATACTATTTCAATTGCGTAGATAACTTTTAAGGCTCTCACACGCAACCAATCTTTATAAATGAGGTCTCTTAAGAAAGAGAATTTCACAAAGATGTGACGAATTGCACTTTTTTATTTTCCCAGCAGTTGAAAAATTTCTGCACTTTCATGCAGGCGAAGCCTTTGCTCATGCTTCTTGGCGAACCTTTTAATTTATCCTTTAATTGTTGATATTCCAAGATCTCTGTGGATATCAGCATTTCTTATATACCATGGTGCATTCACCATTTCTCGCAGAACTTTGTTTTCGTAAGTTTGTATTATTTTGATGTTGCTATCTTACATTCATCTCCATTCAATGTAGCCATATGGATTTAAGTATCTGATTATATAACAGTGTTTTATTATATAACGACTAGTGGTGCTACAGAATGGCACAGACTTTACCGTATAAGTTTTCTATTTCCTTTGGTCTGGGATAGATATTCGGAATTGCCACATACTCGTGCCAGCTGCCATCTATTTCCTTCCTAAGTATTTTTTTGACATTTTCTTGACATTTCAGTTTCCTAATGGTAGAACGGAAATATTAATTTTTAGAATATTAAAGAACACTTAACTTCTTCCTAAATGGAAATTTTCTTAGAAAAACTTTAAGCCGTTTTTAAGAAAATAGCGTTTAAGCGGTACTAAAATGCGAAACTTGAAGCTCTTTTTCACAGAACATGTTTGAGTTTTCGGAACACTTCATTTGAAGTCATTTCAAGAACATTAATTTACAAATACAATAGTGCTTACAATTTGCTGGAAATGTGCATATTAACGATGTGAGAGATCTTTCAAAAAAATTACATTTATGTAATTTTGCAAAAACATAAAACCCCAAATTTAACTTTACGTCATATTAAAGAGTGCAATGAGAACTATCCGTTCGAAAAGTTTGAAGAAAAAATTTGGAACAATTTTTGAGAAAATTGTGTTTGAGTGTTTCTGAAAATGCGAAATTTTCAGCTAGTTTTTACAGAAAACGGTTGAGTTCTCGAGAAAATTTATTAGACATTATTTAAAGCAAATGTACTCGTAAATACAATAATGTGAACAAATCACCACTAATGTAAATATTACCACAAATGAACATTACTTCAAATACTTTGAAACAGGGAAAGCAATAGCATGAATAAACAAAATATTTTAACTACAAATAAAAAATTATAAATGCAAATTATAGTTTTATCATTCATTGTCAAATTTTACATAAAATTGCCAAATACTTACGAACTTCTTTGACTTTCAGCACAAACAGCAAGCGAAGGATTTCAGTAATAAAATTATTAGAAAAATACACAAGAAATAAACTCACAATATAAGTAATACACTACGATGACCCTAAATCCATAACTTACTGATACACACACACATACTTATTTTTAATTCTAAATTTCAGAGATAAATCTACCGTGTTCATTTTCTGAATCGAGAAATAAACACACATTGTTTAATAACATATTTCTTGTCATGGTAACCAATTCAATTTCAAAATCACTGTCCCTCTTTGATCGAATACAACAGATGGAAAAAATCACATTTGCGGGAATCTTTACAACAATTCGAGAAAATGTTATAAAACAAAATATTTTGAAAACTTTTTCAATTGACGCGATGGTTTACTTTTCGTTTCGGTGCATTCCTTACTTTTCATTTTGTGTGTGATTAAACAACATCTACATTTTTCAGCATTATTTTTATTTTTTGGCTCCAAATATCGTGGCCGAAATCAAGCTTCTGGAATATGGGACAGAACTGAACTTTTTGTCATTGTTGAGAATTTCAGCGAAAAATTTTCAATAGTGTTTCAGAAAATTTCGTTCGAACATTTCAGAAAATTTTCCAATTCTGTTCCTTTATTACGGACCACTTATGGACATTTCAAAAACCATCATTGAAGATACTTTGAAGCTTATGTGTGAAGAAACGCACTAAGCAAATAAGCACATCTATAATGTACATTTTGACGACGTGAGAGACAAATCAAAAAAATTACATTTTCGTAATTTTTGAAAAAATAAACATGTAGACCAATATGAAGTTTATGTTATCTGATAGAGTATATTTAGCATTATCTTCGCCAAAAGTTTAAAGAAAAAATTTGGAGCCGTTTTTGAGAAAATCATTTTTTTAAAATTGCACATATTGCGCAAAAACTACTAAAAGTTTCAAAAAAATGTACATGACCTTAAAAGAAAGAACTCGCTATCAAGAAAAAAAATTATTTGAAGGAAAAATCTCTATTATCAATTTTGTAGTTGGAGTAAGACGCCGAAAAAAATTCAAACTTTCACAATTTTCGAAAATTCAGAGTTATCCGTGAAAATCGGACCTATGCCATGTTAATAAGTGTATTTTCCTCTATTCATGCAAGAAATTTAAAGAAAAAATTTGGAGCCGTTTTTGAGAAAATTTTGAAAATCCCGGGGGGGGGGCTTCATATAAAGTACCCCTAAATTTTGAAGAATCTTTTTCAAAATCTCAAAACTTCGACTAGAATCAGATCGACCGGGGAATATCCATTTTAGAAGAAATCTTACGTATGGTTTAGGCGCTAGCAGTGTTCACAGACGGACAGACGGACGGACGGACGGACGGACGGACAGACAGATGGACGTTTTCCTTGCAATTGGTTTTTTGATATCAAGGACCCACAAAAGAGGGTTTCTGGCTACACCACGTGTTAGGGGATTTTTTTCTTAATTTAGCAACTGGTTTTATCCACTTTTTCGTTTTCATGGCCCGGCAATTAATTTTTTTCCGCCGAAAATTCGCCGTTTTTTTGCGCAGCATTACATAGCTTTCCCTATACTACGTATATCACTCCGTACGTATACGGGAAAGTAATAAGCAGGAGTATCTTCTTATTAGTAATTTATATTGACGAAATTTTATACTGAGTTCTTCCTTTTTTGTTCACATGTTCATTCCATTTCAGTTTAGTGTCCAATGTCATCCCCATATAGTATTTGAGTAAACTCCTCGTGTGGGTGCATGTGGATTTGCGGTTCCTTCTCTCACGGTTAGACCACTTCCCACGCACCAACAGAGATATAGGAAGTGTCATTCGACGCGTCTCAGTCTTTTGATGGGGAACTGATAACACTGGTCAACACTCATATTTTTGCCAAACAATTTACAGCCATTTAAGAGTATGTATAATGCACAGATTCCAAATACGGCATTGGTTTTGGTAGATTGGCTCTAGCTTTTGAGATAATGAAAATCGCATCGAAAAATATTATTTAATTTTACTGAGTACAGGCTATTCGTAAACTCCATAAAACTTTAACTAAATGTAACTAGATATGTCTATTTATACAAAATGAAACTCTTGAAATATTTAATATTAATATAGTCAACATATTTATATTCACAGACTGCAAAGAATCACAAAACATTGTATGATATCCTTTTATGCGGCAAATAAGGTCAATCACGTTGATAGCTCCAGTAGTAGTCTGCCATTTTGTCTATCCCATCTGCCCTGATATCTAACTTCCATTACCGTTATTTCTTGATGGAACCGCTCGCTTTGTTCCTCAGACATATTGCCAAGATTTTCTGGAAATTTGTCGAGATTGTTATAGAGATAGTGTACTTTAATGCTCATAGTTGCACTCAAATTTTGAAAGTTTAAAAGCAAGTCTGGCACCAGTTTTGGATAATTTTCTGCGTTATGATTACCGAAAAGGTTCTTGACAACTACGACAAAGCCTGTACCAATAACCAGTAAAGTGTTATTTTCGCTACCAGAGTCAGACATTTCTTTTCTTTTAGTCAGGATGCTAAAAGTTCGGCTGCTTTGTTTGGCGAACTGAGGTCACGTATTATATCACTGAGCTCATCTCGGGAGAAGTGCTTTTTTGTAACACTTCCATCGCATTCACTGCCACTGCTAACTCTTGAATTTCACCCCAGAATCTTATATTCTCACTAACAGACACAGGACATCCAGTGAGTGTGGTGAACACCAGGTCCATGCAGCACAGGTCGCTTTGCTGATTGCAAATCAGGATACTCCCTGTTCTTTTTCTTGTAACGATTGAAGGCTTTTATGTTTGCAGAACAAAAATAACAATGATTTTAAGGCTCTCACCAGTACACAATTATAAACTCTTCAGTTTTCCACTGACGAAGACACTCCACCAAGTTGTGCATTCCACATCAGGAGCCCATGACGTATCTTGATGACCCAGTTTCATACCAAACTTTTTTCATATATTTTTCTACAAAGTTTGTAATATTTTTTTTGTTTTTGTAGTGTAAATTCCCCACAAATGCAGTCAAATACATTAAAGTCATTCAAATAAGGTCTTCCTGAAGAACTCATTATTTTGTAACAAAAGAAAATGTATTAATAAAACGTAGCTCAATTAAAGTATCCTGAAAATAATGCTACATTCAATGTTTAAAATGAAAACGAGAAAGTAAAAAAAAGTGTTTGTATAAAGATAGATATTTGCATTAGATGCTGTGAGTTTTGTGATAGTTTTTTTTATTCTAGCCCTCAAGAAAATGTGCGCAGATAAATCTCTTTCCCCACAAGTCATATACAGTTTTTACTGTTTTTTGACAAATAAATAAATATCATTCATTACAATGTTAATAGCACAAAAACTAAAGCCAATTCAGTAAAACTAACGACATATCTGGATTCAGCGTACCCGATTTACTGTAAATTCGTTGTAAAATCCTGGGCAAGTGAAAACAACTTTTTTTTGTTGACCAATGCAATTTGTTTTCGAATCTGGAGGAAAATTCTACGAAATTTCCAAAAACGTGTGTTTTCGTGTTTTGGCGCTACGATCTTGGTGAGTATGCCGGGAACTAAATCAACGCCACCTAATCAGATGCAGGTGGCGTTGAGTAAACTCCAGTACCAATACAGACGAAGTGAGAGAGAAGAGCAGAGAGGAGAGAGAAAGAGAGAGAAGAGCAGAGAGGAGAGAGAGAGAAGAGCAGGGAGGAGAGAGAAAGAGACGACGACGACGAAGACGACGACGACGACGACGAAGACGACGACGACGAAGACGACGACGACGAAGACGACGACGACGAAGACGACGACGACGAAGAAGACGACGACGAAGAAGACGACGACGAAGAAGACGACGACGAAGAAGACGACGACGAAGAAGACGACGACGAAGAAGACGACGACGAAGAAGACGACGACGACGACGAAGAAGACGACGACGAAGACGACGACGACGAAGAAGAAGACGACGACGAAGAAGAAGACGACGACGAAGAAGAAGACGACGACGAAGAAGAAGACGACGACGACGAAGAAGACGACGACGACGAAGAAGACGACGACGACGAAGAAGACGACGACGAAGAAGACGACGACGACGAAGACGACGACGACGAAGAAGACGACGACGACGAAGAAGACGACGACGACGAAGAAGACGACGACGACGAAGAAGACGACGACGACGAAGAAGACGACGACGACGAAGAAGACGACGACGACGAAGAAGACGACGAAGAAGAAGAAGACGACGACGACGAAGAAGACGACGACGACGAAGAAGACGACGACGAAGAAGAAGACGACGACGAAGAAGACGACGACGAAGAAGACGACGAAGAAGACGACGACGAAGACGACGAAGAAGACGACGAAGAAGACGACGAAGAAGACGACGAAGAAGACGACGAAGAAGACGACGAAGAAGACGACGAAGAAGACGACGAAGAAAACGACGAAGAAGACGACGAAGAAGACGACGAAGAAGACGACGAAGAAGACGACGAAGAAGACGACGAAGAAGACGACGCAGAAGACGACGCAGAAGACGACGAAGACGACGAAGAAGACGACGAAGAAGACGACGCAGAAGACGACGCAGAAGACGACGAAGAAGACGACGAAGAAGACGAACAAGACAATGACGACGAAGAAAACGACAACGAAGACGACAGTGACTAAGACGACGAAGACGACGACGAATGAAGACGGAGAAGGCGACGAAGAAGACAGAGAAGGCGACGAAGAAGACAGAGAAGGCGACGAAGAAGACAGAGAAGGCGACGAAGAAGACAGAGAAGGCGACGAAGAAGACAGAGAAGGCGACGAAGAAGACAGAGAAGGCGACGAAGAAGACAGAGAAGGCGACGAAGAAGACAGAGAAGGCGACGAAGAAGACAGAGAAGGCGACGAAGACGGAGAAGGCGACGAAGACGGAGAAGGCGACGAAGACGGAGAAGGCGACGAAGACGGAGAAGGCGACGAAGACGGAGAAGGCGACGAAGACGGAGAAGGCGACGAAGACGGAGAAGGCGACGAAGACGGAGAAGGCGACGAAGACGGAGAAGGCGACGAAGACGGAGAAGGCGACGAAGACGGAGAAGGCGACGAAGACGGAGAAGGCGACGAAGACGGAGAAGGCGACGAAGAAGACGGAAAAGACGAAAAAGACGGAGAAGACGACGAGGAAGACAAAGACAACGAAGAAAGAAAAAAAATAAATCAAATAACCGAAAGTAGTTTAAAGTATCGGCGACGTCACATTCAGCTAGTCCCCGAGTATTTAGCTTTATTTTCAAAAGGAACTATCTTTATGTTTATAATTAGTGTTGATGGATTGTTTGATCTTTTATTGATATAATGAACGTGTACCGATTTTTCTTCATTTAGCTTAATTTTCCATTTCTTGGTCCAATCATAAACGGGGTTAGTAGCTTCCAGTAGCCGTCGGGTAGAGCGAATCTCGTCTCGTGCTGTGTTTATCAAGGCTGTGTCGTCCGCAAAGATGGCTAATTTTCCTTGTGCTCGGTTTGGTATATCACTGGTGTATAATAAATACAATACAGGCCCAAGAACACTACCTTGTGGCACACCTGCTTGGATATCCTTCAGGTCAGAGTAAGCATCTTCTTGCTTTGTTCTGAACGATGTGAGGATTTCAACATATTGTTTAGGTAGCATTTTATTTAATTTATGCAGTAATCCTTCATGCCAAACCTTGTCGAAGGCTTTCGCAACATCCAAGAACAATACAGAACAGACTTGTTTCTCTTCTAAGGCTCTTCCAATTACATCTGTAATTCGGTGCATTTGATGTATTGTCGAGTGTCTTTGTCTAAAGCCAAATTGATGGTCAGGGATCAAATTAGCATTTTGTATAATTGGTTTCAAGCGTTCAAGAAGGAGTTTTTCCACGTAATTTTCAAATTACTGGTAATAGCGAAATCGGTCTTTATGATTCCACTTTGTGAGGTGGTTTGCCTGGCTTGGGTGTCTTGATAATTTCAGCCACTTTCCAGCTTGTAGAAAAATATTTCAGTTTAAAAGCTGCATTATATAGTTATGTCAGCATGGCTATCCCTTTTTCTGGCAACTGCTTTAATATTTGCCCGATAATGAAATAAATTCCTGGTAACTTCTTTGAACTTAAATTGGTCATACTCTCTTCAGCCGCTTCTTTTAGAGTAATCCGAGTTATTGTTCCTGTTACATTATTAATTACTTCCTGAAGAGTGTTATTACAAATATTGCTCTGCATATCAGTTGCCCTAAAGACATCCACATACTCGGGGACTAGCTGAATGTGACGTCGCCGATACTTTAAACTACTTTCGGTTATTTGATTTATTTTTTTTTTCTTTCTTCGTTGTCTTTGTCTTCCTCGTCGTTGATTGATTGATTGATTAATTAAGGTTTAGAGGGCGCTTCAACTGCCAAGGTCATTGGCGCCCATGTCGAAGTATTTTAAAAAAGGGAATAGGTTCAGTATGTGTTACAGATGGAGCCTACCCTCTAATTAAAATCATATACATAAAGAGAGACTTGAATTCTACATCGAGTATTCAAGTAGTAGGACAGAAAGAATATATAACAAACACGTAAAATTCATAGTAGAACTAAAAGTTGGCTGTAAAGGGGCCAAAAATAAAACAACAAAAAGTAAAACACTATTCTATTCTCTCAAATAAGATTATATATTCCGCTTTCCCTCAAGAAGCAAAAAACTTTTGAGAGCGCGGAATCGTCATCCCCGAGCACCTCCCTTAGCGAGTTGCCCAGGCCATGTCTTCGTCGGTTGCCTAAATATTTCCTGCAGTTCAGGAGGACGTGTTCCACAGACAGAACCGTCCCGCATGAGTCACATACGGGAGGAGTTTCTCCTCGAAGGAGGAAACCGTGGGAAAAATGGCAGTGTCCAATTCGAAGACGAGTTAAAATTACTTCCTCACGCCTAGAGGAGCGAGATGAGGAACGCCAGGGAATTACAGAATTCTTTATCCCACTTAGTTTAAAATTGGTATTGTGCCACTCTGTTTGCCACGCTCTAAACAGAGATCGTTTCAAGTAAGCCTTAACATCGGACAATGGCACAGCAGGAACGTCGATACGAGTATTGCGAGTAGCAGACTTCGCCGCCAGGTCGGCCAGCTCATTCCCTGTGATTCCCACATGGCCTGGAACCCAACTAAGAACCAGGTCATAGTTGCGGGACATGAGACTATGAATCAGGTTTTGAACTGATTTTGTCAGGTAGTCTGACGAAGGCCGGGAGACAGCCTGAAGAGAACTGAGAGAATCAGAACAGAGAACTACTCGCTGCAGCGTCGTTGACTCGATGTACATTAGGGCTTTGAGTATTGCATACATTTCAGCAGTGAATGTACTGCACTGTGAATGAAGACGATATGATTTGGTGGCCCAGATGCAATGAAAACTACACGCCACTGCGTCATTGTGCGATGACCCATCCGTGTACAAGAATAGATGATCCGGATAGGCTTCCCTCATATCCTGAAACTGCTTCTGGTAAACCAGAGGACTAGTATTTTGTTTGGGAAGATTGGAGAGTCTGAGGTCAATATTGGGGGGAAGGAGTTTCCAGGGGGGAATCAGGTCATTTGGGGGTTTCACAGGAGTGGGAAGATCGACATTAAGTCCCCGCAAAAGATTTCGCAATCGAATGCCTGGGGGCTGGGGTAGCGATGTTCGAAGAATATAAGAAGATTCATATTTTGGGCGAGTGATTATTCGGCGACAAGGATGATTAAAGAGGCCTGACACTTTAGCACCATAAGACGCTAATAGAATATCTCGCCTTATTTTTAAGGATGGCTCCCCAGCGTCAGCTAGAATGCACTCGATTCGGCTGGTGCGATACGCGCCTGTTGAGAGGCGAATACCTGCGTGGTGTATGCTGTTGATAGGTCGAAGGGTGGAAGGAGCTGCAGAACCATACACTTCACTACCGTAATCCAATGCTGAGCGAATGAGTGCTCTGTATAACCGCAGTAGGGTAATGCGGTCGGCTCCCCATGAAGTGCCACTAAGCATTCGAAGAAGATTGAGGGGGGAGACGCATCTGGTTTGCAATGTGCGGATATGAGAGCGCCACGTGAGGGACTTGTCAAAAGTCAGCCCCAGAAACCTGGCAGAGTCAGTGAATGGAAGCTGATTTCCTCCCAAGTACAGGATTGGATCGCTATGCAAATGGTATATTCTGCAGAAGTGCAGTCCAGTGCATTTAGTAGGTGAGAACTTGAAACCTGTCGACACGCTCCATTCATGCAGCTTGTTGAGCACCAGTTGGAGTTGCCTCTGGATCACACTTATGCTGCTGGATGAACAAAAAATGGCAAAATCATCTACAAACAGCGATGCCTTCACAGGTTCCCTCACGACCGACGCTATACTATTTATGGCTATGGCAAACAGAGTGACACTTAGTACCGAGCCTTGGGGGATGCCGTTTTCAAGGGGGTGACTGTTAGACAGTTTGTCACCGATGCGAACTCTGAAAGATCTGTCCGATAAGAAATTTTGGAGGAATAAGGGGAGCTTCCCCCTGAATCCCCACGAGTGCAAGGTTCGCAGAATGCCATACCTCCAAGTGGTGTCATACGCCTTTTCTATATCGAATAGTACGGCGACAAGGTGTTGTCTCAGAACGAACGAGGTTGAAATTTCCGTTGCCAAAGCGACGAGATGGTCAAGGGTAGACCGGTGTTTCCTGAAACCGCACTGAATTGGTGCCAGTAGGTTTCTGCACTCCAAGGTCCAGACCAAGCGCTGGTTTACCATCCGTTCCAGCACTTTGCAAACGCAGCTGGTGAGAGAGAGAGGTCGGTAGCTCGATGACAGCGACCGATCCTTTCCCTCCTTCAGAGCTGGGATAACTATGGCTTCTCGCCATACAGCAGGGATGGTGTGCTCTTCCCAGATGCGATTATAAAGGCGGAGGAGAAATTGCATCGCCACATCAGGAAGATGTTGTAACATTAGGTTGTGTATTTCATCAGGACCTGGGGCATTTCGTCTGGCCAATGCAAGAGCAGAGCGCAATTCCGATATGGAGAAAGGTGTGTTGTAATCTTCACACGCTCTGCAGAAGAAATCCAACGGACGGCTCTCCACCCTTTCTTTGATCAAAAGAAAGTCAGGAGCGTAGTTCGCCGAACCTGACATGGCTTCATAGTGCGCGGCGAGTTCCTCTACAATCATATCTGGGGATGTAATAATTTCTCCGTTTTTCAGGAGACCTGGCACCGTATTTGGTAAAGAGTGTCCTCTTATCTGTCGAATTTTTCTCCATACCAGGCGTGGTGGCGTGTGACAATTGAGAGACGAAACGTACGCTCTCCACGATGCATTTTTGCTCTCTAAGATAGTTCTTCTAGCCTTCGCCCTGCATCTTTTATACTCGATTAAGTTATCCACTGTTGGATAGTGTCTGAGGCGTGCCAGTGCCTTTTTTCGAGCACTGACCGCTCTCGAGCAGTTCTCATTCCACCACGGAACGAAAGGATGTCGCGGTTTAGCACTTGCCTTCGGAATTGCGATGGAAGCGGCAGCGAGTACAGCGCTATTAAAAAGTTCTGTCATTTCATCCACATTTCCGAAGGGACCGTCTGATAGGTTAACATTATTCTGGAATGTCGACCAGTCAGCTCGTCGCACGATCCATTGAGGGGGCCGTGCACAACTACGGCGAAGATGATCAATGTGGACAATCGTGGGGTAATGGTCGCTTCCATAAAGATCTTCTAATATGGTCCACCGCATAGCAGTAGCAAGTGAGGAGCTGCAAAGGGCTACATCAATAGCCGTGCTAGAATTCGTAGCTACGGCAAAATGAGTTGGTTCCCCAGTGTTGAGAATAGCCAAATTCATGGTGTCGATGACTGATTCCAAAATAGCACCTCTTTGACACGTACGAGAGGAACCCCAAAGAGGGCTGTGGGCGTTTACATCACCCACAACCAAGAAAGGTGTGGGCAATTGGTTTATTAGACTTAGAAGGTCATCAGCCGACACCGTTTGTCTTGGGGGAATATAGATATTACATACGGTGAGTGAGAGGGACGGCAGATATACCCGCACACAAACTGTTTGAAGGTCAGTGTGAACAGGGATTTCCGCAGAATGCAGCGAATCCTGGACCAAAGTAGTAACTCCGCCGTGAGCGCGAAGGCCGTCATCGACATCAACCCTATAAGGAGTGAAACCGCGAAAGTGTATGGACCGTGATGGAGAAAGATGCGTTTCCTGTAAGCAGAAAATTGATGGTGTATAACGGGACAATAAGAGTTTTAATTCGTCCCGTCGGAGAGAAAATCCGTTCAGATTCCAGGATAGGAGAGCCGTTGTTTAAAAAGTTAAGAGGATTTCTTCTTTTCCTTTTTTCGCCTCTGCCGCCCGAAGGAGCGAGTGTCCACCCCGGCTAAAGTTTCCTCCGAGGCAGACTCATCCTGACCACTGCTCGACAGGCTGAGAGATCGCTCAGAGCGAGTTTCAGGAGTCGGGGTAGGTGGTCGGAGTTTGGAGGATCTATCGTTTTTCTTGTCCAGGCCAGCAGGCCGTGTGACGTCAGCCTTCTTGCGCGGCTGAGAAGTGGATACTTGTTCTGTCTTCGTCTGTGTTGTCTTCTTGGGTGGTGTTTTGTATTTTGTGGGGATTATTATTTTCCCACCTTGCAGAGGCGATGTCTCCTCAGGGAAGTCCACTGGGGATACCTGGCAACAAAAGTTCGCTACTGGGGGAGTAGCACGAGAGGACTGAATGCTCGTCGCTTTGACAGTGTTTGCTAGAGTGCTAGAAAAAGAACGCCTGAGATCCACAGGGTTCTTCACCAGGTATCGGCGTTTCGCTTCCGGAAAAGATACCTTCTCCGTCACCCTAATCCTTTGAATCTCCCTCTCTCTCAGATATGTGGGGCACTTGTTAGAGTTGGCCGCATGGTCTCCTTCACAATTTACACAGCGGGCTGGTGATGAACAAGGGTTGGGATCGTGCGCGGAATTACCGCACTTTGCGCATGCAGGGCTTACGGCCATGCACCTTTGTTGTGTATGACCGAACCTCTGACACTTAAAGCAGCGCAGGGGGTTCGGCACATACTGCCGCACGCGAAGGTTATAATAACCACAGCTAACATACTCTGGGAGAGAAGGGAGATTAAACGTCAGGATCAAGGTAGAAGTGGGGATCTCTTTCCCATTCTCCTTCCTCCTGATCCTGTACACCTCCGTTACACCGTAGCTCTTGAAAAAGGAAAGAAGTTCATCCTCGTTTTCAGTCGCAAAGTCTTCATGGTTGACCACTCCCTTACATAGGTTAAGGGTAGGGTGAGTGGTCACTTCCACTTGGAGGCCGGCAATCTGTTCAGTTTTTAAAATCTTTTCTATTTGTTCGTCGGTGCGTGCTTCAAAGAGAATTGTACCATTTCTTTGTCGCACGACCGCTTGAAGCTTTCCAAAACTCTCCTCAATTGCTCGCGCAAGGCGGACCGCACTAACACTTTTGAAAGTTTTTTCAGTTTCTGAGCAAGACATCAACAGAAACCGAGGCTTTCTTGGTTTATCTTCTTCCCGGAGGAAGAAGCTATTTAGATCAACTGTTCTGTCACATCTCCTCTTCCTTGCAGAAGAGGGCAGGGGGGGTTGTTGAGTATCCATGAGATGGATATAAATTCATCTCCGTGCTCCCCACCCACCATGGAGTCCAACAAGGGGACACCCCACTGGGGTGCCAGGGCTGACACGAAGATATAGTAGGGGAATGTCACAGCGCTGCACCGCCGTGGATCCCCCCGCTCACCCTGGAGTTCAGTGCAAGACCTAGTCCGAGCCGATTGATCGGGAGTGGGTTAGCTCCCGACCGCCCGTCTAGAAGAGTCCGAGGCCAAAGCGAGTGTATTGACACCTACAAGGAATGTTCCCCAAAAATACGTAGACGTACCCCTTAGTGCAAGCCAAAAAAAACATAGCACCAGGACTAGTTGGGAAACAAACAGGTCTCTCAACTGCCAGGACACACATTCCCTCCGACACGGGTCGCCATGCACGGCAAACACATGGGTGGGCGTTCAGCATACAGAGAAGGCCAGTGAGGAAGAAAAAGGAGTGAAAAGAATATACGTGACATGAAATGAAAAGCAAGACGATGAAAAAAATGGAGAAAGGAACACTTGAGAGCCTTCTCTGCATCCCCCCGTCAGGACGTGGACCAACCCACCTCGACGGGTCTTCCTCGTCGTCTTCTCCGTCTTCTTCGTCTTTTCCGTCTTCTGCAAATAGATCTGCTTTTTGTTTATTTTCTGTTGCCCTCTTTCCTTGACCTTTTCTTATTGGAGGGATTGACGTGATCGGCCTTTTGATTCGTTTAGAGGCTTTCCACCGTGAGTAATCGGTTTCTTCATCAGCTGTAAGATAGGCTTTGTAAGATAGGCTTTGATACTTTCGCCTTTTAACTTACAAATTTCTCTTTTCAGTTTTTGTGCCTTATTGTAGAGCACAGTCTTATCAGCTGGGTGTCGTGTTTGTTGCCACTTTCGTCTCGCTGACCGTTTTCATTTGTTCTAGATTTCATTATCATTGAGAGAAAGTCATATTTTAGTTGCAATATCTATGTTTTTTGTATTTTGTGAAATGTAAATTAACTGCATCTCCCATTATTTTCCTAAGAAATGAGGGTTCTTCAAAATTAAGCCCTTGACTTTATGTTTGTCGCTTGTAACAATTTATATGATTTCTGCATCTTTATTTGCCGTAAACATATTTTTCACAGTAAACTCTATTTGTTTTTACACTTACACATTACATTACACTATTTCGTATATTTTCCTTTGTTAATTGCATATATTACCAAATGTATTTACATATATGTGCATATTTCGCTGTTTTATTACGTATAAATCACAGCCCTAATGATCACGTACTCATGCGCAGGGAAGGCCAACAGCTGAACATCGCGGAGCTGGAGCTGCTGAGTCGCAAGGAATGCGCCAAACACCTATTCACACGGAATGAATCGGAAGATTGGGACGACAAAATCCTCGACAAAATCCGCGACAAAATCCTCGACAAAATCCTCTGTGCACGGTGTGACTCTCAAGGTCGAGTCGAAGAAGTAAGAAAACATTTAAGGGCGACTACACGTTCATTCAAAATGAAACTAAATATCAAAGTAACGAAAGTGCAAATTCTTCGAATTAATTTATTTTCGTCAAGGACAGTAAAATCTCTTTGGGACGTTTGGGGTAGAAGTTTAATCTACAAACGTTCCGCAATCACTTGAGCTCCAGAAACTTTTCCCACCCTTTTCACTGTAAATAGTTTAATGATGACTAAAAGCACGCATGAAGCTGAACATTTCAAAACTAGATTTTTCGTCTCAGAGTTATAAAAAACTTATTTGCATCGGCAAACGAACAACAAATTTTACTTTACTTTGGCCTCTTATCACGTAAGTATAGTAAAGAGAGACTAATCAAGCGCTTTTGTACGGTCTTGTACTCATGCGGTGAATATTGGAGACTTTTAGACAGAAAAAAACTTATTGTCGAGAACTGAGAACGAGAAAGTGGATACATTTTTATCAACATAAAAGAAACCATAGACACACAAGCCAGCAAGCGAGCTACTGCTGTCTCAGTAATAACCCCCTAGCAATGCATCAAACTTTGAAATTTCACTATAATAGAATCTTCTTACGCTTATTTTTAATGTAAGTGAAATCGGACCAGCGACTTAAGTCCACTATAATAGAGGGTTCATTATATCCGAGTTCACTACAACCAGTCGACTGTATTTTCACTTTTAAAACTATGTCGGGTTCATCACGCATAATAATATTACTTAAACGTTAAGATTAATATAAAAAATTGTGGTGTATTTTAGCTATTAGTAATTTAAAATAATATTTTAAATTACACTTGTCAATTCCGCTGTCGATTTGTTTCCCAAGCCCACAGGATGGGGTAGCCATAACTTAGGAGAGTGATGTTCTTCACTTCTCTCAGACCCAGATGCCGAAGTAAATGTAAAGTGCCACAGGTTCAAAACCAGTGCAGCTCATAGGAGCGAAAGTTCGAAGATGTTGATTTTTCACAATGCAAATTACAAAGATTCAAAATGATATGGCTGAAAATAAATATAATTTTGATATCGAGAGTTATTAATAGCCCCCTGATGTTTATGACCTAAAAGTGTTAGAAATATGCAAGCATTTACGACCTAAAAAATATGAAAATTAGACCATAAATATGATTTAAAAAGTGTTGGTTGAATTTTCGATACCTTCAAAATATTTCCATTGCTAAAATAACCATTATATTGAAAATATACTTTTAAAACCTAGCACATTCGCAATTCACCCTTTCGCCTTTGGCGCTCCGTGAAGACAATTCTACCCGCTAAAGTTGGTAAATTAATTTTATAGAAGATTTGGCCTTGGCACACAACCTGACAAAACTAAACTAGCACTTCCTTCGCATCTGTTGCTTTCTGTTTCCTTTGTCTCCTTCTATATAGCTTACCCCCCTAATTCACATATATATTTATTGGAAAGACAGACAATTATATACAACAACAAAACTGTAAGAAATTAGATAACAGTTAGAAGATAGGAAAAGTCTCTTTGAAACGACTGCGAGCAAGTATTCAAAAATGAAATCAAAAAGATAAAAATATGACAAAAAATACGAACATTCATGCAAAATATGACCATAATGTGCAAATTTAAGGGAAAATGATCAAAGGATAAAAAAGACAAAATATATCTTTATATGACAAATAAAAATCGCATAATTTTAGTCATTGTAGACTAAATCGTGCTTGTCTTACATTTTCCATAGATATAATGCAAAGGAAAAATATACGACGTCATAAATATCCGGGCCCTAGTCCCGTGGCCGAATGCTCTCTTTGGTAGGCGATACCACACTTTTAAAACCTATTTGCTTATTACATTTCTGACGTCAATCATGACTGGAAAGAAAGGTCACTTTGAAAAATGTAAAATGGCATTGGAACCAAACTTTTTTTTTTGATCGGGTCATTTCCCACGATCATAAGACGTCTCCCTAAAACTCAGTGTCATCGGAATCAAATATTCCGTTGACCTTACAATTTCCCCGAAATCAAATGTTCAGTTGACCTGGTCGTTTCGTACGGTCTTGATCAGGAACTATTTTCGGGAACATTGTTTATGTAGCAATAATATAATTACTGGGATTGCTACGTAACTCTAGTACGCAGCAATGCATTGGAAAACCTGAGTGGGCTTTTGGCTTCATCGTAGGGAGATTCCGGAGGAGCGCTTACCAAAGACGGAGTTGTAATCGGCATTGTCTCCGTTGGTATTGATGACCGGCGCCTGGAATTCTTCACTCGAGTATCTCAATACGTGGACTGGATCAATGAGAAAAGTGGCCATGTCAAAGATGAGCTGTAATGCAACGAACGAGTAAGTACTAAGGAAAACACTAGTTGTGAACTTCATTTCGGAAACGAAACATTTTCAATAATAAATCTTAAAATGTTAACTTTTTAATGTTAATTTTAAATGTAAATGTTAATTTTAAATGTAAATGTTAATTTTAAATGTAAATGTTAATTTTAAATGTAAATGTTAATTTTAAATGTAAATGTTAATTTTAAATGTAAATGTTAATTTTAAATGTAAATGTTAATTTTAAATGTAAATGTTAATTTTAAATGTAAATTTTAATTTTAAATGTAAATTTTAATTTTAAATGTAAATTTTAATTTTAAATGTAAATTTTAATTTTAAATGTAAATTTTAATTTTTAATTTTAAATGTTGATTTTTTAATGGAATCTCCCAGATTTGTATTTTTAAATGCAACATTATGCTCAACAGCTCCTGGGACAATGGCTTCATCTCGTTCACACAGATTTCCCTGATCCATATACCAAATGCTGGGATGGACTCTTGCATTGTTTTTAGTTATTTTCAATGTAACTGATATCACCTTGCTTAAATGTAACATTTAACTCTGTTCTGTTTTTGGTAAATAAATATAAATAAAAAGTTCATCATTATCATCGCCTTATTTAACCCTTCTACTACCGAGGTATTTTGCACACGCCAAGGGGGCGGGGGGGGGGGTAACGAAGTTACCCCAGGGAAAATTCAATACAGTTTTAATATTTTTACTGTTAATGTAATATTGTTTTGGTTACACAGATTAAACCTTATTTTGATGTATTAATAAAATATTTAGCGATGTTAACAATATATTTTACATTTTAGGATACATTGTATTAATCGTATTGTCTCTTTCACATGTCACTCTTGTATGCGTCATCACTCACGTTTTCCACGTCATCAGCACAAATAATATTGTCAACTTTATCTATACCCTCTACATTATCTTCATCACTCCCATAAAACGATCTCAACACTTACCGATCTTCACACAAATCGTCTGGATTGTGAATACTTAACAACTTTTCAAGCCCTTCAAGACTGTAATATTTCGACATGTTAACATACTAACGCACAAGTACTATAATAACACTGCGCAGACGTGTTCACAACACTACCTCCCATTTCCCACTGATAACATAACCTCAAACCACATTATGAAATCCCGAACGTCCAATATCGACACGAATAAAGTGGTAACCACAGGTTAAAATCCTAGTCGTGAAATGACTACAATCCAAAAAAACCATGTTTTTTTCGACAAGATATTTTAGGAAGATAAGTAAAAAACAACTACACAATATATCAGAAATGTAAAAAAATTGTAAGATGATAAAAAATAATTATATATGCATTGGGGTAACTCATTTACCCCCCTGAGTAGCAGAGAGGTTAATATGCCACATGTTGCATTGCTCTTTGAACTCTCTCTTTCCCCGTTTTACGTTTTTCAACTCTTGTTACTCATCTAGTACCTTTCTTCCTCATTCGGCGTCCTGTTCGGTACAAACCATTCTACGTCACTGAAGGAATCACCCAGATCACGAATCGGCCCGCCAAAGAATTTAGGCAGCTCGTTCGCCTAGTTAGGACGAAGTGGGGGACGGCATCGCGAGACACAACGCTGGAGACACAAAAGGCGACGGTCTTTCCTAAGTAGGGTTACCACATGTTCACTATTTGAGTGAACTGTTCACTATTTCAATTATTGATTCACTAATTAGAAAATGAGAACAGTGTAAAAAGAGCTTTGAAACTCGATTAGAGGTGACTTTCCCCTTTTGCGAATCCTGGCTATCGCGCAGGTCCGAGCAGTTGTCTTAGCTTCGGCCCCAAATCTATTGAAATTGTTTCAATATTGCGCATCAGTTCTGGACTCCAACGAAATAATTTTCAGTGTTTTGAAAAATGTTTGGACCGACGAACGCAACGGAATGAAGGTTGAGTCAGCTCGAAGCGACCTATACATTTTTTTTAACATTCCATATGAGTGTATTCTAGCGGCCGGCTGATCTCTTGGGTAGTTTTCCGTGGTTTCTCCGATCAACACCAAGCGAATGCGGGAGCAGTACCTTAACAAACGGGCCACGGACCGCGCGCGATCTTTCCTTCCCCTTGCTTGTCTTATTACCAGTTACACACACACACACATGCATTGTACTACGCACATGTTGGCAGACAAGTTGATAGCTTAGGACTTGTCCCGGCTTGGTCAGTGCCTCTCTGGTGGGGAATATCTGGTTGAGGGAAATGTGTAGGTCAGCGCCGGATCTCGGACAGCAGAGGAACATCACCGCCAATTCTCGCAATAAAAGGTGCACTACACTCATGGGTCTAATGAATACAGCAGATGACGCGAATTATGTAATGCAACCACTCCACCAACGGAAAACACCACAGAAGACTCCTCAGGAAGCCTTCCGTCGGACGCTGCCGCCCCTGCAACCGGCCGCTGTTATCTCTTTACCCAATAATTGTAATTTCCACTACAAAACATTTCTAACTAATGTGTTGTTGTGAACTGAGGTTTCTTTCCAGTAGAGGAAGTAATTGTATAATGTAAATTTTCCTCAAGATTACTAATGTGTTGTTATGATCCCATGTTCTTTCCATCGGAGGAACCTTCTAGATGTATGATGCAAATGTAAACACATTATCTCTAAAAGGTCATATATATATATATATATATATATATATATATATATATATATATATATATATATATGGAAGGCTCAGAAGAGCCCGAAAGCGTAGTAGCTCACCGGACGTCTTTGTGTTAACATCATACGGCCGAAGTGGCCTGTACAGAGCCTATTCTAAATTAAAAGACGTTATACTACTTCTCTGTGTGTTTTAATTCATCAGTCAACATTTCCTGTGGTATTGAACCTCAGGAAGCTAAGTTGCAAATTGTCAGATTTCATCTTTCGCAACATTGCAAATTTAACTCGCGCATGCAAACACCAATGAATCAATCAAAAACGTGATAGCAGTTTGCCTTTTAGTTCGTGCAAGATTGTGCAAAAGTAGAGCGCGCCATTCATTCCCTAAGTATCGTTATTTGATAAGGTCGTCGAAACAGCAGTTTGTCTTTAGGCCCGGAAACGGACGGGTTGGGTCTGTAAGACCCACGACGTAACAATAACTTTAGCTACTCGCATACAGATAACACCAGAAGTCTGTTCGTCTACCTTTCTTTTATTTCCAAATGAAACGTTCAATGTGGTAGTTATTGCCGTGTAGGTTGTATAAGTGATTATATGCGTAATTTTTCTTGCTTGGGTCTCTCTGACCCAACCCATCCGTTCGTGTAACTTATCAAGTATGCACGTATTAGTATTATTAGAATTATTTATTATTGCGATATAGATAATTATGTTAGTTTTGTTTAGTATTATGTGTAAGTCAAATTGAACTGTACTGTAAAGAAATGAGTCAAAATTTTCAGAAAGATTAGGATGATATTAGGGAGACCTCATTGTGCTCCATCTTAGGTTTACCAAAAATATGTTTTGATAAGAATAAAAATGCGTAATATATTAACAAAAATGTTTTCCTGGGGTGTGCGGTGATTACTTTGTATACCCCAGCTCGCGTCTTACCAGCTTCCCTCCTCCACCCCCGTGCTCCAATTGTTTTGTTTCCTGCTGTAATTATGCCAAGGTTGGTATTGGCCTACCTTTTTCAATTATCTGTTTCTTTTCGAGTAACTGACTCGTTGAAAACAGTCTCCTCAAAATATCTTCAACTATACACTCACTGGAAGACGTACTACACACAAGTATTCCTAAATACCCATTAGATTAAAAAGAAAAAGCACTTATGACTATTGCAAAGTTACAACAAATCCTCACGAAATTATGGGTAAACACAATACGTTCCACTCACTACAATGGATTACCACAGTGTCACGCACTGCGGTGCCACGCATACTGACGCACACTGAGAGAGGTGCCACGCACACATTAGTATCCGAGAAGAGTACGCTGTGCTATTCAAAAATTCGGGGATTCTAATGATCTGATCACTTGTGAGTCAGAACTTTCTTCCTCAGAAAAATTAATAAAATCTCTACTGAACATTGTGGTTCACTCTCATTACAGCGAGAGAGAAATATATGCCCCATAATCATTTTATAAGTTATAAACTTCTCTACCAACGGTACAGTAATTTTTACTAACAAAACATATCATTTTAAATAATTTTGCATTGTGGTAGCACTGGCTTGTGAGTAACCGCGATCGCAAGCACGGCGGGCCAGGCGAGGCCTGGCCTTGAAGCAGTGGGAGGAGGAGATACGTCATCCATCCGCAGATAGCCGCCTTTCGGTCACTATCGGCTGCTCCCTGAACCCTGCCTGCCGCTGACCCATTGAATTGGATGCGCACGCACCTCTCGTCCCCAGCGAAGATTTCAGAGCTGGGGTCAGAGCAGTGGAGGCGCAGTGGGCCGCCGCAAAGATCGCAGCAGAATGTACAGTAGGTGCAAAGTTTTTGATCATGTAACATACAATTCAATGTAACTTTAATTCTCAAAATTCATTAAATTCTCATTCTTGCTTACCCCAGCAGTGCTGGGGTTGCTGGGGTTGAATGCACGCCACTGATGTTTTCTTTTATATCAAATAAATAATGAAGTCCTCTAACAATGATATAAACAAAATACTTGCCGCGTAATTCTTGTGTTTTTACCGGGTCACTCACACCCAGCCCATTCGTTCGTGTTATATTTTTGCATCCATCCGATGCCGGATTAGTTCGAGCAAGAAGGTGCAAGAGAGTCGTCCCTGTGGCCGTGATAGCTAAGCCAGTAGTGCCGTAGTGATCTCGGACCGAGGGGTCGCGGGTTCGAGTCCCGCCACGGGTACTATAAGCGCACTTTTTCTTGATACTCCACAGAAGGGGTGCGAGGGGAGGCGGGTTATGTCTACGTCACGGCAGTGCAGGGCTGTCAACCTCTACAGAAAGCTCAGCGTAAACGCGCGTCTTGGACTAGATAGCAGTGAGAAAAAACGCAAGGTTTTTTTGGTGCACGGTACGCAAAGGTCGTTAGAAAGAGAGAGCGAAAACTGCGAAGTCCGAATTGTAAAGGAAGAAGGTGAGCAGCACTGTAAACTGAGCCGTGACGTTCCGAGTGGGGCTCATGTTTTCTGCCGAGCCGTGCTGTGCCGGGCTGAGCGAGAAGTAGGGAGCTGGAGGATCAAGAAAAAGTGCGAGCATAGTATTGTTGTATGTGTTCGTCCTTTCACTCCCTATCATCACCATATCGTGTTATCCTCATACCACAACGTTAAATCCAATAGTGGTCGCTAACGACCTAGCAGTTGATGCGCCTAGCAGTTGATGCGACCTTAACTACTCCCCCCCCCCAAAAAAAAGAAAGGTGAAAGAGAAGACAGCATCACTCTAAGCTCGCTATGTGATACAGGTGTTGAATGGCTTTGATCATCCCAATCTTATCTGCCTGGTGGAACGTTCACGTGATCGGGGAAAAAAGCCTCCAAATGCAGCCAGACAAGCTTATCGGTTGAGCAAAACCGTATCAAAGTCTACCAGTACTTTGACTGATAACAAGATGGAAATTTACGGTATCAAGCAATGAGGAAAAGTCTACGATGTCACCCCGCCAGATCACTCATATCAGGAGGTGGGGGAATCTTGACATACCTCTGATAAGAAAATTCCACGAAGGTAAATATTTCCGCGAAGTTATACTGGTATGGCAATGCTGACAAGAGGGATTTAGCTTTTGTCAACTTATTCCTGTGCAATCTTTTGAGTGGACAGAAGTAATTCTAGATTAAATTTGCTTCATGTTTTGTCACCAGCAGAAGGCGATTGTGTGGGCAATTCACCCTCAGAAAGTTTTATCGGTTGACAAGCACTACTTGATATTATACGCGCACGTTTTCTTCAGCCCCGTATACCTACCCACTCCTTTGCTAACATGGGTTCAATTAAGAATAAATTATAGCAACGAACGTTTTAGACAAATTCGGGTAACCAGAAATCTTCGCTCCCGTGTAACAGAAACTATTTTGCATTGAGAAACGAATTTTCAAAATTTGATATAAAATACTTTTTGTCAAAATAACCTAACTCCCCACTCCTCTCGCAACTAGCAACGCGAGGGCTCAAGAAAACGTGAACGTATAATACTATTATTTTAATTTTTCTGAAGGTGTTACTAATCTGCATAATACTTGTCATATGATAGCGAGAACTCAATGTTATCAACGATAATAGCAATTATTATTGTCCTTTTTATAGAATAAGAAATGTAAAATTGTTTTAGAAATACCACTGTTAACTGAAATAAGATCTACGAAATATTTTAAAACATATGATACCCTTCCTGAATATCCTCTCACATAAACTACATAATTTTACTTATTTATCGTATAATTTTTTTAAATATTATTTTGGCGTAAGGTAATTATCCAAGATCATATCCATAGTATTGTGAAGAATTATAAGTACGTCCAAAAGCAACGTCCAAAGCAGCACTTCAGGAACAATGTTCTTTTTTGGCTTTATTACGGTCGCATAAAGTTCTTGGTTATGAGCAACTACATGGTTTGTATAAAAGATAAATAATTTTTTAATTAGTCCAGAATTACAAAATGGTAAAAAATGATATCAATGCAGGTATTACAAAAAGGGTACAAAAAATATGAACAATTCTTATTACATTGATGAATGATCACAATGTGATGGTGTAAGATGTTGATATAAACATTCAAAATACAACAAATTGTAATGGTATAATATGTTTGCTATAAACTTACCACACATTATAGCAGCAATAAACAATGTTCCTGGGGCAATTTATTTACATTTTACTATTCTTAACAATTTTTCAATTTGTATGGGGTATGTACAACTGTAAATTTAATGAGAAATTTCCTACTTAGTCTTATTGAAATGAATAAATTAAACTGGGTATCTGAGCCAAGTAACTTATTCATTATTTATTTTGATTTGGTATACACAGCATCCAACAAACTACCATCATGTATTTTAAAAATACATAACTTCAGTCTCTTGTTGCTTAATTCAGTTACTAAGCACACTTTAAAATGCAAGTAAATTTTTGTGTTTCTTTTTCAATAACATGTATGAACAGTTTGTATAATACAGAGAATTGTTTCATATGATGTCACATATTTTCAGCATGTAAATACATACATGGCTGTTTTGAAGCAGCATGTAAGGTAATTTGGTTTCTCTTATGGGAGAAAAGCACTAGAATTAGTCAAAAATATGTTTACTTTCAATATTATAAAAAAGTTTATTTAGACCCATTCAAGGGGATAAAGCTGCCATACTGCCAGCTATCTGTTGTGTCAAATATAGAGACACTGTTTTGTAATTTTTAATTTGAAGAAGAAATTAGGTTTATATAACAGAATAAGTAAATTTACATAACAAGGTTGTTCCCATGTTTTGGGACCTTTCATTTGTATGTGCTGGATTATTGTAATAAAATAAAATGTCCCAGTGTCACTGGTTATTCCACAGCAATCAAAATATTTTTTTGGAATTATTTCATCAAACACTAGGTACTAAGCAAGCGAAATTCTCAACTACACTTTATGAATGTGTAGATTATCCTCTTGACAGTAAATGACAGTATTTAAAATTCACATTGGAAGCAACATCACTGTAACACTTATTAAGCAAAAACCATCAGTGTTCACTGATATGAAGTATTCAAATAAAACAATCATTGTTCTCTATTGTATATTTTATAATGTCTTGAATGGTTGATATTCTTCACCAGATATTAATAAAGATAAACATTAATTTTGTTGTTGGGAAGCAAATACAACAATTTATGTAAAGTTCCTGACAGGCACTTTTGTTTTTCCTTTAAAACACAAACCATTCAGTAGCTCCACAAATGCTTTACATACATTTTGAATCTTATATAATGAAACATGATAAAATCATAAATAAAGTAAATGATTCTTTTAGCCTCAAATCATTACTTCCATTTCCATTTAGTTTACATTTTGACGTTTTGGAGGAAGAGTAAACGTTCAAAGAAAACATATTTACACTATTAATCAATACATAGAAGTCTAATATTCAAATGTAAAACATCACAAATATCTAGTAATTGGGTAGTTTAAGTGTACCAACCACATTCATGTTGCTATGGTTCGTATGATATTAATGAAATAAACTTAAATCCAGATGTATGTAACACTAGAATTCTAAATGATGATATACAGTGTTAATGGCAAAGGACTAATTGAAGTTTTGATGCACATACCTGATTGATGTTGAGGCTCACTGTGATGTGTGCAACAGGCAACAGTGTAAGTCAATTATTTCCACTGTGTAATTTGCTTGCAATATCCTTGTAATAAGTATAACTTGCAAATCCATCCAAAACAAAAAATGTATCATTCACTAAGCATAATTGTACCAATGCAATTGTAAATGCACTTTGTGTCGTAATAATTGTAAATACATATTGCGTTTGAAAACGATTCGAGAGACAAGCACTAAGACCATTGAGCTAATCGGCCAGTGTTGATAGTTGCTTCAAAGAGTAAAGTAAGAATACAGCTGTTTCAAAGAGTAAAAGTGATTGTCCTTGCAAGAAGTTTAATTAACACTGTGATTACCAAAGATTATATCTGGTGATTACTGTGTATAGCCCAATGATGTATACATATACCACTAGATGGCTGACTCCGCGCTTTCCCAATAGGCCGAGGTGAGGCCGTACAGGGAGCCATGTTGCACGGCAAAAGCTTCGAATGTCAAATGCAGCCCATGACGTAAATTAGACCTAGTCATTCTTTTAAGAGTCACTTTGCTGTATTGGTGAAAAAACTGGTTGAACCAGGGTTTAGGGTGGCGCGGTTCCTTTGGTTCCTTTAGTGAATCACTTACTCTCGTGAATCGTCCGCCACGGTTCACTTATGGTTCACTTCAGAAGTGGCGAAAAATTAAAGTGAGTTATCTTAAAGCCTTAAAAACTTAAGACTTTTTCGATATTTTGGTAGATTTTAAGAACAGGGTTCGGCTCCTATTGACGCGCACGATTCCGTTCCGAACGAGTCACTCGCGGCGCCGCCACAGTGTGACTTATACTCTCTGGTGTGCACACAGCCACGTGGCCAACGCACTTTCGTGTGGAATCGTGACGCTTCGCTACCCGTGTCCAAGTTGAGGACGAGGCTCGGGCCTTCGGCCCTCGCGTTAACATAAAACATCCTTGAGTCTGTCCAACGCATAATTACCAACGCATTTTATGCATTTAACATTATGCATGCAACGCATTTTATGCATTTAACCATTGTAATTCTCCATTTCACATTCGCACCACACCGCACAATGCACAATGCACGAAGTCTACAATGTTGTTGACGCAATGCACGCAATGCACAATGCAAGAAGTCTACGTTGTAGACTTTGTGGCACAATGCAAGCAGTGCTCCCTGAGTGATCCGTTCTCGTGGTCCGCGCGAGTGAACCATGCGCAAGTGAACCGTGCGCCGTTGTTTTAGTGAGCCGAACCCTGTCCTTAAAATCAGCCGATATTTTTTTTAATAAATTGCATTAACATCAAGTAGAACGCGAAAATTATTTTTTTAAAAAAAATGGACATTATCTTTTTGAAGACATAATTGTTCAACACAGAGATCTCTATTTTCAATGTTGTATACAATGTTCAGCTTTTGCAATTTTTGAAAATATAGTTCGCCGAATATAACACCAGCACATTAATTAACATAAAAGCCCGATATTGAACAGTTTTCATCCTTTCTCTGAATTCTGATTGGAGTTTTAATTATGCGCGTGAAATTAAGATACGAGGTGAGAATCAATGAATTTTCATGGAAATAATTAAAATAATTAGTTAACTAAACGAAACAAATCAGAAACTTTTAGGTGAAACTTAACGTACAAAAAAAACAAAGAAAATACCGTAGAACTTTGTTAATCCGAACTCCGAAAATCTGAAATTTCGGATAATCCGAAAACAATTCGGTGTAGAGGAAAAAATAAAATGAATATTATTGTATAAAGAAAGATTTTATAATTACTGTAGAACTGAACAACTAATTATTGAAACTCAAGTTGTTCTAGTAACTACGATGTACTAGTAAATCACATGTTCCTGTAGCAGTAATGATCACTTAGAGCAGTGATTGCCAACTGGACAAGGAATGACGTCGGAGCACTGTTTCCCCTCCGAGATAAGGCACTCGGAGAAGCGGTGCGAGCAAATGGGGGAGGGAAGGGCAGGGTTGCCATCTGTCCTCTTTTTGGACGACATGTCCTCCTTTTTTAACACTGTCCGCCTGTCCTCCCTCCTTTTTTAAACTTATATGAAATGCCCTGCTTTTTTGCCGCACCGTAACAGCTGATGACCTGCCCGAGGCAGAGTTGAATAAATCGCAGTGTACTCTTTGCTATAACAGCATATTTTTGTATGAAGTGACCACGTCTGATAGATGTTCTTGTTCTCGCTTAGTTTTCGTCATTGTTATGAAGCAGTGTCGGCAACACAGAAGAGAAAGTGTACAAGCAATGGAATCCAAACTAAAGTCATTGAAATTAAGACTGTGCCTAATGAAACACATGACACTATAAGTAATTTAATTTGTAGTTCTCTGAGAAAATTCCGACTCACTGCCAAGTGCATAGCATTCAGTGGCGACAACCCAAATGTTAATTTTGGAGGATTTTCAAGGAAACCCGGAAGAAATGTTTTTACATCTCTGAAAACTGAATTAGATAATAATCATTTGATAGGAATTGGTTGTCCTGCCCACATCCTCAACAATTGTTTGCATCATGGGTGTGACTTATTAAAATATGACATTGAAATGACTATAATAAAAATTTACAAATTCTTTTCAATATACAGTGTGCGCACTGAGACACGCAAAGAATTTTGTCAATTTGTTGAAGTGGAATATAAACAACTACTTCGACACACCATAACAAGGTGGTTATGCCTCTTCCCAGCCATAGAGAGAATATTGAGTCTATTTCCTGCCCTTAAGTAGTACTTCCATTCCCAGAAACAGATACCACAAATGATTCTTAACTTTTTTAATGATGAACTGGCTGAATCATATTTGTTTTTGGTACACTCCTTGATGTCAGTATTTCAGTAAAAAGTTGAAGACATACAAAAGAAGGAAAACTCAGTTCTGGAAGTGAGAAGATTTATCATAACAGTTCAAGAGATGCTAGGAAGTAGGTTAAATGAGAAATTTATTCCTCTAGCAATAAGAAAACGACTCTCTACTGTCAGAGAAGAAGGTTTATCGGAGATGTGTGATAAGTTTATGGATGAGGTGTTACAACTTTACACTTCCTGCGCTACATAATTAAAACAATGGACTTTGCCTCTGGATGAGTTCGATTGCTTTGAGTGGATGCTGTTTGATAAGAAGAAAGTCAATAACCTGAACTTTGAAATGAGTCTACCCAGTCTGCATTACTTACAGGAGAGAGGCATCACCATTGATGACTGTAAATTCTTTGACCAGTATCAGTGCTTGAAAGCATTTCTTTGTGGACAAAATTAAGAATATTTTGAGCAGTTGGTGCATGCGCAATGGGTGAATTTCTTTGAGAACACTCAAACATTACACTGTTTTTTCTGAACTCTTAAAGATCTGTCAGTTTTATTTTCCCATTCCCGGTTTGAATTGTAGTGTTGAAGGAGGGTTTTCTTTAGTTAATTCACAGTGGACTGATGAGAGAAATAGACTGCTTGTTGAGTCAGTAGAAGGAATCATAACTGTGAAATATAATTTGAAGCATTAAAATTGCTTGCAGTTATATAAATATATAATTTCTAAACCAGATTTAAGTTGGTATCTTTCTGCAAAGCAAAGTTAAAAAAATTTAATTAATATTATTGGAGTAAAATATCTATTGATTACAGACAATCAATTTCAATTTCACCGTAGTGCCTATTAATAAAACATTTTATTTGAAATTTATTATTATCAATAGATATTATACATTAAACATATATTATTATCAAATTAATACATTTAACAGATGGTCATAAATATAACATAAATAATATTATATATACACCTACATATTTATACAATATTAATATTATTTTTAAAGACTATTAAATGTTTGGAATTGTAGTATGTATGTTTGGAAATATGTAGTATATTGTCTATACATCGTGGACTATAAAAATGTAAATGTCCTCCTTTTTATTGAAATGTCCTCCTCTTTTTGGGAAAATGTCCTCCGCTGGGAAAAAAATGTCTGGTAACACTGGGAAGGAGGGACAGACGGCACCGAAATCTTAGCAGTAGGCCTTTGCCGATGTTTCAGGCAACATGAGAGGGAAACCATCTACACCCGTCAATATTCTTTCTGTTAGGGAAGAAAGGTATCCTTTTGTAGATACTGGAACAATGGCGAAGTGTTTAATGGTTTCGAAAGTATGTTATAAAGTCCAACCTACATATGTATTACGTTGCTTTGCCAGAGAAATCTGCGAGATTAAAATAAATTCTGAGAATTGGCATAACTCGCAATCATGAAATAAGTAAAGGAATTTGCAGATTGAAGATTATGGAAAAGATACTGAAAATTTAGAAAGAATGCATAACTTGGCGACGAAATAGGCGATTTGAATTTAGCTCAGACGCTTCATTCAGGCTTGAGGATCTTTTACATGCAAGTAAATCTACTAACATGGGACAGCCGGCTTTACTTCCCCTCCGAAGGAAGGCGTAAGAAGGATTTATTCGTCCTTAAAAAATCCACGGCTTCGATCGGTTTTGAACCCGCGAACTTGGGTACAGAAGTCCGTTATGCTAACCGCTATACCATCGCAAACCGCCTGCACCATCGCAAACCGCGCGCTGTACTAAACTGTACGCGTTCCAGCTCCACTACGACAAACACACTTTTACGTACATCATTTGACGCTCGTGTATCGATAGCCTCAGAGATTTAAGCAAAAATGGATCCTTACCTATTCAAGAAAGAAAAAAAAAGGTTTTCTTCAATAGATGTGTTTGCTTGGAAAATATTTCATCAAATCAATCAATTTGTTTCGAAACTTTTCGCATTGGATCAAAAGTTCACGTAGATTTTTGTTGTATTTTCCTAAGCGTAGTTTTGCCATGGTTAAAAGTTTTGATTTTTTAGAATAAATTATCCCTGTTATAAGTGACACTATTATGTGATACTGGCTTTTAATTGTAACGTCTGATATGGAAGCATTGTAAGATGTTGTAAAAGATCTATTAATGTAGTTTAGCAATATTATTAGCATATATTTTTTCAGGCTAACATTTTTCTTTATTAACTTCAGTTATACAAAATAATAAGTGTGATATACAAATATTTTTATTGATTAAGCTAGCCAAGAAAACAAAGAGACAACTCTTTCAGGAACACACATTCACAGTGAATCTGAGTTTATTTTTTGACAGTGTCTGAAACTCCTAAATTAACAATGACTATCTCAGGTAAAAGAAAATGTTCGAAAATTCTGAGGATAAACATTTTATCCGTTAACATTTATAACATGAAGTGCGCTAAAAGAAATGGGTATCAAATAATGTAGAAGAAACCCTTTAATGTCTTTTTTTGAAAGTCTGTTTAATTCAAGTGCTTATGATCCAATAACATGAATTTATTCTAACTTTCCCAATCTCACGTATCAGCTTGAAATTATGAAACGTTCCGACTCAGTAATTTATTCGAGACCCGTTTTTCTATTATTAGTAAAATATATTTTCTGTATTAATGTGTACATTGCATCATTCTAATAAAAACAAAACTGTTAGTATTCAAAGGTTACTAGAAACTCTTTTAGGATTAAAAGTCATCGAAACATTTTGGGAGTACTTCACGTGTAGCAGTAGATAAGAAAATAAGCAATTAATAAGAGAATAAACAAGAAAGCAACAAGAAAGACCATTCTGATAATGTGTCAATGCGTCTGTTGAAAGAAATGAACTTTCATCACAACTTCAAATGAAGACATGTAGAACATTTTGAATTGGCTGGGCTAATGGTAATTATTTTTGTTAGTTGCTCAGTTAATTAGTTAACGCTCTTTTAACGTCTCTTACAATGTTGCGTGTTATTTGCATATCTGATTCTTGTAGTTAAACAAGAATTTCCGAATATTAATGAAAGTGAGTTTGAAATTATTTTTGGTGGCAGCAGGACAGATGTCTGCGCAACTGTACACGCCGACTGCGCGCGACCTCTGCGCAGAAGGCGGCGGCGGCCAGCGCCAGCCCCGCGCACAGCAGCGCCAGGTGCGGCCGCAGGTCCTGCAGCCCCAGGGTCCGGGGTTCGTCGCTTGCCGCCTCCGACCCCGCCTCGCCATTGCGCGGAAGTGCTCCATTGCGCAGACGCCAGTACATCCCCCAAGTGCTGTTGAAGTCGTCAGCCCACTTGAGATAAAGTCCCGCCTCTCGGAACTGAATCATCTTCAGGTTAATTGCGTCAATCCACGGCCAGTTCCTGGAAATACATAAGCAGATGGAGTGTATTTCAAGATGCTCTCTGTGAAGACGTGTAGGTAGTGTGAGGAAAACAGTTGGGCTTATGTAGGTATTGGGCAAAAATTATATATTTGCTGAACTGGTATTTTTGACAGAATTGTGATGGGCAGATGCAATAGAAACTGGTTTGAGTATTACCCCCCCCCCCAAAAACCTGAGGTGACTCATGGGCAGCGTCCTGTGGTGCGATCCTCGGTTTGATTCCAGGTTGTGGCAAAAATAGAATTGTAGCTAGCCTATAAAATCGTAGATTTAGGTGTTCCGCAAGGGTCCGTTTTGGGTCCATGTAACATGTGTGTCCATGTAACATGGACTTCGTCAAGCAAGCGAGCGGCGTCACTTCGTGTTAGCGCTCGCCGCTTCTCTGGAAAACTCAATCGCTAATTCTATCCGAAAAGCGAGCACGAAGGGCAAATACCGCGCGCGATCAACGCATGGCTTGATTGATTGATCCCTCGTATGGCTTGATTGATTGATTCGTGTTTCCGGGCGCGTCCACTACTCAGGTCATTAGTCCCGTAAGTGTAGTGCGTGTTTGTTCCTCGGGAGGTGGCGATGATCTTTTTTCCCCGCTGGATGGCGAGATCTGGCGTCGACCTACCGTCGACTAGCGGGGTTTCCCCCCCAACCAGGTATCTCCCACCAGCGGGGCATCGCCCCAGCCGGGACAAACTGTAAGCTCCTGACCGGTCTCCCGGCATGTGTGGTAGTGTATGTTAGTGTAGGTGTTCGTGTAAGGTGTGATGATAGGACAAGGAAGAGGAAGGAAAGATTTATTTATTTATTTATTTATTTATTTATTCATTTATTTATTTATTTAAGTCGAGGATCGCGATGACCTTTTTCCGCGCGTAGAAAGCGTGGCGGCAGAACGGAAGATAGATGGCGCCACCGACCTAGTTGCGAGTCCGAAAACGTGGGGCTTGATCACCCGTGCTCAGGCACGAGGCTCTTGCCCCACTAGGAGATGTATGTAGGCTAAATAAGTAAATAAATGTTGTTATCGTCCTTGTTAATGTACTCATCTAGCCTCTACACTCATATGAAACTGAATTATAGGTATAATATTAATGAGATAAAAACAATCGAAAGAATACCTAATTTCACATAGAGCACAATGTTTCAGTAATTAGGATATTCTGTGTTCTATGGTACATACTTTCCAATGCTACTATTGCTCACTTGAATTATTAATGCCTCGAAGCGTTCCAGATGACTTCATTTTTTTTGTTATTTAAGGTCGCATCAACTACTTCGGTCATTAGCGACCACTATTGGATGTAACGTTATGACATGATGACACGATATGGTGATGAAAGTGGGTGAAAGGACGAACACATACAACCATACCCGAGGCCGGACTCGAACCCGCGACCCCACGGTCCAAGACCACTACGGCACTACTGCCTTAGCGATCTCGGCCACGGGGCCGGCACCTAATTTTTGTACTTATTACATTTGTGTACTTAAGGTCCGATTAAATTAAGAAGGTGATTGACATTTGTGAGTGGAGGGGAGCGACGTTGCCATGTCGCAAACCACTGAGCACGTGTTTACGGGACACGAAAACAAACACTTCAAAAATACGTGTAAAAGTGTAAAAAAATACGACAAAAGCCTAACCTCAACGCAACTCATCACAACACAGTACACATTGCGCGCGCAGCACAGGCAGAAACGCGGGCGGCGCGGCGGCAGGGAAGTCGCTGTGCGATGCTCAAATGTTCCCCGTGTTCGGCAGTGGCAACTGAGCGACCTGACACGTCACGTTTTGTCTCTCTGGTTGGCAGCTGCCATGGAAACGGGAGAGGCGTCCTGACGTCACACAGAACTGTCAATCACCTTCTTAATTGAATCGGACCTTACATACTTATAAATCTCCGACGATCAAGTTCACTTACCACGTCGTGGTCATGTACGTCCATTCGGGCATCACAGCATCGATGACTTTAAACGACATTGCATTTCGATTCTTTTTCGAAACTGTCAAGTAATACCAATTTTTATCGACTGTAATAAAAGCATATCCACTTTCACCGACAGTTGATAAAAAGACTTCAGAATTGTTAACGAATTTGAAATTGAGATTTAAAACAGGTTTGAATGGTAAATCCGTACAGGCACTGGCGTTCTGTGAACAGATCTTTTTGAATCTTTCTAAAAATGGTTGATATTCTCTCAATGCTAAAACTGGCATTCCACTTGCAATCAATTGCTCGATGGTATTAATGTTCGAGTAAAACTGAGGTTTCATAATCAAATCGAAGAGTCGACCCTAGAAAAGAACATCAGCTCATTATGAAACATGAAAGATATAATTTATCCGTAAAGCAACAGTTTCACACACGTGTGAATTTATAATACTTAACGATATGCTGTCATATTTAACAATTCATTACTTTTTCGGGACTAAAAATGTAGTCTTATATCTGCACATTTCAATATACATTAGATAAATATTTGAAGACGACACTTCTTGCCTTAGTGCAATGAAACTTTCCCATTTTACTTCAATTACAGCCGACTTCGGTTATAGTGAACTTGGGTATAATGAAATCTCGGTTATAGTGAACTTAAGTCACTGGTCCCGTTTCACTTACACTGCAAATAAGCATAAGGAAATTCGGTTGTAGTGAACACTGAAACTCGGCTATAGTGAACGAAGGAAATAAGTACTGGAAATAATTCCCTCCTCTGTGCCACAAATTCCGGCATTAGGCAGCATTGAAAAAATATCGTCGCCAAAGGTCACAAGCGAAGAAGTCTCCCCTGTGGTAGAGGTAGCGAACCCGGAATGATTCATTATACTGCGATTTTTCTAAGAGCGACCCTCAAGGCCACTCAAATCCCATCTTCGCGATGGAATATGTCACGGCATTTCGCGTGTTTCTCAGTCGTTCCGCTAGATTTCGCACGATCGCGACCGTATGAAGCAGTGCTTGCGATCATGCGACTTCTACCGGCAAGACCGAGAAAAGACGCGAAATGCTGTGACATATTCCATCGCGAAGATGGGATTTGAGTGGCCTTGAGGGTCGCTCTTAGAAAAATCGCAGTATAAGCGACCAGCCTCATAAGCCGCTAGCGCCATGCTGCTACCGCAAGGATCTCGTATGTTAATAGTGCAGTAAAAGGGCCTTCGGAGAGTGGGACTATGTTACAACAGTGCAAGAGGCATTGAAAGGTGTCAAGACTGCATTACGATACTTAGACACAGAGGACAATGCAAAATCAAGTAGGGGAGAAAGCACGAACTCGAGAAGAATTTGGAGAAATTACAAATGAAAAATGAAGAAAGCAAATAATTACAAATAATTGATTTTTTAAGGTCAAATAAATATATTCAAATTTCTAGTTCGTGCTGTTAATGAGTTTGGCTGTATCTCTATATTAATAAAACTAGTGATACAACAGGATATACTTTCCCGCGTTATTGGAAACAGATTCTTAGTACTGAAATATTGCACTTTATGCGCTACTAACACCTTAGCTATTATTTGAAAATGTCCAATTCAACCAACAAGCGAACAACTTACTGTTTCCATCGTAGTGTTGTCAGAACTGTGTGAATTCTACTACTGCACATAAATACAATACAAATGCTTTGTAAATCTGTATTGGAAAAAGAAGCCTCATACCCTGGACGATGTAGAAATGCAATCCATTGCATGTTTTTGATGAGCATATTTCATGAAGAAAAACAATTTTAACTGCACAATTGTAGTTGTAGAAAGACGCCAAATTTTTTTAAAATTTTTTAAAATTTTTGGAAAATTAGACATTTTAACGAACATGAATCCCGCACCATTCACTTAAGCTTCCTTTATGCTATCTCGGGTCGCAATTTAATCAAAAAACGTAGTGCGGTTTTAAAAAAAATGGTTTAAAGAAAATAAAAAAAATATTTATGTTTGACACAATTTGTCGAAAAAAATACTTGTCTGTAAAAATTGAATATTACCTTATTTAAAGACTTGTTTTTTTATGAACACATTTCATTAAGAACAAAAATTGTATCTTCATAATTGTAGTTGTAGGAAGGTGCCGAAAAAATTTTGAATTTTTTCAATTTTAGAAAAATTACTTTTCAACCAACATGAGACCTACCCCATTCTCTTAAATGACCCTCAGACTATCCAACAACAAAATTTAGTCAAAATTGTTGGCACTATTTTTTTTTGAAAATTTTGAAAGTGTCCCAGGGGTTTCATATAAAGTACCCTCCAAAATTAAAATATCGCTTTCAAATTCAAGGGATCGCGAGAATGTTTAGATTGATCGAGGAGTATCAATTTTGGAGAAAATCGGCTGAACGGTTTAATCACTAGCATTGTTCACAGGCAGGCAGACGGACGAACGGACGGACGTTTAGCTTTCAATTGGCTTTTCGGTATCAAAGACCCACAAAATAGGGATTCTGACTGCACCACATGTTAGATTTTTTTCTTAATTTAGCAACTGGATTTATCCACTTTTTCGTTACCAGGGCCCTGTAATAATAGTTTTTCTGCCGGAAATCCGCCGTTTTTTCGCGCAGCATTACATAACTTTCTCTATACGTACGTACGGGAAAGTAATTAATCATTGCGGAGAAATTATATTTAAATTTGACATCATCGGATGTAGTGCACCAAAAATGTTAGTCTCCAGAAGTTCACTATTACCGGAGTCGACTGTCCATCATAGTTCTGGGAAAGCCAATGCAGCCAATGTTTCTTGGGTGGAGGTCTGTGTCCTCACCTGGTAGGCGGCGGCGACGACGACGGCGGAGGCGAGCAGCGCGGCGGCCAGCTGCAGGCGCTGCGGCGTGGCGCGCACCCTGTCCTGCGGGGCGCCCCCGCACGAGGAGAAGGCGCGCAGCGCGGCGGCGGCGCTGGCGGCCAGCGACTCGCCCGCCACCACGCGCCACGCCAGCGCGTACGCCACCGCCGTCCCCAGCAGCGCCAGCCAAATGCGACGAGAGAACACGCGCAGCGGCAGCGACCACGCCGGCAGCTTCGCAGGCGGAGGCACGACCGCTATTGTCCTTCCTTGTGACTGTGACGCCTCTACGAAGCCACACGAAAACATCTGTCCAACGTCCGGAAACATCATGTTAACTGTGAAGTCTGCGCGATGAAATAGTACATCAAGGATTTTATTGGTATTACTCGTAGGTGAATTTTGCGAACGTTGTCCCTGAAATAAATATTTCAAGAAAAATTGAACAAATCCGAATGACGCGGAATGTCGTATTTACATAATGTCTAAATATTATTTAAATGCAACATTATTATGTAATCCAATATTATGTAAATAATATATAAAAATAGGTATACTTATTGTATGTGAAAATATCATAGAAGTAAATAGTAAAGTAAATTTCACATCAATTTGGTTCATAAATAACATTATCTAATCGTTTTTATTTACTTATAACTGTAATTATACTTGCTTTATTTATTCATTATAAAGTAACCGATTATTGATAATGACAATCATAAATCATCTTTGATGTCTCTCAGCATTAAACTTTAGGCTGATCAGATGATCGTTTATCAGAAAGACTACTCACATTCCATCTTGATGCGCTATTTTCGAGTTTTGAAAAAAAACTCATGTGAAGTCGAACTTGTAGTTCCCTCTCCATGAGGTACTCTGGGCCTACGATGCGCATAGTGATTCCTTCTACACGCGCAAGGGTGATTTTCGTCATGGCACTTTCTGGGCGTACGGAGAACACGGCGGCGCCTCCGAGGTCCTGGAGCGAGTTGCCACCAGCGCCTTGGCCTCGCGCGCGCCACGCCTCACTGCGCTCCTCACACTGGGTGAGCCACTCCCCGCTCCCCCCAACGACATCGACGGCCAGCGCCCACCACCGCCCCTCCCCCACCCGTTCGCGCAGCAGCAGCCCGCGGAAGCCTTGGTGGCGCTGCCATAGCGCGGCCAGCACGCGCCGCCCCGCACGCAGCTGCGCCCCAGCCACGCCCCCCTCCGCGCGCCCGGCCTCGCGCACGCGCCCCCCGCCGCTCCTTTGTTCCTGCTGCGAACCCCGCTCGCCCTCCAGGTCTTCCTCAAGGAGCTTCTTCACACGCCTCCCGCCGCTCGTTTGTTCCTGCTGCGAACCCCGCTCGCCCTCCAGGTCTTCCTCAAGGAGCTTCTTCACACGCCTCCCGCCGCTCGTTTGTTCCTGCTGCGAACCCCGCTCGCCCTCCAGGTCTTCCTCAAGGAGCTTCTTCACACGCCTCCCGCCGCTCGTTTGTTCTTGCTGCGAACCCCTCTCGCCCTCCAGGTCTTCCTCAAGGAGCTTCTTCACACGCCTCCCGCCGCTCGTTTGTTCCTGCTGCGAACCCCCCTCGCCCTCCAGGTCTTCCTCAAGGAGCTTCTTCACACGCCTCCCGCCGCTCGTTTGTTCCTTCTGCGAACCCCCCTCGCCCTCCAGGTCTTCCTCAAGGAGCTTCTTCACACGCCTCCCGCCGCTCGTTTGTTCCTGCTGCGAACCCCGCTCGCCCTCCAGGTCTTCCTCAAGGAGCTTCTTCACACGCCTCCCGCCGCTCGTTTGTTCCTGCTGCGAACCCCCCTCGCCCTCCAGGTCTTCCTCAAGGAGCTTCTTCACACGCCTCCCGCCGCTCGTTTGTTCCTGCTGCGAACCCCGCTCGCCCTCCAGGTCTTCCTCAAGGAGCTTCTTCACACGCCTCCCGCCGCTCGTTTGTTCCTGCTGCGAACCCCGCTCGCCCTCCAGGTCTTCCTCAAGGAGCTTCTTCACACGCCTCCCGCCGATCGTTTGTTCCTGCTGCGAACCCCGCTCGCCCTCCAGGTCTTCCTCAAGGAGCTTCTTCACACGCCTCCCGCCGCTCGTTTGTTCCTGCTGCGAACCCCCCTCGCCCTCCAGGTCTTCCTCAAGGAGCTTCTTCACACGCCTCCCGCCGCTCGTTTGTTCCTGCTGCGAACCCCGCTCGCCCTCCAGGTCTTCCTCAAGGAGCTTCTTCACACGCCTCCCGCCGCTCGTTGTTCCTTCTGCGAACCCCCCTCGCCCTCCAGGTCTTCCTCAAGGAGCTTCTTCACACGCCTCCCGCCGCTCGTTTGTTCCTGCTGCGAACCCCGCTCGCCCTCCAGGTCTTCCTCAAGGAGCTTCTTCACACGCCTCACGCCGCTCGTTTGTTCCTGCTGCGAACCCCGCTCGCCCTCCAGGCCTTCCTCAGGGAGCTTCTGCAAATTCCACTCGTCCTCAAGGTCTTCCTTAGGGAAATTCTGTGATATCCAGTCATGCTGCAAATGATCATTGACATAAAGTGCTTCACGAACAAAAGTCTCTGGTCGCTCATTGCTCTCCATCTGAAGTTGAGAATGAAGGTTTTTTACAAGGGGTGTTGGAGATGACAAGTGTCCTTTCTCTTTCCGTTCAAACATCTGATCTGTTCTGAAGCGGCTATGAGATTCCATCTTGTCTTCCAAGATTCTATTCTCCCTCCGCGTTGTCTGTGAATTGCCGCGGGTTTTATTTCCTCTCTCAAGGTTTCTCCTCTCTAATGGTTGGTCTTCTCGCGCGTAATTCAGAATTTGTTTCGGTTTCTTTACGATTTTCACTCTTCCATTTCCACGAAGACGATGCTCAGTTCTATCTTGCTTGACAGCATTGCTTTGTAAACGTCGTTGGCCTTCTTGGCTCTCTCTTTTGCATTTGCCACTTTGCTCCCTGGTCCCAATTGCTAGAACGACTGGTGCCGAAGAACTTAATTGAAGATTTCTATGCGAGATGGCGCCGTTTGTTAATACCTGTAAAATAAAATTTTTGTGTTTTAAGAGGGTTGGCTAGAAGTCATGGCAACGACGAAGGTAAGTCAATAAGTATCTGCAATCAATTTTTATAATTTATTATAGAAAGAATACACAGTTTTTATTGACATTAATTTTTAACATAGTCACCCTTCTTTTCAATGTACTTGGTCCACCGTTGCACAAAATGTCCAATACCTTCTGAAAAAGAGTTAATAATTGTGCAACAAGGCACGTATGTACCTTCTTTGTACTGTTGGAGCAGAATCGACGGATCAAACAGATGGTAATCCGATAGGGCGAAATTGGGACTGTGCACAGGATGTTTCAACACACGATACTCACACGATTGCGCTTCTGCTCTTCACTGAGTTGTTTTAGAACCCATATGCAGAAGGACGGTCAATGTGCGTATGGTTTGCCATTCCATCAATAGTCACTCGTCTGTTATTTAGGATCGAGGCACGTAATTGTTCAATATTGGGATCAGTTGCAGCTGTAACTTCCTTCCTCTTCAGTTGCAGCTGTTCTTTTCCTTTTTATTGATGCTCGTTAGACGACTTTTAAACTGTTATGGTAACTGGCAAACACTTCTCTGTGGCAAAACCTTGTGCCCGTATTCTTGAAAACCTGCTATAGATTTCATTCCCTGATTCACCTTCAAACCATAAAATACGGATTGCGGAACGCTCTTATTCTTTGGTTCAAGCATAAAGTGCTGTAGCCATATTTACACTACAACGCGCAAAACAGACTGATCAGATAATGCTGAAACCTACAGGCAAAGACAACGGTCCCATCTAGTTGTTAGGCAACACACGAGACAATTAGAGCAAAATTTCAGATACTTATTGAATTGAATTACCTTCATATTTTTTCTCTAAAAAAAAGTATTTTTGAATCACACAATTTCATTTGTAGAGTGAAAGAATTGCTGCAGTAGGGTGTGTTCATATCAACAAATGTCTCTTTGCGTTAGCACAGAGAGAGAGAGACGTGAAATTAGTTTTCCGACTACTGCCGTGCAATATACGAGGCCTGTCTAAAAAGTATCCGACCTTTGGCCAGAAAAAATATTTCGAATACTTGTCAGATTTGGGACCCTAATCCCCTTCAAAGTAGGCCCCTTGTGCTTCCACACACATAGACCACCGATCCTTCCACTGCTGGAAACACCTCTGGAAGTCTTCTCTTGGAATGGTGTTCAGCTCCGTCGTCGCGTTTCGCATTATTTCTTCTCTACTCTCAAAACGGGATCCTTTCAGTGACATCTTCAATTTTGGAAACAACCTGAGAAGCTAAGAAAGTGTGGATCAATTGGGATGAATGTGCAGGAGCGTTGTCATGATGCAAATGCCAGTTTTTCGCCGTCCACATGTCTGGTCTTTTGCGCCGAATTGCGTCACGAAGTCGCCGGAGAACATCTTCCGCACTGTCAATCGGCGATCTGCCATCACCAAATTTCGCACCCTTTCAACAACAGCTGCATTGCGAGCAGTTTGGGGCCTGGCGCCACTCTGCTCACTCTCGGCTGATGTGCGGCCATCTTTGAATCGGTTGAACCACCGCTTACTTGTGTTACACCCATTACATCTTCTCCGAACACCTGCTGAATCTTACGAATTGTTTGGCTTTGAGAATCACCTAGCTTTTGACAGAATTTGATGCAGTATTTCGTTTCGTCAGTCATCTTGTTTCAATTCGTTCAGTCATCTTGCGAGAAAACTAAATCCGACGAACACTACGAACAGCACCTTACTTAGCGACCACCAGCCAGCCAGCGACTGGCACAAGCAAACGCGGTGAAAAAATTCAAGCATGCGCATTAAACTGCGATTTTTATAGGAAGAGCTCTCAAGATAACTCAAATCCCATCTTCGCGATGGAATATGTCACGGCATTTCGTATCATTCACAGTCGTTCCGCTAGATTTCGCACGATCGCGACCATATGAAGCAGTGCTTGCTATCATGCGACTTCTACCGGCAAGACCGAGAAAAGACGCGAAATGCCGTGACATATTCCATCGCGAAGATGGATTTGAGTTATCTTGAGAGCTCTTCCTAGAAAAATCGCAAGTATAAGGATCGTCCTTCCATCGTGCACAGTGGCGCCGCCTTAGAATCACTACTTTGCGCGGAAAACATTAAGGTCGGATACTTTTTAGACAGGCCTCGTATCAATTTAATCCGTTTCGAGGGACGCTCATACATCAGCATAGACGTTCTCCATAATGGAAATGCCCGAGAATGTCACAGACAATTGGTGAAGAGAATAATGCCCTTGCTTACGGAACAATCGCGAGGTAGGCAGGATAATTTCTGCAAGGACGTGTACGATCCAGTGATCAGTGACGATACGTGAGCGTATGGACCGACATGGCAAGTGCTGTTATCGAGCATCTGCTTAATCGAGCCTTTATCAGTAGAAGGGTATGTAATGCTTTTGGGATGTTATGAGCTCGTGTATGCTAAGTGCTTTCGAACATGAAATCAGTACTGTCATTTCAAATACCTAAATAAATATGCGAAATAAAATTTTAGTACGTCGTTAAATGTCCGTACACTTAGTTTCTGCATTGTCCTTTCATGTGTATATTTCTCATTTTTCCAGGCGTGCTCGTATGCCCACAAAAAATACTTGCCATGACTTATGCCCCGACCTTTGTAATCAAACAATTTCTGACATCTTCTCAACTTCCTATTTCTTCCCTAACAATTTCTCTAATACCGCTACAGCTTTTTTCAGTTTCGTGCAACATCGAGTTTCCTGCAATACCGGGCCCTTTTTACTTTCCCGTACGTATATACGGAGTAATATACGGGAAAGTTATGTAATGTTGCGGAAAATCGATTTCGAGATTTTAACGGAAATTCACTTTTTGGGGTCCCCTGATACCAAAAAAGTGTTGGTTTTTTTCAAAACATCCGTCCGTCCATCTGTCCGTCTGCCCGTTAGTCCGTCTGTCAGCCCGTCAGTCTGTGAACAACACTAGCGCCTAAACCGTACGTGCGATTTCTTCCAAAATGAATATTCCCCGGTCGATCTGCATCCACGCGATACGTCATGATTTTGAAAAATTTTCTTCAAAATTTGGGGATTCTTTACAAAAATCCCCCTGTCATTTTCAAAATTTTCTCAAAAAGGCTCCATATTTTTTCTTTAAATTCCTTGTAAGAATAGAGTAAATACACTTATTAAGGTGGAAAAGGTCTCATTTTCACGGTTAAGTTTGAATTTTTGAAAATTGCAAAACTTTGAAATTTTTTCAGCGTCTTCTTAGAACTACAAAGTTGAAGATAGAGTTTTTTTCTTCAAGTAAATTTTGTTCTCCAAAGTGAGGGTGTTTCATTAACGTCATGTACATTTTTTTGAAAATTTTTGTAGTTTTTACGCAACATTGCATACAATATTTGAAATTTTTAAAAAATTACGCCATATTGCTCTATTCGTTTGTTTTTTCAAAAATTACAAAAATGTAATTTTTTGACTTTTCTCTCACGTCGTTAATATTTACATTAGCGGCGATTTTTTCACATTATTCTATTAATGAGTACATGTGCTTTAAATAATGTAAAATAAGGTTTCTCGAATACTGAATAGTTTTCTGTGAAAACTAGCTCAAAATTCCGTATTTTCAGAAACGCTCAAATGCCATTTTCACAAAAACGGCTTCAATTTTGTGTTCAAAGTTTTCGAATGGATACTGCTAATTGCACTATTTAACATGGTCTAAAGTTCATTTTTGGGAATTTTTTGTTTTTACAAAAATTACACAAATGTACTCTCATACTGTTAAAATGCTCATTTACAGCAATTTGTAAACACTAATGAATTTGTGAGTGTAAGTGATTCAAATAACTTCAAATGAAGTTTTTCGAAAACTCAAAAATTTTCTGTGAAAAAAGCTTTCAAATTTCGCATTTACAGTAGCGCTTAAACGCCATTTTCTTGAAAACAGCTCCACATTTTTTAACGAAAATTGCCATTTAGGACAAGGTTTAACTGTTTTTTTAATATTCTTAAAATAATATTTTCATTCACTATTAGGAAACCGAAAAATTAAAAAATATCAAAAAAATATAGTTTAGGTGGCGATAGAAGGCAGCTGTCAAGAGTATTAGCAAGTCCGAATAGCTAGCCGAGACCAAATGAAACAGAAAACTAATACGGGAAAGTCTGTGCCATTCTGTAGCACCACTAGTTCGTTACTAGGGCGCGGCAATGATTCTTTCTGCCGAAATTCGCCGTTTTTTTCGTCCAGCATCACATAACTTTCACTATTCTATGTATATTAGTCGGTATATACGTATGTATACGGAAAAGTAAAGAATTACACTTTCAGAAGTAATATGAACAATGTTAAATTAGAAGTTCTAAAATAATTTACAGAAGTCATATACTATCTATATTTGTCTCAATCCACTATAATTCTCTAATTTTATGTTACAACGAGTCAAATCAAGCTACTCAAACACTACGTTACTCTGAAGGAAATGCTATTCTGAAAGAACAAAGGAAGGTACTTTAACCCGGGAGTGCTAACAATAGAACTGTGAGATCGAAGCCACATTGTGCGATGCATTAGCCGTCTGATATTTCATCTATTCTCCTTCATTGTACTTTTCTGAGAACGCCTGGCCTTCTACCTTCATCCTTTCGATGAATCATTTCCCTTGAGCATGTTGAAACTTGATCGCTGCGCTGCGCGATATGTGTCAGATACGATACATGCACTGGCGTAAGGGCATTGTAAGCTCCTCTAGCGTAAGCGGTGCGTCTCAAGGCGTTTCAGCTGTGTCTAGGACAAGTGCCTGTTCAGAAAATGTAGTCATTTGTATTATCGATCGAGTGTCGCAATTTCTTCTCAAAGAGAAAGATGTGCCGGAGACGCGTGTTGGAAAACGAGAAAAATGCGAACCTTGCGAAACGGAATAAAGACAAAGAGTTTCTAGATATTTTTGTGAAAAGTGTAAAATATATATTTGTTTATAATACGCCAAAATCATTTATGGAAGTTGTATTTAATATTATTTAATAAGATAATAAGATGTTTAATGATTTTGGCGTGTACTTTGTCAATTTTTACCTTCTCTCCAAAAGTGTTCAGACAAGGTTTCTGCAGTGTAGGATTCATTAATAATTGCATTGGGGGACATGTACAAACTAAATAAAAAACGTATTTAAGTTAATAGTGCTTCAGATCATTCTCATTCACAAGAAGTTGCAGCTGAATCTGAGGGTTAAGGTCGAATTTATAAAATAGAACAAAGATTGCTCTTCTTCTGAACTTTCAGTATTAAGAATCGATATAATACCGTTCTCTGTTATAAATATATTTCTCAGATAATCGTATTGGGAGTGTAGCTTGATTACGTGTTCTAACGGTTCATGCTGTTCTAAGTTACACAGCTCCAGTTCCCCTTTTCTGTAATTTTGTGCAGTATATCATTACACCTTAAGACAACTGTGTTAATTAGTGAAATTAGCGCCAAGAATTACAGAGATATTACCCGGAAGACGGTATGGAAGGGTATGGGTGAAGATAGATTAGGAATAAGGATTAGGAATAAATAATAAGTAATGGAGCTAAAGCTTATAGGATAGAGCTGGATGTTAAGATGCTGGTTTGAAAACACAATTAGTACTTGAAGACTTGGAAGTTTGGAGAAACCTTAGAGAAGGTTCTCCAGCAAAATATAATCGTTTTTACTTTCCCGTATACGTACGTATACACGGAGTGATATACGTAGTATAGGGAAAGTTATGTAATGCTGCGCGAAAAAAATGGCCAATTTTCGGCGGAAAAAAATTAATTGCCGGGCCGTGAAAACGAATAAGTGGATAAAACCAGTTGCTAAATTAAGAAAAAAAATCCCCTAACACGTGGTGTGGTCAAAATCCATGATTTGTTGCTTCTTTATACATAAAAATCGATTGACGGCATTCCGTCCGTCTGTCCGTCTGTGGTCAACGCTAGCGCCTAAACCGTTCAGTCGATTTTCTTCAAAATTGATATTCCCCAGTCGATCTGATTTTAGTCGAAGCTTTGTGATTTTGAAAAAGATTCTTTAAAATTTGGGGGTACTTTATATGAAGCCCCCCGGGGATTCTCAACATTTTCTCAAAAACGGCTCCAAATTTTTTCTTTAAATTTCTTGTATGAATAGAGGAAAATACACTTTTTAACATGGCATAGGTCCGATTTTCACGTACAGCTCTGAATTTTCGAAAATTGTGAAAGTTTGAATTTTTTTTCGGCTTCTTTCTCCAACTACAAAATTGAAGATAGAGATTTTTTCTTCAAATAAAATTTGTTCTGCATATTGAGTTCTTTAATAAAGGTCATGTAAATGTTTTTCACAATTTTGGTAGTTTTCGTGCAATATTGCGGGCAATATGTGCCATTTTTAAAAATTACAAAAACAAAATTTTCTCAAAAACGGCTCCAAATTTTTTCTTTAAACTTTTGGTAGGGATAGTGGTAAATGTACTCTATCAATGACATAAAAGCCATTTTGGTCTATCGGTTGGTGTTTTCAAAAATTACCAAAATGTAAATTTTTTTACTTGTCTCTCACGTCGTTAATATTTACATTATCGGCGATTTTTTTACATTATTATATTTACGAGTATATATGCTTTAAATAATGTCAAGTAAAGTTTCTCGAAAACACTACCGTTTTCTGTGAAAAGTAGCTCAAATTTCGGCATTTTCAGAAATGCTCAAACGTCATTTTCTCGTATATGGCAGCAATTTGTTTCTTGAAACTTTTGTAACGGATAGTGTTAATTACACTCATTAGTATAGCGTGAAGTTTATTTTGAGTTTTTTTTCAAAAATTATATAAATGTAAATTTTTTGAAAGATCTCTCACATCTTTAATATGCACATTATCCGCAATTTGTAAAGATGATTATATTTGTGAGTGTAAGTGCTTCAAATAACTTCAAATAAAGTATTTTGAAAACTCAAAAATTTTCTGTGAAAATGAGCTTCAAATTTCGCATTTTTAGTAGTGCTAAAACGCCATTTTCTCTTAAACGGCACATAATTTTTAAAAGAAAATTGCCATTTACGGCTAGGTTTTTGTGTTCTTTAATATCCTAAAATTAATGTTTCTGTTCTACCAATAGGAAACCGAAAAATTAAGAAAATGACAAAAAAAATGTACTTTTGACGATGATAGATGGTAGCTGGCAAGAAAGAGAATGTGGCAATTCCGAATATTGACAAATAAATAAATAAAATAAATACGGTCATGCTTAATTTTTTCAAAATACGAGTAGTTTTTCTTTAATTTTGTGACAAACGTAATAGGCCGCTGTAAATTTTCTGCGCTTCGGACAGCTGGATGCGTCGTAAATTAGAATGTGCAATTTTGTATATTATTTCTTTCTTCGTTTCTTACATTCGAACTTTGTTATAGACTTACACATTAATATTTTAGAAATTGTTTATTTTGAAATATTTGAAATAAGTAAAAAGAATTAATAGCTCTCAGAATAGCAACAATGCAGGGTCTGCAACATTGGAATTCACTTTGCGCTCGCGAATATCTGTGAATTAGTGTCATTGTTGTGACCTAATGGAGCTGTATGAAAAGGAGTTATAATTGTCTAATTTATGTTGATATTTGCAGGCAAATATTTAGTTTTGCACCAAATGCTGTACCATTTGTAGTGAGTAGAGAATTTGTTGCATGGTTTTAAAATACTCTTCCTAATCATGGCCCAATGGAAGGCATTTCTATATTTTCCAGGGTATCAGCTTCTTTTTCCAATACAGGGTTACAAAAACTTTTGCATTCTATTTTTGTGAAGTTGTAGAATTCACATAGTTCTGACAACACTGCAATGGAAATAGTGAGTCCAAGCGAAGATGTTAGTAGCGCATAAAGTGCAATATTACAGTACTACTTAGCTGTTTCCTCTAATACGGGAAAGTAAGTGCTGTTGTAGCACCACTAGTTTTATAAGAAGGAAGAAGATATCCAGGGTAGCAGGGAATGTAGCATTTGCTGATTGATCCTAGTTACAAAAATTCGCGAATAATATATTTTCTTATGTTTCAACTTAAAGTGTTCGTTCAATGTGTGGCACAGCTGCAGCTGGCATTCAAACTATCGCGATTCACTTGTGCATACGCTTTTGCGGGAACATTGAACATGCAGTAAATTTCTAACAATACATTTTCTTGTACAAAAGTTACCACCGGTTTAAGTATAAAATAAATAATTTGTACTACTTGAGTTGACGTTTTAAGTTCACGGTGTCATAAACTTTGGTTTTCGACTTGAAACCTTGAGTAAAAATTGGGAGAAGAAAAAGAGCGCCAGTATCCCCGTTTTCTCGTCCCAGCGTTTTTTCGCTTCTGAAGACAAGGCCAGAAAAAAAAACTGCCGTAATCGATTGCCATCCCGCGGTTTTGTATTTTTTATAACGCAATGAAGCACTCTTACTGAGGAATTTTCGAAGAGACTGACGTAGAAAATTGCCCATGCCCTACTGAACGTGTGCTTCACCTTCCTGAAGTGGTCATAGACGGCGTCCTTGGTGTGTAGGAGCAGGAAGGCGAGGAGGTGTTGGTGGCGGTGTGCCGCTAGCACGTAGCCGCCCTGCCTCTCCAGCCACGCGGGCGCCTTGACTTGCTTCAAAAGTGATGGAGACGGGCGCCACAGCAGCAGCGGCGCCGCGGCGCGGCTTGGCAGGGCGCGTAGCCAGCGCGGGCCGTCGCCCAGGTCCACCACGCCCACCGCCCGGCCCCCGCCCAGCGCCCACCTGCACGCCCGCCAAGGGCGGCCCCGCCCCCGCCCCCGCCCACGGCACACACAGGCCCCCCCCTCCACCCCCGCCCACGCCCCCACAGCGCCACCGTCAGCGCCAGCCCCAGGGCTCGAAGCCCCGCCCCCGCGCCCCGCCGCCTTCCCATCACTCTCTCGCGATGCGCTTCCATTGCTAGAGCTCGTCCTATTGCAACACGGCTCCCTCTTCGCACTGCCCCTCGACACACCATCCTCCTGCTCAGCATTTATTTTCCACTGCCGCGGAACGAATGTCACCCGCGACACGTTATGTTACGTCTTTTGGCGTCGCCTGTCGGAGTCATTTAACGGAGTTTTAGTCATTTAATCATTAGCAGAGTTTTCCTTTGGTCTTCTTCCCTTCTCTCTCTCTCTCTCTCTCTCTCTCTCTCTCTATATATATATATATATATATATAATATATATATATATATATATAAAACTGGATGTTGGTGTATATAATAATCTCACCCAGATGTTTATGCGCTGTTAAATCTGTTGTAACTTCATTACATGGCGCTGTAGAACAAAACTAAATATCAAACGCAACCCGCAACCCATTCGGCATCATTTTTGAAATTATATCGTTAAATAACTCCTAAACGAGGAGTTCTAGGGCCTTACAAACGAAAATTTTGAGGCCAAAACGGCTCGAGGAAAGCATTTATCACACCGTAATCTACAGGATTAGCATTTTTTGAACATTCTATTACATTTTGCTGGTGCGGCGCTTTCCGATATTACCTCAACTGCTCAGAGACGTGCAGAATCTTGAAGGAAAATGTGAATGAGAGGAACAGAAGAGCGGCAGAAGACAGAGTCACACAGAGATAGGGTGAGGGAGGTGTGACAGTGAGAAGGGTGATGGGAGGAGAAAGAGGGAGATGAAGGGCAGAACGACGTCCGTCGCGTTTTCTTAGTATAACGTAAGCGAAGAAAGTGGAACAATGGTATAAGGAAGAGGACCAGTTAAAAAATTAGAAGCGGGAATTTGAAAAGGGAAAGGAAAGGAAAGAAAGATTTTGTAGTAAGGCACACAAATGGTACGATGTGAATCGCACAGAGAAAATTGAAAATTAAGGAGTTAAGCGAAACATGGAGAATAGGATGGATCATTGAATACAGACGAGAGAAAAAAATATAGTAGGAACACGAAGGAAGAAAATAGGAAATGGAAGTGGGAGGTTCAAGGGACAAAAGGAAAGGAGCAGTTTGGAAGGTCCTTAAAACACGACAGAAGAAAACACGAGTAAATAGGGGTAAAAGGAAAGAGTGAAGGAATTGTAAAGGATTATTGGGAGAGATAAAGTAGTAGCACTACAGCACACACATTTTCACTTTATTTCTAACTCTTGAAATTGTCGAAAATACAGAGAGTTCAACAAAACCACCTACATGTTTTTACATCATTTTCTTAAGCCTTCTTTGTTTCCGTAGCATAATGTTTATAGAAAACATTGAAGACTTTTTGAGATTTTTTATAAATTGCGATAACTTCAAGCAAAAATTTCGTTTTGCAGTTTTGAATAATTGTAATTCTCTTATTTCAATACATATTTAAACAACATACTTTGTCAGAAAAATCTCAATCTTCATTGTCGGAGGTGTTCCAAGAGGGTTTGGGAGTGAGAGGGTGGAGAAGAAGGGCAAAAGAGAGAAGTGATTGGGAATTGATCGTTCGAGACGCCAAGCATAACTCAAAGGGGCGTAGTGTAGCAGAAGAAGAAGAAGAAAAATGGATGGATGACGTAGGAAAAGCAATTTGGATATACTGCGATGAATTAGGAATTACAATTCTGAATAAGTTTTTTTAGCAAGGTATTGAAAAGAGATTTTGAATACTCCAGAAAATGTAGAGAGAGGAGATAATAGACTCAATTTATACGAAACGCAAGAAAGTCTGTCCAGACGATTATAGAAGTATAACCTAGATATTGTCTATATCGGATGTTCCATTAAAATTAGCTTTGGAAATATCTCGAAAAGTGCGCATCGGATCAAGAAAAACGGGTAATGAAAGTTGTTTCGACTGAGGCCACCTAAGGATACCACACTCGTGTCGTGGTGGGGAAAAACAAGAAAGTTAAATAGGAACCCCTATTTCTTATTGCAAATTCGGATTCTCTGGGAAAAATACCTATCTTGTTGTTTTTTTCTTTTTTTTCGTTTCCCGGTAGATGGCGTTATCAACAAAATAAAAATAAGCACAAAAGAACATTAAAAATTAGTTTCATAATTTTAATAAAAAAAATAGTGAAGAAATGTGAGCACATTAACTATAGCAGTTGACAACTATAACAACAACTATAATTTTCTAAAAAAACAATTCTTGTTTTGTGTTTGAAATTTGCAAAAGAATTGTCTCAAAACAGCTTCAATTTTTTTCTTTAAATTTTCTTCGCTTACCTAATAAGGGACGGTAAACAATATGGCCCTAATCCGATTTGCGGGTGATGCTTCGTTTCTGGAAAATTTCAAAAAACTATTTTTAAAATAACAAAAATGTAGATATTCTTACCTGAAAAAAAGTGTGCTATGGAAAATTAATTTCTTTAAAAGAGGTCAAGCACAATTTTCTAAAAAAAGAGTAGTTTTTGCCAAATTTGCACTTAAAATTGGCGAAAACAATTTTCAAGAACCGTTCCAATTTTTTCTTTAAAGTTTCTCCAGATGTGTAATATGGAACGGCAAATAAATATACTAGAAGTGCTATACAATGGTACAGACTTTCTCGCAGAACTTAGTTTTTTTAATCTCTATAGTCTGGACTAGTTAAAAAACGCAGATCTACTTGAAGAACATCTAGTGGACATCTTTACGACAAAGGACAAGAGCAATAATAACACTCTCCAAGAAGTAATTAATATTGTAACAGGAACGATAACTCCGGTTACTCTTAAAGAAGTGGCTGATGAGATTATGACCAAGTTAAGTTCAAAGAAAGGCACCAGGATTTGATTTGATTACCGGACAAATATTGAAGCAGTTGCCACAAAAAGGGATAGCCATGATGACATACCTGTATAATGCAGCTTTTAGACTGAAATATTTTCCTGCAAGTTGGAAAGTGGCTGAAATTATCAAGCCATGCAACCACCCCACAGAGTGGAATCATATAGACCGATTTCGCTATTAGCAGCAATTTCAAAATTATGTGAAAACCTTCTTCTTAAAAGGTTAAAACCAATTATACAAAATGCTAGTTTGATTCCTGATCATCAGTTTGGCTTTAGACATAGACACTCGACAATACAACAAGTGCACCGAATTACAGATGTAATTGGAAGGGCCTTAGAAGAGAAACAAGTATGTTCTGTTTTATTCTTAGATGTTGCGAAAGCCTTTGACAAGGTTTGGCATGAAGGATTACTACATCAATTAAATAAAATGCTACCTAAACAATATTTTGAAATCCTCACATCATATATATCTGAGAGAATGTTCAGAGCAAAGCAAGAAGATGCTTACTCTGACCTGAAGGATATCCAAGCAGGTGTGCCACAAGGTAGTGTTCTTGGGCCTTGATTGTATTTATTATACACCAATGATATACCAAACCCAGAACAAGCAAAATTAGCCACCATTGCGGACGACACAAACTTGATAAGAACAGCACAAGACGAAATTAGCTCCACCCGACGACTACAAGAAGCAAGCAACGCCGTTTATGGTTATATCAAGAAATAGAATATTATGTGAAATGAAGAAAAATCGGTATACGTAAACTACACCAATAAAAGATCAAACAATCCACCACCAGTACTTATAAACGTAAAGATAGTTCCTTATGAAAATAAAGCCAAGTACATGGGTATGACATTGGATACTAAACTGAAATGGAAAGAACATGTCAAGAAGAAAAAGGAAGAACTCAATATAAAATTTCGTCAATATAAGTGGGTAATAGGAAGAAACTCCTGCTTATGCTTATACAACAAAACACTATTGTATAATCAGATACTTAAACCCATATAGCTATATGGAATTCAGCTATGGGGATGTGCGAAAGATAGCAATAACAAAATGATACAAACTTACCAAAACAAAGTTTTGCGAGAAATTATGAATGCACCATGACATATAAGAAATGCTGATATCCACAGGGATCTTGGAATACCAACAAATAAAGAAGAAATTAAAAGGTTCGCCAAGAAGCATGAAGAAAGGTTTCGCCTACATGAAAATGCAGAAATTCTTCAACTGCTGGAAAACCAACACCTGTTCCGAAGATTGAAGAGGAGCAAACCATTTGAACTTGTGTAGTGTTATCATAGCAGAACATTATGCAAGTGATTGTGCCTAGTTTAAACAATCGAATTAACTAAAGGATGTCATTGGACTGAATTTAGCTCATATGTAGTTTGGGATTAGATTTATCAAATAAAAGTTAATGGATGGCCTTTCCAGATTAATTTTGACATGTAAACACAATGGTGTTAATAAAAAAAATAGAGAGAGAAGAAATCTCCAGCGGTTCTCTGCCTTCAAACAGGTGCTTGAAACAGATTCCTCTTGTATTTGGGCACCCAGAATTACCTTTCGATTTGAATAATATGCTACCTAAACAATATTTTGAAATCCTCACATCATATATACCTGAGAGAATGTTCAGAACAAAGCAAGAAGATGCTTACTCTGACCTGAAGGATATCCAAGCAGGTGTGCCACAAGGTAGTGAATTACTCTTTCGCAGAAAAGTTTGGATGAAAGGCAAGTTCGCTTGATACAATACTCCAATCCTTGAAACCTGTCTCCTTCCGTCACCTTATTTGGGCATCCAACATTCTCTTCTGCTTGATGTACGTGGCTTCTTTCGCAGAAGAGTTCGCAGACCTCCGCAATCTCTGCGCTGCAGAACCTTCAGGCCTCTGCGCATTTGCGCACGCCGACTGCGCGCGACCTCTGCGCAGAAGGCGGCGGCGGCCAGCGCCAGCCCCGCGCACAGCAGCGCCAGGTGCGGCCGCAGGTCCTGCAGCTCCAGGGTCCGGGGTTCGTCACTCTCCGACAGCACCAAAGAGTCTCTCTGAATTCGTTGCTCAGCCATGCCCATTCGCCAGTACATCCCCCATGTCCTGTTGAAATCGTCATTCCACTTGAGATCAAGTCCAGCGTCTCGGAACTGAATCAGCTTTAGATTCACTGCCTGAGTCCAGGGCCAGTTCCTGGAACAAACATGCAGGAGACTGTGAGCTTTGAATACGCCGTGTCTACTATATGGAGAATAAGAACATTTAACCTTCAATAAGCATACGTATATTTTGTTACACAAATGGAACACTGGGATGTCACCCCCCCCCAAATAATACACGATTTAGAGGTTATTAGTGACTTAAATATTTTTATTTTACGAACATAATAAATATTTAATTCACAAACGTACACATTTTTATTTCAGAACATATTTTTACTCTCACGTTTACGTACGTATATACGGAGTAATATACGTAGTATAGAGAAAGTTATGTAATGCTGCGCGAAAAAAATGGCGAATTTTTGGCAGAAGAATATTCGTTGCCGGGCAGTGTTAACGAAAAAATGGATAAAACCAGTTGCTAAATTAAGAAAAAAACTGGTGGTGCTACAAAATGGCATATATTCGAACTAATGTTGCCCACTATTTGGTTCTAAAGCTAACTTTTTTCACTAAAAACTTACTTTTTTTCGTTAAACCTCTACAAATATGTTCAATACAAACCAATAGTGAATAAAGTAATCATTTACAGCAGTGCGGCACAAATAGGGAGTTGTTAATAGTGATGGGGCGCGACGCAATTTCAGCCAATTGAAGTGAAATAGTTAAATAGTGCGAAGCAAAGTTCTTAAAGCAGAGATTTCAAGCTCTAATATTATCTAAATTAAAATTATTTTGGATACAAATTTATGGAGCTATGGCCAATTGAAAAGTGTCTATTTCTAAGGGTTTAACGTAAAATTGGCCATATTCGAGCTAATGTGGCACACTGTTTGAGTCAAATAAGTATTGGTTGATGATCATAAAATTGTTGCGGAGTAACGGCCACCACCTCATCCCACAATTCGTTGATAAAAATCACATTAAATAATATTTATACGTTATTTTCTAAAAAGTATCGAAAAAAGCCGAAAAATGGTGTGTTTATGGGGTTTGTGGCACCCCTAAACCCATTTTAAAAACGGTTTTATTGGTGCCGATATTTAGTTAGTTTTAGTTACCATACTTCTCCGAAACGGCTTGACAGATTTTGATGAAATTTCATATGTATATTCAGTAGATCTAAGAATAGGTTGTTATCTATTTTTATACCCCTTAGTGATAAGGGTGGTCCACCCCAATTTTTTTTTATTTTTCGCACTAAACGTTTTAGGCAACCCGCTACACACGGTAGGTATTTCACACTGCGGTATTTCACCCGCTACACGGTGTTTCTCCATATTACGCACCTGCTCAGGGATGTGCAGAATCTTCTATTAAATGTGAATAATACGGAGAGAGACAGAGAAAGAGAAAGAGAGAGAGAGACGGAGAAGTGAGAGAGAGAGAGAGACGGAGAAAGTGAGAGAGAGAGAGAGAGACGGAGAAAGTGAGAGAGAGAGAGAGAGACGGAGAAAGTGAGAGAGAGAGACGGAGAAAGTGAGAGAGAGAGACGGAGAAAGTGAGAGAGAGAGACGGAGAAAAGTGAGAGAGAGAGACGGAGAAAGAGAGAGAGAGAGAGACGGAGAAAGAGAGAGAGAGAGAGAGACGGAGAAAGAGAGAGAGAGAGAGACGGAGAAAGAGAGAGAGAGAGAGACGGAGAAAGAGAGAGAGAGAGAGACGGAGAAAGAGAGAGAGAGAGAGACGGAGAAAAGAGAGAGAGAGAGAGACGGAGAAAGAGAGAGAGAGAGAGACGGAGAAAGAGAGAGAGAGAGAGACGAGAAGAGAGAGAGAGAGAGACGGAGAAAGAGAGAGAGAGAGACGGAGAAAGAGAGAGAGAGAGAGACGGAGAAAGAGAGAGAGAGAGAGACGGAGAAAGAGAGAGAGAGAGAGACGGAGAAAGAGAGAGAAGAGAGACGGAGAAGAGAGAGAGAGAGAGACGGAGAAAGAGAGAGAGAGAGAGACGGAGAGAAAGAGAGAGAGAGAGAGACGGAGAAAGAGAGAGAGAGAGACGGAGAAAGAGAGAGAGAGAGAGACGGAGAAAGAGAGAGAGAGAGAGACGGAGAAAGAGAGAGAGAGAGAGACGGAGAAAGAGAGAGAGAGAGAGAGAGACGGAGAAAGAGAGAGAGAGAGAGACGGAGAAAGAGAGAGAGAGAGAGACGGAGAAAGAGAGAGAGAGAGACGGAGAAAGAGAGAGGAGAGAGACGGAGAAAGAGAGAGAGAGAGAGACGGAGAAAGAGAGAGAGAGAGAGACGGAGAAAGAGAGAGAGAGAGACGGAGAAGAGAGAGAGAGAGACGGAGAAAGAGAGAAGAGAGAGAGAGACGGAGAAAGAGAGAGAGAGAGAGACGGAGAAAGAGAGAGAGAGAGACGAGAAAGAGAGAGAGAGAGAGACGGAGAAAGAGAGAGAGAGAGACGGAGAAAGAGAGAGAGAGACGGAGAAAGAGAGAGGAGAGACGGAGAAGAGAGAGAGAGAGACGGAGAAAGAGAGAGAGAGAGACGGAGAAAGAGAGAGAGAGAGACGGAGAAGAGACGAGAGAGAGAGACGGAGAAAGAGAGAGAGAGACGGAGAAAGAGAGAGAGAGAGACGGAGAAGAGAGAGGAGAGACGGAGAAAGAGAGAGAGAGAGACGGAGAAAGAGAGAGAGAGAGACGGAGAAAGAGAGAGAGAGAGACGGAGAAAGAGAGAGAGAGAGACGGAGAAAGAGAGAGAGAGAGACGGAGAAGAGAGAGAGAGAGACGGAGAAAGAGAGAGAGAGAGACGGAGAAAGAGAGAGAGAGAGACGGAGAAAGAGAGAGAGAGAGACGGAGAAAGAGAGAGAGAGAGACGGAGAAAAGAGAGGAGAGACGGAGAAAGAGAGAGAGAGAGACGGAGAAGAGAGAGAGAGAGACGGAGAAAGAGAGAGAGAGAGACGGAGAAAGAGAGAGAGAGAGACGGAGAAAGAGAGAGAGAGACGGAGAAAGAGAGAGAACGAGACGGAGAAAGAGAGAGAGACGGAGAAGAGAGAGAGAGACGGAGAAAGAGAGAGAGAGACGGAGAAAGAGAGAGAGAGACGGAGAAAGAGAGAGAGAGACGGAGAAAGAGAGAGAGAGACGGAGAAAGAGAGAGAGAGACGGAGAAAGAGAGAGAGAGACGGAGAAAGAGAGAGAGAGACGGAGAAAGAGAGAGAGAGACGGAGAAAGAGAGAGAGAGACGGAGAAAGAGAGAGAGAGACGGAGAAAGAGAGAGAGAGACGGAGAAAGAGAGAGAGAGACGGAGAAAGAGAGAGAGAGACGGAGAAAGAGAGAGAGAGACGGAGAAAGAGAGAGAGAGAGACGGAGAAAGAGAGAGAGAGACGGAGAAAGAGAGAGAGAGACGGAGAAAGAGAGAGAGAGACGGAGAAAGAGAGAGAGAGACGGAGGAAAGAGAGAGAGAGACGGAGAAAGAGAGAGAGGAGACGGAGAAAGAGAGAGAGAGACGGAGAAAGAGAGAGAGAGACGGAGAAAGAGAGAGAGAGACGGAGAAAGAGAGAGAGAGACGGAGAAAGAGAGAGAGAGACGGAGAAAGAGAGAGAGAGACGGAGAAAGAGAGAGAGAGACGGGAGAAAGAGAGAGAGAGACGAGAAAGAGAGAGAGAGACGGAGAAAGAGAGAGAGAGACGGAGAAAGAGAGAGAGAGACGGAGAAAGAGAGAGAGAGACGGAGAAAGAGAGAGAGAGACGGAGAAAGAGAGAGAGAGAGACGGAGAAAGAGAGAGAGAGACGGAGAAAGAGAGAGAGAGACGGAGAAAGAGAGAGAGACGGAGAAAGAGAGAGAGACGGAGAAAGAGAGAGAGACGGAGAAAGAGAGAGAGACGGAGAAAGAGAGAGAGACGGAGAAAGAGAGAGAGACGGAGAAAGAAGAGAGAGAGAGAGAAGGAGAAAGAGAGATATAGGGGCAGAACAACGTCTGCCGGGCTCAACTAGAAACATGTTTGTCTCCGCGATACATTGTTGCGTTAGGTTTGAGGAGTCTTAAGCATATATGTTTTTTTAGTAAAATTAGCAATTAGCAATGTATATCATTTCAAAAATAAATTAAAAATATAAATGTTTGGTATTGTGTTATTTTTATATTTCATCATCGTTCACCGCGCTCCATGCCTCTTCAGCTCATATATACCACATCCTCAAACACTGACAATAAGTTAGTCATTTTTTCTACTAAAATAATTCTAGGAATAATGTATGTGGCAAAACAGCGTTTGCCGGGTCAGCTAGTAATATCTATAACATTGAGGATGCCTAGCACACATTGAATTGAGACGCGTACTCTCATTAAACTATCCATGCCAAATTGATTTAGAAAAATTTATCGGGCAGAATTTTTATAATATGTTTGCGCATCTATTACTAAATTTACTTACCATCTCATGGTCATATACAACCATGCAGGATTCAAACCAAGGAGAATTTTCATAGATTCTGCATTTGGAGACTTCTTAGAAACTGCCATCTGCCAGGATTTCTCGTTTATAAAAACAGCGTATCGATTTTTACTGACCAACGCTACCACTTCAACTAAAGTGTGAAGATATTTGAATTTGAGTTTCAACAAATTTTTAAAATTTATATCCATCCACGAGTTAGAATCGCTCGAACTGAAAAGCCTTCTTGAAATTTGTATGAAATCTTGATTTTGTCCTTTCAATGTTAAAACTCGTATTCCAGTGCCAATAAGTTGGTCGATTGTGTCGACATCCGGATAAAATTCCGGTCTCATAATCAAGTCGAAGAGACGGCCCTAGAAAGAAGAATGTAGCTCAGATACAATCCGTTACAACATTTATGATACTATTTCTCCGTAAAGTAAAATATTCAGATTATATTAAAATGATAATACTTCGAACATTATGTACACGTTTTTACCTTTTTATATTTATAACGTGATTTTTATAAAATCAGGAATGTAATTTTTACTTTTTCATATACATACGTATATATGCAGTATATAAGTACTACAAAGAAAGTTTTGTAATGCTGTGGAAACTCGATTTGCAGATTTCAATGGAAATACATGTTTTGGGTTCTGACCGACTGTCCGTCAGTTTGTCCGTCTGTTCGTCTCTCTCCGTGTGTGAACACCACTAGGGACCAATACATTCGTAGGATTGTCTCCTAAATGGATATGCCCGGTCTATCTGGCTCCAATCGAGGCGCTGCGATTTTAAAAAACTTCCTTTAAAATTTGGGGGTACTTAACATAAAGCCCCCTCCCAACATTTTCAAAATTTTCTCAAATAATTCTCCAAATTTTTTCTTTAAATTTCATGCCAGAATAAAGAAAATACACTTACAAAGGTGGCATAGGACCTATTTTCACGGTTATCTCTGAATTTTCGAAAATTGCAAAAGTTTGGATTTTTTCGGCGCCTTCCTACAACTACAAAATTGAAGATACGGGTCTTCCCTTCAAACAAAATTTGCTTCGTTAAGGTCATGTACATTTTTTGAAAACTTTTAGTAGTTTCCGGGCAATATTGCGTGAAATTTGTGCAATTTTAGAAAATAACAAAAACAAGATTTTCTCGAAAACAGCTCTAATTTTTATCTTTAAACATTTTGTAGGGATAGTTCTAAAAGTTCTCTATGAGATGACGTAAACACCCTATTGCTCTATACATTTGTTTTTTTTTTCCAAAATTAAAAAAATGTAATATTTTGACTAGTTTCTTATCGTCGTTAATATTTACATTAGCGGCGATTTCTTCACACTATTTCATTTACACATGCTTTAAGTGATGGCTTATAATGTTTCTCGTAAACTCAAAATTTTTCTGTGAAAACGAGGTAGTTTCCGCATCGTCAGAAACCTTCAAACGCCATTTTCTCAGAAACCACTACACAATTTTTATTCAAAGTTTTCGTACGGATAGTGCTAATTGCACTGTTTAATAAATTCATATTGGTATATTCTTTTGTTTTTGTTTTTCAAAAACACACAAATGTAATTTTTTTAAACTCTCAGTCCGTTAATATGCACATTAGCTGCGGTTTGTATACGTTACACTTCTGAATAGAAGTGCTTTAAATGACTTTAAATGAAGTCTATCGAAAACTTAAAAAATTCCGTGAAATTGAGCTTCAAATTTCGCATTTACAGTAACGTTTAAACGTCATTTCTTTTAGAAAAGGCTCCAAATCTTTCAATGAAAATTGCCTTTTAGGACGAGGTTTTACTCTTTTTAATACTCTTAAAGTAATGTTTGCGTTGTACTATACGGATACCGAAAAATTGAGAAAATTTCAATAAATGTACTTTGGGCGATGACAGCTGCATCATAGCTTGCCCAGTCAGTTTATTTAGCCCAGACGAAAGAAAATAGAAAACTAATACGAGAAAGTCTGTTCCGTTCTGAAGCAACTCTAGGTAGTTATTATAATGCATCATTAGTCAACTAAAATAGGCTGAATATAATATACAAAGTTAAGCTCTAATTATTGGGGAAAATGGTACTTATATACATATTTGTGCATACGTTCTATTTTTGTATTCTATCATTAAACTTTTTTCCACGAAAAATAAGACATTACGCAAATTGTATGCAATAAAGAACTTGAAATATTAAGGTAAAATCTCACTCATCTTTGACTTGAAGAAAACACGTGAGGAAAGCAAAGGAATATGGCGAGCGTGGAGGTCTGTGTCCTCACCTGGTAGGCGGCGGCGACGACGACGGCGGAGGCGAGCAGCGCGGCGGCCAGCTGCAGGCGCTGCGGCGTGGCGCGCACCCTGTCCTGCGGGGCGCCCCCGCACGAGGAGAAGGCGCGCAGCGCGGCGGCGGCGCTGGCGGCCAGCGACTCGCCCGCCACCACGCGCCACGCCAGCGCGTACGCCACCGCCGTCCCCAGCAGCGCCAGCCAAATGCGACGGGAGAACACGCGCAGCGGCAGCGACCACGCCGGCAGCTCCGCAGGCCGAGGCACGACCACTATCGACCTTGAGGCAGACTGTGACGCCTCCACAAAGTCAGTCGAATGCAACTCCTTATCATTTGGATACACCACTGCTACTATGAAGGTCACGCGATCAAACAATACGTCTCTGAGATCGTCGACAGACCTCCGGTATGCGTTAACCAAACGAGGTCCCTGTAACATTCGATTATTATACTGCGATTTTTGTAGGAAGAGCTCTCAAGATAACTCAAATCCCATCTTCGCGATGGAATATGTCACGGCATTTCGAATCATTCACAGTCGTTCCGCTAGATTTCGCACGATCGCGACCGTATGAAGCAGTGCTTGCGATCATGCGACTTCTACTGGCAAGACCGAGAAAAGACGCGAAATGCCGTGACATATTCCATCGCGAAGATGGGATTTGAGTTATCTTGAGAGCTCTCCCTACAAAAATCGCAGTATAATTGGTGAAATGTTCATGGAGTGAAATGCAGATTTCTGCAAAAGAAGTAATCTTGGAAAGAAATTAATCTAGTAGATATTGTAAGCGCAAGCTTATAAATTCTCACCATTAACACTGTATTCAGTATTCCATCTGTATTCAGAAATCCATTTTGGGTAAAGGTAGCGATCCAAGAATCTAAGAAAATATTGGGAAAGTGGGGAAAAAAACGCTTTTTAGGGTTTTTAATTTTTTTTATAAAAACACAAGTCTATTTTCTTCCAATTTCACACTGATGCTTTAGAATGGGATCTTTAGTCTTGATGTAACATCTCTAATGCTATTATGCAGCACAATACGATTGTTGTATTAATATACCGCTCTTTCCACGCAGCCGTCACAAATTCCGTAAAAATAAATTATATCGTCGTATACCTTGTTGCTGTACATTCGCGGAATTTTCAAGCGAAATACATGTCACGGTAATCAGAAGTATATTCATAAATAATCACATACACGACTTCGTTTCTAAAGTAAACACTTACACGACTTCGTTTCTAAAGTAAACACAGACATGACTTCGTTTCTAAAGTAAACACAGACATGACTTCGTTTCTAAAGTAACACAGACATGACTTCGTTTCTAAAGTAAACACACAGACGACTGTTTCCAAAGTACTATGCTCGCACTTTTTCTTGATCTTCCAGCTCCCTAGTTCTCGCTCAGCACGGCACAGCACGGCTCGGCAGAAAACATGAGCCCCACTCGGAACGTCACGGCTCAGTTTGCAGTGCCAAACTACTTCGGTCAGTTGATGTTGAAACTCGGATCAGAGCACTCGGTGATAGATGTTATGTCCATAAATAAACCTCGCACGCAACTTTAACAATAGTTTATTAATGCATTTGTTACAAACACAATCAGCCATACTGCGATTCACGGGCATTCTCTTGGAGATGCCCTACTCCACGTATCCCGGGCAATCTCCAATGCCCTACTAGTGACGCGTCCGCCTCGACGCTCCCTGCTGCTGCTGCTAGTCGTTACTCCACGACGACATTCACTTGGCGGCTGGCTCTCCGGACTCGGCGCGTACGCTGTTCGCGGTGCTCTCAGGGCTCACTCCCAACTGCCTGCCGGGGTGTCGGCCGGCTCCCTTTAAAGGGCCGGCCTTCGGCGGCGAGACTCGCTCCATGCCTCGGGCCTGCCGAACCGTGGCCGTAGCTTGTTGCTGCCGCCGCCGGCTCCCGTCAGGGCGCGCTGCCTCGATGCTAGCGCGCCACATACAAAGTTATGCGCGCCGTGACCAGCGCGACATAACAATAGACATACCCGTGGATGTTTTTTGAATTAGTAATTCGGAAGTGTATTTTTTATTTTGTGAAACGTCGATAATGGTAGCAGAGAAGAAAATGGTATTGTAATAGGAGCGGCTTGTCTGGTGATTTTGGAGCGGCGACGTGCTCGGCAGTTTTGCCAGGGAAGTAATAATGAACTTTCGTTGAACAACTACAGAAGAAATAAATATCGCAAGGCTAAGAATGTACTATAATAGAGTAATTTTAATGGCCATTTACAGGATTTAAATATGCACAGTATGTATGAATTGTTTTGCTGCACGAATGTGTGATGAGAATGTCATATGATAATGTGTTGTTGTTAAGTAAATATCTTGTGTTTTTGTTATTGTAATTGTTCGAATGGAGTCTTTGTTTTGTTGGTGCAGTAGATGCGCACGGCAATGGAAGGGGTATAGAATAGAATAGGGGGATAGAATAGGAGTATAGAATAAAAATAGCCAACGGTGTTGGCTTTAACTTTCGAACTGGATATGACTCGTTATTTTTTTAGAATAGAGTACGACCTAATAATAAAAAATTCTCAGATCAGCAATTGTTGGCACATTGGCATCAAAAAGGATTCATACTTGGTGCCGTGGCGGGAGATTGGTTAGTTTTTCTGCAGTGTAATTTCAGAAATAACTTCCTTATAACGCAAAATAATTAGGTGTATAAGTCCTTTCCTTCAGAAAATTCTAATCACAAAATATATTTTAATTGCTCTGCGCACTAAAAGATGAATAATATTGCACCAGTGAGCATCGGGATTTAATAACAGTGACGTCAAACACTGTTTTCAAGGTTGTTGAAAGTGGAACAAAAGAGGCTTTATTTCAAAAGAAAACTTTTGGTGAAGCCGGGATCCACTGTGTGTTATCGAATTTTCGTCGATATTATAATTGTCTAAGTGGTTAATGGCACATTTAAGTGAGCCATAAGGACCCTAAAACGCATACTCAAGTTCAATTAAAAGCACTTCGTTTCTATTTCAATTGCCTCGGCATGGGGTCAACGATTAATTTCAAAGTTTTTTTATTAACGTTTTTTAAACGTTTTTTATAACTGTTTATAATAACGAAATAAAAAATATGAAGAAGAATAAGTTTTACGATGTGATAACTGATTGAAAATATGGGAATAATACCTAAAATTCCACAAAAATAATATATCAGTGAATGTATTTAATTTTTTGATTAATTTGATTATTTTTATTAATAATGTGAGTGAAGTTTGGGGCAGGAACTCCAACTTAAAAAATACAAACATTTGTATTGAGAAAAGGAGGAAGACAGAGTATTTCCAGGTGGGAGCAAGACAGAGAGAGGTTGGGGAAGACGAAACGGGGATAAAATAGAATGGATAAAGTAGGCTCCGCGGCAGGGCGGGAAAGGATGGAATGCCTCTTCCTGTCTAATAACGTATTGTGATAAATATTCCAGCAACGCGGGGTATTTCAGCTAGTTAGTTATATGAACCTAATACTTACCTTCAAATTTCTGTAGTCCTTCATAGTGTTTCCCAAATTAATGAACGTAAGATTCAACCGCTTTTCGAGCTCTTTGTACTGTAGATACTCCGGTTTTGCCATAATCCATTTGATTCCGTAGAAATTCACAAGAACGGCGCAGGCTTGGTCGTTCCAGTATTGAAGGATTGCTTCTCCTAGGTTCCGCGAGCGAGTCTCCACAAGCGCCTCGGCCTCGCGGGCACAAAACTTATTGCGCCTCTCGCAGGTTCTGAGGAACATCTTGCCGAAGGTCACGACATCTGCCGACAACGCCCACCACCACCCCTTCTCCCTCCGTTCGCGCAGCAGCAGCCCGCGGAAGCCCTGGTGGCGCTGCCACAACGCGATCATCAGCGCAACCCACTCACGAATCTTCTCCGCAGCCACGTCTCCCTCCGAGCGCCCGGCCTCGCGCACGCGCCTCCCGCCGCTCGTTTGTTCCTGCTGCGAACCCCGCTCGCCCTCCAGGTCTTCCTCAAGGAGCTTCTTCACACGCCTCCCGCCGCTCGTTTGTTCCTGCTGCGAACCCCGCTCGCCCTCCAGGTCTTCCTCAAGGAGCTTCTTCACGCGCCTCCCGCCGCTCGTTTGTTCCTGCTGCGAACCCCGCTCGCCCTCCAGGTCTTCCTCAAGGAGCTTCTTCACGCGCCTCCCGCCGCTCGTTTGTTCCTGCTGCGAACCCCGCTCGCCCTCCAGGTCTTCCTCAAGGAGCTTCTTCACACGCCTCCCGCCGCTCGTTTGTTCCTGCTGCGAACCCCGCTCGCCCTCCAGGTCTTCCTCAAGGAGCTTCTTCACGCGCCTCCCGCCGCTCGTTTGTTCCTGCTGCGAACCCCGCTCGCCCTCCAGGTCTTTGTCAGGGAGCTTCTTCACACGCCTCCCGCCGCTCGTTTGTTCCTGCTGCGAACCCCGCTCGCCCTCCAGGTCTTTGTCAGGGAGCTTCTTCACACGCCTCCCGCCGCTCGTTTGTTCCTGCTGCGAACCCCGCTCGCCCTCCAGGTCTTTGTCAGGGAGCTTCTTCACACGCCTCCCGCCGCTCGTTTGTTCCTGCTGCGAACCCCGCTCGCCCTCCAGGTCTTCCTCAAGGAGCTTCTTCACACGCCTCCCGCCGCTCGTTTGTTCCTGCTGCGAACCCCGCTCGCCCTCCAGGTCTTCCTCAGGGAGCTTCTTCACACGCCTCCCGCCGCTCGTTTGTTCCTGCTGCGAACCCCGCTCGCCCTCCAGGTCTTCCTCAAGGAGCTTCTTCACACGCCTCCCGCCGCTCGTTTGTTCCTGCTGCGAACCCCGCTCGCCCTCCAGGTCTTCCTCAAGGAGCTTCTTCACACGCCTCCCGCCGCTCGTTTGTTCCTGCTGCGAACCCCGCTCGCCCTCCAGGTCTTCCTCAAAGAGCTTCTTCACACGCCTCCCGCCGCTCGTTTGTTCCTGCTGCGAACCCCGCTCGCCCTCCAGGTCTTCCTCAAGGAGCTTCTTCACACGCCTCCCGCCGCTCGTTTGTTCCTGCTGCGAACCCCGCTCGCCCTCCAGGTCTTCCTCAAGGAGCTTCTTCACACGCCTCCCGCCGCTCGTTTGTTCCTGCTGCGAACCCCGCTCGCCCTCCAGGTCTTCCTCAAGGAGCTTCTTCACACGCCTCCCGCCGCTCGTTTGTTCCTGCTGCGAACCCCGCTCGCCCTCCAGGTCTTCCTCAAGGAGCTTCTTCACACGCCTCCCGCCGCTCGTTTGTTCCTGCTGCGAACCCCGCTCGCCCTCCAGGTCTTCCTCAGGGAGCTTCTTCACACGCCTCCCGCCGCTCGTTTGTTCCTGCTGCGAACCCCGCTCGCCCTCCAGGTCTTCCTCAAGGAGCTTCTTCACACGCCTCCCGCCGCTCGTTTGTTCCTGCTGCGAACCCCGCTCGCCCTCCAGGTCTTCCTCAAGGAGCTTCTTCACACGCCTCCCGCCGCTCGTTTGTTCCTGCTGCGAACCCCGCTCGCCCTCCAGGTCTTCCTCAAAGAGCTTCTTCACACGCCTCCCGCCGCTCGTTTGTTCCTGCTGCGAACCCCGCTCGCCCTCCAGGTCTTCCTCAAGGAGCTTCTTCACACGCCTCCCGCCGCTCGTTTGTTCCTGCTGCGAACCCCGCTCGCCCTCCAGGTCTTCCTCAAGGAGCTTCTTCACACGCCTCCCGCCGCTCGTTTGTTCCTGCTGCGAACCCCGCTCGCCCTCCAGGTCTTCCTCAAGGAGCTTCTTCACACGCCTCCCGCCGCTCGTTTGTTCCTGCTGCGAACCCCGCTCGCCCTCCAGGTCTTCCTCAAGGAGCTTCTTCACACGCCTCCCGCCGCTCCTTTGTTCCTGCTGCGAACCCCGCTCGCCCTCCAGGTCTTCCTCAAGGAGCTTCTTCACACGTCTCCCGCCGCTCGTTTGTTCCTGCTGCGAACCCCGCTCGCCCTCCAGGTCTTCCTCAAGGAGCTTCTTCACACGCCTCCCGCCGCTCGTTTGTTCCTGCTGCGAACCCCGCTCGCCCTCCAGGTCTTCCTCAAGGAGCTTCTTCACACGCCTCCCGCCGCTCGTTTGTTCCTGCTGCGAACCCCGCTCGCCCTCCAGGTCTTCCTCAAGGAGCTTCTTCACACGCCTCCCGCCGCTCGTTTGTTCCTGCTGCGAACCCCGCTCGCCCTCCAGGTCTTCCTCAAGGAGCTTCTTCACACGCCTCCCGCCGCTCGTTTGTTCCTGCTGCGAACCCCGCTCGCCCTCCAGGTCTTCCTCAAGGAGCTTCTTCACACGCCTCCCGCCGCTCGTTTGTTCCTGCTGCGAACCCCGCTCGCCCTCCAGGTCTTCCTCAAGGAGCTTCTTCACACGCCTCCCGCCGCTCGTTTGTTCCTGCTGCGAACCCCGCTCGCCCTCCAGGTCTTCCTCAAGGAGCTTCTTCACACGCCTCCCGCCGCTCCTTTGTTCCTGCTGCGAACCCCGCTCGCCCTCCAGGTCTTCCTCAAGGAGCTTCTTCACACGTCTCCCGCCGCTCGTTTGTTCCTGCTGCGAACCCCGCTCGCCCTCCAGGTCTTCCTCAAGGAGCTTCTTCACACGCCTCCCGCCGCTCGTTTGTTCCTGCTGCGAACCCCGCTCGCCCTCCAGGTCTTCCTCAAGGAGCTTCTTCACACGCCTCCCGCCGCTCGTTTGTTCCTGCTGCGAACCCCGCTCGCCCTCCAGGTCTTCCTCAAGGAGCTTCTTCACACGCCTCCCGCCGCTCGTTTGTTCCTGCTGCGAACCCCGCTCGCCCTCCAGGTCTTCCTCAAGGAGCTTCTTCACACGCCTCCCGCCGCTCCTTTGTTCCTGTTGCGAACCCCGCTCGCCCTCCAGGTCTTCCTCAAGGAGCTTCTTCACACGTCTCCCGCCGCTCGTTTGTTCCTGCTGCGAACCCCGCTCGCCCTCCAGGTCTTCCTCAAGGAGCTTCTTCACACGCCTCCCGCTTCTCGTTTGTTCCTTCTGCGAACCCCGCTCGCCCTCCAGGTCTTCCTCAAGGAGCTTCTTCACACACCTCCCGCCGCTCGTTTGTTCCTGCAGCGAACCCCGCTCGCCCTCCAGGTCTTCCTCAAGGAGCTTCTTCACACGCCACCCGCCCCTCATTGGTTCCTGGACGACCATCTGAGATACGCGCTCCCCCTCCAGCTCTTTCTCAAGAAACTTCTGCAAATGTGTATCAGCATTTGTGTCTTGATGCAATTGCTTGTTATCTTCCTCGTGGCATTCAGATCGAAGGGTTTTCTCAAGGAGGGTTGGGTACGGCCAGGCGTCTTCTGATTGGTTTTCAAGCCTCTCGCCTGTAGTGAAGTGGCTCTGAGATCGCGCCTTCATGTCCAACTTTCTATTCTGCCGTTGCGTTCCTTGTAAACTACTATAGACTTTAATGCGTGGCTCAAAATTGTTTCCTAAAAGCTGGTCTTCGCGCAAGTCAATTGCAAATTTCGTTTTTTCCACAATATCTTTAACTCCTTTATTTGCATGAACATTACGATTTCTAGCTCTACCTTCTTTATGGGCTTTCTTTTGTGGACGACGCATGACTTCTTTTCTCTTCTGTTTACAATTGTCAACTTCAGGCTTTCTTCCAATTGCTAGCACGACTGGTGCTGAGGAACTTAATTGAAGGTTTCTATACGAGCTGGAGCCTTTTGTTACGGCCTGTAAAATAAACAAAATATTTTATATGTATTATTTCTGTCATCTTCTCACTCTCAAATTGTCTCTCCAGTGTTGTCTAACACAGTGCTACAACCATTTAAGGGCTCCTTTCTAGTGTCACCGTATTCCCTGAAATAAAGGGATATTAGAAAAGGGTGCGGTAGGGTGATGACGGAGTCAGTCATCAAGATGATTCTCTAATGTGGCAGGTCAAGAAATCTGACCGAAGAATAGGAAACAGAGGCATTGTTAGTGTATCAAGAAGCATTGCAAAGAAAACTATGCAAGACACGCCCGCCGAGTAACACTGACACTAAACATGAAAAATAAGACATAAAAAGGGTTAAAGAATTTGTGGAGAGACAAACCACTCCATGGACAATACCTAAAAAGAATGGACAAGGTACAGATCAATAAAGATCAATCATTTATGTGGTTTAAAAGGGGAAGAATGAAGTCAAGAAATCATGAAATCAAGATCAGGCGTTGAGAACACGACATTATGATAAAGCGTTTCTCAAAATTTCCCAAGATGATAAATGCCGCATTTGCCAGGTACAAGTACAAACAATTGATCATATCGTCTCAGCTTGTCCAATTCTAGCAGACAGAATACCTGAAAAGACATGACAGGATGTGTAGCTACCTCCACTGGCAGATCTGTACCGCCCTCGAAGTTCCAAACATGTCCCAAGTGGTACGAACACTCACCAAAACCGGTGACATCTGTTGGACTCTATACAATATTGTACGACCAACAAATTCAAACTGATCGCACGATAGCGGCAAACAAACCGGAGATTGTTATCCAGGATTTGGAGAAAAGATTGTGTCTACTTGTAGAGGTTGCTGTGCCCTGTGATCAAAATGTCGTAACCGGGGAGGCACAGAAACATCTTAAATACAAGAGTTCGAGATCAGCCGAATGTGGGGCATAATCATCGTCCCGACACTTATCGGTGCTCTGGGATTTGTTTCGCAAAATTTCTGTAAGAAATTGACTAAACTTCCAAGTCATTCTAAAGACTGGGAAGTGCAGGAAATTGCTTTATTGGGAATAGCTCACATTTTGCGCAAAGTATTGTAGAGGCACCAACAGTCTCTAGATCTGCTCCTGAGGTAGCTGGTCGCAACCTGGAGTAGATTTTATATTCAGCCGACTAATAACATCTTTAATCATAATTTAAAGGAATAATAATAATAATAATAATAATAATAATAATAATAATAATGAGCCTAAAAGTTCAAACCAAATTTTTACGAAAACAAATATCTTTGAAAAAACTACTCTGAGTTCCGTCTCTTACCCTCTCAGTTGGTATATCTTTGTTAATAAGTGAAGTCTACATAAGTCAAATTAGGCATCATGGAAATGTTTGTAAGTTAGCAGTAATATGAAATTGCATATTTTGTTTAAAATTCTGTTGTGTGTAATTTATTACTGAAGTGTACATTGATTGAGGAGATCTAATCTAATTAATTAATATTACAGATCAAAAGGGAAGACATCTTGGACAATATTTTTATTAGTAGTGCACAAAGTGAATCATAAACTTTTATAATAGATAATCGTGACTCACCCTTCTGAAGTGGTCATAGACGGCATCCTTGGTGTAGTCGAGCAGGAAGGCGAGAAGGTCTTGGTGGCGGTGTGCCGCTAGCACGTAGCCGCCCTGCCTCTCCAGCCACGCGGGCGCCTTGACTTGCTTCAAAAGTGATGGAGACGGGCGCCACAGCAGCAGCGGCGCCGCGGCGCGGGCGTGCAGGGCGCGTAGCCAGCGCGGGCCGTCGCCCAGGTCCACCACGCCCACCGCCCGGCCCCCGCCCAGCGCCCACTGCACGCCCGCCACGGGCGGCCCCGCCCCCGACCACGGCACACACACACCCCGCGCCTCCACCCCCGCCCACGCCCCCCACAGCGCCACCGCCAGCGCCAGCCCCAGGGCTCGAAGCCCCGCCCCCGCGCCCCGCCGCCTTCCCCGCCCGCCCCGCCACCCCGCCCCCGCCCACGGCACACACACGCCCCGCGCCTCCACCCCCGCCCACGCCCCCCACAGCGCCACCGCCAGCGCCAGCCCCAGGGCTCGAAGCCCCGCCCCCGCGCCCCGCCGCCTTCCCATCGCCCTCTGGCGATGCGCTTCCAAAGCCCCTCCCACCGCCAGCCTCAAGGCTCGAAGCAGGCCTTGACCGCCCAAGGCACCGCTCTTCCTGTGTGTGAATTCGGCCCGTTGCGACACTGCTTTCTCTTGAGTGGCACCGACACGGCCATCGGCTTGCGACAGTCATTTTCCTCGGTGCCAGAGCAAGTCAGCCAGATCTCCATGGGCACCGCTGGCAAACATCTCGAAACACGCTTGTTGACACAGCATTGTGGTAAGTGTGGCAACACTGAGAAAATGTTCTTCGTCCGGATATTTTGCGAGTCCGCAATTGGGCATGTCATATTCCCATTCCTAGCTGCTTGTTGATGTCAACGATATCCTTCTTTCCCTCACTATCTCTAATTTTATTTCAATTGGGTGCTTTATCCAGGGTATTGGCATTCTATTTGATATGTAAAAATTATAATTATATTGAAATATAATGAATTGTGAATGAAAATGAAATGAATTGTGTTGTAGATTCCAGGTGACACAATTTTGTTCAATTCATTATACATAATTTACAAATATATTTATTGTGTATTTCATTGATAATTCGCACGATTTGGCCTGACGTGTGCAATTTCATTTTAATTCACATTATGTAAAGCCGCTTTAGAATTTTAAACGTACTGAGCGTATTCAATAAGAAACATTGTGCCGGATGACCCACCCTGTCCTCCAGAAACACGATATCTATAAACTCTCTAACGTCTCCTATATTATTTCAGTAGTATACCTTCCCTTTGCGACTCTCACACGCAACCAACCTTTATAAATTAGGTCTCTAAAGAAAGAGAATTTCACTGAGACGTGACAAATTACACCTTGACTTTAAAAATATGAAGGGTTTGTTTAAAAAACGCATCTAAATATTCACGTAAAATGCAACCCGCAACGCATTATACGATTATTTTAATCTATATCACTAAATAAGTCTCAAACGAAGCGTTCTAGGGCCTTAACAACTAAAACTTTGATGCAATGGGCCTGAAAGAAATGTCCCTCTCACCGTGATCTATAGGATGAGATCTTCACCATTTTTTGACATTTTTTTTGGTTCGACACTTCTCGATTCTATCCCACCTGTTCAGAGCCTGTAAAGTCTGTAACTGCATGTGAAATTACTAATTACTTAATATTCTATGCGACTGAATTACATTGGTGTACCTCTTTACTCGATAATAAAGTAAAATATGAATAGTCTGTATTGTCAAAAACGTTACATTGTTATCACTTACAAGGTGACATACAGAACAAGTGACGGAGGATATGAGGGTCTTCAAGAAAAATAATATTACAGGCTAACAGGAAATGGGAAAATAAGGAAGAGGTTGGCGTATAGCATGTGAGAGTTCTCGCACGGGGACGCTACTCCTACTATAAACCTCTGAAGGAGACTTCCCTTATAGAAAGTGTTTTCTTCCCTAGCTGGTCTGCGGCACGTCGTCCTTGTGTAGATGAATTGGTGGAACATGGAGTAATTCTTTCATTTCACGTTATTTATGTAATTCGTCATCCTACATGCACAACAACACAAAGTTGTGACGTAAACTTTTAAAAGCGCGCAAGTTGCATTGAAATTAATGATGAAAGTACGCGTGTTGACTTAGGGATGTGACGCCACTGGGCTAGTTCGCGTTGTCCCGATTGATAGAAAATGCTCTCGAAGTTGGAAACCTGAAAATTCAAGGAGTCAAACGGAATCTAAAACTCAAAATTTCCCAAGATCACAAATGACGCATTTGCCAGGAGCACGTAGAAACCATTGATCATATTGTCTCAGCTTGACCAATCCTAGCAAAGACAGAATACCTGAAAAAACATGACGGGGTGTGTAGCTACCTCCACTGGGAGATCTGTACCGCCCTCGAAGTTCCAAACACATGCCCCAAGTGGTACGAACACTCACCAAAACCGGTGAAGTCTGTTGGATTGTTTACGATATTGTACGACCGACAAATTCAAACCGATCGCACGATAGCGGCAAACAAACCGGATATAGTTATCCGAGATTTCGAGAACAAATCGTGTTTACTTGTCGATGTTGCTGTGCCTTGCGATCAAAACATCGTTACTAAGTAGGCGGAGAAACGTGTTAAATACAAGAGTTTGGAAATCGAGATCAGCCGAATGTGGGGTCGTCTCGATAGTTATCGGAGCTCTGGGATTTGTTCCGCAAAATTTGTGTAAGAACCTGTCTAAACTTTCTGGTAATTCAAAAGACTGGGAAGTGCAAGAAATTGCTTTATTTGGCACAGCTCACATTTTGCGCAAAGTATTGTAGAGGGACCGTCAATCACCGGATCTGCTTCTTAGGTAACTGGTTTCAACCTGGAGTAGATTTTATATTCAGCCGACTCATAACATCTTTCGTAGTGATGTAGTGGAATAATATAGTAATAATAGTAGTGGTTATGGCTACTGCAACCTTATTATGCAGGAATTGCAACCTTATTATGCAGGAAGAACGATACTCACCGTTCAAAATAACCGTCTTTACTCCTGGTCGACGTCAGAAATTACGAAAGAAGTTCAAATACCGAACTGGAAAAGGAGAATTCAGAACAAAATAAAACAACTTAGAAGCGTCATTGCTGCCCACTGAAGCCCGCTGCACAGGCACCCCACCCCATCCAGGACAAGCTAAAGCAGAAGAGTTCTGGTGGAATCCACGGGTTAGCCCTGGTAGTTACAACGCTAGGGCCGATGGGATCGAAGATGAATCAGCAAACTGTTCATCATTTATGATCAAATCTACAGTGACTCCAAATGATCTTCAAGACGTAATAAAAAACCTCCAAAACTGGAAAAATTGTAGGCCCTGTCTGGATCGAGAAATTTTGGTGGAAGAATCTGATATCCCTTCAAGCATTTCTTGTCATGATCATTAATAAAATATTACTTGACCTCTCTGATGTGCCTAGCATCATCTCATGGGCGATTACCTACCTGAAACCAAAAGAGAGGAAACGCAAGATCCAAAGAACTACAGACCAATCACATGCCTAGTAACATTGTACAAAAGCATATCATCAATATTAGCACATAAAATTATTTCCTACACAAGAGCTGAAAATACCCTCTCTGAGGAACAAAGAGGCTGCCGTAAGGGAGCCAAAGGATGTAGGGAACAACTGGTAATAGATGCAATAGCGAGAGGTCAGGTAAAGAAAAAGAAGAGAAATCAGTGGCCTGGATAGACTATCAGAAAGCATATTATTCTGTACCTCACAATTTGTTGATACAATTTTTTGGAATAATATGGAATCCACCGTTGGATCATCGACTTCCTAAAGATACTTACGAGCTAATGTTCTCCATAAGTAATACTTTTCGACGGTCGAGAGACTCAGAGATCAGAGCCTATATCCGTTTTACTTGGCATATTTCAAGGCGATACATGGAGCCTTGCAATTGCTCGTCTGCTTAGATTGTTGAATCAATCAGGTCTGGGTTTTCAGATGATGGAAAAGAGAAAACCAGTCAACATCATAAGTCATTTATTGCATATGGATGACTGGAAATTACATACCACTAATGAACTGGAATTAACAAACCTATTAAATATCACTGCTATGTTCAGTAATGACCTCCATATGCATTTCGGCATCGAGAAAAGCGCAACCTCGAATACAACAAAAGGAAGAATGGACAATGAGCCCAAAGAAAAGAGAAAGAGATACAGCCCTTGGCCTCACAATGTATATACTAATACCTGAGGTTTAGACAAACTCTTACAATAAACCACATATCCACCAAACAAGTTGAAAAAAAGTTCAAATTACCCCTCCAAAAAGTTTGTAAACTGTGCTAACGATCAAAACCAAAATCAATCCCTTAATTCCTGGTGTGTGCCAATTCTGTAGGGGTAGTACACTGGTCTTAAACCAATCTTGACATCATGGTACGAACAACATTAACAAAGAGGCGAGATTATCGTCGGTGGAGCGGTTCTACATCCCGAGAAGAGTAGCTGGGTGAGGTCTTTTGGATCTGAAATCTCATTTCAAGAGACAGACGACAACGATGGAGAAGTATTTTTTAGCTAGGTCTGAAACATCAGGTTTGCACAATGCCATGGTTGTGTCCGACGAAGGTTACTCTCCTCTAAATCTCGAAGACAAAAATACCTAACAAAATCACATCACAGCTAATGACAGGATACAAGTGTGGAAATCTAAAGTTCTCCATGGTAGATTTCCTCATTCTCTCGACAGTACTGATAAAGACGCATCAATGCGTTGGGTCAGAGATGGGTTTCTGTTTGGAGAAACTGAAGGTTTTATCCATGCTATACAAGTCCAAGTTATTGCCACGAATAACTATAAGAAGTACATAGAAAAAAATGACATCCATGATGAATGCAGGATATGCCACCAGTCATCAAAAACACTTGATTATCTTATCACAGCATGTACAAATATGGCCAATACAGATTATCTTCATCGTCCTAATATTACTAAAAGCAATGTCCACCAGGTCTTAGAATTCAAACTTGGACTTTTCTCAGACGAACAGACTTGCCCATTATATGAATATAAAGCGAGACTCACAATGGAAAATAAACAATACAAACTGTACTATGATATTCCAATTCAAACAGATGATTGTGTTGCCACCAATAGGCCCGACAATATTTTGCAAGAGACATTTTGTTTGAGAGAAAAAACGCGATCTTCATTGATGTCACTCATCCGGCTGATCATGATATTGTAACGTTTGTGGTGGTGAATTAAAAACACAGATTTATTTTAACCAATATGCTTATTTATGTTTCTTAATATTAAACTAAAAATACTTGATTTATTTACAGATTGGCTTCACAGTCCTTGTGTTCTTCACTTAATTATCGCTTTCTATACGACAGTTCTCTTGATTATTTATTTTCGCTGTTCGCTTCTCTTGCACTGTCGCACAGTCCGATGCACTCACCGCCGTCTGATGCACAATCACAGGATCACAGTTCACGGCGCTGGCCACAATCCACTGCACTGCTGCTCACCGACTGCACCGCTGTTCACCGCGACGCACACACTTTTCACAGCTCGGCTTCCACTTCAGACAAGACAAGACTAGACCGTCGACGGCGGCGCATTTATACCTGGCCGGCGCCCGCCTGGACCCTTCGGGAACTCGCGTCACACTTCTTGGCGATTCGCGAATACCCTGGCATCGTCTAGTTAGGGGGCGGCGGCGGATGATGCAATAATCGTTACAATACTAATAAAATATAATCTGAAAAAAACTACTCTCCCCTTGTAATACAATATAAAGAAATGTATAAATTCAATTCAGAGAAAATAATCCCATTAGTAATCACAAGAACTGGTTTATTCAGCAAAAATTTGAAGACGTACTTGGAAACAGTTTGCCTAGACCCTAGTATTATAATTCCTAAAGCCTAAAAATCCGTGATTCTGGAAACGTATACAATTGTTTGCACTCTTTTAAAGCAACACTAGCATGGATTGAAATACGCCTGTCTGGCCTCACAAAGAGTAACCACTAATAACAACTCTAAAACAAATAATAATTATTATTATTAATTATTATCAATTATTATTAATTTTTAATTATTATTAATTGTTAATTATTATTAATTTTTAATTATTATTAATTTTTAATTATTATTAATTTTTAATTATTATTAATTAGTAAGTATTAATTATTATTAATTATTAATTAATAATTATTATTATAACTATTTACAATTTAACTAATGCATTAAACGTTTGCGATTTTGTCTGACTGGAACATCCGTACAACGTAACTTTAATATCGCGTCAAACATTGGTAACACGAACGCCCAAAGATGAAAACTAGTTCGTAGTCACAACTTTTCGCCCGTGTTATTCATTGTGCTGTAGTATCAACAGAATGCTCAATAACAGTGCTTCCTGTACTCTGCAATGTGCGTCATTCTTGAGACGGCTAAGCAAAATTTATGAACCGGTTATTCACTGAAATTCGTTTTTTGTGCCTCCAAATAACTTTTTTTTTCAAAATTTGAAATTTTAAAAAATTCGAAATTTAAAAAAGTACTTTCTTGCCGAGTTACTTCAGATTTTGTATCCTCTAGTATCTCCCTCTTTATCTGACAGTTATTCGCTTTGCGATTGCGATTGCGCAGTGTTTCTTGAATGAAAATGACACAGAAGTGCTCACACGAAAAACAATGTGCCTTGACTCAGGCAGCCGAAAGCGCCCCTGGGTCTCCTGAGCCCTCAGTGCCTGGTTCTGCACGCGCCGAGGGGTCGCTTCGGCCTGGGATGCCTTGACTCAGGCGGTCGAAAGCGCCCCTGGGTCTCCCGAGCCCTCAGTGCCTGGTTCTGCGCGCGCCGAGGGGTCGCTTCGGCCTGGGATGCCTTGACTCAGGCGGTCGAAAGCGCCCCTGGGTCTCCCGAGCCCTCAGTGCCTGGTTTCTGCACGCGCCGAGGGGTCGCTTCGGCCTGGGATGCCTTGACTCAGGCGGTCGAAAGCGCCCCTGGTCTCCCGAGCCCTCAGTGCCTGGTTCTGCACGCGCCGAGGGGTCGCTTCGGCCTGGGATGCCTTGACTCAGGCGGTCGAAAGCGCCCCTGGGTCTCCCGAGCCCTCAGTGCCTGGTTCTGCACGCGCCGAGGGGTCGCTTCGGCCTGGGATGCCTTGACTCAGGCGGTCGAAAGCGCCCCTGGGTCTCCCGAGCCCTCAGTGCCTGGTTCTGCACGCGCCGAGGGGTCGCTTCGGCCTGGGATGCCTTGACTCAGGCGGTCGAAAGCGCCCCTGGGTCTCCCGAGCCCTCAGTGCCTGGTTCTGCACGCGCCGAGGGGTCGCTTCGGCCTGGGATGCCTTGACTCAGGCGGTCGAAAGCGCCCCTGGGTCTCCCGAGCCCTCAGTGCCTGGTTCTGCGCGCGCCGAGGGGTCGCTTCGGCCTGGGGGGCGCCAACGCGCGCAGCAGGGCGCGCAGAGCTCTGCGCATCTGCGCACGCGCAGTGCCCCGCCGACTGCGCGCGACCTCTGCGCAGAAGGCGGCGGCGGCCAGCGCCAGCCCCGCGCACAGCAGCGCCAGGTGCGGCCGCAGGTCCTGCAGCCCCAGGGTCCTGGCTTCGTCGCTTGCCGCCTCCAACCCCGCCTCGCCACTGCGCCGAAGTTGACGATCGTACAGACGCCAGTATATCCCAAATGTTCTGTTGAAGTCGTCAGCCCACTTGAGATAAAGTCCCGCCTCTCGGAACTGAATCATCTTCAGGTTAATTGCGTCGATCCACGGCCAGTTCCTGAAAATAGATGCGAATATTTTGAAGGTGGGTAATTTAAGGAACTGTTCGGGATGTTAAAGGAAACTTCGGTCAATATGAAGGTATTGCAGCGTTAAATAGACTTTGATTGGCTGGTCTATTTTGACAGAATTGTCATAGGTAGCAGACAAGTAAGGAGGGAATTCTAAAATATCATCTTTAGTTTGTTGCAACGTAGTTATTCAATGAAGAGTTTTTTGTAGTACTAAATCACACGAAACAAGAAACTTACGCTATTTCATTCGTGCAAAGACCACGTTAATAGTGTTTTTCTACGCCCATTGTATAATGCTGTCATTGGATGGCTGCAACCAATTGCATAATGATGGTGATTTCAATACAGATTTCATTATGATACAGGTTCTTGACCAATCACAGAGACGCTTGCAAACCAAGTATTGTCACATCATCAATCATTGAGAATCGTTGCAGTAAATGTTTCGTTCGAGTGTGTATATGGAAATTGCATTTCATATTATTTTACGCTTCACATTCTTAATTTCTTTTATTAGTAGTGATTTTTACGTGAAATATTATTTAAAATAAATTGGACTGTAATTTCACTTTGATCGTATTTGACTAGCGCAGGGTAGTTATTGCAGAGAACATTTGAGTGACGTTAAGATCTGAAAGCGAGTCATTTTGTGTTATTTGCTGCTGCCGTGTGGTTGTCCTTAAAAACCGGCAAATTCTTTAGTTTAAAATATTTAGTGAAGTGTGTTTTTTTCTGGTGGGGTTGACATTCCAAGAAATGAAAGAAAATGCGAAAATGGTGACGTCGGAATCAGAGGCATATTTACGGTATGGCAGACATGGCACGTGCCAAGGGCGCCACTCACAAGGGGCGCTATTTACAGTAGACCCACTAAAACAAGTGACAACAACCCTAATTTGAAGTAACCTGACAGGGGCGCAAATTCTATGCTTGCCATGGGCGCCTGAATACCTAGATACGCCTCCGGTCGGAATGTTAATCCCGCAACTTTTGTAGTCCCTCGCAAGCGCTCTGGTAAAACAAGGCCACTTGCGCGTGTGGGGTGGAGAGGTGGCCGTTAGGTGGCCTTGGCTGAATCTTGAGTGTCGACTGCCAGGAAACGATTCCGTGGAGAAATTTAACTTATAAAAGTTACCATAAGTCGTAGAGAAAGCACCGTATGAAAGTCGATGTAATGGGTATTAATACTCTCGTGTGAGCTTCACGATACTCGCTCGTTCCTCGCTTATTCCATCATCGTTTCATAATGTACTATTTTAATTCTGTTTTCCTCGATGCATTCAGCACCTCTGAAATGCTCCTTTGTTCTGTCGTTAATTACCAAATCTGGCGATTTCTCTACAAACCTTGCTTGCAAATTTTTGTTTTGTCTCGAATAAATTAAAGTAAACTAGTGGTACTACAGAATGGCACTCCGTATTACTTTTCTATTTCCTTTGGTCTGGGCTAGCTATTCGGACTTGCCATATTCTCTTGCCAGCTGCCATCTATCGCCGCCCAAAGTATAAGTTTTTGAAATTTATTAATTTTTCGGTTTCTTAATAGCAGAACGGAAATATTATTTTAAAAATATTAACGAACAGTGAAACCTCGTCTAAAATGGCAATTTTCTTTGAAAACTTTGCCGTTTTTGAGACAATATCGTTCAAGCGTTACTAAACAAGCGAAATTTCAAGCTCTTTTTCACAGAAAATTTTTGAGTTTTCGAAAAACTTCATTTGAAACACTTACACTCACAAATACAATAGTGTTTTTAAATTGCTGGTAATGTGCATATTAAAGGTGTGAGAGATATTTCGAAAAAATTACATTTATGAAATTTTTGAAAAAATAAAAGTGGATTTTACGTCGTATTAAAAGGTGCAATTTGCACCATCCGTTTGCAAATATTGAAGAAAAAATCTGGAGCCAAAGAAAATGACGTTTGAGCATTTCTGAAAATGCGGAATTTTGAGTTAGTTTTCACAGAAAACGGTTGAGTTTTCGACAAACTTTACTTGACATTGTTTAAAACAGATGTACTCATAAATATCATAATGTAAACAAATCGGCGATAGTGTAATATTAACGACGTGAGAGGCAAAAAATTACAGATTTGTAATTTTTGAAAGAACAAAAGGGATAGAGCAAACTGATGTTCATGTCATCTCATAGAGTACGTTAGGCATTGTCCTTACCAAAGGTTTAAAGAACAAATTTGGCTCTTTTTTGAGAGAATCATGTTTTTGTATTTTTTAAAGTTGCACATATTGCATGCACGTAAACAACATGTTTCTAAACAATAAACGTGAATTTATGAAAGAACATCTCTATCTTTAATTTTGTAATTGTAGGAAGACTCCGAACAAAATTCAAACTTTTGCAATTTAAGAAATTTAAAGAAAAAATTTGGAGCCGTTCTTGGGAAAATGTTCAAAATTTCCTGGGGTGCTTCATATAAAGTGCCCCAAGTTTTATTGGATATTTTTGAAAATCTCTAAGCCTCGACTAGAGTCAGCTCGACCTTCAATTTGAAAAACATCAGTTTAGGCGCTAGTAGTATTCACAGACAGGACGTTTTCCTTTCAATTGTTTTACCGGGAACAAGGACCCACAATACAGAGATTCTGACTACACTACGTGTGAGGGAATTTTTCTATTAATTTAGAAACTAGATTTATTCACTTTTTTGTTATTAAGGCTCGGCAACGAATTTTTTTCTGCCTGAAAATCTGCTGTTTTTTCGCGCAGCATTACATAACTTTCCCTTTACTAGATATATTACTCCGTATATACGTACGTATACGGGAAAGTAACTATTGTTGCTACACAGATAGCACAGACTTTCCCGTATTAGTTTTCTATTTCCTTAGGTCTGATCTAGCTATTCGGAATTGCTACTTATTCGTTCCGGCTGCTATCTATTGACGCCCAAAGTTTATTTTTTTGACATTTTCTTAACTTTTCGATTTCCCAATTGTAGAACGGAAATATTAATTTTAGAACAATAAACAACAGTAAAACCTCGTCGTAAATGACAATTTTCTTTTAAAAATTTGAAGCCGTTTTTATAAAAATGGCGTTTCGGCGCTACCGTAAATGAGAAATTTGAAGCTCATTTTCTCAGAAATAATTTGAGTTTTCGAAAAACATCTTTAAGTCATTTGAACGATCCTTAACTCACAAATATAATAGTGTTTACAAATTACTGGAAATGTGAATATTAACGGTGTGAGAGATATTTAAAAAAATTACATTTGTGCAATTTTTTAAAAAAGTACGCAACAAAATAAATTTTACGTCATACTAAAGGGCGCAATTTGCACCATCCGTTTACAAAGTTTGATGAAAAACTTTGGAGCCATTAATGAGAAAATGGCGTTTGAGCGTTTCTGAAAATGCGAAATATTGAGCTAGTTTTCACAGGAAACGGTGGAGTATTCGTGGATTATTACTTGACATTATTTAAAGCACATGAACTCATTAACATAATAATTTAAATAAATCACCGCTAATGTAAATTTGAACGACGTGCGAGACACGTAAAGAAAATCGTTTTTGTAATTTTTGAAAGAAAAAAAAAGAAAGAATTGAGCAATAGGACTTTTATGTCATCTCTTAGAATACATTAGGCACTACTCTCTCCAAAAAATTAAAGAATATATATCGAACCGTTTTTGAGATAATCTTGTTTCTGTATTTTTTTAAAATAGCCCAAATTGAACGCAATATTGCGCGAAAACAACTATTTTTTTAAAAAAAAGTATAAGACCTTAATGAAAGAGCTCACAATGGAGAAAAAATTGTATTTGAAGGAAAAATATCTATCCTCCGTTTTGTAGTTGTAGATAGACACCGAAATACATTCAAACTTTTGCAATATTCGTAAAATTTAGAGTTGATGGCGAGTATCTGATGTATGCCAACATAAGTGTATTTTACTCTATTCTTACAAGAAATTTAAAGAAAAAATTTGGTCCCGTTTTTGATAAATTTTGAAAATGTCCGTGGGGTTTTATGTAAAATACCCCCACATTTTATAGAATCCTTTTCAAAAACTCAAACCTTCGACTCTAGCCAGGTCGAGAGAGGTTTCCCCCATTTCAAAAAAATCCTACGTGCGGGTTAGGCGCTAGTAGTGTTCACAGACGAACAAACGGACGGACAGACAGACGGAGGAACGTTTTCCTTTCAATTGGTTTTTCGATATCAAGGACCCAGAAATCCCGGATTCTGGCTACACCAATTATTAGGGGATTTTTTCTTAATTTTGAAACTGCTTTTGTCCACTCTTTTATCAGGACCCGGCAATGAATTTTTTCTGCCGAAATTTCGCCATTTTTTCGCGCAGCATTACATAACTTTCGCTATACTACTTACATTAGTCCATGTATACGTATGTATACGAGAAAGTAAAAATATATGTATTCTTCACACTTTGTTTATTTGAGAATTTTTCAAACGGTAGTAGAAGTGTATGACCGAAACTGACATATTATGTCACACAGCCCTTACCAATATCGCGAAAAAGTAGGTGCTGTTGTAGCACCATCAGTGTTTTGCGTATTTACATAATATGTACTATTTACATTACTTACCATTTCGTAATCATATATGCCCATTTACGTGACCCAGCATCGAAAACTTTCATTGACGCTGCCTTTTGATTGTTTGTAGAAACTATCTGGGACCACTGTTCATCTGTTCCAAGTAAAGCGTATCGATTTTCATCGAGATACAATAAAAGATCTTTTAAATTCTTATAAAATGTGCATTTGAGATTTAATAAAAATTTGTAGTTGAATTCCGTACAAATGCTGTTTTTTGACTGTGAACAAAACTGTTTCAACTGATGTTTTAAATGTTGAGACTGTATAGGAACTAAAGCTGATATTCCAGAGGCAATCAGCTGGTCAATTGTTTCGATGTTCGGGTAATACTCGGGTTTCATAATCAGCTCGAAGTGCCGGCCCTGAAAAAGGAAGATTTGCTCAATACAAAATCGTTTGCAGATATAGAAACATTGAGATTTCTCCATGTTGCAAGAGTTTTTCCCAATGAACGGTGTTTTTACTTTCCCGTATACATACGTACTTTGACCGTATGGTCAAAACAACATCATTAGGCAAATAACAGTATTTGAAAGTGGCGCGCAGACAATGAATCGAAGCCGTGAACGAGCGCCCGGAACGAGGGATTCGTGACGACACATCGAGCGGAAGCCAGTGGAGGGCGAATGGCGGACAGGTAACGAGTGGAGATGCGACAGAGGAGCGACGTGAGGATGTTATGGAAGAAATCGGGAGTGATCGAGGCAATTTGGGCCCAAAGGAAGGAGAAGTGTGACAAACTCAGTGAGGAAAGTGATTAAGGATTGTCATAAGTGCTGTCATAAGTGTGCATCGGCGTTGCTGTGCGTGTGCGGGACCGAGTTGTGGAGGCCTGTGAGCCGAAACTGGAATTCCGACGTGTGGGAAGAGAAGTTGGTGGTGGATACAACGCCGGTGTGCTAGAACGGACCGTTAGCGACACGTGTGCAGACGCAGAGCGACGGCGGCGCCAAGGCCACCTCGCGGCAGCGGCTTCGGGCGACGACACGTGGTGTAGTATCGCGCGGAAGGCAGCAATAGTGGAAGGCTCAGATAAGTAACGATAACTATGAATAAGAATGGATGGGGGTCGGATGGGGGATATGTCGGTTCAGGATGCTCATCGGAGTAATAAAGGAAAGCAACAGTGTCTGTGATGAGAACGGAAGGCATGTAGTTTCAGAGAGATGGAAGTATCATGAACGGGAATACGAAAGGTAAAACAATGGGAACAATCAGACATATAATGTAAAATTGTTTAATTAGTATTCGTTAATGATCTACGATCATTTTCGTAATGTAATTTGTGTTATTAATGTAAATTGTTATTCTCAATAAATCCTTGTCTGTGTAAAAATAGATTCATCGAATTCAGACATGCTGATTAAAGTATCCCCCTAAAAGAATTCCTGTACCCTAATGAACCAAAAATTTTATGATATGTGCATCCCGAGAGACCGACAAGGGTAAGTACAGTCACAGTACATATGGAGTAATGTACGTAGTGTAGGGAAAGTTATGTAATGTTGCGCGAAAAAACGTCAGATTTTCGGCATAAAAATTCATTGCCGGGCCCTGATAACGAAAAGTGGATAAAACCAGTTGCTAAATTAAGAAAAAATCCCCTAACACGTGGTGTAGCCAGAATCTCTGTTTTCTGGGTCTATAATACCGAAAAACTAATAGAAAGCAGAACGTCCGTCTGTGAACACCACTAGCGCCTAAACCATGATTAAGATTTTTTTCAGATTGAAGATATGGCTCGATCTGGCTCAATCTGTCGATCTGGCTCCAGTCAAAGCTTTGAGGTTTTGAAAAAGATTCTATAATTTGGGGGTACTTAATATGGAGTCACCCAGACAGTTTGAAAATTTTCTCAAGAACGGCTCCAATTTTTTTCTTTAAATTTCTTGTAAGAATAGAGGTAATTAAGGTGGCATACGTGCGATTTTCACTATTAACACCGAATTTTCGAAAACTGCAAAAGTTTGAATTTTTCGGCCCTACAACTACAAATTTAAAGATAGAGATTAGTCCTTCAAATGAAATTTGTTCTCCGTAGTGTTTTTTTTTCATTAAGGTCCTGTACATTTTTTGAAAATTTTAGTAGTTTTCGCGTAATATTGCGTGCAGTAAAAATTACAAAAACAAGATTTTCTCAAAATCGGCTCTACATTTTTTTCTTTAAACTTTTTGTAAGGATAGTTCTAAATGTACTCTACGAAATGACATTATCGCCAAATTGTTCTATTCTTTTGTTTTTTCAAAAATTACAAAAAAATTAATTTTTGACTTGTCTCTCACGTCTTTAATATTTACTTTAGCCGTAATGTGTTCACATTATTATATTTATGAGTACATGTGCTTTAAATAATGTCAGGTAAAGTTTATCGAAAACTTAACAGTTTTCTGTGAAAACTAGCTCAAAATACCGCATTTTAGAAACGTTCAAACGCAATTTTCTCTTAAATGGCTGCAATTTTTTCTTCAAACTTTGCAAACGGATAGTGCAAATTTCACCCTTTAATATAACGTGAAGTTCTTTTTGTTGTATTCCATTGTTTTTTTTCAAAATGTAATTATGTAATGCAATGTAATTATTTGAAAGATATCTCACACCTTTAATATGTTCATTACCAGCAATTTGAAAACACTATTGTATTTGTGAGTATAAGTGCTTTAAATAAAGTTTTTCGAAAACTCAAAAATTTTCTGTGAAAAAAGCATGAAATTTTGCTTTTTTAGTAACGCTTGAACGCCATTTTCTTGAAAACGACTCAAAATTTTTCAAAGAAAATTGTCACTTAAGACGAGGTTTTACTCTTCTTTAATATTCTGAAATTAATATTTCCGTTCTACCATTAGGAAAACGAAAAATTGCGAAAATGTCAAAAAAATGTATTTTGCGCGGCGATAGATGGCAGCTGGCAATTCCTATTAGCTTGCCGAGACCCAAAGAAATAGAAAACTAATACGGGAACGTCTGTGCCATTGTGTATCAGCACTAGTTACTTCATGATTTTTAAAAATCCCCTCTTAAATAGACTGTCCATTGACTTAAATTAGCTGAGTTTGAAATTTGAGGGATAAGCGATAAAATGGACAAAAGTATTTTGAATAGGAATTACATGAGCGTTTGGAATGGAGCTATGGAATAGAATGATGTTTACTTATGTGACCAGAGTACCTGTGGGCCAAGAATATAATTGTGTAAATAAAAATAATGTATCCAGATATATTATATTAGATCTTTTGCCTGACAACACCTCGACACGCCTAACAAATATAGTTTCAAGAGTTTGAATGAATAAATATGTATTTTATATGAGACTTATAAGTTGTGTTGTCTATAACTAAGATTGAAGCATTCTAACCTATTAATATACTTCAATTTTGTAGTTGTAGGAAGTTGCCGAAAAAAATTCAACATTTAGCAATTTTCGAAAATTCAGAGTTAACCATGATATTCGCAACTATGCCTTCTTAGTAAGTGTATTTTACTCTATTCTTGCAAGAAATTAAAGAAACATTTGGAGCCGTTTTTAAGAATATGTCCCGGGGCTTCATCTAAAGTACCACGAAATTTTAAAGTGTGTTTTTCAAAATCTCAAAGCTTCGCCTCGAGTCGGATGGACAGGGGTTTCTTCAATTTGGAAAAAATCCTATGCATGGTTTAGGCGCTAGTTGTGTTCACAGACGGACAGACAGACAGACGGACGTTTTGAAAATAACCATTTTTTAGGTGTCAGGAAACGCCAAAACGTCTTCTGTTGAAATCCCGAAATCAATTTTCTGCAGCATTAAATAACTTTCCATATAGTTCGTACATTGATCTGTATATAGGTATGTATACGGGAAAATAAAAAACTTGACATGCAAAGGGAAATTCTACTTAACTTTGACTTGAAGTCAGCAAGTGAAGAAAGCAAAGGAATGTCTCGAGCGTGGAGGGCTGTGTCCTCACCTGTTAGGCGGCGGCGACGACGACGGCGGAGGCGAGCAGCGCGGCGGCCAGCTGCAGGCGCTGCGGCGTGGCGCGCACCCTGTCCTGCGGGGCGCCCCCGCACGAGGAGAAGGCGCGCAGCGCGGCGGCGGCGCTGGCGGCCAGCGACTCGCCCGCCACCACGCGCCACGCCAGCGCGTACGCCACCGCCGTCCCCAGCAGCGCCAGCCAAATGCGACGGGAGAACACGCGCAGCGGCAGCGACCACGCCGGCAGCTCCGCAGGCCGAGGCACGACCACTATCGACCTTGAGGCAGACTGTGACGCCTCCACAAAGTCAGTCGAATGCAACTCCTTATCATTTGGATACACCACTGCTACTATGAAGGTCACGCGATCAAACAATACGTCTCTGAGATCGTCGACAGACCTCCGGTATGCGTTAACCAAACGAGGTCCCTGTAACATTCGATTATTATACTGCGATTTTTGTAGGAAGAGCTCTCAAGATAACTCAAATCCCATCTTCGCGATGGAATATGTCACGGCATTTCGAATCATTCACAGTCGTTCCGCTAGATTTCGCACGATCGCGACCGTATGAAGCAGTGCTTGCGATCATGCGACTTCTACCGGCAAGACCGAGAAAAGACGCGAAATGCCGTGACATATTCCATCGCGAAGATGGGATTTGAGTTATCTTGAGAGCTCTTCCTACAAAAATCGCAGTATAATTGGTGAAATGTTCATGGAGTGAAATGCAGATTTCTGCAAAAGAAGTAATCTTGGAAAGAAATTAATCTAGTAGATATTGTAAGCGCAAGCTTATAAATTCTCACCATTAACACTGTATTCAGTATTCCATCTGTATTCAGAAATCCATTTTGGGTAAAGGTAGTGATCCAAGAATCTAAGAAAATATTGGGAAAAGTGGGAAAAAAACGCTTTTTAGGGTTTTTATTTTTTTTTATAGAAACACAAGTCTATTTTCTTCCAATTTCACACTGATGCTTTAGAATGGGATCTTTAGTTTTGATGCAACATCTCTAATGCTATTATGCAGCACAATACGATTGTTGAATTAATATACCGCTCTTTCCACGCAGCCGTCACAAATTCCGTAAAAATAAATTATATCGTCGTATACCTTGTTGCTGTACATTCGCGGAATTTTCAAGCGAAATACATGTCACGGTAATCAGAAGTATATTCATAAATAATCACATACACGACTTCGTTTCTAAAGTAAACACTTACACGACTTCGTTTCTAAAGTAAACACTTACACGACTTCGTTTCTAAAGTAAACACTTACACGACTTCGTTTCTAAAGTAAACACTTACACGACTTCGTTTCTAAAGTAAACACTTACACGACTTCGTCTCTAAAGTAAACACTTACACGACTTCGTCTCTAAAGTAAACACTTACACGACTTCGTCTCTAAAGTAAACACTTACACGACTTCGTTTCTAAAGTAAACACTTACACGACTTCGTCTCTAAAGTAAACACTTACACGACTTCGTCTCTAAAGTAAACACTTACACGACTTCGTTTCTAAAGTAAACACTTACACGACTTCGTCTCTAAAGTAAACACTTACACGACTTCGTCTCTAAAGTAAACACTTACACGACTTCGTCTCTAAAGTAAACACTTACACGACTTCGTTTCTAAAGTAAAACACTTACACGACTTCGTTTCTAAAGAAAACACTTACACGACTTCGTCTCTAAAGTAAACACTTACACGACTTCGTCTCTAAAGTAAACACTTACACGACTTCGTCTCTAAAGTAAACACTTACACGACTTCGTTTCTAAAGTAAACACTTACACGACTTCGTTTCTAAAGTAAACACTTACACGACTTCGTTTCTAAAGTAAACACTTACACAACATCGTTTCTAAAGTAAACACTTACACGACTTCGTTTCTAAAGTAAACACAGACCTGACTTCGTCTTTAAAGTAAACACAGACATGACTTCGTTTCTAAAGTAAACACAGACATGACTTCGTTTCTAAAGTAAACACACAGACGACTGTTTCCAAAGTACTATGCTCGCACTTTTTCTTGATCTTCCAGCTCCCTAGTTCTCGCTCAGCACGGCACAGCACGGCTCGGCAGAAAACATGAGCCCCACTCGGAACGTCACGGCTCAGTTTGCAGTGCCAAACTACTTCGGTCAGTTGATGTTGAAACTCGGATCAGAGCAGTCGGTGATAGATGTTATGTCCATAAAATAAACCTCGCACGCAACTTTAACAATAGTTTATTAATGCATTTGTTACAAACACAATCAGCCATACTGCGATTCACGGGCATTCTCTTGGAGATGCCCTGCCTAGCGTATCCCGGGCAATCTCCAATGCCCTACTCCACGTATCCCGGGCAATCTCCAATGCCCTACTAGTGACGCGTCCGCCTCGACGCTCCCTGCTGCTGCTGCTAGTCGTTACTCCACGACGACATTCACTTGGCGGCTGGCTCTCCGGACTCGGCGCGTACGCTGTTCGCGGTGCTCTCAGGGCTCACTCCCAACTGCCTGTCGGGGGTGTCGGCCGGCTCCCTTTAAAGGGCCGGCGTCCGGCGGCGAGACTCGCTCCATGCCTCGAGCCTGCCGAACCGTGGCCGTAGCTAGTTGCTGCCGCCGCCGCTCCCGTCAGGGCGCGCTGCCTCGATGCTAGCGCGCCACATACAAAGTTATGCGCGCCGTGACCAGCGCGACATAACAATAGACATACCCGTGGATGTTTTTTGAATTAGTAATTCGGAAGTGTATTTTTTATTTTGTGAAACGTCGATAATGGTAGCAGAGAAGAAAATGGTATTGTAATAGGAGCGGCTTGTCTGGTGATTTTGGAGCGGCGACGTGCTCGGCAGTTTTGCCAGGGAAGTAATAATGAACTTTCGTTGAACAACTACAGAAGAAATAAATATCGCAAGGCTAAGAATGTACTATAATAGAGTAATTTTAATGGCCATTTACAGGATTTAAATATGCACAGTATGTATGAATTGTTTTGCTGCACGAATGTGTGATGAGAATGTCATATGATAATGTGTTGTTGTTAAGTAAATATCTTGTGTTTTTGTTATTGTAATTGTTCGAATGGAGTCTTTGTTTTGTTGGTGCAGTAGATGCGCACGGCAATGGAAGGGGTATAGAATAGAATAGGGGGATAGAATAGGAGTATAGAATAAAAATAGCCAACGGTGTTGGCTTTAACTTTCGAACTGGATATGACTCGTTATTTTTTTAGAATAGAGTACGACCTAATAATAAAAAATTCTCAGATCAGCAATTGTTGGCACATTGGCATCAAAAAGGATTCATACTTGGTGCCGTGGCGGGAGATTGGTTAGTTTTTCTACAGTGTAATTTCAGAAATAACTTCCTTATAACGCAAAATAATTAGGTGTATAAGTCCTTTCCTTCAGAAAATTCTAATCACAAAATATATTTTAATTGCTCTGCGCACTAAAAGATGAATAATATTGCACCAGTGAGCATCGGGATTTAATAACAGTGACGTCAAACACTGTTTTCAAGGTTGTTGAAAGTGGAACAAAAGAGGCTTTATTTCAAAAGAAAAATTTTGGTGAAGCCGGGATCCACTGTGTGTTATCGAATTTTCGTCGATATTATAATTGTCTAAGTGGTTAATGGCACATTTAAGTGAGCCATAAGGACCCTAAAACGCATACTCAAGTTCAATTAAAAGCACTTCGTTTCTATTTCAATTGCCTCGGCATGGGGTCAACGATTAATTTCAAAGTTTTTTATTAACGTTTTTTAAACGTTTTTTATAACTGTTTATAATAACGAAATAAAAAATATGAAGAAGAATAAGTTTTACGATGTGATAACTGATTGAAAATATGGGAATAATACCTAAAATTCCACAAAAATAATATATCAGTGAATGTATTTAATTTTTTGATTAATTTGATTATTTTTATTAATAATGTGAGTGAAGTTTGGGGCAGGAACTCCAACTTAAAAAATACAAACATTTGTATTGAGAAAAGGAGGAAGACAGAGTATTTCCAGGTGGGAGCAAGACAGAGAGAGGTTGGGGAAGACGAAACGGGGATAAAATAGAATGGATAAAGTAGGCTCCGCGGCAGGGCGGGAAAGGATGGAATGCCTCTTCCTGTCTAATAACGTATTGTGATAAATATCCCAGTAACGCGGAGTATTTCAGCTAGTTGGTTATATGAACCTAATACTTACCTTCAAATTTCTGTAGTCCTTCATAGTGTTTCCCAAATTAATGAACGTAAGATTCAACCGCTTTTCGAGCTCTTTGTACTGTAGATACTCCGGTTTTGCCATAATCCATTTGATTCCGTAGAAATTCACAAGAACGGCGCAGGCTTGGTCGTTCCAGTATTGAAGGATTGCTCCTCCGAGGTCCCGCGAGCGAGTCTCCACCAGCGCCTCGGCCTTGCGGACACAAAACTTATTGCGCCTCTCGCAGGTTCTGAGGAACATCTTGCCGAAGGTCACGACATCTGCCGACAACGCCCACCACCACCCCTTCTCCATTCGTTCGCGCAGCAGCAGCCCGCGGAAGCCCTGGTGGCGCTGCCACAACGCGATCATCAGCGCAACCCACTCACGAATCTTCTTCTCAGCCACGTCTCCCTCCGGGCGCCCGGCCTCGCGCACGCGCCTCCCGCCGCTCGGTTGTTCCTGCTGCGAACCCCGCTCGCCCTCCAGGTCTTCCTCAAGGAGCTTCTTCACACGCCTCCCGCCGCTCGGTTGTTCCTGCTGCGAACCCCGCTCGCCCTCCAGGTCTTCCTCAAGGAGCTTCTTCACACGCCTCCCGCCGCTCGTTGTTCCTGCTGCGAACCCCGCTCGCCCTCCAGGTCTTCCTCAAGGAGCTTCTTCACACGCCTCCCGCCGCTCGGTTGTTCCTGCTGCGAACCCCGCTCGCCCTCCAGGTCTTCCTCAAGGAGCTTCTTCACACGCCTCCCGCCGCTCGTTTGTTCCTGCTGCGAACCCCGCTCGCCCTCCAGGTCTTCCTCAAGGAGCTTCTTCACACGCCTCCCGCCGCTCGGTTGTTCCTGCTGCGAACCCCGCTCGCCCTCCAGGTCTTCCTCAAGGAGCTTCTTCACACGCCTCCCGCTTCTCGTTTGTTCCTTCTGCGAACCCCGCTCGCCCTCCAGGTCTTCCTCAAGGAGCTTCTTCACACGCCTCCCGCTTCTCGTTTGTTCCTTCTGCGAACCCCGCTCGCCCTCCAGGCCTTCCTCAAGGAGCTTCTTCACACGCCTCCCGCCGCTCGTTTGTTCCTGCTGCGAACCCCGCTCGCCCTCCAGGTCTTCCTCAAGGATCTTCTTCACACGCCTCCCGCCGCTCGTTTGTTCCTGCTGCGAACCCCGCTCGCCCTCCAGGTCTTCCTCAAGGAGCTTCTTCACACGCCTCCCGCCGCTCGTTTGTTCCTGCTGCGAACCCCGCTCGCCCTCCAGGTCTTCCTCAAGGAGCTTCTTCACACGCCTCCCGCCGCTCGTTTGTTCCTGCTGCGAACCCCGCTCGCCCTCCAGGTCTTCCTCAAGGAGCTTCTTCACACGCCTCCCGCTTCTCGTTTGTTCCTTCTGCGAACCCCGCTCGCCCTCCAGGCCTTCCTCAAGGAGCTTCTTCACACGCCTCCCGCCGCTCGTTTGTTCCTGCTGCGAACCCCGCTCGCCCTCCAGGTCTTCCTCAAGGAGCTTCTTCACACGCCTCCCGCTTCTCGTTTGTTCCTTCCGCGAACCCCGCTCGCCCTCCAGGTCTTCCTCAAGGAGCTTCCTCACACGCCTCCCGCTTCTCGTTTGTTCCTGCTGCGAACCCCGCTCGCCCTCCAGGTCTTCCTCAAGGAGCTTCTTCACACGCCTCCCGCTTCTCGTTTGTTCCTTCTGCGAACCCCGCTCGCCCTCCAGGTCTTCCTCAAGGAGCTTCTTCACTCGCCTCCCGCCGCTCGTTTGTTCCTGCTGCGAACCCCGCTCGCCCTCCAGGTCTTCCTCAAGGAGCTTCTTCACACGCCTCCCGCCGCTCATTGGTTCCTGGACGACCATCTGAGATACGCGCTCCCCCTCCAGCTCTTTCTCAAGAAACTTCTGCAAATGTGTATCAGCATTTGTGTCTTGATGCGATTGCTCGTTATCTTCCTCGTGGCATTCAGATCGAAGGGTTTTCTCAAGGAGCGTTGGGTACGGCCAGGCGTCTTCTGATTGGTTTTCAAGCCTCTCGCCTGTAGTGAAGTGGCTCTGAGATCGCGCCTTCTTTTCCAACTTTCTATTCTGCCGTTGCGTTCCTTGTAAACTACTATAGACTTTAATGCGTGGCTCAAAATTGTTTCCTAAAAGCTGGTCTTCGCGCAAGTCATTTGCAAACTTCGTTTTTTCCACAATATTTTTAACTCCTTTATTTGCATGAACATTACGATTTCTAGCTCTACCTTCTTTATGGGCTTTCTTTTGTGGACGACGCATGACTTCTTTTCTCTTCTGTTTACAATTGTCAACTTCAGGCTTTCTTCCAATTGCTAGCACGACTGGTGCTGAGGAACTTAATTGAAGGTTTCTAAACGAGCTGGAGCCTTTTGTTACGGCCTGTAAAATAAACAAAATATTTTATATGTATTATTTCTGTCATCTTCTCACTCTCTAATTGTCTCTCCAGTGTTGTCTAACACAGCGCTACAACCATTTAAGGGCTCCTTTCTAGTGTCACCGTATTCCCTGAAATAATGGGATATTAGAAAAGGGTGCGGTAGGGTGATGACGCAGTCAGTCATCAAGATGATTCTCTAATGTGGCAGGTCAAGAAATCTGACCGAAGAATAGGAAACAGAGGCATTGTTAGTGTAGCAAGAAGCATTGCAAAGAAAACTACGCAAGACACGCCCGCCGAGTAACACTGACACTAAACATGAAAAATAAGACATAAAAAGGGTTAAAGAATTTGTGGAGAGACAAACCACTCCATGGACAATACCTAAAAAGAATGGACAAGGTACAGATCAATAAAGATCAATCATTTATGTGGCTTAAAAGGGGAAGAATGAAGTCAAGAAATCATGAAATCAAGATCAGGCGTTGGGAACACGACATTATGATAAAGCGTTTCTCAAAATTTCCCAAGATGATAAATGCCGCATTTGCCAGGTACAAGTACAAACAATTGATCATATCGTCTCAGCTTGTCCAATTCTAGCAGAGAGAATACCTGAAAAGACATGACAGGATGTGTATCTACCTCCACTGGCAGATCTGTACCGCCCTCGAAGTTCCAAACACATGTCCCAAGTGGTACGAACTCTCACCAAAACTGGTGACGTCTGTTGGACTCTATACAATATTGTACGACCAACAAATTCAAACTGATCGCACGATAGCGGCAAACAAACCGAAGGTTGTTATCCAGGATTTGGAGAAAAAATTGTGTCTACTTGTAGAGGTTGCTGTGCCCTGTGATCAAAATGTCGTAACCAGGGAGGCACAGAAACATCTTAAATACAAGAGTTTGGAAATCGAGATCAGCCGAATGTGGGGCATAAAGCACAGGTCGTCCCGACACTTATCGTGCTCTGGGATTTGTTCCGCAAAATTTCTGTAAGAAATTGACTAAACTTCCAAGTCACTCTAAAGACTGGGAAGTGCAGGAAATTGCCTTATTGGGAATAGCTCACATTTTGCGCAAAGTATTGTAGAGGCACCAACAGTCTCTAGATCTGCTCCTGAGGTAGGTGGTTGCAACCTGGAGTAGATTTTATATTCAGCCGACTAATAACATCTTTAATCATGATTTAAAGGAATAATAATAATAATAATAATAATAATAATAATGGGCCTAAAAGTTCAAACCAAATTTTTACGAAAACAAATATCTTTGAAAAAACTACTCTGAGTTCCGTCTCTTACCCTCCCAGTTGGTATATCTCTGTTAATAAGTGAAGTCTACATAAGTCAAATTAGGCATCATGGAAATGTTTGTAAGTTAGCAGTAATATGAAATTGCATATTTTGTTTAAAATTCTGTTGTGTGTAATTTATTACTGAAGTGTACATTGATTGAGGAGAACTAATCTAATTACTTAATATTACAGATCAAAAGGGAAGACATCTTGGACAATATTTTTATTAGTAGTGCACAAAGTGAATCATAAACTTTTATAATAGATAATCGTGACTCACCATTCTGAAGTGGTCAAACACGGCGTCCTCGGTGTTGTTGAGCAGGAAGGCGAGAAGGTCTTGGTGGCGGTGTGCTGCTAGCACGTAGCCGCCCTGCCTCTCCAGCCACGCGGGCGCCTTGACTTGCTTCAAAAGTGATGGAGACGGGCGCCACAGCAGCAGCGGCGCCGCGGCGCGGGCGTGCAGGGCGCGTAGCCAGCGCGGACCGTCGCCCAGGTCCACCACGCCCACCGCCCGGCCCCCACCCCCGCCCGCGCCCCCCAGCGCCCACTGCACGCCCGCCACGGGCGGCCCCGCCCCCGCCCACGGCACACACACGCCCCCGCGCCTCCACCCCCGCCCGCGCCCCCCACAGCGCCACCGCCAGCGCCAGCCCCAGGGCTCGAAGCCCCGCCCCCGCGCCCCGCCGCCCTCCCATTGCCCTCTGGCGATGCGCTTCCAAAGCCCCTCCCACCGCCAGCCTCAAGGCTCGAAGCAGGCCTAGACCGCCCATGGCACCGCTCTTCCTGTGTGTGAATTCGGCCCGTTGCGACACTGCCTTCTCTTGAGTGGCACCGACACGGCCATCGGCTTGCGACAGTCATTTTCCTCGGTGCCAGAGCAAGTCAGCCCGATCTCCATGGACACCGCTGGCAAACATCTCGAAACACGCTTGTTGACACAGCATTGTGGCAAGTGTGGCAATACTGAGAAAATGTTCGTCGTCCGGATATTTTGTGAGTCCGCAATTTGGCATGTCATTTTCCCATTCGTAGCTGCTTGTTGATGTCAACGATATTCTCCTTTCCCTCACTTCCTCACAATCTCTAATTTTATTCCCATTTCAATTGGATGCTTTATCCAGGGTATTGGCATTCTATTTGATATGTAAAAATTATAATTATATTGAAATATAATGAATTGTGTTGTAGATTCAAGGTGACACAATTTTGTTCAATTCATTATACATAATTTACAAATATTTTTATTCTGTATTACATTGATAATTCGCTGACGTGTGCAATTTCATTTTAAATCACATTATGTAAAGCCGCTTTAGAATTTTAAACGTACTGAGCATATTCAATAAGAAACATTGTGCCAGATGACCCACCCTATCCTCCAGAAACACGATATCTATAAACTCTCTAACGTCTCCTACATTATTTCAGTAGTATACCTTCCCTTTGCGGCTCTCACACGCAACCAACCTTTATAAATTAGGTCTCTAAAGAAAGAGAATTTCACTGAGACGTGACAAATTATTTTTTGACTTTAAAAATATGAAGGGTTTGTTTAAAAAACGCATCTAAATATTCACGTAAAATGCAACCCGCAATGCATGTGTTTATTTTAATCTATATCATTAAATAACTCTCAAACGAAGCGTTCTAGGGCCTTAACAACTAAACGTTTGAAGCAATGGACCTGAAAGAAATGTCCCTCTCACCGTGATAGATAGGATGAGATCTTCATCATTTTTTGACATTTTCGTTGGTTCGGCACTTCTCGATTCTATCCCACCTGTTCAGAGCCTGTAGAATCTGTAACTGCATGTGAAATTACTAATTACTTGATATTCTATGCGATTGAATAACACGGGTGTACCTCTTTGCTCGATAATAAAGTTAAATATGAATAGTTTGTATTGTCGAGGCTGTATTACATTGTTATCGGATAAGTAAGAGGGTCTTCTAGAAAAACAATATTCCAGGCTAACAGGAAATGGAAAATTAAGAAAGACGGGTATGGGGTACAGCATGTGAGAGTTCTCGCACGGGCACGCTACACCTACTATAAACATCTGAAGGAGTTTTCCCGTAAAGAAAGTGTTTTCTTCCCTAGCTGTTCTGCGGCACGTCGTCCGTGTGTAGATGAATTGGTGGAACATGGAGTAATTCTTTCATTTCACGTTATTTATGTAATTCGTCAGCTTACATGCACAACAACACAAAGTTGTGACGTAAACTTTTAAAAGCGCGCAAGTTGCATTGAAATTAATGATGAAATTACGCGTGTTGACTTAGGAATGTGACACCACTGAGCTATACTGCAATTTTTCTAAGAGCGACCCTCAAGGCCACTCAAATCCCATCTTCGCGATGGAACATGTCACGGCATTTCACGTCTTTTCTCGGTCTTGAAGTCGCATGATCGCATGAAGGTAGAAGTCGCATGATCGCAAGCACTGCTTCATACGGTCGCGATCGTGCGAAATCTAGCGAAACGACTGAGAAATACGCGAAGTGCCGTGACATATTCCATCGCGAAGATGGTATTTGAGTGGCCTTAAGGGTCGCTCTTAGAAAAATCGCAGTATAGATCGCGTTGTCCCGATTGATAGAAACTGCTCTTAAAGTTGGAAACCTGAAAATTCAAGGAGTCAAACGGAATCTGGAACTCAAATTTCCCAAGATGACAAATGACGCATTTGCCAGGAGCAAGTAGAAACCATTGATCATATTGTCTCAGCTTCTCAAATCCTAGCAAAGACAGAATACCTGAAAAGACATGACAGGGTGTGTAGCTACCTCCACTGGCAGATCTGTACCGCCCTCAAATTTCCAAACACATGCCCCAAGTGGTACGAACACTCACCGAAACCGGTGACGTCTTTTGGATTGTGTACGATATTGTACGACCAACAAATTCAAACTGATCGCACGATAGCGGCAAACAAACCGGATATAGTTATCCGGGATTTGGAGAACAAATCGTGTTTACTTGTCGATGTTGCTGTGCCTTGCGATCAAAACGTCGTTACCAAGGAGGCAGAGAAACGTTATAAATCAAGAGTTTGGAAATCGAGATCAGCCGAATGTAGGGCGTAAAAGCACAGGTCGTCCAAATAGTTATCGGAGCTCAGGGATTCTTTCCGCAAAATTTGTGTAAGAACTTGTCTAAACTTCCCGGTAGTTCAAAAGACAGGGAAGTGCAAGAAATTGCTTTATTTGGAACAGCCCACATTTTGCGCGAAGTATTGTAGAGGCACCGACAATCACCGGATCTGCTTCTTAGGTAACTGATTGCAACTTGGAGTAGATTTTATATTCAGCCGACTCATAAAATCTTTAGTAGTGATATAGTGGAATAATATAGTAATAATAATAGTGGTTCAGGCTACTGCAACCTTATTATGCAGGAAGAACGATACTCACCGTTCAAAATAACCGTCTTTACTCGTGGTCGATGTCAGAAATTACGAAGCAGTTCAAATACCAAACTGGAAAAGGAGAATTCAGAACAAAATAAAACAACTTAGAAGCGTCATTGCTGCCCACTGAAGCCCGCTGCACAGGCACCCCACCCCATCCAGGACAAGCTAAAGCAGAAGAGTTCTGGTGGAATCCACGGGTTAGCCCTGGTAATTACAATGCTAGGGCTGATGGGATCGAAGATGAATCAGCAAACTGTTCATCATTTATGATCAAATCTACAGTGACTCCAAATGATCTTCAAGACGTAATAAAAAAACCTCCAAAACTGGAAAAATTGCCCTGTCTGGATCGAGAAATTTTGGTGGAAGAATCTGATAGCCCTTCAAGCATTTCTTGTCATGGTCATTAATAAAATATTACTTGACCTCTCTTATGTGCCTAGCATCATCTCACGGGCGATTACCTCCCTGAAACCAAAGAGAGGAAAAACAAGATCCAAAGAACTACAGACCAATCACATGTCTAGTAACATGGTACAAAAGCATATCATCAATATTAGCACATAAACGTATTTCCTACACAAGAGCTGAAAATACCATCTCTGAGGAACAAAAAGGCTGCCGTAAGGGAGCCAAAGGATGTAGGGAACAACTGGTAATAGATGCAATAGCGAGGGGTCAGGTAAAGACAAAAGAAGAGAAAATCAGTGGCCTGGATAGACTATCAGAAAGCATATGATTCTGTACCTCACAATTGGTTGATACAATTTTTTGGAATAATATGGAATCCACCGTTGGATCATCGACTTCCTAAAGACACTTATGAGCTAATGGTCTACATAAGTAATTCTTTTCGACGGTCGAGAGACTCAGAGATCAAAGCCTATGCCCGTCTTACTTGGCATATTTCAAGGCGATACATGGAGCCTTTCAATTGCTCGTCTGCTTAGATTGTTGAATCAATCAGGTCTGGGTTTTCAGATGATGGAAAAGAGAAAACCAGTCAACATCATAAGTCATTTATTGCATATGGATGACTGGAAATTATATGCCACTAATGATGTGGAATTAACGAGCCTATTAAATATCACTGCTGTGTTCAGTAGTGACATCCATATGCATTTCGGCATCGAGAAAAGCGCAACCTCGAATACAACAAAAGGAAGAATGGACAATGAGCCCAAAGAGAAGAGAAAGAGATACAACCCTTGGCCTCACAATGTATATACTAATACCTGAGGTTTAGACAAACTCTTACAATAAACCACATATCCACCAAACAAGTTGAAAAAAAGTTCAAATTACCCCTCCAAAAAGTTTGGAAACTGTGCTAACGATCAAAACCAAAATCAATCCCTTAATTCCTGGTGTGTGCCAATTCTGTAGGGGTAGTACACTGGTCTTAAACCAATCTTGACATCATGGTACGAACAACATTAACAAAGAGGCGAGATTATCGTCGGTGGAGCGGTTCTACATCCCGAGAAGAGTAGCTGGGTGAGGTCTTTTGGATATGAAATCTCATTGCAAGAGACAGACGACAACGATGGAGAAGTATTTTTTAGCTAGGTCTGAAACATCAGGTTTGCACAATGCCATGGTTGTGTCCGACGAAGGTTACTCTCCTCTAAATCTCGAAGACAAAAATACCTAACAAAATCACATCACAGCTAATGACAGGATACAAGTGTGGAAATCTAAAGTTCTCCATGGTAGATTTCCTCATTCTCTCGACAGTACTGATAAAGACGCAACAATGCGTTGGGTCAGAGATGGGTTTCTGTTTGGAGAAACTGAAGGTTTTATCCATGCTATACAAGTCCAAGTTATTGCCACGAATAACTATAAGAAGTACATAGAAAAAAATGACATCCATGATGAATGCAGGATATGCCACCAGTCATCAAAAACACTTGATTATCTTATCACAGCATGTACAAATATGGCCAATACAGATTATCTTCATCGTCCTAATATTACTAAAAGCAATGTCCACCAGGTCTTAGAATTCAAACTTGGACTTTTCTCAGACTTGCCCATTATATGAATATAAAGCGAGACTCACAATGGAAAATAAACAATACAAACTGTACTATGATATTGCAATTCAAACAGATGATTGTGTTGCCACCAATAGGCCCGACATTATTTTGCAAGAGACAACATTTTGTTTGAGAGAAAAAAACGCGGTCTTCATTGATGTCACTCATCCGACTGATCACGATATTGTAACGTTTGTGGTGGTGAATTAAAAACACAGATTTATTTTAACCAATATGTTTATTTATGTTTCTTAATATTAAACTAAAAATACTTGATTTATTTACAGATTGGCTTCACAGTCCTTGTGTTCTTCACTTAATTATCGCTTTCTATACGACACAGTTCTCTTGATTATTTATTTTCGCTGTTCGCTTCTCTTGCACTGTCGCACAGTCCGATGCACTCACCGCCGTCCGATGCACAATCACAGGATCACAGTTCACGGCGCTGGCCACAATCCACTGCACTGCTGCTCACCGACTGCACCGCTGTTCACCGCGACGCACACACTTTTCACAGCTCGGCTTCCACTTCAGACAAGACAAGACTAGACCGTCGACGGCGGCGCATTTATACCTGGCCGGCGCCTGCCTGGACCCTTCGGGAACTCGCGTCACACTTCTTGGCGATCCGCGAATACCCTAGAATCGTCTAGTTTGGGGGCGGCGGCGGATGATGCAATAATCGTTACAATACTAACAAAATATAATCTGAAAAAAAACTACACTCCCCTTGTAATACAATATAAAGAAATGTATAAATTCAATTCAGGGAAAATAATCCCATTAGTAATCACAAGAACTGGTTTATTCAGCAAAAATTTGAAGACGTACTTGGAAACAGTTTGCCTAGACCCTAGTATTATAATTCCTAGAGCCTAAAAATCCGTGATTCTGGAAACGTATAGAATTGTTTGCACTGTTTTAAAGCAACACTAGCATGGATTGAAATACGCCTGTCTGGCCTCACAAAGAGTAACCACTAATAACAAACTCTGAAACAAATAATAATAATTATTATTATTAATTATTATTATTAATAATTATTTTTATTATAACTATTTACAATTTAACTAATGCATTAAACTTTTGCGATTATGTCTGACCGGAACATCCGTACAACGTAACTTTAATATCGCGTCAAACATTGGTAACACGAACGCCCAAAGATGAAAACTAGTTCATAGTCACAACTTTTCGCCCGTGTTATTCATTGTGCTGTAGTATCAACAGAATGCTCAATAACACTGCTTCCTGTACTCTGCAATGTGCGTCATTCTTGAGACGGCTAAGCAAAATTTATGAAGCGGTTATTCACTGGAATTTCGTTTTTTGTGCCTCCAAATAACTTTTTTTTTCAAAATTTGAAATTTTAAAAAATTCGAAATTTAAAAAAGTACTTTCGTGCCCAGTTACTTCAGATTTTGTATCCTCTAGTCTCTCCCTCTTTATCTGACAGTTTATTCGCTTTGCGATCGCAGTGTTTCTTGAATGAAAATGACGCAGAAGTGCTCACACGAAAAACAAGAGCGTTGACTCAGGCGGTCGAAGGCGCCCCTGGGTCTCCTGAGCCCTCAGTGCCTGGTTCTGCGCGCGCCGAGGGGTCGCTTCGGCCTGGATGCCTTGACTCAGGCGGTCGAAGGCGCCCCTGGGTCTCCCGAGCCCTCAGTGCCTGGTTTCTGCGCGCGCCGAGGGGTCGCTTCGGCCTGGGATGCCTTGACTCAGGCGGTCGAAAGCGCCCCTCGGTCTCCTGAGCCCTCAGTGCCTGGTTCTGCGCGCGCCGAGGGGTCGCTTCGGCCTGGGATGCCTTGACTCAGGCGGTCGAAGGCGCCCCTGGGTCTCCCGAGCCCTCAGTGCCTGGTTCTGCGCGCGCCGAGGGGTCGCTTCGGCCTGGGATGCCTTGACTCAGGCGGTCGAAAGCGCCCCTGGGTCTCCTGAGCCCTCAGTGCCTGGTTCTGCGCGCGCCGAGGGGTCGCTTCAGCCTGGGGGGCGCCAACGCGCGCAGCAGGGCGCGCAGAGCTCTGCGCATCTGCGCACGCGCAGCGCCCCGCCGACTGCGGCGCCACCTCTGCGCAGAAGGCGGCGGCGGCCAGCGCCAGCCCCGCGCACAGCAGCCCCAGGTGCGGCCGCAGGTCCTGCAGCCCCAGGGTCCGGGGTTCGTCGCTTGCCGCCCCCGCTTCGTCCTGACGCCAAGGCGCTGCATTGCGCAGACGCCAGTACATCCCCCATGTTCTATTGAAGTCGTCAGCCCACTTGAGATGAAGTCCCGCGTCTCGGAACTGAATCATCTTCAGGTTAATTGCGTCGATCCACGGCCAGTTCCTGGAAATAGATGCGGATATTTTGAAGGTGGGTAATTTGAGGAACTGTCCGGGATGTTAAAGGAAACTTCGGTCAATATGAAGGTATTGCAGCGTTAAATAGACTTTGATTGGCGGGTCTATTTTGACAGAATTTTCATAGGTAGCAGACAAATAAGTAAGGAGGGAATTCTAAAATATCATCTTTAGTATATTGCAACGTAGTTATTCAATGAAGAGTTTTTTGTAGTACTAAATCACACGAAACAAGAAACTTACGCTATTTCATTCGTGCAAAGACCACGTTAATAGTGTTTTTCTACGCCCATTGTATAATGCTGTCATTGGATGGCTGCAATTGCATAATGATAGTGATTTCAATACAGATTTCATTATGATTCAGGTTCTTGACCAATCACAGAGACGCTTGCAAACCAAGTATTGTCACTTCATCAATCATTGAGAATCGTTGCAGTAAATGTTTCGTTCGAGTGTGTATATTAAAATTGCATTTCATATTATTTTACGCTTCTCATTCTTAATTTCTTTTATTAGTAGTGATTTTTACGTGAAATATTATTTAAAATAAATTGGACTGTAATTTCACTTTGATCGTATTTGACTAGCGCAGGGCAGTTATTGCAGAGAACATTTGAGTGACGTTAAGATCTGAAAGCGAGTCATTTTGTGTTATTTGCTGCTGCCGTGTGGTTGTCCTTAAAAACCGGCAAATTCTTTAGTTTAAAATATTTAGTGAAGTGTATTTTTTTCTGGTGGGGTTGACATTCCAAGAAATGAAAGAAAATGCGAAAATGGTGACGTCGGAATCAGAGGCATATTTACGGTATGGCAGTCATGGCACGTGCCAAGGGCGCCACTCACAAGGGGCGCTATTTACAGTAGACCCACTGAAACAAGTGACAACAACCCTAATTTGAAGTAACCTGACAGGGGCGCAAATTCCATGCTTGCCATGGGCGCCTGAATACCTAGATACGCCTCCGGTCGGAATGTTAATCCCGCAACTTTTGTAGTCCCTCGCAAGCGCTCTGGTAAAACAAGGCCACTTGCGCTTGTGGGGTGGAGAGGTGGCCGTTAGGTGGCCTTGGCTGAATCTTGAGTGTCGACTGCCAGGAAACGATTCCGTGGAGAAATTTAACTTATAAAAGTTACCATAAGACGTAGAGAAAGCACCGTATGAAAGTCGATGTAATGGGTATTAATGCACTCGTGTGAAGTTCACGATACTCGCTCGTTCCTCGCTTATTCCATCATCGTTTCATAGTGTACTATTTTAATTCTGTTTTCCTCGACGCATTCAGCACCTCTGAAATGCTCCTTTGTTCTGTCGTTAATTACCAAATCTGGCTATTTCTCTACAAACGTTGCTTGCAAATTTTTGTTTTGTCTCGAATAAATTAAAGTAAACTAGTGGTGCTACAGAATGGCACTCCGTATTAGTTTCCTATTTCCTTTGGTCTGGGGTAGCTATTCGGACTTGCCATATTCTCTTGCCAGCTGCCATCTATCGCCGCCCAAAGTGTAGTTTTTGAAATTTATTAATTTTTCGGTTTCTTAATAGCAGAACGGAAATATTATTTAAAAATATTAACGAACAGTGAAACCTCGTCTAAAATGGCAATTTTCTTTGAAAACTTTAGAGCCGTTTTTGAGACAATGTCGTTCAAGCGTTACTAAACAAGCGAAATTTCAAGCTCTTTTTCACAGAAAATTTTTGAGTTTTCGAAAAACTTCATTTGAAACACACTCACAAATACAATAGTGTTTTTAAATTGCTGGTAATGTGCATATTAAAGGTGTGAGAGATATTCCGAAAAAATTACATTTATGAAATTTTTGAAAAAATAAAAGTGGATTTTACGTCGTATTAAAAGGTGCAATTTGCACCATCCGTTTGCAAATATTGAAGAAAAAATCTGGAGCCAAAGAAAATGACGTTTGAGCATTTCTGAAAATGCGGAATTTTGAGTTAGTTTCACAGAAAACGGTTGAGTTTTCGACAAACTTTACTTGACATTGTTTAAAACACATGTACTCATAAATATAATAATGTAAACAAATCGGCGATAGTGTAAATATTAACGACGTGAGAGGCAAGAAATTACAGATTTGTAATTTTTGAAAGAACAAAAGGATAGAGCAAACTGATGTTCATGTCATCTCATAGAGTACGTTAGGCATTGTCCTTACCAAAGGTTTAAAGAACAAATTTTGCTCTTTTTTGAGAGAATCATGTTTTTGTATTTTTAAAGTTGCACTATTGCATGAACGTAAACAACATGTTTCTAAACAATAAACGTGAATTTAATGAAAGAACATCTCTATCTTTAATTTTCTAATTGTAGGAAGACTCCGAAGAAAATTCAAACTTTTGCAATTTAAGAAATTTAAAGAAAAAATTTGGAGCCGTTCTTGGGAAAATGTTCAAAATTTCTGGGGTGCTTCATATAAAGTGCCCCAAGTTTTATTGGATATTTTTGAAAATCTCTAAGCCTCGACTAGAGTCAGCTCGACCTTCAATTTGAAAAACATCAGTTTAGGCGCTAGTAGTATTCACAGACGGACGTTTTCCTTTCAATTGTTTTTCCGGGAACAAGGACCCACAATACAGAGATTCTGACTACACTACGTGTAAGGGAATTTTCTATTAATTTAGAAACTGGATTTATTCACTTTTTTGTTATTAAGGCTCGGCAACGAATTTTTTTCTGCCGAAAATCTGCTGTTTTTTTCGCGCAGCATTACATAACATTCCCTTTACTAGATATATTACTCCGTATATACGTACGTATACGGGAAAGTAACTATTGTTGCTACACGATAGCACAGACTTTCCCGTATTAGTTTTTTATTTCCTTGGGTCTGATCTAGCTATTCAGAATTGCTACATATTCGTTCCGACTTCTATCTATTGACGCCCAAAGTTTATTTTTTTGACATTTTCTTAACTTTTCGATTTCCCAATTGTAGAACGGAAATATTAATTTTAGAATAATAAACAACAGTAAAACCTCGTCGTAAAAGACAATTTTCTTTTAAAAATTTGGAGCCGTTTTTATAAAAATGGCGTTTCGGCGCTACCGTAAATGAGAAATTTAAAGCTCATTTTCTCAGAAATAATTTGAGTTTTCGAAAAACATCTTCAAAGTCATTTGAACGACCTTAACTCACAAATATAATAGTGTTTACAAATTACTGGAAATGTGATATTAACGGTGTGAGAGATATTTCAAAAAATTACATTTGTACAATTTTTGAAAAAAGTACGCAACAAAATAAATTTTACGTCATATTAAAGGGCGCAATTTGCACCATCCGTTTACAAAGTTTGATGAAAAACTTTGGAGCCATTAATGAGAAAATGGCGTTTGAGCGTTTCTGAAAATGCGAAATATTGAGCTAGTTTTCACAGGAAACGGTGGAGTATTCGTGGATTATTACTTGACATTATTTAAAGCACATGAACTCATTAACATAATAATGTAAATAAGTCACCGCTAATGTAAATTTTAACGACGTGCGAGACACGTAAAGAAAATCGTTTTTGTAATTTTTGAAAGAAAAAAAAGAAAGAATTGAGCAATATGACTTTTATGTCATCTCTTAGAGTACATTAGGCACTACTCTCTCCAAAAAATTAAAGAATATATATCGAACCGTTTTTGAGATAATCTTGTTTCTGTAATTTTTTAAAATAGCCCAAATTGAACGCAATATTGCGCGAAAACAACTATTTTTTTAAAAAAAAGTATAAGACCTTAATGAAAGAGCTCGCAATGGAGAAAAAATTGTATTTGAAGGAAAAATATCTATCCTCCGTATTGTAGTTGTAGATAGACACCGAAAGTACATTCAAACTTTTGCAATATTCGTAAAATTTAGAGTTGATGGCGAGTATCTGATGTATGCCAACATAAGTGTATTTTACTCTATTCTTACAAGAAATTTAAAGAAAAAATTTGGTCCCGTTTTTGATAATTTTGAAAATGTCCGTGGGGTTTTATGTAAAGTACCCCCACATTTTATAGAATCCTTTTCAAAATCTCAAAGCTTCGACTCTAGCCAGGTCGAGAGGGGTTTCCCCAATTTCAAAAAAAATCCTACGTGCGGGTTAGGCTCTAGTAGTGTTCACAGACGGACAAACGGACGGACAGACAGACGGAGGAACGTTTTCCTTTCAATTGGTTTTTCGATATCAAGGACCCAGAAATCCCGGATTCTGGCTACACCAAATATTAGGGATTTTTTTCTTAATTTTGAAACTGATTTTGTCCACTCTTTTATCAGGACCCGGCAATGAATTTTTTCTGCCGAAATTTCGCCATTTTTTTCGCGAAGCATTACATAACTTTCGCTATACTACTTACATTAATCCATGTATACGTATGTATACGAGAAAGTCAACTATGTATTCTTCACACTTTGTTTATTTGAGAATTTTTCAAACGGTAGTTGAAGTGTATGACCGAAACTGTCATATTATGTCACACAGCCCTTACCAATATCGCGAAAAAGTAGGTGTTGTTGTAGCACCATCAGTGTTTTGCGTATTTACTTATTATGTACTATTTACATTACTTACCATTTCGTAATCATATATGCCCATTTACGTGACCCAGCATCGAAAACTTTCATTTACCGCTGCCTTTTGATTGTTTGTAGAAACTATCTGGGACCACTGTTCATCTGTTCCAAGTAAAGCGTATTGATTTTCATCGAGATACAATAACAGGTCTTTTAAATTCTTGTAAAATGTGCTTATTGTAAAAATGAGATTTAATAAAAATTTGTAGTTGAATTCCATACAAATGCTGTTTTTGACTGTGAACAAAACTGTTTCAATTGATGTTTTAAATGTTGAGACTGTATAGGAACTAAAGCTGATATTCCAGAGGCAATCAGCTGGTCAATTGTTTCGATGTTCGGGTAATACTCGGGTTTCATAATCAGCTCGAAGTGTCGGCCCTGAAAAAGGAAGATTTGCTCAATACAAAATCGTTTGCAGATATAGAAACATTGAGATTTCTCCATGTTGCAAGAGTTTCTCCCAATTAACGGTGTTTTTACTTTCCCGTATACATACGTACATATGGAGTAATGTACGTAGTGTAGGGAAAGTTATGTAATGTTGCGCGAAAAAACGTCAGATTTTCGGCATAAAAATTCATTGTCCGAGCCCTGATAACGAAAAGTGGATAAAACCAGTTGCTAAATTAAGAAAAAATCCCATAACACGTGGTGTAGCCAGAATCTCTGTTTTCTGGGTCTATAATACCGAAAAACTAATAGAAAGCAAAACGTCCAGTCTGTGAACACACTAGCGGCTAAACCATGATTAAGATTTTTTTCAGATTGAAGATATGGCTCGATCTGGCTCCAGTCGAAGCTTTGAGATTTTGAAAAAGATTCTATAATTTGGGGGTACTTAATATGGAGTCACCCAGACAGTTTGAAAATTTTCTCAAGAACGGCTCCAAATTTTTTCTTTAAATTTCTTGTAAGAATAGAGGTAATTAAGGTGGCATTCGTGCGATTTTCACTATTGACACCGAATTTTCGAAAATTGCAAAAGTTTGAATTTTTTCGGCCCTACAACTACAAATTTAAGATAGAGATTAGTCCTTCAAGTGAAATTTGTTCTCCGTAGTGTTTTTTTTTTCATTAAGGTCCTGTACATTTTTTGAAAATTTTAGTAGTTTTCGCGTAATATTGCGTGAAATAAAAATTACAAAAACAAGATTTTCTCAAAATCGGCTCTACATTTTTTCTTTAAACTTTTTGTAAGGATAGTTCTAAATGTACTCTACGAAATGACATTATCGCCAAATTGTTCTATTCTTTTGTTTTTTCAAAAATTACAAAAAAATAATTTTTTGACTTGTCTCTCACGTCTTTAATATTTACTTTAGCCGTAATGTGTTCACATTATTATATTTATGAGTACATGTGCTTTAAATAATGTCAGGTAAAGTTTATCGAAAACTTAACAGTTTTCTATGAAAACTAGCTCAAAATACCGCATTTTAGAACGTTCAAACGCAATTTTCTCTTAAATGGCTGCAATTTTTTCTTCAAACTTTGCAAACGGATAGTGCAAATTTCACCCTTTAATATAACGTGAAGTTCTTTTTGTTGTATTCTATTGTTTTTTTTCAAAATGTATTATGTAATGCAATGTAATTATTTGAAAGATATCTCACACCTTTAATATGTTCATTACCAGCAATTTGAAAACACTGTTGTATTTGTGAGTATAAGTGCTTTAAATAAAGTTTTTCGAAACTCAAAAATTTTCTGTGAAAAAAGCATGAAATTTTGCTTTTTTAGTAACGCTTGAACGCCGATTTTCTTGAAAACGACTCAAAATTTTTCAAAGAAAATTGTCACTTAAGACGAGGTTTACTCTTCTTTAATATTCTGAAATTAATATTCCGTTCTACCATTAGGAAAACGAAAAATTGAGAAAATGTCAAAAAAATTTATTTTGCGCGGCGATAGATGGCAGCTGGCAATTCCGATTAGCTTGCCGAGACCCAAAGAAATAGAAAACTAATACGGGAACGTCTGTGCCATTGTGTATCAGCACTAGTTACTTCATGATTTTAAAAATCCCCTCTTAAATAGACCTGTCCATTGACTTAAATTAGCTGAGTTTGAAATTTGAGGGATAAGCGATAAAAATGGACAAAAGTATTTTGAATAGAATTACATGAGCGTTTGGAATGGAGCTATGGAATAGAATGATGTTTACTTATGTGACCAGAGTACCTGTGGGCCAAGAATATAATTGTGTAAATAAAAATAATGTATCCAGATATATTATATTAGATCTTTTGCCTGACAAAACCTCGACACGCCTAACAAATATAGTTTCAAGAGTTTGAATGAATAAATATGTATTTTATATGAGACTTATAAGTTGTGTTGTCTATAACTAAGATTGAAGCATTCTAACCTATTAATATACTTCAATTTTGTAGTTGTAGGAAGTTGCCGAAAAAAATTCAACATTTAGCAATTTTCGAAAATTCAGAGTTAACCATGATATTCGCAACTATGCCTTCTTAGTAAGTGTATTTTACTCTATTCTTGCAAGAAATTAAAGAAACATTTGGAGCCGTTTTTAAGAATATGTCCCGGGGCTTCATCTAAAGTACCACGAAATTTTAAAGTGTGTTTTTCAAAATCTCAAAGCTTCGCCTCGAGTCAGATGGACAGGGGTTTCTTCAATTTGGAAAAAAATCCTATGCATGGTTTAGGCTCTAGTTGTGTTCACAGACGGACAGACAGACGGACGTTTTGAAAAGAACCATTTTTTAGGTGTCAGGAAACGCCAAAACGTCTTCTGTTGAAATCTCGAAATCAATTTTCTGCAGCATTAAATAACTTTCCTTATAGTTCATACATTGATCTGTATATATGTATGTATACGGGAAAATAAAAAACTTGACATGCAAAGGGAAATTCTACTTAACTTTGACTTGAAGAAAACACGTGAGGAAAGCAATGGAATATGGCGAGCATGGAGGGCTGTGTGCTCACCTGGTAGGCGGCGGGCGACGACGACGGCGGAGGCGAGCAGCGCGGCGGCCAGCTGCAGGCGCTGCGGCGTGGCGCGCACCCTGTCCTGCGGGGCGCCCCCGCACGAGGAGAAGGCGCGCAGCGCGGCGGCGGCGCTGGCGGCCAGCGACTCGCCCGCCCCCACGCGCCACGCCAGCGCCTACGCCACCGCCGTCCCCAGCAGCGCCAGCCAAATGCGACGGGAGAGCACGCGCAGCGGCAGCGACCACGCCGGCAGCTCCGCAGGCCGAGGCACGGCCACTATCGATCTATAGACTGATTGTGGACGCTTCCCCGACGTCACACGAAAGCATCTCTCCATGTTCTTGATAAAGCCTTCAAATGTAAAGTCCGCGTGATTAAATACAACATCACGTATATTATCTGAACTCATCCTATATGATTGTGCCTTTGTTGTCCCTGAAACATTTCAAGTCGAATTTAGCCAAATTTTAAAGAAGTGAGCAGCGGGTTAACTGCAAAAGGCCCCATTCCCTTCGGTAGACGCCGCCTTGGATGTCTGCTGTGACGCGGCATCGGGTTTGAATTTCGCGCCAGGAAGTAACATTTAAACTCCATTTTCTTGAAGACAATTCCCTCCCCCCCGAAAAACTGGATCTGCCATTCTTCATGAACGTCAACAGAGAATCTGGAGTTTTTTTAAAAATATTTTTTATAACGGGAACCGCTGGTCAACCTGTATACTGGAGGATCTAAATGCGTAGGTTTACACACGGTGTAAGAGATATAGGTGGGTTCACTCCTGGTCTAAAACTGAAGCTAATGTGACGCTAGTTCTCACAGTTCTCGCTATGTAAGCGCTGCGAACGACTTGGGCATTTTTGGGACAAGATCCATTTAATAGCTTTGTAACCTCTGGTGGAAGCCACTACACGCCTTGGACATTTTTGGGACAAGATCCATTTAATAGCTTTGTAACCTCTGGTGGAAGCCACTAAATCGCGAGACGCCGTCATGAATGCCCAACTCGATCGTGCGCACCATACGGATAAGCGAGGAACTAGCCTCAAACCGGCTTCAAAAATTTTGTCCAAAAGGCGCCTAGTTGACACACCTATATATCTTACACCGTGGTTTACAGGAAGCTATCTATCTCATAGCCTTTTGGCATTCGTTTCGCCATTCCGTGCGCCAGAGCTGACCAACTTTGAAGGGCTAATGGGCCACATTTAAAAATTCTAGTTAAGCCGCGCTCCCCATCCTAATTTAAGAGGGCCTTTACTCTAACTGCTGAGATTAGACTGAAACAAATACATATTATAACCCAAGTGTTATCAGCCCCGAAAAGCGACTGATAAAAGAAAAAGAATATTCAAACTGGCGCGAGAACCAACGCCGAGTATGACGTCACACGCGAACGAGAAGCTGGCCGCGAGCAAACGAGGAACGTAGCGGAGAGACAGGCATGGAGTGCCGACGCGCGGAGCAGTACGGAATATAAATGAAGAAAACAATGAAAGCGAGCGTTGTGCAATAAAACGGGAAAGGTGTTGTGACAAAGAAAGTGGAAGACGAAAGTGGAAGCGTTAGTTGAGAAGTGAGACTAGACAAAACGTGTAGAAGAGGGTGGTGAAGTAATACAAGCGGTGTATGATCAACACGTGGAGTGGGTAGAACAGTGTAGAGGAACGGAACAATGCGTACAGGCAGGGGCGGATCCAGAGACATATTTTGGGAGGGGAAATTGAAAATGTTTTGGTCGAATGTGACATTACATATTTTGTAAAATGTCGCAGGCTACACATCTCATGATGCTATACGATTTTATTCGTTTTAATGTTTATCTGAAAATATATTTTGTTTGAAAGTTTCGTGGCAAGTTATAATTAATAATAATAATAATAATAATAATAATAATATAATAATAATAATACTTTATTGCACAAAAAAGTACAACGGCGAGTCTCAGTAATTAAATTACTGCTTTTCAGACTAACCACAAGAAAAATACAGATCATAAACATAAAATCAAAAGAGAATAAGAATAATGTTGAAAAAAAGCATAAATGTAAGTACATGAGGATTAGAAATTGAAAAAGTTACATAAGTACAATATAATTGTAAGTGTATAGCAGATAATATGAGGCAATATGACATAACAGGAAACACTGAAGTAATGCTAAACATATACATCAAGAAGGTTACAGAAAGTTTAACATAATACATCAAGAAACACTGAAGAAAGATTAAAAATTAAGTTTAATAAATTTACAAAGTTTTTCACAGAATGATTTGTAGGGAAGGATTTTAAGCTCATGAGGGATTAAATTGTAGAAGTGTGGACCAAGATAGCTAAAGGATGCCTCGAGTACGATGAACGGGAATAACAAGTAGGAAATTGGCAAATCGGGTAGTACGTGAAGCAGACTCATTTGATTGTGAAAAAAGTTTAAGCCGATCCCGGAGATAACTGGGAGAATTAGAGGAGAGCACAGAGTGTACCAGTAAACATAGGTGAAATATCCATCTGTGTCTCATGGTCAACCAGTCTGATTTATCCATGAATGGTGATATATGCTCGTATTTCCGAACATTGAAACAGAACCTCAAACACGCATTCTGAATAGATTGAACTCTAGCAAAATTTCTTTGAGATAGTACAGGGTATAAACAATATCACTGTAATTAAATAACGACAGTATGAGAGTACTGCACAACATTAGCTTGGTTGACTGTGTTAATTGGTTGCGATATTGATATAGGGATCTTAATCTCAAATGTGCTGCTCTACATTTGTTTAACACATGATGATCAAAATTCCATCCACTGTCCATCCATAAACCAAGATTTTTAGCAAGATCAACATGACCAATTGAATGACCATCAATTAACAGCTGAAAATTATCCGTATTTGCATTTCTTAGGCGATTTGTAGGGTCTAAAATGATACACAGATTTATTAGGATTTAAAATGAATCCATTCTCCATAGACCATTTATGAATATTACCAAGATCCACGTTTAAGCAATCAACAGCCAATGAAAGATTAGATGGGTGAAAGGAATAAATTAATTGAGTATCGTCTGCATACTGCGTCTGCGTCTGCATAATAATTACTACTGGAAATTTTTAGGAGGGGGGGGAAATTTCCCTCATTTCCCTCCATGTAGATCCGCGCCTGGTACAGGTATTCGACATTATTAAGCGTAACTAATGTGAACAGCCGATGACAACAATTACAACAAAAGCTAGAAACTGTGATGTGAGAGCACGAGAAAACAGTGTTTCATAATACACGTGGGCGAGTCGTTTGAAACTGCAATGCAACTCGAGTGTAATCAAACCGCTATATAATAATCAGTAATCATCCAAACAAGACCCGGATCGCGGATTCAGTGGTGTAACTGTTAGCGTATCGGACTGTCATACCCAAGTTCGCGGATTCAAACCCGATCGAAGCCGTGGATTTTTAAGGGCGAAAAAAATCCTTCGTATAGAGCATAGAGGTATTACCTTTCAAATATAGTGGGAGGGTTTAGGAAAATGAGACATTAATGAACAAATATAAACTGAACACTATAGTGTCAGATAATACAAATACAGTGTAATTTGATCATGCGCAAGATTAAAAAAGGGGAACATTATAAAGAGTAAGTTAATTTTTTTATGTGTTCATTGTACTAAAGCAAGTGATAATTTTACATGTGATTGCAACAGTGATATTTTGAATAAAAATAATTGTGTTAAAATCAAAGATAAAGAAATTATTTCCAGACAAGTCATCAGTGCCATATCAAGTAGATTCCCCCTTCCAATGTACCTTGCCCCCTTAAAGAAACAAATTTTATGTGTGATTTCAGCTTTTTCCAATAACCAGGGAAAGTCACGTCACAATATATTAGATATCACTTACAGGAACATACTTAATGATTAATGTACATGCAACGTAAAAATTAATACATCATTAAAAAAAAGATAAATTGGACGGTGTTATGCATCAAACGGCTAAGCGCCGTTTTGAAAAAAATGAGATATAGACGCCATCAGTTGCATTGGTCCATGTTCTAAGTGTACGCAAAATTTCGGCGCCAAATCTGTAAAAATAGCCTTATAATTAATGAAAAATGTAATTGCTATCAGTCACATTAGGGATTTTATGTTTCGCAATAAACGGCTATAAACCTAGATCTTCAAATCTGCTGTTCTTAATTTCACATTATGCAGGTAAGCCCCAAATATTCCACTCATGTTTGTGTAGTTTGGCGCTTCAATGAATGAAATAATTCAATTACAATTATTAGAGCTGAAAATGTAATAGAAGCTTTGAAACCGATTATCTCAAACTTGTGTGATGTCACATAGCTGGTTGGTGCATAGCACCGTCCATTTGTGCAGTTCTCCAGTGAAAAGATTGAGGACATTCAGCTTCACCCACCACTTTCAACTCCGTTGTAGCCAGTTTCAGTAAGTGATTGACTATAGAATCAGTGAGGCTACTTTGATCTTTATTTTTATTTCACATTTATAATTACAGTTATGGAATTATAGAAATTCATAACAGAATCACTAAAAAAACATTGTATTTGGTTGTATAATATAATCTTTCTAAGCAGTCGCTGGCCGCACAAACGGATCACAAACGGAAAGCCCTGCCTTGGGCCATTTGTGCTTTATTTTCTACATTCTTTTCATTTTCTGTGCTTTCTTTTTACATTCTTTTGATTTTACGCAACCTACGTCTCCAAACGGGCAATTTTTCTGTACAAATTAGATCTAAATTCTGCATTTTGGGAATATACCAATACGCACTACACCCAAACCGGCACCAATTTTATTCTTTAAAGTTTTTGTACTTTTAGTAGTTCTCTTTTTAGAAACGGAATGCTTACCTCTAATCTTGTAGCATTATTGCTGATCCTTTTGCTAGAAATACGAAGATGAAGCCTCGCTTCAAGTTCTTTGAAATTTAGGTACCTAGGGCTTGCGATCCGGGTGCTGACTTCTCCAACACGCCCATATTGTACTAAATAGCCGCTTTCGAGGTGCGCATAGGGGAAAACCGATCCTCCGAGGTCCGTGGAGCGAGTTGCCACCAGCGCTTTGGCCTCGCGCGCGCACGCCTCACTGCGCTCCTCACACTGGGTGAGCCACTCCCCGCTCCCCCCAACGACATCGACGGCCAGCGCCCCCCTCCGCCCCTCCCCCACCCGTTCGCGCAGCAGCAGCCCGCGGAAGCCTTGGTGGCGCTGCCATAGCGCGGCCAGCACGCGCCGCCCCGCACGCAGCTGCGCCCCAGCCACGCCCCCCTCCGCGCGCCCGGCCTCGCGCACGCGCCTCCCGCCGCTCCTTTGTTCCTGCTGCGAACCCCGCTCGCCCTCCAGGTCTTCCTCAAGGAGCTTCTTCACACGCCTCCCGCCGCTCGTTTGTTCCTGCTGCGAACCCCGCTCGCCCTCCAGGTCTTCCTCGAGGAGCTTCTTCACACGCCTCCCGCCGCTCGTTTGTTCCTGCTGCGAACCCCGCTCGCCCTCCAGGTCTTCCTCAAGGAGCTTCTTCACACGCCTCCCGCCGCTCGTTTGTTCCTGCTGCGAACCCCGCTCGCCCTCCAGGTCTTCCTCAAGGAGCTTCTTCACACGCCTCCCGCCGCTCGTTTGTTCCTGCTGCGAACCCCGCTCGCCCTCCAGGTCTTCCTCAAGGAGCTTCTTCACACGCCTCCCGCCGCTCGTTTGTTCCTGCTGCGAACCCCGCTCGCCCTCCAGGTCTTCCTCAAGGAGCTTCTTCACACGCCTCCCGCCGCTCGTTTGTTCCTGCTGCGAACCCCGCTCGCCCTCCAGGTCTTCCTCGAGGAGCTTCTTCACACGCCTCCCGCCGCTCGTTTGTTCCTGCTGCGAACCCCGCTCGCCCTCCAGGTCTTCCTCAAGGAGCTTCTTCACACGCCTCCCGCCACTCGTTTGTTCCTGCTGCGAACCCCGCTCGCTCTCCAGGTCTTCCTCAAGGAACTTCTTCACACGCCTCCCGCCGCTCGTTTGTTCCTGCTGCGAACCCCGCTCGCCCTCCAGGTCTTCCTCGAGGAGCTTCTTCACACGCCTCCCGCCGCTCGTTTGTTCCTGCTGCGAACCCCGCTCGCCCTCCAGGTCTTCCTCAAGGAGCTTCTTCACACGCCTCCCGCCGCTCGTTTGTTCCTGCTGCAAACCCCGCTCGCCCTCCAGGTCTTCCTCAAGGAGCTTCTTCACACGCCTCCCGCCGCTCGTTTGTTCCTGCTGCGAACCCCGCTCGCCCTCCAGGTCTTCCTCAAGGAGCTTCTTCACACGCCTCCCGCCGCTCGTTTGTTCCTGCTGCGAACCCCGCTCGCCCTCCAGGTCTTCCTCAAGGAGCTTCTTCACACGCCTCCCGCCGCTCGCTTGTTGCTTCTGCGAACCCCGCTCGCCATCCAGGTCTTCCTCAAGGAGCTTCTTCACACGCCTCCCGCCGCTCGTTTTTTCCTGCTGCGAACCCCGCTCGCCCTCCAGGTCTTCCTCAAGGAGCTTCTTCACACGCCTCCCGCCGCTCGCTTGTTCCTGCTGCGAAACCCGCTCGCCCTCCAGGTCTTCCTCAAGGAGCTTCTTCACACGCCTCCCGCCGCTCGCTTGTTCCTGCTGCGAACCCCGCTCGCCCTCCAGGCCTTCCTCAAGAAGCTTCTTCACACGCCTCCCGCCGCTCGTTTGTTCCTGCTGCGAACCCCGCTCGCCCTCCAGGTCTTCCTCAAGGAGCTTCTTCACACGCCTCCCGCCGCTCGCTTGTTCCTTCTGCGAACCCTGCTCGCCCTCCAGGTCTTCCTCAAGGAGCTTCTTCACACGCCTCCCGCCGCTCGTTTGTTCCGGGGGGAGCTTCTGGGAACCGCTCTCGACCTTCAGATCTTCCTCAGGGAGCTTCTGCCACTCGTCTTCCATATCTTTCACAAAGAACATAGACGGCTGGTAGCTTTTCCGTTTCTTTTCAAGTTTTTGATCAGAGGTGAAGCGTATTTCAGATTGTGTCTGATCATCGAAATTTCTTTTATCTCTCAGAGTTTTCTCCAAATTTCTCTCGACTTTAAAACGTTTCTTGAGACTGTTTTGTGAATCTTGTTCTTTCCGCGTGTGATTCAGAAAATTCTGGATTTTCTTCACAACGTAACGACCTCCTTTATATCCGGACCGAACCCTTTCCCACACTCGACTTTTCTTGACGGAGTGGTTCCGTGTGCTCCCTTTTCATCTTCCTTACAGTTATGAATTTCTGGTGTCCTTCCAATCGCTAGAACGACTGGCGCTGAAGAATGTAGTTGAAGATTGCGATACAAGATGGCTCTACGGGTTAAAGCCTGTAAAAATCCAAAGGTAATCCCTTCTCAATACACAATTAGAAGCCACAGTTGTTCTAAAAATGTATAAAAATACACACAACAACACGTCCGCCAAATTACACGGATAAACAAGGCAATACGAAAATCATAGCTTTCGAGAGACATTAGTTTCAGTACTATGTTTAAGTGAATCCGTGGAACTTTCGAAACGTCAGCCTGTCAGTATTGATTCACATTCAAAACGCAATAAAAAAGACGATGTTTCAATAAAATGTATGAAAATGGTCACAAATGTCTAGGAATTATTTCCATATTAAGAAACAAAATTTGATTTTTTTCTCATTTTTGGGTGGAATCTCACCATATTTTGTAAATATAAACGAACATGTAATCAGGAAAATACAAAATGCATGTAATCAGAAAAAATAATACATGTTATTAGGAAAATGAACAAAAGGGGAAAGTTAGGGGAAACGTAATTTAGTTATTGTTTTAATAATTATAAGAAGCTTTGGTTTTACCTGTCCAAAATTCCACACAAACAATTCTCACGATTAATCCGATTAGAAACAACCATAAGTCTCTTACCAGCAGTTTATATAGGCATCAAATTGTCAGAGGAGAAATTTGTGAATGCTGTGAAGGACCTGAATGTATTGAACATGACTTGAGCAACCACGTTTATTGATACTGAAAGGGAAGAAATGTTATTCAGGTTGCGCAAATTCAATAAATGTGTTTGATATTTGTTCACTGTTATCAGTTGTTAAAACTGTTATCCTAATTTCGTAAAATGCATTTTAAGAGCTTACAGAGCATCAATTTTCACACTGCTTACAATTTAAATGAAAACGTGATCTGTACGTTTATTAAGCATTATGTAATTTACTGTGTTTTTTATTCTTACAAATGAATTAGTCTTTAAAATTGTATCTTCTTAATGTATGTTTTGCCTCTGTAAACTCATGTTGTACTGTCAATAAAAATCTACTATTATTGTAACTACCAACCTATATATTTCTATATTGTGTAAAACTATTTTAGGGAGGTTTCGCTGCCATAATCGACTTCAAAGCACTTGTACACTAGTGGTGCTTTCAACTCTCATACTTTCTCGCACTGCTTTTACATGGTCCTAAATGATATTTCACTACTACATAAACCAGCAAAAGTGTTTTCCACCAGCAAACCTTTTCCGTTCCGAGACTCGAAATCCGATCCCCAAAGTTAACGAGCCGGCACTGATACCACTACGCCACACTAGAACCGTATGGGTCGAACAGAGCCATAAAATGAATCGAAGCGAGCTATAAAATGGTAAATGCATGATAAAGAAACAATTGAAATGATGGTATATACACTTTACAAATCTAACAAAGTGATGTGAAAAATTGTTAAAAGTTAAATATTCGCAAATTATATACAGACGCTTCCAGCTCATTTATCGTAATTATCAATACTTGTGATTCAAATGGCTTCACATGGTTTTCAATCAGGTTTCTAAAATTCTCAGTTATTTCCTGTGACAACAGAGAATTTTGACAAAAAATATTCCCCGACCAGGACTCAAACCAGCGGAGCTTCCCTCGGAAGTGCTGTGCTAATGCTTTCGCTTAACGACTGCGACTACCTAGGCTATGCATGGTATTTACACTTATATAATAGTAATAAGTGTATGGTGGTTTCATTTCTCGCAATAGGAAAATCCGAAAAATCCAGAGAATGTGAAAAAAATGTCGTTTGGGCGCTCGAAAAAGGTATCTGGAAAGATCATCATTCATAACAGTAAAACCAGTTCAAACTATAGGGACTAAAAAAACTAAGTTCTGCGAGAAAGCCTGTGCCATACTGTAGCACCACTTGTTTCTAAATTTAGCAACAGGTTTTATCCACTTTTTCGTGAAGACCCCAGCTATAAGAGTTTTTCTGGCGAAATTTTGCCGCTTTCCGGCGCACGATTACATAACTTTCTCTTCTTACGAAGTATTCGTAAGGCGAGAAAGTAAAAAAGGCCGAAAAGACGCCTGAGAAGTCGGACGGTGTCGCCTGGTTCCTAGAAGCGTTTGGCGGAGGGAATTGTATTCCTATAGCTGCCAAATATCAAGTAGCAAATAACACAATTTCCTAATTAATTGCGACTCACCTCCCTGTAGAAGTCGTAGATTGCATCCTTGGTGAGGTCGAGCAGGAAGGCGAGGAGGTGTTGGTGGCGGTGTGCCGCTAGCACGTAGCCGCCCTGCCTCTCCAGCCACGCGGGCGCCTTGACTTGCTTCAAAAGTGATGGAGACGGGCGCCACAGCAGCAGCGGCGCCGCGGCGCGGGCGTGCAGGGCGCGTAGCCAGCGCGGGCCGTCGCCCAGGTCCACCACGCCCACCGCCCGGCCCCCGCCCAGCGCCCACTGCACGCCCGCCACGGGCGGCCCCGCCCCCGCCCACGGCACACACACGCCCCGCGCCTCCGCCCCCGCCCACGCCCCCCACAGCGCCACCGCCAGCGCCAGCCCCAGGGTTCGAAGCCCCGCCCCCGCGCCCCGCCGCCTTCCCCACCCGCTCCGCCACCCCACCCCCCGCCCACGGCACACACACGCCCCGCGCCTCCACCCCCGCCCACGCCCCCCACAGCGCCAGCCCCAGGGCTCGAAGCCCCGCCCCCACGCCCCGCCGCCCTCCCATCGCCCTCTGGCGATGCTCTTCCAAAGCCCCTCCCACCGCCAGCCTCAAGGCTCGAAGCCAGGCCTCGCCGCACCGAATCAGGCCTTGACCGCCCATAGCACTGCTCTTCCTGTGCGAGTTCGTGCCATTGCGACACCGCGTTCTTAAGAAAGGCACCGACACGCCTGTGCTCCTACGACAGTTAGTTTTCTCGGTGGCAGAGCGAAACCCATTGCTTTTTACGGACTCCAGTGGCGAACGTCTCGAGTCACCGTTGCGGCGAGCGTGGCAAAAGTGGGAACATTTTCTCTTTTGAGAGCAAATTACCAACCAGTTATTCTAAGAAACACGTAAACGATGCGAACCTTTATGGAACCATTTGTGGTTTGTACAAAATTTGTATGTGTGGTTCTAAATTATAGTACAAATATGTGTTAAGCAATTATTTTTTAAACATTTTATTATTATGATTGCAATAATTTAGGTTTTAATATCAAGTAAAGCGAATTCAAATTTGTATCAATTTAAAACTTTGGATAATGTTTTACACACTGACCAGTTGTATGTAAGAAACTAATGTAATATTTAGTGATATAAAGTAATTATAGTGACATCTGATCTGAACAGGTAGATCCCCAAATGAAGTGAATATTTTTTGTCAACAAATGATAAATATGACATAAAGGGTTATTCCTTTTATGGACCTAGTATGGCTGTCTAGTAAAATCGAATGTAGTTTATATTTAAATTTAAAATCTAATCTTAGTACTCAACATTTCAATCGTAACAATCGAACTATAAATTTTGTTTAGAGCAAAACTTACTTAATTTTTTTACTGTTAAATTTAAATAAATGTATTGACAGTTGTTTTTACGCTTTATTTGCCTAAATACTTTTTAATAGAAGTTGCTTCCTTTAGTAAGGTTTTCTCTTGTCGGTCATTAATGAATGTCCAAAACTCGGTGCATATCATGTCATACTTTAATTTTATAAAAGGTTCTAGGTTAACTAATTCCTGCCATTCTCTTTCTCTGATCACCCCAAGTATTGTCAATAACACTGGTTGACAAAATTTAACTTTTTGTCTGTTAAATAGAAGATAATGACTGTTTCTAATGCAAAATGAAGCTCTGATTTCAAATTTGTGGACGATTTATCTGTAACAAGCAAGGTTTTTTTTGTAATAAGCTATTAATGGCTGTTGTTAAGTTATTGGTTTCGTTACTATACTTATATATAATATTCTCAATCAAAATGTAATTTTGAACGATTATTATCTGCATTTTGTTTCAGAATATCTTTTCTTAGTGTCCAGCATTAGTCTGCAAGCTTAACTCAGGGAACTGTAATGCATTAATGTATTTTAGGTACACGCAATTTGAGACACCGACTGATTCAGCATTTGCCACCCCAACAGTTGGATAATTGTATATTTGGAATAAAGTAAGGGGCTAACATAATTCCTTTGGATGACTGATGCGCAATAGGAAATATGAGGAAGCACCTGACTTGTTTTCAAAACATCCACTAAGACGTCCTAAAACCACTAAGGCCTACTCGTAATTGAGTGCGAATACTTGACGCGAGGATAAAGACGGCAATTTTCGAATATTGAAAGCTTTATTTTGTTATTATTATCTCATGAAAGAGGCATAGATGAACTGAACAAATATTTTGTTTACTAAATAGATTTTATGTGTTTTTATTCTATATATTTTACAGGCGCAATTGAAATGTATTTGCATTAACAGCAAAATTCTTTATGATACGCTATAATGATATGATACAATTAAAAACTGTGACGTGATATGACGTTTTTATTGTGATATTCGTAATCTATGTATAAAATTGAGTACGTTGCGCATTTTACCTTTCTCGAGGTAAAAATCTTGTTCCCAAGTGAAGTTTGATAGTTCAAAATTTAAGAAGTCAAAAATCAAAAGGTATTACTAAGTTGAATTAAAAAAGGTAAGGGGCAACATTTTAATTTAAACCAATGGAAAATCAGTACTTGTTTCAAAATGGAGAAATTAGTTTGCGCACCTACATTAAATAAAATTTAACTCAACATCATGCGAACATTCTGTGCTGAGCCGAATATAAAGTAGAAGAGATGTATTTTAACTGTAACTAAGAAATGAATGCAAAAATATATACTGGAAAAAATTGGGACAGTAATGTTATAAGAAGTAGATGTGAACAAGACTTGGACACAATACATTATTTAAAATGTAGTGTCACCTCCCTTACTCCCACCTTATATGGTTTCCGGTCGGATGACCCTAGCAAAAAGATTTAATTTGCTTGAAATCCAACAACCGCGATGAGAATGGATGTCACGAAAATAGCTAGAAGTAAAATAATGTTTGGGTCGTAACGTAGGGTCTGGGATCTTCTTTCGAGGCGAAAAGCAAAGAAAGGGCATGTACTGTTGAAATGTAACGCAGAGAGCGTATATTCTTTAAAGCATACACAATTTTAAAGAGAATAGTGAATTGCTGTGTCCATTAAATTCATTAAATCGTAATGTCTTTGGCACACTCATTGCAAAAACAGCAAATACAATAAAAAGAAACATCAATCATAACAAATGATCTGAAAAAAGAATACATACATTTAAACACACTTCCTATGTACACCTGTTTGCAAGAATCATTCTCTTCGTTGACAAAATTTTACAAGAATGTGATTCAGTTACTTCCAGTATGAATTTCCAAAATACCATGAAATGAAGCTTAAGAGCTCAAACATTCGATTCAGCAAGGTTGATTCTCTGAACTAACTTGCAGTAAAACAAAATTTACAATTAGTTTTCACTAGCTTTTATAATAGAAGTTTCACAGTCAATGCAAATGATCAAATGATTCGTTAACTAAACTCATCAATTTGCATAGAAAATATCATCTGTGAGTAACTCTTACTTTCTAAACTTTCATTGAATCCGAATAGTACAAAATAAATACTAGATTAGAAATAGTGAACAGTTTACTAGTGAACAGAAAATCTGGCAACCCCATAAATAAACCATTTTTGATCGGGGAATCTGCCCGGCAATATCTTTGTGTGTGTGTGTTTGTGTGTGTGTGTGTGTGTGTGTGTGTTTGACATGTAGTGTTTGCACGACATATCTATGCACTTGACTACCGTTAACATCTAGACGTTCTATGACTGCTGTTCTAGTACTTCAGAAGGACATGCCATTCATCTTCCCGCAGAAATGACTGAAAGTACAGAGATTGTCTATAAGTTTATTCCTCTTCTTCTATGAATGTCACTAATAATTAAAATTAACTGACAGTTCCCTCAATTTTTGACATTAATTTTTTTATTTCCTATGAGTAACAAATTGTATGCGGCGAAGTTTTATGCAACGACGTAACGTTTCGGCTGTAGCTCAAGCCATCCTCAGACATCTGGCTTAAAAATGAAAATATGAACATTTAAACAGTTTACAAGTTATAAATTAGTTACAAATATGATTGTAAGTTATTGGTTACATGTCTAATATCATTGTTTTTATTTTTTATAAATAGTACTTGTTAGTTGACAGAAGCTTACCTTTTTAACATATTGATGATAACATTATGGTTTTAAACATAGACAAGAACAAAAATGTTAAACAATAAAATATATACAATTATTTACAAAACTTTCATTATAAGAGCGAGCGTTAGTTTGCTGCTCATAGTTCACAGTCATCTTGAATAATGAATGGTTACGAGAAAGTATGTAACCGTCAAGGACGGAGGGGGGAAAATAAGAAGAAGAAGGAGAATTAATTTTGATTCTGGTTATTAAACTGAAAAAGCAGGTTGTCATATATTCCATTTTTATTTTAATACTAATGCCTATGCAATCCTTTACAACTCTACATATTTTAACACAAAACTTGCAGAAATTCTATGAATTATGTTTCTATATACAGATAGCATTAGTTCTTAAATCTATACCATGTCCCTTCAATTACATTACAATTTTTCCAGGGGAGGCGGGACCGGCGTTGAACTACCTTCGGAGCTTTCCGGGATTCGGAATGGCGTTGGTGTGCAACCGTTAAACAAAACGAAGCAGAAGTGCTCGCATCCACATAGCCAATCAATGAGGCAAATTCAGAAATTTTTCAAATTCCAAAATACAACCGGTCCCAATTATTTCGTATTCTTTTTGTCCACACTGCTCATAGATTTGCGCTGATAGTTCTTCTTGATTGCAAATGGCAATTATCTTAGGGTAACGGAGTCATACATATCCTGCGGTAACTACAGCTCCTCGTTAAATACGAATCCCCTAAAATAAAGTACAATATGTATTTCCGTTAAAATGACCATATCATTTTTTTTGTAACATTACATAACTTTCTGTGTACTATGTATATTATTTTGTATTTTCGTACGTATACAAGAAAGTGAAGAGCGAATATAGCTGAAATGAAGACGGTATTAAAATACAGAAGTCTACTGTAACGATCTGGACATTTTTTTCACGAATGAAATGTCCCCATTTCAAACTTGTGTGTGCACGCACGCAGTACAACTAATTTACTTTTTTTTTATTTCAACACTTCAACAACATGACAAGGTGCTTTTAAAAACAATATGATGCAGAAGTTCTCGCACGAAAACCAAGAGCGTTGACTCAGGCGGTCGAAAGCGCCCCTGGGTCTCCTGAGCCCTCAGTGCCTGGTTCTGCGCGCGCCGAGGGGTCGCTTCGGCCTGGGATGCCTTGACTCAGGCGGTCGAAGGCGCCCCTGGGTCTCCTGAGCCCTCAGTGCCTGGTTCTGCGCGCGCCGAGGGGTCGCTTCGGCCTGGGGGGCGCCAACGTGCGCAGCAGGGCGCGCAGAGCTCTGCGCATCTGCGCACGCGCAGCGCCCCGCCGACTGCGCGCCACCTCTGCGCAGAAGGCGGCGGCGGCCAGCGCCAGCCCCGCGCACAGCAGCGCCAGGTGCGGCCGCACGTCCTGCAGCCCCAGGGTCCTGGCTTCGTCGCTTGCCGCCTCCAACCCCGCCTCGCCACTGCGCCGAAGTTGACGATCGTACAGACGCCAGTATATCCCATATGTTCTGTTGAAGTCGTCAGCCCACTTGAGATAAAGTCCCGCCTCTCGGAACTGAATCATCTTCATATTAATTGCGTCGATCCACGGCCAGTTCCTGAAAATACATAAGCAGATGAGGATATTTTGAAGTCGGGTAATTCAGGAAGTAATTAAATTGAAGCCTTATTTTACGTGGCGAGACTCAGGCCATGAGGTCGTCTGACCACGCAAATTTCACTACATTCCTTTCATCAACTAGCCGTGAAAAAAGGTATTACTTGGGCGACGAAACAGGCGGTTGGAATTTAGCTCAGAGGCGTCATTTAGGCTTGAGGATCTTTCACATGCAGTAAATCTACTAACATGGGACATCCGGCTTTACTTCCCTCCGCAAGAAGGGAATTTTTTTTACCTTTAAAAATCCGTGGCTTCGATCGGGTTTGAACCCGCGAACTTGGGTATAACAGTCCGATAAACTAACCGTATGTAAACCGTTTTATAGTCCCTTAAGAAAACTTAAGAAACTATAAAAGTATTGCGGTGCTAAATGGCATAGCTGTTAAATCGCATATAGTCAGAATTTCTCACTCAGCTGTTATTGTCTATTTTGACAGAACTTTGAATGGTAGAGGTCACAGAAATCGATGAAAGATTTCTCAAAATAATATATTCAGTTTGTTGCAGGACAGATACTCCGCGAAGAGTTACGAAATCATTGTAGTAGTATGTCAAATAACAACTAATGGTGCTAAAAAAGCATATACTTTGTCGCCCGTATTTTCAAGCAAAATTGCGCAAAAAGTACGAGAATTTACGCAAATCAAGCAAAATTACGCAATTACCAACGATGCACGATGGGCAGTTTTAGCCGTAAATAAAACTATTAGTTTATATTAATGCGAAAGGAATGGCAGCAGTCATTAAGGTCTTCTGTAATCAGTTCGGGGTTACAACAATGCGTTACAAGCAACAATGTCTTCTAATTCGTATGGGATACACATTGTTCGAGCTCGCAACGCTTTATTTCTAAGCTTAATTAACCCTAGAGCGGGCGCGCTGGTGAATTCCGTTCACCACTCCGACATATTGTTACGTTTATCTCAGAAAAGATAACGAACGGCGTCGGATTGTTGCATTATCTTTCAATCACTTCCTGGAATTGCTCTCGGTGTTGTTTTTATCGTGCTCAAGCTATAAGCTTGCAGTTTTAGAAGAGAGAGTTGCTAACGTTGTGAAGTTGGTGAAGCAAATTCACCAGGCGCCCGGTAATGTAAGTCAAATTGTATAACTTTTAACTTTTTATAAATTTGTTTGATTTTATCTTTTAAACTGCAATATAGATTTTAACGTAACTATTGTGAATTTTAGGTCGGAATCTCTTAGTTGTGATGCTATTGCCAGGGTTTTGCAAGAAATATCGGACGAGGAAGATTTGGATGGTGCAACAGTCGATCTAGATTTTTCTGACGGAGAAGATGAAATAATTAACTACTCAGATATTGATCACGATAGTGAAACCGATCAAGAAGGGGAGTATGATTGTGATAATGATAATGATTTAACAGAGAGAGAGTTCATTTTTGGAAAAGATGGAGAAACCATGTGGTGCAATACGAGTTTTTTCAAAACTACTTCTAAAACTAAATCAAAAAACCTGGTCAAAATATTTCCTGGTCCGAAAGGTGCAGCGAAAAATGTCACTAGTGAGGTTGACGCGTTTCTGAAGATCATAAATGACGACATCATAGATCAAGTCGTTCATTACACAAATATTTATATTCAAAGAAAACGGGATGAGGTGAATTACAGTCGAGAACGGGATGGGAAACTTACAAGTCGTAGTGAAATTATTGCTTTGATTGGTGTTTTATTTTTGATTGGCGTAAAAGGTGGTCAGCACACTAATGTGTGCGAATTGTGGACTACTGATGGGACGGGAATAATGGCTGTAAGAAGCTGTATGTCATCTAAAAGATTTTTATTTTTACTGAGGTGCGTGCGATTTGATGATAAACACACACGATCCGACAGGCAAAGAGTTGATCGATTAGCCGCAGTTCGCATTCTTTTGGAAACATTTGTGACAAACTGCAAGAGCAGCTACACTCCAAGTGAATTTCTTACAATAGATGAGAAGTTAGTGCCCTTCAGAGGGCGCTGTAGTTTCATCCAATACATTCCAAAAAAACCAGCAAAATATGGGCTGAAATTATATGCACTGAATGACGCCAAAACATTTTTCACCTCTTCCCTTGAGCTCTACTGCGGTAAACAACCGTCAGGTCCGAATGTCCAACAAGCCATTCGATATTGTAAAAAGGTTACTTCAGCACGTAAAAGGGAAAAAATCGAAATCTAACAGTAGACAATTGGTATACGTCATATGAACTAGTTCTGAGCCTTTTGGAAGATAAAATTACTACCATAGGCACATGTAGAAAAAACATGAAAGAAATTCCCAAAGAATTCCTACCTCAAAAGATCAGAGCTGTAGGATCTACATTGTTTGGCTTCCAGTTCAACATTATGCTAATATCACATGTCCCGAAGGAAAATAAAGCAGTGTTGCTCATGTCTTCAATGCATGATGAAGCTTTGGTAGACAGCAACAGTAAGAAGCCACACGTAATTCTAGACTACAATATGACAAAAGGAGGTGTCGATACATCAGATCAGATGGAAGCAAAGTATTCAGTGGCTCGTAAATGCAACAGATGGACCATGTGTCTTTTTTATACATTACTGAATGTTGGAGGTATAAATGTTCAAGTCATTTACAACGCAAATCCAGCAAATCCGTTGATAAAGAGGCGTGTTTTCCTGAAAAACCTCTCATTTCAATTAATGAAGGCTTGGATAGTCGAACGTTCTAAAATAAAAACTTTACCTTCAGACATAAGTCAATTTTTAAAAAATATCAGACAGAAGGTACAGAAGTGGAAACTGAGGACAACACCTGCAAAGAGAGGTCGCTGTATCCAATGTACAAGAAAAGAAAACCAAGTAACAACAATGAAGTGTGATATATGCTGCAACTTTGTATGTAAAAAGCACTCCAAAAACTGTATAAAGTGTGTGAATTGTGAAAATTTGGATGCAAGCAAATCCGAAGAGGAATACTAATTATTAGAGACACAGCTGGTACACTAGATCATTTACGTTTAGCAATAGAAACTTAATTCATTCTTCCATTTACTTCAGTAATTGTATGTTTGAAAAGTGTCAAAAAATAAATTCATGAACATTTTATCTACATTTTATTCATCTTCCTTTTGCAAAGTTCAAAAATTCGTAATGGTGAACGAAGTTCATCACGCGCCCGTTACCGTAACTGAAATAGGCGCGCCCGCTCTAGGGTTAATTATATTTAATTCTGGCACATAATTAAAGGTTTAGTAATTATAAATCAATTTGTATGTAATTGCTTCATTCGAAGCCTTTGCCGCTCACCAAGAACGGACGCAGATATCAGAGATCAATCTTGATAATTCCTCAGAATCCCGCTTCGCTCACTGTTGCGCGTAGGTTTTAATCGACAACTTCCACAGATCGTTCCAATAAGTGCCGAAGCGTCGAGAACAGAGTATTTCTGAGAATCCATTGCACTATTCAATTACTTTTACAAACTGACTAAATAATGCCCGTTATTAATTCTAATATTCAAATTCCCGCACAGACGTGCAATTCATTTTTTAATTGTAATTCACAATCAAATTACCTTTAAACCTTCAAAATCTAACCTCGAGATCTCATTGGCCCAGACGCTACGCCATCGGCTTCGCCAACCGTGTCCTCTGGGCAGATTTGATCTCTCTGGTTACAGGGAGAGTAGTTATAGAGCGGGAGCCAGCAAGAAAATCGACGTATGATAAGCTCAAAGATAAAACTTTTTGAGAAGTTAGCCAGTGTTATGAGGAAGAAGGAAACGAAAGTATGGCGGTTTGTAGGTGTCGGCGTTGCGCTGCGCAATTTTTTAAATATGTCGAAAAAAGATCGGCCATTGGGGAATGAGTACACAGCTAATTCTAGTTGTATATTGTTCGTTAGATAGCCAAAGTGTGAAGGAGTTGTATGCCATACCGAAGCGGCATCTCTAACTGTCCGCCTTACTGAATTGAGTAGAAATTAAAAAGATCAAAACTTTGCAAAACTGTGTTATGTAGCCTAAAAATTCAGTTAATCCACTTATCAACTTATTTTATATTTGTGATATTTAGGGTGAATGAAATATGATTATGGTGCTTTTATTATAATTAAGTTTGTACATATCGTTTAATCACACCATATTTGACATTTTAAATATTATTCGCACACAAAAATTAATTTAGCCCAAAAGTTCAAAAAAGTAAATACCAATATTGAAAAATAGAAATTCACCTTCAGAAATCAAAATAATTAAGTTACAGAAGAAATGTTCATAAGTTTTTTCAGTATAATTTACAATTATTTTTACTTTTACTTGACGCGACAGCTCGCGTACGGGCCATGGCCTACCAGCAGCGTCCGAGTCTCGCGGCCTCATGGGTTAAGGGCAGGGCCATCTTTAGGCACAGGCAGACGAGGCTCGTGCCTCAGGGCCCCCATGATCAAAGGGCCCCCACAGATAATAAAAATATATATAACAAAACTGAACTAGTGGTGCTAGAACAGCACGTACTTTCCCGAATTATAAATGCAGCTACGCAATATTAAAATAATGCATTTTCTGCGCTATTAACATCTTAACTATTGAGTTTTTCATTCATATCGCACAAATAATTATATCCATCAAATTTTAGTATTGCTGAATGGCTGGTTAATATCAAAGGCAATGTTTTCCAGGAGTGAGGATTGAGTACGATATTTTGAACGAATTGATCTTCGACGATGTAATTGACGACTTCGTGCGTGCGAAACTACGTAAAGTAGCATTGACAAATGCTTAGTTTGTTTTTTTACTTAGATCGTATTATGTAAATATTGCTTGTGTTGTTTTTTAATCATATTTTATTATGTTACTATTGTTAAACTTATTAGTAAAATATTACTATAGGAAATACAGAGATTAAAGATACTATTTAATTCCGTTTATCTAGTTTTTTTTTACAAATCCTTCCTTACCTTAAAAAGAGGAATCAAAATGCTTATTAACTGTGTAATATTCAATTTTTAATAACTTATGATCGCCAGAACGTAATTTGTTGAACTAAGAATTAGGGACCCCGAAATCTCTGTGTGCCGCGGCTACTTTCAAACCCAAAGATGGCCCTGGTTAAGGGGGTACATGTGGTTAGCACGAAGACATCCTCACGCCGTATTCTGGTCTCCTCAACCTGTGAAGTGAATTTTCTTATCGTCTCACAACAACATATTCTGGGACGTTGCAAGGAAAGCGCAGACTACAAACTTGCCCGCCCCAGAATTGAACTCGGGGTCGCGTCATGGAAAGCGAGCACACTGACCAATGAGCTAAGCCGCCAGGGCACAATTATGTATTTCCAAATTATTTTCTGAGAAATTATCATTTCTATTAAATAACATGTTTCAGACAGGGAAAATTTTGTTCTATATTTAGTACGATTGTCTGTGTGCCGAGCGTCTCTCTGAAGTATTTACTCGTTCACTTTATATTTGCAGACGGTAGAACTAGGAACTAATGTTGTCTTGAAAGTGAAGGCCCGAACACAACCGAGAATACACGAATGGTCGCGACGTCAATCAACATCTGACCAATCAGCTGTTTCCGAAGGCAGCACAAGCGCTACGGACACAGCTGACGAATTATGCCTTTCTGACAGTGAGCTGGAGTCGCGCTCTTAAATGATTAAGAAAATCGACAATAAAATAGATCACACCACACGCTATTCACAACATTCCCGTACAATATTTTTATTTCTTCTTTGCACTTATCTACTGCTTAATGGTTATGTTCTTACCCCGCCGGGGTTTTGTGTGCTGCTCACCGCCATCTATATCATATTTAAACCGTCAGTATCTACTGCAGACGCGCGTTTCTCATTCAGTCGGCGGTGACCTCATGTAAACAGATCGCAGCGCTCCGTCTGCAAATGTAAAGTGAACGAGTAATACATGTGCACGCAGCTAAAAGCGGTCAAAAATTGCGTTTATTCTCTCTTGATTTCCCAGAGCATAATCTGCTCCGAGAATTTCGCTGTGAAACGCAGTGTGCTTGCCACCAAGCTTCGTGCCCGAATGTAAGGTAAAATGTGACTCGCGCATGTAGTCTCGTGTTGGTAAGTTATAGTAACAGTATTAATGTAAGATGCAACCCCAACGCACGTCAGGATTTTTGAATGTATATCGTAAAATAACTCCTAAACGACGCGTTCTAGGGCCTTAAAAACTAAACGTTTCAGATAAAAAGTCTCCAAGAAATGTTCCCCACAACGTAATCTACAGGATGAGATCTTTTTGACTATTCTATTACATTTTTGCTGGTTCGGCGTTTTTCGATTCTACCCCACCTGTTCAGAGCCTCATGGAATCTAAAATTCTATGTGAAATTACTAATTACTTGATATTCTGTACAACTGAATTACCCAGGTGTACCTCTTTGCTCGATAATAAAGTTAAATAAGAATAGTTTTATTGACAAGGGTGCAATATACAGAGTGTCCCACCAACTATGGACCACCCCCATAACTTTTAAACGGTTCAGGATATCGAAATACAGTTTTCGCTGAATAATGCGGAATTATGGTGCAAGTAACATGCCATAAAGAAATTGTCTATAATATTTTTAGTTCTCGAGAAATTTAATCATCTTTGATTTTTTAAATAGAACTATATATTTTTCTCACCAGCAATGGATAGATCATGAAAAGAGGAATAAAATGATGTATCATATGCTAGTATTTTGATAGTAATTTGCGTATAAAATTAGACTTTCTGATTCACGATTTTGAATGAAAAGGACAATATTTCGTGTAGCAGCGCTTGCAACAGTCGCCGTTTGTGAACGGTTGGTGAAAGACCTTCGCGGCGTCGAGACTGTTTCGTGGAGAAAAGGAGTGCGAGAGGGGTGGCCGTGGGGGATAGAGGCGAAATTAGAGCAATTCATGGTCTTGACACGAAGATCATATGAACAAACATCAATATTACTAATCAAAAAGAGGTTTTGTTTTCCATTTGTTCATCTGAATTGAACTTTTGTTCTAATGAAATTTCAAAGCAACATTCATCGAAAAGAACAAAATAAAAATAATTTGTAGCGGAAGGACGATAATAATAAAGGTCCTTTTCAAACTTACAAGAATCGATCTGAGTGAGTTATGGCAGAAACCAGCTATCATTTTAAAACAAGGGAAGGAAAGGAATGCTTAAAGATATTTATTGTAATATCTTGATTAATTCTTCAAATTATAGAGGGGTAGACATTTTCTCTTTGCATTTACTCTTCATAAACGTCTTATTTAATCACATACCAAAAGAACAAAACAAAAATTTTGAAACACTCTTAACAGATTATCAGTGTCAATTTACTAAACTTTAACACAAATGTACATCTGCAGTCCCGACTGCTAATGTTGATTGGAGAGTTTCTCACTTCATGACGGCACGTGCTGCCTCAAACTTGAAAATCCACGGCAGAAGACGGAAGTGTAATGTTTTCTTTTCCATTTATGAAGAGCAGTAGAGGTATGGTTGCGAAGTGGACGAATGATCATCTTAATTAAAAATGAAATTTACCGACGAAGAGACGGTGGTTGCATTCTTGTCAAGTTTGAAAATGATATTTATTTCTAAAGAAGACAAGTTAAATGCAGATAAATCAATGGAAAAAAATCTCTCATTCTGATCGGTAAAATTGGTGTTTTTTAATGTGACTTTTGTGTCAAGACTCTGGATTGCTGTAGTTAGGCCTCTTATACATCATTGCCACCCCTCTGTCTTCTCTCTCCACGCAACAGTCTTGACGCCGCGAAGGCCATTTCCCCCGAAGGCGACCGTTGCAAGGGCTGTTACACGAAATATTGTCCGTTTCATTCAAAATCGTGAACCAGAAAGTCTAATTTTATACGTAAATTACTATCAAAATACTAGCATGTGATACATCATTTTATTCCTCTTTTTATGATCTATCCATAGCTGCTGAGAAAAATATATAGTACCATTTAAAAAATCAAAGATGATTAAATTTCTCGAAAACTAAAAATATTATAGACAATTTCTCTGCGACATGTTACTTGCCCCATGATTCTGCAATATTCAGCGAAAACTGCATTTCGATATCCTGAACCGTTTAAAAGTTATGGGGGTGGTCCATAGTTGGTGGGACACCCTGTATTGTTATCATTTACAAGGTGATATACAGAACAAGTGACGGAGAATAAGAGGGTCTTTAAGAAAAATATATATTACAGACGTAATATGAAAATGGAAAAATAAAGGAGAGGGTGGGGAATTGCATGCGAGAGTTCTCGCACGGGTACGCTAGTGTTTACATATTATGTAGTACTGTTTACATTACTTACCATTTCGTAATCATGTATTTCCATTCAGGCCATGCAGCATCGACAACTTTCAATGATCGTGCCTTTCGATTGTTAGTAGAAACTACCATGGGCCAGTCTTGGTCGGTTGCTAGAACAGCGCAACGACTTTCATCGAAATACAACATCTGGTTATCCAAATTCTTAAAAAATTTGAAATTGAGATTCAACATCACTTGGATTTGCGATTCCATGCACAAACTGTCGTTTGACTGTACTGAACAATACTCTTTAATTTGATGTGCAAATTCTTGAACGTATGGAGAAGCTAAAACTGGTATTCCAGTGGATATCAGTTGGTCAATTGTTTCGATGCCCGGGTAAAATTGGGGTTGCACAATCAGATCGAAGAGACGCCCCTAGAAAAGAAAGACTTGCTCAGTGCACAATCCATTGTAGAAACAGAAACACCGAGATTTTTCCGTGTTGCAAAAGTTTCACGAAAGACTTTTTATCAGACTTGGAATGATACGGTGCTTTTTCTATTATTTCATATTTATAATATCGAATGAGACTAGCTCGGAGCGAGCGTTGCCACTCTGCAGCGACTCTGACCTGGAGGTTCTAGGGTTCGAGTCCCGATCGGGTGGATTTTCGTTCTTACAGTAGTGCTCATAAAAACCGCATCACCTCGCTCACAGTCGCAATCTGCAATATAATTATGAAAATACACCATGCCCAAGGTCATTTTGTACGCATAGCGCTCGCTCATTATCGCGTTCGTGCGCGCACAGGAACCGTTGAAGCCCTCGAGCAGTTTTTTTTTGCAACATTTAGTACTAAACAACTGTTGTGTTGCTAAATATTTAGTAAATCTCGACCAAGTTGAGAATGATGTTTACAGGAGCACGCCACCGTCTGTGTTTACAGCCGAAACGTCAGAGACGGAGATATAAGGATTCTCAATTCAAAATTAAAATGGGACCGGGACAAACTATTACGAAAAAAGCGCGATTTATTTCGTTGCAAACCTAGTATTTTCCACATTAATATTTTAACTATATTTGGGCATGTCTGCATCTCATATTGGAAGAAATAAAAGTATACTTTTCCCTGCGAAACGATTCAAAATTTTAAAATAATTCTTTCGTTGAACAGTAAAGTTCATATAAATCGTTTAACTTAAGTATTTTCTCATAATATATACAAAATAAAATTATTTTTATGTAATAAGCAACTACCACCTTCATGAAGAATATTGTAGATACTGTCTGCGCACGGCGTTCTCGTCGGAACGCACAGTGTGAATTTCACCGGCCCGGCGGTAGCTCAGTTGGGTCCCAGTTCCTTTTGAATTGGATGGTGGAAGGAGGTTGGCAGTCACTACTTCTTAAGATAAAAAAACATAAGCTGATAAGCACTGAATTTATTTCTGACGAGCGTCAGGGAAGTTACACAGAAAGAAATTTAAAGAAAAGGACCCTACCTACGGAGCTCATTTAAAAGAAAGTTTAAAATTAAAAGAAATCGAAAAAATAAATTCTAAAATTACAAACAAGTTTGGTTCCTAATTCTGATTACAATTTGTGTCAGAGCGCGGCAACGCTTGTACGATAACGTGACCAACAATGTCCTCGTTGCGCTTGAAAAGCGTAAGAAAGAACCCATTAGCGTGGGTTTTGCCTGTTCGGCGACTTATGTTACAAAGGGTAGCAGTGGAGCTTCACTAGCGGCGAAGCCTCCCCGGTCGTTGACCTCATCAGCTGGGGCGGCGACTGCAGGCTGGGCCGCGGCGGCGAGGGCGGCGGCTGGCTGAGGGGCGCCCTTGTAGTCTCCGAAGTTCCCAGACGTCTTCGCCCCGTCCAGGCGGTGGCAGTGGCTTCAGATCACGGTGCGGCTCAGATAATTGGTAATGGTAATTGGTAATGGTAATTGGTATTGGTCACAAGGCAAACATTCGCCTGTCGCTAATTCGCGGGTCTTTAACTGGCTGAATAAAATCCCTTGAGAACATTAATCGTAATCTAGATGGCGGATTCACTTTGCCCAGATTCAGTGAACTGCCTAACAGAAAGCGGCTGGCTTTGGCACCGTTCCGCGAAAAAAAAGCTCGGCCCGATCCCGTGAGAATTCGGAATTAAGAAAAAGAGACTTTTCCTGTGGAACTATGTGGAGTCTAATAACGGTCTCCCTGCGAGCGTTCCTTGCATGAACCTGTCCCTTCGAGTCCCACTTTTTCTCTCCCATCTCCCGACTTACGCTCCTCGATGAAACCTCTCGCCCCCCCCCAATCGTTCCCTCGTTTCCAAACTCACCCCTTCCTCCGGTACATGTTGCCTGATTGGTCTCGGTCTGTGGCGTCGTATTAATTTTCCACCAATCAGCTATAGGAATTCTCTAAAATTTTCCATACGCCGGTCATTCTCTTTCTCTCTTGCTTTTAGCACTTGAGCGTGCGCAATGGCATTCAGGCTGCCTCTGTAAATACTCGTTTTGATAACGAAGGCTTGTTAATGTTCCTGGGCTTTCCTTATTGAGGTAACCACTGAACTGCTTGTTGTGAGGAACAAATCACCTCGTTTATTTTTATGGGGGGGCGCCCAATTGAGAGTGGATCCTTTCTTCCGGGCGGGCGCGACCGTGCACAGCTGCAGGTCATAAACTCCTTTTGAATTTGGGTCACTGTTATGTGTTCGCAGGCCGACGGTGCCGGCAAAGGCGGCAGGCGACACTACCCTTGAGTCTAAAATTCTATTTAATTATAAACTCACCGCTAATGTGCCGCCACAATACTTATGACGGTAAAGTTCATGTTTTGATACTTTATTGCGTGCCTAACAAACCGCCTAAAGCCTATGGAAAAATAGTTGCATGAAGAAGAATACAAAATGTTTAAATTCAATGAATAAGTATTAAAAATTCAATATAAATAGAACTTTATTATTATTCAATATAAATATATTTTTTATTCTTGTACTAGGACGGTAAAAGTTAAAGAAAAGCAACTTAAAGAGACAAAAATTAAAAAGTCAGTGAAAATCTTGCGTAATATATCTCTGAAGTTATATTTTATCAGCTGATTCACAACCTCGATGAAGGAGGCCATGTTGATTCCGTAGGAGCAGTCTCTGAACCCGCTCCACGCTCCTGGCGACTTTTGTTAGCGAAACTGACTGCACAGACCCGTATTTACACCGTTAGTTCCACGACGCGCCGCAATCGCATCCTTCATTCTTCGGTTGGTCGAGATATACCAGAGCACTCCAAAGCGCAAACCGTTAATTATATGAGCATTTTTCCTACAGTTTCCAGAAGCTCCCGTTACAAAAAAATACCCCAGATTCTATGATGATCATGAAGAATGGCATGTCCAGTTTTTCCGAAATAAATTTTGTCTTTGATGAAATTGAGTTTAAAAGTTACTTTCGGGCACCAAATTCAAACCTGCTGCCATACGCGACACAGCAGACACCGGCGCGGCGCATAATCCCCTTTTTGGTATATTCAGTCCCACTTCACGAGGTATTTTTTATTGAAATATTTTTAAGTAATCTACGAATGATCCTGGATCATTACAGTATGCTACATTTTAATGTAAATGAATGGTGTATAAAACAGCACGGAACAAAATAACGTTGTCAAAATTTCTTAAATTCACAAGCACAACACCAATAGAAGACACCATAAGGTGACATCAAATAGGGCCTATCCAGGTTTTCAGATCTGTGATGTCTAATTCAAATTACTCCTACATGCAACTTTACTTGATTATTTAATTAGTGGTGCTACAGAATGGCACAGACTTTCCCTATTAGGTTTCTATTTCCATGGGTCTTCCCTAGCTATTCGCAATTGCCACTAACTCTTTCTTGCCAGCTGTCATCTATCACCGCCAAAAGAATTCGCCGCCATTTTTTTGTCATTTTCTTAATTTTTCGGTTTCCTATTGGTAGAACGGAAACATTAATTGTAGATAGATAGATAGATAGGGTTTATTCTACAATTGGGCTGATGTTGCCCGGTGGCAGAATACAGAAAAACAAAAGTACATTAAAAGTACAAAACACAATTAACTATAAAAACAATATATAAAAAATCAATATAAAAATCAAACGATCATGCAACTGCATTTACATGCCTATACATATACAACAAATGAAACTACATATATACTAACATTTAAGTAATAAACTTACTTACATATAACACCAACATTCATACATACAAACATACACGCTTACATACATATCATACAAAGACAAAAGAACACTCGCATACACACCAACCTACAAGTATTCACTCACAATCATATTCAGACAAATATGGATAATCACTTTTACCTACAACATAATAATATACAATACTTATAATAATTTTTACATTTCTAACACGTAAAACACTCGTTAACATCAATAAATAAATACGAACTTTTGTCAGAATAGCCTATAAAAGACGCTTAAGATTAGCGAACTAAACTACGAAATGAAATCACTTCACTGCACTTCACTTCACGTCACTGCACCTCATAACACTTTACCTAAATACTAATAGCTCAATACTTTTTAGTTTACTACCCATAATCGCATCTTTCACTTCACTTCACTTCACTTCACTGCACTTTTCACCCTATTGATTAATTTCCTATACTTTTTTTCTAAAACCACGCGCTGAGCAAGGAAAGGGCTCAAAAACTGTCGCAGGCAAATCGTTCCAATCTACGATTGTTCTGTTTACAAAGGAGAATTTGCCTACGTCCGTTCTTTGAATTCTAGTTCTAATTTTATATTTATGATCAAATCTATTAAAATAATCCGGTTTATCTAGCCTTCCCCGTATTTCCTGCCATGCAGGGCCACCAGTGTAAGATTTATACATTACGCAAAGTCGAGCCCTTTTTCTCCGATGTTCTAACGATTCCCAACTTGCAGGTATGTTCTTCCGAAAAGTGTATTTTGCCGCTCTGTTTTGTATCCTCTCTAAGCTCTTCTTAAGTCCTATTCTGTACGGATCCCAACAACTAGCTCCATATTCCATTACTGGCCTAACAAGCGAGGTATACGCGATTTCTTTTGCTTTCGTATTGCATTTTTTAAGATTTCTCATGACGAAATGCAAAGACCTCCAAGCTTTACCCACTACGTAGTTAGTTTGTTTCTCCCATCCCAACTTGCTATCCAGGAGGATGCCAAGGTATTTACAGTTTGAGACTCGCGGAACTACGTCATTACCTAGCTGATAAGGCAATGTATGAAAGTCTCTGGCCCTACAAAATGTGATCGCTTTACTTTTATTTCCATTTACAGTCATTTTATTAGCTCTTGCCCAATCATTAATCTTATTTAAATCTTCCTGTAGTTGAATCATATCGTGCTGTTCTGTAATTTCCCTATATAATATACAGTCGTCTGCAAAGAGTCGAATTTTTGACGTTATATTTTGCGATATATCATTTACAAAGATAAGAAATAACAGTGGGCCAATGACACTGCCCTGAGGGACTCCGGAAGTAATGTTACCCTTTTCCGATAAATGCTGTCCAATTCTAACCTTTTGATTTCTATCGTGAAGAAATTCACTTATCCATGCTATTACCCGCCTGTCAATTTTAGCATCAATAAGTTTCAATATTAGTATGTCATGCGGTACTACATCAAACGCTTTGGCAAAATCAATAACTATTGCATCCACTCTTCCCCCAAAATCAATTACTTCAGACAAGTCTTGGGTAAGGGAAATAATTTGACTTTCACAAGAAAAGCCATTTCTAAAGCCATGCTGCCCGCGAAAAAACCATTCTGTCTGATCCAAATGATTTCTAATCGAATTAGATAATAATTTTTCAAACAATTTACAGACTACTGACGTAAGACTAACTGGCCTATAATTTTGCACTTCACATTTTTGTCCACTTTTAAAAATTGGCACTATTAAAGCAGATTTCCAATCATCCGGTACACTTTCATTGTTGATTGATACATTGAAAAGTCTGACCAAATATGGTATTATTGTCTCCCCTGCTATCTTTAGCATATCGGATGTAATACCATCCGGACCGCAAGACTTACAGTTTTCATTTTCTTCAATTGTGAACGTATTTCCCTTTGATCAATTTTGAATACATGATCCACGTTGTTGTGCCCTATAACAATTTGGTTAGCTTTTTGTTTGTATACGGAACAGAAATAATTATTAAATACATTGGCTTTCTCTTCATCATCTACGATATCTACGTTATTCCATCTTACAGGAGGTGTCTCCTCCTGTTTACCTCGATTGTAGAATTGTAGAATATTAAAGAACACAAAAACCTAGTCATAAATGGCAATTTTCTTTTAATAATTATGGGCCGTTTAAGAGAAAATGGAGTTTTAGCGCTACTAAAAATGCGAAATTTGAAGCTCATTTTTACAGAAAATATTTGAGTTTTCAAAATACTTTATTTGAAGTTATTTGAAGCACTTACACTCATAAATATAATAATCTTTACAAATTGCTGGTAATGTACATATTAATGATGTGAGAGATCTTTCAAAAAAATTACAATTATGTAATTTTTGAAAAAACAAAAAAATAACTCATAATAAACTTTACGATATACTAAAGAGTGTAATTAGCACTATCTGTTACAAAAGTTTGAAAAACAATTGCAGCCATATATGAGAAAATGGCGTTTGAGTGTTTCTGAAAATGCGAAATTTTGAGCTACTTTTCACAGCAGACGGTTGTGTTTTCGAGAAACCTTACTTGACATTATTTAAAGCACATGTACTTGTAAATATAATAATGTGAAAAAATCGCCGCTAATGTATATATTATCGACGTGAGAAACATGTGAAAACATTAACATTTTTGTAATTTTTGAAAAAAACAACCTATAGAGCAGTATGGCTTTTATGTCATCTGATAGAGTACATTTACCACTATCCCTTACAAAAATTTCAAGAAAAAATTTGGAGCCGTTTTTGAGAAAATCTTGTTTTTGTAATATTTTAAAATTGCACATATTGCACGCCACATTGCACGAAAACTACTAAAATTTTGAAAAACATTTACATGACCTTTATGAAAGAACTCAATATGCAATACAAATTTTATTTGAAGAAAAAATCTCCATCTCTCCAATTCTCCAAAAAATCTCCAATTTTGTAGTTGGAGAAAGACGCCGAAAAAAATTCAAACTTTTACAATTTTCGAAAATTCAGAGTTATCCGTGAAAATCGGACCTGTGTCATGTTAATAAGTGTATTTTACTCTATTCATACAAGAAATTGAAAGACAAAAGTTGGAGCCATTTTTTTAGAAAATTTTCAAAATCCCCGGGGGGCTTCATATAAAGTACCCCCAAATTTTGAAGAATCTTTTTCAAAATCTCAAAGCTTCGACTAGAATCAGATCGACCGGGGAATATCCATTTTGGAAGAAATTGTCCGTATGGTTTAGGCACTAGCAGCGGACAGACGGACGGACGGACAGACGGACGTTTTCCTTTCAATTGGTTTTTTGTATCAAGGACCTAGAAAACAGGGTTTCTGACCATGTGTTAGGGGATTTTTTTTCTTAATTTAGCAACTGGTTTTATCCACTTTTTCGTTTTCACGACCCGGCAATTAATTTTTTTCCGCCGAAAATTGGCCATTTTTTCGCGCAGCATTACATAACTTTCTCTATACTACATATATCACTCCGTGTATACGTACGTATACGGGAAAGTAAAAAGTGCCGTCATTTCCTTGTCCTTCACTAAATGCACATTCGACGGAATCAAGTTGCACATCATTTTGCAGTTCCCTTTTTATAAACATCGTGCAGGTGTAATGTTTTCTGCAAGTCTTAACTGAATTAACCAGCAACTTCTCTGACGAACACATTTCGACACATTTTAGAAACAAATTTACTATACATTTTCATCAACAACGAAGTATTATGATCGACATAATCAAGTTTCAACAGAAACTCAGAGGTTAGAAAACTTTCTACTTACAAAGACTCCGCACAATTGCCGAAAAGACTACAGAATAGTCATAAAACTGCAGAATTATCAAACCTTAATCATAAATTATAAATTATATATCATAAATTACTTGTTTTATTTGAGAAGAGTAATCTGGACGTAATCTCACAAGAGCATTTTTTCGCTTACCATTGAGTGACCACGAGTATTGACATGGAATCGATTCAGCAAATACTCATCTTAATATTACATTTTTGGAAACTTAAAATACGTGAACATTTTCTCCAATAATCTTTTTTATTTATTTTTATTTATTTGTCAAAAAACAGTAAAAACTGTATATGACGTGTGGGGAAAGAAATTTATCAGCGCACATTTTCTTGAGGGCCAGAAGTAAAAAAAAAAACATTCAACAGAGAAGTTGCTGGTTAATTCAGTTAAGACTTGCAGAAAACATTACACCTGCACGATGTTTATAAAAAGGGCATTGCAAAATGATGTGCAACTTGATATCGTTGAATGTGCTTTTTGTTGACTAGTGTTATTGCAGATGTAGGCGCATAAATAAAACTAAAGGGAATAGTAATTTACGTTCTCAATATATACAAGCAAATTATACTTGTGAATATTTATTATCTATTTATGAGCATTCTGTTAACTAGCGGGATTCTTTTTCAGAACAGAAATGTTGAAACCCACTGTTTATTGAATAAAAATCTTGAAATATAAACTCAAATGCGATATAATTTTTTTGTTGTTATTTAAGGACGCATTAACTACTAGGTCATTAGCGACCACTATTGGATGTAACGTTATGAAATGACTATGAAACGATATGGTGATGATAGATGGTGAAAGGACGAACACATACAACCATGCCCGAGGCGGGACTCGAACCCGCGACCCCAAGATCCAACATCACTACGGCACTACAGGCTTAGCGATCTCGGCCACGGGATCGACTCCACCTTAACTTTGACTTGAAGGAAGCAAATGAGCTAAGCAGAGGAATATCTCGAGCGTGGAGGGCTGTGTCCTCACCTGGTAGGCGGCGGCGACGACGACGGCGGAGGCGAGCAGCGCGGCGGCCAGCTGCAGGCGCTGCGGCGTGGCGCGCACCCTGTCCTGCGGGGCGCCCCCGCACGAGGAGAAGGCGCGCAGCGCGGCGGCGGCGCTGGCGGCCAGCGACTCGCCCGCCACCACGCGCCACGCCAGCGCGTACGCCACCGCCGTCCCCAGCAGCGCCAGCCAAATGTGAAGGGAGAACACGCGCAGCGGCAGCGACCACGCCGGCAGCTCCGCAGGCCGAGGCACGGCCACTATCGCCCTAGAGACTGATTGTGACGCCGGCACGAAGCCACACGAAAGCAGCTGCCATATTCCGCAAACATCGAAAGAACGGTAAAATCTACGCGGTCGAATACGACATGTTGAATATAATCTTCAACAACTTTGTGTGATTTTTCAAAAGGTTGCCCCTGAAATTTTAAATCAAAATTGGCCAAAAATAAAAGAAGTGAAATACATGTTTTCTGCTAGAAATGGGAATGGCATGACCAATTTGTCATTTAAAATTATTTTCCCTTGAAATGTTTTATTTGTTTATTTAATTAATTATTTTACGTCAAAAACAGTTAAAAACTGTGTGTAACGTGCTATTGAGAGAAGCGAATTTTGTGCACGTTTTCATAATTCTGTGATCCCTACCCTAAGCTATATTCTAGTTGAATTTTGAATGCAGAAAGAAATGAGCGTTTTTTGCAAGAATTATTAACAAAATATTCGCTCCGATGTAATAATATCTATTTTCAAGGATAAATTAACTATAAATTTGGGCTCTTATTCCTCATCAAGACCTTGTTGAAGGAATAATATTTCCTGCCGCGTCAACATGGAGAACGATAATTTAAATATTTTTTCGCACTGAATTCTAGAAGACGTGCACAGATAATGAAGTTACACTTATGTCCAGAAGCAAAGCAAGGGGCCATCTCAGCATTTGCTCTAAGAATCAGGGTAACTGGACGAAAAACCTGATCGAGAGGGGGGCATAAACCCAGAAGCTGCAGTGCAATGCTTGTCACAGGTTCTTTAGAATTACGTGGTTAAAATGGGAAATAATGCATTAAATATCGTTGTTAAATTAATGTTACTTTCGTTTTGATGCTTGTAGAAACAGTTATGTAGCAAAAAAATTTATTGGGATTTAAACTTTTCTATCGAATTTAATCGTTTAATGTCATTTGGCAAAGTGTTGTAAAATAATGTACGTACATGCATTGTACGTGAATTTTATGAAGTGAGGTGTTGATACTGCCACTGACTAATATGATTATTACGTCATGAGTTATAGTTATAGACATCGGCGTTTTCAGAAAATATATTCCCTTACGTAAGTGATTTTTGACAAAAAACACTGATTTATAAAGCAAGAGACAAGGTAATGGAAAAATTCCTAGATTAACAAAGGGTTTCAAGAATCACGTGAGTGGGATTTGCTTGTTATTCTTACAATTCGTTTTTGTAATCTGAAAGTGTGGGAGCTATAAGATGTATTTCCCCAGCGTATTAAGCCATATCTCAGGCGGGAATGAACATTCGCGAAATATACACAGCGAGCAGTGTGGTGGCTGACTGAATTTGAAATAATTCTGAACGCGTAGCATAATGAACTTAATTTTGGGTTCAATTCTTTTAAATGGGCGTTTTGCTTAAGATTTGACTGAATGGAGAGACCTAAAAATATTGTTACCTTAACATCAGTTAATGCCACATCGTTCAATTTCAATGGAGGACAGAATTGCTTATTTAAAATGGACACCCACATTGAAACCGTTTTCTTTTCATTTACTATTAATTTGTTGTTAGGAACCAATTTTAAACATCTGATAATGTACTATTTACGGTTTCTTTATTGCAAAGAATATTTGTATCATCCGCAATGAGAACTGTTCTTCCGTTTGAAATCGTCCAGGGCATATCGTTTACGCATATAAAGAAGAGAATAAGGCCTAAAATGTATCCCTACGGGACTGCACGTGCAATTAGCAAAGAATCGGGAAGCTGTGTACATAATGTTCCATCATTCCAGTAAGGTATTTCTACTTTCTGGGATCGTTGTTTAAGGTACGAACACAACCAATCTAGAGCAGTAACACGGATTCCATATGATCAATGACGACAAAAGCTTTTGAAAGATCTAAAAATATTCCAATAGTTGCTTTGTTTTGATCCAGTGATGACGCGACATCTTTAAGAAAAGAAACTAGTGGTGCTGAAACAGCACGTACTTTCTTGCCATTATTAAAGATTATATAATACTATTTACACTACAATTTCTCTCCGTATAAACACATCTCGGTCATCATTTTTTTAAACCTCATTTGAAATCGTAGAACATTTGGTGCGAGCTTTAAATAGATTTTTTATTGAAAATTTTAAACGAAAAAGCGAGAGAAAGTAAACATGTATTTTTGGCATAAATTTATTGTATATGGAAAATTAGGGCATAATTTGGGATTGGATTTTCTGCTCACGCACTTCACTATAGTATCCAGATGGCTGCTGATGTTCTACCGACAGATATTGGAGATAGATAAAATGCCCCTTTATGAAGTCATTTTTTGAAAATCCACTATCAGAAGCCTGGCTGCATTCAGGAATGAAAAAACTTTTTTATGTGTTTCGTTTAGAATGTATATATCTATTAATGAAATAAAATTCGCAATTATTTACACAATGTCAAGCAACAAAGAAAACGGAGTGAGATCCCCAATTGGGGATCATTATAAATAAAGGGTCAGACTCCGGTGCTAGCCCGGACCGCTAGTAGCTCTGAGCTGGCGGAGTGGCTCCTCCCAAGCTTAAGGGGTCAGACTCTGGTGCTAGCCTAGACCGCTAGTAGCTCTGAGGTGGTGGAGTGGCTCCTCCCAGGATTAATCGTCGAGGAGCCCCAGTGGAGTGCTGAGTTCCGGCGTATCCAGATGCCAACACAAGCTTATACTTGCACGCCTGCGGTACTGCGGATGTAGGCTAGCGCCTAGGTGTTCATCTTGGGAAGCAAAGTCCTCCCGATGAAGACAAGATGTCAGGAGCTGTAGGCCTCCCAGGGTATATAATGTCCTTTTGTACGTCTGTCCACCTGTATGTGCATCTGAATGTCCAGCTCTAAGTCTTTTTGTCCATCCGTCTAAGTGCCCGTCCGTCTGTCCATTTGTACGTCCGTTTACTTTTCCGTCCGTCCATCATATTTCATATGAAACATTAATCCCAAAACGCCATAATGAATAGTTGTTTGTTTGTTTTTTTTCAAAAATTGGGTCTCTAAAACTCATAATGTTCCAAAAAATAGCTTCAAAAAAGTACGTTTTCAGAAAGAATAAAAACGGTTCCAATTTTTCTTTACATATTTATTCATATAACACTAAATGCTCCTGTAAACAGAGAAAAATTATCTATTATTTTCAATGGCGAATTACTTACCTTGAATCGTGTAGCATTATCCCTGGCATATTTCGAATAAATACGAAGATGAAGACGTACTTCGAGCTCTTTGTACTCTAGGAACACAGGGTCTGTGATCCGGATAATTTTTCCTTGACCAGGAACATAAAATTCCAGAAAAATGAGACGTTTGAGGCTCAAGTAAGACAAGGCGGCGCCTCCGAGGTCCGTGGAGCGAGTTGCCACCAGCGCCTTGGCCTCGCGCGCGCACGCCTCACTGCGCTCCTCACACTGGGTGAGCCACTCCCCGCTCCCCCCAACGACATCGACGGCCAGCGCCCACCACCGCCCCTCCCCCACCCGTTCGCGCAGCAGCAGCCCGCGGAAGCCCTGGTGGCGCTGCCATAGCGCGGCCAGCACGCGCCGTCCCCGCACGCAGCTGCGCCCCAGCCACGCCCCCCTCCGCGCGCCCGGCCTCGCGCACGCGCCCCCCGCCGCTCCTTTGTCCCTGCTGCGAACCCCGCTCGCCCTCCAGGTCTTCCTCAAGGAGCTTCTTCACACGCCTCCCGCCGCTCCTTTGTCCCTGCTGCGAACCCCGCTCGCCCTCCAGGTCTTCCTCAAGGAGCTTCTTCACACGCCTCCCGCCGCTCGCTTTGTTCCTGCTGCGAACCCCGCTCGCCCTCCAGGTCTTCCTCAAGGAGCTTCTTCACACGCCTCCCGCCGCTCCTTTGTTCCTGCTGCGAACCCCGCTCGCCCTCCAGGTCTTCCTCAAGGAGCTTCTTCACACGCCTCCCGCCGCTCGTTTGTTCCTGCTGCGAACCCTCGCTCGCCCTCCAGGTCTTCCTCAAGGAGCTTCTTCACACGCCTCCCGCCACTCGTTTGTTCCTGCTGCGAACCCTCGCTCGCCCTCCAGGTCTTCCTCAAGGAGCTTCTTCACACGCCTCCCGCCGCTCGTTTGTCCCTGCTGCGAACCCCGCTCGCCCTCCAGGTCTTCCTCAAGGAGCTTCTTCACACGCCTCCCGCCGCTCCTTTGTTCCTGCTGCGAACCCCGCTCGCCCTCCAGGTCTTCCTCAAGGAGCTTCTTCACACGCCTCCCGCCGCTCGTTTGTCCCTGCTGCGAACCCCGCTCGCCCTCCAGGTCTTCCTCAAGGAGCTTCTTCACACGCCTCCCGCCGCTCGTTTGTCCCTGCTGCGAACCCCGCTCGCCCTCCAGGTCTTCCTCAAGGAGCTTCTTCACACGCCTCCCGCCGCTCCTTTGTTCCTGCTGCGAACCCCGCTCGCCCTCCAGGTCTTCCTCAAGGAGCTTCTTCACACGCCTCCCGCCGCTCGTTTGTTCCTGCTGCGAACCCTCGCTCGCCCTCCAGGTCTTCCTCAAGGAGCTTCTTCACACGCCTCCCGCCACTCGTTTGTTGCTGCTGCGAACCTCGCTCGCCCTCCAGGTCTTCCTCAAGGAGCTTCTTCACACGCCTCCCGCCGCTCGTTTGTTCCTGCTGCGAACCCCGCTCGCCCTCCAGGTCTTCCTCAAGGATCTTCTTCACACGCCTCCCGCCGCTCGTTTGTTGCTGCTGCGAACCTCGCTCGCCCTCCAGGTCTTCCTCAAGGAGCTTCTTCACATGCCTCCCGCCGCTCGTTTGTTCCTGCTGCGAACCCCGCTCGCCCTCCAGGTCTTCCTCAAGGAGCTTCTTCACACGCCTCCCGCCACTCGTTTGTTGCTGCTGCGAACCTCGCTCGCCCTCCAGGTCTTCCTCAAGGAGCTTCTTCACACGCCTCCCGCCGCTCGTTTGTTCCTGCTGCGAACCCCGCTCGCCCTCCAGGTCTTCCTCAAGGAGCTTCTTCACACGCCTCCCGCCGCTCGTTTGTTCCTGCTGCGAACCCCGCTCGCCCTCCAGGTCTTCCTCAAGGAGCTTCTTCACACGCCTCCCGCCGCTCCTTTGTTCCTGCTGCGAACCTCGCTCGCCCTCCAGGTCTTCCTCAAGGAGCTTCTTCACACGCCTCCCGCCGCTCCTTTGTTCCTGCTGCGAACCCCGCTCGCCCTCCAGGTCTTCCTCAAGGAGCTTCTTCACACGCCTCCCGCCGCTCGCTTGTTCCTGCTGCGAACCCCGCTCGCCCTCCAGGTCTTCCTCAAGGAGCTTCTTCACACGCCTCCCGCCGCTCGTTTGTTCCTGCTGCGAACCCCGCTCGCCCTCCAGGTCTTCCTCAAGGAGCTTCTTCACACGCCTCCCGCCGCTCGTTTGTTGCTGCTGCGAACCTCGCTCGCCCTCCAGGTCTTCCTCAAGGAGCTTCTTCACACGCCTCCCGCCGCTCGTTTGTTCCTGCTGCGAACCCCGCTCGCCCTCCAGGTCTTCCTCAAGGAGCTTCTTCACACGCCTCCCGCCGCTCGTTTGTTCCTGCTGCGAACCCCGCTCGCCCTCCAGGTCTTCCTCAAGGAGCTTCTTCACACGCCTCCCGCCGCTCGTTTGTACCTGATGCGAACCCCGCTCGCCCTCCAGGTCTTCGTCAAGGACCTTCAGTGTATCCCTCTCATTTTTAAAGCCTTCCTCGGGGAGCTTCTCTAACCTCCACACGTGCTGCAAATGACTATCGACATGTGAGTCATCATGAAGGAACGTCTGAAGTCTCTCAGTGTTCTCAGAGTAACGCTGTGTTCGAAAATATTTCTCAAGAAGTGTCTGCTGTGGCTTGTCTTTCTTTTTGCTTTCAACCATACAATTTTTCGTCAAAAGGCTTTGAAATTGCGTCTTCTTTTTCAAGTTTCTTATCTCCTTCAGAGATTTTTCGAAATTTCTATGCACTTCATTGCGTTTCTTCCTTTCCTTACAATTATGAATTTCAGTCCTTCTTCCAACTGCGAGAACAACTGGTGCTGAAGAAGACAGTTGAAGGTTTCGATAAGCGAGGTTCGTTAAACTCTGCAAAGTAACCAACAATTTATTTTAAAATTTGGAAAAAATAATGTAATGTAATAAAACTATATTTTTTTAGGTTAGCACACATTTTTTGTTAAATATATAATTTATTTTGTGATTTGATAGTTTGTTACTGTTTATAAACCTGAAACAAAACGCATAATGGTTTGCTAACATTATCGCGGGTCTTTTGGATGATTAATAGATCGTAATTCCCGGTGCATCAAATACAGAGGTCATTAGTCCCGTAAATATAGTGTGGTTTTTTCCTAGGGAGGTGGCAGTGATCTTTTCCCCGCTGGATGGCAAGATCTGGCACCAACCTATCATCGCCTAGCGGGGTTCTCCCCTCAACGAGGTATCTCCAACCAGCGGGACACCGCCCCAGCTGGGACAAGCTCTAAGCTCCGAACAGGTCTCCCGGCGTGTGTGGTAGTGTAGTGCATGTTAGTGTAAGTGTGTGTGTGAAAGGAGAGGAGAGGACAAGGAAGAGGAAGGAAAGATCGCGCGCTTTCCGTGGACCGTTTGTTAGGGTACTGCTCCGGCATTCGCCTGGTGTTGATCAGAAAAAACACAGAAAACTATCGACCAGAGCAGCCAAACGCTAGAATTCTCCTCCAGACAGCGACTGAATTCGACCTAGCTGACAAGCTAGTGTCGAAAATCTTGCCACCGACGGGATTCGAACCTAGAACCTAGAACCTCCCGGTCAGAGGAACTGCAGTGACATTAGTTGATGCACTGAGCCACATCCCCCGGTGGGTCTGTCGGATTCTTTGTGATCGCCCAGGCGTTTTGAATACCTCGTGCCGGATTTGCTGTCGACCAAACAATTATCATTCGTGTTTTTAAGGATTCGATTTATTTAAGTTAAGAAGTGATGAGTTAAGTTAAGAAATGACAAAAGTTTCAAATATGTAAACGAGAAAGTAACAATGATAATCCACGTGACCTCTCATGTTACTCTTTCGAGCGACACCAAAGACGGGATCTGTGACTAAGTCAACTTCGGAAGGGGGTGACATAGCACGTCGCCCTTCTCGTACTAAACATGTGCATTACCTCTCTGAATTCGTCATAGACGGCGTTCTTGGTGAGTTCGAGCAGGAAGGCCAGGAGGTGTTGGTGGCGGTGTGCCGCTAGCACGTAGCCGCCCTGCCTCTCCAGCCACGCGGGCGCCTTGACTTGCTTCGAAAGTGATGGAGACGGGCGCCACAGCAGCAGCGGCGCCGCGGCGCGGGCGGCAGGGCGCGTAGCCAGCGCGGGCCGTCGCCCAGGTCCACCACGCCCACCGCCCGGCCCCCGCCCAGCGCCCACTGCACGCCCGCCACGGGCGGCCCCGCTCCCCGCCCCCGGCACACACACGCCCCGCGCCTCCACCCCCGCCCACGCCCCCCACAGCGCCACCGCCAGCGCCAGCCCCAGGGCTCGAAGCCCCGCCCCCGCTCCCCGCCGCCTACCCCGCCCGCCCCGCCACCCCGCCCCCGCCCCCGGCACACACACGCCCCGCGCCTCCACCCCCGCCCACGCCCCCCACAGCGCCGCCGCCAGCGCCAGCCCCAGGGCTCGAAGCCAGGTCTGTGTCTTTCGCCGCCAACCGACCATCACGTCTTTCTGCTTCGGTGTTGGCTCGCCCGGCTGCGACATCATGCTCCCACTCGGTTACGCACTTAAACGCCTATTACTTTCACGGTCGCAAGACACTTTACACCGTTATTCACATAGACTGCACGCAATTACATTGTAAAGATACGCAATTTAGAATGTACATTTAATATGCACGGCTTGTATGGTAATATGCTGAAAATATTCTCACGCTGCGAGTACAGAGAGAGTTCCGTGCGTCGGCAATTTTGTTTACTATTTCACAACTCCATTTACCTTACATTATTTCCTTTTTTGTTATCAACATAAATTGTTGTATCGTTTTATCGCCTAAAATATCAGTAGGGAGCTTCGACTTTTAATGCAGATTGGAAATTTTTTGTTTATTTAAGCGACATGACATCTGATATCATTACCGACTAATTTAAATACAACTTAACGGTACTAATATGGCAACTTTATAATAGAATATAAAAATGTACAGATATTACAATAAATATAAATATGTGGAGACAGACATCTTTTTTTAATGTTACAGAATTAGTTTCCAGTAACCATACTAATATATCTGTTACAATTAGATTTATTTGAGAATATTGCTCTCTTTACAGAATTTTAATGTCGAAAAATGTGTTAAAATAAATATGTAACTTTTGCCCAGCCCGTCCACCTATCCCCTCTCGCGTTGCCTTTCAAATGCCAGATATTGTTCAATTGCGACACTAGGCTCTGTGTACACTGCGACGATACGCCTATTCTATTGTCCACCTCAGTCTATTGTCCAGGGCGATGCAGCGCAAAGTTGCGCCTCTGTAGTTTTGAGTCGCCTTTAAGAGTTATAAACGCCAAGTGGCGTATTTTCCAGGCAACTCACCTAATTGAGAGGCTTTCAAAGAGGAGGGCGTGAAAACGTAAAAACAACAAAAGGAGCTTTTACTAAAGCCCATGAACAACGCAAAATTGCCAATACACTTTGGTGACAGATATTTTCATTCCGCGTAAGGTGGATGAGTTGTGACACAAAACTATCAAATGCCAACTATAGTATTTTCTGAGGAAGGGAGTGGAGTGGTATCAGAAATAAATATGCAGTGTACATGTAGATTAGAAGTAAATGGATTAGTGAGTCAAAAGGCACGTAACTGAAAAGAGAATGTAAAGGAAGTGTGAAAAGAGGAAGTAGGGAATGGGAGAGTTCCTGGAAGTCAAGAAAGACGGAGAAGGGAGGGGACATTTGTGAGAGAAGAAAGGGATCAGACGGAGAAGAAAGGCAAAGAGGAGACAAAGAGGATGGAGGGAAAATGGAAAAGGATACCAGCGGGAGAAAATTAGGAAAGTAATGAGTAACGGACCTGAACAACGGGAGTGATTGAAGGGTGAAGAGAAAATAGGAAAATATATAGGTAATGGTTCTGCGAACTAAGCACATAATTTGTTCTCAACAATGAGAGATATAAAACCGATTTAAACGGAATGAGGTAAGATTTGCCGAGGTGATTAGAGCACAATTTAAGTAGGTTGATCGGTGGTTGGGAGGGAGGGAAGCCATAGATATGCAAGATATATCAAAGCATCTGGAAGAAGAGGTATGCATATTAACGGCGTGAGAAATATTTCAAAAACGTTACTTTTGTGTAATTTTTGAAAAAAAAGTATACACGAAAATGAACTTTACGTAGTATCAAAAAGTGCAATTAGCATTACCCGCGCGAAACGTTTGGAGAATAAATTGGGAGCCATTTTTTGAGTAAATGGCGTTTGAGTGTTTCTGAAAAGATGAATGTGAACAAATTGCCACTAATGTAAATATTGACGATGTGAGAAACATATATAAAAATTACATTTTTTGTAATTTTTGAACAAAGAATTACTAATATAGTTTTTCACCACTTTTAAAAACTGGTATGGCAAAAGCTAATTTCCAATCTTCAGGGACTTTTAAATTGTTCATGGGCACAAAATATTGTAATTAAGTACGGTAATATTGCCTCACCTCCAAATTTAATTATATCCATAGAAATATCGTCTGTACCCTCTGACTTACCATTTTTCATAAATTTTACCCCATGGAACGTTTACGTCAATATTACACTGATTTGTAACCGAAGACTCTTGAATTAGTGGATGTTTCGTATTGCTTTTGAAAACCAAACTGAAATACGTATTAAACACATTCACTTTTTTTCCGATCGTCAGTAATAAACGTGTTTCCATTTTCACGAACAACTGAAATATCCTCTTTATTTGCAAGTGGAGTATCTTCTGTATTTCCCTTCCTTCTACGAACATATTTATAAAATCCTGTCCAGTTATTTACCTTCCGATCTAGAATATTCTTTAACCCCTCAGTGTTCGCGTGGATTACTATTGTAATCCAGTCTTCTTCATTCGCTGTTTACTAGCGAGAGTAAACAATCTTTTAACATGAACTTTTCAGTACCTTTCCTAGAAGTCCCCAGCTGTTGAATTATAGCGAAATATGACTCAAGTGATAACTGCTGCACTAGCGATAAGCGCCTGAAATAGCTTGGATTACAATAGTAATCCACACGACCACTCGAGGTTCAGTTTCTGCCCTAAGCTAACATCATGAATATCGCTGCAATCGATGCTCTGAATGTTTATGCAAATATCAACAGTGGAAAAAGGTTGATTAGAAGGGAATTTCTAAAATATCTTGCTTTCTCCTTTATGAAACCAGAAATGAAAAGGAAGACCTTTTGTTTGTCCGATAACATTGAAAAACAAATTTTAAAAATTGGCGAAAATCTTGTTCTAAACTTAGTGTAACCCGCTGATTGAAAATATACAAACCAGTTGTCTCCATCACCCACACTTTCTTAGATTTACTCCTTCAACCGTTTATATATCACTAGAAAAAAATTGTTAAATGGATTACTAGTGAACGTGGAGTTAGCTAAGAAAATAGTGATATAGAATCACATGACACAAGGAGTATTACATAGTAATATATATTTCAACGTATAATACTCACCTAAAAGCCATACACTACTTAATCTAAGATGTATTTGGTTTTAATTTCATGTAGATTTGCGTGTTGCTGATTAGCATTCGCCATGTCACGCTTAAGTGTCCATATATAGTAGCCAGCATTGCTGCACTCCTTTGGCCCTGACTCGTTACTCCATCATAGAGATTTCCTGGTGAAAACCAATGTTTGTCACTTGCGAAACCTAGGTTTTCGGGGAAGAAGTCAAGATGTGAGTCAAGGAGATGAATTTTGAGGGACGTTGACACCCAGCTTTTTATAGACACAGATGCACTTCTTCCCAACACTTACATAGCAAATTTATAATTTCCAAGGAAATTAGGCTACTCAACCCTGTAAACGTGTTGCACAGGAATCGAAAAGAATCTGAGTCCTTGTCTAGTGCCTTCACGAAAATTTTCAAAAGTCCCAGCTTCCTATCAAGTGTAATTGTAATAATTTACATCGAGTGATATCACAATACTAACATGTAATGGAAGAATCTCACAATTTTGAAGCACATTGATCTTAAGGTAAAAGATACTCATTAAGAACATGACATGAACAGCACTTGTCAACACGAAACAATATCACAGCACATGTAGCTCAACCATGGGGGCATAATCCCTACCTTTCCCACCTTTGTTTCCCTGAAGAGGGAAATGTAAATAAAAAGTGCAACTCTCGTGTTTATTATACTGAATCGTTCTGATTGTGTGTTGTGACATCGCAACTGCAACACGGCGAGTTAACGCATGAGGAAAACCAACGATATTCTCGTCCCTCGACTTACATTTAAACACAAAACTTCAGAAAAGGCAATTGTTACGAGATGCCTTTAATTGAAGTTCATTTCAATACTCAGGGATTCAAAATTTATTAGTATAGTGTGTTTGAAAGGTGTGGCAAATTCCACTGCCTGTGTATTTGACAAATTGATAAAATAGATCAGCTCTAGCACGACCTTCAAACATATTCAAATGCTTTCACAACGTGGTCTTTTGAGGTTAGAATTATATGGATTAGATATTTCTCTTAATATCAAAACAAACGGGGTAATTATATTTTGAAAAGAAGAAAGTTTTATTTTCTCGCAACACAATTTATCTGTTCATTATTTACAGATTTCTTTCAAAGTCATTACAATGACAATACAGAAGTTTTACACATTAATACAATAGTGGAGCTTGGATTCTTTTCAGTTTTTCACATTTATTAAAGTGGCGTATTTCATTATGGACTTCACATAAAAAACTTGTATTCACATGAATGAAATATCACCAAGAAGCTTGCGAGAAACACTTGATAAAATACTTAAATACGCACATTTAAAAACCTTTATGCAAATTTATTTTGACATGAAAAGTCATCACCGAAGACAAAAACAGTACAATTTTAGATGTCTATCTTTCACACAGAAACTATCATTCCCGTATGAGTTTATCCTGCTTACCATTCCCAAAAGAGAAAAGTCACTGCCATTAGAATGTCTCACTGGGACCTCGAAACGTCCCCCTCCTGGTGATGTTTCGAATGTCACAACATAATCATCATGATGAGTATCATCCACCTTCTTTTCAGCTTTTAATACTTTATGCATGTGAAGCTGTGCGCAGGTGTCTGCCTCCAAAGATTTTCTAATTTTGTTTTGTATTTGAGATAAAACGTACTTCGCCGCATTTTGCACAACCACATCATTTACTGGTAGGCGGTAGTAGGTGTGTTTGGTACATGTACACCACTCAGGAGGTATCCCAGCGTCACCACAAGATCTGTCACCAAAATCCTCTGAAAACAAACTCTTGCACTTCGGACATCCAAGTGCTACATTTCTCCTTGGAGCGGTGGAGTTCATCCCTCTTGCTAACACATCTTTTAAAGTAACGTATAGGTCAAAGGGAGAAGTTAGTCGATTTCTATTCGTTTGTAGATTTCGGTATGCTTTGGGATATTTCTTTTTAAACGAATCTGGGAGCAATATATAAATAAATGGCAATCTTTCTTCCAACCAGCCCACATGTGTTTGGCGTATGTCTCCATAAATTATTCCATGATCACTAAAAAATACAACTAGAGTGTTGTTGTATATGCCAGAATCACCTAATTTTTGGAAAAATTGAAGCGTTGTCACGTCCATGGCTCGTGGAGTATTCACATCATTATGGCTAAAATTACTCAGCCAGAAGAAAGCGAAATAAAAATAATTTTTGAAAGTTGTCACAAAGCGTAAAGCATAGTTAAACATATGATCTGTTGTTGAAATGGGCCCCAGACACACATTATAACCATCTCTTTTTTTAACCGTAAGTTTCTCTGCTGCAGCAAGGACGTAAGGTCGAAAGTAATAATCTGTTGGTTGTTTCAAAAAACCTGTCGCTTTCATTGGAATATTAAAGATAACGTGTTCTGGTATATCTTCAGCATAAGCTGTCACGTAATTGTGGTTTTGAAAATCTTTCCAAATGAAAGGGCAATTATCAAACTTTCTATCGAGGGAAGACCAGCACCCTTTATCTACCTGCTGAGTAGTCATACCAGTTAAAAAAGCCATCATATTTGCACGTGTACAATATCCAATTTTGTTGTAACCTTGCAAATCCATATAACCAACAAGATCAAGGTAAGCAACAGTTTTTGGCATTGTTCTCAAGAGATTCTGGCGGGACATGGAATCATACCCCACCATGAGAACATTAAACGAGGCATTATCTTTGGAAGACTTCCTTCTTCTTCTCTTTGCAGCAACAATAGGTTTTATAGGAACTATTCCATGCATATTGACATAAATTTCCAACTCTTTCTTTGCGTTGATTTTTTTGTTACGACTGAAAAGTGGTCTTATGGTACACCGGACAAGAATAAATTCTTCTTTGGGTCGTAGTTTTACTTCTTTTTCAAAGTGCTGGCATGACCCTACCCTGAAAAAAAGACATTTATTGATTTAGGGGCAGTACATAATTTTACAAATGTGAAAGTAATACATCCTCTTAGATTTATTGAACACTCTTACGAGCGGACTACTCTTTTCATAGACAAGTATTTCGTTCCTAACCCGAACGTAGGAAGTTAATTTAATGTTATTCAGAATTGACAAGTTCAATTATTAGTGATGAATTTTATTTATAAATGAAAATTTTATTTATGTGTAAATGAAAATTAATATTACTAAATTTGCAGCAATAACTGACAACTGACTTCTCCAAAAGATTGTCTTGGGGAAGGAATGTAGTGATGCATAGCCACCCCATAGAAATTTTTGCAACTGTTACTTTTAAATCTCACGCCAGTTTCTACGGACGCAGTGCCCGCGACCTCTTGTAAGCTATTCGTAGTTAACTTACCCACGACCATGACATTCAAGAATGCGGGTTACCGCTAAACACATGGGCAAGTGTAGATAAAGCGTCCATCTATATTACCGATAATATAATCTATTAGTTTCATTTAATTTTGTATTAATTTTCGCATGCGTAACGTGTTCACATTATTTCTAAGGAGAACTTATGAAACATTAAATGTTTTCATCGAAATCTGAATTAACTGTGGTGGAATTATATACATTTAACATTAATTTTAATTTGCAAACATTTAAAAATTTAAATTAATGTGACATTTACAGAATATATCATTAGCAACATTGTTACATCAACTAATAAACAATAAATTTTCATCTAGAAATGTATATTCTTATGCTTTGTGAAAAATTTGTACACTATTTAAACTAGTGGTACTACAGAATGGCAAAGACTTTCCCGTATTAATTTTCTTTTTCGTTTGGTCTCAGCTGGCTATTCAGACTTGCCACTGCAATTAACAGCTGCCATCCATCGCCGCCCACAGTACATTTTTTGACATTTTATTAATTTTTGGGTTTCTTAATAGTAGAACAGAAATATTATTTTAAGAATATTAAAAAACAGTCAAACCTTGTCCTAAATGGCAATTTTCGTTGAAAAATATGGAGCCGTTTTAAGGAAAATGACGTTTATTGGTCACATGTGTCTTTAACCCCCGTTAAATAAACTTTATAAAACTTAAGGCAAATCCCGTTTTTCTTGTTAAAGTGGACGAGAGACGTTTTTGAATTGGTAGATACAATTTTTTTATTGTCAAGAAATTTTTTCAAAGTCACTATTCTTTGAGTATAATTCTTATTCTCTTACAACAATGAGAATGTATTGCTGTTAATTTATTAATCCAATAAATCTGGATCTTATCAATCCCGGGGGATTTCCAATTTCCCATGCTCTTAATTGCTTGGGAGAGATCCTCTTTCGAGAATTCGTTTACATTTTTCACTGTTTCCACAAGTTCAGCGGCAGCATCAACTTCATATTGAATCCAAGATGCGTCTTTGTAGTAGGATTTGCTTCCTTCCGGATTCCTGCCCAAAATGTTTCGACGTCACCTTTTGAAGGAGTGACAGCATTGCCATTCGGTTTTTGAGTCAGATGACGATAGAATCTCTTCCTCTCTGTTTCAAACAACCCATTCTGCATACGAAAATCTATTCTACATTTGTAACGCCTAATTCGTTGAGCCCATGCTTGAAGTTACTACTTGGGATTCAATTATATATTTAATAAAGCATTGTATTTAATAGTAATTATCACAATACTAATAGCAATAATAACAATAATAATGATGGGAGTCCCATGGAGGGTACAGGAGAGAAACTGGGTTGGCACACCAGGCCACTGATTAGAGTGGAGGCCCGAACCTTGCATTAGCCAACGAAAGAGGCTGCCTTTAGCAGTCAGTGAAAATCCCGTAGAGTTTAGTAATGCCGACTGGCGATCGGAGGGACCCCTTGCTGGGCCCTGCGGGGGGATGCCCGGAGGCCACTGTGGGTCGCAGTAACGGATGGCAGGAAACAACACAAGGGTCCTGCGAATCTTCACTTAAAATCAATGAGCAAAATGAATAGAACAAGAAATGTAATGAATCTTAAAGTACCTTGTTCTACCAATATCCCATACCTGCTCAGAAACCGAGCTAATGTCACCTTGTCGACGTCTGGCCATCCCACGGATGTTAGTCCAAGGGACCCAGAGCCGGCAGTAGCTCAAAGCCATCGTCAGAGATGGGCCCGGAATGAATTGAAGGAGATGATGTGGTGCTTTTACTATGCAAAAGCGAAGGTTAGGGGCAGAGAAATAGAAGTTTTCAAAGAATGGAGAGAGCGGAACCCAGATATAAGACCTACCCTGGACTCAAAAGAAGCTTGCCAGTCAACGACGATACCTACTCAGCAGTGAAAAATTCACAGCAGAACAACTTGCTGACATTGAGAGAAATGCGGAGTATGTTCTTCGATCGAACTACACACATGACGAACACGTAGAACTTGAAAACGATGGTCCTGTTGAAGGTTCATCTCCTTCCAAAAAAAAAATGAAACACACGTCAGAGGTGAAAATTCACCACACTAATACACAGCGGAAAGGAAGCAATAGAAACCAGAAGTATTCAGATCAACAGGGGTATTTTTCAAGGAGATTCGCTATCTCCTCTGCTGTTTTGCATTAGTTTGATCACACTATCTACACAGTTGTCGGAAGCTGACTCTGGGTACAAGCTTCATGGTGATGAAAGTCCAGTATTACATTTGTTTGTCATGGATGATCTTAAAGTGTTGAAATATTTATCAAAAGAAAATACTAAATTAATATTTAAGCGTTAGTGAAAGATGCGGAACATTTTGTGTGTGTAATTTTTATTTAGTCTTTGATGATAGAATGCTATTAAAAGTCATGGTTTTTGAAAACTTCTTGTAACACATGATAATAGACGTCTTGAAATCTATCTTTTTTATCTGAAAGCTTTGAAACTTAATTTATATTTGGAAAGCGGAAGCAAGATTGAATTATACTCCCCGAATAGTGACTTTGAAAAAATATTTCTTGACAATAAAAAAATTGTATCTGCCAATTCAAAAACGTCTCTTGTCCACTTTAACAAGAAAAACGTGATTTGTCGTAAGTTTTACTAAGTGGACAAGAGACGTTTTTGAATTGGCAGACTCAATTGATCTTATTTTCAGAGATAGATTCAAAATAAAACTAATTGAAAATGAAAAAATTCAAGTCGGGTTTGTTGTTTAGAGTTCTAAGGATAATTTTAGATTTTCCTAAAGTTTAGACTCTTTCTAATTCTATTTTTATTCACACGAAAGTATAAATACCCATTAAATATAGTTTCATACAGTGCTTTTTCTACGACGGATGGTAACATTAACAAGTTAAAATTTTATATTGAATCGTTTCATGGCAGTCGACATGTAGGTTTCAGCCAAGGCTACCTGGGGGACAGCTGCCTACCCACCGTAAGTGGCTTTGTTTTACCAGATCACCTGCGAGGGAGTACAGAAGTTGTGGCAATAATACCAACGTCACCATTTTCGCTTTTTTTCATATTCTTGGAGGTGTCAAGTCCACCTTTGATTCTCTAGACTTTTTAAACCAGACTAAGTTTAATCATTCCAATGTGATCCATTCGATTTATTAATGACGATTCCACACATGAAATAAATCCAACAGTGTTTAATTATACATACAAAAAAGTACCAATCATGGCGGTGTATCTCAAAATGTTTATGGCCTTTTCTATCCGATTTTTCTTACCGCTTCTCCTTACTGGCCAATCATAAACTGTGTCTGATTTATTTTAGCAGGCAGTGTACGTCGATGGCTGAGTCGTCCAATAAACCGCGTATATGCTTTAACATAATCTCTTTGATTTTGACATAGCTTTCAATGATGTTCAATATTTGGCACATTTTGGAACTCTGTTGGACGTAATTTCATTCGTGGAATTATTATTAAAAAACTATTATTAAATTATTATTATTATTAAATAATTATTATTAAATAATAATTATTATTAAATTATTATTATTAAATTATTAAAAACCACTCGTGCTTTGGGAATTCTCGCTTCCCGAGTCGGGGATTTATCGCCAATTTCCAAAGCACTCGCGGTATCACCTACGCCAATGTTGGGCGCCTACTTGTAGTGGCTGTCCACGTGGCCCGCGAAACGCGCGCCGCGCTGCGAGGGCCGCGTGACGTTGCTGTAGCAGCACGTGAGCCTCTGCCCTCGCGGCACGTACTGCGCCTGCACAGCCCCGTCGACTCGCAGCACGTGGCCTTGCGCCAGCGAAGTCACGAAGGTGAGCGGCTTCCGGCGGCTGCACACGATGGGGGCGGCCGGCTTCAGGAACGGGCGGATGGACGCGTCGTAGGGGTCCACGTCGGGGATCTGGCAGCTGGGGCTCCACACCACGTAGCCGGTCTTCTCTGCGAACACAAGCCAGACGTTTAGACCACTGGGAGAAATGGCTCAGTGCATCAACCTGATGTCACTGCAGTCCCTCTCACCGGGAGGTCCTAGGTTCCAGTCCCGACGGCTGCAGGATTTTCGACACTAGCTTGTCAGCTGGGTCGAATTCAGTCGCTGTTGTGGAGGAGAATTCTAGCGGCCGGCTGCTCTGATCGGTAGTTTTCCGTGGTTTCTCCGATCAACACCAGGCGAATGCTAGAGCAGTACCCTAACAAACGGTCCACGGACACGCGCGCGATCTTTCCTATCCTCCACACACACACACACACTTACACTAATATGCACTACACTACCACACATGCCGGGAGACCGATCGGGAGCTTACAGCTTGTCCCGGCTGGGGCGGTGCCCCGCTGGTGGGAGATACCTGGTTGAGGGGAAAACCCCGCTACTCGACGAGATCTCGCCATACAGCGGGGAAAAGATCATCGCCTCCCGAGAAAACACACGTACTACACTTAAGGGAATAATGACCAACGTAGTTGACGTGCCCGGAAACACGAATCAATCAATCAGCGTTTAGACCAGCACCGGACTGCACCAGGCGTGTCAAAATGTGCCCGTCTGGGGGGCCCAAAATTCGGAGTCGATGGTGCAACGGGATGGTGCAACGGTACCTGCTTTCATGGTATAGTGGTTATCATGCCAGGCTACTGATCCCAAGTTAGCGGTTTCAAACCCGGGGATTTTTGTAAGGGGATTTTTTGAGTAATTTAATTTTCAAGTAAGGGGATTTTTGAGATGCCAAAAATCGACGGAATGCATGCGGAAGCTTGTCGGCATGTAAAAAAGGTCCCAGGAAAGGAACTTGTCTGATCGTGGCAAAATTAAACCCTCTAGCAATTTAGCACCAATCAGAATTTCGATTTGCACTACTAGATAAGATTGTGGGTATTGTATGCCTGCGCAATCTGGTATTGAAATCAAACGTCAAAATTGGCGCACTAGCGCCCCTAGGGAAAGCAATGGCAAACTACCCACTTCCCCAGGACCAGTCTCACATGAAGGCGCTAGGGGCTTCTGGAGTGCCAACCAGCCACATGGCTGTTAACCAAAGAGAGAGAGGTGTAACGGTTAGTGTATCAGATTGTTATAGCCATGTTCGCGGGTTCAAACCCGATCGAAGCCGTGGATTTTTAAGGGCGAAAAAAAACCTTTGTACGCCTTCCTTCGAAGGGAAAGTAAAGCCGGCTGTCCCATGTCAGTAGATTCACTTCATGTAAAATATGCTCAAGCGTAAATGAATCCTCTCAGCTAAATTCAAATCGCCACGTAAAATAAGGCAATTGAATTCCATTCAAAATTCCTGTTGGCACAGGGCCATTACCCAGGGCACCGCCCTTTTCCCTCTCCCCCAAGATCTGAAAGGGGTGTACTCTTATGATTTGCTCTAAAAATAGATCTTTAGAGAATGAAAGTCAATTTTATTAAACACTAGTAATTATCCTTGATTTCTGCTTGACGTTAACGGAATGTAAACAAAAATTCTCAAAACAGGTTCTAAATGTTTTCTTTAAATTATTTCCACGAAGATAACCAAGGTCACTTAAAAAGTGGATCCCCTGTTGCAACAAACGAAGCGTATTGCACCCTAACAAGGCCCCTGATGGTCTGGTAATTGCAAATTGAAGCTTGCGCTGGCCGCCATGATGGGGACAATTTTACGCCCTTAGAAATTTTATAGACTGTAATAACAAGCCATTAGCTCTTTATTTTATGTTTAAATGCATTACGCATCCTATAATTGTATTGCTGGGCCATCGTGAGAATATTTGACGACAAGTACCCTCCATAATTAAAAAGATACTAATGACCTACGAAACGACAGAACCAGATTGTACTTCTGACGTATTGACCAAGTTTCAGCTAAAATGCTTCTAATCTGACAGAGTGTGGTACAGGATTAAGAGGCCTTAATAACGAGAGCTAATTCTAGGGCTAGGGATAGGTCTGGGGCTAGGGATAGGGCTAGGACAAGGGCGAGGGCGAAGGCAAGGGCTAGAGCAAGAGCGATGGCTAGTGCGAGAGCGAGGGTTAGGGCAATGGCTAGGGCTAGGGCAAGATAGAGGGCAAGGGCTAGGGAGAGGGTGAAGGCTAGAGCAAGGACGAGGGTGAGAGCGAAGGCTAGGGCGAGGGCGAAGGCGAGGGCGAGGACAAGGGCAAGGGCGAGGGCAAGGGCGAGGGCGAAGACGAGGGCGAGGGCAAGGGCTAGGGCGAGGGCTAGAGCTAGGGCTTGGGCTAGGGTGAGGGCGAGGGCGAAGGCGAGGACTAGGGCAAGGGCGAGGGCGAAGACGAGGGCGAGGGCAAGGGCTAGGGCGAGGGCTAGAGCTAGGGCTTGGGCTAGGGCGAGGGCGAAGGCGAGGGCGCGAGATAGGGCTAGGGCAAAAGCTAGGGCAAGGGCGAGGGCGAAGGCGATTGCGAGGGCGAGGACTAGGGCGAGGGCGAGGACTAGGACTAGGACGAGGGAGAGGGCGAGGGCGACCACTTACTGAGAGGGAGAGGCGCCGAGGCGTGTGTGGCCTGCGAGCAGAGGAGCAGCACAGCGGCGGCGGCGGCGGCCACCCAGCCACACACGCGCCGCCCCGCGCCGCCGGCGCCTCCTGCAACACCACGTTACCCATTCACAAGGCGCTTCTCAAAACTAAAGTTTATAAAGTATAGCCACGCCCCCTCTGCACCCACTCACTCACTTAGGCGCTCCTCGGAAAATAAATTCCATAAAGAATAGCCTTCACGTCCTTTTGTGTTATAATTATAATAATGTTATTAATAATTAAGGGAGAGGATTTTAGGTACTAATATATCTTTAAAAATATGCATTTATGACATAAAAATTCTTAAATATGCACTTTAGTATGCAATTAAAATGAACAATATTTCATTTTCCTGTATCAATCCTTTCTTGTTAAAATTCACTAAAATCTTGTTTGAAATAAAAGAGATATTATTGTGCAAACATTTTACAATTTACTTTACTTCGCGGGGTAAATAAGTGAAGTAAGTATTCACATTAGTATGTCGTGTTGCATTTCTTCTCCCTCGTTTAAAAAATATGATATCTAGAAATGTTCAACATCTAAACAAGTTTTTTTTTTTTTAATTTATTATTAAAGTCGCATCGACTACTGAGGTCATTAGCGACTACTTTAAGTACAACTTTACAATATTAACATGGCAACTTTACAATAGATATGAAAATTTACAAATATTACAATATATGTGAATATGTAGAGACAGACATTACAGGTATTTTGATGTTACAGAATTAGTTTCTAGTATCCATATCAATACACCTATTACAATTAGATTTCTTTAAGAATGTTGCTGTCTTTACAGAATTTTAATATTTTATTTTGGTAGTCGATGGATGATAGCATCAGTTCAGGGTTTTGCTCATCTTCTAGGCATGTGTGTCTGCTGTACTGAAACATAGGACATTGAGTTAAAATGTGTTCAAAGTTAAGAATGGTATCACAGTTCTGGCAGGTAGGTGGGGGATTTCCAGTTAGCAAGTGTTGATGACTGAACTTGCAATGACCGGTTCTTATTCTTGTTATTGTCACCTGATCTTTTCTTGAAAATTTTTTGGAGGTTTTCAGGGAGTCAAAATTGTTAACGTGTTTGTGTAAAGGGCTGGATTTCATGTTTTTCCAGAGGTTGCTCCACTTTTCATCCATTGCTTTCTTGATGTGGGTCCATAAATCCTTGCAAGTGTGTGATATTGTTAAAATACTTCCTGTTTCAGGCTTACATTTTCTTCTTCAAGACTCATTGTATTATGTTCAGGGGTTGTTTTGTAATCTGGTATCCAGGCAATTATAAGACTTCTTTTAGATTGTATAATGTCATGATATATTTCATGAATAATGTTTATCATTGGTAGGCCAGGGTAGTTATTGAGAATGTTGTTTATTGCTTCAAGAGAAGTGGAGAATATGACAAACTTGTTATTTCTGAGTTTCTGTGACATTTTGAAGGCTGTCATTATAGAGCATATTTCAGCTGTAGTAGTACTAGAGTAGGAATGCAGTCTGTTTATAATTTTAACATCTTTGGTAATTGTAGTTGCATATTTTCCATCTCTCTTATTGGTAACTTTAGTATAGATTTTATAGGAGTCTTGGTATTTATTTTCTATTTCATTAAGTTTTATTTTCCTATAGTTTTTAGCCATTTTGTTTATTTGAATAGTGTCTAGTGTTATATCTGTTACTATTTCAGGAATTGTCCATGGTGGTATACTATTATTTCTTTTTTCCATTAGTATATGTTCCTGAAGGTTTAACTGTCTCAGAAGGTTTTTGACTTTGGTATATACTGGTGAAAAGCATTTTTGTTCTTTGTAGTAATTTTGAAGTTTTGGGTATATATCGTGGTAGATTATAGGGTTTTTTGATTCTGCTGATTTGATGGCATATTTGAGAGTTAGCATTTGTCTACGGTGAGCTAGGGTTGGTTCTTTGGCTTCTATTAGGATGCTACCAATGGGGCTGGTTTGAAAGCAACCAGTGCTTATTCGTAGAGCTTTGTTGTGTATAACATCAAGTTTTTGTAGGTCTTTTTTGCTAGCTGAATCATATAATATGGATCCATAGTCGATTTTGGATCGAATTATTGCTTTGTAGGTCATCAGCTGGAGATGTTTATCTGCTCCCCAGTTATTATGGGATATGCACTTGAGTATGTTTAGTCTTTTCTTACATTCCTCAGATAAGATTTGTATATGCCTTTTCCAGTTCATTTTTGAGTCAAAATGCATGCCTAATATTTTAATGTTTTGATAAAATTTTAGGTTATGTAGGTCCATTTTTTAATGTAGGCTGACTCTCCATATTTTGTCTGGAGAATACTATACATTGGGTTTTGGAAGCTGAAAATTTAAAGCCTGATTTGAGAGACCATTCAAGTAGATTGTTTAGGGCAGATTGTATAATTTCTTGACTGGTTGTAATAGATGATCCTCTGCAGAGAATGGTAATGTCATCAGCATATTTCCTTATGATTACCGGATGATTGATTTCAGAGCCTGCATCATTGATGGCCAACAGGAATAGAGTAACACTTAGTACAGCACCTTGTGGTAGTCCATTCTCCAAGTGTTGTACTGATGATAGGCTACCATTAACTCTCACATTAAAGGTTCTTTCTTTGGTGAAATTCTTGATGAATTGAAATATGTTGCCTTTAAGTCCATATTCCTGTAATTTTGTCATGATTATATGGGTCCACACCATGTCATAGGCTTTTTCGACAAGTTTTTATCATCCATAGAATGGCAAAAGCAAACTTAAAATGTGACAAGCTCTTTCTAATCATTGACAGCTCACAAAAAGTAGATTCAATGTAAACATGAAACGTTTTACAGGTAAGTATCCATTTAAACGAAATATGCAAAATACACATGCGCCTACATTTACACGAACATGCACCAACAGGAAAAATCGGCGAAATATGCACAAATACGCACTAACACAACACTCTACATAGCATTGAATTCTAACAAAATATCATGAAAATGTCGTGACATATTCCATCGCGAAGATGGGATTTGAGTTGCTTTGAGGGACAAAGTTAGAAAAATCGCAGTGTAGTGCACGTCCCTTTGCTGCACTCCGGGCGCTGGGCAGGTTGAGTTTCGTAGAGGGTCTGCTTCCGATCTTGCAGAATTTCTTCTTCTTAGTGAAACTCAACATCATTTGCTATCTTTTTGGCCTGTTCAACTAACCATGAGCAGAGAGGGCTCTGACAGACGTGAAGCGAACCTCTCTAGAGGAGGAAACCCTTCACAAATCCTGGTCCTCCAAGTTGGGGGTTTGGACGTTAGGCCAGCTCCCTATCTCCTGGAAAACATCATACACTGCTAAAAAGTTCAATGAACTTGCAAAATTTATTTAGGGGTTTTCCCCTAGAGGGGTTGGTGGCACCTCATCCGAAAAGTCCCGTCTACTCTGGTGTGAAGGGATGGGGAGGAAATCCTAAGGATTGGGAGCCTCTGCGTTACTCGATCCACCCGTTGGGCCCGAGGGTAGGGAAGGAATAATGGCTATCATCATCATCCTAAAGGCCAGAAAGTGCCTTGTCGCTGCCGCCATAACATTCTGTCCTCTTCATATCTGCGTAGTTTTTGAAATAGAATTCGGTTTGAAGTGCTAAACATTTTCATTCTAGGTCTCCCTCTTGCTCTTTTTCCAACTATTTACAGACCGAAATTGTGTTTGAGAATTTGTTATTTCTAAAAATGTGTCCAAAGAATTTTGATTTCCTGTTCCAAATGGAGCTCTTCTCCTTCACATTTTCTAATATTATTTTGTTTGAAATTTTTTCAGTCCAGGAAACCTTCAATAGTTTTCGCCACAACAACTTCTCACAAGCTTCTAAACGACTCCGTTTAAACAGCGTCCATCCTTCACATCCGTACAATAGGATACTCCATATATAACTTTTCAAAAATTGTTTTCTACTATCCAAATTTAGGTTGGTATTTGTGAGCAAATTTTATTTACAAATGACTTCTTTTTTGTGTAATTCGCTTTCTTATTTCTGTTGTGCTTTTATTGTCTTTGGTGAAAATTCAACCTAAATAACAAAAGTTGTGTAGATGTTCTATTTCTGTTGTATCTAAAATTATTTTATTTGATCTGTAGTTTTTTCTCTTTCTCAAATATCATGAATTCAGGTTATCTTTATGTTGATTTTGACGAGGAATGGGCGCTGAAGGATGGATATAACAAAAGGTGAGGACAGCGGTCAACTGCTCCCTTAGAGGTACGAGAAACCGGGCTGACTGCTGCATTCCCCACCCTATAGTAAGGGCGTGCAGGGCGATGGGGTCGCTATGTCCCTAGGGCGTCTTATTACAACTATAATATTGAAAACTAGTTGAATGGCCTCATCGACGCTGTAAACTGTTTTAAAAGTATTTTCATGTGGTGAAAATTTATTTCATACTATTTCGTTCATGCGTAGCTTTGTTCAAATATGTTCTTATAGAATCCGACATTGGGCTTACCAATGAATTGTAGTAGCTGTTAATGTTATACTTCCGTTCAAAAATTCCCAACACCCAATAGCCTTGTATATTACCTCCATACGGGATATGAACTGCTAACTGTATTGCAATTTCAAAATTATAATGGCCGTAAAAAATACTTGCAGCTATGAATAATGCGAATAGTTAGAATTTAGCGCAGCTATATTTTACGTTTTGTTTTCCAATATCATCGTTAAGTATCACCTGTATGCTGTTCTTCTGCGATATTCTCTATTTCTGTTATACGATAATTCTCAATTAGTTCGGAAAATTCTGACGCACAAGCTTCGTACTTCTTTTAAGAGACTATGTTTAGAAAAAATGTGAATACAAAGTGCATCGAATTTTGAGCAGTTAAAATGAAAATTGCCGACGTCGAAAAATTGAGATTTATTCTAGAGGAAATCGAAGGACTGCGTGATACCGGGAATGAAGGAACAATAAATCATGGGCATTGAAATGTAATAGCAGCTGCTTGGACGAACATGAAAGTGCCCTTACATTTATTTCTTGAATAAACAGAGCCTTCCATTGTTTAACTTAGCTTCTTAGAAGCATATTTGCGAGGGTAGAATTTCAGTGCCGGAATTCGGGGTTTCAACTTACACTTTAACTTCAGATGTTTGGCCTTCGGTCGGAATCTGAGCCCAGCGTTCACTCAATATACATTGCTTTTTATATTTTCGCACTTACTAACGTACGACATATTGTAATCGTGCGCCGAAATACGGCGAATTTTCAACACGCTCGTATTGCCGGGCCGTGGTAACGAAAAAGTGGATAAATCCAGATGTTAATTGTATAAAATATTTCCTCTACCACGAATCCACGATTTGTGCATCCCTCATATCGAAAACTTGACTGACAACAAAGCGTTCGTCCGTCCATCCTTCTGTGCACAAAGTTACCGCTTAAATCCTTCAGACGATTTTCTCCAAAATTGATATTCCCCAATCGTTATTGCTGATGTCGCGGCTCCAGGAATTTCAAACCGATATTTTAGTTTTGGAGGGTACTTTACGTGAAACACCTCGGCCATTTTCAAAATTTTCAAAAAAAGACATTACATTTTTGTAGTACATTTTGTTATTGAATCGTGGAAAAGACGTTTAAGAGAATGATGCAGGTCTCATTTTCGTTCAATTCCCTGATTTTTTCCTGAAAATTTCCCCTTCGCAATTCCCTGAAAAAATAATTTAAAACCACAAAATTTATGATAGAGATACTTGCCTCAGACAAAGTCTGTTGTACATATTAAGCTCTTTAAAAAAGATCATGTTCAATTTTTTTGAAAAAGCTAGTAGTTATTGCGTAATTTGCGCTTGAATTATATGCACTTTTTTTCTCAAAAACCGGTCCAGATTTTTTCTTTAAGTTTTCTCAATATCTTCTCTGCTAATAACAGTGAATTCAACGGCATGTAATCGACATCGATGCCACAAAAAGGAGGATGTGAATTGATACGAACTTTTTGCATGCTCTTCTTCAGGATTTGACGCAGTGTCCTTGCAAAGTTTGGTAAAGATTAATTTAACACAAAAGCCGAAAATAAATAATTTAAATAACATGCTGATAGATGCACCACGTCTATCGCTAAGAGATAGGTTCCTAAAATATTTATTTATTTATTTGTCAAAAAACAGTAAAAACTGCATATGACGTGTGGGGAAAGAAATTTATCTGCGCACATTTTCGTGAGGGACAGAATAAAAATATTATTTTAGGCTTTTATTTATTATTTAAATTATTTATTTTAGGTTTTTGTGTTAAATTAATCTTTACCAAACTTTGCAAGGACACTGCATCAAATCCTGAAGAAGAGTCTACAAAAAGTTTGTATCTATTCATTTTTAAATGAATTCACTTTTATTAGCAGAGAAGATGTTGAGAAAATTTAAAGAAACATGAATATGAACAAATATGCCTCCAGAGGCCAGTACCGGAGTGATAGAACCTAGAGTCCCCAAATACTGTATCTAGGGACTCTAGGTAGAACCGAATGGGGAGATAGCAGGAATGGGGAAGTGGCCTAGGTGAACGTAACATGAATATGAACAAATGAATATAGCTGTGTTTTTGACGGAATATTTTTTTTTTTCTACGGATTACTGACGCCAAGTTGGTCAAGCTGTGAATGTAATTGATGACCTTTCTCTTCTTCTCTTTGAATACTCTACAGGGTGATTCAGACCTAGTTGCTAATACGCCGGATCCATGTCCCATATGTAAAGTACAGACTGAATTTGTCAAAATTAGATACTCTTCGTCGTTTGGTTTTGTAAATAATTAACGTTAAACTGTGGACTTGCGCTCGTGTAACACGGGCTATGGCATGTGAGCGAGCGGCGTCACCTTGTTTTAGGGCTCTCCACTTCCGCAATAAAATAAATTAAAAATAATAATTTATTGATAATAATTAATAATAATTTATTAATAATATATATATGCAGCGAGTTTTTTACGGCTGACGCCGCATCTCGCTTCCCGATCTCCATTTTTCTCTATCATCCCAATCTCCTTCCTGCAGTCCTCTGGCAGCCATCGCGTCTTGTACATCTTGGGCCCAGCTTCTTGGTGGTCGACCCCGTTTTCTTCTCTCGGGAGGAATCCATTTCCATATTAATTTAGGCCATCTAAACTCCTCCATTCTTTCTAGATGACCATACCAGAGGAGGCGTTTGGTTTCAATTTTGTCGATAATATTTCGTTTAACGCCCATAATATCCCTTATTCTCTCATTGCGCACATGTTCCAGTTTGGAAATGCCAATGCTTCTTATCCAAAAATCCATTTCAAGTGCAAGAAGTCTGTCTCGTTCTCTTTTATTCAGTTCCCAAACTTCTGCACCATAGGTAGTAATACTTTCAACCACTGAGGAGTAAATTATCTGCTTTGTTCTTTTTTTATTTTGTCATTCCACAGAATGGGGTTTAGTATATTTATTAATAATAATTAATTAATAATAAAAGCGCGGGAAGTCATTGCATCACAGTCCATCACTTGGCTAACAATTCATGCGAAGAGATTATGACCGTTCCAATTCCAACGAGTGCAGCATTTCGCAGTACAGACTTGCAACGTCGTTCTGAATTCTGGAGGCGTTTCCCACGCAAATGCAAGGAAAACCACGAATCGCTTAAACTATTCTTTGGACAGATGAAGCGTGTTTTACAAGATCTGCAACAATTAATGAGCATAATTTGCGTGTATGGGGCGAGGGAAATTCACCTGTTGCACGTAGCGTCTTTCACCAAGACTGATTCTCTGTAATTGCGTGGATTAGCGTTGTGGATGGATTTATCATCGCTCACCTCTTACTCGAGTGTCTGATTGATTGATTGTTCATGATTCCGGGAGCGTCAACTACTGAGATCATTAGTACCGTACGTGTAGGGCGTGTTTTTTCATCTGGATGTGGCGGGAATCTTCCCCCCCCACAGGATGGCGAGATCCGGCGCCGACCTACAGTCGACTAGTGGGGTTTTCTCCCAACCTGGTATTCCCACCAGCGGGGCACCGCCCCAGCCGGGACAAACTCTAAGCTCCCGACCGGTTTCCCGGCATGGGTGGTAGTGTAGTGCATGTTAGTGTGTGTGTAAGGGGTGAGGATAGGACAAGGAAGACGAAGGAAAGATCGCGCGCGGTCCGTGGCCCGTTTGTCAGGGTACTGCTCCGGCATTCGCCTGGTGGTGATCGGAGAAATCACGGAAAACTACCGATCGGAGCAGCCGGCCGCTAGAATTCTCCTCCAGACAGCGAGTGAATTCGACCTAGCCCGTGTCGGAAATACTGCCGCCGTCGGGACTCGAACCTAGGACCTCCCGGTCAGAGGGACAGCAGTGACATCAGTTGATGCACGTAGCCTGCTCTCCCGGTCCGAGTGTTTGAGAGGCGTTCAGTGTCTGTCTTTTATAACTCAAGCACTCCGTACGCTATTGGAGGGCGTTTCGGTGAATGTACGAGCACAGATGTGGTTCCAACACGATGGCGCAGCCCCACATAATTATCGGGAATACCTAGACACGCAATTTCCAGATATATATTTGACGCGTAGGTCCAATAGCATGGCCACCTCGTTCTCCGTATTAGAATCCGCTAGACCAGTGTTGTCAAGGTCGATGCCACGAGCAGGAGTCCGTGACACGAGCGCCACGACGAAATCGGCCCTCCACGCAGTTCATTACCCCACCCGACACAACGCCATCCCTATTGTAAAACTGTGGGGTTACTACTGATCATAATAGTTCCCTTTCCCGACGCTAGTTGCGCAGAGAAGCTCGTGGCATGCTACGGTGCCACGACGCGTGCCACTGCCACCAGTAGAAGATCTTGACACCACTGCGCTAGACTTGTCTCTCAGGGTTAATGAATGACTGCGTTTATGCTACCGAAGTCGTTGATCTTGATGACCTCTTCGGCGCATTGAACGCGCAGCGGCAGAAATAAAGGAACAACTCGGCCGAGTTGTGCGCGTCACGGAGACCGTGTGGCATAAATGCTTATCTTGAATTCACGCAAGATGAGGTTATGTTGAACAATTGTAGAACCCTTGTTACATGGGGGAAAACGAGAAAGTTAAGTTGTAAACGCAAATAATAATAATAATAATAATAATAATAATAATAATAATAATAATAATCTTGCCAAAAGATCGGATTTGATAAAGGAAAGCCTACCTTATTACAAATATCTACCGGAGCATGTTTTGTCTAATGAGAGAACAAAAATCTTACGGGATACTGCCATTGTTACAGATAAAACAATGGAAGCAAATAAGCCTGATATTGTTGTGTTCGACAAAACTACTCGCAGGGCAATAATAATTGATATCACAGTCCCATTAGGTCATAATCTGCTGCCAACAACTGCAGAAAAGGAAAGAAAATACCAGCCACACTCAGTTGAACTGAAAAACCTCTACAAACCAATAGAGGTAGATATTGTGCCCGTAGTTATTTCATATAATGGGCTTGTTGCTGAAGACTGGAGGACTGTGAAAGAGAAACTCCATCTAAATGAGTGGCACTTCAGAACCATGCAGACGGCCGTGCTGCTGGCAACCACCAATATTGTGCCTAAGGTTCTCTCTCTTAGTCATTGAAGCGGAACCTGAGTGCACTGGAGCAAGAACTTCTCACCATTTGTCTCGCTATATGTGTTGACGTTCGGTCCTTGAGTTATATCTGAAAACTCCAGACGAGAGTGAAATTTTGAATAATGATAATAATAATAATAAAGTATAAATATCACTTAAAGTACTTCTTCTCTCTCTTTTCACACTCATTAGATAAGTAGGTAATAATAGCAACAGGAAACAATATTTGAGCTACCTTTATGCAAAAAGTGACGAACGACAAAAAACTTGTTTTTTCTGAATTGCGAATAGTGTTTTCTTTTGCACAAATGAATAACGTAATGTACTCTATCACAGGAACCTGTATTAGCAACGATGATTGAATCACCCTATATAAAAAGTTCTACTTCCAAAACGTGATACCAATATTAGTTTCATCTGACAGCGTAACGTACCTTTGTATTGACTAAGCGTACAACATCTAGGTCAGGCCATGGCGTAAGAATAAAGGTGAGACGGATCCCGAACGAAATTTTGTTCTCTTCTGCGCACGACGTCACGATGGATGCTCGCCTGCTTGGCGCCTAGTGAGATTGTATGGTACGCGTTCGTTGAGTACACGCCGAATTTTTGTAATCGCGATTTACTTTGTGTTTGTAGTTTTCTAGTTGCTTTTTTAGAGGCAGAGAGGTGAACATATATTGAATTGATATTGAAATAAAATAAACAATGCCGTCGTGCCCTATTTTTGGTTGCAAAAACTGGAACAAGAAAACGAAGGGAACAGACATTAAGTATTTTTCTTTCCCGAAGATGCCAATTTATGTGAAGCGTGGATAAATGTTTATAAAAGGATAAAATGAATGTAAAGAACGGTGTTAACTAATTAAGGTGTCTTTTGTTTCCGTAAATTATTTTCATTATAGTGACGTTAATTGTCATTATTTTCAGCGTGCATTTGTTCTATACTTTGCTTAGGATATCTTTGCAATACCATTGCGTCAGGTATTATTAAATTATACACCACAGAAAAGTCGAAACTTAAAACCTGACGCAGTGCCTACCGAGAAGTTGCCTATTGGTTTTGAAAAAATAAATCTTAGTCAAACCATTCGACAAGTTTCAGGGAATATGCACAAATTAGTGGATGTACTGTTATCACAAGCAACAATGGATGTGACGGATAGTGTTCCAGAGGAGTCAGTTAATGAAAACGCAGTTTGTGAAGATGGTCTTCAAACTGATTTAACACAAACAATAAACGAGTTACATGATGAAATTAGAATATGGAAAAGAAAATATTCTGAACTGTTTAGAGAAAGTGCAATTAGAAGAACAACTGAAGAAGTTAATGACAATGATAAGAATGCAAAATAATAGTAGTATTTATTGAGAAATTATTTAATATCATTAACAATACCTAATGCATCTAGGAAATTCAGGGTGAAGGAACTAGATTTTTGGTCAGACGTTATCTTACATCAGTCCAACTGCAATTAAACACAGATAGGACGGGATATGCCAGCTCTTTTTTCTTTGCATTCAGCTCGAAACATAAATAGACATAATAGAATAAAACAGCAATAAAATGGGTAATTCCTACGTTAATGAAAAATAACTTTGTCTGCGGTCCCTCTCGTTCCTAAAATAGGTGGCCCATTTATTTCGTAAAAATAGGAATACCTGCTACATTTACAGTTGTAAAGACGGATTATACATTGAAGCACGAAGTGATAAAGATACGGATGCCTCACGTTTTAGCAGAACCTCCCTAACGTAACTCAGACGGGCGAAGACGTACGCCTGCCCTGCGCTCGCCGAGCGCGAACCTCCAAGATGACGTCACGCGTAGAGGAGGCGTGGCGAGCGCCTGCGCACCGCTTCACCATTATATTTACGCCATGGACCAGGCCTGTCCAAGATTTCTACTCTACCCTTGCTCCGGAGCACCAAGTTCGCTTCGACAGATGAAGCGCGCTTCGGTTCGGCTGTTTCCGCCACCGCCCGCCGGGAGTCCCCGACTGCCATTTACGCAGCCCTATCGTACAACTTTTCTCGCGGAGCGACAGTCATTTACTGACTTTTTTCAATCAGATCAAATGCGACAATGTTTTAATTCGCGCGTATTTCATGTAAAATCAAACGGGGTTTTAATTTAATTGTATTCCAACGAGGAGGAAAACGGAATGCCCTGGATAAAGTAGGTTCAGTTAACGCAAACAAAAGCAATTTCATAATGACAATTTTATTGCTTTTTGTTGTTGTTGTTGTTGTTTGCAATTCGTTCGATGTGGGACACAAAATTCCTTGTCGCCATGAAACGAAAGGGATTAAATGGTTATCAAAATGCCAGTGTAAAACATATCTAGTCAAAGATCTTATGAAATCGAAACTTAATGACAATCTGATTGATAGTTGATTTTTTAAATTTTCTTAATTCCTTAAAACTTCGTATATTTCACGTAGAAATGTTATTAACTTCCAGTTCCCCAGGCCATTTTATAAGTATTTCAGTATAAGTAATTTTAAGTAACCACTTGTCATTATTAACATTCACTTTTTCAAGAATCTTTTAATTGGTGTTAGGAGACTTTCTAAGCCCATTACTTTTACTTTGCACAAGTCAACCACTCAGTTTGCACACTTTACATTGCCACTCGCTGTTTTTTCGTTCACGAAGAGTTGTACTACAAACACTCTCTCATAGCACATTAAAAAATGTAAAAAGAAACTATTACATCAGACACAGCAAAGAATTTCATTGTAACTAACATCTCAATTACATAATAAACACGATATACTTGAGAACTGCAGAAACGCGATTTAATGAGGAATTTTATTCTTATGCTCGCGTAAATACTAGACATCGGAATATGTTATCACTAGACACCAATTCGACTAAAATTTTGATTTACACAAGAACTCCACTATGTCACACAGAATCACTTCGAGAAAATGTTCACAACTAGAATGTATACTGAATCTAGAATGTATGTAAACTGAATGAAGAATGAAACTAGAATGTAATATTGAAAAGAAGATTTATGTAATTTTAAAGCTCGAGGTAAAAAGAGTTCAAAGAAAAACTGCGCAGGTTGAAACACTCGACAAAGAACAACACTCGACTCATACGTACAAATTATTGTTCATAGAACGTAAATTATTTTGTTTTTGTTCATTGAACGAGCACCGGCGCTTCTTTGAACTAATTTTTGAGATCTCTAATTGACGAAAAATAAAATAATAGAAGAGTACTACGTACGGACTGCTCGATTTGGTGACGCCATCAGCAATGACAGAGTGTATTAGAACGTAACAGTAATATCTTTTAGTCTAACAGTGTCGCCAACTTAACTATTTAACAAAATGTGTGTTTCATGAAATTAATATGCAGTAATTCAGAATAGAGCGATGCACATTTTTCAAAAATTCGGCTCAAATAGATGTCTCGAATTTTATTCCGAAAAATTCAGGCCGGTGCAGAAAAATTGATGACTATCTCGAAAGAGGGTCCATAACATTGGATTGGTAACCTTCAGAATGTTAAGCATTCAAGGTAAATGCCAATACGTTTTGCGTGAGGAGAATACTTTTTGCGTGAGGATGTTAATTGTTACCACGAATGTTCAAAACTGAATGGAAGTCTCTTAGAAAAGTATTCGACTTTTTTCCAAAACCTGATGGATTTGCAATAAGCACGCATGCATGAGTCGACCTTGTTCATTCGTGCGCATGTAAAACGATTCTTCTACTTCGAAGTGCTACTATGTCATTTACTATTGAAAACTATATAAATTCTTTTCCTTAGTCGTTGGTTCTGTTCAATTGCAATAACCAACGAATCCTATTATTATGGGCGCCAGGAAAACAATTTCAAGTATCAAGAAAAGTTCGTGTATTTAAATTACACCACTATCCTGCTGGCTCAGTCGGGTTCTCGGTTCGATGACAATTCGCTTACCTGTATCTGCAAAATTGCCACCGGATCTACCCTCTGTACAGAGAAGCACGAAATCTGAAAGTTTTATCATATTCTGAAATTTTGCACCAATAACGTGCTATGTTGCACAATAATAATCTTTTTAAATTCGTTTAAAAACAGAACACAATTTATTTCAATGCAAAAATATCATTATCATTTGGTCATGACCTTTGAATTCAATTTCTAACGATCGTTGGCATAAAATACCCCGAGCCCTCTCGTCAGTCGTCGGATGGCGCCCGAAGAACCAACCTGGAACTTCCACGACGTCTTCCGATCTTCGTTCAACTGGACCGGACCCGATGTCGTCTACTTCATTCTTCAGCTTTGCTACTAGTATCTGTCTTTATCTAGCATCTGCAGGTAACCTAGCATCTAGAGTTACTTTTCCCGAAAATGCGCAACAGTTGTGCGCCTACCCGCGAACTCAACAAAATGGGGGAAAAATGTCTCTGCTAACTAATATTCGTAACCAAGTCTATTCACAAACTCATTTGCTCCGCCACGCCACTGCGGACATATTTTATGGTCTCTATCCTGGTTATATTCGATTAAGTTCTCTACTTAATCACAAGCTGTTGTCGCCGAATCAATTTATAATAACTGTAATGTCGTATCGTCAGTACAACGCGGCTAACCAGCTTATTTTGCAACTAAAGTTTTTCTGAATAAATGATAAATAATTGCAACCGAATTAATTCAATTAATTAACTTCACGAATCAATCTCCTGACTAATATTCCGTATCGGTATTACGGCACAGCGTTACTATCAAACAAAATCGAAGTTAGATTCCGCGTTCTTATCAGACGATCCGTCCGCCTCCGTGTCTGGTTGAAGAGAGAGCTCTTTTCACTACACTGCATATGAGAGTAACATACCGTTTGTTTTTTCTCTCTCTCCTCAAAATGAACAACTCCTTGGCATCGCATATGCGCCATGTACATCGAGCTCCGGCGTTTACCGTCGAATGTTTGAACCGCCATTTTGTATTTTTTTTCCTGTTGCTGGCATGCAGCCCTATAGCCGCAAATGATAAAACATTTTATTTTTGTAAATATTTTCTGTATCTGATTTTACGACAATTAGGGAATTTCTAAATGTTAGTTATCTAATGTCACTTTATAAAGGGGGAACCACTATTAATTAGGGCATTAGGGGCCACTATTAATTTCTGGCTTTCTTTGGGCATTAGGAACCACTATTAATTTCTGCCTAAGTGACATTCTAAAATTATAATAACATAGAATAATAAATTGCAATAACTTTTCACAAAAAACTTAAATTAATTTGTAAAACTCAGTAAATTAAGGAGTTTGTTGGAGCATTCCACGGTCACGTGTGGGACATTTGTATGCCTTTTCTATTTAGTTGTTACCGCATAAAAATTAAGTAAGTAGTTATATTTTTCTGAATAACGGGTGAAACAAAGAGCAAACTATGACTTATTTTTGGCGTATAGAAAGCTGTTATATCTTTCTAATTTTTTTAGTAAAAGCAAAAAAATATATGGCCACGTGCGAGACAGGTGAATATTACCTCATTAACAAAGACTTCTATTCAGATAAGATACCAGCCCATCTGCGGGTGCAGCAAGGGTGTATTATTTTTTTCTGAAGTCCTCGTATATAAATCTATAGTTTCAGGTAAATACAACCCCGAAAACATCAGTTCCCGGACTTGTAGGATTTTCTGTATAATGGTCACGTGTGGGACACTACGGGTCATGTGCGGGACATTTACTATCCGAAACTTGCCGAAAAATCAATCAAATAATCATAAAAACTATAATTTCAACAAATGTTACAAAATAAATGGACATAATACAAGACTGATAAAAACGTGATTACATTATGGTTGCACTTATGTATTGATAACATGCTTTTCTGTGGATACTACATTTTTCTTACATGTGATTACATTCTTTTCACGAGAACAATAATTTTTTTATGTCAGAAACTGCTACTACATTCTACCATGGCTTTTCTGAAGCAACCACGGTCAGTATGTGATCATTTGCTGTATATAAAATTCGGGTTAGCGTTAACCACTTCAGAAGCAATTTCAGCAACATCTTTCGCTGACTGAACGTTGCGTCTTTTCCCATGAGCCATTATTTTCTCTCACTAAACGCTTTACATTGCTTCCAGTTCTATCGACGACACCTTTACCATGAGCATTTGCAAACTACTTCCAAGAAAATTTTCTTTTATATTTTTCAGAAAATATGCGTAGCTTCTTCACCGTAAATTAATTTTTTAAATTCTTATGATGGGCCATCACTCCATTTTATTTCTGACTGGCTTATCATCATTTGTTCGAATGATTTCTTCATACAAAAAGTTGATGAACTCGAACACAGTGTCTTTGTTCTTGGATTGACGGAACAAATTACGTAGGTTTTGCACTTCCCGATATAGAAGACTGCCCCAGTAAACAAAAGTACACTTTTGTTTACTCACACTGTTTTGTCACACGTTTGTACGCGTGACGAAAGAGCACTTTGGATTTCATTCTGGTATTCACAACTGAAAAACATGGCAATATCTGTTTGAAGATTTCTAATGTGACTGCCAGAGTTTTTATCATATTCAAATTCCTTTTGCTGGATACGTTTTGTGTTAACATAATTTATCACATCAGGTAGATCGGCTGTCACTAGTTGATGTAGTTCTCCTAAACTTGTTTCTTTAAAAGAAAGTTGTAGCCTACAATCACCGCTTTTTTCCCAAACTTTCCAAATCACAATTTCTTCTGGTTGAGTGGGACAAGACATAAGGTTTCCATTTGAACACTGATCACACACGTTCTTCTAGCAACAAATGTCTATCTTACTTTCACGAAGTACATTATCCCCAAAATCGTTTGAGTACGTACCTTTAAGAGAAAGTTAAGAAAATTTCAATTTGAAATTTTCGTGAATTTGCATTTGCATTGGTCAGCTGGAGTGTCTTTTAGTAACAATACATTTTTTGGACGAAGATAACAAAATTTTAAATATCCAATTCTGAAATTGCTATTTTTTTTTTGAAAATGAAGTACGCTTCTTTTAAAAACATAGTCAAATGATGTTTTTGCAATTTTTCTCTTCTACCTTCTTTCCAAATTGTCACAACATCTTTCATTCCTGGACAGGTATAAGTAATGTCCGGGCATGAAAAAAATTGGTAATTGCCAGATTTTCATTCTCCTCAAGATTGGTTGACTTACTTTTGTGCATTTCTTTAGGTAGACTTAAGACAATGCCCTTCGCTAGACTTGTTATTACAGCTTTCTGTTTCCTAAGCGATTGTGGGAGAATCCGAGATGTCTTCCAAACAGCTTTGGCCAATGTTGCAAGAAAAATGTGTGTATTTGGCGAATTTGTTTGGTCATTAAAACTATTGAGGTATTAAGCTTTTTATTTACTCTCTGTATTCTCATCCTGTCTCTTTCATATCTCCTGAAGTCCTGTTTATCTTGTTCAGACATTGCACTGCTCTTTTTTCGTCTTCAAATATGCGATTCTTTTATTTTATTCTTTTTGATTATTTGGATTTTCAGCTTTCAACCTTTCCCTTCTTCATCTTTCTAGCACTAACTGATTTCTTTCACATTTCCATTTCTGAATTGTAAAATAATATAAAATCAACATATTTAATAGTAAAACGTTTCAATAAAGAGAAGTTATGGCGTGCAGTGACAGATGGTCACGTGCGGGACAAAAACATAAATTATTATAATTGCGTCTAACAATGGCATTTAAAACTATTATGGCCCAAAGCTTAATCATTAAGTGAAGAAAAAAATGTATTCACAGATCACTTGTAGAATGTATTTTTTCTGTAAAACAAAACTTAGAGTATTTCGAGTCACGTGCGGGACATTGAATTTGATTAATTTCATTCGGTCAGTTAATTACTTGTATACATTGTTACAGAGCTGTAAGATTGAAAACATATTCTTATATATACTTACATTGTCCTGGAAAACACAGAACCTTTACAGCAATGATTGTTATGAAAATTATAACCACTGAAATCAGTATCGTTTCGAGCATGCGAAAAACCGCGAAACAATCTAGCATGAAAGAAGGTGTACCACTCTTGGAATTAGAAACTAGTGAAAATGTAAAACATTTATAACTAATTTCTAGTTTTATAAAAGGTTTTTAGTTTGAAGAAAAAATAAAAGACGTAGGCATAAAAGTTACTGACTTTCATGGAATGCCCCTGTTATACATTTGGAGTACAGGTTTTCCAGGTTTGACAACCCTGTAAATAGTTCAAGATAAAAACATTTGTATTTGTGAATCGTAATTATTAAAAGTTAAAATTTAATTTTCTTTGTTTTATATTTTATTTGTCCTATGAAAATGGAGATGTTGAGGGAAATGTACATTGTGACTGTATCGTAAAATTAACTTACAACACTGAAAATCTAAATATAATTATGAGCACTGCAATATTATATCTGGAAATATGGATGTCTATCAAGGAATGAGTGGCAATTGGGTTAATTGCCTTGGTTAGGAAAAATAAAAATTTGCAATTTAGTAACTTGCAAACAGAAAAAGTAATAACGTAACGTCCAACATTTCGACGAAATCCTAGACTGTCAAAAACAGATTCGGTATTGAGAATGAAACATTATTCAATAGTAAATACTTTGCTGGGGAAGTAACTAAATAAAATTGTTTCAGTTTTAAAACGTTCTTCATAAAAAACAACTTGTTACGCTGGGCTCAGTTTTCAAGAAGTGGCTGAGAATTCAAAACATACGTCTGATTTTTTTTCGGTCGTGTCTCAAATACCTCTACAAAATTAAATGTTTTCTTTTGATTTCTTTTGTGGCTCAAATGGAAAAGGAACTATTTGTTTCTACTCTTAAAACTTATGCTGAAGAATTTCCGGAGAAACTGAATAATTTCAACGAGGCACGTTAGTAATATTTACTCCGGACAAAGCAATAAATAACTAGTGGTGCTACAGAATGGCACAGACTTTCCCGTATTAGTTTTCTATTTCCTTGGGTCTTTGCTAGCTATTCGGAATTGCCACATACTCTTTCTAGCCAGCTACCATCACGCCCAAAAGAACATTTTTTTTTCTCATTTTCTTAATTTTTCGGTTTCCTACTGGTAGATTGGAAATATTAATTTTAGAATATTACAGAAGATAAAAAACTAGTCCTAAATAGCAATTTTCTTTTAAAAATAATGTGTCGTTTTAAAGAAAATTGAGTTTTAGCGCTACTAAAAATGCAAAATTTGAAGCTCATTTTCACAGAAAAATTTTTGAGTTTTCAAAATACTTTATTTGAAGATATTTCAAGCACATACACTTACAAATATAATAATCTTTACAAATTGCTGGTAATGTGAATATTAAAGATGTGAGAGATCTTTCAAAAAAATTACAATTATATAATTTTTGAAAAAACAAAAAAATAACTCAAAATAAACTTTATGCTTTATTAAACAGTGTAATTAGCACTATCCGTTGCGAAAGTTTGAAGGAAAAATTTGCAGCCATATTTGAGAAAATGGCGTTTGAGCGTTTCTGAAAATGCGAAACTTTGAGCTAGTTTTCTCAGAAAACGGTTGTGTTTTCGTGAAACTTTACTTGATATTATTTAAAGCATATGTACTCGTAAATATAATAATGTGAAAAAATCGCCGCTAATGTAAATATTATCGACGTGAGAAACACGTGAGAATCTGATAGAGTACATTTACCACTATCCCTACCAGAAGTTTAAAGAAAAAATTTGGAGCCGTTTTTGAGAAAATCTTGTTTCTGTAATTTTTTTAAAATTGCACATATTGCACGCAACATTGCACGAAAACTACTAAAATCTTGAAAAACATTTACATGGCCTTTATGAAAGAACTCAATATGCAAAACAAATTTTATTTGAAGAAAAAATCTCTATCTTCAATTTTGTAGTTGGAAAAAGACGCCGAAAAAAATTCAAACTTTCAAAAAAATTTTCGAAAATTCAGAGTTATCCGTGAAAATCGGACCTATGTCATGTTAATAAGTGTATTTTACTCTATTCGTACAAGAAATTTAAAGAAAAAATTTGGAGCCGCTTTTGAGAAAATTTTGAAAATTTCCGGGGGGCTTCATATAAAGTACCCCCAAATTTTGAAGAATCGTTTTCAAACTCTCAAAGCTTCGACTAGATCCAGATCGACCGGGAAGAAATCGTACGAATGGTTTAGGCGCTAGCAGTGTTCACAGATGGACAGACGGCCGTCTTCCTTTCAATTGGTTTTTTGGTATCAAGGACCTAGAAAACAGGGTTTCTGGCTATATCACGTGTTAGAGGATTTTTCCCCTTAATTTACCAACTGGTTTTATCCACTTTTTCGTTTTCATGACCCCGCAATGAATTTTTTTCCGCCGAAAATTGGCCATTTTTTCGCACAGCATTACATAACTTTCCCTATACTACGTATATCACTCCGTGTATACGTACGTATACGGGAAAGTAAAAATAATAGGTGGTTAGAAAAACATTTGCAACCGCTTCAAATAGAAATCAACAGTTAATTCATCAAAAACCGACACATAAATATTGTCTTAATTGAAACGGAAATCGAAATAAGGAATTAATTGTAATGTGTTTAAAAGCCTTGTGTGAATTGAAGAAAACGGTTTCGAATACTTCTGCAAGAAACTTCTTTGTTTGGATACATTGTCATACTCGTAAGAATGCAATGGAGGCTGCGTACGTTAAATCGCTGCTTTATTTTGCCAGCAGCAAAGGCCAAGAATTTTAATCATTTTTTGACAACACGTGCCTCACACATATTGTCACAATGAAATGCAGTTAAAGATGGTAAAGGATGGCACATACTTTCTCGTGCACATTATTTCCTTTTTTCTTTCAGTGGAGGGGAATTTTGGGTTTAGCCGCACTCCCATTCCATCTGTTATCTTTGGGTTACGGAGTCATACATATCCTGCGGTAACTACAGCTCCTCGTTAAATACGAATCCCCTAAAATAAAGTACAATATGTATTTCCGTTAAAATGACCATATAAAATTTTTTTGTAACATTACATAACTTTCTGTGTACTATGTATATTATTTTGTATTTTCGTACGTATACAAGAAAGTGAAGAGCGAATATAGCTGAAATGAAGACGGTATTAAAATACAGAAGTCTACTGTAACGATCTGGACATCTTTTTCACGAATGAAATGTCCCCATTTCAAACTTGTATGTGCACGCACGCAGTACAACTAATTTACTTTTTTTTATTATTTCAACACTTAAACAACATGACAAGGTGCTTTTAAAAACAATATGATGCAGAAGTGCTCGCACGAAAAACAAGAGCGTTGGCTCAGGCGGTCGAAAGCGCCCCTGGGTCTCCTGAGCCCTCAGTGCCTGGTTCTGCGCGCGCCGAGGGGTCGCTTCGGCCTGGGGGGCGCCAACGCGCGCAGAGCTCTGCGCATCTGCGCACGCGCAGCGCCCCGCCGACTGCGCGCCACCTCTGCGCAGAAGGCGGCGGCGGCCAGCGCCAGCCCCGCGCACAGCAGCGCCAGGTGCGGCCGCAGGTCCTGCAGCCCCAGGGTTCGCACCCCGCTCCCGTCCGCCGCTTCTGACTCCGCCTCCCCTTTGCGCCACGGATCGTCTGTGCGTAGACGCCAGTACATCCTCGTCGTCCTGTTGAAGTCGTCATCCCACTTGAGATAAAGACCCGCCTCTCGGAACTGAATCATCTTCAAATTAATTGCTTCGATCCACGGCCAGTTCCTGTAAATTTATAAGTAGACGGTGAAATTTGAAGACGCTTTATTTAGAAAAAGGTTTGTGAAGTGTGAAGAAAACAATTGTGCTTATGAATGTTGTAGCAGTACAGAAATTGTGTAAATTCCCTTCCGAGAGAACAAGAAGCCAGTAAGCATTGAATCACTTTTACGACTAGAGTTGTTTGCACTGTTCTGGTTGATCTTTTAGAATCAGAGTTGGCATGATAATAAATGTCTTTCTTTCTAACTGCTGAAACTGTCCTGAAGCGTATATTTATTAAGGGTAAAATGGTCGTTTTGAATTTATATAAGATGTAAAGGTGAAAGTAATTCTATTAAATAAATGTTTTTATGAGATCTTCTTTCAATAAAGTCTATGCATTTTTTTGAAATTCCACTCAAAAAATATAAGAAAAATATCATCGAAATAAACATTAAAATTACTAGTTGTAATTATTTAATGTGAGATTCCATGAGACGTCGGAAGAGATTTACTATTCGTACTTCTACTGAAATATTTACCTCAAGAAATATATACTCCCTCTTGAACTAGATGAAAATGTTCTGAAAGTGTAACTTTCTTGGATAAAATGAGTTCATTGTAATTCAACAATTCAAAATGTATCTATTTTATTAATTTACATACTTTTTTCGCTTTTGGCAAAGGTGGAAGTACCGAAACAGTGTTCAGCGGACTTGATGTTTTCTTGGGAGGAATTTTTCTTTGATATATATTGTAACGATATGGGGGATATACCCCATATCACCATAAGAAGTCATGGGAAAATTGCAAATTTTACAATTTAAGGCCAGCGAAAGATTTTGTTTATGCCGGAAAAAATTTTAAAGAGGAGAGGAAGGGGCAATACAGCGATATGGGAAATATATCCCATATCACCATGACTACCTATCTTAATTCAGATTACGAGCGGGCGCGAACACGGAGCGTGAGACCAAGCGGTCAGTAGGTACGCCATCTGTCCGTGGCTGGTCAAAGCGGCGGAGCGCGACTTCGTGAAGAGGCTTTTCTGCGGCCGACGACGGGTGGATGAAAGACCCCCCTCACCGTTTTACCCCTATCGACGCACCGTAAATACGGTGGACAACGGTGAACAAGCTCTCTCGCCTCTCGGTAGTTGAAGTGAAACAAGCTCTTATGATTGTGGTAGTAAGTGAAACCAGCGTTAATAATTCAGTGGCTGAGGTGATGGTAGCTCATGCGAGCTTATGATTTAGGAAAAGTACTTTGTGAATACGGGAGTTTTCGGCAATAGTAACGCGAGAATTTGTAACGGTGCGGAGAAAATTGATGTGAGGCGAGTGGGGCTTGTGTATTGAAACTTTGTGTCGCGAGAAATGAAACCGGCCCGTATAATTGTTTAGTTGTTCAATTAAAAGTTGTTCATGTGTAGTTGGTCAATTAAAAGTTGTTCATGGAATATTATAACTTGGTTTAGAGCTCTGATAGATTCAAAATTCTTGAGATGAAAGAATCAATAAAAAAAATATTTCATAGATATTTCATTCAATACAAAAAATATTTCATGAAGCGTTCAATGCTACAATATTTGCAATATTCCTAGCGATATGCATTTTACAAGTATATTTTAAAGCTACATCTACATGCATAGTACGATCCTAACTATGGCCCGGATGTTTATGACTTCATATTTTTTCTTTGTGTTATTTCCTGGAACATAAAAGTTAAGCATAATTTTATCTGCAATGATTGAAATTATGCAATTTTAACGCGTCATATTTTGAATTTATTGAACCCTTCTGTCATTTTCCGTTAATTTTTCATATTGTTATCTTATTTTCAATGAAGTTTTGTATTTTTTGTCATTTTTTTATCATTTTGATTACATTTTCGCATATTTCCTTGCATGTCGTGTCAAAAAGATTTTTCGGTCTCTTAATTACTACTTAATTTCTTACAGTTGTATTCAATAGTTGTCTATCTTTCCTATAATACATACATATCTATGTATGTGAATTAGGAAGGTAATCTAGGAGAAAAAGAAAGACTGGAAAGCTTCAGATGCGAAGGAAGAATGAAACTGATGCCTTGTTTTACGTGGCGAGACTCTGGGCTGCTCTTCGTCGGAACTCACAAATTTTGCTACGCTCCTTTCATAAATAGTATCAAGATTGATTAATACTTAATATTAGCGGTTTATCTCAAATGTCTGTCCAGCGTGGGGCAATGAAAATAAAAGGTTATATTACAATAAATGGTATTATGTCAATAGAAATCATTTACTCAAATGATTTAGATATATTACTCTCTGTAACAGCTGGGCAAAAAGAATTTTTGAAAAGAATTTTTGTTCTTTATCAGTCCAACGTTATGAAAAAAATTCCATTTCAGTTTATGAGTTCACATGTGAATTATTTTGTAATATAATTGAATCATATTGTTATTAAAATAATATTATAAGTGGTTAAATAATTGCTTATAATTACATTGTAATTGTTTATTTTTTATAATAAATGAAAACTTGAATTGTAAATGATTTATTTCTTTGTCAACTCATCATTATTAAAAAGAAAGAAATTGAGTTTCGGTATGCACTTATGAATTATTTTGTAATAATATAATTAAATCATATTGTCGCAGAATTAATATCATAAATGTTTAATAATTGCTTATAATTTCACTATATTGGTTAATTTTTATTATAATAAAACCTGTAATTTAAATGATTTAATTATTCGGCAACTCATTATTGACAATTCTTGTGACTGCTGTAATATAATGATGGTTAAATGCCCAAACAATCTTGTAATTTTTTTGTCAATAAAGTCACTAATAACACAAACATGTTGATGCGGCCATTCTTTTAAATAAAAATATTTTCAAAATCGTGACCACAAGCATTTCAGAAGTCTAAAGTGATCTCACTTTTATCAAGTATTGAGAAATTTCTTTCCGTTAATGTGGAAATGCCGATATGGTATTGCTGACACCGAAATCATGAATGGCGTATACGTGTTGACAAAAGTATAGTCTATTATTTCATTTATATTTTATAGTAATTAAATAATTTTGAAATAATTAAGTATACTTACCACCTTGTGATCATATACGCCCATTTGGTTATCACAGTATCGATAACGTTCATTGCCACACCGTTTCCATAGCTTGCAGAATAAGTCATGTGCCAATTTCTATAGTTTGTTAGAACAGCGTATCTATTTTCATTGATATTCAATAGCAGATGTTCTAAGTTGTTAACGAATTTAAAATTGAGATTGAATAAACGTTTAAAATAGAAATGCGAACAGAGAATGGTATACAGTGAACATAAATTTTTCATATTTTCTAATAGCGGTTTCACGTCTTTAAAAGTTAAAACTCTCACTCCAGAGGCACTCAGTTCCTCGATTGTATCAATGTTCGGATAACGCTGAGGTTTCACGATAAGGTCAAAGAGACGGCCCTGGAAAAGAAAAAACATCTGAAAACAGACTCCAAAGTAGAAATAAAATTATAGCATAATATGCTCGTTAACTAACAGCTCACAAGTGTTTGAAATTGCCAGTATTGAAAAAAGCAGCATTTACATACTTGGACACCTCTAATAGAGAAAATATAACGCTTTCAAAATCGAATTCGAGAAATTAAAAAAGTTATACAACAGAAGTTTTTCCATAAATCTCTCTCAGTCATTCTGAGGACATCTGTTTGCCCGTTTGCGTGTCCACTTGTCTGTCCGACCGTCAGTCTCCCCACAGACAGTTGAAGTCTGCCAGGCACTGAGATTCTCCGTGCGAACGTCAGTATCTTCGTCTGCTTTTCCGCCTGCCTCTTTTACCGTCTCCTTCCTTGTCCGTCTGCTTAGTTCTCTGTCTCCCTCCTTGCCCGTCTCCCTCCTTGTCCGTCTCCATTCTTGTCAGTTTCCCTCCTTCTCCGTCTCCCTCCTTATTCGTCTCACTCCTTATTCGTCGCCCTCCTTATTCGTCGCCCTCCTTGTCCGTATCCCTCGTTGTCTGTCTCCCTCCTTGTCCGTCTCCCTCCTTATTCTTCTCCGTCCTTGTCCGCCTCCCTCGTTGCCTGTCACCCTCCTTGTCTGTCACCACCTTGTCTGTCACCCGCCTTGTCTGTGTCCCTCCTGTCTGTCTCCCGAATCACTTCTTGTCCGACTCTCTCCTTGCCCGTCTTCCTTTTAGTCCATCTTCCTCCTTGTCTGTATCCCTCCTCGTCCGTCTCCCTCCTTGTCCGACTCCCTTATTTTCTGACTCCCTCCTTGTCCGACTCCTTCCTTGTCCGTCTCCACGGTGTAAGATATATAGGTGTGTTCACTCCCAGTTTAAAAGTGAAGCTGATGTGAAGTTAGTTCTCACAGTTTTAACATGTAAACTCTGCGATCTTTGGGCCTCATTTGGCAAGGTCGTGATTGGTCGTGATCCATTCGACAGCTCTGTGGACAGCTGATTTCTAATTTCAACTCAGTGATCTGTCGCTTCACGGTGGAATTGGTAAAGTCTAGGGCAAACAGTTACGAAAATGGGTAGGAAATGTTTTGTATAACTGAGTAATAATCACAGTTTAAGATGCCATCTTAATAAGTATATCTTACATCGTGACCCAAACCAATCGTTCGCATCGTTCAGAAAAGCGAGGAACTAGCCTCAAACTGGTTTCAGAAAATTTGCCCCAGAGGTGGCTAGTTGACACACCTATGTATCTTACAAAGTGCTTTCTCCCTCCTTGTCCGTTTTTTTAAAAAATGGATTTGTGGTAATTTTAAATGGAGTAGAAAAGTTTGATAAAAAATTATGTTCTGAGAAAATGCGTCAAGTTTTTCTTGATTTTTTTTATTAAATGTGGCAATTTTTCCCGATACTGAGACATAAGTAAAATTTGAATTACAGACTCCCGAATTTCAAAACTGTCATTGTATTTTTTAGAATTTATTCGAAATATTTTATATAAACCTTACGGGTTACGTAAAGGCAAATAATTTGAGCTCATTGATGACAGAATGAACACCGCAAAGGAATATGGCAAGCGTGGAGCGGTGTGTCCTCACCTGGTAGGCGGCGGCGACGACGACGGCGGAGGCGAGCAGCGCGGCGGCCAGCTGCAGGCGCTGCGGCGTGGCGCGCACCCTGTCCTGCGGGGCGCCCCCGCACGAGGAGAAGGCGCGCAGCGCGGCGGCGGCGCTGGCGGCCAGCGACTCGCCCGCCACCACGCGCCACGCCAGCGCGTACGCCACCGCCGTCCCCAGCAGCGCCAGCCAAATACGATGGGAGAACACGCGCAGCGGCAGCGACCACGCCGGCAGCTCCGCAGGCGGAGGCACGGCCACGATTATCTTCAACTCTGTTTGTGACGCTTCTACGAAGCCGAACGAAAGCATTTGCCGCAATTCCGGATTTAACATAAAAACTGTGAAGTCCATGTGGTCAAATAAGACATCGTGTATGTTATCTATACTTCTCCTTTTTGCTTTCACTGGATGCTGTCCCTGAAACATTTCAAGACCAATTGGTCAAAATAAAATTGAGCAAAATGCATAATTTCCTCAAGAGAAGGAAGGACCCGCCCCGCAGGAGTCTCAGCGACTGATGTCACTAGTGTCTCTGACCGCGAAGTCCATGGATTTCAGTCCATGGATTTCAGCTTATCAGCTATGACGAATTCAGCCGATGTCTAGAGGGAAATACTGGCGGCACACTACTCTGATCGATAGTCGATCGATCTGATCGATAACCCAAAAACATTAACAAAATATTGTCACCTATATTATTTCAGTAGTATACATTTTACTTGGGGTTCTCAAACGCAACCAATCGTTCTAAATGAGGTCTCCAAAGAAAGAATTTCACGGAGACGAGACGAACTGCACTTTGACTTTAAAAGTATGAAGGATTTGTTTAAAAAATGCGTCTAAATATTCATGTGAAATGCAACCCGCAACCCACGCCATTGTTTTCGATTCTATATCGTCAAATAACTCCTAAACAAAGCGTTTTGGAGTACTAAAAAATAAAATTTTGAGGCCGATCTTTTTCATTCCATAATTTAAAATATGAAACATTCTAGGATATTTAATTAAATTTTCGGTTCGGCGCTTCAATACCACCAATGCCACCTAAATATTTCTGCCCTTGTTGCTGGTAGCCATTTTTGTGACGACGCGCTTAGGAAGACTTAGATTCCTCAATCTTATATTTACTCTTTCTGAATAGACCATGGTTTGTGCAATACAACGATAATTATTTGTATAATGATTAATTCAAGATTTGCTCTAAAGCAACAACAAGAAGTAATATTATATTTGCTTGATACCTATGAAGATTGTTTCTTATGCATATAATGAAACCATTCAATTAACGTTTTGCCCTGTTCTGTAAGTGCTGTGTACCTAATTGTGGAGGTATGTAGGTGTACAGTGAATAGTGAAGACTGTGTTTGTGTTTTACCTGTAATACCCGCGCAACTTTTCTTAACCAATGACGATTCTCTACATTATATTTATAATACGAAGTCAAGACGAACAGAATTACATAACTTTCTCTCTCCAGCGTAAGCAGTAGCGAGAAAGTAATAATTAAGCCACTTTCCAGAAAAATTTGAAAACATCCAGGCGCTTAATGCAAAGTATATCAAAAATTTAAAGAAATCTTTTCAATATGCAAGTCTTCGAGTCGGACCAGATCGCACGGATAATGTTCAGAACAAAAATATACTTTCTCAATGGTATCTCAAGTATTTCCGATTCATTTAGCAAAATAATCTGATTGGTGCGTTATTTACGAAATTGTCATAATTTTTTAATACTATGAATTTGAAAGGTGTGGAACATTTTAAACTAAACAATGATATTCTAAGTGTATAAAAAATAACGATCCTGGTAATTATTTTAAGTCGGAATAGGAGCCGGCAGGTACGGTTTTCTAATGATGAAGCCAGCTAGTGGTGTAACATATCAAAAAAACGTGTTACCAATTATCGAAATTAAAAATTAAAACTCGATGTTTATAAAACATCGATAAAAATCCATATATCGTGGTTTTAAACATCAAATTTTGAAGCTCGTTTAGTAATCTCTAACGCTCAATTTGTAGGCAACAAAATTTATTTTGCACTAACGTGTGTATTATTTTATAATTAAAATTAAACTGAAAACAAACTAACAATAATTAGAAGAAATACACCCTGCTTGAAAGTCTGAGCACCCACTTTAATCTCGAAAGGTTACTAGTGCACTCTCTGGGACAGACGCCGAGAGATTTGGCTCAGGGTATCAACTGATGTCACTGAGAGGCCTCTGGTGGAAGGTTCTAGATTCGAGTCCCGTCGATGGCAGAATTTTCGACACTGGCTTGCCAGCTAGGTCGAATTCAGTCGCTGTCTGGGGGAGAATTCTAGCGGCTGGCTGCTCTGATCTGTAGTTTTCTGTGGTTTCTCTGATCAACACCAGGCGAACGTCGGAGCAGTATCCTAACAAACGGGCCACGGACCGCGCGCGATCTTTCCTTCCTCTTCCTTGTATCTTCTCCTCTAACACACACACTTAAAGTAACATGCACTACACTACCACACATGACGGGAGACCGGTCGGGAGCTTACAGCTTGTACCGGCTGGGGCGGTGCCCCGCTGGTGGGAGATACCTAGTTGGAGAAAGCCCCACTAGCCGAAGTAGGTCGGCGACGGATCTTGCCATTCAGCGGGGAAGATCAACGACACCTCCCGAGCAAAAACATGCACTTCACTTACGGCACCTATGACACTAGTAGACAACGTGCCCCAAATCACTAACAATCACTTAATTTCTGGGACAGAAAATAAACTAATACGCCAGTTCGATTTTGACTCCGTCATATAACGATGACGAATATAAACCACACAGCGTTGGACAGCTTTCTTTCTAGAGTGAAATGGGCAGAAATAGTGCCAATTATTAGGAGACTCGGCGGTTTATAAAGAGGCCAGCAGATACCACTCCGCCTTGGGCATTTATAGATCGTATTGATAGACGATGGACAGAGTAAACGCTCCTTTAGGTGAATTGCTATTAAGAAATATATTTTGAAGAAACTATATATTATGCACATATTAGTGTTGAAAATTGTATTTTCCATCTCCTACTCGTTGATGAAACCATTTTTCCCTGGCACTACTCTACAAGCCGCCACTAGCCGAATTGAGAGGTTACAGTAAGAATTAGTGTTAAGCATATTGTGAAGACATTCTATAAAATATCTAAATTAAATGTTTGTAATTTGCCCTGGACAGGGATGTCATAGCTTTAATAATAATAATAATAATAATAATAATAATAATTTTGGACTAGTGGACTGGACTGAGCACGAAATTCGCACCATGGATCGAAAAACCAGAAAACTGCTAACAATGCATCATGTTGCCCACCCTCGAGCTGATATACATAGACTTTATGTGTCACGTAAGGAAGGAGGAAGAGGCCTCAGACAAATTGAGGCCTCCTGGCACAATGCAATAGTCGGGATGGGAAAGTATGTAGTCAGACCGTCAAGATGACCCTCTAATGATGCAGGTCATGAAATCTGACCGAAGAATGGGAAACAGAGGCATTATTTGTGTAGCGAAAAGCATTGCGAAGAAAACTAGGCAAGACACGTCGAATAACACAGACACTGAACTTCTGATGCTGCTAAACATGAAGTGTGATACACAAAAAATGTTAAAGAAATCGTGGAGAGACAAACCACTCCACGGACAATACCTAAAAAGAATGGACAAGGTGCAGATCAATAAAGATCAATCATTTATGTGGCTTAAAAGGGGAAGAATGAAGCCAGAATCGGAAGCACTTGTAATAGCTGCCCAAGATCAGGCCTTGAGAACACGACATTATGATAAAGCGGTTCTCAAAATTTCCCAAGATGATAAATGCCGCATTTGCCTGGAGCAAGTAGAAACCATTGATCATATTGTCTCAGCTTGTCCAATCCTAGCAAAGACGGAATACCTGAAAAGACATGACAGGGTGTGTAGCTACTTCCACTGGCAGATCTGTACCGCCCTCGAAGTTCCAAACATATGCCCCAAGTGGTACGAACACTCACCAAAACCGGTGACGTCTGTTAGATTGTGTACGATATTGTACGACCAACAAATTCAAACTGATCGCACGATAGCGGCAAACAAACCGGATATAGTTATCCGGGATTTGGCGAAAAAATCGTGTTTACTTATCGATGTTGCTGTACCTTGCTATCAAAACGTCGTTACCAAGGAGGCAGAGAAACGTCTTAAATACAAGAGTTTGGAAATCGAGATCAGCCGAATGTGGGGCGTAAAAGCACAGGTCGTCCCGATAGTTATCGGAGCTCTGGGATTTGTTCCGCAAAATTTGAGTAAGAACTTGTCTAAACTCCCAGGTAATTCAAAAGACTGGGAAGTGCAAGAAATTGCTTTATTTGGAACAGCCCACATTTTACGTAAAGTATTGTAGAGGCACTGATAGTCACCGGATCTGCTCCTTAGGTAGCTGGTTGCAACCTGGAGTAGATTTTATACTCAGCCGACTCACAACATCTTTAGTCGTGATGTAATGGAATAATAATAATAATAATAATAATAATAATAATAATTTATTAATTCAAACGGCCATAACAGTAAATTAATTCACTACTTAATATTGGTTTATATGAACAGGCTACTTACCTCCAATCTTGAAACGTTATTCCCGACATCTTTTCTATAAAAACGAAGATGAAGCCGCGATTCTAGCTCTTTTTTCTTGAGATACTCCGGCCCTGCAAATAGGATGCTGATTCCATCAATATTCGCCAGAGAGCGTTTCGTCAGTAGATTTTCTTCCCGCACGTAGAACACGGCGGCGCCTCCCAGGTCCTTGGAGCGAGTTGCCACCAGCGCCTTGGCCTCGCGCGCGCACGCCTCGCTGCGCTCCTCACACTGGGTGAGCCACTCCCCGCTCCCCCCAACGACATCGACGGCCAGCGCCCACCACCGCCCCTCCCCCACCCGTTCGCGCAGCAGCAGCCCGCGGAAGCCCTGGTGGCGCAGCCACAGCGCGGCCAGCACGCGCCGCCCCGCACGCAGCTGCGCCCCAGCCACGCCCCCCTCCGCGCGCCCGGCCTCGCGCACGCGCCCCCCGCCGCTCGTTTGTTCCTGCTGCGAACCCCGCTCGCCCTCCAGGTCTTCCTCAAGGAGCTTCTTCACACGCCTCCCGCCGCTCGTTTGTTCCTGCTGCGAACCCCGCTCGCCCTCCAGGTCTTCCTCAAGGAGCTTCTTCACACGCCTCCCGCCTCTCGTTTGTTCCTGCTGCGAACCCCGCTCGCCCTCCAGGTCTTCCTCAAGGAGCTTCTTCACACGCCTCCCGCCGCTCGTTTGTTCCTGCTGCGAACCCCGCTCGCCCTCCAGGTCTTCCTCAAGGAGCTCCTTCACACGCCTCCCGCCGCTCGTTTGATCCTGCTGCGAACCCCGCTCGCCCTCCAGGTCTTCCTCAAGGAGCTTCTTCACACGCCTCCCGCCGCTCGTTTGTTCCTGCTGCGAACCCCGCTCGCCCTCCAGGTCTTCCTCAAGGAGCTCCTTCACACGCCTCCCGCCGCTCGTTTGATCCTGCTGCGAACCCCGCTCGCCCTCCAGGTCTTCCTCAAGGAGCTTCTTCACACGCCTCCCGCCGCTCGTTTGTTCCTGCTGCGAACCCCGCTCGCCCTCCAGGTCTTCCTCAAGGAGCTTCTTCACACGCCTCCCGCCGCTCGTTTGTTCCTGCTGCGAACCCCGCTCGCCCTCCAGGTCTTCCTCAAGGAGCTTCTTCACACGCCTCCCGCCGCTCGTTTGTTCCTGCTGCGAACCCCGCTCGCCCTCCAGGTCTTCCTCAAGGAGCTCCTTCACACGCCTCCCGCCGCTCGTTTGATCCTGCTGCGAACCCCGCTCGCCCTCCAGGTCTTCCTCAAGGAGCTTCTTCACACGCCTCCCGCCGCTCCTTTGTTCCTGCTGCGAACCCCGCTCGCCCTCATCATCTTCCTCAAGGAGCTTCTTCACACGCCTCCCGCCGCTCGTTTGTTCCTGCTGCGAACCCCGCTCGCCCTCCAGGTCTTCCTCAAGGAGCTTCTTCACACGCCTCCCGCCGCTCGTTTGTTCCTGCTGCGAACCCCGCTCGCCCTCCAGGTCTTCCTCAAGGAGCTTCTTCACACGCCTCCCGCCGCTCGTTTGTTCCTGCTGCGAACCCCGCCCGCCCTCCAGGTCTTCCTCAAGGATCTTCTTCACACGCCTCCCGCCGCTCGTTTGTTCCTGCTGCGAACCCCGCTCGCCCTCCAGGTCTTCCTCATGGAGCTTCTTCACACGCCTCCCGCCGCTCGTTTGTTCCTGCTGCGAACCCCGCTCGCCCTCCAGGTCTTCCTCAAGGAGCTCCTTCACACGCCTCCCGCCGCTCGTTTGATCCTGCTGCGAACCCCGCTCGCCCTCCAGGTCTTCCTCAAGGAGCTTCTTCACACGCCTCCCGCCGCTCGTTTGTTCCTGCTGCGAACCCCGCTCGTCCTCCAGGTCTTCCTCAAGGAGCTTCTTCACACGCCTCCCGCCGCTCGTTTGTTCCTGCTGCGAACCCCGCTCGCCCTCCAGGTCTTCCTCAAGGAGCTTCTTCACACGCCTCCCGCCGCTCGTTTGTTCCTGCTGCGAACCCCGCTCGCCCTCCAGGTCTTCCTCAAGGAGCTCCTTCACACGCCTCCCGCCGCTCGTTTGATCCTGCTGCGAACCCCGCTCGCCCTCCAGGTCTTCCTCAAGGAGCTTCTTCACACGCCTCCCGCCGCTCGTTTGTTCCTGCTGCGAACCCCGCTCGTCCTCCAGGTCTTCCTCAAGGAGCTTCTTCACACGCCTCCCGCCGCTCGTTTGTTCCTGCTGCGAACCCCGCTCGCCCTCCAGGTCTTCCTCAAGGAGCTTCTTCACACGCCTCCCGCCGCTCGTTTGTTCCTGCTGCGAACCCCGCTCGCCCTCCAGGTCTTCCTCAAGGAGCTCCTTCACACGCCTCCCGCCGCTCGTTTGATCCTGCTGCGAACCCCGCTCGCCCTCCAGGTCTTCCTCAAGGAGCTTCTTCACACGCCTCCCGCCGCTCGTTTGTTCCTGCTGCGAACCCCGCTCGCCCTCCAGGTCTTCCTCAAGGAGCTTCTTCACACGCCTCCCGCCGCTCGTTTGTTCCTGCTGCGAACCCCGCTCGCCCTCCAGGTCTTCCTCAAGGAGCTTCTTCACACGCCTCCCGCCGCTCGTTTGTTCCTGCTGCGAACCCCGCTCGCCCTCCAGGTCTTCCTCAAGGAGCTTCTTCACACGCCTCCCGCCGCTCGTTTGTTCCTGCTGCGAACCCCGCTCGCCCTCCAGGTCTTCCTCAAGGAGCTTCTTCACACGCCTCCCGCCGCTCGTTTGTTCCTGCTGCGAACCCCGCTCGCCCTCCAGGTCTTCCTCAAGGAGCTTCTTCACACGCCTCCCGCCGCTCGTTTGTTCCTGCTGCGAACCCCGCCCGCCCTCCAGGTCTTCCTCAAGGATCTTCTTCACACGCCTCCCGCCGCTCGTTTGTTCCTGCTGCGAACCCCGCTCGCCCTCCAGGTCTTCCTCATGGAGCTTCTTCACACGCCTCCCGCCGCTCGTTTGTTCCTGCTGCGAATCCCGCTCGCCCTCCAGGTCTTCCTCAAGGAGATTCTTCACACGCCTCCCGCCGCTCGTTTGTCCCTCCTTCTGCGAACCTCGCTCGTCTATCGGACCTTCTTCAGGGCACTTCTGCGAACGCCTCGTTCTTTTCTGGTTCTTCTTAAGCGTCCTCTGCGAATGCAAATCGACTTCCAGTTCTTCTTGAGGGATTGCATGCGAGCGCCTTTTGTTCTCCGAGTCTTCCTCGAGAAGCCTCTGCGATCGTCTCTTTTTCTTCAGATCCTCGTCATTGAGTTGTTGTGATATATTATCACTTTGCAAATGATGATGAACAGAAATGTCATATGGATAGAACGTCTGAGATCGTTCGTTGTCCTCCTCGAGGAGTTGGGATTGAAGGTCGTCTTCAAGGAATGTTTGTGTTGGCGAGTCGAATTCCGATTGGCTTTCAGACATTTCTTCTCTCGGTAAGCATCTTGAAGATGGTGCTTTCTCTTCCAAGATTTTATTCTTCCGCTGAGTTCTTTCTAACTTGGTGAGTACACTCATGTGTTTCTCGAGGCTGTTCTTTAATCGCTGGTCTTCCCAAAAGTCCTTCACAAAACTGTGCCTTCTCCCCACAATTTGTCCTTTTTCTTTACGACGAAGGCACTGGCTATATCTGCCTTTCTCGCAGGCATAGGCCAGTGGGCCTTGATAGCTTCTTTTGATCTCCTGCTTAGAATTGTCAATTTCTGTCCTCCTTCCTATTGCTAGAACGACAGGCGCCGAAGAACTTAGTTGAAGGTTTCGAGAAGAGATGGAGCCATGTGTGAAAACCTGTAATATAACATATATTTTAGTTTCATTATGTAAGTGCAATACATAAAATAAAATGTTTTTGGAATTTTTTACCAATAAACGCAAAGATTTGACGATTGGTAAAGAACTTTTTCAATCAATAGAGGTGTTCTTGAAGATAGTACTTTAATTTGTTGTTATTTTACGCAACACGCACAGAATTAACATTGAAAAACAAGAGAAAATTCGGAAATGGATATTTAAAGTTAATTGAACTATCAAGTAAGTATTATTAAAAAAGAAATAAAAAACTAGTAGTGCTACAGAATGGCACAGACATGCCCGTATTAGTTTCCTGTTTCGTTTGGACACGGCTAGCTATTCGGACCTGCCAATACTCTAGACAGCTGCCATCTATCGCCACTAAAATTACATTTGATATTTTGTTAAAATTTCGGTTTCCTAGTTAAACAGATATATTATTTTAAGAATATTGAAAAACCCGTTAAACCTTGTTCTAAATGACAATTTTCGTTGAAACTTCTGAAGACGTTTTCAAGAAAATGGAGTTTAAGAGCTACCGCAAATGCAAAATTTGAAGCTCTTTTTCACAGAAAATTTATGCGTTTTCGAAAAACTTCACTTGGAGTAATTTGAAACACTTACTCACAAATTCAATCGTGTTTACAAATTCCTGAAAATGTGCATTTTAACGGTATGAGAGAACTTTAAAAAAATACATTTGTGTAATTTTTTAAAAACAAAAAAATACCCCAAACTTAACATTACGCCATATTAAAGAGTGCAATTAGCACTATCCTTTAGAAGAGTTTGAACAAAAAATTTGTTCAAAATGTTGTTTCCTCAAAAATGACGTTTGAGCGTTTCTGAAAATGCGGAATTTTGAACTAGTTTTCACAGAAAAATTCAATATTCGAGAAACGTTATTTGACATTATTTAATGCACATGTACTCATTAATATAATAATGTGAACAAATCCCCGCTAATGTAAATATTAACTACGCGAGAGACAAGTCAAAAAAATTACATTTTTGTAATTTTTGAATAAACAAAAGAATAGAGAAATATGGCGTTAATGTCATCTCATAGAGCACATTTAGCACTATCCCTTCAAAAAGTTAGAAGCAATTGCAATTTTGAAAATCCAGACTTAACCGCGAAATTCGCCTCTATGCCACCTTAATAAGTGTATTTTACTCAATTATTACAAGAAATTTAAGAAAAAAATCGAGCCGTTTTTGAGAAACGGGAAAATGTCCGGGGGGCTTCATGTAAAATACCCTCAAATTGGAAGAAAGATTTTCAAAATAGAGACGCCTCGAGAAGACACAGATCCACCGGGGAATATCTATTTTGGAAGAAATCGCACGTACGCGCTAGTGTTGTTCACAGACGGTCAGACAGACGGACAGATGGACGGACGGACGGACGTTTTGAAAAGAAACACTTTTTCGGTATCAGGGAACCCCAAAACGTGTATTTCCGTTGAAATCTCGAAATCGATTTTCCACAGCATTACGTAACTTTTCCTGTACTACGTATATTACTCCGTATATACGTACGTATACGGGAAAGTAAAAAATAAAACAACCAATATTTAAATTTCAGTAAAGTTAGTATTATTGACAATATTTATCAGATATTTATTTGCATTATCAGTTAAACAAACTTTTCCAATAAGTTACCGCTTTGTTACCTTTAACTTTCAGAACTTTGACACGTTTGCAGTTTGTTCAGCGTTCGATCTATGCCTTACGAGATTCTTAGATTAAAAATATTAGGATAAGAGTAAAAGTTCAAGTATTATTATTGTTCGCTAGTCATACGTGAGTGTATACGGTATTTAATCCTTTATAAAAGTACAATGTTTCTTCAAAATATTGAAGTCACAACTTCCATAATTTGAAAGGTTTTATTACTTTTTCAAAAGTCACTAAAGTGGCAATGTTACCCCGCAAGGATCAAGCCTTGGTCAAACATTGCCACCATTATTTATTTTTCAAGTCTCTGGTGATGCTTAAATATGCGAGAGTTGAATAGGGAACAGAAACTCATAAATATGCATCAGAACATTAATAATCTTTAGTTTTTGACAGTTTTAATACTCTAATTAGGGATAAATACTACTTTTAGAACTTCGTCTAAAATAAGTTTCATTAACTGTTTTACATTGCGATAAAACGCGATTGGAAAAAAGTGCTTTCTCCTTTTTACTTTCCCGTATACGTACGTATAAACGGCGTAATATACGTAGTACAGGGAAAGTTGTGTAATGATGCGCGAAAAAATGGCGAATTTTCGACAGAAAAAAATTCGTTGCCGAGCCCACATAACGGAAAAGTGGATAAATCCAGTTGCTAAATAAAGGAAAAAAATCCCCTAACACGTGGTGTAGTCCCTGTTTTGTAAGTCCTTCATACCGAACAACCGATGGAAAGCAAAATGTCCGTCTATCCGGCCGTCAGTCCGTCCGTCAGTCTGCCCGTCAGTCTGTCCGTCTGTGAACACTACTAGCGCCTAAATCATTAGGACGATTTTTTCAAATTGAAGAAACACCTGTCGATCTGGCTGGAGTCGAAGCTTTGAGATTTTGAAAAAGATTCTGTAAAATTTGGGGGTTCTTTATTTCAACCCACCCGGACATTTTCAAAATTTTCTCAAAATTGGCTCTAAATTTTTTCTTCAAATGTCTTGAAAGAATAGAGCAAAATACACTTATTAAGGTGACATTGATCCGAATTTCGGGGAACTCTGGATTTCCGAAAATAGCAAAAGTTTAAATTTTTTGCGGCTTCTTCCAACAACTACAACATTAAATAGAGATTTTTTCTTCAAATAAAATCTGTTCTTCATAGTGAGTTCTTTCTTTAAGATCAAGTACAGTTTTTTCAAAATTTTAGTTGCTTTTGCGCAACATTGCGTGCAATATATACAATTTTTAAAAAATACAAAAATCGCCGCTAATGTAAATATCGACGTGAGAGACAAGAATTCTTTCATTAAGGTCATGTGCATTTTTTCGAAAAATATACGTTTTCGCGCAATAATTCTTACAAAATGAGAGATTTTAAAAAAAACAAAAACAAGATTTTCTCAAAAACTTTTCCAAATGTTTTCTTTAAACTTTTGGTAAGTATAGTGCTTAATGTACTCTATGAGATGGTATAAACGACATATTGCTCTATTGTTTGTTTGTTTTTTGAAAAATTACAAAAATGTAATTTTTTGGACTGGTCTCCCACCTGCTTAATATTTATTTTAGCGGCGATTTGTTCACATTATTATATTTACGAGTACATGTGCTTTAAATAATATCCAGTTAAGTTCATATTCCATATCAAGTCCAAAGAACTCAACCATTTTTGTGAAAATAAAATTCCGCATTCTCACAAACGTTCAAACACAATTTTCTCATAAATGGCTCCAAATTTTTTTCAAACTTTTGGAAGGGATAGTGCTAATTGCACTCTTTAATGTGACGTAAATTTTATTTTGAGTTTTTTTTTGTTTTTTCAAAAATTACACAAATGTAATTTTTAAAGATCTCTCATATCTTTATTATGCACATTACCAGCAATTTGTGAACATTATTACAATTATTAGTGTGTTTTAAATGACTTTAAATGAAATTTTTTGAAAACTCAAACATTTGTGGTAAAAAAGAGCTTCAAATTTCGCATTTTTAGAGGCGCTTAAACGCCATTTTCTGAAAAAAGCTACAAATTTTTAAAAGAAAATCGTCATTTAGAACGACGTTTTTGTGTTTTTTAATATTTTACAATAAATATTTCCGTTGTACCATTAGGAAAACGAAAAATTAAGAAAATGTCAAAAAATGTACTTTGGATGGCGATAGATGGCAGATGGAAAGAGTATGAGGCAATTCCAAATAGCTAGCCCAGACACAAGGAAATAGAAAGCTAATACGGGAAAGTCTGTGCCATTCTGTAGCACCACCAGTTATATTTATTCCTGGAAGCTCAGCAACAATATTGTATTTTGGCAGAGCTCTCATCCACGTCATTTACTCTGGGCGTGCTAATTCCATATAGTGAAGAAGCGTTTTGCTACTTCATTTTCCACTATTTATTTTTCCATGGCTTAGTGCATTTTAACTTCATCATGTGTTGGTAAACCTTAGATAGTGGATATTTTATCTATCTACGTGGCAAAGTGAAAGTGCAAGTATGGCGACACAAAAAAGTAATTTTGTATCAAAAAAGTAATTTTGTATGAAATGTAATTAATCAAGTTTTACAATGTATAAGTCATGTGCTGTAGCAATGATATATAAACTCACAAATGCCAATTATTTCAATGTAATAATTTCTTCTCAAAGGACATATATGTAAGGTCAAGATTGCGAGTATGGCAATGTTATCTGAAAACTAGTATATGCTATTAATACATTTTATCTTGTTTATAATGAATAATTATTAAGTCACGACATAGAATGCCCAGGACATGACATATTTACTTATTGTTAGCACATTTTCTCGGAGCGCTCAATAAACAGTAACATTCGCTCATCTGGGCGCTCTTTGTAGATCTTCCCGCCAGTTATGGGAGTTCCATGGTGCAGCAGTGTGTTATGGGGTCGCGAATATAAATTTCGCGCGTCCCAGAGGGAGCTCTAAAATGAGTGCAATGCACAAGTCTAGTGCACATTCGAAACATGCCGCCCGAAGAGAGTCCAATTTGCAGCGACGGGGCGGGGCGGCGAGGGCGTGATTGGCGGGGCATGAGGTGGCGAACTTGCGTCGCGGTGAACTGAGGAGTGAGTGCGTGCGTGCGCGTGTGCGTGCGTGCTGGCAGTGGACAGACTGGATGTAAACCCCCTGTCCACAGATGTACAGTTCACGGCGAGATAACCATCTCGCGGGGATTTGTTTCGGCGATTCGATTGCATTTAGACCCCCCTACTGAATAGCTATAGCGAGATATGAGAATTTTATTAAGAGTGTAGCCTTGTTTTGTAACGTCACGACACGTGACTACATTAACCATTTATTTTTGCCTCAATGACTTAAGAATACTTTATAATGCTTAAACTAGTCCAACCTTCATTTGTTTATTGTATCAATCACACAGCCTTGCCTAATTAGCGCGCTTGTCACTAAAAGTTCTACCACAACATTGTGTTTTGTTAATTGTTGAAGGTTATTACTTTCTTTGACACTTATCTATGTCGTTTATTTCAACTCAATTAATCCACAATTAACAAAGTTTCTATTACGAGATTTGGCTGCATCACAATACACCATACATATTTACGGACATTTTAGGTACCAACTGTAACCCAATGCAACAAACGATTGTATATAATGTTCCAAAGAGAGGTAACAAACTATGAGAAATCAGCCAGCAAATAAATTTACGATACAGACAATGCTACTTCAATACTTTGAAGTTGTGGCAATGTTTCACCCATGGCAATGTCACCCGTCGTTACATTAGTATTAATCTCTATATAGTGAAAACACTCTCAAGCAGTTAAGAATACTTTCGTTCTCGGCCAATGTCGTAATAAATTTCACGAGTAATAACACGCAACTCTGCAAAATATAATATTCAACTAGAATCACTAACAAGGGAAAAACAGAATTGCATTCGCACACAGGCTAGTTCAAGCACAAACAGATATAGTGGAGAAAACTGCACATGGTATTCTAAATTTATGACTAACCTTCCTGAAGTGGTCATATACAGCGTTCTTCGTGTTGTTAAGCAGGAAGGCGAGGAGGTGTTGGTGGCGGTGTGCTGCTAGCACGTAGCCGCCCTGCCTCTCCAGCCACGCGGGCGCCTTGACTTGCTTCAAAAGTGATGGAGACGGGCGCCACAGCAGCAGCGGCGCCGCGGCGCGGGCGTGCAGGGCGCGTAGCCAGCGCGGGCCGTCGCCCAGGTCCACCACGCCCACCGCCCGGCCCCCGCCCAGCGCCCACTGCACGCCCGCCACGGGCGGCCCCGCCCCCGCCCCCGCCCACGGCACACACACGCCCCGCGCCTCCACCCCCGCCCACGCCCCCCACAGCGCCACCGCCAGCGCCAGCCCCAGGGCTCGAAGCCCCGCCCCCGCGCCCCGCCGCCTACCCCGCCCGCCCCGCCACCCCGCCCCCGCCCCCGGCACACACACGCCCCGCGCCTCCACCCCCGCCCACGCCCCCCACAGCGCCGCCGCCAGCGCCAGCCCCAGGGCTCGAAGCCCCGCCTCTGCCTTCCATTGTCCCTGCCCACTCAGCGACATCATATCTCAGATTGTAAATCCCAGTCCTCGAACCACACAGAGCAAAGCACAACAGAGCAGACATACCGTGAACTCGCCTCATTTCTACACAGCTTTTTATTAAGAGTCTCCGACACGGCCGTTCTGATTACAAAAGGGTTTTCCAGTGTGGCAGAGCGAATTAGTCGGGTTACTATGGGGACCTTGCACAAACACCTCGAACCACGCTTTTCAATTCCGCAATAGGACATTCATTGCGGGAAGTGGGGCAACACCACGATCCGATTAAAAGAAGTTGGTGATTGATAGTTGAGCTTCTGACGCTGTTGCTTCATAAAATATGAGTATCCGTGCGAGAACTCTCGCGTCATCTACCCGCACCTTCGACCTTATTTTTCCATTTCCGTATTAAGCCTGTAAAATATATTTTTCTTCAAGGCCCTGTTATCCTCCTTGAGTGGCGGCGATGGTGAAACCGTTAGCGTATAGGATTGTTCTACCCAAGTTCGCGGGTTCAAACTCGATCGAAGCCATGGATTTTTAGGGGCGAAAAAATCCTTCGTACGCCTTCCTTCAGAGGGGAAGTAAAGCCGGCTGTCCCATGTTAATACAGTCTTTAGTTTATCTCGCAACCCATGACTGGTAGCGCCTGTTCTTGTTTTGGCATTTCGGCAACCGCGTGTCTGCCATCTTTCAATACTGCCGTGGCTGGCACGTCGAGACAGCAGGGGAAGTGAGCTGGGCGTCATAATCTGCAGCAACATTCCTCTTTTTTTCCCCATTCAAGGGCTTCGGCGGGCAGGTACCCGGCTCACACACCTGAATCTTTTCGCGCTGCGCAAGGTGGGTGGGGTGGGCTGGGCTGGACTGGGCTGGGCTGAGGCATGAGCCTGCAAACAAAACGTCTCTTCAGGCGATTCTGTCCAGTATGCTTAAGGAACAGAACAGTAGCGCTGAAGATGGGGAGGGAATTTATGATTGATTTATCGATTTATTAACAGCAACATAACAATAATTATTATTTAATGAGCGCCTGTTCACAGAGAAATCAAAAAGATATCTCGTGAAACATAACCGCCAAGCTGTTCATTATTTTATGACAATAATTATTTATTATTGAACCTGGAAATTATTTACTTTTATTTTTAATTATTTATTTTATTTTATGTCGCATCAATTACAAATATTATTAGCAAGCTGGAAATTAAACAAATAGGGAAATCTTAATGAAATTAATAAATATTAATAAAATAAACTTGAATTTCTAGATTAATAATAATTTCTCCTCCTTTCCTTTCTCCTTTTTTTTTGGAACTAGCATTTCCGGAAATTTTTATTGAAACATTTCCTGACTAAGTAAAGTTCCGAAGTAAACTTCCACCAAAAGTGCACGTTGATCCTTCCTCAACATTTTCGAAGCGATTCTTCTTCCCTAAACGTGAATTCCTACGATTATGAATGAAAGGTGAATGAATGACTGTCCAAGCAAAGAATAAGTGCTTTCTTTTTCTTTCAACTAAAATAGCCTCGTTCTCCTACCCCGAAATCTGAGACGGGGGGTCAAACGTGAAAGGGAAGCTAAAGGTATTTCACGCGTTGCCAAATTGCCAAAACAAGAGGTTGTGCTCTGAGATATGGGTTGCGAGTTAGAGTAAAGACCCAGTAGATTTACTGCATGTAAAAGATCCTCAAGCCTAAAGCCTCTGAGCCAAGCCTCACCTTTCACTAAGTAGCCGAGAAAAAAGGTATTCCATGAGTAGTTTCTATTGACAAGTGATTATTATATTGTTATTAATTACAAGGTGATATATAGAACAAGTGACGGAGGATTGAATTGAATTGCCTTATTTTACGTGGCGAGACTCAGGCCATGAGGACTGCTCTTCCGTCTGACTACGCAAATTTCGCTACGCTCCTCTCACCAGCTAGCGGAGAAGGAAGGTCTTCCATGGGCGACGAAACAGGCGACTTTATTTTGCTCAGAGGCGTCTTTTAGGCTTGAGGACCTTTTACATGCAGTAAATCTACTAACATGGGACAGCCGGCTTTACTTCCCCTCCGAAGGAACGCGTACGAAAGATTTTCTCGCTCTTTCAATGGAGCGTCTATTCACTGCACGCCAGTTATTGCTTCCAGCGTGGCAAGCGAGCAATCCCCAACGCACTGGTGTATTTCACAACTCCGCTGCGAAACCGCCGCCCACGTCAAGCGCCCATCTCATACTGCGATTTCTCTAACTTTGCCCCTCAAGGCCTCTCATCCTATCTTCGCGGTGGAATATGTCACGGCATTTCGGGTCTTTCTGGGTCTTGCCGGTAGAAGTCGCATGATCGCAAGCACTGCTTGATACGGTCGCGATCATGCGAAGACTAGCGGAACGACTGAGAAAGACGCGAAATACCATGGCATATTCCATCGCGAAGACGGGATTTCAGTGTCCTTGAGGGGCAAAGTTAGAAAAATCGCAGTACAGTAAGCACGAAGTCTACAGGAAGGAGACTCAACTCCGATGGTGGGGGTATGTACCGGAAACGTCGGCAGCTACTTGAAAAATAAAACATAACTAGACTTCCTGCGCTTCAGCGACATCACGCGGCGAATGAAAGAACCACGAAAGAAGCTGTCAAATCAGCCAAGCTTTTCCGCGGGAAGCAATATTTACTTACGAGTATTAACGGGACACGCCCTTGACAATAATGATAGTAATCATAATTAATAAATCAATTATTATAAATGTCTCACAAATACAGCACAAACTGCTTAAAGATCTGTAAAGGGAGCTGCATTTCATTGCCTTACAATCATCTAGATGAAGTTAACAATGAATCGGATTCGGTTCCAAGTCGTCTAGCACTATAATACTGCCCCGTTACTACTTCTTTTCCATCATATTGTCAGGCACGCCCAAAGACCGCCGCAGCAGTGCCGAGTGCCAACAGACCAACATACGCCTTCATACAATTGAGTGGCGACTTGGTAAGTTGCTGCACCCACCGTGTGATGTCGCTGAAGTATGAAGAAGTCTAGTTTTGTTTTATTATTTTTTAAGTAACTGCCGACGTTTTTTGAACATACCCCCACCATACCTCCAACACGGGAGTTGAATCTCCTTCCTGTAGACTTCGCTTACGATTACTACAGCTTCACTATCAATTCTAGTCTATCTTGCTTGTTTTTCTAATTTTTGCGTACGCTACCAACCATTAATCTTAGTAATAGTGGTTTAATCATCGCATGGTTTATTTGAAAATAATTACATTATGTCGGTACTTGCTTAATTTTTTTCATTCACATCTTTACAAGACATGATAATTGGTATTCAGTTATATGTATTAACTCTACATGTCTTTCAATTCATTTTGTGACGATGACAACATCTGAAGGACCTTTTTCAGGCACGCAAGGCTGGTGACTTGCAGTTAATTAATTAATTAATAATTCATCGCCAGTTGTCCTCCGTGCATGGTAAGTAGAGCAACCAGAGGATGAAAGGGTAGTGTATGGTTCTCGACTTAAACTGAACACAGTCCGATGATTACATCACACCCACTAATTCCTACAAGTATATTACAAATCGATGTGTGATCGAGTGTTAACACATGTGTTCCTCCTTTAGCCAATTGGATGAGCCGTTGAGATTAATAAAAAGGCATCACATTGAGATAGATTACCTCTACTCTCCACGACTGCCCACTCTGCGGTTTCTATTCTGCTCCACGACGATAAAGCTTTTCTTATGTTGTGGGAATCTTTGGGTGTCCTCGCCGGTTCTTGACTATACTTCGCGAAGTACGGCATTAGAACCTACAGTAAACTGAACGGCACTGTATTAGGGAGTTTTGGAACGACTCAGCGTACAGAAATCGACTGCCCTGTTGCTATTGCGCATGCGCCAACTCGAAATGGAACTATAGCTCTACCAGAGTCAAAACAAAACTTCCACTGCGCATGCCCGAACATGGTCTCCCCCTCCAAAGATACAAACATTTCTCCGCCAGCCTGCGCTCTTTTTTTCAAGACAACGTTCTCTCTTTCTCTTCTGGGTCGCGCGATAATTGAATACTGCGATTTTTGCGATAACAAACTGATGTGTGAGAAGGATCAGACGAAAGGCATCTTACGCGTTTCTACAGTAGGGTTTGTCGGAACAATCTACAGAAATGAACTGTGTCTTGAAAAAGGGTTTTAGTAATAAGCCAATGTGATGGACCAACACATTGGGAATTAGATATTCTGCGATTTTTCTAATTTTTCCCCTCAAGGTCCGTCATCACGATGGAATATGTCACGGGATTTCGCGTCGTTGAGAGTCATGCCGCCAGATACCGCATGATCGCGACCGTATCAAGCAGTGCTTGCAAACATGCGCCTTCTAGCGGCATGGCGGAGAAAGACGCGAAATGCACTGTGATATTCCATCGTGGCCATTGGAACTGGAGGGGCAGCGTTACAAAACTCGCATTTTATTTCTTTGTACACTCCTGGCAGTGCGAGTTTCTTCTTCTGACGATAAGAGTAGTGATGAGTGAAGGTCAGTGCGATGGCGGCGTATCGCAGTCGCCTCTCCTTGTAACCTCCGCGCTTCCTCATCGCAGAGAGGGGAAATCTCAGCTGCCGCAGGGTGGGGGAAGCCTCCGAGGCTTCAGCAAAGGTACGTCCGCCATGATGGCTATTTTTGCTGAGTGCTACAGCTATAGAAGTGTTAGCAGGCCCTGCAGATCTGCCGAATTTGGCGGACGACTTCCGTCGGATGCTAATCGATCACTCGCTCTTTCTATATCGAATTTATCTTCTTCTTCGACGGTTTTTATCCCTAAGAGTTTGCCATTTTCGATTTCCATATTTTTCGGCCCTTCCATTGACCTTCTAGTCCTTTCTCATCCATTACTTCCTGTATATACGCCTTCCAGGTCAAAACAGGTCTGCCTGTTCTAAGCCTTCTTTCAAGTATCCAGTTTAAAATTTGATTTGGTCATCTCTCATTTTGCATCCTCTGGACATGTCCGTACCATTTAAGAACTTTTTTTTCTAGTCTTCTGGTTATGGTTGTTTAAACCTCAGCTCTTTCCCATACCACTTCGTTTCTTATCTCTTCCAGCCTTGTTATCTGCAAAGAGCTTCTCATAAAGTCGACCTCTACTGACCGTATTCTGTCTCTACGACGAGTTTGTTAAAGGCCACATTTCTGGTCCATATTATATATTATCCACTACACTGTGGAATATTCTTCTCTTTGTGTCTTGTCGCAACACAAACGAATTTATAAAAAATAAAAACAAATAGATTTAAAAATATAGGGACAGCCGTCCCCACCCCCCGTGGTAGAGCGATGTTATATTGTGAAATGATCACACTCGCTAATGAGAACTCAACTTGGCTCTAAAATTTTGGGAAGTAAGGGTATACTGGTCGGGTGGGGGTAAGTAAAATGCAGCCCGACTACCTATTACTATTGTTTCAATTTGACTGTAAGGCCCGCAACAGACTACACCGAGGAATGTGTTTCCAGAAATGTGCGACGAGAAATGTGGAAAATCGAAACAAGGGACCCTTATGGACCCCCACACACTTGAAAGAGTTTCCTCGTTCGCCTCTGCGGAGGCGAAAGAGTTCCTCACTCGAGTCGGTCGGCGAGCGAGTTTTCTTGGACACATTTCTATTCCTTCATTTGTTATACGACATTTGGGAGTTCGCTGCCGCAGGAAAACACCAAACAGTGCATAGAACTGAGTGAGGTTATAACATTTGGCAGTAAAAGATGCAATAAACTAAAACTTACCAGTTTTTTAATTGTTTTCTTGAATTTTCTCTTCAAACGGAAATGAACAAGTAAAAACTGTATGGAAGATATTCTTATTTGTGTGGAAACCGCTCATAATGAGAGTAATATAAAAATAAAAATTTGAAGCAAGAAACTTGAAAGGGTATTGTGAAAGAATTGAATTAATTTATTACTTTTCTTAATTGGTATTTATGAATGAATGATTATTAATTGTGAATTTTATTATGAATTATTTGATCATTCATTATCTATTCATTATTCAACCAACAAATATACTAAACCAGAGCGTGGTAGAGATTACGGAGTTCAAGAAAATTTGCTGATGTACAACTTCTCCCTTATACGCCACTTAACTTACTGTTTTTTTACATTAAATAATGATTTGTTTGCAATGTAGTAGTATGTTTCTCTCTAGGTAATTCGAACTCGTTGAACACATGGTTTACGATTATTGCAACAAAACAAGAATATCACGAGTAAAACTTACATAAGAGCATTTAATAAAACAAGAAATGGGACTCTCAGATGATCTCATAGCTAAAACTGCTGCCATCACTCTCGGCTTGTGGCACATAGAGGCATTTTGAGACATCGAATAACCTCTTTGTAGTGTGTGGACGCAGCCTCGCCGGCCTCTTTCCACATTTCTCGTCGCACATTTCTCGCAACGCATTCTCGGTGTAGTCTGTTGCGGGCCTAACTGACAAGTTAACAGTAAAATATAAATATCGCATTATTAATTAAGATTAAAGTATTAAGAAGAAAGACTTCGACGTTATTACTAAATCATTATCATTAAATTCTCATACATATGAAAATTCGTCAATTTATTGTATAAAACGGAGCAAACTTAAAAATGGTACATTATTTTCAGATGCACAGTTGTTGCATTTGCCACGTGAGCTTCCAATCTTCGGAAAGTGTTGTGGAAGGGATCTCGTTTCCCAGATTCCCTTCCAGAAGGATAAGACCCTTCATCCTGCAAAAATGGATTGAATTTGCAGGGATACCAGATGGCGAAAGGATCCGACACAGACGTTTATGCAGTGCGCATTTCAGGGCTGAGGATTTCATTGCTGTCGCCCCCAAAAAGAGACTACGATGTGGCGCAGTTCCGTCTTTACGTGAGTATATTTTCATTGAATCTTTTAAAAATACGTGTAATCACAGATTACGAAATCGTACAGTTTGTGTGATGTATTCAAAATCTGACAATTATATTCGTGTATTTCAACCACATAAAACATTTGGTTTGAATTCTTTCACTGAGACAATATTAAAATGTTGGTTTATTTTATAGGAGGTTCTGCAAAACTGGCTACAGCAATGGAATGCGTTCCATCAGCCTCACAACTATCAGGTAACTTTGTTTGAAGTGAGATTTATGTTTTGGGGAAAAAATGAAAATTAATTTTTATTCTCACTGTGCAACAAATCTTGCTGATCCACCTCTTCCTGTCTTCGAAGGCGAGGAAGAGATGGTGGCATCTAGCACATCAGGACAATGGGCCACTTCTCCCTCGCCTGAAGTCTCAACGCCATCTGGGAAATGGCAAGTGCAGGATCCTCAGGCAGAACCAAGCTCTCACGTACGAAGTGGTGGGATTCTTAAATCCATCAAAGCGTGTGAAGGATCCCACCCCTCGTAAGCGTCTGATGTATCGTGAACTTCAGGAGCGAAAATCAAAAATCAAACATCAGCAAGAGCGTGTGATGTTCCTTCAGGACAAAGGACGGTCTACACGCAGGAGAACGAAGGAATGGAACAGCCTTGCAGATGAAATTGGGAAACACATTTCGCCCATCTTTCATGACCTCCTGAAGGCCCAGCTCAGCAACAAATCTAAATCTCCTTTTGGTCGTAAATAGTCTACGGAAGTGAAGGTAATTTGCTAAGCCTTTCACAACCATAGTCTTCAAGTATACAAACTCCTTTGGAAGTTCATGTTACTTCCTTCTCCTGTTACACTTCTCTAACTTTCCAATAAAATTCCTTTTCACGTTGGCCCCGATGATGTTTTGCTTAAGCATTTAGAGGATCAATTAAAATGTATGACTCCAAATTCAAAAATTTGTTCACTTATATTTGATAAAATGACAATTGAAAAAAAATTTAACGTTTAGTCCATCCAGAAATTATATATTTGGCTATGAAGATATTGGTTCCCAATGTAGTTGTCAATATGCAAACCTTGCTTTGGTTTTTATGGTTCGTGGTCTCATTGACAATTGGAAGCAACCTGTAGCGTACTATTTGACTCATGGTACCATTTCGGCCACTGAGTTAGAAAAGATAATTTTGGATGTCACTGGTGCTTTTCTAAGAATTGGTTTTAATATTTTGGCAACTGTGAGTGACCGGGCACCAACTAACGTTCACTGCTTGAGAACTTTGGCTTTAAGAACTTGCAATTGTGATAGACCAATTTTAAAAATTAATCATTGTAAAATTGTTGTAATTGCCGATTCTCCTCATGTTCTTAAATCAACAAGAAATGCTCTTTTGAAAAACATTATTTTTACAAAAACATTATTTTTATATTTAAACAAAATTATTTTTAAGACAGATAGTGGACATGTTAAACGAGTTGGCAATTTTTAGTAGACCTTTATGAATTGGAAAAAAAAATCAGTTAATAAGAACATGGGGAGTATCACAGATGAACACATTTATCCAAAAAGAAACATGAAAGTGAAGTTAGCTGCTCAGATTTTGAGTGTAACTGTTGCTAATGCACTGCATAAATGTGGTGTGGAAGTGGCCAAGTATTTGGCTGAATTTATTAATGACATCACTCATGTCTTTGATTCTTTAAACAGTTTGAAATTTGATGACACTCACTTTTATAGAAGATCACTGAGTAACACATCTCAGCATTTAGAATTTTGGCAGAGTATGAAAAAGAAACTGAACTCATGGCAGTTTGTTGATGCAGATGGCAAGCCTGCTCGCACTAAGGTGAAGGAGGCTTGGTGTCAAAATATCGATGCTGTTTCCACATTGTGGAGAATGCTCAGAGGCTTGGGAGTGACATCGTTGGTAACTCAACATCTCAACCAAGATCCACTTGAGAATATCTTCGGTGTTGTGAGGCAGCGTGGTGTTCGCAACAACTCTACCAGTCTGCAGTTTGATTTGGCTTTGAAATCTTGTATTTTTAATCGAATCATTGGTGCTAAGGGTAAATTTAACTGTGAGAAAGATTATGCAGATTGTTTGTCTAATTTGCGTGAATTAGTGAGTAAGATTGAGAGTGTAGGAGCAAAAGACACTGATGTCTGTGATGTTGTTGACAATTTATCTTTCTCGAAGGGAGAAGAGGAAGTGGAAACAACATTTGCCTGGATATCCACAATGCCCTCAGATCCCACAGATAATCCTCTAATAGCTGATTAAGCAACAAGCAAAACCACTAACATTCTTAACAGAATTCCCAACCTGAAGTCTTGTCATTCTTGTTTTATGTCCTTCATCTATTGCCACCATACTCCTCCACGTGATGGAAGTAATGTTGTGTGTTCATATCTCAAACCAAAGGAAATAGTCATTAAAACTTTTTGGGAGCTAGTTTTGAATATTTTCAAAGTTTTAGAAATCAAAGAACATTCACCAAAACTTCTGGAAGAAATTCAAAATTTTTTTCTAAATTCAGATTTTCAATTGTTTAGCTGTAAAGAGCATTGCTCTGAGATTCAAAACTCTTTAAAAGTGTTTCTGAGCAAGAATGCAGTTATTGAGTTCTGTATGAGGATCTCGACTTGTTTAAAAAAAAGTGGGTTCGAGTAAATTGGTTTAATATTTAATATTTAATAATTTTCGTTTTAAGACTATTTCATTTTGAAACCTACATCTTTTTAATCACTTGTTTTATTAGAATATTTTTGACCCTGGGGCCGATTTTATTTGATTTTTAGTTACAACTTGTACATCATGGTACTACGCTGGTTTTATCAGAGAAATATCATGTTGCATCAGTTTAGTAAAAATGCAGACAAATGTTGTATTTACAACAGAAATACAATTATACTAGGTCTTACTTCATTGTGTTCTGTTCCTTGAGATCCGTAGTTTGTATCTGATTTTAAGAGAGAAATACTTGTATTGAGAAATACATTTTTAAATGCTCCAGGGTCATTTTTTAAATATTTATTGACGAACTTGACAAATTTCCCCCTTCTGAAACAATTTATTGTTGTTTCAAAATTTGTCTGGTGTGTTACTTTGATTGCTTTCGTGTATCATTTAGATATAGAAATGGTACCATAAGCACTGGATATTAGGTTACATTCTAGTGATAGCTGCCCTTTAAAACACTCTCAATAAAATGGATGATATTTTTAATCCTTTTGTAGGATGCAAAACAATGAGAGCTTATCATTTGAAGTAAAAATTCAATATCAATTTTCTTCAATAATTTCATTACTGCTTCCATTTAACTATAAATTATTAATTTCTTTTGTAACTTGTGTAATGATAAGAAAGCTCCACTTACTGCCTGAAAGGAAATTACCACTTGGCATTCTCTCTGAGAGTTGCTAGGAAATAGAATGTTGGATTATAAAAAAGTGAAAGACTCAGTAGTTTAAAAATTACATTAAAAATGTTTTCAAAATGTGCTTAAATGTCAGTTTCTAGGACTTCAATTCAATAAACAATGAAAATTGGAAATTATTTGTCATTTGGTGCAACAATAATTCAAATTTACACTTTTCAATTATCAAATAAATTAATATGATAAATTTGTTTAAAAAATTGGAAAAGATTTGAGAAAAGGAAGAACAGACTAATTCATGAAACTTCACTCCAAACTCAGTCATTTTAGATATTAATCTCTTGGACTTGTGTAAGACAACCAAGCTTTTGACATTCTAAAATGAATGATACAAATGAAAAGATTATTCATTTTTCAAATTTGTACAGTATATTACACTTTTAATTCTTTAAAAAAATCTGGTTGTTTTGCGTTGCTTGTCCAGTAAAATGTTTTGTAAAGTGTACTTATTAAATATGAATTTCAATGATAGTAATGAAATGATGACTTATTATGTAACATTAAATGCCATTGCTATGTAGTGAAATAAGGATCTGCATTTTTGTTAGCTTGAATTGTCATTGACAGAAGTTTCAGGTGGATGATAGTAATTATATATTTCAGTTGTGAATGAAAGTAATTTCATGATCTATTATTAATTATTAATTTGGAAATCAATATTGTCATGTTTGTCTAGTTATTTTATTACAATTTCACAAGTAATGTCTTTGCAGTGCTTGAAAGTGCAATGTGATTCAACATAACTTGAATGTCAATAAGATAAATTTTTGATATCTTGAAGCAGTTTCTCATTCTCTTCAGTAGTTTGATTTAGCAAATGAATTTTCAATCACTTCTATTTAATAGAGGGAAGAAATATTTATTTCCAGAGGCACTTTGAGATAAAGTATTTTTTTAAAGTTTTTTTTAAATTTATTTGTCACATAAATACAGCATAAGCCATGTATGATAAGTCAGCATATGTACATAATAATAAAATGTACAATATAGATATTTCTAAGTATTAAATACAGAAAAGAAGAAAAAAAGAAATGAATATTAAAATTGAAAAACTATACTAATAAAAAAAAAAAGAAAGGAAAAAAGAAAGAGAAAAAAAATAAATAAATAAGTAGTCGTCTTCTTATGAGTTGATGCCTGGGCTGGGTCCATCCCTTACATTCAACAGTCAGTTTGGGGGTTTCAAACCACGCAACAGAGTATATAAAAATGATTAGTACTAGTTTATATTTGGGTAGATATGTGTTTATTATGTATATATACTTTTGTACTGTAGAATGTATGGTTTAACAGGAAATCTTTCAGTTTATTTTTGAATGTGTGTACAGAGTTTAAGCTTTTAAATTCACTAGGAAGTTTGTTGTATAGTGGGGTACTTTTTTGAAAGAGTGAAGTTTCTCTGTGTGGGACATGCAGGTTTCTTTTTTGTCTAGTATCATAGTTATGAAGTTCTGCGTTTAGAGTAACAGAATCCTTGTTTTCTAAAAGTGCCTTCTTTGTGAAGATTAATATTTCTAAAATGTACACGCATGGTAGCGGTAGGATTTGTAATTTTTTGAAAAGTGGTTTGCAGGACTCGTATTTGTGTGTTTGTAATTGTTCTCAATATTCGTTTTGGGATGATGTGTATTCAAGTTAGAATTTGACTTAAGAATGTAGATGGCATAACATGTCTTGGTAAGCATATTGTTTAGATCTGTGATGTGAGAGTTCCATTTTAGATCATCTTGAATAGTCAAACCCAGGAAAGTTGTTTTTTGGCAATTTGTACAGGCATAATTTTTATCATGTGTTGGTGGCTTTTCTTTAGAGAGTGGATTTCGAAAGTTTAGGGACACAGTTTTACTGGTATTTATAATGAGTTTATTTTCCTGGAACCATTTTACTAGTGCTTCTAGAACTGTTTGTGCTTCTTTTTGTAGAGTTTGTTGAGTATTTGCTTTAATAATAATGTTTGTGTCATCTGCTAATATAACCATTTTGTTCTTTTGTAGAGTTAGGGGCATGTCATTGATGTATAAGAGAAATAATATAGGGCCTAGAATTGATCCTTGTGGTACTCCATTATGTATCATTTTAGGTTGGGAAAAATGGGATGAAATCTTTTTATCTCTAACATGCTTGATTGTGACTACTTGACAACGATTTGAAAGGTAAGATTTAACCCATTGATGTGCAATGCCTCTAATTCCCAAAATTTCAAGTTTGGATAACAGTATCTGATGGTCAATAATGTCAAATGCTTTGGACAAGTCTAGGAACAAACCGATGGGGATTTCTTTCAGATCTAGAGCACTAAGTATGTCATTTAGAAAGGTGAAGATAGCTGTATCTGTAGATTTACCATTTCTAAATCCATATTGAGCCTCTGTCAATATGTTATTAGAACTGAGAAAACTTTTGAGTCTATCATTAAAGAGCTTTTCTAGAATTTTGGAAAATCCAGATAGTAAGGATATCGGTCTGTAATTCGTGGAATCGTGAGTGTTGCCTTTTTTGAATAACGGCTTCACTTTTGCTTTTTTGAGAATTTCTGGGAAGATACCTGTCATTTAGGAGTGGTTACAAATGTGAGCGAGCGGTTCTATTATGTTTGTTGCTGTATATTTGATGAGGGTGTCAGGGATATTATCCAGTCCTGTGGAATATTTGTTTTTCATTTGATTAATGATTTTTTGTATTTCTGCAGGTGAAGTTTCTGAAATGTATATGGAATTTACATTTGATAATGTGCTATTTTCTTAATTGATATTAAGGTTTTGATTTATTGTTATGATTTCATTGAAATAACTACATAATTGTTGTGAATTTTTGATGTTTTGATATTATCTCTAAAATCAATATTTATCAAATTGTATTACTCGGAGAATTTGTATTTCTTTTCTTAGAAGAAAAGTAGTCCCCACCACCGCTCAGTCTGTTATCAGAACATCCCGTTCGAGAGCAGCACTAACGCTAGTCGCGAGAATTAACACGCAATTTGACGCCCTTGAGTTATACTCCGATTTTCGTAACTTTGTCCCTGACAACAAAAAAGGTGTTTCGCTGCCATCCAATCGGGAACTTATATTTCTAGACAGTGACGTCACTATGGTGACGTTCGAGCTCTATTGGATGAAACCCTGAACAGCTGATTCCTGACAAAGTTACGAAAATCGCAGTACAAACCGTGCTCATCTGGTGCATAGACAAAGGAAGCTTTGGTGTTCTGTGGTCTGATGCTCGTAGAGACCTGGTAGAGACGAAGCAACGAAGCAAGTTGAAGTGTGAGTCCTCTCGCTGTGTGTACCCCACCTGAACAACGCTGAAAGTTCCTCTTCGTGGGTTTTGCGTACTCACAGGAACCGAAAAAAATTTGGAGTTCTTTGCGTCTGATACAGGTATGTAGTATTTTTTATTTGTTTAAGAGACTCGTTTCAGTGATGCTCAATGTTAGGCGCGGTCATTTCTGCCCCATGTGTTATTTCAATATAAAATATGTGAAGAAAAATAAGCATGAACTCATTATTTTAATTAATAATTAATTGTCTTTTATATCTTTAACTTAACCATACAGTGTCAACAGATGTTCAGTATCCAAACATTTATGGAAAACTTTATATTTTAAAACACAGAATTTCTGTTCACATTTCTGGAAACAAATGTTTTCGATAAAAGGTATCCGGCAATGCATGAGATTTTTCTACTGAGAATTTGCAAAAATAACTGCGCAGAGTTGTTAATAAATAGCTGTGAGCAATCAATGTATCCTCAAATATGTGAAATAGTTTTAAATTTTCATTTTGATGAGACACATGCATGAATATGTTATTACACTAAAAATGACGAAAGTTTACTGGCTTCCTCTATACAATCACAAAATTATTTTCTAATGGAAGTCCTTGTAAGACCTTCTTTAAAAATAATTAATTATGTGTTATTGAATATGTACAATGTACATCACACATCAGTTGACTTTAATCCTAATATCTGCTAAGTAAAAAGGAACAAATATTGATACATTACTTATTCATTTATTTAAAAATCTAGGAAAAATCCAGCGTTTTCTCCCGTGTGAATTTGAAAGAATTTTCATTATATCAGTCTGTAGTTTAAATACTTAAATAATGTAATATTATCCATTGCTATAGTTCAGAAATCAGCTTTTTTATTTTTTGAGGGTTCATAAGTTAAATAAATATTGTTTTCTTGTAGAGGTTCTCGTATACAAATTTTTCTTGATTTCAATATGTTATTTTTATCCTTCATATCTATCTATATAATATGTATTAACTAGCTTAAGTGGCTTGTTTTGTCTGGGTATTACTTTATCACAATTGTTCATATGACAGGAAAGGCAATGAATTCTATAATATACCCCCATCCTTGCCTGCCGTGTGCCACACCACACAAACTCGCACTGCTTGTATTCACAGTCTTCATTCTATGCTGCCTTCTCTAGCCTCTCCTCTGTCCACCAGATGTTGCCATATTCCAGTCACTCACTATTCAATCGCAATCGTTTTTAGGGCAGCTGTAAGAGATCCCTTGTTACATACTCCCAGAAACTTCCAGTAACACTATTGATCTGCAATTGCTCAAAGTGTAATGGTGTTATTGGATTGAATTAAAATGCATTTAATAGAAATTTTATAGGTTTTAAGAAATGTTTTACGTACTTTAATGGATTGCCTTACTCTTTTCAAAATATTTGCAGTACCCTGAAAGAGTGCACATTAAAATTTTGCAGGAAAGGGGGATAAGGGTAACTTTTATGAAGTCTTGTGCAGAAAGGAACGTTTACCATGTTATGAAGGTATATTTACAATATATCATGAAGATCAAAATAAAAATGTAGTTTATAATAAAAAAAAAAGCAGGAGTAAATAGAGAAAATTGTAATTTGAAGCAAATGGTCTATGTTATGCCCAACAATAAAGATAACCTAAGAGAAAACACATTGAAAATTAGACCTTCCAGAGGTCAACTCAGACAGCCATAAATCTTGAGAGCTTCAAAAATCATTAGACAATTGAATTATTGCCTTTTATTCCTTCAAAATAAGCAAGTTTGATTTAAAAAAAAAAATTAAAATGTTTAGAAACCACAGACGTATCCAATTTCATTTACTTAGATAATTCATATTTCATTTATATTATCAATATGTTGTCAAATTATTATTAACTTTTACAACTCTTTTTTCAACATTCATTAGTTCACACAATATCCTTAACTTTGTGACACATTGCTTCCAATTTCTTTCACTTTCTGCTGTAGGTATTGCTGATTATACCCCCGTGACTATATGCTATTAGTGTGGAAGCGAATATAAACAACAGATTTAACATTTCACTTTAATATTCTTTTGGTTATTTTGCATTTGTCAATAAGTTTCTATCAACTTTCACACTTTTCTATTGCATCTTTCAACTTTTCCATTAGTTTCTACTATACAGAGTATTGATAAGTCACCTTTAATTATCTATTTCTGGTTCTGCAAAATTTAGACTATAACGATAATCGTAAATAATCAAAATCCAATTTTAAGTGTAATACATTTTTTTCTAGTCTTCTCTATTATAACTAATATCTTCATTGATTCCTTTCTCTTTCAAAATATTTAAAATGTATTTTTTCCTGTAGGTGAACTTGCTCCTTTGTTTTCTGTATGGTTCCCAATAAAATATTAATTTAGGTAATCTGTATTCTTCCATCCATGTTATCTGCCCAAGCCATGGTAGTCTTTTATTATATAATCTATATTGGAATGTCTGGATGGAATAATCTATATTGGAATTTGCGTAATGTCGACCTCAGGTCGATATTACGCCAAATCTAATAGTTTTTTTCAAACAATGTACATGATCTTTTTGAAGGTTGATTTATTATAACATTTTGTTTAGGACAAATCTCTATCTTCGATATTGTAACATTGAAATGTTAACTTCTTTCTGCCTTGGAAAATAAAGAGTTCGGTGGAAATGACACTAGCACGAGTGGAGGAAGGTAGTGGATATTACAAAACGGGCAGAGTAGAGGACGCTGAAGGGAAGAATGAAGGACGGACAGAGTGGAGGAAGGTCGGACGGGCGAAAGGCCGCGGACCTAGTTCGTGGTAACATGGCATATCCGTGCTGCAATAGCTGTCAGACATTTTAATTAGACAATAGGCATCATCAAATGTATAGTACGATCAGTTCATAGGGCAATAAAATGCGGAATTAATATATATTAAACGGTTTCGCGGACCACCTGAATGCATTACTGGGGTATGTCATTAAAACTTTTTCTTAAATAAAACATTTTAAAGATACATTAAAACGTTGATAAACTTGAAAAAAAAACCCTGCTCTTTTCAGCATTCAAAATTCGACTAGAATATGCTTGAGGATAGATATCACAGAATTATGAAAACGTGCACAAAATTCACTTCCCCCTATAGCTAGTCACATACAGTTTTTAAATGTTTTTGACGTAAATAAATAAAATTAATTAAAAATTAATTTAAGCAATAAATTATGAATATTGCAAATTCGTCCAGTAAAATACCAAAATTTGCAATTTTCTGGTAGCATTACCTAAAACGTACAATTTCGTGCAAATTAAAACTAGTACTAAAATAACGTCCGTTTCATGATTCAAATTTCTGTCAAGGTTCGTCCAATTTTAAGTTAGCAAACAAAAAATGCAATTGCACGGGAATCCAGTCTTTAGTTATAAACGTTTCTAAAAACTCAACCATTTTCTGTGAAAACGAACTCAAAATTCCGCATTTTCGGAAACACACCATTTTCTCATAAATGGCTCCACATTTTTTTATTCAAACTTTTCGAACGGATAGTGCTCATTGCCCTCTTTAATACGACGTAATGTTCGTTTTGGGGTATTTTTTTAACTTTCGCATGTCATGGTTTTAAATGTCCCTCGCACAATTAATATGCACATTTTCAGAAATTTGTAAACACTATTGTAATTCTGATTTGATGTATTTCAAATGGCTTTTAATGAAAATTTTCAACAACTCGAAAATTTTCTGTGAAAAAGAGTTTCAAATTTCGCATTTACTGTAGTAGCGCTGAAACGCTATTTTCTTAAAAAGAGTTCGAAATTATTCAAAGAAAATTGCCACTGATGACGAGGTTTTACTGTGCTTTAATATTCTTCAAATAATATTTGCGTTCTTAAATTAGGAAACCGAATAATTAAGAAAATGGCAAAAAATGTACTTAGGGCGGCGATAGATGGCAACTGGCAAGAGTATGTGTCATGTTCGAATAGCTAGCCGAAATCGAAAACTAACACGGGAAAGTTCTGTAGCACCATTTTCCTGTCTCGTATACGTACGCATATACGGAGTAATATACGTGCGTAAATAGGGAGTTAAATATGTAGTATAGAGAAAGTTATGTAATGCTGCTGAAAACCGATTTCGTGGACCAATCCAATTATGTGGTGAATACTGTTGGCATAGGCGTTTCAGTGAAATTACAAAAGGTTAAAAGGTTGTGGGAAAATGGGCCTGATGGAATCCATGCTATCTTGCTATAAAACTGTAAAGATTTCCCCCTAATTGTTTAAAATTTCATTCGATAGATCTTTACTAGAAGGACGGTTGCCAACAGCTTGGAAGTCTTCGTTTTTAGTATCTGTATTTAAATCTGGTAGCAGGGAATGTATCTCTAATTACAGATCCTTAACGGTTCATTAAGCATACTTGTTATGAACTGCACCCTATGCAGATACTGCGACATTTGTATTGGCTGAAGGTAAGACCGATTCTACAGTGAGAATTTTATAACTCTGCCTCTCAGTCCCTTATTGCCACGATGGAATATCACACGGCATTTCGCATCTGTCTCCGTTGTGCCACTAGAAATCGCATGATCGCAAGCATTGCCTGGTACGGTCGCGATCATGCTATATCTAGCGGCAAGATTGAGAAAGACGCGTGACATATTCCATCATGAAGACGGGCCTTGAGGGGCAACGTTAGAAAAATCGCAGTATAATGTATTCTTTGTATATAAAACTGTTTGGTCACCATGTTTTGCAAATGCTATTTCTAGAATCGAAACCGTACAGCTTAAGTACTTTAAAATTGCAGCTTATCATATGGGGGTAGAAGACCCTTTCATAACTCATGGATACCGAGATATCTCTTTGCGTCTGAATTTGCCTTCACTTAATTCGTATAAGGACTATGTGAATGTCTTGTTTTTTCAGAAATTATTGAAAGGTTGTATTGATTGCTCACATTTGTTGAATCAGAGAAACATTTTAAGGTTCCCACTGTGCTCGGAAATAGCAACATTTTTTTTGTAGATTTTTCAAGCATTCTTATACAGCGAATAACTCAATTAGTAGAATTCATCATATTATAGATGAATTTGATATTGATCTTTTTACTGAGAATGATGTTATTTTTTGGATGTGAATTGCGAAGCATCATACAGAAATTTGAATAATCAATGTTATTTTGTTATTGTATTTGTATAATTCTACGGCTCCTTGTTAATTTATCTTCCTGTGTAACGTACTGTGATATTAAGTTCTTTTCATGTAAACTGTATAATTCTCTTGTTTATGCAATTGGACAAATTGTCATAAAAATAAAAAAAATACTTTGACTACGAATGTTGATATAATGTTAAATGATTATAATGACAAGCTTTTTCATTCGTTTTTTATTCGGCGTGGAGGGTTATGAGAACGGCGGGCATTATAGAAAAAAATTGCCAGGCGTACGGAGTGCAGGAGAGAAAAAACTGTGTGTTTTCATTCATGTTTGATTTCGTGCATTTCAGATCCTCTACGTGAGATATGGCGAGTCTCAGACGATCTCAAGAGATTGACGCAAGGGAAGGGGCTGTCGGCGACGCCTTCCAGCTGGTGGCGCAGGGGCTGGCGCAGCTACAGGAGGCCCTGCGTCTGGAAAAACAGGAGGCGGAGCGCAAGGTCCAGGAGGCAGAGGAGTGGATGCAGGAGACCCTGCGCCTTCAGAAACAGGAGGCAGAGGAGCGGATGCAGGAGGCCCTGCGCATGCAGGAGGAGAGGGCGGCGGCGGCGCTGCGCGAGATGGAGCGGAAGCTGCAGGAGAAGGACGACGCCATCCGCGCTCTGCAGCAGCGACTCGAAGAGACCCGGGAGAGAGTGACGGCCATGGAGGAGAGAACGACGGCTCCGGAGGGATCTGGAGGGGAAGGAGGTGTGCAGCGTCTGGAGTGCCGGATGAATGAGGTGGAGGCCTCTCTGCAAAGTGCATTGCAGAAGTTCATGCCCCGCGTTGAGGCTCTGTTGAACCAGATGAAGGAGCCCCAGTCTGCACGTGCGTCCCTTGCCACCGCCACTGCCGCCTCCGCCGCCAGCGCCCGCGAAGCACCGGCGACGGGAGGGGCAGCAGCGGGCGGAGGGGAGGAGCCCCCCTCACCCACCCCCACTTGCTCAGGCGCCGGCCACCAGGGCGCAGCGGCCGACGAGGACGAACGCGCGAGGCAGCGGGTGGAGCGCCGGATGCGGGAGGTGAAAGAGAGGATGGAAAAGGCGAAAACCTCTCCCTCTCCACTGGGAGAGCAGATGAATGAGGCGGCAAGAGGAGGAAGACTAAGTGAAGTACGACGTTTCATAGACTCTGGAGCCGACGTCAACTACACTAATAAAAGTGGTTACACTCCTCTAATTAAAGCAGCCTGGAGTGCGCACGCGGACGTGGTGTCGCTCCTTCTGCAACGAGGCGCCGATGTGAACTCTGTCGACTGCGATGGGTATTCCGCGTTGCACTATGCTTCGTGGAAGGACCGCAGCGGTCGGTGCGTGGAGCTGCTGCTGCGCGCGGGCGCCGACGTCGACGCGAAGGGTATTGATGGAACGACTCCTCTGCACTGGGCGACGTCCTATATCAATAAGGAAGCGGTGCGCGCGCTCCTCGCGGGCGGCGCCAGGAGGGACCTCAGGGCGTGGGGCGGATGGTTTAAGAACAAGACGCCGTTGGACATGGCGTCGTCGTCTGACGTACAGCGTCTCCTGCGACTGTAACTCCAGGAACAAGCGGGGGGACGGTCCTCTGCACTTGCCGCGTGGGGGAGTGTGAGGCGGAAATGATGCTAGCGAAGAGGGAAAATACAGGAGAACGTGGAACAGAACAATTAAAATGCTTTATACATTTCAAAATTATCTAAAATCTGACTTTATGAAAAAACTAAAATGATTACTTTTTCACAAACTTGAGGCATTGGTGTGAAAAAATCACTTAATACGTTGTAAATACTTTCGCCTTTTGCACGGAAATGAACTCCCCAACTCCAAGATTGACATTGAACATAACGAGGACCGCGTCCTCTGTCGGCGGCGTCCGAAGCAGAGGCTTCCGGGCGTTGTTGGGCGCGCAGGAGAGAGGCGCCAGCCGCTGGTGCTGCCACCTCTGAAGCGGAGCTGCGAAAGAGAGGACAGCGGCGCGGGGCGCAGTGCAAGTGCACTTGGCAGCGCGGGGAACTGCGCCAAAACGGACAGTGCAGCGGCGCAAAGGAGGGGAACCGCCAAAATAAGTAATAAAGTAGAGAACTCAAGAATTGTAAAAGTCCATCTGCATATAAATTAGTAGTATAGTGTTACATTAAGAGAGAAAATAAACGTCTTTGTTAAAATAAATATTTGTGTTCTTAATTCACAATCAAGAAACGTTACTATATTAAAACTTTATTCTGTGGTAAAACGAAAATTACCAAATAAAAGTAACTAATTACTTCTATTGTGTAAGAGATGTTTAAACATTATTTAAATAACATATGTTAATATGATGTGGTAGAAATGTTGGATGCGCAATTGCAAGGTCAATAAAACATATTCTTATAACACAAACTAGTGGTGCTAAAACAGCTCGCACTTTCTCGCCTTTAATAGTGGTTATGTAATACTTTTTTTACCACAGTTTCTCTCCGAATTAACACATGCTATTTTTTTGTAAAGATCATTGCAAATGATTGAATATTTGTTGCGAAAACTAAATATTTTCAGGGAAATATCAATATAAATTTGGCAATTATAACTTCTTTTTATACAGCTAAATCATTTCCCAACAATGAGACGTAATTCATACAAATTCGCGACGCGGAAGGCCATTCCGAGCTGATAGTCCCAGGGCGGCCTGCGAACGTGGAAGCCTTGAAAACCGCGGGAAAAGCGAGAATTTGAAAACATCTGGAAAAACTGGGAATTTGATTTGAAAACCGGGATTTTTCGTTATTTTCAGATTTCGCCCCAACATTTAGCGCAAATTCACATACGGCATCGCATTCAGTAAAGTGATTCAACTCAATACACAATAATGGCGAGAGAAAATTGAAATGTGTATCAGAAGTGTCAGATGTATGCTTGAGGAGTGCCTAGTCCTTGACTCGCCAATCACACCAGTGGGTTGACACTAGATAGGCCAAGTCCGATCCTTATTTGAATTTTGAATGGTGACACGGCGACGCCATATTCCCATGTCTGTTCGCCACCAACTCGCTCTGGCGATGAAGCTGTGAACTACTCAGTTGCGCAGATCGCTGGCTCGGGTCAAGGTGGGTTCTGCATTTCCGTTGGCTTTCTGCCTCAGTGAGCGTTGGGTGTGTGGGCTACATGCAAAAGACCATTAACGGTTTCTAGCGACTAGTTACTTTACGTTTAGGAAAGAAATTTAATGATATACTGTTGAATAGCATTGTTTGAAGGGTGTATTACCGCTACGAGAAGATGCTGGATGCCAAATTGCACAAATTAGAAACGGAAATTAGCCATTGAAGCGCGCCAATTTGGTTTTCTCAGGAGCGAGAAAAGGTGAGTCGTTTCACGTTTTTATGCATGAAGTTTGTTGATTAATGCTGATATTTTTTACTAGCATTTTTTAAAATAAGTCTGTAAAGTAAATATATTCGTTTTAGATGCAGAGAATGGCTAAAATGTATTCAGAACCAGCTCTAGCCAAATTCTCATAGAAGCATTAGTAAGTCTATATGCAAAGAGCATTTTCTGGAACAGCATGTAACTGCAAATGAGACACCATTGATAATGCTGATCCAATAACATTTTCGGAATCACGAAATCTCCTTTGCGAGAAACCGGTCCAGTAGAAAGAAGTAAGTTCTCCATTTTCTTCGATGTGCATTCAGATATTTCAATAGTGCGTCGTGAAATGATTTTCTAATTTTTAATTTGAAATTCAGATACCAGGATTGAAATAATTGCACTACAAATTTCAGATGTTGCTAATGGTAAGAGTTATTTTCGGTAGTAATAAGAATTTATTTGTTCAGAGAACAGTTAGTGGCAATATTCATTGCAATCAAATATCAAATAATTTGAATGAAGTGTATCTCACCAGAAGTTCTTTCTTTGCTTCTAGAAGTGTCACACTGTACTCTGTCTGTCTGGAGTAATTATGCCCTATACATTTGGTGACAGTATTTGTGGTAAGTGTTTTCCTTGTAGGTGCATTTAAATAATTAAATTCTAAATTGTGGAATTTCTTGTTTATAATTATGTTCAATTTCAGATCCTTTGAAGCAGTTGTGGTGACACCAACTGCAATGGCTGTAATTGGTAAGACCTTTTTAAATATAATTAATCTGTATCTGTAATAGAATTAATCTATATAGCATAGTTTAACTTTTTATTTTTTTACATTTGTATACTGCGGTTTTCTTAATTGAGCTCCTGACAGGAATCAACTTTTGACAGTTTCATCCAATCGGGAGCTTTAACGTCACCATAGTGGCATCACTTTGGAGACTACACGCTCCCGATTGAATTGCAGCGAAACTGCTGATTCCTGTCAGGGCACAGTTAAATTTGCAGTATAGTTCATCTCTCTCTGTTGGCATTAGAGCTTCAAACAGGGCAGATTTGTTTGAGGTAGCAAATAAGCATACAATTTTGTTTTTGTGATATTAATTTTGATTACACAACAGTAGATAGTTTGAAGGGAGAGTTTCTACCAACATTTTTTTAAATTTCAGATCCTTTTGCACAGGCAGTTGATCATACTGAAAAAGGTAAGTTTTTGTATGAGTGTGAAATGCAAATAGAAGCATGCTATTGAAACCATAGTGTATGGGTAACAATTTATTCTTGATTGTTACAGGTACTACTGTCTTTCAGCATGCTGCTACACCAAGTGGCAGATGCATTTGCTGGCCTTGTTTTTGCCCTTACTTTATTATTAGGGGATATTCATTACATTGGTAATGCAGGCAGACTGGTATGAAAAAAATGTGAAAAGTTATTGCTGATAATCTGAATATTTGCAGTTAAAAAATGGAAATGATTCATAAGAGTGAAAATAATGTTGATCTATTATTTTTAATGTTAAAAGTATATCCCAATAATGTAAATTAACATGAAGTTATCATTTTGTTTTTTAAAGTTTCTTTGAGAAGTCAGAGCTCAAGAGAAAATTTTAAAGAATTATTGTTATGTGCTGTGAATGACTTTCTTAATTCTCAACAAAGTTTTTGCAGATACCCCTTCCAAGCTAACAGATTGTAATGGTTTACACAAATAATGAAGTATTAATTTCAGTGTGTACTTTGTCACTCAATTCAGGTCTAAGGGGCAGGCAAGTTGATTTTTTTCCGACGACACTGCGCTCTAGCGGCAGCAATCCGCAATAATCCTGTGGTCGAAGTAGAAGCATAGACTAAGGATGTATAGACAGCTCACTGCCAGCAGCGGAGAGTTTATGCTTGGAAGGTAACTCATTCAGAGATGGCACCACCGTCGCATCTTAGTTCCGTAAAATGTGGTAACCGAGTAGAGTGCGCACATGTCGTGACTCTGCCCCCACTACCGATTTCACCCCTCCACCATTCACTGGCGGTATTTTCAAATTATTGAAACTACTATTGCCACAAGATCTTTCTACGGCATTTACATTTAGGGAGCACATGGTGGGCTGTTGCCCTAAGCGTAAGCACGCGGGACCTTCCGCCTACACTCTACCAATTAACTTCACCCCAACAATGACGTGATCCTGTGACCATAATTATTATAATCATGCGAGCACTTCTCTTATCCATTCATTGCAACGCTTTTTAAAAAACAATATTACTTATCATATAGTGGTGAAGTGAAGTGTCCTCTCGTTGCTCAAGCATTTATTAATCAGGGACTGAATATAAATTATCGTAATCTATGTTAAATTAATTTATTAAACAGGGACTGAATATAAATGATCGTAATCTATATTAAATTAACGTAATTTCCGTTTTACTTCTCACCAACAGGGACATCGATAATTGAAAAATATATTAACCCTTCGTTGCGACGATTTTTTCTTTTAAGGTCAAACTTTTTTGGGGAATAATTTGGATTATGGAGATATTGGGAAAAACAGATAAAAAATTCTAATTTACATCTGTGTCGTAAAATTGAAATTTTTTGCTTCTTTGCAAAGATGCGCGTTAAGTTATACATTTTGCCTTTGCATGCAGCAATATTGTGGAATAGTGAATATGACACGTATAATAAAGTGCTTGCAGAAAGGTGTATAATAATAACCCATAGTAATTTTATTCGTTATATTTTATCTATTCAATCATATATATATATATATATATATATATATATATATATATGATATACACATACATATTTTACTATTTACTATTTTTCATGATTACATTTTTTACATCATGAAAATTAGTAAAAATCAAATAAATTCGAACACTACGTTATCTCCAAAAACACTCCTGATGTCGCGGCACGATATATAATACAACTTCTCGAGCTTTATACTCGGCACAAACGCTTTGTACTCCTTATAACATTTACTTATCATCTGGCAAAAACGTGCATTGTCGGCAACAAGGAAGCGGCCAGGCTTCCAGATTTCAGTGGAAGAGATAAGATAAGAATAGAATGATCTCACGAAAGATATCTTCTCGAAAGGTTGGCCAAGAGCAACAATCTCATTGAGTGTTCTCAGTCCAACACCGCGACCACTGGAGGCTCAATGCAAATTTACGTGCACCTTTGCAGATATGCAAAGTCCAAAAATCCCTCTTTAAAATTACAACTATACACAGAAACTAGATTCCAAATAATTCAATTCTTACAAAAAACTTCACTTTTAAACCACAAAAAAACCCATTCAATTAAAGTAATTAACAACCACAAAAAAAATCAAAGTAGGGCGACAAGCACTCCCGGAGTGAACAACTACTCACCGAGAAAAAAAAAATTCAAAAAGACAACTTATGCTCAAATTGTCGAGTACCCAATGAATCTAATGGTAAATAAACACTTTCCGAATACGTCATAGTGCACACAAAAGCTCATAATACAGAAATATAACCGTATATCACTTCCAAAAGTGGCTTCAATGTAATCAATATACAGGGTGAGTCACGTAACTTTAGCACCTCCTGTAACTTTTGAACGGTTGAAGTTATTGCAATGCAGTTTTCACGAAAGTGCATGAGGGAAAGGGGCTAATTGATACGTGCATTAATTTCTATTTTATCACTTGTATTTTACGAGATTTTTTAGGTAACTTTGTTTTTTCAAATGGAACTATACATATTTTTTCAGTCCACCATGACGAGCGTAAAAAGACAAATTCAATGATGTACATATTGTCATATGTTAGATAAGGATTTTTTTGATTAATTTTAATTTTTGCGACCGGGGTTTAACGGACGTTTTGAATAGTCCACCACACAAGGTCATGCAGCGCTCCACCAGCACACGTGCGCCCGGCGAAGGGAAGGGAAGGGGAGGGATCTTATTTGAAAATACGAAAATAGTATTCCAAGTATTCACAAAACCATTGCAGTTTTTTTCCTGAACTGTGCTTTCCATCCTTCTGCATTTTCACATTTTCGTCTTTCTTTGATTGAAGGAATTAAAGGATGGAAAATAAGAATTTGTCATAAGTTTGTATTGTAATAAAATTGTTTATAACTTCAACTCCATTTAATGGGATTTCATAAGATACGTAGTAATGGGATCTTGAAACAAAGCACAATAAGAATAAATAATTAAAACTGTACAAAAATATATTGTATATTTTGAGCAAACAATTTCAATGTTAATACGAATATAATAATAACTTAGGGATAGAAATAATCTTATTTCAATAAATACTACTTAAGACAAATCCGTATTTTCAATCCCTAAGAAACCCAAATTACTGAAAATGGGTTATGATGAAAAGGAGAGTTCAGGAAAAAGTGCAACAGTTTTGTGAATATTTTTCGTATCCTCAAGTACTTAAATCCCTTCCCTTCCCCGACCCCGCGTTTGCTGGGGGGAGCGCTGCGTGACCTTGTGGGGCTGACAGTTACTATGAAAATATCCGTTAAACACTAGTCGCAAAAAATCACAATTACTCAAAAAAATGCTTATCTAACATATGACAATATTTATATCTTTGGATTCGTCTTTTTACGCTTGTTATGATAGACTGAAAAAATATGTATAGTCCCATTTGAAAAAACAAAGTTACCTCAAATATCTCGTAAAATAAAAGTGATAAAAGAGAAATCAATACACATATCAATTAGCCCCATTCCCTCATTCACTTCCGTGAAAACTGCATTGCAATATCTTCAACCGTTCAAAAGTTACAGGAGGTGCTAAAGTTACGTGACTCATCCTGTATATGTAGTAAATATTACAATTTTTACTTTCCCGAATACGTATACGTATAGGGAAAGTTATGTAATGCTGCGCGAAAAAACGGCGAATTTTCGACAGAAAAACTCTTATTACAGGGCCCTGGTAACGAAAACGTGGATAAATCCAGTTGCCAAATTAAGAAAAAAAATCCTCTAACACGTGGTGTAGTCAAAATCCACGTTTTATAGCTCCTTCATACCGAAAAATCGATTGACGGCAAAACGTCTGTTGGTCCGTCTATCTGTCCGTCTGTCTGTGAGCAACGCTAGTGACTAAACTGTTCAGCCGATTTACTCCAAAATTGATATTCCTTGATCGATCTGACTGATGTCGTGGCCCCTGGAATTTGAAACCGATATTTTAATTTTGGGGGTAATTTACATGAAGCCCTGCGAACATTTTCAAAAAAACGGCTCCAGACGATGTGACTATTTTTTTTGTCAGGTAGCCTAAAGGTCGTTTAAGAGAATGGCATAGGTCTCATGTTGGTTGAAAACTCTGGTTTTTCGAAATTGAAAAAAATCAAATTTGTTTCAGTCTTCCTACAGCTACAATTGTAAAGATACAATTTTTTTCTTAATGAAATATGTTCATAAAAACAGATCTTTGAATAATGTCACGTTCAAATTTTCGAAAACATGAGTATTTTTTGCGATATTCTGTGTCAAACATGTGCAATTTTTATTCCCTTTAAACCATTTTTTCTTAGACACCTCACAACAAATTTTGATTAAATTGGGACCTTAGCATAAAGGTAGCTTAAGAGAATGGTGCATGTCTCATGTTCATTAAAATGCGTGGTTTTGCAAAATTTAAAACAAACATGTCGGCTACTTCTTACAATACTCCGTATATACGTGCATATACGGAAAAGTAAAATATACTATGTATATACGTATGTATAAGGAAAATAAAAATAATTGATTTAAATATAATTTGTTATTGGAAATGCCAATATTAATTCAATTTTTGCTTCCTCACACTTTAACTTATCGACAATGCGGAGGCTACAATGGAATTCCGCTTAGCGCTCGCGAATTCCTGGGAATTAAGTACATGTCATTGTTACGAGTTGCGATAACAGCTAGAGGCGCGCAACTTGGCGACAACGCGCGATTAGCCACCACGAGTTCGTACATTGCTGTGTGTCTTCTGGGAGCAAATAAAAAAACCTCACTCCTGGAAAACATTGCCTTTGATATTAACCAGCCGTTCAGCAATACTAAAATTTGATGGATATAATTATTTGTGCGATATGAATGAAAAACTCAATAGCTAAGATGTCAGTAGGGCAGAAAATGCAATATCTTAATAATGCGTGGCTGTTTTTTATAATTCGGGAAAGTACGTGCTGTTCTAGCACCACTAGTTCAGTTTTGTTATCTATTTTTTATTATCTGTGGGGGCCCTGAGGCACGAGCCTCGTCTGCCTGTGCCTAAAGATGGCCCTGCTTGCCAAAAATGCACATTTTAGTAGGTATCCCAGAATTTCAAAAAACCTGCACACAATACATGTCTCCCCACAGCAGGTCACACACAGTTTTTAACTGTATTTGATGTTCAATAAATAAATGTAGTTAATTGATTTGGTCTGCAACAATAATACATTTTTGCACTGACATCAATTAGTGTCACAAACAGCATTTTTCTGTGTGTGTGTGGGGGGGGAGGAGGAGGTATATTGTGCAGCAGACTAGATATTTCAATACAAAAACTGTTCCTGTAAGCTGAATTTTAATTTTTTTTATTGGTTAATTTATTTAAGAGTTTTCAAATGACATATTGAAAGTCTTTCGTTTCTGTAGAAAATGAGTAAATACTGCTTTTATGATGAATGACATCTCTAGCCGATTTCCTATTCTGAAGGGGGTAAGTTCTATGAGAGGCCCCTCCCCTATTTTCGTTATTTAACCACCTTTGGTCCACTCCTTTACATCTTAGGAACAACTCTTTGTCTTTGAAAGGCAGGCCAAAGACTTTGCCAGTGCGGCTTGTCCTGAACGGCGATCACGCTGCAAACCCATTCACAGCTTCGTAGAGGCAAGTGGTGAGGTTTCCGTTCCAGTCGGCGGGGCGAGCGCGGTAATCCGGGTCTGCGGGGCCAGGCAGGCCAGCTGGGTCGGCGGCTCGAGCCCAGTGCCTGCCGTCGCCATGGAAACAACTCATGTTCCCCTCCCCCGTGTGATATTTCCTAGAAAACCCCCACCACTAACAGAAAGCCAGACAGCCCTTCACACTTCCCGACGTTGGCGCATCCTAGCGGTGGACGGGGAACTATTCAAAGGATGTAACTAAAAACACGCCTGGTGAGCCCTCTATATACATCATTACTCTATGGTAGAAGTTAGTATTGCCGCGTGTACAGTGAAAATAGGTATATCGCACAGGATTCTCGAATTATACATATTATTGATATATTATATAAGACATAATGCTAATAACTATTACTTGCAGTTTTCAACCTATTGATGTCGGAATATTACAACAGAATTAATAAAGTTTAAATAAAGGGAAGAAAGTTTTCATGTACATAGTGTAAAGGAAGTCTATGCGGGAATAAGACGGGTCTTATAATTTCTTTTAAGCAGCCATAGTTATCCTGCAGTCCTGATGGGATAATTAAGAATGGACAAGGATTTGAATTGTTGGAAATCAAGTGCCCTTACCAGTGACGTAGCTAGGGGGGCGCAAGGGGGGCGGCGCGCTCCGGGTGACACCATTCTAGGGGTTACACCAATTAAAATATTTTGTAGTTGGAATTATACAATTTAAATCATTTACTTAAAAATTGTATATATTAATCAAGACTGATTTGGCTCTATTGTCAATAGAAAATGACATTGCAATAAAGATAGATTTTAATGAAATTATAAATATGTTTGCTGCCCTAAAATCTCGTAAAGATGTTTTATAAATAACTTACATTTGTTGATAAGTTGTTTAATTTTAAACTATTTATTTAAAAATTATATTGCAATTATTCTTAATTACATAGAATTTTTAATATACTATAAATAACTATTATGTGCAAATATGTTTGTATTTTTAATAACACAATGTAAAATCTATTCAGCAATAGATACTTTTATACGTAAGTTATGGAGGGAAGACACCATTAGCTTTGTCCCAGGTGATATCAGCTGAAGCTACGCCGCTGGCCCTTACTCATGTAAAAATCGTGCAATAATTGACACGGAAGAAAAAATTGTATCTGTTCCGTATTTGGAATTTAATGAAAACGGTGATTTAAAGTTAAAACATTCTCATGATCATTATATTCAGCTTCACTTATCTATATACATATTTGCAATACACATTTGTCATTTTTTTTTCTATTCATCAGTCGATCAAGTTCATATTCTTGTTCATCGGAATGAAGATTTTTTATCATCTCTTATTCCCAAAATTGAAAATTTCTATTTTACTTATTTTATACCAGCTCTTGAAGCTAAATTATGAATCTCAAAAATCTTTGTAGCTGCCTAATTTAAGGACCGTTTTGTTTGAACGAAGTTTACATGATAATAAATATAAAAGTATTTTATTTAGATTACACATTTCTTTACAATGTTATCACCTATATCTAATAAAATTTAATTAAATTACTTATGACGCAGAAGCGGTCCTTTGTTATTTGCTAGAACACAGACCATGTACATTAGTATGTCCACATGTGCCATTAATGCTTTCTTTCCCACTCGCGATTTGGGAAACAATAAAATTCCAAATTAAGGTTTTTTAATTTTGCTCAGTGAAGAACAACAATTTTTTGCGCCTTTCCTCTTCCTTTTACTCGCAGATTTACTCATTCTACTTTTTCTTTCTATGCATCAATTTACTCGAATACTTGCACTTCATCATACACAACTTACGGTGGAATACAACTGCGGTCACCGGACAACTTACAACTTTCGTCACCAGATGTCACTTCGGGCGTTTCTAGTCTGCCCCATTGTATAAACTATTTTTCCCACATGTTTGTGGAAAATTCTAATTGAATTGAGCTTGATTTCAGGATTAAATTAATTCTGTAAAAGATGGTCATTTTCACAAATTTGGAATGCCTATTTTACTACGACACTTTATTTGGAAATTATGAAAATAAAAGTTTTTACTGCCTGTTTCAGAGCAAAGATGTGGTAATGTTTTCATTTGTTTCTTTTAAGCACGGTTCATATTGTTGATGTATGGTGCTGTGCAATAAAGTAGTATTCACATTAATTTGGCATGTCTCCAAGCAAGCATATGTGCAAAGTTGCATGTTCGGGTTGGTGTATTGTGTTTATTGCCTTTTGTAATACTATTGAAATTATAAAGTTGTGTAATATCAATACGCTCAATAAATACTAGATTATACTACTATAATTTGTAATTTTCCTTCCATAAAATCCCTACAATTATTTTTGTTGCTTTTGATAAGTTATAGTCAAAGGAATGGGGAGTGAAATTTTAAAACTCCCGTGTAACTGGTCTTTTTTCTTCTTTTTTTCTCCAAATTTTGCGGTTATTTCTACGCTATTGGCTGCTCATTTGCCCAATAGAAATCCAGGCATGTGCATATGGCGGCACCGGAAGTCTGGCAAATACGGGTTCTTCGTTTAACATTGAGTGCCGTCTCTGAGATATACTCTTTGCATCACACAATACTGCTGCGTGTGTATGAGCAACATAGAGGACCCTGCAGATGTCAAAATTCCATTGGAATCCCCAACCACAAGATGAAACTGTTCTGTATCTTAAAATCATAACGATATTAAGGATGCTGCGTGGGCGTTAGAGGCATATTGCTATTTGAAGAGTGTTTCAGACGCAGTTCTATTTCTTCTAAAATCATCAGGGACACCGCCTTCGACATTCTGACTTTGGTTACGAACTGATGATCGTCCAGTAGTCATAAACTGATTTTTTGTTTGTGGAGATATTGGTTTTTCGGATCTTGTATACTTGTGTACCACTGCTCAAAAGTTAAACATAAATGATTCTCCCTTGTTAACGTTTCGTGACTTGCGTGGCACGAGTAGGCTTACACCTAAATTTCAGTTTAATGCTCTACGAAAAACGGGTAATTGTAAACGATGTTTGAAGCCTTCGATTAAGCGCGCGTTTTCTGGAGCCCTCATTTCCCTAGATGCGAGAGTTGTAGGGGTTAATTATTTTGACGACAGGAGTCTAATATGAAACCTGTAGGTCGTTTTCCGATGCTAAATAGTTTATATTGTGCGGGAGCGAACATTTCTAGTTATCGGGTTTTGTTAGCAATGCTCTTAACTATCACTTATAATGTTAGTAAAGAAGTGAAGGTAAGTATACCACGGCTTAAGGAAACGTACGCGTATATCACACATGCGCTACTTTAATACTCAAATAATAAAAATAATAGAAAGTCAACGAAATACAGTGTAAGCATTTGATGCTCTCTAACATCACAACAAGAGTTCGAGTCGTCGATGGCAGGGTGTCGGTAACAATTTAAGGAATATTTTGATAATTGTCAAGCGAAACGACCTTGGTGAATCGTAAATATAACCTTTAAACCTGTGTTTTCTGGACATAAATCAATTAAATTTTTTTTTCTCTTTTATTGCTGTCACATGTTGCTAAGTTAATGCTTACAATTAACAAATGGAGAAAATGCTTACACGATCATTTTATTCATTAGAGATCACTGGTAGAGCCTATAACTGTGGATTCATTAAATCATTGGATACAGTCCTATTTTAATACTATGCAAGACTAGTCGGAAAGTTCGAAAGCATTCAAACATTTTAAGATTTTAAAAATCAAACCTCATTAAAACTGAAAAAAATTATTAAATGTTATGTATCCAATGAAACTTTGTTGAAGGTAAAAAACAAAATCTGTTTTAAAAAAATCGGAAATCTCGTAACAGAATTTAAATCGGTGAGAAATCTATTATAATCCTAAATACTAATTCTGAAAACATTTTTTAAATGGTTTTGCAAAAATTATAATGTAATCTTTCAAAATTAAAATACGTGGGATGTTTGAAGAAAAAGTGAAGATTTGTTCATTCTGAAAATTCAAAAATATTTAGTGATATGAAGTGTTACTAAGGGTACTTTTCAGGTATATCTAGTTATCCTCTAAATTTGTGAGAACGTTTTAGTAAGCCTAGTATTGACAGCAGAATATACATATTAATCCATTGGTCAGGAGATTTCAATTTGTCTGAAGCTTCTTCCTCCTTCCTTACGTGACACATAAACTCAATGTACATCAGCTCGAGCTCTGACGACATGATGCATAGTGAACGGTTTTCTGATTTTTTGAACGACGATACGAATTTCTTGCTCAGTCGAGTCCACTAGTCCGAAGTTCAGTCCACTAGTATTCTGCTACAGGCACCGTCAAACTGCCTATTGCTGATATTTTATTCTTGGAGTTTGGAGCGTACTGCAGCACAAGTCTCACTCTTCTGTAAAACTCTCTGAGAATTATTTCTTTCGCTTTGTCGTTCGAGATGGTCTCACATTCTTCAATGCCCAGATATTTGCATGTTTTATCGTGCTCAAAATCTTGAATCACAGTATGCGTATCAACTTCAGTGTTCTCTGACGTCATTTTGCCTCTCTTTAAATTTTTTTTTTGCAAAACATTTTTGCGTACTTGCTCATCGTCAACACCCAGTTTACAGGATTCTGTAGACTTTGTGGAAGCCACGCAAACTATATATAAAGCTAGAATAAGTTTTCTTGATGAATAAGAAGCGGCAATACATACCAAAAATACAAAGAATCCACTTACTAACAAAAATTCAACTGACAGTGTTTTTCTTCAAAAGCTCTACATACTACAGGATTGGTGAAAATATTATTGGCTTATGTTTGGGCACCTAATAATTAAAAAAGTCTAATAAACGACTAAAAATAATTTATAAAAGCCATAAAAACATCAAAGGCTGGAAGTTTGTCAGCTGATACTAAATACTTATAACATTGCTTAAAGTTCATCTTATTCGTAAACGTTTTGAGTGTATTGAATTTATGTATTATCAATTTAACAAGTGATCACAGCTTAGCCTTGAAGACGATGATTTATATTGATTAAATTTTGATTGAGAGAAATAAGGAATCCGTGATCTGGCTGAATTTCCAGTTTCACTGAATAATTTGGAACCGTAAGGTTATCACTGCTGGCATAACTTCTGGCATCTGTCAGCACTTTTTCATATTATTAATATTTGTGCAGCATTAATTTATATCTTACTGTATACCTGCATGCCTGCATATGTTTTAACGAATATTACTATTAAAAGTTAATTAGTCTCTTTATGTTTTAAGCATAATTTATACTATAATATTTTTAAACCTAAAAAAGAATCTAGCAAAATCTGTTTAGTAATTACTTTAAATTACAATAAGAATTGTATCTTTTGGAAGTACGCTGTCTTACAGTAATAATTTAATTACTTTACAGTAACTTGATAAAAATATATATGATTAATAACAATAAGCATTCAATTAATTTAAATAGTAACAAGAATTAAATTCAAATCGTAGTAGAACTGCCTCGGACCTCGACGGGCTGAAGGCGGACACCCTGTTGATTTGCGAGCCGCACAGGGATAAAGCTCTACAGCATGGTTCTCTGATGCCTCAAGCTCTGCGGCCGTATGGATTCCCGACACTAGCCGAACTCGTGCAAGCACACACTATGTATGGACGAGGATAGATAGAATAACGTAAGTGAGCTGCTATGTGTCCCGAAATGACGGCAGCGAGGAATTCCGACACAAACTCGAAGACTGCCCAACAGGAACACCAACTGAGGTCGCAGTGGCCGGGGACTTAAACGCGAGGGCACTGGAACGGGGCGTGCCTCGTGAGGAATGCAAATTTTGGAAATGGCCGCACGACTGGGCTTGATAGCCATAAACAAGGGCTCCACACCGACCTATAGAAGTCCTCGGTTCGGAGACTGTTCCATGCATGACGCACATGCGTGAGATAAGCGGCTAAATAAGGAGGATGGCGAGTCATCGAGGATAATACTGGTAGTGACCACCAATACTTAGTATACCAGATATGTGATATGGAAAGACGAAAGATACACGCTCACCCCCACCAAACGGCACAAACAATGGAACGTCGCGAGAATGGACAAAGGAAAGCCTGAGAGTGTTCTGGAGTCTGTAACTAAACCGCCACTAGGGACTTCGGGCAGGGCCCAAGTAGAGACCCTCGTAGAGGCAACAATGAACCTCATCACCAGAGCATGCGGCGCCTCTATGGCAGTCCCTGTTTATCCTACTAGCCCGTGCTACAGGCCCTGCGCTTTCTGAGAAAAAATGTCTCACTAATGAAGAAAAAACATTTTGCCGTTATGAAATTTGTCAACTTATTGTAAAAAATACAAACAAAAGGATATATAAATAATGTTAAAAGTTAAACAATATGCCATACGACAAATTGTTTTAGTTTTAAAATACAACCGTTTGAGATTTATTAATTTGTTTAGATGATTTGTTAGGACAAATTAAAATCAGAAAAGATCCAGCTGATCGTATTTACCTCGGAAATGTTTCTTTGGGTAGACACGCCTTATCCCCACTATTTCAATTACGATACTGAATTTATCACTCTTACTCTTAATTCAATCACATACGAGTTCTGAAATAGTTGAAACATAATTCAAGTTTTAAAATAAGAATAAGTTTTTTAACCTTATTAAATTATTCGTATTTTACAAAAATGAAAATATTTAAATAATTATTAGATATATATAAAATAATTCCTTACATACTTAGAATTAATTTATCTCAACTGTGGCTTAAAATATTAGAAAAATTAAAAACAGGGGCCCCGCATGATAAAAGTGCTACAGGCCCCGCAGCTCGTTAAACCGGCCCTACTCTATGCCCATTGAAAAGAGAGGAAAGGGAAAACGCACGGCCTGTTGGTGGATGGAAGAAACAGCGGCATTAAAGAGAAATTGTCTCAGACTCCGCAGAAAAGCACAGCGAGCGCACACAAGAAACGCTGCAGGGCTCTCAGCGGAGCACAAGGCTGCGAAGAAGATACTCCGGAGCACTATCCAGTGTTGGAAAAAACTGTGCGGAAATCAATACCGATCCCTGGGGATTGGGATACAAAATTGCCACCCAGAAACTGGGACCCACAGGCTCCCTCAGCTGAGAAGACCTGAAGAGCATAGTGGGGGTTCTCTTCCCAAAGCACCCTGTAAGAAGCGAAGACAAAGACGATCCGGGGAGAACGATCCTTCAGACACACACCTGCAGCAAAGAGCAGCTAGCAGCGGCGGTATGTTCTCTCAAAAGTAAAAAGGCACCAGGACCTGACGGGTTACAGGCGGAAGTTTAGGTTATTATTAACAATTCATTGCATTAATAAACTAGTAGCGGGTGGCAACTGTAACAGTAGAACAAATCTTACAGGAGTAATTTAATGAATTTGCAATAACTTGAATACATTACATGTTAATAATAAAAGTGCTTACAGTATCATAAAATATAATTACATTATTTCCTACATTACAAATAGGAGGCCTTCATTGCCTTCTGAACTGAATGACAGGTACAATGAGTAGTCACTCCAGGAATAATTATAATTGCAATTATAATTACAGGTAATTATATTTACAATAACAGTGACTCATTTTATTTTTTACTGAATTAATTCAATGAACTTGCAATAACTTGAATAGATTATATGTTAATAATAAATGTAATTCTAACATTTATTTTTATTTTATTTACGTCAAAAACAATTAAAACTGTGTGTGACGAGCTACGGGGAGAAGTGAAATTTGTGCATGTTTTCATAATTCTGTGTTTGTGTTTTACCTGTAATAACATTTTTTAACCAATGACGATTCTCTACATTATATTTATAATACGAAGTCAAGATGAACAGAATTACATAACTTTCTCTCCCCAGCGTAAGCCGTAGCAAGAAAGTAATAATTAAGCCATTTTGCAGAAAAATTTGAAAACGTCCAGGCGCTTAATGCAAAGTATATCCAAAATTTAGAGTCGGGCCTGATCGCATGGATAATGTTCAGAACAAACATATTTGTTCTCAATGGAATCTCGAGTATTTCCGATTCATTTAGCAAAATAATCTGATTGGTGTGTTATTTACGAAATTGTCGTCATAATTTTTTTAATATTATCAATTTGAAAGATGTGGAACATTTTAAACTAAACAATGATTTTCTAAGAGTATACAAAGTAACGATCCTGGGAATTATTTTAAATCGGAATAGGAGGCCGCAGGTACGGTTTCCTAATGGTGAAGCCAGCTAGTGGTGTAATATATTAACAAAACGTATTACCAATTATCGAAATTAAAAATTTAAACTCGATGTTTATAAAACATCGATCAAAAACCATATATCGTGGTTTTAAACATCAAATTTTGAAGCTGGTTTAGTAATCTCTAACACTGAATTCGAGGGCAACAAAACTTATTTTACACTAACGTGTGTATTAATTTATAATTAAAATTAAACTGAAAACAAACTACCAATAATTAGAAGAAATACACTCTGCTTGAAAGCCTGAGCACCCACTGCAATCTCAAAAGGTTACTAGTGCACTCTCTATGACAGACGCCGAGAGATTTGGCTCAGGGCATCAACTGATGTCACTGAGAGGCCTCTGATGGAAGGTTCTAGATTCGAGTCCCGTCGATGGCAGAATTTTCGACACTGGCTTGTCAGCCAGGTCGAATTCAGTCGCTGTCTGGAGGAGAATTATAGCAGCTGGCTGCTCTGATCGGTAGTTTTCTGTGTTTTTTTCTGATTAACACCAGGCGAACGTCGGAGCAGTATCCTAAAAAACGGGCCACGGACCGCACGCGATCTTCCCTTCCTCTTCCTTGTATCTTCTCCTCTAACACACACACACTTAAACTAACATGCACTACACTACCACTCATGCCGGGAATCCGGTCGGGAGCTTACAGCTTGTACCGGCTGGCGTGGTGCCCCGCTGGTGGGAGATACCTAGTTGGAGAAAACCCCACTAGCCGAAGTAGGTCGGCGACGGATCTCGCCATTCAGCGGGGAAGATCAACGACATCTCCCGAGCAAAAACATGCCCTTCACTTACGGCACCAATGACACTAGTAGACAACGTGCCCCGAATCACTATCAATCACTTATTTTCTGGGACAGAAAATAAACTACTACGCCAGTTCGATTTTGACTCCGTCATCTAACGATGACGAATATAAACCACACAGCGTTGGACAGCTTTCTTTCTAAAGTGAAATGGGCAGAAATAGTGCCAATTATGAGGAGGCTCATCGGTTTATAAAGAGGCCAGCAGATACCACTCCCCTTGGGCATTTATAGATCGTATTGATAGAGCATGGACAGAGTAAACGCTCCTTTAGGTGAATTACTATTAAGAAATATATTTTGAAGAAACTATATTTTATGCACATATTTGTGGTGGAAATTGTATTTTCAGTTCCTTCTCGTTGATGAAACCATTTTTTATTGGCACTACTCTACAAGCCGCCGCTAGCCGAATTGAGAGGTTACAGCAAGAATTAGAGTGAAGCATATTTTTTATACTTTTATAAAATATTTAAATTAAATATTTGTATTTTGCCCTGGACAGGGATGTTATAGCTTTAATAATAATAAAAACAACAATAATAATAATAATAAAATTAATAATAAGAACACGATTGGATTTTGAAGATTCTGGAGATCTATCGATTTCATCCTAGACTTGTTGAGTTTTGCAAGGCTAGTATGAAGTCATGGAGCACCAGGTTACTAATCCACAGCGGAAAGGGAGTAGTAGAAACAAGAAGTATTCAGATTAACAGGAGAATTTTTCAAGGAGATTCACTATCCCCTCTGCTGTTTTGCATTAGTTTGATTCCTCTATCGAGACAGATGTCGCACACTGATTTTGGTTACAAGCTCCATGGTCACGAAAGGCCTGTATCACATTTATTTGACATGGATAATCTTAAAGTGTTTGCTAAGAATGAAGCGATTCTCTCCCAAATGCTGTCTGTCTTCAATGATGTCATCAATGACATCTGCATGAAGTTTGGTCTTGACAAGTGTGCAAAAGCCAACTTAAAAACAGGCAAAATGACCACGTCAGAGAACATTGAAGTTGATGGACACACTGTGATTCAAGATCTTGAGCCAGGTAAAACTTACAAATATCTGGGAATTGAAGAATGTGAGACCAACTCGAACGACATAATGAAAGAGAGAATGCGCAGGGAGTATTATAGAAGTGTGAGACTTTTCCTGCAGTGCGCTCTAAACTCAAGGAATAAAATATCAGCAATAGGTAGTTTGGCGGTGCTTGTAGCGGAATACAGTTTCCGACTAGTAGACTGGACTGAGCAGGAAATTTGCATCATGGATCGAAAAACCAGAAAACTGCTTACAATGCATCACGTTACCCCCCCCCGCTGATGTACATAGACTTTATGTGTCACGTAAGGAAGAAGGAAGAGGCCTCAGAGAAATTGAAGCCTCCTGGCACAATGCAATAACCGGGATGGGAAAGTATGTAGTAAGCCATCAAGATGACCCACTAATGAGGCAGGCCATGAAATCTGACCGAAGAATGGGAAACAGGGGCATTGCAAGTATAGCAAGAATCATTGCGAACAAGACTATGCAAAACTCCCAGAATGACAGAGACACTGAACTTCTGCTACTTAACATGAAATTTGAAACACAAATAATGTTAAAGAAATCATGGAGAGACAAACCACACCACAGACAATATTTGAAACGAATGGACAAGGTGCAGATCAATAAAGACCAATCATTTATGTGGCTTAAAAGGGGAAGAATGAAGCCAGAATCGGAAGCACTTGTAATAGCTGCCCAAGATCAGGCGTTCAGAACACGACATTATGATAAAGCGGTTCTCAAAATTTCCCAAGATGATAAATGCCGCATTTGTCAAGAACACGTAGAAACCATTGATCATATTGTCTCAGCTTGTCCAATCCTAGCAAAGACCGAATACCTGAAAAGACATGACAGGGTGTGTAGCTACATCCACTGGCATATCTATACCGCCCTCGAAGTTCCAAACACATGCCCCAAGTGGTACGAACACTCACCGAAACCGGTGACGTCTGTTGGATTCTGTACGATATTGTACGACCAACAAATTCAAACTGATCGCACGATAGCGGCAAACAAACCGGATATAGTCATCCGGGATTTGGAGAACAAATCGTGTTTACTTGTCCATGTGGCTGTACCTTGCGATCAAATCGTCGTTACGAAGGAGGTAGAGAAACGTCTTAAATACAAGAGTTTGGAAATCGAGATCAGCCGAATGTGGGGCGTAAAAGCACAGGTCGTCCCGATAGTTATCGGAGCTCTGGAATTTATTCCGCAAAATTTTTGTAAGAACTTGTCTAAACTCCCAGGTAATTCAAAAGACTGGGAAGTGCAAGAAATCGCTTTATTTGGAACAGCCCACATTTTGCGCAAAGTATTGTAGAGGCACCGACAGTCCCTAGATCTGCTCGTTAGGTAGCTGGTTCCAACCTGGAGTAGATTTTATATTCAGCCGACACATAACATCGTTAGTCGTGATTTAGAGGGATAATAATAAAAATAATAACCACAACAACTCCACCTAGGGAGTACAAGACCTTGCAGTTGGTGGTGGAGCTTGAGTACCCCCATGAACCTTAAAGCTATGTCAGTGGTAGCCTTGCTACCGGTAGGGCCTCCCTTGCTGAATAGGTTGAAGGTGAGGGGTCAGACGAAGAAGTACTCCATTTTGAGGAGAGTGGGAACTAAGTAGAGAGGGAAGGGTCATGAACCTTTGGTCTTCCTGTTGTCGGCCCATAGAGGGTACAGGAGAGAAACTGGGTTGGCACACCAGGCCACTGATTAGAGTGGAGGCCCGAACCTTGCAATAGCCAGCGAAGGAGGCTGCCTTCAGCAGTCAGTGAGAATCCCGTAGGGTTTAGTAATGCCGACTGGCGATCGGAGGGACCCCTTGCTGGGCCCTGCGGGGGATGCCCCGAGGCCACTGTGGGTCGCAGTAACGGATGGCAGGAAACAACCCGAGGGTTAAGTGTGATTTGTGAACTCGAACTTGCGTCCTGCGAATCTTCAATTCAAACCAATAAGCAAAATGGATAGAACAAGAAATGTAATGAATCTTAACGTGTCTTGTTCTACCAATGTTCCATACCTGCTCAGAAACCGAGCTAATGTCACCTCGTCGACGTCTCGACATCCCACGGATGTTAGTCCCAGGGACCCAGAGCCGGCAGTAGCTCGAAGCTATCGTCAGAGATGGACCCGGGATGAATTAAAGGAGGTGATGTGATGCTTTTACTACGCAAAAGCGAAAAATGGGGGTTCAGAAATAGAAGTTTTCAAGGTATGGAGTTAGCGGAACCCAGATGTGAGACCTACCCTAGACTCAAAGAAGCTTGCCAGTCAACGACGATACATACTCAGCAATGGAAAATTCACAGCAGAACAACTTGCTGACATTGAGAGAAATGCGGAGTATGTACTTCGCTCGAACAATCCACATGACGAACAAGTAGAACTTGAAAATGATGATCCCGCGGAAGGTTCATCTCTTTCCAGTGAAACACACGTCAGTGGTGAAAATTCATCTGGCAATGAGTTGCAACCTTCTTGAGGAAATTCATATTTCTTTTCAAAATTCAGATTTTCAATTGTTTGGCTGTGAAGAGCATTGCTGTAATATTCAAAATTCGTTAAAGCTGTTGCTGAGCAAGCAGGTGGTTAGTGAGTTCTCTGTGAGGACCTCAACTTCTTTAAAAAGAAGTAGGTTCAGGTAGTTTTCATTTTGTAACGTTTTACATGCAGGGTTTTGGGTGAACACTTGATAATGATGCTTTATACAAGACACAAATGCACTGCAATGTAACTGTATGTTTTATTAACGCTCACAATACCGTGCTGACTGGTCATGCCTTGTGTTACAGCGATGTGCTGTTCGATACATCGATACACGGTTATCGTTACACATTTAACATTTAATAGTTTTAGTTTTAAAAGTATTTCATTTTGAAACCTACTTATTTTTAATTAATTGTTTTACTTAGAATATTGTTCACCCTGGAGCCTTATTTATTTGTTCTTTAGTTATAACTTGCTACATCACGGTACTTATGCCAGTGTTGTTGGAGAAATGTCATGTTGCATCAGTTTTTAAAAAATGCAGACAAACGTTACATTTATAACAAATACAAATACACTAGGTTTTACTTCATTGTGTTCTGTTGCTTGATGTACCTAGATTCTATTGGATGTTTGATATGATTTTAAGAGAAAAATGCTTGTATTGAGAAATACATTTTTAAATGCTCCAGGGTAATTTTTAATGTATTTGCTGACAAACATTGCAAATTTCCCCCTTCTGAAACAATTTATGGTTGTTTCAAAATTTGTCTGGTACATTACTTTCCTTTCTTTTATGTATTGTTTAGATATAGAAGTGGTAGCACATGCGCTGTATATAGGATTGCATTCTGATGTTAGCTGCACTTTAAAACATTCCACATAGAAAGGATGTTATTTTTCATCCTTCTGTAGGATGCAAAACAATGAGAGGCCTATAACTTGCAGTAAATAATTCAGTATTAATTTTCTTCAATAATTTCACTACCGCTGCCATTAACTATAATTTATTAGTATGTTGTATAAATTGTATGTAATGATCAGCTCCATTACTGCTGCTCTACTTATTGTCTGGAAGCAAATTACAACTTAGCATTATATCTGAGAGGTGCTAGGAAATGGAATGTTGGATAATAATGAAAAGAACTCGCTAGTTTAAAAATGTTTCAAAATTTGCTTCAGTGTCACTTTTAGTGTCTTGGACTTCAATTCAATAAACAATGAAATTTGCAAATTATTGGTGAATTAGCGCCACAATAATTCAAACTTAGACATTTAAAGTATCAAGTATATTTTAAAATAAGATAATGTTGTGTAAAATAATTTGGAAAAGATATGAGAAAAGGACGAACAGACTAATTCATGAAACTAAATAGCTACTTTCATTCCAAACTCAATAATTTTAGATATTAATTGATTGCACTTTGTGTAAGACAACCAAGCTTCTGACATTCTAAACAGATTGCAACAAATGAAAAGATTATTCATTTTTCAAATTTGTACAGTGTATTAAAATTTTACTTTTAAAGAAATTTTTTTATATTGCTTTTCCACTTAAATGCCTTGTGAAGTACACTTATGAAATATGAATTTCAAAGATGGTATTGAAACCATGACTTCGTATATAACATGAAATGCTAATGCTAAGCAGTGAAATAAGGATCTGCATTTTTGCTTGCTTGAGTTGTCATTAATGGTAAAGTTACAGTTGGATGATAGTAATTAAATGATCTATTGTTAATTTGGAAATCGATATTGTTATGTTCATCTATTTATATAATTGTAATTTCACAAGTAATGTATTTGCTGTGTTTGAAAGTGCAATATGGTTAACCATAACTTGAATATCAATAACAAGTTTTTGATACCTCAAACCAGTCTTTCATTCTCGTCAGTAATTTGTCATAGGAAATGGATTTATAATCACTTTAATATTGTTAGATGGAAGAAATATTTCTTTTCGAAGTCACTTTGAGATATCAAGTATTCGCATAATGTATGTAAAGATCTGATTTATTGTTTTCATTTCATTCAAATAACTACATGATTGTTGTAAATTTGTGAGGTTTTGGTATTATTTCTAATCAATATTAATCATATAGCATTACTTGTAGAATTTGTATTAATTCTCATAAAAGAAAATAATGTTCCATTTTTCTGATTTAATTTTAATAAATCTGTGTCACTTTATTTTATTGAATTGCTTGTTATCCTCGGTCACTTCCATGGCAGGGTATCCTACATTTCCCACAGAATCCTAAAATAAATAGTAATTTACTCAGAACTATATTAAAAAAATTGTGCGCATCTCATTGCTGGAGGTACGTTACGTCATCACCCCCACCACCGCACAGTTTAATTGTTAATTCCTCATCCACCCGTTCGAGCGCATCACTAACGCTAGTCGCGAGAATTATAGAACGTAGTTTGGTAGCCCTGGGTCTCGTGCTCGTCTGGAGGCTAGCCAAAGGAAGCTTTGGAGTTCTGTGGTCTGGTGCAGGTCTGGTGCCTGTAGAGACGAAGCAAGTTGGAGTGTGAGTCCTCTCGCTCTGTGTACCCCACCTGTCCAACACTGAAAGTTCCTCGTCGTAGGTTTGCGGATTCACAGGAACCGAAAAAAAATTTGGAGTTCTTTGCGTCTGATACAGGTATGTAGTATTTTTTATTTGTTTAAGAGACTCGTTTCAGTGATGCTCAATGTTAGGCGCGGTCATTTCTGCCCCATGTGTTATTTCAATATAAAATATGTGAAGAAAAACAAGCATGAACTCATTATTTTAATTAATAATTAATTGTCTTTATATCTTTAACTTAACCATGTAGTGACAACAGATGTTCAGTATCCAAACATTTATTGAAAACTTTATTTTTTCAAACACAGAATTTCTGTTCACATTTCACCAAAGAAATGTTATTGATAAAAAGGTATCAGGCAATTCATGAGATTTTTGTACTGAGGATTTGCAAAAATAACTGCACAGAGTTGTTAATAAATAGCTGTGAGCAATCAATGTATCCTCAAATGTGTGAAATAGTTTTAAACTTTCATGAGACATATGCGTGAATATGTTATCACACTAAAAATGATGAAAGATTATTGGCTTCCTCTATGCAATCACAAAATTATTTTCTAATGGAAGTCCTTGTAAGACAAATTGACTCTGTGAGTATACACATTTTACTTGTCTTCCTTTAAAAATAATTAATAAATTATGTTATTGAATATGTACAATGTACATCGCACATCAGTTGACTTTAATCCTAATATCTGCGAAGTAAAATGTATCAACTATTGATACATTCCTTATTCATTTATTTAAAAATCTAGGAAAAATCCAGCGTTTTCCCCCCTGTGAATTGGAAGGAATTTTCATTATATCAGTCTATAGTTTAAATACTTAAATATGTAATACTATCCATTGCTGTAGTTAAGAAATCAACTTTTTTATTTTTTGAGGGTTCATAATTTAAATAAATATTGTTTTCTTGGAGAGGTTCTCATATCACTATTCAATCACCATCGTTTTTAGGGCAGCTGTAAGAGATCCCTTGCTGCATACTCCCAGAAACTTCCAGTAACACTATTGATCTGCAATTGCTCAAAGTGTAATGGTGTTATTGGATTCAATTAAAATGCATTTAGTAGAAAATTTTATAGGTTTTAAGAAGTGTTGTAGGTACTTTAATGGATTTCCTCACCCTCTTCAAAATATGCAGTAACCTGAAAGAGTGCACACTAAAATTTTGCAGGAAAGGGGAAAAGGGTAATTTTTATGAAGTCTTGTGCAGGAAGTAACATTTACCATGTTATGAAGGTATATTTACAAAATTTCATTAAGATCAGAATAAAAATGTAGTTTAGTTTAAAAAAAACAAACAAGCATGCGGGAGGAAATAGAGAAAATTGTAATTTGAAGCAAATGGCCCATGTTATGCCCAACAATACAGACAACCTAAGAGGAGAACACATTGAAAATTAGACTTCAGATGTTAACCCAGACAAACATAAATGTTGAGAGCTTCAAAAATCATGAGACAATTCAATTATTGCTTTTTATTCCTTCAAATAAGAAAGTTAGATTATAAAAAAGAAATTGAAATGTTTAGAAACCGCAGACTTATCCAATTTTATTTACTTAGATAATTCATATTTCATTTATATTATCAATATGTGGCCAAATTATTGTTAACTTTTATAACTCTTTTTTCAACATTCATTAGTTCACGCAATATACATAACTTTGTGAAACATTGCTTCCAATTTGCTTTCACTTTCTGCTGTAGGTATTGCTGATTATACACCCGCGACTATATGCTATTAGTTTGGAAGCGTATATAAACAACAGATTTAACATTTCACTTTAATATTCCTTTGGTAATTTTGCATCTGTCAATAAGTTTCTATCAACTTTCACACTTTTCTATTGCATCTTTCAACTTTTCTATTAGTTTCTGGTATGCAGAGTATTGTTAAGTCACCTTTAATTATCTATTTCTGGTGCTGCAAAATTTACACTATAACGATAACCATAAATAATCAAAATACAATTTTAAGTGTAATACATTTTTTCTATTATCTATTATAACTATTATCTTCATCGATTCCTTTCTCTTTAAAAATATTTAAAATGCATTGTTTCCTGTAGGTGAACTTGCTCCTTTATGTTTTCCATATGGGTCGTAATAAAATATTAATTTGTGTAATCTGTATTCTTCTATCCTTGTTATATGTCCAAGCCATGCTAGTCTTCTATTGTATAATCTCTATTGAAATGTGATACATTGATATATTGATAATGTTATTTCTAATTTTGTCCCTTATGGAAATTCTTGCTGATCTTCCCCATTAATCCATTTCCGTTGCCCATAATTGTCCTTTCAGCTGTGATTTTAATGTCCAAACTTCTGATCCACGATTCATGATGCTTCAAATTAACATTTTAAATATTTTAATTTTTGTGTCATATGTGATGTCTTTATCCCATAAAAATACTATTTAAAATTATAATGGCAATTTTTCCTGAATTTATGTTTGACCAAATTTCTTTAAACTTTTTCCATCGTTTGTAATTTTAATTCCCAAATACTCGTAATCATTTGTGTGTATAATTTAATTTTCCTCGTTTGTTTTTTTAGAATCAAATCTTTAGTATTGCCTCCAATTCCCATATATTTAGTTTGCTCCATGTTATCTTATAGACACCACTTCTCGTATTCTATAATTCATTTTCTTGTCATTAATTCTATAAATCTCTTGCGATTATGTATCTCAAATCTCTTGCAATTATCAGAAAATTGTAAAGTATAAATTGTGCATTCATTTATTGGTAAGCTCATTTTATTACATTTTTTCTTCCAATTTTTCGAATCAACATTTATATCATTTTTGTTAACCAATTTCTTAAATTTTTCCAGTGAATTGTCCTCATTTCTTGTTCTTTTCTCTCTTTTTACTCTTTAATTTGCTCATTAATTATTAACTTAATTAAAAATATTGTATTTGATTTCTTCTTAATAATAGTCCCAAAAACAAAATGATTAGACATCAAGAAAAATTATAACATTGATCTTCATGAAATATAATTCATAATACACCTATATTGATGTGGGATTGATCTAAATAAGAGTGACTATAAAAGAACAGTGATTTAATATCACGGAAACTCACACGAACACATCAGAGAAATGAGTTTAACATAATCTTCCACCGTTCACCTTCAACTGCTCCCTTCCTCAGTTGTTTGCATTCGCTTCTCCTCAGCCGACAGCTCTGGCTCCCTCACAACCCCCTCAGCAAGTCATATAGAAACAAGCAGTTTTTCACAGCTTTTAAATAACCATAATTCATTTTTAACTTAATCTTTGAAACCGTAATTTGTCACTAATTAAGTAGAATACTTTTGTTTCTTCAAAATGTTTTATTCATCATCAATTTTTTTCTTGTTCTTGAACCAATTTATATAATGTTTTGTTTTAATGGCTGCTTTATTTTGATTAACAATATCAGTAAATCCATTATCAACAATTTTAGAAACAACAAATTTTCATTTAAATTTCGAACATTTAAAACATTTTAAAATCTTTTAATATTTTCATTATCCACTGTTAACATTTGTATGCTATCATTTTCAATATAAGTAGTGTTCCCCCTTTAGCCATCAAATTTTTGTTATACTTGATACATAATTTATAAAAAGTTTACTCCGAAAGGGGGGGGTACAAGTCGACAAACAGAATTTTTTTTATGAATGTTTATATTATATAAAAACCTGCCCTTTTTTAATTTAAGACTTTCAGCTTTATTGTAAATAACTGTGTTAATTGTTTCAGTTCATTACAAGTTGGGGTCGGCTATCATCTTGTAGCAATCTTCAGGACCTAGGTTTAAGAAAACTGTTCTGTTTACAATATTGAATGATATAGAGAAATATGAATAAATTATTTTTAACTACAGATCAACACTGTCAATGGAACATAATTTACGGGCTCTAATTTACAATGCTGGATATACTAAGAAATACTTTTAAATTATTTTCAAATAGGAATCTAGTCATTAAAATTAATGAACATTTGTATCATATTTATTACATTTTAGTGTAATTTGACAGAAGCTTACCGTATTAGTAATAAAGTTATAGTGCAAATTAATTTCTAGAATATTTTTGTGGGATAACTGACTCTTACACTGGGCTCTTCCCAGGAGAACATCTGGCACGGAAAGATATCAGTGTCGGAAGTGTGTACATCGCCTACCCTCTGAGATGCAAGTGCTTCGATTACGACGGAAATCTGTGCTCAGCTTGTAACTTTGCCCCTCAAGCCCCTTGGGTCACGATGGAATATCACACGGCATGTCGCGTCTTTCTCGCTCGTGCTGGTAGATGTCGCATGATCGCAAACACTGCTTGATATGGTCGCGATCATGCGATATCTAGCGGCGAGACTGAGAGAGACGCAAAATACCGTGACATATTCCATCGCGAAGACGGGCCTCGAGGGGCAAAGTTGCAAAAATCGTACTATAAGTGCCCACCACCCAAACAAGTACCTAGAACCCACCGCTAGTTTTTTTGTGTGCAACGAAATGCGATCTGAAGGCACAGCGCAAGCCTTTCTGCTCCAAAAATTCAATGTGATGTGCGAACACAAATGAAAATTTCAGTCTAGACAAAAAATAGAGATTCCTTACCAGTAGACAATTAATATGATTAGTAGAAGTGAAATGTTTTTAACGTGTATTTGTAACCATGACTAGGTATTGAACTGAAACGTAAATATGCCTATTATCGAGATAATTCAATAACTCAACAGTAGCACGGTACCTAGAATTGAAAAGTGCGCGCCTCCTAGAAGCTTGCGCATCCAGCCACTTGAGAGCGCATCGGGAAGGGCGTACCCGGATACGAGCACGGAACTGTGAAAAAGGGAATCGCATACGATTGGTGGGGGTTGCGTGACGCGGTAGGCGAGATGGAGGTACGGCAGGCCAGTCGAAGACCGAGCGTTGAGGCAGCAGGGCGGCGCGGAAAGGTCCCCTGTGGGCGATGCCCGGGCGTGGAGCACGCCATGTTCAGGTCCGTTCCATGAATTCGGGTTAAACGAGGTAATTTGCCGCCTCATTACCCAGTAAGTGGAAGGAAATTTTAAGAACTGGTTTGTGGACAAACAAGTGAACCCACGAAACATTTCTCTTAGTGCCATTATTTGGAATCTAAGATTTTCCTCATCATACGTTGCTTCATTTGTGAACCTTTAACATGTAAATGGGGGGCGGACATTCGAGATCATCCTGCTGGCGGGTGTTACGCTTCTCACGTGGAAAAGGAAGTGCCAATATCAAGTTCATCAACCCATTGACTTTGTGGAACTTGAGGCACCACTAGCCATTTGTGTTAAATAATATTAGCCGAATTATTTTGTGTATTTGAACGCAATCAAAGAATGTTAATGTAAATACTTTTCGTATGGGTGAATCTATTAATTTTGTTATTAGCTTTGTGTGATGTGAGGTACCACTAGCCATTCTACTAAATAATATTAACTGAATTATTTTGTGAATTTGAATATAATTATAGATTGACGATGTAAATGCCTTTCACATGGGTGAATTTATTAATTTTTTTGAATTTTTGCAATTTGAGGCATTACTAGTCAGTCTATTAAGAACATTGATTTTTTTAATTTGTAAATTTGGGCTGATCATTGATTGCAAATGTGAACATTTCTCTTGTAAGGAACTTATGATTTTGTTTGTATGTATTTTTTTGTGCACGAGATCAGTTAGCAATCAGTTCCTGTATGCTTATGAGGGCAAGAAGTAAACACGTGTCAATACCGAAACCTTTGCTTGTTTATTTTTCCCTTTGATAGTGATCCTCCAAAAACGGCGAAGGATTTTTTATCAAAGCTCTCCACGGCGAAGACTGTCACCGGCAAGACGTTGCCTGGGGCAATCTTCAGTGTCCCCTCCCCACTACTGAGGTGGACGCCCCAAAGCCGCCAGGGTTATAGAGCAAAATGTGCTTACCTCCCACGAATGTAATGGGGGGTACCGTCACAGTATAATTATACATAATTTTCAAGAAAACTACTGGTGCTACAGAATGGCACAGATTCTTCCGTATTAGTTTTTTATTTCCTTCGGTCTCGGCTAGATTTTCGGAATGCCATACTTGTGCCAGCTGCCATCTATCGCCGCCCAACTACTTTTTTTACACTTAATTTTTCGGTTTCCTAATGGTAGAACGGAAATACTAATTTTAAAATATTAAAGAACAGTAAAACTTCTTCCTATATGTCAATTTTCTTTGAAAAATTTGGAGCATTTAAAAAAAAAGTTTAATCGCTACCAAGAACGCGAAATTTGAACCTCTTTCAGCAGCTCCAGTAGTTTACAATTTTCGAAGAATCTGGGAGTTTGCACCTTCTTTACTGTTCTTTCTTAGATTTGTGGAAAAATTGAAAAAAAAATTGGGACAGCTTTTCATAAATGGTTTTTATTTATAAATATCATGAACCTCAGGTCGATATTACACAAAATCTAATAGTTTTTTTCAAACAGTATATATGATATTCTTGAAGGTTGATTTATTATAACATTTTGTTAAGGACAAATCTCTATCTTCGATATTGTAACATTGAAATGTTAACTTCTTTCTGTCTTCGAAAATAAAGAGTTCGGTGGAAATCACACTACCGCGAGTGTAGGAAGGTCGGGGATATTGCCAAACGGGCAGAGTAGAGGACGCTGTGGGGAAGAATGAAGGACGGGCAAAGTGGAGGAAGGTCGGGGATATTGCCAAACGGGCAAAGTGGAGGACGCTGAGGGGAAGAATGGAGGGCGGCCAGAGTGGAGGAAGGTCAGGGATATTGCCAAACGGGCAGAGTAGAGGACGCTGTTGGGAAGAATGAAGGACGGGCAGAGTGGACGGAGGTCGGGGATATTGCTAAGCGGGCAGAGTAGAGGACGCTGTGGGGAAGAATGAAGGACGGGCAGAGTGGAGGAAGGTCGGGGATATTGCAAAACGGGCAGAGTGGAGGACGCTGTGGGGAAGAATGGAGGGCGGGCAGAGTGGAGGAAGGTCGGGGATATTGCCAAACGGGCAGAGTAGAGGACGCTGTAGGGAAGAATGAAGGACGGGCAGAGTGGAGGAAGGTCGGGGATATTGCAAAACGGGCAGAGTGGAGGACGCTGTGGGGAAGAATGGAGGGCGGGCAGAGTGGAGGAAGGTCGGGGATATTGCCAAACGGGCAAAGTGGAGGACGCTGAGGGGAAGAATGGAGGGCGGCCAGAGTGGAGGAAGGTCAGGGATATTGCCAAACGGGCAGAGTAGAGGACGCTGTTGGGAAGAATGAAGGACGGGCAGAGTGGACGGAGGTCGGGGATATTGCTAAGCGGGCAGAGTAGAGGACGCTGTGGGGAAAGAATGAAGGACGGGCAGAGTGGAGGAAGGTCGGGGATATTGCCAAACGGGCAGAGTAGAGGACGCTGTAGGGAAGAATGAAGGACGGGCAGAGTGGAGGAAGGTCGGGGATATTGCAAAACGGGCAGAGTGGAGGACGCTGTGGGGAAGAATGGAGGGCGGGCAGAGTGGAGGAAGGTCGGGGATATTGCCAAACGGGCAGAGTAGATGACGCTGAGGGGAAGAATTAAGGACGGGCAGAGTGGAGGAAGGTCGGGGATATTGCCAAACGGGCAGAGTAGAGGACGCTGTGGGGAAGAATGGAGGGCGGCCAGAGTGGAGGAAGGTCAGGGATATTGCCAAACGGGCAGAGTAGAGGACGCTGTTGGGAAGAATGAAGGACGGGCAGAGTGGACGGAGGTCGGGGATATTGCTAAGCGGGCAGAGTAGAGGACGCTGTGGGGAAGAATGAAGGACGGGCAGAGTGGAGGAAGGTCGGGGATATTGCCAAACGGGCAGAGTGGAGGACGCTGTGGGGAAGAATGAAGGACGGGCAGAGTGGAGGAAGGTCGGGGATATTGCCATACGGGCAGAGTAGAGGACGCTGTGGGGAAGAATGAAGAACGGGCAGAGTGGAGGAAGGTCGGGGATATTGCCAAACGGGCAGAGTGGAGGACGCTGTGGGGAAGAATGAAGGACGGGCAGAGTGGAGGAAGGTCGGGGATATTGCCATACGGGCAGAGTAGAGGACGCTGTGGGGAAGAATGAAGGACGGGCAGAGTGGAGGAAGGTCGGGGATATTGCCAAACGGGCAGAGTGGAGGACGCTGTGGGGAAGAATGAAGGACGGGCAGAGTGGAGGAAGGTCGGGGATATTGCCATACGGGCAGAGTAGAGGACGCTGTGGGGAAGAATGAAGAACGGGCAGAGTGGAGGAAGGTCGGGGATATTGCCAAACGGGCAAAGTGGAGGACGCTGAGGGGATGGATGAAGGACGGGCAGAGTGGAGGAAGGTCGGGGATATTGCCAAACGGGCAGAGTAGAGGACGCTGTAGGGAAGAATGAAGGACGGGCAGAGTGGAGGAAGGTCGGGGATATTGCAAAACGGGCAGAGTGGAGGACGCTGTGGGGAAGAATGGAGGGCGGGCAGAGTGGAGGAAGGTCGGGGATATTGCCAAACGGGCAGAGTAGATGACGCTGAGGGAAGAATGAAGGACGGGCAGAGTGGAGGAAGGTCGGGGATATTGCCAAACGGGCAGAGTAGAGGACGCTGTGGGGAAGAATGAAGGACGGGCAGAGTGGAGGAAGGTCGGGGATATTGCCATACGGGCAGAGTAGAGGACGCTGTGGGGAAGAATGAAGAACGGGCAGAGTGGAGGAAGGTCGGGGATATTGCCAAACGGGCAAAGTGGAGGACGCTGAGGGGATGGATGAAGGACGGGCAGAGTGGAGGAAGGTCGGGGATATTGCCAAAACGGGCAGAGTAGAGGACGCTGTAGGGAAGAATGAAGGACGGGCAGAGTGGAGGAAGGTCGGGGATATTGCAAAACGGGCAGAGTGGAGGACGCTGTGGGGAAGAATGGAGGGCGGGCAGAGTGGAGGAAGGTCGGGGATATTGCCAAACGGGCAGAGTAGATGACGCTGAGGGGAAGAATGAAGGACGGGCAAAGTGGAGGAAGGTCGGGGATATTGCCAAACGGGCAAAGTGGAGGACGCTGAGGGGAAGAATGGAGGGCGGCCAGAGTGGAGGAAGGTCAGGGATATTGCCAAACGGGCAGAGTAGAGGACGCTGTTGGGAAGAATGAAGGACGGGCAGAGTGGACGGAGGTCGGGGATATTGCTAAGCGGGCAGAGTAGAGGACGCTGTGGGGAAGAATGAAGGACGGGCAGAGTGGAGGAAGGTCGGGGATATTGCCAAACGGGCAGAGTGGAGGACGCTGTGGGGAAGAATGGAGGGCGGGCAGAGTGGAGGAAGGTCGGGGATATTGCCAAACGGGCAAAGTGGAGGACGCTGAGGGGAAGAATGGAGGGCGGCCAGAGTGGAGGAAGGTCAGGGATATTGCCAAACGGGCAGAGTAGAGGACGCTGTTGGGAAGAATGAAGGACGGGCAGAGTGGACGGAGGTCGGGGATATTGCTAAGCGGGCAGAGTAGAGGACGCTGTGGGGAAGAATGAAGGACGGGCAGAGTGGAGGAAGGTCGGGGATATTGCCAAACGGGCAGAGTAGAGGACGCTGTAGGGAAGAATGAAGGACGGGCAGAGTGGAGGAAGGTCGGGGATATTGCAAAACGGGCAGAGTGGAGGACGCTGTGGGGAAGAATGGAGGGCGGGCAGAGTGGAGGAAGGTCGGGGATATTGCCAAACGGGCAGAGTAGATGACGCTGAGGGGAAGAATTAAGGACGGGCAGAGTGGAGGAAGGTCGGGGATATTGCCAAACGGGCAGAGTAGAGGACGCTGTGGGGAAGAATGGAGGGCGGCCAGAGTGGAGGAAGGTCAGGGATATTGCCAAACGGGCAGAGTAGAGGACGCTGTTGGGAAGAATGAAGGACGGGCAGAGTGGACGGAGGTCGGGGATATTGCTAAGCGGGCAGAGTAGAGGACGCTGTGGGGAAGAATGAAGGACGGGCAGAGTGGAGGAAGGTCGGGGATATTGCCAAACGGGCAGAGTGGAGGACGCTGTGGGAAGAATGGAGGGCGGGCAGAGTGGAGGAAGGTCGGGGATATTGCCAAACGGGCAGAGTAGATGACGCTGAGGGGAAGAATGAAGGACGGGCAGAGTGGAGGAAGGTCGGGGATATTGCCAAACGGGCAGAGTAGAGGACGCTGTGGGGAAGAATGAAGGACGGGCAGAGTGGAGGAAGGTCGGGGATATTGCCATACGGGCAGAGTAGAGGACGCTGTGGGGAAGAATGAAGAACGGGCAGAGTGGAGGAAGGTCGGGGATATTTCCAAACGGGCAGAGTATAGGACGCTGTGGGGAAGAATGAAGGACGGGCAGAGTGGAGGAAGGTCGGGGATATTGCGAAACGGGCAGAGTAGAGGACATTGTGGGGAAGAATGAAGGACGGGCAGAGTGGAGGAAGGTCGGGGATATTGCCAAACGGGCAGAGTGGAGGACGCTGAGGGGAAGAATGAAGGACGGGCAGAGTGGAGGAAGGTCGGGGATATTGCCAAACGGGCAGAGTGGAAGGCAAGCAGAGTGGAAGGGACGCTGTGGGGAAGAATGGAGGGCGGGCAGAGTGGAGGAAGGTCGGGGATATTGCCAAACGTGCAGAGTATAGGACACTGTGGGAAAGAATTAAGGACGGGCAGAGTGGAGGAAGGTCGGGGATATTGCCAAACGGGCAGAGTAGAGGACGCTGTGGGGAAGAATGGAGGGCGGCCAGAGTGGAGGAAGGTCAGGGATATTGCCAAACGGGCAGAGTGGAGGACGCTGTGGGGAAGAATGGAGGGCGGGCAGAGTGGAGGAAGGTCGGACGGGCGTGCAGACTGGCAGAGTGGAAGGCAAGCGTGCGCCGCAGTGGAGGGCAGAGAGAACGGCGTGTTTTGATTCATTTCAGATTACGTGAATTTCAGAGCAATTATTTTTGTAAATAAAATACAATGTTCCAATACACATAAATAATGGTGTTAACAGCACTTTACTAAACTCATTGTCTTGGTTAATGCGCTTCAATACCAATAATCTTATATGGGCATTTTAAATAGCCATTTCTAAAATGTATTATACCTGCAGTAACACCGCGATAAAATTGTTTATTAAATGAAAATGTGTTGCCTTTTGGTTTCCAACAGAACAACTTTTTTGCATAACGGCCATAACGACTTTTGATCCGTATAATGTAAGTAACAGCATACTAAATTTTCAGACCATTTAACCGAAACCTCATTTCCATAAGATTTGTGCGGAAACATCTTTGATAAATGTATTTCATATTATGTGAAATTGTTCTATAACTAGGTATTTTAATATTACATCTATCCGATTTTAATATTGTATATTCTCGCTTTTCATTTTTTACATATTTAGGTTATACTGGCGGTCCCGTGCGAGAATTCTTGCATATTAAAGTCCACTCTCTTCCCTGTCCTTCGATTTCCATGATAACAGCAGCAACGAAACGCTTTCCTTTCGCCCAGAAAGGAAATACTGACAACTTTTTCAATGCTCAATGGTTTTACGCTGAGGTATGCAAGCCTTAAATACTACTTGTTTTCAGACCTTTCCCTTTTATTTCAATTGCTCATATTCCGCGAAAACTACTGAAATTTTCAAAACAATGTATATGACCTTAAAGAACTCACTATGGAGAATGCATCTTATTTGAGGGGAGAATATCTGCAATTTTGAAGTTGAAGAAAAATGCGGAAAAAATTCAAACTTGTGTTTAAATATTGATAAAAACAATTCCAATCACATTTTGCCGCGAATTTCAAATTTTTAAACTGACAAAACTGGGTTTAATTATTTTGCACTATCGTCCACATTGTTTAAAAACCTGAAAAAATAAATTTTGTAGAATGGTTCGAGACACATTCTGGGGGATAAATCTGAAAAAGTACTCCAACTTTATCATGTTGAAAATTAATGTCAAAAAATTAGTTGTTTTTTTTTCTATTTGAATTTGGTAATAGAATTGATTGCCAAAACTATTTTCAGATGCAGCTATTTTTCTCAGTCTCCGTAATTTTTTTCAACCTACATTTAATAGAAGCTGAGAAAAATAAAACATGTTTCTCATTGTATCGCTGCAACAGATTGGCCTAGGAGGCGATTTGTTTGGGAATTTGCTACATTTTGTATTCTCATTCATACTCGTATCGCGATTATCGATTTGGTGTAGAGTTACTTTTTACCTCTTTATTCGGCTGCACCTTTTACACAAATGATTTTTTTTTACTTGCCTCTCATATCGTTAATATTTACATTACCGGCGATTTGTTCACATATCGCATTCACATTTACATGTTTATGAGTACATGTACTTTAAATGTGTTGTAAATAAAGACCGGATTTTCGTGCAGTAAAACTCTAAAACTTGCAGTAAAAACACGTGCAAAACATGCAATTAAATATCAAAATTTTTGCAAAACGGTGTTATGTAGCCTAAAACTCTACTTAATCCATTTATGAACTTATTTTATATTTGAGATGTGATATTTAGAGTGATTGAAATACAAAGTACGTCCAGAAAGTAAGTTCCGTTTGGCAATAAAATTAAATTGTGTACAGATACAGAAAAGTTATTTATTGCACAAAATTCTACAACTCTTATTTCCACATTACGGCTGAAATTTTGCAAGCATTTGTCATAGCGTGGCACAAGTTTTTGTATCCCTTCTTCATACAGGGTGGCCAGCGAACCTGGAATCCTTGAAAACCGGGAAAAAACCGGCAATTTGTTTTGGAAACCGGGAATTTTCTTTATTTGTATTTTGAGTGCGAACTACACTGCATAAAATAGCAAATGTCAAGGATTTATTTTTTTCCCTCGTTTGGCTTGCATCTTCTTTAGGAGAAAATCTGTTAATAATTAATATTAAGCTATTCCGATTGTGATTTCTGTTGAATTGATTTTTTTTATCTCCTCGATTATTGTACCTAATATTTCATAGTAAAGATTCGCAGAATTGAGAAACAAAAAAATAAACGAACGACGCATTTAATCACAGTCCTGCTTTTCTGCTTAACTGAAATAGGAGTCTGTTCTTGTCTTATTCTTCGAATATCGATTGTGTAAAATCAGTCGCTTCTTATCTTCTACTCTCTATCACTTCCCTTTTTCACTTTGCATGGAGCTTTCGATCAGTTGCAATCTGTTTGTTCGTCAGCAGAAAACGAATTTCATGCAATTTATGTTTATTTTAGTAGGCATTTCGGTTCGTTAGATAATGTTTACATAATTTCACTCATTTTAAGTGCATATTTTTTTCATATTTTCTGTTTTAACTGAATACTTTGCTTATTTATTAAGTTTTACTGCATATTTTGACATTTTATACTGCGTAAAAATCCGATCTCTAGTATGCTTCTTAGAAATGAAGTAAATAATTCATTTGTTTGGACATGATGTTCTAATCCCTCGTGTTATATACGTTGCTTTACCGTGAAATGTTTAATTTTCTTTTTTTGATGAGGATACCACATGTTAAAATGAAATATAATTGTCGAAAAAATGAATTATATTGATCGTTAGTATCAACATTATTATAAAACCCGTCGCATGATTCACGTAACAATTAGTTCACGAATTACTTTATTTACTTGTATCTCGAGAGAGCAAAATGCCGCGCCACAAACGTAAACGAAGATAGCCGAGTAGGCCAGCGAGCCGAGCGGAGATATGGAGCGACCCGATCGGATTTCATTGGCGCGAAGTTTTAATTCGACGTTTGTCAGAAATTTTTGAAATTTTCAATGGTCGTTGGCTTAATTACATTGCGCTTGTCAGAAATTTTAAACGTTTAAAATGACCATACTTGATAAGAAGAATTACAATTAATTAGTAGTATCCCTTACACTTTTTATGTTTCAGATTTTTGTAAATGGTTATCTTTTCCACACCACTTGATTGAAGTAGATAACCTCTGGCGTGTGTTTTTACTGGTATCCCCAATAGGCCTATATCGACCCTCTAAAATCAAAATAAATTAATATCATTGTTAATAAGTAATATATGAGTAATGCAGACATAATTGAATACATTGTTTAATTTTAGTGAACAATCTACTCATACGTGTATTATTTATTGTGTCAGTGTTCTCATTTCTTGTAATGGTAACAATTTGCACATCGTCGTCATTGTATCCTAAATCTTTTATTGCAATTTCATATCTGGTAATTTTGTTTTCCTACTTGGAATGTAGTTTAGTCCGAGTAGGTACATTCATTATAATATCTGAGGGGAAGGAATTAATTAAAATAAGAAACTGTTCTTTCTCGCAAGATTCTACCAGAAAATGTACGTTAAAATCTCCGGTTACAATGAATTCAAAAGAACGATAGCTGACTTCGTTTAGAGTTATCGGTGTTTATTGTTATCTGTGTTGATTGCTGTCTGTGATAATTGTAGAGTTCAGACATTCAGTCTACGGCTAGCAGAGGAGAATTGAACACTGTAATTGAGTTGCTATTCTTTGTGAGTGTGTATAGTGCGTTTTAGATAAAGAAATAATGTCTGCCAAAGAATCATTCAAAAGACTGAAACAAATGGAAATAAAAGAATTGGAGATTAAAAGAAATAAATACTTGGCAGAAGCAGCAAAAATATCTGCGGACATTGACCAAACAATTGCAAGTTTGAATTCTTAAAACTACGCAGATTTTTAAATTGTATGCTTTTGGTCTTTTCTTTTGGGTAGCCACAAGGAATTATAACATGATATCTCAGTTTTTTTCTAAATAAAAAAAGCAGTCAATCCATTATCATTTGATTCGTTTGTAATTGTAGCAATATAATTCAAATATATTTTTAATATGTATAATTAGAAATGAAGTCTCTTGTTCCCCCAAAATTATTGTACCTTTCTCACATTGATGCATTTTTTATTATTTTGTTTTTTCATATTTAGTAATATAATATTATTTGCATTTACATAGATAAGTTAGTTTATATCCTAAAACAAAAGAAGTAGTCTGCATTAAGGCCAAGACCAGGTTTTGATTTATAAATTCTAGAGTATTAGTATACAATAGAATTTATTTTCACCCTTCTGTTCCTTGTATACTTTTGACTATAAATAAATAACAATTTACATTTCTTTATTACGTCTTATCTCTATTTACATAAGTTTTAATTCCCTTTAATAATATGCCTGGTAACGAAAATCACTTATGAATTTAATTGTTTTTGAAGATATTGTTTTCTATATTTGGGAAGCATGCACTTGTGGACGTTTTTTTACAATAATAATGATAACACTTCTAAATAAATGTTCCTCCTACTGTGCATGTGGAGAGAATTTGTCAATTAATAAATACAAATAAATAATGTGGAGTTGCAAAACAATTTAAGATTTTTGCAGTATTGTGGGACCTTCAAGTCTTGTAGAGGCTGTTTTGCTGTAAATCTGATTGGTGATTTATGTAATCAAATCAGTGTTAATAAAATGGTATATTCAGTCTCAATGATATTTTGAGATTATTATCGATAATTTATAGGCTGCGATAGGTTTGGGTAATTATTCATCATCAAAGATAGCTAGAAGAATAGCATGAGTCATTAGAGAATTAGTGGACACACGAGTAATTTATTTGCATTAAAAAACTTGAATTTAATTTGTAAACAAATTTTTAAAACAGTTCAAATGATGGAAATCAATGTTGATTTGGGCGTTTATACAAATAATGTGACCATGTTCTGTAATTTGATAGAGATAAAAGTTGCACTTTACTAGGGATCACGTTAGCCCAGACGCGAATCAGGACCTGGAAAATGAATGATCTTAAACCTGGAAAACCGGGAAAAAACCTTGAATTTCAAAAGGAACGCTGGTCACTCTGTCATAGAAATTTTCCGCCTGTGTCTTCAACCAGTTGGAAACAGGTTCTTTCAGCTCGTCGCCATTGCTGAAGTGTTGACCGCCAAGGAAAGACTTGAGATGTACGAACAGATGAAAGTCGCTAGGAGCGAGGTCAGGGCTGTACGGAGGATGGTCAAAAACACGTCCCAGCCAAATCCCTGTAGGAGGTTTTTCGTCACATCTGCCGTGTGTGGTCGTGCGTTGTTGTGAAGAAAAACAACACATTTTGACAGCAATGCTCGGCGCTTATTCTGTATTGCGCGGCGCAATTTCCGAAGTGTCTCGCAGTAAGCATCTGCTGTGATTGTTAGACCACGCCGTAAGAAATCAATGAGTAAGATGCCTTTTCAGTCCCAGAACACTGAGCACATAATTTTTCGAGGTGTCAAGATTTGCTTCGGCTTAACCTTTGCTGGGGATAGTGTGTGCCTCCATTCCATTGATTGCCGCTTACTTTCAGGGGTATCGTAAGAAACCCAAGTTTTATCTCCTGTGACTATGTGTCAGAAATTCGTCGCCGCTTTCAGCATAACGGTTCAAAAACTGAAGTGCACTACTCATCCGTTTTGTTTTGGGTTGCTGAGTAAGAACCTTTGGTACCCAACGTGAGCAAAGTTTACGGAATTTCAGTTTTTCAGTAACAATTTCATGCATTAGTGATCGTGAAATTTGGGGAAATTCCATAGCGAGAGCACTAATTGTAAACCTTGGGTTTTCCTGAATCTTGTCATCAATCGCGTGAACCAGTTTATTTTATTTTATTTTATTTACGTCAAAAACAGTTAAAAACTGCGTGTGACGAGCTATGGGGAGAAGTGAATTTTGTGCACGTGTTCATAATTCTGTGGTCTCCATCCTAAACCATATTCTAGTCGAATTTTGAATACAGCAAAGAGATTATTTTCGAGTTTTGTTGACTAAATATTCGCTCCTATATAATAAAATATATTTTCAAAGATAAATTAGCTATAAATTCCTGCCCTGAACCCTCATGTTCTCCATGAAAGAATATTACTTTTTGCCGCGATAATATGAAAAACGATAATTTGAATAACTATATTTCCCACTGAAATTCAGAAGACGTGCACAAATAGTGAAGTTACATTTATGTCCAGAAGCAAAACAAGGGACCATCTCAGCATTTGCTCAAGGATCAGGGAAACTGGACGAAAAACCTGATCGAGATGGGGGCCATCAACCCAGAAACTGTGGTACAATACTTGTTACAGGTTCTTTAGAATTATACAGTCCAAATGATAATAATTACATTAACTATCATTGTTAAAATCAATGCTACTTTACTTTTTGATGCTCGGTATAGTCTCGAATTGTATAGAAACAGTTATGCAGCAGAAAAGATTTTACTTGGGACTTAAACTTTTCTATCGAATTTAATCGTTTAATGTCTTCTGGCAAAGTGTTGTAGAGTAATGTACATGAATTGTATGTGAACTTTTTGTAGTGAGCTGTTGATACTGCCACTTGGTGAATATGATTAATACGTCGTGTGTTATACTTATAGACATCGGCGTTTTGAAAATATATTCCCGCCCTTAAGTAAGTCATTTTTGACAAAAACTACTGATTCGTAAATCAGGAGACAAGGTAATGGTAAAATTCCTAGATTAATAAAGTGAGACAAGAATCACGTGGGTTGAATTTGCTTATTATTCGTACAATTCTTTTTTGTAATCTGAAAGTCTGTGAGCTATAAGATGTGTTTCCCCAGAATATTATGCCATATCTCAGGCGGGAGTGAACGTTGGCAAAATATACACAACGAGCTGTATGAAGGCTGACGGAATTTGAAAGAATTCTGAACGCATAGCATAATGAACTTAATTTTGTGTTCAATTCATTTAAGTGGGCATTCCATTTGAGGTTTGACTGAATTGATAGACCTAAAAATTTTGTTACATTAACATCGGTCAATGGCACACCGTTCATTTTCAATGGAGTACAGAATTTTTTATTTGTTATGGAAAACTGCATTGAAACAGTTTTCTTTACATTTACTTTTAATTTGTTATTACGGAACCAATTTGGAACGTCTGATATTGTACTATTTACGGTTTCTTTGTTGCAAAGAATATTTGTATCATCCGCAAAGAGAACTGTTCTTCCGTTTCGAATCGCTAAGGGCATGTCAGTTCTTCTGTAACCAAAGATGGACGCCCACATCGTTCTCCTTCGTGCACACCACTACGTCCGTCATTGAACTGTCGGACCCAACTCACCTTTGAATCACTCATCGTATTTGGTCCGTAAACATCGCAAATTTGCCGATAAATTTCACTTGGTTCCACTTCACTCGCATTCAGAAAACGAATCACAGATCTGATTTCACATGCGGCGGGATTTTCAATCAACACCGACATTGTAAACAAGCACAACAAAGCGTACGTGACTGACAGCGATCTCCAAATGGCTCACGTTTCTTCTCCTTGATACAGAGCGTGTACCGCGCTTGTGTGGAACTGCGATCGCAGCGCTGCAGCGGAGATCAATTGAAACGGAACTTACTTTCTGGACGTGCCTCGTATTATGATTTTAGTGTTTTTCTTATAATTTTGTACATATTGTTTAATAAAACCATATTTGTCATTTTTAATATTATGCACATCAAAAAATTAATTTAGCGTAAAAATACAAAAAATAAACTTTCAGAAATCAAAAATAATTGAGTTACATACAGAAGAAATGTTCTTAATAGTTTTTATTATAATTTACAATTGTGTTCGTCCTTGGCGCGACAGCCCGCGCACGGGGCATGCGCTCCCAGCAGCGTCCTGGCCTCGCGGCCGTGGGTCAAGGGGGCACATGTGGTCAGCACGAACACATCCCTTCGCCGCATTCCGGTCTTCTCAACCTGACAAGTGAGTTTCCTCTTGCCCGACGGGGAATCGAACCCGGGGTCGTGTCATGGAAGGCGAGCACACTGACCAACGAGCTAAGCCGCCAGGCAGGATTACGTATTTTCCAAATTATTTGCTGAGAAATTATTGTATCTTCTATCAAACTATGTTTCAGACAGGCAGAGTTTCGTTCCACATTTAAATTTGTCTGCCGAGCCTCACTCTACGTGTGCACGCAGCTAAAAGCGGTCGAAACTGCGTTTTTTCCTCTCTTGACTCCCCACGGCATCATCTGTTCCGAGAATTTCGATGAATTTGGACCGCGGTGCGCCTGCCATCAAGCTTCGCGTCAAACTTAAGGTCAAATGTGACCCGATGCATTCTCGTGTTGGTAAGTTCAGCGAAGACTGACACAATGGATGTATGATCCAATTGGGAAGATAGATCCCGAAGATAGCGTTGGCTGAGCGGCCGCAACCAAAGGCCGCGGACCTAGTTCGTGGTAACATCGCATATCCGTGCTGAAGTAGCTCACTGTCAGAAATTTTAATTAGACAATAGGCATCATGAAAAGTATAGACGATAGGCAACAAAATCCGGAATTAATATATATATATATATATATATATATATATATATATTTATATATATTAAAACGGTTTTCCAGACCACCTGAATGCATTACTGGGGTATGTCATTAAAACTTTTTCTTAAATAAAACATTTTAAAAAGATACAATAAAACGTTGATATACTTGGGGGGAAAACGCTATATTCTGTATTCAAATTTCCACTAGAGTATGGTTTAGGATAGAGATCACAGAATTATGAAAACGTGCACAAAATTCACTTCTCCCCATAGCTCGTCACACAGTTTTTAACTGTTTTTGACGCAAATAAACAAAATAAAAATTATATTTAAGCAATAAATTATGAATATTGCAAATTCGTCCAGTAAAATACCAAAATTTGCAATTTTCTGGCAGCATTACCTAAAACGTGCAATATCGTGCAGTAACCCCCCAAAACGTGCAATTTCGTGCAAAATAAAACTAGTACTAAAATAACGTCCGTTTCATGATTCAAATCTCTGTCAAGGTTTCGTCCAATTTTAAGTTAGCAAACAAAAAATGCAATTGCACGGGAATCCGGTCTTTAGTTATAAACGTTTCTAAAAACTTAACCATTTTCTGTAAAAACGAACTCAAAATTCCGCATTTTCAGAAACACTTAGACGCCATTTTCTCATAAATGGCTCCAAATTTTTTTATTCAAACTTTTCGAACGAATAGTGTTCATTGCACTCTTTAATATGACGTAATGTTCGTTTTGGGGTATTTTTTTAACTTACGCATGTCATGTTTTTAAATATCCCTCGCATTGTTAATTTGCACATATTCAGAAATTTGTAAACACTATTGTATTTCTGATTTGATGTATTTCAAATGACTTCTTATGAAAATTTTCAAAAACTCGAAAATTTTCTGTGGAAAGAGTTTCAAATTTCGCATTGACAGAAGTAGCGCTTAAACGCCATTTTCTTAAAAATAGTTCCAAATTATTCAAAAAATTTGCCATTGATGTGCCATCATCAGTTTTGGTTACGGCGAGACGAACGTTATGGAATGCTCGCTCGCTCGTTCGATCTCTGGAATGACACAATGTACCCATTTTATTAGAAGATAATATGAAGAAATAAGCAATCATAGAATAAATCGTTCACCTTTTTACCTCGTTCTCACATGAACATAGTAGCCTTCTTTAGTTTGTATTGCACAAAATTTCACTCATGCCTTCAGAGTGCTTCCCGCGGAAAAACGGTTGTTCTTTGAACAACCGTTTGTTGAAAAGGGTGCCAACTTTGATAGCTTAAACCGTTCTCATGGAACGTTAATGCGATCGCACTGAAGCTTGTTCCCTGGCCGGAGCGACTATTTTGAAAACCCTGCTTCGCCGTTTGAATTTGTGTTTCAACGCAGTCATTGGTCAAAACGGAGCTCGAGTGTCTCTTTAATAATTTTCTCTGCACCAGAGTGCCTGGGAGCGGAAACCCAGCAAGTGCTGCCCCCTGTCGAGGACAGAGGAAACTATTAGGAGCAGCCCGCTGGGACAAATGCTATTACGACTAACAAAAAAACCGTATATATCCGCTCTTTTCGCCAGTCCGACGCGGTACTTTCAAAATGCAAATTTTGAGCTAGTAATAAAGGCCAAAGATTGTTATTAAAAACCAATCTCCCACCACGGCGGCAAGTATGAATCCTTTTTGATGCCAATGCGCCAACACTGCTGAAAATCGATTTCGTGGACCAATCCAATTATGTGATGAATACTGTTGGCATAGGCGTTTCAGTGAATTTATAAAAGGTTAAAAGGGTAGATCTGGGTGGGAAAATGGGCCTGATGGAATCCCTACTATCTTGATATAAAACTGTAAAGATTTCCCCCCAATTGTTTAAAATTTTATTCGATAGATCTTTACTAGAAGGACGGTTTCCAACAGCTTGGAAGCCTTCCTTTTTAGTATCTGTATTTAAATCTGGTAGCAGGGAATGTATCTCTAATTACAGATCTTTAACGGTTCATTAAGCATACTTGTTATGAACTGCACCCTATGCAGATACTGCGACATTTGTATTGGCTGAAGGTAAGACCGATTCTACAGTGAGAATTTTATAACTCTGCCTCTCAGTCCCTTATTGCCACGATGGAATATCACACGGCATTTCGCATCTGTCTCCGTTGTGCCACTAGAAATCGCATGATCGCAAGCATTGCCTGGTACGGTCGCGATCATGCTATATCTAGCGGCAAGATTGAGAAAGACGCGGGACATATTCCATCATGAAGACGGGCCTTGAGGGGCAACGTTAGAAAAATCGCAGTATAATGTATTTTTTGTATATAAAACTGTTTTCTCAACATGTTTTGCAAATGCTATTTCTAGAATCGAAACCGTAAAGCTTAAGTACTTTAAAATTGCAGCTTATCATATGGGGGTAGAGGACCCATTCATAACTCATGAATACCGAGATATCTCTTTGCGTCTGAATTTGCCTTCACTTAAGTCGTATAAGGACTATGTGGATGTCTTGTTTTTTCAGAATTTATTGAAAGGTTGTATTGATTGCTCACATTTGTTGAATCAGAGAAAAAGTTTAAGGTTCCCACTCTGCACGCTCGGAAATAGCAATATTTTTTTGTAGATTTTTCAAGCATTCTTATACTGCAAATAACTCAATTAGTAGAATTCATCTTATTATACATGAATTTGATATTGATCTTTTTACTGAGAATGATGTTATTTTTTGGATGTGAATTGCGAAGCATCATACAGAAATTTGAATAATCAATGTAATTTTTTTATTGTATTTGTATAATTCTATGGCTCCTTGTTAATTTATCTTCCTGTGTAACGTATTGTGATATTAAGTTGTTTTCATGTAAACTGTATAATTCTCTTGTTTATGCAATTGGACAAATTGTCCGTTCATAAAAGTAAAAAAAATATTTTGACAACGAATTTTGATATAATGTTAAATGATTATAATGACAAGCTTTTTCATTCGTTTTTTATTCGGCGTGGAGGGTTATGAGAACGGCGGGCATTATAGAAAAAAATTGCCAGGCGGATGGAGTGCAGGACACAAAAAACGTGTGTTTTCATTCATGTTTGATTTCGTGCATTTCAGATCCTCTACGTGAGATATGGCGAGTCTCAGAAGTTCTCATGAGATTGGCGCACGGGAAGGGGCTGTCGGCGACGCCTTCCAGCTGGTGGCGCAAGGGCTGGCGCAACTACAGGAGGCCCTGCGCCTGGAGAAACAGGAGGCCGAGCGCAAGGTCCAGGAGGCAGAGGAGAGGATGCAGGAGGCCCTGCGCCTGCAGAAACAGGAGGTGGAGCGTAAGATCCAGGAAGCCCTGCGCCTGCAGGAGGAGAGGGCGGCAGCGGCGCTGCGCGAGATGGAGCGGAAGCTGCAGGAGAAGGACGACGCCATCCGCGCTCTGCAGCAGCGATTTGAAGAGACCCAAGAGAGACTAACGGCCATGGAGGAGAGAAGGACGGCTCCGGAGGGATCTGGAGGGGAAGGAGGTGTGCAGCGTCTGGAGTGCCGGATGAATGAGGTGGAGGCCTCTCTCCAAAGTGCATTGCAGAAGTTCATGCCCCGCGTTGAGGCTCTGTTGAACGAAATGAAGGAGCCCCGGTCTGCACGTGCGTCCCTTGCCACCTCTGCCGCCAGCGCCCGCGAAGCACCGGCGACGGGAGGGGCAGCAGCGGGCGGAGGGGAGGAGCCCCCCTCACCCACCCCCACTTGCTCAGGCGCCGGCCACCAGGGCGCAGCGGCCGACGAGGACGAACGCGCGAGGCAGCGGGTGGAGCTCCGGTGCGGGAGGTGAAAGAGAGGATGGAAAAGGCGAAAACCTCTCCCTCTCCTCTGGGAGAGCAGTTGTGTGAGGCGGCAAGAGGAGGAAGACTAAGTGAGGTACGACGTCTCTTAGACTCCGGTGCCGACGTCAACTATACTGATAAAAGTGGTTCCACTCCTCTCTATAATGCAGTCTGGTATGCGCACGCGAAGGTGGTGTCGCTCCTTCTGCAACGAGGCGCCAATGCGAACGCAGTGATCTCCGGAGGGACTTCCGCGTTGCAGCATGCTGCGTGCTATGACAGCAGCGGTCAGTGCTTGGAGCTGCTGCTGCGCGCGGGCGCCGACGTCGACGCGAGAAATAGCAATGGAGAGACGCCTCTGCACTGGGCGGCGTGGAAGAACAAAAAGGAAGCGGTGCGCGCGCTCCTCGCGGCCGGCGCCAGGAGGGACCTCAGGGCCTGGGGCGGTGGTTGGGAGAACAAGACGCCGTTTGACATTGCGTCTTCGTCTGACGTACAGCGTCTCCTGCGACTGTAACTCCAGGAACAAGCAAGGGACGTGAAGAGGGAAAATACAGGAGGACGTGGAGCAGAACAATCAAAATGCTTAATTATTTCAAAATTACCAAAAATCTGACTTTATGAAAAAACTAAAATGATTACTTTTTCACAAACTTGAGGCATTAGTATGAAAAATCACTTAATACGTTGTAAATACTTTTGCCTTTTGCACGTAAATGAACTCCCCAACTCCAATATTCACATTGAACATAACGAGGATCGCGTCCTCTGTCGGCGGCGTCCGAAGCAGAGGCTTCCGGGCGTTGTTGGGCGCGCAGGGAGAGAGGCGCCAGCCGCTGGTGCTGCCACCTCTGAAGCGGAGCTGCGAAAGAGAGGACAGCGGCGCGGGGCGCAGTGCAAGTGCACTTGGCAGCGCGGGGAACTGCGGCAAAACGGACAGTGCAGCGGCGCAAAGGAGGGGAACCGCCAAAATAAGTAATAAAGTAGAGAACTCAAGAATTGTAAAAGTCCATCTGCATGTAAATTAGTAGTATAGTGTTACATTAAGAGAGAAAATAAACGTCTTTGTTAAAATAAATATTTGTGTTCTTAATTCACAACCAAAAACGTTACAATATTAAAACCTTATTTTGTGGTAAAACGAAAATTACCAAATAAAAGTAACTAATTACTTCTATTGTGTTAGAGATGTTTAAACATTATTTAAATAACATATGTTAATATGATGTGGTAGTAATGTTGGATGCGCAATTTCAAGGTCAATAAAACATATTTTTATAACACAAACTAGTGGTGCTAAAACAGCTCGTACTTTCTCGCCTTTAATAACGGTTATGTAATACTTTTTTTACCACAATTTCTCTCTGAATTAACACATGTTATTTTTTGTAAAAGTCATTGCAAATGATTGAACATTTGTGTCGAAAACTAAATATTTTAAGGGAAATATCAATATAAATTTGGCAATTATAACTTCATTTTATACAGTTAATTGTTTACGATGTTCGAAGCCTTTGATTAATATCAGCGCGCGTTTCCTGGAGTCCTCAGATGCGAGAGTTGTAGGGGTTAATTATTTTAACGACTGGAGTTTAATATCAAACGTGTAGCTCGTTTTCCGATGCTAAATAGTTTATATTGTGCGGGAGCGAACATTTCTAGTTATCGGGTTTTGTTAGCAATGCTCTTGACTATCACTTATAATGTTAGTAAACAAGTGAAGGTAAGTATTCCACGGCTTGCGGAAACGTGTGCGTATATCACCCATGCCCCACTTAAATCCCCAAATTATCAAAATAATAGAAAATCAACGAAATACAGTGTACACATTTGATGCACTCCAACATCACAAGAGGTCAACGAGTCGTCGATGGCAGGATGTACAGGTCGGTAAAAATTTAAGGAATATTTTGATAATCGTCAAGCGAAATGGCCTTGGTGAATCGTAAATATAAGCCTGTGTTTTCTGAGCATTAAAAATCAATTAAGATTTTTTTCTCTTTTATTGCTGTCACATGTTGCTAAGTTAATGCTTACAATTAACAAATGGAGAAAATGCTTACACGATCATTTTATTCATTAGAGATCATCGCTAGATCCTATAACTGTGGATTCATTAAATCATTGGATACAGTCCTATTTTAATATTATGCAAGAAATAGTAGGAAAGTTCGAAAGATTTTAAACATTTTAAGATTTTTATTAAAACTGAAAAAAATAATGATTAAATGTTATCTATCCAATGAAATTTTGTTGAGGGTTAAAAAATCTGTTTTGAGAAAATCGGAAATCTCGTAACAGGATTTAAATCGGTGAGAAATCTATTATAATCCTAAATACTAATTCTGAGTATATTTTTTAAATTGTTTTGCAAAAATGATAATGTAATCTTCCAAAATTAAAATATGTGTGATGTTTGCAGCAAAGACGAAGATTTATTCCTTCTGAAAATTCAAAAATATTTAGTAATATGAAGTGTTATTGAACGTACTTTTTAGGTATATCTTGTTTCCTACAGTTATCCTCTAAATTTGTGAGAACTTATTAGTAGAGACCTGAAAAATATGTAGTATGAAACCTCAAAATATGTACATAAATATGTAATGAAAAATTAAGAATATGTAATAAATACGTAAAATCCGATATAATATGTAATATTAAAATTCTGTAATTAAAAATCATTTACATAGCTAGAAATTACATTTAGAAAAACTGCTCACTTTACAACATACAACTTTCTCGTCAGTAGTAAAAGCTTAATGTATTGTAATCCAGGACCTTAATTCAGCAGCCGGACTAATCGCAATAGAAGCCATCGCACGAACTGGCGATATCTACGACCAGGAAATATACACTGTAGCATCTTCATCGAAGTGTTACACGTCGGCGATCGCATATTTTTCTCGGAAATTAAGGTTGCAGATCACAAGACGCAGTGGCAATGATATTTTGGACACCTATATTTCCCCAATAATATAGGAAAAAAGATTATTTAAAAAGAATACATCTTTTCATTAAAAAAATATGGAATTAAATTGAAGAAAATTGATAAAATACGAAAATATATTGTAAAAACAGCAAAATATGTAATATAGTACTAAATATGTAAAAATATGTAACAAAAAATTTCGATATTGTGTTATGACGGCGATGATTTGCCATGATTATAATTTTGAGAATGGTAAGTAGAAAGACAAAAAATATGTAATTACATAAAAATCCGAGCTCTACTTTTTTTTTACTCTACATGTCTTTCAATTCATTTTGTGACGATGACAGCACCTGAAGGACCTATTTTAGGCACGCAAGGGTGGTGACTTGCAGTTCATTAATTATTAATCCATTTCAGTGGTCCTCCGTGCTCTGAATCAGTGAAATTGTCGCTGATGTCATCAGTGAGAGCCAAGTCACTGATATCTTCAGTCGAAATGTGTAATTTCGCTGACTATTTCACTCATGTCTGTCCGCATCGTAAGTAGCCAATAGTAAGCCTGGATACATTCAAATTAAACCAATCCCAGATGTTTATCGCCATCAGTTTGTTTACCTTTTTTATCGCTGTAAAACCTTTGTTTACCTTTATAAGATAACAAAAGCAATTGTTTAACCTCCAAAATAGCTTTTGTGCATCAATATAATTTTGAAATGTATCGTTTTGGTTATGTTTAAAACTCTGAAGTTGAATCTGTTAGTAAAAATTAAGTGCCGAAAAACAGCGAGAGGAACAAAGAAAGCGTATGGCAGGAATTTTAAGAATTTTGTGAAGAAAGAAAATGCAAATGGACAGCACAAACTACAAATGAGGAATTTACACATATTTTAGGTAATTAATATACGAAGAGTAGATGGTGAAGAGTACAAAGAATATAATATCAAAACAATGTCGAAAGTTACATAAACAATTATTCAGGAAAATATTTTAATGAGTACACACGTGTGTTCAATCCATTCGAAATCGACGAATTCCGCTGCTAATTCATCTTGTACATCTTCCATTTCAAATACTTCCACAGAAGGGCAAGACTTGGAAAATAACTTGGTTGAACCAGGGTTTAGGGTGGCACGGTGCCTTTCGTTCACTGATCCGGTTCACTAGGGAGGAATCGACTCAGTGAACCGAATCCTTGTTTACTATTCGCGTTGAACATGGTAACGTAATAAATTTCTTTGAAAACACATTCTATTTAAGAAACGCATGCTACTTGAACATTCTTTACTACTTAAGCCACTCATTTTGTGTTACTTGCCATGCCACTCGTCTATTTAGTTAAGCAAATGCTCCTTATTACACTGCTCTATAAGCCACATAATATAAAAGGGAAAAGTATAACTCACGTATTTGTTGGAATTTTTATACATTTATTTTAAGTTATGAAACAAAAATATAAAAACAACAATAATAATAATATAAACGTAGAATTTTAAGAACCTGAAACAAAAAAAAAGTATTTTTAAAAATAATACAATATAAAATAAAACCAATATCAAATAATATTAATAACTCACTATTAAATAGAATGAAAGATAAATAACGAAGGAAATTGAATAAAAGCGAAGAAAAATTTGTTGAAACAGCGTAATTTCTATAACAGAAAAACATACTTTTAAAAAGAATACAAACCAAAATTTATAAAAACCAATAGGAAGTAAATACTAATAACTCACTTTTGAATGCAATTGAACGATGAAAAAAATTAATATAAACACGAACTCATAAATTTAAACAAAAAAAATTAACGTTGAAAAAGATTTTTTAACATCACAATTGCTGTAAAAATAAAGTCACATTTAAAATAAATTCCATTTCACAAACTCATACTACTTAAACTTTTGTTATTGGGGGGCTGTACGCCCCCCAAACCTCCCATTTTAATACGAATCAACCAACTCGTCTGTTTTTTAAACCAATTCTACTTAATATGTTAAAGAAAATGGAATTTTAAAAGAAAAAATCCACTCACACAGTCGTTGAAATTATACAATTTTAATAGTATTACCACTACCATAGTAATACTGAAAATTAGTTTAGTGTCTCGGCACGAATTACACCCTCATAACACGAAAAAACGTCAAGCTTGTTTCTGGAAAAAAATACCTACTTTTTACGAACTGAAGCTTAAAAAATTAATAATAAAAAATAACTTGTTAAGCTAATAAAATAAATACAAATATTTAAAATCAATTCTATTTCACAAACACATACTACTTACCTGTTTATTATTGGGAGATTATCACCTCTCAAATCCTCCATTTTAATACTAAAAACAAACTCGTCTACTTTTTAAAGCAAATACTACATAATATTTAATCATAAATAAATCCTGCATTTACATCTTCCATCACGGTAGACACACAAATTCTATTAAAAGATGTCTTGAAATACGAAAAAACACGAAATACCACTTTTCTCCTGTACATACGTGACACACACGTCGAGACGCAAGCAATCCCACTTTCTGACACCACTGAATAGCATTTAAACTTCCCGCTCGGCGCATTTCATTAAAAAATCCTGCGTTCACTCCTTCCATCACGGTAGACGTACAAAATCTATTCAAAGAGGTCTTGAAATGCTATAAAACACACAATTCCACGAGCAAAATAATTTGTAGTGCGAACGGTTACTAATTGCATTTAATGGTGCCAGTAAATAATTTTGTTGTTATGAGAACAACTGAAAGTAACATTACTAGAAGGCTTTTTAAAATCTAAAAACATTTCTGTATTAATATTTGAGTTCAAACAGCAATGAAATCAGCTTAGAAACAAGTTTAATTCAACAAAAACAAGTGTAGTGAAGTGTAATTTTCAATGTGAAGTGAAGTTGTTTTAAAAGTGTCGTGATGAAGAAGAAATTTTTCGTAAAATATGAAATTGGTCATTTCTTTTATATGTATGCTTTGACCCATCAAAGTTAATCAACCCGAAGATAATTCACTTATTATTTATCGGCAACTCTGAAGTGAACCGTGGCGGGCGATTCACGAGAGTAAGTGATTCACAAAAGGAACCAAATGAACCGTGCCACCCTAAACCCTGGTTCAACCAATAACTTTCTCCAACTTTAATGATTGTGCTTTTAATAAACGTTCTTTTAAGTAGCCTTGTTATTATTGTTTTTCGAAAGTTTTATTACCATAAAATTAAAACATATTTGAAATCATTTTCTGCATTAAACTGTTATTCAAATGTTACTTGATTATATGTTATTCCAGGAGGCAGTGATAAGTCGGAGCTGAATGGAAAGTTTTCATTTTTCGGTTGTAATTTTGAGTAATATTTCCCTTTTTCGTAATTCCTGTGATTTAAATTATCCTTTCAAATCATGTAAAGTGTTTATTCGTGAAATAGTCACACTAAATATCACTCGAAGTGCTGTGCTAGCCGGCTAGCACAGCACTTCTCGTTATATTACTTATGACAATCAGCGAATATGCAAACTTTTTCATTACGACCACCAGCATTTCACTGGTCGTCAGTGCCGCGCCACCATCGCTCACTGATCGTTCAGTCGTTCACGTGCTGCTGTTATGATTCAAACAGTGAAGTTTCAATCAATAAAAAAATGGACCCGATTGTCACTGATTTCTTCAGTTCCGCTCACTGATTGTCAGTGGCAGGGTTATAACTGACAGCATCAGTGAATAGTAACTGTCAATCAACAGTTTTTCACTGATTCAGACTGAGAAAGTGGTAAGTAGAGCAACCAGAGGATGAAAGGGTTGTGTAGGTATGGTTCTCGACTTAAACTGATCACAGTCCGATGATTCCATCACACCCACTAATTCCTCCAAGTATATTACAAATCGATGTGTTATCCAGTGTTAACACATGTGTTCCTCCTTTCGACCAATTGGATGAGCCGTTGAGATTAATAAAAAGGCATCACATTGAGATAGATTACCTCTACTCTCCACGACTGCCCACTCTGCGGTTCTATTCTGCTCCACGACGATAAAGCTTTTCTTATGTTGTGGGAATCTTTGGGTGTCCTCACCGGTTCTTGACTGTACTTCACGAAGTACGGCATTAGAACCTACAGTAAACTGAACGGCACTGTATTAGGGAGTTTTGGAACGACTCCGCGTACAGCAATCGACTGCCCTGTTGATATTGCGCATGCGCCAACTCGAAATGGAACTATAGCTCTACCAGAGTCAAAACAAACTTCCACTGCGCATGCCCGAACGTGGCCTCCCCCTCCAAAGATACAAACATTTCTCCGCCAGCCTGCGCTCTTTGTCAAGACAACGTTCTCTCTTTCTCTTCTGGGTTGCGCGATAATTGAATACTGCGATTTTTGCAATAACAAACTGATGAGTGAAAAGGATCAGACGAAAGGCATCTTACGCGTTTCTACAGTAGGGTTTGTCCGCACAATCTACAGACATGAACTGTGTCTTGAAAAAGGGTTTTAGTAATAAGCCAATGTGATGGACCAACACATTGGGAATTAGATATTCTGCGATTTTTCTAATTTTTCCCCTCAAGGCCCGTCATCACGATGGAATATGTCACGGGATTTCGCGTCGTTGAGAGTCATGCCGCCAGATACCGCATGATCGCGACCGTATCAAGCAGTGCTTGCAAACATGCGCCTTCTAGCGGCATGGCGGAGAAAGACGCGAAATGCACTGTGATATTCCATCGTGGCCATTGGAACTGGAGGGGCAGCGTTACAAAACTCGCATTTTATTTCTTTGGACACTTCTGGGAGTGCGAGTTTCTTCTTCTGACGATAAGAGTAGTGATGACGGGTGACGGCCAGTGCGATCGCTGCGTCTCGCAGTCGCCTCTCCTTGTCGCCTCCGCGCTTCCTCATCGCCGAGAGGGGAAATCTCAGCTGCCGCAGGGTGGGGGAAGCCTCCGAGGCTTCACCGAAGGTACGTCCGCCATGATGGCTATTTTTGCTGAGTGCTACAGCTATAGAAGTGTTAGCAGGCCCCGCAGATCTGCCGAATTTGGCGGACGACTTCCGTCGGATGCTAATCGATCACTCGCTCTTTCTATATCGAATTTATCTTCTTCGACGGTTTCTATCCCTAAGTGTTTGCCGTTTTCGATTTCCATATTTTTCGGCCCTCCCATTGACCTTCTAGTCCTTTCTCATCCAGTACTTCCTGTATATACGCCTTCCAGGTCGAAACAGGTCTGCCTGTTCTAAGCCTTCTTTCAGGTATCCAGTTTAAAATTTGAATTGGCCATCTCTCATTTTGCATCCTCTGGACATGTCCATACATGGTTGTTTAAACCCCAGCTCCTTCCCATACCACTTCGTTTCTTATCTCTTCCAGCCTTGTTATCTGCAAAGATCTTCTCATAAATTTGAGCTCTACTGACCGTATTCTGTCTCTACGGCGATTTTGTTAAAGGCCACATTTCTGCTCCATATAATATATTTTCCACTACATTGTGGAATATTCTTCTCTTTGTGTCTTGTCGCAACACAAACGAATTTATAAAAAATAAAAACAAATTGGATTAAAAATATAGAGACAGCCGCCCCCGCCCCCGCCCCCGTGGTAGAGTGATGTTATATTGTGAAATCATCACACTCGCCAATGATGAGAATTCAACTTGGTTCTAAAATTTTGGGAAGTAAGGGTATACTGGTCGGGTGGGGGTAAGTAAAATGCAGACCGACTACCTATTACTATTGTTTCAATTTCACTGTAACTGACAAGTTAACAGTAAAATATAGATATCGTATACAATTAATAATATTTTTCGTATTTCTTTCCTTTCCATACATCCCCATACATTTTTAACATATAATAATTATTGTTTTGAATTTGTGGATCTTTTGTCGTTTTGGGCGTTTGTACAGCGCTATCTAGGAGGAATTGCTTAAAAACCATCAGGCAACACTGCTGGTAGTTATACCAGGGGCGTCAAGTTTAATAGGGCCGACCCTAGCTGGTTCTCGGTAAGGATTAATTTCCGACCAGCACATGTGGAGGCGCTGCAGTCGCTGCGTTAGAGTGAGAGCGCGAATATTGAACAGAGAAAGAAAATAGGACACGAATGTGACCGAGATTGTACAAGTATACCCGAAAAAATCGAAGTCCGCTGTGGATAAAGATTTTGACGGACAAAGGTAACTTTCCTTCCGTGTCCGTGTTCTCAGCGATCACGTGCCTTTTTTTGTTACTGGAGATTAAGTTATTAAGAGGAAAGACTTCGACGTTATTACTAAATCATTATCATTAGATTCTCATACATATGAAAATTCGTCAATTTATTGTATAAAATGGAGCAAACTTAAAAATGGTACATTATATCCAGATGCACAGTTATTGCATTTGCCACGTGAGCTTCCAATCCTCGGAAAGTATTACGGAAGGGATCTCGTTTCCCAGATTCCCTTCCGGAACGATACGACTCTTCATCCTGCAAAAATGGATTGAATTTGCAGGGATACCAGATGGCGAAAGGATCCGACACAGACGTTTATGCAGTGCGCATTTCAGGGCTGAGGATTTCATTGCTGTCGCCCCCAAAAAGAGACTGCGATGTGGCGCAGTTCCATCTTTACGTGAGTATATTTTCATTTAATTTTTTAAAAATACATGTAATCACAGATTACGAAATCGTACACTTTGTGTGTTGTACTCCAAATCTGTCAATTATACTCGTATATTTGAACCACATACAACATTTGGTTTGAATTCTTTCACTGAGAAAATATTTAAATGTTGATTTATTTTATAGGAGGTTCTGAAAGACTGGCTACAGCAATGGAATGCGTTCCATCGGCCTCACAACTATCAGGTAACTTTGTTTGAAGTGAGATTTATGTTTTTGAAAAAAAAGATGAAAATTAATTTTTATTCTCACTGGGCAATAACTCTTGCTGATCCACCTGCTCCTGTCTTGAAAGGCGAGGAAGAGATGGTGGCATCTAGCACATCAGGACAATGAGCCACTTCTTCCTCGCCTGAAGTCTCAACGCCATCTGGGAAATGGCAAGTGCAGGATCCTCAAGCAGAACCTAGCTCTGTCTCACATACGAAGTGGTGGGATTCTTAAATCCATTGGTGCAACTCGTGTGAAGGATCTCACCCCTCGTAAGCGTCTGATGTATCGTGACCTTCAGGTGCGAAAATCAAAAATCAAACATCAGCAAGAGCGTGTGAAGTTCCTTCAGGACAAAGTACGGTCTACACGCAGGAGAACGAAGGAATGGAACAGCCTCGCAGATGAAATTGGGGAATACAATTCGCCCATCTTTTATGACCTCCTAAAGGCCCAGCTCAGCAACAAATCGAAATCTCCTTTTGGTGGTAAATAGTCTGCGGAAGTGAAGGTAATTTGCTTAGCCTTTCACAACCATATAGTCTTCAAGCAAACAAACTCCTTCGGAAGTTCATGTTACTTCTTTCTCCTGTTACATTTCTTTAACTTTCCAATAAAATTTCTTCTCATGATGGCCTCAATGTTTTGCTTCAGCATTTAGAGGATCAATTAAAATTTATGACTACAAATTCAAAAATTGTTCTCTTATATTTGATGAAACGACAATTCAAAAAAAATGTAACGATTAGTCCATCCAGAAATTATATATTTGGCTATGAAGATATTGGTTCCGAACATAGGTGTCAATATGCAAACCGTGCTTTGGTTTTTATGGATCGTGGTCTCATTGACAATTGGAAGCAACCTGTAGCGTACTATTTGACTCATGGTATGGTACCATTTCGTCCACAGAGTTAGAAAAGATAATTTTGGATGTCACAGGTGCTTTACTAAGAATTGGTTTTAATAGTTTGGCAATTGTGAGAGACCGGGCACCAACTAACGTTCACTGCTTGAAAACTTTGGCTTAAGAATTTGCAATTGGGATAGACCAATTTTAAAAATTCATAATGGTAAAATTGTTGTAATTGCTGATCCTCCTCATGTTTTTAAATCAACAAGAAATACCCTTTCGTAAAATAAAATTATTTTAAGACAGATAGTGTAGATTTTAAATGAGTTGGCAATTTTTAGTAGACCTTTATGATTGGGAAAAAAATCAGTTAATAAGAACAAGAGGAGTATCACAGATGAACACATTTATCCAAAAACAAAAAAGAAAGTGAATTTAGCTGCTCAGGTTTTGAGTTTTGAGTGTAACTGTTGCTAATTCACTGTATAAATGTGGTGTGGAAGTGGCCAAGTATTTGGCTGAATTTATTAATGACATCATTCGTCTCTTTGATTCTTTTAACAGTTTCAAATTTGGTGACACTCACTTTTATAGAAGATCACTGAGTAACACATCTCAGCATTTAGAATTTTGGCAGAGTATGAAAAAGAAACTGAACTCATGGCAGTTTGTTGATGCAGATGGCAAGCCTGCTCGCACTAAGGTGAAGGAGGCTTGGTGTCAAAATATCGATGCTGTTTCCACATGGTGGAGAATGCTCAGAGGCTTGGGAGTGACATCGTTGGTAACTCGACTGTCTCAACCAAGATCCACTTGAGAATATCTTCGGTGTTGTGACGCAGTGTGGTGTTCGCAACAACAACACTACCAGTCTGTAGTTTGATTTGGCTTTGAAATCTTGTATTTTTAATCGAATCATTGGTGCTAAGGGTAAATTTAACTGTGAGAAAGATTATGCAGATTGTTTGTCTAATTTGCGTGAATTAGTGAGTAAGATTGAGAGTGTAGGAGCAAAAGACACTGATGTCTGTGATGTTGTTGACAATTTATCTTTCTCAAAGGGAGAAGAGGAAGTGGAAACAACATTTGCCTGGATATCCACAATGCCCTCAGATCCCACAGATAATTCTCTAATAGCTGATGAGGCAACAAGTAAAACCACTAACATTCTTAACAGAATTCCCAACCTGAAGTCTTGTCATTCTTGTTTTATGTCCTTCATCTATTGCCACCATACTCCTCCACGTGATGGAAGTAATGTTGTGTGTTCATGTCTCAAACCAAAGGAAATAGTAATTAAAACTATTTGGGAGCTAGTTTTGAATATTTTCAAATTTTTAGACATCAAAGAACATTCACCAAAACTTCTGGAAAAAATTCAAAATTCTTGTCTAAATTCAGATTTTCAATTGTTTAGCTGTAAAGAGCATTGCTCTGAGATTCAAAACTCTTTAAAAGTGTTTCTGAGCAAGAATGCAGTTATTGAGTTCTGTATGAGGATCTCGACTTGTTTAAAAAGAAGTGGGTTCGAGTAAATTAGTTTATTATTTAATAATTTTTCTTTTATGACTATTTCATTTTGAAACCTAGTTCTTTTTATTCACTTGTTTATTAGAATATTTTTGACCCTTGGGCCAATTTTATTTGATTTTTAGTTACAACTTGTACATCATGGTATTACACTGGTTTTATCAGAGAAATATCATGTTGCATCAGTTTTAGTAAAAATGCAGACAAATGTTGCATTTACAACAGAAATACAATTATACTAGTTCTTAGTTCATTGTGTTCTGTTCCTTGAGATCCGTAGTTTGTATCTGATTTTAAGAGAGAAATACTTGTATTGAGAAATACATTTTTAAATGCTCCAGGGTCATTTTTTAAATATTTATTGATGAACTTGACAAATATACCCCTTCTGAAACAATTTATTTTTGTTTCAAAATTTGTCTGGTGTGTTACTTTGATTGCTTTCGTGTATCATTTAGATATAGAAATGGTACCATAAGCACTGGATATTAGGTTACATTCTAGTGATAGCTGCCCTTTAAAACACTCTCAATAAAATGGATGATATTTTTAATCCTTTTGTAGGATGCAAAACAATGAGAGCTTATCATTTGAAGTAAAAACTCAATATCAATTTTCTTCAATAATTTCATTACTGCTTCCATTTAACTATAAATTATTAATTTCTTTTGTAACTAGTGTAATGATAAGAAAGCTCCACTTACTGCCTGAAAGGAAATTACAACTTGGCATTCTCTCTGAGAGTTGCTAGGAAATAGAATGTTGGATTATAAAAAAGTGAAAGACTCAGTAGTTTAAAAATGACATTAAAAATGTTTTCAAAATGTGCTTAAATGTCAGTTTCTAGGACTTCAATTCAATAAACAATGAAAATTGGAAATTATTTGTGATTTGGTGCAACAATAATTCAAATTTACACTTTTCAATTATGAAATAAATTAATAAGATAAATTTGTTTAAAAAATTGGAAAAGATTTGAGAAAAGGAAGAACAGACTAATTCATGAAACTGAACAGGTACTTTCACTCCAAACTCAGTCATTTTAGATATTAATCTCTTAGACTTGTGTAAGACAACCAAGCTTTTTGACATTCTAAAATGAATGATACAAATGAAAAGATTATTCATTTTTCAAATTTGTACAGTATATTACACTTTTAATTCTTTAAAAAAATCTGGTTGTTATGCGTTTCTTGTCCAGTAAAATGTTTTGTAAAGTGTACTTATTAAATATGAATTTCAAAGATAGTAATGAAATAATGACTTATTATGTAACATTAAATGCCATTGCTATGTAGTGAAATAAGGATCTGCATTTTTGTTAGCTTGAATTGTCATTGACAGAAGTTTCAGGTGGATGATAGTAATTATATATTTCAGTTGTGAATGAAAGTAATTTCATGATCTATTATTAATTATTAATTTGGAAATCAATACTGTCATGTTTGTCTAGTTATTTTATTACAATTTCACAAGTAATGTCTTTGCAGTGCTTAAAAGTGCAATGTGATTCAACATAACTTGAATGTCAATAAGATAAATTTTTGATATCTTGAAGCAGTTTTTCATTCTCTTCAGTAGTTTGATTTAGCAAATGAATTTTCAATCACTTCTATTTAATAGAGGGAAGAAATATTTATTTCCAGAGGCACTTGGAGATAAAGTATTTTTTTAAAGTTTTTTTAAAAATTTTTTTATTTATTTGTCACATAAATACAGCATAAGCCATGTATGACAAGTCAGCATATGTACATAATAATAAATGTACAATATAGATATTTCTAAGTATTAAATACAGAAAAGAAGAAAAAAGAAATGAATATTAAAATTGAAAAACTATACTAATAAAAAAAAAGAAAGGAAAAAAGAAAAAGAAAAAAAAAATAAATAAGTAGTCATCTTATGAGTTGATGCCTGGGCTGGGTCCATCCCTTACATTCAACAGTCAGTTTGGGGGTTTCAAACCACGCAACAGAGTATATAAAAATGATTAGTACTAGTTTATATTTGGGTGGATATGTGTTTATTATGTATATATTCTTTTTTATTGTAGAATGTATGGTTTAACAGGAAATCTTTCAGTTTATTTTTGAATGTGTGTACAGAGTTTAAGCTTTTAAATTCACTAGGAAGTTTGTTGTATAGTGGGGTACTTTTTTGAAAGAGTGAAGTTTCTCTGTGTGGGACATGCAGGTTTCTTTTTTGTCTAGTATCAAAGTTATGAACTTCTGCGTTTAGAGTAAGAGAGTCCTTGTTTTCTAAAAGTGCCTTCTTTGTGAAGATTAATATTTCTAAAATGTACATGCATGGTAGCGGTAGGATTTGTAATGTTTTGAAAAGTGGTTTGCAGGACTCATATTTGTGTGTGTTTGTCATTGTTCTCAATATTCGTTTTGGGATGATGAAAGTGTGAATACTTTCTGGAGAATTTCCCCAGAATATGATTCCGTATTTTAGATGTGAGTGTACAATTGCAAAGTATACTGTTCGCAGTGTATTCAAGTTAAAATTTGACTTAAGAATGTAGATGGCATAACATGTCTTGGTAAGCATGTTGTTTAGATCTGTGATGTGAGAGTTCCATTTTAGATCATCTTGAATAGTCAAACCCAGGAATGTTGTTTTTTGGGCAATTTGTACAGGCATAATTTTTATCATCAATTGCGTTGGTGGCTTTTCTTTAGAGAGTGGATTTCGAAAGTTTAGGGACACAGTTTTACTGGTATTTATAATGAGTTTATTTTCCTGGAACCATTTTACTAGTGCTTCTAGAACTGTTTGTGCTTCTTTTTGTAGAGTTTGTTGAGTATTTGCTTTAATAATAATGTTTGTGTCATCTGCAAATAGGACCATTTTGTTCTTTTGTAGAGTTAGGGGCATGTCATTGATGTATAAGAGAAATAATATAGGGCCTAGAATTGATCCTTGTGGTACTCCATTATGTATCATTTTAGGTTGGGAAAAATGGGATGAAATCTTTTTATCTCTAACATGCTTGATTGTGACTACTTGACAACGATTTGAAAGGTAAGATTTAACCCATTGATGTGCAATGCCTCTAATTCCCAAAATTTCAAGTTTGGATAACAGTATCTGATGGTCAATAATGTCAAATGCTTTGGACAAGTCTAGGAACAAACCAATGGGGATTTCTTTCTGATCTAGAGCACTAAGTATGTCATTTAGAAAGGTGAAGATAGCTGTATCTGTAGATTTACCATTTCTAAATCCATGTTGAGCCTCTGTCAATATGTTATTAGAATTGAGAAAACTTTTGAGTCTATCATTAAAGAGCTATTCTAGAATTTTGGAAAATCCAGATAGTAAGGATATCGGTCTGTAATTCGTGGGATCGTGAGTGTTGCCTTTTTTGAATAACGGCTTCACTTTTGCTTTTTTGAGAATTTCTGGGAAGATACGTGGCATTTAGGAGTGGTTACAAATGTGAGCGAGCGGTTCTATTATGTTTGTTGCTGTATATTTGATGAGGGTGTCAGGGATATTATCCAGTCCTGTGGAATATTTGTTTTTCATTTGATTAATGATTTTTTGTATTTCTGCAGGTGAAGATTCTGAAATGTATATGGAATTTACATTTGATAATGTGCTATTTTCATAATAGATATTAAGGTTTTGATTTATTGTTCTGATTCATTGAAATAACTACATAATTGTTGTGAATTTTTGATGTTTTGATATTATCTCTAAAATCAATATTTATCAAATTGTATTACTCGGAGAATTTGTATTTCTTTTCTTAGAAGAAAAGCAGTCCCCACCACCGCTCAGTCTGTTATCAGAACATCCCGTTCGAGAGCAGCACTAACGCTAGTCGCGAGAATTAACACGCAGTTTGACGCCCCTGAGTTATACTCCGATTTACGTAATTTTGTCCCTGACAACAAAAAGGTGTTTCGCTGCCATCCAATCGGGAACTTATATTTCTAGACAGTGACGTCACTATGGTGACGTTCGAGCTCTATTGGATGAAACCCTGAACAGCTGATTCCTGACTAAGTTACGAAAATTGCAGTATAAACCGTGCTCGTCTGGTGCATAGACAAAGGAAGCTTTGGTGTTCTGTGGTCTGATGCTCGTAGAGACCTGGTAGAGACGAAGCAACGAAGTAAGTTGAAGTGTGAGTCCTCTCGCTGTGTGTACCCCACCTGAACAACGCTGAGTGTTCCTCTTCGTGGGTTTTGCGTACTCACAGGAACCGAAAAAAATTTGGAGTTCTTTGCGTCTGATACAGGTATGTAGTATTTTTTATTTGTTTAAGAGACTCGTTTCAGTGATGCTGAATGTTGGGCGCGGTCATTTCTGCCCCATGTGTTATTTCAATATAAAATATGTGAAGAAAAATAAACTTGAACTCATTATTTTAATTAATAATTAATTGTCTTTTATATCTTTAACTTAACCATATAGTGTCAACAGATGTTCAGTATCCAAACATTTATGGAAAACTTTATATTTTAAAACACAGAATTTCTGTTCACGTTTCTGGAAACAAATGTTATCAATAAAAGGTATCCGGCAATTCATGAGATTTTTCTACTGAGGATTTGCAAAAATAACTGCGCAGAGTTGTTAATAAATAGCTGTGAGCAATCAATGTATCCTCAAATATGTGAAATAGTTTTAAATTTTCATTTTGATGAGACACATGCATGAATACTTTATTACACTAAAAATGACGAATGTTTACTGGCTTCCTCTATGCAATCACAAAATTATTTTCTAATGGAAGTCCTTGTAAGACCTTCTTTAAAAATAATTAATTATGTGTTATTGAATATGTACAATGTAAATCACACATCAGTTGACTTTAATCCTAATATCTGCTAAGTAAAAAGGAACAACTATTGTTACATTACTTATTCATTTATTTAAAAATCTAGGAAAAATCCAGCATTTTCCCCCATGTGAATTTGAAAGAATTTTCATTATATCAGTCTGTAGTTTAAATACTTAAAGAATGTAATATTATCCATTGCTATAGTTCAGAAATCAGCTTTTTTATTTTTTGAGGGTTCATAATTTAAATAAATATTGTTTTCTTGGAGAGGTTCTCGTATACAAATTTTTCTTGATTTAAATATGTTATTTTTATCCTTCATATCTATCCATATAATATGTATTAACTAGCTTAAGTGGCTTGTTTTGTCTGGGTATTACTTTATCACAATTGTTCATATGACAGGAAAGGCAATGAATTCTATAATATATCCCCATCCTTGCCTGCCGTGTGCCATACCACACAAACTCGCACTGCTTGTATTCACAGTCCTCATTCTATGCTGCCTTCTCTAGCCTCTCCTCTGTCCACCAGATGTTCCAGTTCCAGTCACTCCCTATTCAGTCACAATCGTTTTTAGGGCAGCTGTAAGAGATCCCTTGTTACATACTCCCGGAAACTTCCAGTAACACTATTGATCTGCAATTGCTCAAAGCGTTATGGTGTTATTGGATTGAATTAAAATGCATTTAATAGAAAATTTTATAGGTTTTAAGAAATGTTTTATGTACTTTAATGGATTGCCTCACTCTTTTCAAAATATTTGCAGTACCCTGAAAGAGTGCACATTAAAATTTTGCAGGAAAGGGGGATAAGGGTAATTTTTATGAAGTCTTGTGCAGAAAGGAACTTTAACCATGTTATGAAGGTATATTTACAATATATCATGAAGATCAAAATAAAAATGTAGTTTATAATAAAAAAAAAAAAAGCAGGAGGAAATAGAGAAAATTGTAATTTGAAGCAAATGGCCTATGTTATGCCCAACAATAAAGATAACCTAAGAGAAAACGCGTTGAAAATTAGACCTTCCAGAGGTCAACTCAGACAGGCATAAATCTTGAGAGCTTCAAAAATCATTAGACAATTGAATTATTGCCTTTTATTCCTTCAAAATAAGCAAATTTGATTTAAAAAAAAATTTAAAATGATTAGAAACCGCAGACGTATCCAATTTCATTTACTTAGATAATTCATATTTCATTTATATTATCAATATGTTGTCAAATTATTATTAACTTTTATAACTCTTTTTTCAACATTCATTAGTTCACACAATATCCTTAACTTTGTGACACATTGCTTCCAATTTGCTTTCACTTTCTGCTGTAAGTATTGCTGATTATACCCCCGTGACTATATGCTATTAGTTCGGAAGCGAATATAAACAACAGATTTAACATTTCACTTTAATATTCTTTTGGTAATTTTGCATTTGTCAATAAGTTTCTATCAACTTTCACACTTTTCTATTGCATCTTTCAACTTTTCCATTAGTTTCTGCTATACAGAGTATTGTTAAGTCACCTTTAATTATCTATTTCTGGTTCTGCAAAATTTACACTATAACGATAATCATAAATAATCAAAATACAATTTTAAGTGTAATACATTTTTTCTAGTCTTCTCTATTATAACTATTATCTTCATTGATTCCTTTCTCTTTCAAAATATTTAAAATGTATTTTTTCCTGTAGGTGAACTTGCTCCTTTGTTTTCCGTATGGTTCCCAATAAAATATTAATTTAGGTAATCTGTATTCTTCCATCCATGATAACTGTCCAAGCCATGTTAGTCTTTTATTATATAATCTATATTGGAATGTGATACATGCAGATTTTGATAATGTCATTTCTAATTTTGTCCCCTTATGGAAATTCTTGCTGATCTTCTCCAATAATCCATTTCCATTTTCCATAATTGTCCTTTCAGTTGTGATTTTAATGTCCAAACTTCTGATTCACGAGTCATGATGCTTCAAATTAACATTTTAAATATTTTTTTTGTCTCATATGTGACACCTTTATCCCATAAATATACTATTTAAAATTATAATGGCAATTTTTCCTGAATTTATGTTTGACCAAATTTCTTTAAACTTTTTCCATCGTTTCTAATTTTAATTCCCAAATACTTGTATACATTTGTGTGTTTAATTTCATTTTCCTTGTTTGCTTTTCTAGAATCAAATCTTTAGTATTGCCTCCAATTGCCATAATATTTAGTGTGCTCCATATTATCTTATAGACAGCACTTCTCGTATTCTTGAATTCATTTTCTTGTCATTAATTCTATAAATCTCTTGCAATTATCAGCAAATTGTAAAGTATAAATTGTGCTTTCATTTACTGGTAAGCTCATTTTATTACATTTTTTCTTCCAATTTTTCGAATCAACGTTTATATCATTTTTGTTAACCAATTCCTTAAATTTTTCCAGTGAATTGTCCTCATTTCTTATTCTTTTCTCTCTTTTTACTCTTTAATTTGTTCATTAGTTATTAACTTAATTAAAAACATTGTATTTGATTTCTTCTTAATAATAGTCTCAAAAACAAAATTTAAGACATCAATAAAAATTATAACATTGATCTTAGTCATGAAAAAAATTCATAATACACCCGTATTGATGTGGGATTGACCTAAATAAGAACGACCATAAAAGAATAGTGATTTAATATCACGGAAACTCACAAGAACACATCAGAGAAATGGGTTTAACATAGTCTTCCACCGTTCACCTTTAACTGCTCCCGTCCTCAGTAGTTTGCATTCGCTTCTCCTGAGGCGACAGCTGTGGCTCCCTCACAAGTCCCTCAGCAACTCGTATATAAACAGGCAGTTTTCATGGATTTTAAATAACCATAATTTATTTTTTAACTTAATCTTTCAAACCGTAATTTATCACTAATTAAATATAATACTTTTGTTTCTTCATAATGTTTTATTCATCATCAGTTTTTTTCCTCGTTCTTGAACCAATGTATATAATGTTTTGTTTTAATGGCTGCTTTATTTTGATTAACAATATCAGTAAATCCATTATCAACAATTTTAGAAACAACAAATTTTCATTTAAATTTTGAACATTTAAAATATTTTTAAATCTTTTAATATTTTCATTATCTGCTGTTAATATTTGTTTGCTATCATTTTCAATATAACTAGTGTTCCCTCTTTAGCCATCAAGTTTTCTTTGCAATACTTGTTATAATTGATAAATAATTTATAAGAAGTTTACTCCGAAGGGGGGGGGGAGCTACAAGTCGACAAACAGAATTTTGTTTTTCATTTTATGAATGTCGATGTTATTTTTTTAATAAAAACCTTTCCTTTTTAATTTAAGGCTTTCAGGTTTCTTGTAAATAACCGTGTTAATTGTTTCAGTTCATTACAAGTTGGGGTCGGCTATCATCTTGTAGCAATCTTCAGGCACTGGTTTTAAGAAAACTGCAGTTTACAATATTGAATGATATGCAGAAATATGAAAAAAATATTTTTAACTACAGATCAACAGTGTGAATCGAACATGAGCTCTAATTTACAATGCTGGATATGCTAAGAATTACTTTTAAATATTTTTCAAATAGAAATCTAGTCATTAAAATTAATGAAGATTAGTATCATATTTATTACATTTTACTGTAAGTCAATAGAAGCGGCTGATTTTAAGGACAGGGTTCGGCTCACTAAAACAACGGCGCACGGTTCACTTGCGCATGGTTCACTCGCGCGGACCACGAGAACGGATCACTCAGGGAGCACTGCTTGAATTGTGCATTGTGCGGTGTGGTGCGAATATGTAATGGAAAATTACAATGGTTAAATGCATAAAATGCGTTGCATGCATAATGTTAAATGCATAAAATGCGTTGGTAATTATGCGTTGGACAGACTCAAGGATGTTTTATGTTAACGCGAGGGCCGAAGGCCCGAGCCTCGTCCTCAACTTGGACACGGGTAGCGAAGCGTCACGATTCCACACGAAAGTGCGTTGGCCACGTGGCCGTGTGCACACTGTGGCGGCGCCGCGAGTGACTCGTTCGGAACCGAATCGTGAGCGTCAATAGGAGCCGAAACCTGTTCTTAAAATCTACCATAGAAGCTTACCGTATTAGTAATTAATTTGTAGTGCAAATTGATAACTAGAATATTTGTGTGGGACAACTGACGGTTGATCCACAGTTTAAGGTACCCCGAGCACTACGCTTCCTCGATTATTATGCCATGACGTGATTCGATTCTCTTCCATTCGGTGCGGAGGAACGTTATCGTTCACGAGAGAGCAATCCTTTACATTCTTTTCAACGCGGCTTTCTACCACTCATTTGAACTCAGTAATGGGTTAAAGTAGGGTGTACTGTACATCCTTAGAGAAGCAAAGTTTTCAGACGCTTGACGCATTATAATGCCAAATTACTTTTAAAGGCAAGTTTTCTCGCTTCGCTCGCCCGGATCCAAGTCACGGCGAGGCTCCGGCCCTCGCATTCACTATAAACAACCTTGAGTCGATCCACCACATAATTATCAATTCACTTTTATAAGAAATCACCTCAGTAAGCACTTTCTAGGCTCTAGTATTCAAACTGCGCAGTCGCAAACACGTGAAGATGCGCGAAACGCTGGTTACTAAATTTAGTAAATTTACTAGTATCGGAATAATAAATTTATGCTCTTTTATGTTCCATCATTTTTAAGAAAACTTCTTTTAAACGGGACTCTCGCCTTCAATAGAATTTCTTCTAAACGGAATTCTACCTATTTTTAAGATCTAACAGGGAACTGTGTTCTGTGTGATATAAAATTACATTTCCAGTGTGAAAAATGAATTTTAAGGAAAATTGTTGTTTAAAAGTACCGCATAAATGACTAATCCATCGTTCACGACTCGAGAATCAGAAGTGAAAGATACTAACGAATGTCACGGCCATGCAGGCCGTGACACACGGTGTAAGATATACAGGTGTGTCAACTAGCCGCCTTTTGGGCAAAATTTTTGAAGCCAGTTTGAGGCTAGTTCCTCGCTTATCCGTACGGTGCGCACGATCGGATTGGGCATTGATGGCGTTTCGCGCACTTAGTATTTTCTGATGTTTTCGTTGCAAGAAAGCTATAACCGTCACTGAATTCACATAATTGGGGGATCGCTACTGTAAATGTATCGGGATCACTTTGTAAACTTCTAAATTTACTTCATACTCCGGAATAAAGGTTTTACAACGAAGAGATCAGTCAAGTCTACTATTCGCCGTGCTATGGGTGTCGCCACGTAAGAAAAGACCCTAAAAATTCAACATGGCGGAGTTTCGGCACTGCCAACCTCATCGAAATGAAACGCGAAAGTGCATGAAGGATACCGACGCGGCGTATTTAAATGAACGTAGTGTCCTTCAGAAATGCAGATTTGCTGAAATTATAACTATTAATATTGTTTTGACTTATAAATAGCAAATTTCACAATTTACTCATGAAATTGTAATTATTATTATTATTATTATTATTATTTTAAAATTAAATATAATACATTTCATTAAATAAATTACTGGTAATTTTAAAATTATGTTAATTTCCAGAATAAAATATTTTTGAAACTGAAGAATAAATGAAATAATAGATTGTTATTTTATTACAAAACTAGCAAAAATGAAACTATGCAAAAATCGGGGGATATATAGAATAAAGATGAAATGAAATACTCAAAAATAACTTTAATTTTCAAACAATACACAAAGTAGTGAAATAAAACTATTTTTCACTGAACTTAGATATTTTTGAATCCTAATGGTTTTTTTGTATATAACATCAACATATGACCACAATCAAAGGAATGAAGAAATCCATTGTACAGAAATGACAAATGTTTGAATTTGTGAAAATAGAATAAATCAGATATATGACTTGATATAATTTGAAGGTTCAATAAAGAATAAACTTATGCACCATGGGTGATCAGATTTGATGACAAATTGCAAGGAGCAGTCATTAAAATTTCTGGAACACCAATGGTCCACAGCAAATTATATTCACATCAATTATTGAATTTTTACAACAATTTTAGAGCCTAATGTCCCTGGGCTTACAAACATTACAAAACATCCTATTTACCTTAAGCGATAGCGGAAAACCAGGGAAAACAAAGGAATAAGTATGCTACCATATATATATAAAAAAATGAATAAAAATATTGTTAATTCTCAATTGAATTTAAAAAAATTAACATTAAAAATCAGCATTAAGAAATTTGGCTGACCGTAAAAATTAACTACTTGAAAATTTTATATATATATATATATATATATATATATATATATATATATATATATATATATTGATAGCATACCCATCCTCCCGATCAGGAAGACGACTGAAGGTCAATTTCTAGCATGCATGTAGGAACATTAGTCAAAATAATAGAGATTTCCAATTTAACAAAAATACATAAAATAAATCAATGAAATAATATAAATAATATACATAAAAATGCAATTGAATCCTATTTAGAAAATGAAATATCTTCTGTGAAACACAGCAACCCTGCAACATAGAATAATTAATGCAGTATCTAATGTCCAATCCGGATAAATTCAATAAATAGGCATGTAATTGTTATAAAAACAAATATTTATTTTAATAAATTCCTTGAGCAAATAATGTTCTTGAAAATAATTTTTAAAGAAAATTAAAAAGAACGTTACCACAAGTAATAGGAAAAACTTGATACTTAACTTTTATATTACTTAAAACTCCTGACACAAACGGAAAACCAAATTGTCCAGAATGCTAAGAACATTTGCTTCACATGAAAGTATTCAAAATATAACATGACAATAATATATACCTAAAAACCAATAAAATTTACAAAAATTAGTAGAAAACCATTGAACATTCACTTAAAATGAAATATTAATAGCCAAAATGGAATAGTGCATCAATCGTAAACATTAAGCAATACTCTCTATCAAGCCAAATAATATATTGAAATATGTACTCACTAATACCACATAACTGATTTCCATTTCAACAAACCATCTAATAAAATTATGCATCTTCAGAACTCCATTATTGTATATCTGAAACATTTAGTAAAGTAATGTACACTTCTTTCACATTTCAAAACTTTAATGTTTATTCATTTAAAGCACTTAGCATCTGTACTTCAACTAAACAAAAAATCTTATGTCTGAACAGTAATGATTACTTGTATTATGAAAATGATGTAAAAGAAAATGACTAACGGTTAAACAATAGTGATGAACTAATGGTATATTAAATGGTACACTTAAATAGTTTCTTTGGTTTACATCAGAAGGTAAAAGTTCATTCAGGATATGACACTCATAATCAATCTATTAATTCATACTCACTTGATTTACTTTGCAACCAGGCTCGATTCAAACAGAGAGACTAAAACACTGGCTGGAACAATTGACTGTAAAGAAATAGTATTAATTTAATAACCTGCAGTTACCACCAATTTACAATCATGTCAATTCAAGCATACTTTTTCCATAGCACAGTGAGGCCAAACTTGATCACAAACTATACTTTTGTGGTTGCTCTGAGGAGGCAGGAGTTTTTTTCATTCAGGGCACAACTGTAACATTGAGCACATTAGTAAAAAAATTTATCACTTTCATTCCATTCTCATAAATTCATACTCACTTGATTTACTTTGCAACCAGGCTCAATCCAAACAGAGAGACTGAAACACTGGCTGGAACAATTGACTGTAAAGTATTAATTTTAATTTAATAACCTGCAATCACCACCAACTTACAATCATGTAAATTGAAGCATAGCTTTTCTGCAGGACAGTGTGGCCCAATTTATCACATTAACTTATCTGTGGTGGTTGCTTTAAGGGGGTATAAGTTTTTAATTTGTGGGCACATCTGTAATATAGAAGTAAATATTTAACATGATTATCACTTCTATTCCAAACTCATTAATGCGTACTTACTTGTTTCACTTTGCAACCAAGCTTGAACCAAACACACTGACTGAAACACTGGCTGGAATATTTGACTGTAAGGTATTAATATCAATAATAACTTAATAACCTGCATTTACCACGAACTTACAATCATATAAATTCAAGCATACCTTTTCCACAGGACAGTGTGGCCCAGTTTCTCACATTAACTTATCTGTGGTGATTGCTTTAAGAGGTTGTTTTAAGTTTTCAATTCATGGGCACATCTGTAATATGTAACATGTAATATGTAAATATGTAACACAATTATCACTTCTATTCCAAACTCATTAATGTGTACTTACTTGTTTCACTTTGCAACCAAGCTCGAACCAAACACACTAACTGAAACACTGTCTGGAACATTTGACTGTAATGTAATAATATTAATTTAGTTGCCTACAATTACCAGAAACTAACCATCGAGTAAATTCAAGCAATACCTTTTCCATAGCACAGTGGGGCCCTATATGTACTTCAATGATAATGGATGGTTGCTTAAAATGTCAGGTGTTTCTGTGAGGTAAATCTCTGAAAACCCTTTCAGGACTGTCGCACTGCAGATGTTCCAGGTATTGGCTCTAATGGAATTGGATCTTGTTCCTCTCCTGTGCCTTCTTCTGCTGTGTCAGCTCCACTTGCACTACTTAGATTTATTACAAGTTCTTCATAATCTTCCACTGCCTCTTTTTCATAGTAGTCTTAAATAATTTTCTCTGCATGTGCCACTGAATTTTTCCACATTTCTGGTGTGACCTATTAAAGGCATTACATAATTTTTTAGATTCCTGTTGTAACTACTTTTTAAAAAATTACAATTATGTTGCAATATATTTACTGTTTTTCTAATAGTGATTTATTGAAAACATTACCTGATTTATTGCCTCATTCCACACAGCTTTTGTTCTCTCCGTTCCTTGCCCTGGCCTTCCACATACAGTTTTGTTGTAGTACGCTTTTGAAATGCCCCACACATGATCAATAGGATTAAATTTGCAATGATATGGTGGCAGTCTCAAAACTGTGTGCCCTTCTGCAGCCAACATGTCATCAACTACATACCTTTATCAACATATTGATGGTCAGTTTTATATTTATCACAAGTGTTAATGTATATATTTGAACATATTTAAGGTGGATACTTTAAAATTTTATTACACTGATACAACAGAAAGGTAATTCAAAATAATAATGAAATGTAATATTTGGTTACATTACTTATTTCATTATGTAAAAAATAGTTCCGTCTCATTTCTGAAGCTTACAATCAATTGATCCTTTCTCCACTTTGCTGTTGGATTCCTCTCTACCTGCCTTGAATGGTAAGAAGCATTGTCCATGATAATGATGCATGGTCTTAAATTGCGAATGCCAGGAATCAGTTGTTTCTTAACCCAGGATTCAAAAGTACAAATGTCAATCGAAAACACAATTCAAGTTCCCTTCCGAAACCAATCACGCACTGGAAACGCAAGGAAAACGATTTTGAAATGAGCAAGTGCGGGATGCTGCTCGCTTGCATAACCTCAGTATCTCCACACGACGTTGCAGGGTTCAAACGCTTGAAGTTGGCAGGAAGTTAATTTGTACGCACGTGTACCAGTTGCCAGCCAAGGAAAAGTCCCTGACTACAATACTTCCATTACGTTGGGTATTTCAGTTGGGGTTGGCACCTACTGTCTCCAACTTAAATTGTAATCAAAAGTCCCTAAGCCAATGCAGTAAGAATGGCGGGTGATTTCCCGGAGGTTGGTATTTTTTTGCGTTCTGGGTCATATCTTACGTGAAATAACCCATATCAATAGAAGCCATCTTGTCCCAATAAAATGCCCAAGTCGTTCGCAGCGCTTATATAGCGAGAGCTGTGAGAACTAGCCTCACATTAGCTTCAGTTTTAGACTGGGAGTGAACACACCTATATCTCTTACACCGTGCGTGACAGCGACGACCGGCGGCAGCTCGCTATACCGGAACTGTGAATCAGCCCAACTGACTTACACTGGGCTCTTCCCAGGAGAACATCTGGCACGGAAAGATATCAGTGTGTGAAGTCGTGAACATCGCCTACCCTCTGAGATGCAAGTGCTTCGATTACGACGGAAATCTGTGCTCAGCTTGTAACTTTGCCCCTCAAGCCCCTTGGGTCACGATGGAATATCACACGGCATGTCGCGTCTTTCTCGCTCGTGCTGGTAGATGTCGCATGATCGCAAACACTGCTTGATATGGTCGCGATCATTCGATATCTAGCGGCAAGACTGAGAGAGACGCAAAATACCGTGACATATTGCATCGCGAAGACGGGCCTCGAGGGGCAAAGTTATAAAAACCGTACTATAAACGCCCACCGCCCAAACAAGTACCTAGAACCCACCGCTAGTTCTTTGTGTGCAATGAAATGTAATCTGAAGCCACAGCGCAAGCTTTTCTGCTCCAAAAATTCAATGTGATGTGCAAACATAAATTTAGGTTTCAGTCTAGACAAAAAATAGAGATTCCTTACCAGTAGACAATTAATAATGATTAGAAGTGAAAATGTTTTTAACGTGTATTTGTAACCATGACTAGGTATAAATATACATAAATTTCAAGGAAACTACTGGTGCTACAGAATGGCACAGATTTTCCCGTATTAGTTTTCTATTTCCTTCGGTCTCGGCAATATTTTGGGAATGCCACATACTTGTGCCAGCTGCCATCTATCGCCGCCCAAGTACTTTTTTTACACTTAATTTTTCGGTTTCCTAATGATAGAATGCAAATATTAATTTTAAAATATTAAAAAACAGTAAAACCTCTTCCTACGTGTCAATTTTCTTTGAAAAATTTGGAGCATTTTAAAAAAAAGATCGTTTAATCGGTACTAAGAACGCGAAATTTGAACCTCTTTCAATAGCTCCACTAGTTTACAATTTTCGAAGAATCTGGGAGTTTGCACCAGCACCACTTTCTTTACTGTTCTTTCTTAGATACGAGGAAAAATTGAAAAAAAAATTGGGACAGCTTTTCATAAATTGTTTTTATTTATAAATATCATGAACCTCAGGTTGATATTACGCAAAATCTAATAGTTTTTTTTTTCAAAGAGTGTACATGATATTTTTGAAGGTTGATTTATTATAACATTTTGTTTAGGACAAATCTCTATCTTCGATATTGTAACATTGAAATGTTAACTTCTTTCTGTCTTCGAAAATAAAGAGTTCGGTGGAAACGACACTAGCACGAGTGGAGGAATGTAGCGGATATTGCAAAACGGGCAGAGTAGAGGACGCTGAAGGGAAGAATGAAGGACGGGCAGAGTGGAGGAAGGTCGGACGGGCGAAAGGCCGCGGACCTAGTTCGTGGTAACATGGCATATCCGTGCTGCAGTAGCTGTCAGACATTTTAATTAGACAATAGGCATCATGAAATGTATAGTACGATCAGTTCATAGGGCAATAAAATGCGGAATTAATACATATTAAACGGTTTCACGGACCACCTGAATGCATTACTGGGGTATGTCATTAAAACTTTTTCTTAAATAAAACATTTTAAAGATACATTAAAACGTTGATAAACTTGAAAAAAAACGCTCTTTTCAGCATTAAAAATTCGACTAGAATATGGTTGAGGATAGATATCACAGAATTATGAAAACGTGCACAAAATTCACTTCCCCCTATAGCTCGTCACATACAGTTTTTAAATGTTTTTGACGTAAATAAATAAAATGAATTAAAAATTAATTTAAGCAATAAATTATGAATATTGCAAATTCGTTCAGTAAAATCCCAAAATTTGCAATTTTCTGGTAGCATTACCTAAAACGTGCAATTTCGTGCAAATTAAAACTAGTACTAAAATAACGTCCGTTTCATGATTCAAATTTCTGTCAAGGTTCGTCCAATTTTAAGTTAGCAAACAAAAAATGCAATTGCACGGGAATCCAGTCTTTAGTTATAAACGTTTCTAAAAACTCAACCATTTTCTGTGAAAACGAACTCAAAATTCCGCATTTTCGGAAACAGACGCCATTTTCTCATAAATGGCTCCACATTTTTTTATTCAAACTTTTCGAACGGATAGTGCTCATTGCCCTCTTTAATATGACGTAATGTTCGTTTTGGGGTATTTTTTTAACTTTCGCATGTCATGGTTTTAAATATCCCTCGCACAGTTAATATGCACATTTTCAGAAATTTGTAAACACTATTGTAATTCTGATTTGATGTATTTCAAATGGCTTCTAATGAAAATTTTCAACAACTCGAAAATTTTCTGTGAAAAAGAGTTTCAAATTTCGCATTTACAGTAGTAGCGCTGAAACGCTATTTTCTTAAAAAGAGTTCCAAATTATTCAAAGAAAATTGCCACTGATGACGAGGTTTTACTGTGCTTTAATATTCTTAAAATAATATTTGCGTTCTTAAATTAGGAAACCGAATAATTAAGAAAATTGCAAAAAAATGTACTTAGGGCGACGATAGATGGCAACTGGCAAGAGTATGTGTCATGTTCGAATAGCTAGCCGAAATCGAAAACTAACACGGGAAAGTTCTGTAGCACCATTTTCCTGTCTCGTATACGTACGCATATACGGAGTAATATACGTGCGTAAATAGGGAGTTAAATATGTAGTATAGAGAAAGTTATGTAATGCTGCTGAAAACCGATTTCGTGGACCAATCCAATTATGTGGTGAATACTGTTGTCATAAGCGTTTCAGTGAAATTACAAAAGGTTAAAAGGGTAGATCTGGGTGGGAAAATGGGCCTGATGGAATCCCTATTATCTTGATATAAAACTGTAAAGATTTCCCCCTAATTGTTTAAAATTTTATTCGATAGATCTTTACTAGAAGGACGGTTGCCAACAGCTTGGAAGTCTTCGTTTTTAGTATCTGTATTTAAATCTGGTAGCAGGGAATGTATCTCTAATTACAGATCCTTAACGGTTCATTAAGCATACTTGTTATGAACTGCACCCTATGCAGATACTGCGACATTTGTATTGGCTGAAGGTAAGACCGATTCTACAGTGAGAATTTTATAACTCTGCCTCTCAGTCCCTTATTGCCACGATGGAATATCGCACGGCATTTCGCATCTGTCTCCGTTGTGCCACTAGAAATCGCATGATCGCAAGCACTGCCTGGTACGGTCGCGATCATGCTATATCTAGCGGCAAGATTGAGAAAGACGCGTGACATATTCCATCATGAAGACGGGCCTTGAGGGGCAACGTTAGAAAAAATGCAGTATAATGTATTCTTTGTATATAAAACTGTTTTCTCAACATGTTTTGCAAATGCTATTTCTAGAATCGAAACCGTAAAGCTTAAGTACTTTAAAATTGCAGCTTATCATATGGGGGTAGAAGACCCTTTCATAACTCATGGATACCGAGATATCTCTTTGCGTCTGAATTTGCCTTCACTTAATTCGTATAAGGACTATGTGAATGTCTTGTTTTTTCAGAAATTATTGAAAGGTTGTATTGATTGCTCACATTTGTTGAATCAGAGAAACATTTTAAGGTTCCCACTGTGCTCGGAAATAGCAACATTTTTTTTGTAGATTTTTCAAGCATTCTTATACAGCGAATAACTCAATTAGTAGAATTCATCATATTATAGATGAATTTGATATTGATCTTTTTACTGAGAATGATGTTATTTTTTGGATGTGAATTGCGAAGCATCATACAGAAATTTGAATAATCAATGTTATTTTGTTATTGTATTTGTATAATTCTACGGCTCCTTGTTAATTTATCTTCCTGTGTAACGTACTGTGATATTAAGTTCTTTTCATGTAAACTGTATAATTCTCTTGTTTATGCAATTGGACAAATTGTCATAAAAATAAAAAAAATACTTTGACTACGAATGTTGATATAATGTTAAATGATTATAATGACAAGCTTTTTCATTCGTTTTTTATTCGGCGTGGAGGGTTATGAGAACGGCGGGCATTATAGAAAAAATTGCCAGGCGTACGGAGTGCAGGAGAGAAAAAACTGTGTGTTTTTCATTCATGTTTGATTTCGTGCATTTCAGATCCTCTACGTGAGATATGGCGAGTCTCAGACGATCTCAAGAGATTGACGCAAGGGAAGGGGCTGTCGGCGACGCCTTCCAGCTGGTGGCGCAGGGGCTGGCGCAGCTACAGGAGGCCCTGCGTCTGGAAAAACAGGAGGCGGAGCGCAAGGTCCAGGAGGCAGAGGAGCGGATGCAGGAGACCCTGCGCCTTCAGAAACAGGAGGCGGAGCGTATGATCCAGGAAGCCCTGCGCATGCAGGAGGAGAGGGCGGCGGCGGCGCTGCGCGAGATGGAGCGGAAGCTGCAGGAGAAGGACGACGCCATCCGCGCTCTGCAGCAGCGACTCGAAGAGACCCGGGAGAGAGTGACGGCCATGGAGGAGAGAACGACGGCTCCGGAGGGATCTGGAGGGGAAGGAGGTGTGCAGCGTCTGGAGTGCCGGATGAATGAGGTGGAGGCCTCTCTGCAAAGTGCATTGCAGAAGTTCATGCCCCGCGTTGAGGCTCTGTTGAACCAGATTGAAGGAGCCCCAGTCTGCACGTGCGTCCCTTGCCACCGCCACTGCCGCCTCCGCCGCCAGCGCCCGCGAAGCACCGGTGACGGGAGGGGCAGCAGCGGGCGGAGGGGAGGAGCCGCCCTCCCCCACCCCCACTTGCTCATGCGCCGGCCACCAGGGCGCAGCGGCCGATGGGGAGGAACGCGCGAGGCAGCAATTGTTGCTCTGGATATGGGACTTACTGTTTGAGAAGGCCCAATCCACACGCATGTCCCTTACCCCCACCACCGCCGCCCGCGCCCGCGAAACACCGGCGACGAGTGAGGCAGCAGCAGACGGAAGCCCCACTTCCACAGGCGCCGGCCACCAGGGCGCAGCGTCCGACGAGGAACGCGCGAGGCAGCAATTGTTGCTCTGGATATGGGACTTACTGTTTGAGAAGCCCCAATCCACACGCATGTCCCTTACCCCCACCACCGCCGCCCGCGCCCGCGAAACACCGGCGACGAGTGGGGCAGCAGCAGGCGGAAGCCCCACTTCCACAGGCGCCGGCCACCAGGGCGCAGCGGCCGACGAGGACGAACGCGCGAGGCAGCGGGTGGAGCGCCGGGTGCGGGAGGCGGAGTTGAGGAGGGAGAGGGCACGAACCTCCCCCTCCCCCCTGGGAGAGCAGTTGTGTAAGGCGGCATTTGAAGGAAGACTAAGTGAGGTACGACGCCTCATAGACTCCGGTGCCGATGTCAACTACGCTAATAAAAATGGTTACACTCCTCTAATTAGTGCAGCCTTCATTGCGCACGCGGAGGTGGTGTCTCTTCTTCTGCAACGAGGCGCCGAAGCGAACGCTGTCACCCGCTATGGGTGTTCCGCGTTGCACTGTGCTGCGGGGAGGAACCACAGCGGTCGCTGCGTGGAGCTGCTGGTGCGCGCGGGCGTCGACGTCGACGCGAGGAATAAGAATGGAGCGACTCCTCTGCACTGGGCGGTGAACGATAACAATGAGGAAGCGGTGCGCGCGCTCCTCGCGGCCGGCGCCAGGAGGGACCTCAAGCCATGGGGAGGACCTTGGAAAGCCAAGACGCCGCTTGACGTCGCGACGTGTCCTGCCGTAAAGAACCTCCTGCGAGGGTAGCGCCGCAAATAATGAGTGGGAGAGTCCTCTGCATGGGGAGTATGAGACACAGATGGCGTGTGAGGGCAAATACAGGAGAATATCCAGTGGAACAATCGGTGAACATGTGAAGACTCTAAAGGGGTTCGCGTTTTGTTCGGTTCGAAAGCAATATCGCCAAGCGTCTCGTCCCTGTGTTTCCCTGCGCGCACGCGAGAAAGCGCGGTGGAGGAGACAGCGTGGGTCTAGGGAAGGGGCGTGGCGGGGCCCGTTTAAGCGTTCGCCTGTGCCGGCCCCTTTGCCCATCATTGATCATTCGGCTAATCGAAATCTCCGTTTTGGAGTATATGTTAGATTAAAAAGAACATGGAAGTTACTCAGCCAGCACTTACAAAAACCAAAAACAGATCACTTTGTAAATAAGAGTGGACTAAATGTTTACCAGCTGCAGTTTTCTTCCCTGCTAACAGCTCATTTTATCATTCGATTATTATTCGGCTTTAAGATTTGTGCGTTAATTACAAAATGTGAAAATAAATAAATGTAATTTTTTGAAATTTACCTTTTGTACTACAATACGATAAAAATAAAAAATGATGCATAATATATTTATCTGAATCATTATATTCATGTTGACCAGTCATTTCATTCTCTAAAATATACTTCCATAACTGAAAAACACAAATCATTAATTTATTTTAAATAATGTTTGTTAGATGAATTGAAATTTGACAATAAAATATTAGAATTCATACATTACATTTGCAATTATTTACCATTGAAAGAAAATATAATAATAAATAGTAATTTCTGGATTGATCCTAATTAAAATACACGTTGAACATCAGTATTACTTTAAACAAATATTGCTCAACTATTGCAAGGTACTCATTCAGTTCAAAATGAAGTCGTTTAAATAAACGTCACTGCATTTACAGAAATCACGGAATATTAATTGCATAATTCCCTAGCCGTAACAGAGACGATGTGCTCACCCATACCACCAAAGGCAAAATGAGCGAAATAAACGTCTTACACAAGTTCCGTGTGATCGTCACTTTCTCGTTCCTAGGGTTTACAACTCCTTTTTGGCTTAAAGAAGCAATGTTTTTGTAAATAAAATACAAAGTTCCAGTACATATGAATAATGGTGTTAACAGCACCTTACTAAACTCATTTTCTTGTTTAATGCGCTTCAATACCAATAATCTTATATGGGCATTTTAAATAGCCATTTCTAAAATGTATTATACCTGCAGTAATGGCGCGATAAAATTGTTTATTAAATGAAAATGTGTTGCCTTTTGGTTTCCAACAGAACAACTTTTTCGCATAACGGCCATAACGACTTTTGATCCGTATAATGTAAGTAACAGCATACTAAATTTTCAGACCATTTAACCGAAACCTCATTTCCATAAGATTTGTGTGGAAAAATTTTTGATAAATGTATTTCATATTATGTGAAGTTGTTCTATAACTAGGTATTTTAATATTACATATATCCGATTTGACATATTGTATATTCTCACTTTTCATTTTTTACATATTTAGGTTATAATTCTGGCATATTAAAGTCCACTCTCTTCCCTGTCCTTCGATTCCCATGTTAACAGCAGCAACGAAACGCTTTCCTTTCGCCCAGAAAGGAAATACAACTTTTTCAATGCTCAATCGTTTTACGCTGAGGTATGCAAGTTTTAAATACTAGTTGTTTTCAGACCTTTCCCTTTTTTTTTCTATTGCACATATTGCGCGAAAACTACTAAAATTTTCAAAACAATGTATATGACCTTAAAGAACTCTCTATGAAGAATGCATCTTATTTGAGGGGAAAATATCTGCAATTTTGAAGTTGTAGGAAAATGCGGAAAAAATTCAAACTTGTGTTTAAATATTGATAAAAACAATGCCAATCACATTTTGCCGCGAATTTCAAATTTTTAAACTGAGAAAACTGGTTTGTTGAATGTTACGAGACACATTCTGGGGGATAAATCGGAAAAACTACTCCAACTTTATCAAGTTGAAAATTAATTTCAAAAAATTAGTTACTTTTTTCTATTTGAATTTGGTACCAAAATTGGTTGCCAAAAATAATTTCAGATGCAGCTACTTTTCTCCGTCTCCACAATTTTTTTCAGCCTACATTTAATAGAAGCTGAGAAAAAGTATAACATTTTTCTCGTATCTCTGCAACAGATTGGCCTAGGGGGCTATTTGTTTGGGAATTTGCTACATTTTGTATTCTCCTTCATACTCGTATCGCGATTATCGATTTGGTGTAGAGTTACTTTTTACTTCTTTATTCGGCTGCACCTTTTACACAAATGAATATTTCTTTTACTTGCCTCTCATGTCGTTAATATTTACATTACCGGCGATTTGTTCACATATCGCATTCACATTTACATGTTTATGAGTACATGTACTTTAAATGTGTTTAAATAAAGACCGGATTTTCGTGCAGTAAAACTCTAAAACATGCAGTAAAAACACGTGCAAAACATGCAATTAAGAGATCAAAATTTTTGCAAAACGGTGTTATGTAGCCTAAAAGTCTATTTAATCCATTTATGAACTTATTTTATATTTGAGATGTGATATTTAGAGTGATGGAAATATTATGATTTTAGTGTTTTTCTTATGATTTTGTACATATTGTTTAATCAAACCATATTTGTCATTTTAAATATTATGCACACAAAAAAAATAATTTAGCGTAAAAATACAAAAAATAAACCTTCAGAAATAAAAAATAATCGAGTTTCAGAAGAAATGTTCCTAATAGTTTTGATTATAATTTGCAATTGTGTTCGTGCTTGGCGCGACAGCCCGCGCACGGGGCATGCGCTCCCAGCAGCGTCCTGGCCTCGCGGCCGTGGGTCAAGGGGGCACATGTGGTCCGCACGAACACATCCCTTCGCCGGATTCCGGTCTTCTCAACCTGACACAAGAGTTTCCTCTTGCCCGACGGGGAATCGAACCCGGGGTCGTGTCATGGAAGGCGAGCACACTGACCAACGAGCTAGGCCGCCAGGCACGATTATGTATTTCTTCAAATTATTTCCTGAGAAATTATTATATCTTCGGTCAAACTATGTTTCAGACAGGCAGAGTTTCGTTCATTTACATTTGTCTGCCGAGCCTCACTCTACGTGTGCCCGCAGCTAAACGCGGTCAAAACTGCGTTTTTTCCTCTCTTGACTCCCCACGGCATCATCTGCTCCGAGAATTTCGATGAATTTGGACCGCGGTGCGCCTGCCATCAAGCTTCGCGTCAAACTTAAGGTCAAATGTGACCCGATGCATTCTCGTGTTGGTAAGATCAGCGAAGACTGACACAATGGATATATGATGCAATTGGGACGATAGATCCCGAAGATAGCGTTGGCTGAGCGGCCGCGGACCTAGTTCGTGGTAACATCGCATATCCGTGCTGCAGTAGCTCAGTGTCAGACATTTTAATTAGACAATAGGCATCATGAAATGTATAGACAATCAGTTCGTAGGGCAACGAAATGCGGAATTAATACATATTAAACTGTTTTACAGACCACCTGAATGCATTACTGGGGTATGTTATTGAAACTTTTTCTTAAATAAAGCATTTTAAAAAGATACATTAAAACGATAAACTAAAAAATACGCTCTTTTCTGTATTCAGAATTCGATTAGAATATGGTTTAGGATAGAGATGACAGAATTATGAAAACGTGCACTAAATTCACTTCTCTCCATAGCTCGTCACACAGTTTTTAACCGTTTTTGACGTAAATAAATAAAATAAAAATTATATTTAAGCAATAAATTTTGAATATTGCAAATTCGTCCAGTAAAATTCCAAAATTTGCAATTTTCTGGCAGCATTACCTAAAACGTGCAATATCGTGCAGTAACCCTCAAAAGGTGCAATTTCGTGCAAAATAAAACTAGTACTAAAATAACGTCCGTTTCATGATTCAAATTTCTGTCAAGGTTTCGTCCAATTTTAAGTTAGCATAACTAAAGACCGGATTCCCGTGCAATTGCATCTTTTGTTTGCTAACTTAAAATTGGACGAATTCCGAAAACTCAACCATTTTCTGTGAAAACGAACTCAAAATTCCGCATTTTCAGAAACACTTAGACGCCATTTTCTCATAAATGGCTCCAAGTTTTTTTATTCAAACTTTTCGAACGGATAGTGCTCATTGCACTCTTTAATATGACGTAATGTTCGTTTTGGCGTATTTTTTTTAACTTACGCATGTCATGTTTTTAAATATCACTCGCACCGTTAATATGCAGATTTTCAGAAATCTGTAAACACCATTGTATTTGTGATTTGATGTATTTCAAAAGACTTCTAATGAAAATTTTCAAAAACTCGAAAATATTCTGTGAAACAGAGTTTTAAATTTCCCATCAACAGTAGTAGCGCTTCAACGCCATTTTCTTAAAAAGAGTTCAAAATTATTCAAATAAAATTGCCATTGATAACGAGGTTTTATTGTGCTTTAATATTCTTAAAATTATATTTACGTTCTTATATTAGGAAACCGAATAATTAAGAAAATGGCAAAAAAATGTACTTCGGGCGTCGATAGATGGCAACTGGCAAGAGTGTGTGTCAAGTTCGAATAGCTAGCCGAAATCGTAAACTAACACGGGAAAGTTCTGTAGCACCACTTTCCTTTCTCGTATACGTATGCATATACGGAGTAATATACGTGCGTAAATAGGGAGTTAAATATGTAGTATGGAGAAAGTTATGTAATGCTGCTGAAAATCGATTTCGTGGACCAATCCAATTATGTGGTGAATACTGTTGGCATAGGCGTTTCAGTGAAATTACAAAAGGTTAAAAGGATAGATCTGGGTGGGAAAATTGGCCTGATGGAATCCCTACTATCTTGATATAAAACTGTAAAGATTTTCCCCCAATTGTGTAAAATTGTATTCGATAGATCTTTACTAGAAGGACGGTTTCCAACAGCTTGGAAGTCTTCGTTTTTAGTATCTGTATTTAAATCTGGTAGCAGGGAATGTACCTCTCATTACAGATCTTTAACGGTTCATTAAGAATACTTGTTATGAACTGCACCTTATGCAGATACTGCGACATTTGTATTGGCTAAAGGTAAGACCAATTCTACAGTGAGAATTTTATAACTCTGCCTCTCAGTCCGTTGTTGCCACGATGGAATATCGCATGGCATTTCGCTTCTGTCTCCGTTGTGCCACTAGAAATCGCATGCACTGCCTGGTACGGTCGCGATTATGCTATATCTAGCGGCAAGATTGAGAAAGACGCGTGACATATTCCATGAAGACGGGCCTTGAGGGGCAACGTTAGAAAAATCGCAGTATAATGTTTTCTTTGTATAAAAAACTGTTTGGTCACCGCACTGTCAGAAATTACATTAAATGTAATGCAGTTTAATGCACTTTTTCACATTAAATTTAATGTATCGTGTACGTTAAAACGAGATGAATGTGTTTGTGCATTAAAATTAATGTTAAAATTAAAATCAATGCAGATTTATTGTAGGAATACATTAAACTTAATGTACCTTGCAAAATTAAACCATAATTAATGTGTTGTACATTAAATTTAATGTTTAAATTAAAATTAATGTAGATTTAATATACATTGGTACATAAAATTTAATATACCTTTCCCTATATTAGAGATTAATATAATTCGTCGTTAAATTTAATGTTTAAATTAAAATTCACGGAGATTTGATAAATAAATATGGTGTGTATGGAACACTGATACTGTTTAAAACTTCCTCTATTTGAACTTACATACTGTCAGAAATTACATTGAATTTAATGTAGTTTAATGCACTTTTCCACATTAAATTTAATGTACCGAGTAATGTACCGGGTACGTTAAAGCGATTTGAATGTGCTTGTGCATTAAATGTAATGTTAAAATTAAAATCAAAGTAGATTTAATGTAGGACTATATTAAAAGTTATGTACCTTGTAATTTAAACCGATATTAATGTGTTGTACATTAAATTTAATGTTTAAATTAAAATCAGTGTAGGTTTTAGAAATATTTTCTTCCGCTATTTGAACTTATAATAAATTTAAAATGTATTTTCAACATATATACAAAATATTAATTTTTAAAAATTCGTATTTACATTTAAATTCGTAACAAATAAAATTGTAAAAATCTTTATAATAAAATTGTAGCGATGTATATAGTACGCTTATTCTTTAGTTAACAATTTTTTCAAATTCTCCGGAAATATTAACATTTTTTCAAAGAACTGTAAGAATAATGTCAGAATTTAATACTCTTTACGGCTACGAAACATATTTCCGAGCGTAAACGCGTCCAAAAATGTGACAATTGCATAAATCCCAACGGACAATTCATCAGGCCTAAGACCATGTTCAAAGAATTGATGTCTCGATAGGATAGTGAGTAGAGCAAGTGGGTGTAAACCAGGAGAGAATCCCGGCCGGGGTGACAATTATTTGAACAAATTTGAAATATTTAAGTTAGTACATGTACAGTAAATTTCATGCACACATACAGTAATTTCAATGTAAAAGTACATTAAAGTAAGTATCATGTATCTAAATTAAATTTAATTTACACGTACAGTAAATTTAATGTACACGCATACAGTAAATTTAATTGTAAACGTACATTACATTTAATGCACACGTACTTTAAAGTTACTGTACGAGTACATTAAATTTTATTTACGTACAATTTCATTTACGTACATGATACTTACTTTAATGTACTTTTTTACATTAAAAGTATTGCGGAAATTTCTGACAGTGTACGTATAATAAATGTAAAATATATTTTCAACATATATACAAAAATATACATTTTTAAAATTCTGATTTACATTCAAATTAGTAACAAATAAAATTGTAAAAATCCAATAACACAATTGTAGGGACCTACATAACACAGTAATTCTTTAGTTAAGAATTTTTTTCAAATTCACCGGAAATATTAAATTTTTTTCAAAGAATTGTCACTGTAACAACATCAGAATTTAGCATTCTTTACGGCTACGAAACATATTTCCAAGCGTGAAAGCGTCCAAAATATGTAATTATTAATTAAAAATTCATCAAATATCAAATTCAAATATCAAATTCGCCGAAGATGTCAATACACGGACGTGTCACCACATACTTTTATAGGCGAAACAAACAAAAGTTCATCAAAATTGGTACCATACCAAAGAACAAGATACTTATTCTCCAGAAAACCTATATTCAAACAACCAATAACAAAACTATTTGATTCATTTGGAGTAAATATAAGAGTATATTATGCAAATGGTCCGATTTAGTGATTCTTAAATAGAAAACTGAAATGGTTTATCACCTGTGTGAATGCCCATGTGCTTGCTGAAAACTTCTTTGCGAGTGAACGTCTTGTCACAGATGGAACACTGAAGGCATTTCTCACCAGTGTGGGTGCGCATGTGCCTATTCAAGGTACCCTTTTCAGTAAAGGTCTTCTCACAAATGGAACACTGGAAAGGTTTCTCACCAGTGTGGATGCGTGTGTGGTTATTCAAGGATCCTTTCACAGTGAATGTCTTCTCACAAATGGAACACTGGAAAGGTTTCTCACCAGTGTGGGTGCGCATGTGGATAATCAAGAAATATTTCTCAGTGAAGGCCTTCTCACAAATGGAACACTGGAAAGGTTTCTCACCAGTGTGGGTGCGCATATGCCAACTCAAATTTCCCTTTTGAGTGAAGGTCTTCTCACAAAAGGAACACTCGAAAGGTTTCTCACCAGTGTGGGTGCGTATGTGGTTATTCAAGGTTCCTTTCAAAGTGAAGGTCTTCTCACAAATGGAACACTGGAAGGGTTTCTCACCAGTGTGGGTGCGCATGTGGCTATCCAAGTTTCCTTTTTCAGTGAAGGCCTTCTCACAAATGGAACACTGGAAAGGTTTCTCACCAGTGTGGGTGCGCATGTGCCAAATCAAGCTTCCATTTTGAGTGAAGGTCTTCTCACAAAAGGAACACTCGAAAGGTTTCTCACCAGTGTGGGTGCGCATGTGCTTAATCAAGGTTCCTTTCATAGTGAAGGTCTTCTCACAAATGGAACACTGGAAAGGTTTCTCACCAGTGTGGGTGCGCATGTGCTTATTCAAGGTGTCTTTCAAACTGAAGGTCTTCTCACAGATGGAACACTGGAAAGGTTTCTCACCAGTGTGGGTGCGCATGTGGATACTCAAGGAAAATTTCTCAGTGAAGGCCTTCTCACAAATGGAACACTGGAAAGGTTTCTCACCAGTGTGGGTGCGCATGTGTCTACCCAACTGTCCTTTTTGAGCAAAGGTCTTCTCACAAATGGAACACTGGAAAGGTTTCTCACCAGTGTGGGTGCGTATGTGTCTATCCAACTGTCCTTTTTGAGCGATGGTCTTCTCACAGATGGAACACTGAAAAAGTTTCTCCCTAGTGCGGGTACGGATATGCATATTCATGGTTCCTTTTTCAAAGAAGGTCTTCTCACAGATGGAACACTGGAAACATTTCTCGCCAGTGTGGATGCGCATGTGCCAAAGCAACGTCTCCTTGGTACTCAACGTCTTCTCGCAGATGGAACAGTTAAGCTGTTTTTCCTTGTAGATGCTTGTATTTGGGAGCTCGTCATTGTGGTGCGTGGTCTGGTCATAGTTGCTGAAGCTACTCTCAGGGACGCAATCCAAGTGAGTACTTTGGATCTGTGGAGTCTGGATTGTGTTGGTTTTTTCTGATGCAAAACTCCCTCCATCTACAAACAAAAAAAGGTTTGATCAGGCAAATTCAGAAGCAGAATAGCAATAACAAATGTCTGATGCTTGAAAATCATACTTTTGTTGAGTCAATAACCATTTAATGTGAATGCAATAGACCGGAACGGGAAAGAGGGCGCAAAGATCCAAAAGAGATGAATGAAACTTTTTCATAATTATCTTAGTTTTATAATTATTCAAAACTGTGAAAGATGTAATATATAGAAAATTATTGTGATGATTTCGAGGTACTGAATTAAATTGAAGAACAAATAATCCTTAATTATCAGATCAATATTTTGAAATAGGGAAACTGATTTCAGAAATAAATCGACTCCAGACATAGTGAACTGGGGACTAACATTTTTGGTACACTATTTCCGATGTGAAAATTAAATAGAATTTTTCCACAATGATTTTATTACGACATTAACAGCACAAACTGAAAAGTTGAATATCATTCTTTGACTTCAAAAAATTATTTTTAATTATGTGCTTCGTTCATTTCACTTTCCGGTATACGTACGTAAACATGGAGTAATATACGTATTATAGGAAAATTTATGTAATGGTGCGAAAAATCGATTTCGTGATGTTAACGGAAATACACGTATTGGGGGCCCCTGATACCGAAAAAGTGCTTTTTTTCAAAACATCCGTTCGTCAGTCTGACTAACGTCTAAACCATTAGTACAATTTCTTCAAAAATGGATTTTGCCCGGTCTATCTCGTTCCACTCGAGATGGCGGGATTTTGAACAACTTTCTTCACAATTTCAAGGTACTTTACAAAAGCCCCCCGGATATTTTCAATATTTTCTCAAAAACAGCTCCAAATGTTTTCCTTAAATTTCTACGACGAAGTGTTTTACGACACACACGAGCAAGAAAAATACTCCTTTACGGTATCATGGAGATTTTCTGTCGCAAAAAGTTACTTTACTGTGCAACATTACATACAATTTCTTCATACAACATATTACTCTGTCCACTGTATTACTTGCTCTGTACGTGCCAGAAAATAAAAAATGATACATTGAAGAAAACGTTTCAATACCTCCCAAAATGCTTCAATATCGCGCACAATGATTAAAAAAATCGCTTTTCTACGAAATTTCCTTCCATAATATTAAAATATATCTTTACTGTGATAATGAGAGTAGAAGGTACTTGGAAAGCACATTCCGAAATGCGTTAATCAGACTTACTGGAAGCATTCGGCAAGTGCCCTAATATGGAGCTTCATCCCCAATTCACAAGTACCTGTAGATATTTCTGAGATCTTGAAGTGAAGCAACAAGCTACTTCATTTCGCAGGTTTGGTTCATCAGCCACGTGTAAAGAAAGGGAAAGGATGTTTTCTGACGAATCAGGAAAGGCAGAGCTTTTTAATTCTTTCTACGTTTCTACTTCTTTCGTAAATTCCCAAAATTTGCAGGAACATTTGGGCGAGTAATATGCAGTCAGCTAGTAAGGAAAAAACCTTTCACACTACCCTGATAATATAATTTCACTCCAGGAACGAGACTAACCTCCCAGCACCAGGAAAGTTTCTTTCCAGAGGCAGTTTTGTTACTAGTCCATAGATTTCTCTTACTAACCAAGCTGTTCATTTAACAGTCTTTTCAAACATACTGGAAATTTCTATTGAATCCTTGAAAATTAGCATCCCTGCTTACAGGCATTTCACGCAAACCATTCATAGTAGACAGAAAATACACAAAGAGGGAGAACCAGAAAGGGAAATAAAAGTTTTCCACTGCAATGCTCCACGTGGAGCTGATGACGTGCTCTGTCTTCAGGAAGGAGAAAATCGAACCGTTTTCCCTCATCTTGGGAAATTATTTTTGAGAACTCTCATTATGCGAGGAATGTGATCCCCACGTTCCCTGACAAGAGCACAATTCGTAATTCCGTTGGGTACTCGCGCACTCGAGCGCTTTGGGTGCGCCGTCGGAGCGTGTGATCGCGGGGGAGCTATCGGCTGCTTCTAAGGAGCCTCGAGGACGGCTGTCCTCCATTCGATAGGGCCGTCTCGACACATTGGTTGGGGAAGAGCTCGGGCACTACTTTTAACACGCGCTGTACTCATCACCCCAATGGTTTGTAGCCTAGGTTCGCGAAATCAAAATATATATCATACACTTACCTGGGGAACATGGAGTGATCTCTTGTTTTATTGTAGCAACAGAAGCACTACCACAGCAGGATGCGAGAGGATCCTACAGAAAAAATTAACAAACTATCAATTGATGCAGTTAACTACTGACACTGAAAATGTAATCTGCATAAACATAATTCAAATTAAATAGACGTACATATTTCTTAAGAAGAGCATTATAATTTTGTTACAAATTACCAGGTTTTGAAACAAATTTTTCTTAATTTTTAACGCAAATTAATGTCAGATTTACTTTAATTCAAGCGTACTTTACTAAAATGTATTCAACACTTATATGGAAACATCGAAAAACTCAAAGAAAATATTAACAACAAACATATATACACAACAAAAATATAAACATGTAAAATTCATCGTAAAACTCAAAATTGGCTGTAAAAGGGGCAAAAATCTAAAACACTGGTCTTATCTCTTAAATAAGATTATATATATTCCGCTTTCAAAAAAAAAAGTTTTGAGAGCACGGAATCGTCATCCCCGAGCACCACCCGTAGCGAGTTGCCCAGGCCGTGTCTTCATCAGTTTCCTACAAATTTCGTGCAGTGCAGGAGGACGTGTTCCACAGAAAGAACCGTCCCGCATGAGTCACAGATGGGAAGGGTTTCATCTCGAAGAAGGAAACCGTGAGAAAAGTGGCAATGTCTGATACAAAGACGGGTTAAAATGACTTCCTCACGCCTACAGGAGCGAGATAAGGAAGCCAGGGATACACAGAATTCTTTATCGCACTTATTTTGAAAGTGCTATTGTGCCACTCTGTTTGCCACGCTCCAAGCACGGATTGTTTCAAGTAAGCCTTAACATCGGACAATGGTACAGCAGGAACGTCGATACGAGTATTACGAGTAGCTGATTTCGCTGCCCGGTCGGCCAGCTCATTCCCTGTGATTCCCACATGGCCTGGAACCCAACCAGGTCACAGTGGCGGGACATGAGACTAAGAATCAGGTTTTGAACTGATTTTGTCAGGTAGGACATGCCACTGTGTGATTGTGCGATGACCCGTCTGTGTACAAGAACAGATGATCTGGATAGGCTTCCCTCATACCCTGGAACTGCTTCTGGTAAACCAGAGGACTAGTAATTTGTTTGGAAAGATTGGAGAGTCTGAGGTCAATATTGGGGAGGAGGAGTTTCCAAGGGGGAATCGAGTCATTTGGGGGATTCACAGGAGTGGGATGATCGACATTAACCTGTTAAGCGCTAATGCCGGATATATCCGGCGCAAGACTTTCGTGCCCCCAGCGCTAATGCCGGATATATCCGGCGCGGGTCGGCCGTGCCATGAGCGCTAAAGACGGATATATCCGTCGCGGCGCATCATCTGCTTTCTGAATTTATTCCTAGGGAGCACTAGTAGATATTGACATGGCACGACATCTACGGCTGTGTGTAGGTACTACCTAGCTGTAGTTTTTTTTTCTGGCCCTTGGAGGTCACTATTGGAGTGTTCCGGCAGATTTCGTCAGCGAGTCCCTGCATCGGGCGCGGCGGAGGCGGCGGCGGCCGGCCTGCCGGCCGCCCGGCCGGCCGGCTGCTGCTGGCTAACAAAGGCATGCGACCCGAAGACCGCGCGTACGTCAAAACCAGTTCTTCAAAAGCTTGCGAATTTATTCGGCAAAATTACATTTCTTTTTGCGACTATAAATCGGATGATGTCCTGATTTTGTTGTATACATTAGAAAGAAGAGTGGCATCATGGACGAGTTAGGACAATCTAAGAATGTTGTGGCCACCCTTCTCGAGGGGTATTTAGTGAAGGGCCATACCTGTACAATATATGTTGACAACTGGTACTCAAGTACAGCATTGTTTACGTTGTTGCACGACTGGGACACGAACGCTTGTAGTCAGTGTGAAAAACACTCGTGACATGCCGCAAATTGGAAAGAGATTGAAAACATGATTCGCGACGTCTTACTTGCGTTGATTGTAAAACCGGCAAGAATATGATAAAACCACAACGTGTTTTATGTTATAATCGAAGAATAGAATAATTAGATTAAGTGGACACGATTCTCACCTCGGGAGGAGAAAACCATCACGTGGGATACATTATTTTCAAATATTATATTTATCTTCGTTGAATGCTCATGATATTAAAAAATTAACAACGGGAAAAGTTATTAATGAAAAAATGTCATCTCGATGTAATCCAAAAATCGTAGAAAAGTTTAGATCGGAAAGACGAAAATCTGGGAGACGCAAAAGGTGAGGAGATACACCGTTTGACCCAGCTACTTTCTTACGATAATCCCATCACATTCACAAAAAAATAACAGCGAAGATGCCTCAAATGTTCTAGTAAAATCTACGTTGTAAATCAAGCTATATGTGTGAGTAACGTGACGTAGCATTATGTGTGTATCCATGATTTATGATTTACAATACTAAAAAAAACATTAAAGCATCTTCTGCATTTCACAAAATAAACTACACCAAAAATTTTAAAAAAGTTAAAAATAATAAAAAAGACATTTCTAACTTTGCCGATGCTTGCCCCAAGGTCGAATCAAGAAAAAGATGCGAAATATACTTAATGCTCTACCCGCGCCGCGCGCTGTGCGAAGGGGGCGCGCCCGAATAGAAAGCAGGCCACAGGCGACCCAAGCGGGCCGGGTGCCCCAGCGCTGGGGGACGCGCTACCCCTAAAGAAACGTAGCACTTAAAAGGTTAAGTTCCCGCCAAAGATTTCGCAATCGAATGCCTGAGGGCTCGGGCAGCTTCGAAGAATATACGAAGATCCATATTTTGGGCGAGTGATTATTCGGCGACAGGGATGATTAAAGAGTCCTGACACTTTAGCACCATAAGACGCTAATAGAATATCTCGCCTTCTTTTTAAGGATGGCTCCCCAGCGTCAGCTAGAATGCACTCAATTCGGCTGGTGCGATATGCACCTGTTGAGAGGCGAATACCAAGGTGGTGTATGCTGCTTAAAACCTGTTGACATGTTCGATTCATGCAGCTTGTTGAGCACCAGTTGAAGTTACCTCTGTATCACACTTACGCTGCTGCATGAAAAAAAATGGCAAAATCATCTACAAACAGCTATGCCTTTACAAGTTTCCTCACGATCGACGCTATACTATTTATGGCAATGGCAAACAGAGTGACACTTAGCACCGAGCCTTGGGGGATGCCGTTTTCAAGGGGGTGACTGTTAGACACTTCGTCACCAATGCGAACTCTGAAAGATCTGTCCGATAAGAAATTTTGGAGGAATAAGGGGAGCTTCCCCCTGAATCCCCACGAGTGCAAGGTTCGCAGAATGCCGTACCTCCAAGTGGTGTCATACGCCTTTTCTGTATCGAATAGTACGGCCACAAGGTGCTGTCTCAGAACGAACGAGGTTGAAATTTCCGTTGCCAATGCGACGAGATGGTCCAGGGTTGACCGGTGTTTCCTGAAACCGTACTGGATTGGTGTGAGGTTTCTGCACTCCAAGCGCTGGTTTACCATCCGTTCCAGCACTTTGCAAACGCAGCTGGTGAGAGCGAGAGGTCGGTAGCTCGATGACAACGACCGATCCTTTCCTTCCTTCAGAGCTGGGATAACTATGGCTTCTCGCCATAGAGCACGGATGGTGTGCTCTTCCCAGATGCGATAATAAAGGCGGAGGAGAAATTGCATCGCCACATCAGGAAGATGATGTAGCATAAGGTTATGTATTTTGTCAGGACCTGGGGCAGTTCTTTTTGCCAATGCGAGAGCATTTTCGACAACTAGAAAGGGGTGTAGTAATCCACAGACGCTCTGCAGAAGAAATCCAACGGACGGCTCTCCATCCTTTGATCAAAATAAAGTCAGGAGCGTAGTTCGCCGAACTTGACATGTCTTCATAGTGCGCGGAGAGTTCCTCTACAATCATATATGGAGATGTGATCATTTCTCGGTTTTTAACCTTCCAGCAGGGGGCGCGTAAAATGTTCACACCAGCTGGCGCGTGTCGTAAATTTTACGACATTCAATGACTCTTGAAAAAATCAAAGAAATTGTAGAACGATGGAATTATATGTTCCATTATAATATCTAAGAATGATATTTACTACCAAAAAACATATCCATTGATAAACGTTCGTATTTAGTATAAAAAAGATCTTGTTCCGATCCAGTATCGTTCTAATGCTCATCTATATTTTCAACATTCGTTTAGTGTCACTATCACTATCCAATTCTTCCTCCGATCAGACAGCTCTTGAAGAATATTCTGATTTTCCTTCACATGAATTCTTTATCTGGACATTTTATAGAAAATTTCGATTGGGCCAAATTATTATACAATATTTAGGCCAACAGCCGCCGCACAGCGTAAAGCTTACGTCACTATGCACTTATCCCGAATAGAGCGTTATAAAAACTGAATATAGCGTGCAATCTAATCAGTGGCTGCAGGAATGCATCACTAAAGATATCTGCAAGGAATACCAAAAACGCTTTGACGAGTTGACAGCAAAACAACAAAAATCTGCTATTCTCTTAAAATTTACGACAGCGCGCCCGCTGGAAGGTTTATGAGGCCTTTGGTGAAGAGTGTCCTTTTATCTGACGAATTCTTCTCCATACAAGGCGTGGTGGCGTGAGACAATTGAGAGGTTAAGAAAATATTTAAAAAATGTAAATTGGACGGCAATAGATGGCAGCTGGCAAGAGTATGTGGTAATTCCGAAAAGCTAGCGCAGATCCAAGGAAATAGAAAATTAATACGGGAAAGTCTGTGCCATTCTGTAGCACCATTAGCTTGTTTGTAGCTTATAGAAATTCATTTGCAATCTCAATCATTTTTAATAGTACCTTTCAGAAATTTTAACATCATAGTTATCATACAAAAATTGCTTATGGTTGCTATTAAAAATTTTGTTTAAAATTGAATTTTTATGTTCTCAAGCCAACATACAAGTTATCTGTACTATGAAGACAATTCTTGAGCAGAGACATACAATTTCCCATATGATAGTTACCGCACAAAGGAAAGCAGGACTTCAACACGATGAAGTGCCACTATGAATTTTAACTCGTGGTGATACAGAATGGCACAGACTTTCCCGTATTAGATTTCTATTTTCAGGCGTCTGTGCTAGCCATTCGGAATTGCCACATACTCATTCCAGAAGTCATTTATTGCCAAAAGAACCTTTTTTGATATTTTCTTAATTTTTCGGATTTCTAATGGTAGAACGAAATATTCATTTTAGAATATTAAAGAACACAAAAACTTAGTCCTAAATGGCAATTTTCTTTTAAACCGTTTCGTTTAAAATTTGGGCGGTTTTAAAGAAAACGGCGTTTTAGCACTACTAAATATACGAAGTTTGAAGCTATTTTTCACAGATAATTTTTGAGTTTTGAAAATACTTCATTTGAAGTTATTTAATGCACTTACACTCACAAATATAATAATTGCTTATCATGTGCATATTAAAGATGTGAGAATTCCAATTTTTTCTTTAAACTTTTAGTAAAGATAGTTCTAAATGTGCTCTATGAGATGTCATTAACGCCATATTCCTCTATTCTTTTGTTTTTTCAAAAATTTCAAAAGTGTAGTTTTTTTACTTGTCTCTCACGTTGTTAATATTTACATTAGCCGCGATTTGTTCACATTATTATGTTAATGAGTACGTGTACTTTAAATAGTGTCAAATAAAGGTTCTCGAAAATTGAATAGGTTTCTGTGAAAACTAGCTCAAAATTGTGCATTCTCAGAAACGCTCAAACGCCATTTTCTCAAAAATGGTTTTAAATTTTTTGTTTAAACTTTTCGAACGGAGAGTGCTAACTGCATTCTTTAATAAAGTGTAAAGTTCATTTGGGAGTATTTTTTGTTTTTCAAAAAATACAAAAATGTAATTTGTTTGAAAGTTCTCTCATAAGCCTAGCGCGCATTGGATCGGCACGGCATGGACGGCCGGGACGGACGGGATTTCTTTAAAAGTTCATTACATTGAGTTCCGTTAGGGTGCGCGCACTAGGCCGTCACGGACGGGACGGGACGATCCGCACCTTCCGCCGTTTGCAAAAAGTCCGGCGGAAAGATCTTCTGGACATTCAGACATGCCGTTCCGACGTGACGTCACCGGCACATCCACACCACGTGTTTAGTAGTGATGTTAATGAGTGATTGGATGAATAAACGATTCTTTCCCGCCATTTCAACCGTTGGAATCGGTTGCAATCGGTTTACCAACCATTACTTTGGTAGTTCGCTCTCCTCCCGTACACGACTATACAGCGCTAATGTGTCAATGTTTTTACGTGTGTTTAGATAGCAAGATAGTCGTTCATTTTCGGTGTTTAATTTGTTTTTCATTCATTTGTTTTCGTTCATTTTGGCGGTATGTTGAGTTACACTTGACAGTGAAGTTAAATTAGATACGAAGTAACTGCGTTCAATAGGAAGGTGTCTGCATTTATTTTACAACTTGTATGTAGTTATGATGATGGTGAAATATTCCGTTCGTAGTTACTTTCCGCTATGCAAACTTTTCAGACCTTTATATTTTTGTGAATTAAGATTTTTTTCATTACAAGAGTAAATCGTTAAATAGTGTTTCTCAAATATATAAAAGTGCTATTGTATTACGTGAACAGCATTTAAAAACCTTTCTTTAGAAAAATCAACAATTAGATGGGATATCGGTTTTAATGAATTAAGGGGGAGGTGGTACAAATTGGAAATGCTAAAAGAAATGTTGCATATTAAGGAAGAATGTACTACTTTCAGAATAAAAGTACATATTGCTGTTGAAGACAAGAACTGTAATTCTTTTCCAAGTTGTGAAAGGAAATGAAAAAAAATTAAGATAAAATACTTTAGGCTTTTATTAAAATCAAACAAACTCGAATAATTTGCATGGTGTTACATCCTTAGAATTTTTATTGGTGGAAGATTAACAATAATATATTCCCAGAAATCATGTAAACTTCATTGCTGTTAAATATTCACACAACATAATTTCCTAATTAAATCCCAAAATCCCAAAACTTTTGGCAATGACTACTTTCCAATTACTGAAACACTATCTGGGATCTTATGCAGTCACCATTTTTTTTGTTTTTAGAAAATTCTATTCTTAGAAAGTAAATTAGTAAAGAATATCATCTCCTCCAAATAAAGAAAGATGACAAAAGTATTCTTTTTTGCAAGACTTTTTTAACATTCAATGGGGCCTGAAGAACTAGTTTCTTTTCTGTACTGAAGATGTGACACAAAAAAATTCTTATGTGCTTGGCAATAGTAGATAAATTAAAAAATGGCTAAAGCTTGTAAATGTTAATGTGCTCTCCACAAAATAAACGTTATGTTGTCATATTAATGTAAGTGTTTTAATATTAATTTTTTTCTACAATGCGGAGGTTATGCTTTATTACAATATTTATTATGATAGCATACACATTTTATTATGAGGTACTGTAGATTGCTCAAGCTTAAGACCTCTTCAGGTTAACCAGGACCTAATAATAAGAAAACAGATAACATTATTTCATAAAAATAAAGAAAATAAAAATGAAAAATAAATAAATAAATGCATTTAAAAAGAAATAACTTACATTAAGAAAATTGTAAAGGCAGGCTGGCATTCTCATTGATGGACAAGTGGGATACCCACCTCTCCCTTTCATCTTCATCCCATCAGTGCTCATCTTCTACTCTCAAATTTTTCCTGTGTGATACAAGTTACAAAGTTATTTTAAAAATAGACTGGACGTCATGGGCATTTTATTACTTATAAGAAATAATTTACTTCACCAATAAATCTAATAATCTAGTTAATTTTGAGTAAATTTTTCATTCATGAGGGTGAAGAACAATTATTTGAATTTTGAAGAAACTTCTGAATATTGTTTATGCAATGAATGTTATTGAGACAAATATATTCAACATTGGTAGAAACATTATTCGTCATGTGTGCATAAAAAGACACATTTTTCTGATAAAAGTGGGTTTATGAAGACAAGGCATCTTTGTTTCGAGCATTTTAATAGAGAGAAAATGTCTTCTTATATCATTAAAATTGTTAAAAGAATTGGCCGGCCCGACCAGGACTCGAACCCGGGCTTTCTCGTCAACCAACCCTTGAAAGGTTTTCACGACCGCCTTATCACTCCCTCCTTACCGTTCAGCATACGTACAATCGAAGAACTACATGGACGAGAAGCCAATTTACTCGGTTGAATCGGTGCAACTGTACCAATCGTCGATTGGAAACGCGGGAAAATGCGGAGGCAATGTGGGCGGAGGCCCAATGGGGTTCCTTTGGGAACATGGCGCCAGTTTCAAAATTTGTCATATGTGTATTGCCAAGACAACACGTACTTATGTAAGGTTAATGACAATTGAAATAATTAAGGTATTAAGTTTATTGATAATTTAATCTGAAATAGCTATAAGTAAATAACTAGTGGACTTTCTTGTATAATGTATAATGGTTATGTAAATATGTAATGAATATATACGTAGCTAATAGTGTAGGCCTACCTTTAATATTTCAGATATAAGTAGATATAATTATCACCTTTTGCGTCACCTATTGGAAAACTATTGCGCTCGGAGAATATGTTCCGCAGTCGTATAGAATTCAAATTGTGACCTTGCTACTAAGTAACAATGCGATTTTTAATAATTAAATTTGTTCAAAAAATGGTCGACACGACAGGGCTTCGAATCCGGGCCTTCTGATTTACGCCCAGCTGCTCTGACCACTAAGATACTGAGTCAACCAAACCTTTGAAGGGTTTTCATGTTCTTCTTATCACTCCTCTCCTTACCGTTCAAAGGGTTGGTTGACTCGGTAGCTTAGTGGTCAGAGCAGCTGGGCGTAAATCAGAAGGCCCGGGATCGAAAATCTTTCGGGCCGACCAATTCTTTTAACAAATTTAATTATTAAAAAACGCATTGTTACTTAGTAGCAAGGTCACAATTTGGATTCTATTGACTGCGGAACATATTCTCCTAGCGTAATAGGTTTCCAACATGTCACGGGAAAGGTGACAATTATATCTACTTATATCTGAAATATTAAAGGTAGGCCTACATTATTAGCTACGTATATATTCATTACATATTTACATAACCATTACCCATTATACAAGAAAGTCCACTAGTTATTTACTTATAGCTATTTCAGATTAAATTATCAATAAAAGTAATAACTTAATTATTTTAATTATCATTAACCTTACATAAGTACGTGTTGTCATGACAATACACATATGACAAATTTTGAAACTGGCGCCATGTTCCCAAAGGACCCCCATTGGGCCTCCGCCCACATTGCCACGGCATTTTCAATCGACGATTGGTACAGTTGGACCGATTCAACCGAGTAAATATTCAACCGAGTAAATTGGCTTCTCATCCATGTAGTTCTTCGATTGTACGTCTGCTTTGTGGTGGCGCTAGTGGATAGTGAATCGACTTCGTGACTCACGAATCGTGAAAGCGGGCTTCTACGAAGAATCATTCTTGTAACTTCCTAATCTGTTGTTTATTGAAAAATTAATCTACAAACCATGGTTCCATTATTTAATGTACATTGAAAACTTATAAATCACAAATAACTGCAGTTACGTAAAAGAAACAACTCACTCCATAAATATCCATAAGTAATGATACTTCTACCATGCATTTATATTTATAATTCGGTTTTTCTTTCTTGGCGCACGGGGGGGATGTCAATAAAATGGAATATTTCATATTTTACGTCGTTCTTAATTGTGCCGCTAGAAGTATGGCATGATCGCGAGTGTATTGAGCAGTGCTGGCGACGCCTGGCGGCAAAACGGAGAACGACGCAAAATACCGTGAGATATTCCATTTTATTGACACCCCCCATGCGCCAAGAAGGAAAATAACGATGTTATGAAGATGGTGAAATATTCCGTTCGTATGCTTCGTTGTGTCTTTCTTGACGCACGGGTGTGTGTCAATAAAATGGAGTATCTCACGGTATTTCGCGTCGTTTACGACGGTTGTGCGGCTAGGAGCACAGGATCGCGACTATCGAGCAGTGCTGGCGATCGTGCGACTCCTGGCGGCAGAATGGAGAACGATGTGAAATACCGTGAGATATTCTATTTTGAAGACACCCCCCCCGTACGCCAAGAAAATAAAACCGAAATATAGTTACTTTTCGGTATGAACACTTCTCAAACATTTGTATTTTTCTGAATTAAGATTTGTTTCATTACAAGAGTAAATCGTTAAATAGTGTTTCTCAAATATATAAAAGTGCTATTGTAATACGTGAACAGCATTTAAAAACCTTTCTTTAGAAAAATTAACAATTAGATAGGATATCGGTTTTAATGAATGAAGGGGGAAGTGGTACAAATTGGAAAAGCTAAAAGAAATGTTGCATATTAAGGAAGAATTTACTACTTTCAGAATAAAAGTACATATTGCTGTTGAAGACAAGAACTGTAATTCTTTTACAAGTTGTGAAAGGAAATGAAAAAAAAATTAAGATAAAATACCTTAGGATTTTATTAAAATCAAACAAACTCGAATAATTTGCATGGTGTTACATCCTTAGAATTTTTATTGGTGGAAGATTAACAATAATATATTCCCAGAAATCATGTAAACTTCATTGCTGTTAAATATTCACACAACATAATTTCCTAATGAAATACCAAAATCCCAGAACTTTTGGCAATGACTACTTTCCAATTACTGAAACACTATCTAGGATCTTATGCAGTCACCATTTTTTTTGTTTTTAGAAAATTCTATTCTTAGAAAGTAAATTAGCAAAGAATATCATCTCCTCCAAATAAAGAAAGATGACAAAAGTATTCTTTTTTGCAAGGCTTTTTAACATTCAATGGGGCCTGAAGAACTAGTTTCTTTTCTGTACAGAATACGTGACACAAAAAAATTCTTATGTGCTTGGCAATAGTAGATAAATTTAAAAAATGGCTAAAGCTTGTAAATGTCAATGTGCACTCCATAAAATAAACATTATGTTTGCATATTAATGTAAGTGTTTTAATATTAATTTTTTTCTACAATGCGGAGGTTATGCGTTATTACAATATTTATTATGATAGCATATAAATTTTATTATGGGGTACTGTAGATTGCTCAAGCTTAAACCCTCTTCAGGTTAACCAGGACCTAATAATAAGAAAGCTACCGAGTCAACCAACCGTTTTAACGGGAAGGAGGGGAGTGATAAGAAACTCATGAAAACCCTTCAAAGGTTTGGTTGACTCAGTAGCTTAGTGGTCTGAACAGCTGGGCGTAAATCAGAAGGCCCGGATTCGAATCCCTGGTGTGTCGACCATTTTTTGAACAAATTTAATTATTAAAAATCGCATTGTTACTTAGTAGCAAGGTCACAATTTGAATTCTATACGACTGCGGAACATATTCTCCGAGCGCAATAGTTTTCCAATAGGTGACGCAAAAGGTGACAATTATATCTACTTATATCTGAAATATTAAAGGTAGGCCTACACTATTAGCTACGTATATATTCATTACATATTTACATAACCATTATACATTATACAAGAAAGTCCACTAGTTATTTACTTATAGCTATTTCAGATTAAATTACCAATAAACTTAATACCTTAATTATTTCAATTGTCATTAACCTTACGTAAGTACGTGTTGTCTTGGCAATACACATATGACAAATTTTGAAACTGGTGCCATGTTCCCAAAGGAACCCCATTGGGCCTCCGCCCACATTGCCTCCGCATTTTCCCGCGTTTCCAATCGACGATTGGTACAGTTGCACCGATTCAACCGAGTAAATTGGCTTCTCGTCCACGTAGTTCTTCGATTGTACGTCTACTTTGTGGTGGCGCTAGTGAATAGTGAATCGACTTCGAAGAATTTTTTTTTTTAATACAAGAATAAATCGTTGAAAAGTGTTTCTCAAATATAGAAAAGTGCTATTGTAATACGTGAACAGTATTTAAATACCTTTCTTTAGAAAAATTAACATTTAGATGGGTATCGGTTTTAATGAATGAAGGGGGAAGTGGTACAATTATATCTACTTATATCTGAAATATTAAAGGTAGGCCTACACTATTAGCTACGTATATATTCATTACATATTTACATAACCATACAAATTGGAAATGCTAAAAGAAATGTTGCATATGAAAGAAGAGTTTACTACTTTCAGAATAAAAATACATATTGCTGTTGAAAACAAGAGTTGTAATTCTTTTCCAAGTTGTAATAGGAAAAGGAAAAAAAAAGGATAACATCAAATTCTTTAGGATTTTAATAAAATCAAACAAACTCAAATAATTTAAATAGTATTATATCCTTAGAATAATTATTGGAGGAAAATTAACAATAATATATTCCCAGAAATCATATGTAAACTTCATTGCTATTTCCTAAAGAAATACCAAAATCCCAGAACATTTGGCAATGATTACTTTACAATTACTGAAACACTATCTGGTATTTTATGCAGTCATACATTTTTTTGTTTTTAGAAAATTATTACAATATTTATTATGATAGCACGTACATTTCATTATGAGGCACTATAGATTGTTCAAGCTTAAGACTCCTTCAGGTTAATCATGACCTAATAATAAAAAAATAAGGATAACATTATTTCATAAAAATAAATGTGGAAAATAAAGAAAATTAAAAATTGCAAAAAAATAAATAAATTCATTCAAAAAGAAAACACTTACATTATGAAAATTGAAAGTGCAGGCTTTCCATTCACAGTGATGCACAAATGGGATACCCACCCCTCCCTTTCATCTTCATCTCATCAGTGCTCATCTTCTACCCTCAAATTCTTCCTGTGTGATACAAGTTACAAAGATATTTTAAAAACAGACTGGACTTCATGGGCATTTTATTACGAGAAATAATTTACTTCACCTGTAACAATATTATATGTTAAAATAAATCTAATAGCAATAAAAGCAGTTAAAAAAGTTTGAATGTAGGATTTTCTAACATACCTCACTGTAATGTAATTGTCACAGATGGCTGTAATTGTCAGAAAAGTGCATAAGTCACTTTTTGTTTTGATGCTAATCTGGTGCTAAAACAGAAAAATATTAGTTTGTATGTTTATTTTTTTCTAATTTTATTATTGTTATTATTATTATTATTATTATTGTTATTATTATGTAACAATTTCTCTTGAAAGTGAATTTAGCGATTGTCATTGATGGAAAGCCTATTGTATTAAAATACTAACATGAGTGTCAAAATATTCTGCATCTCTCATTCAAATACTGCAACAAATCTAACTCTTTGAATATTTTTCTTGAAAAAAAGAAATCAGTATTCTGTCTCCTTAAATCTTTTTCGGAGACAAAATGAACAAAGCAGATCTTACTGGAAACAAAAGGGAGGCCGGAGCATATACGTTGGAGAAAATTTTTGAGAGTGTAATCCTCTGCACGGTGATATGTAGGTAGATGCGAGATCTCACCATCCACGGGGAGGATCATTGCCACCTCCAGCCACAAGAAATCCTATACACTAAAGAAATTAATTACCATATTAGTTGACGAGTCCCTATATATCAATCTCCATTCCATTGCTCCTCTACTATCCCAGAATTCTTTCTATAAGACAAAGACAAAAAGTAAAGGCTGGCACTCACAGACATTTTACTAATAAAAATAATTTACATTACCTATTAATTGGTTTTAAAATTCTTCTATTCTTCTTTCTCTATTCTTCTATTCTCCATTCTTCCTATAAGGCAAAGTTAAAAAATTAAGACTGGCACTCACAGACATTTTACTAATAAAAATAATTTACATTACCTATTAATTTATTTTAAAATTCACTGCTTGTCCATGAAAGTTGATCTATCACACAATACTTATATTTTCTGAATGTTCAGTCCGAGCTAGTAAAGGAGTATTCTGGAAAAGGAATATTTATACCCCTTCCATCTAGAGAAAAGTGTCTGACAACTGTAGCAATAAAAAAAGTAAGAAATACTGTGCAATTATGCCAATGCAGTATTTTCTAACATAACCCACCTGTAGGTCTTTTTCTTGGTTGATAGATTTAATTGCAGAAAAGTGCAGAAGTCTTCTCTGCATCCACCACATTTCAGCTGTAGGTGTACTTGCTGAAATCAAAAAATATTTATAATGTATTTTAATATCTTTTTTGTTTACATTTTATTATTAACACTATGTAACTATTTCTGTTGTTAGTGATTTCAGTGACTGTCACTGAACGTAAGCACAGTCAAATTGCATGAATGTACCAAAAGGAGAGTGGTTATGCTTTGAATCAATTTTAAAAAAATGAAATATTAACTCTTAGAATATTTCTTGGGAAAGAAATCAATATGACCTGTCTCCATTAAACTAATTTCTGAGAGCAGAACTCTCAGCAAACAAAAATTGCGAGAGAGGGCAGTTCCTGTCAGCCAAGGAGCCAAAGTGATAGAGTTTTTCTCCAAATTTAACAAAAACTATTCTACCTATTAAACCACATTTTGATAAATTACTCGGCTAAACTATGTAAAGTAGATGATATACTTTTATCAATGTATCTTCCTTTGTTTTCTTTATGTGTGTAAATATGGTATAAATTTGAAAATAACATTAGTGGAAGGAGAAAAATGGTCATATTACTCATAAGACAAGTGATCTTCTGTAAAAGAAATCAGCGAACATTACTAGTTCATACACCCAACAAATTTAAAAATTCTTGACAGTTATCAGAGAAAAATGGCAATATTATGGATATCCTTTTTGTGGGGAATGAGGTGGTACCCTTACCTTGAACGAAAGGCAATGAGAGGTTTCAAAAAATTCTTAGAGAAACCTCTCATTGCCTTTGATGAACATCAAAGCAGAAGCTTTGCTAGGTGACAATTGCTTCTCCTGTCAGTAATAATGAGCCCAGCTTCAGAGAAAATCCTTTCACATGGAACAGAAGTAGCCGTTATACACAGGTACTCCTGAGCCACGTCCTTCAGGCCTTTCTCTCTTTCTCCCTCCCAGAATTCAATGGTATCCATGGTGAAGGGAACTGGGGGAGTTTCTGTATACTGCCTCAACTGCAATATAGCACTGGACGTGGCTGTTGCATGATCCTCCTCCTCTATGAGGAATCTAAATATTTCAGGCCCCGTCCAGTGCTTGTTGAGGCTCCCCTCCCCTGCCGATGACAAGGCTTGGTTTCTGCTTTCTTCGTTAAGTATAGCAGTCACCTAAGAATTGTAGACATTAATATAAGAAGTACAACTAGTAATTTGAAGAATTTCACAAATAATATAGTTTAACTTTGCACAGTCACAACTGTTTGTCTACTTTGTCAGTGAATCATACAAAAGTAACCATTGTGTGTGTTGTACCCCCACAGTAATATAACTAACTGTACTCTTCCAACTTAACATTGGCCTCTGTAATGATATTATTCAATGTAAAACAGTTTCAATTAATAGTTCATAAAATATTTAAGTGTTTCATTACTAAATATTCTAGTTTCAAAATTAGAAATGGTATCAAATGGTACTCCTGGCTTTTCATTCAAAATTATTTATTGCTAGGTAGGTACTCATTATTTACAAATAAACAGTATCAAACTGGGTGACTATATTCTTTTGTTTTGATGAAATGCTGTGCGTGACTTCCAAGAGCAAAAAAAAAAAAAAAAATCTTTACGGTTCAAGTGAGTTTAAGAAGACGAAGCATCTTTGTTTCAAGCATTTTAATAAAGAGAATTTTTTTACTTATATCTGAAATATATTAGGTAGGCCTACATTATTAGCTGCGTATATATTCTGTACATATTTACATAACCATTATACATTACACAAGAAAGTCCACTAGTTATTTACTTATAGCTATTTCAGATTAAATTATCAATAAACTTAATACCTTAATTATTTCAATTGTCATTAACCTTACATAAGTACGTGTTGTCATGGCAATACTCATATGACAAATTTTGAAACTGGCGCCATGCTCCCAAAGGACCCCCATTGGACCTCCGCCCACATTGCCACCGCATTTTCCCGCGTTTTCAATCGACGATTGGTACAGTTGCACCGATTCAACCGAGTAAATTGGTTTCTCATCCATGTAGTTCTTCGATTGTACGTCTGCTTTGTGGTTGCGCTAGTGAATAGTGAATCGACTTCGTGACTCACGAATCGTGAAAGCGTACCACAGGCTTCTACGAAGAATCATTCTTATAACTTCGTAATCTGTTGTTTATTGAAAAATTAATCTATAAACCATGGTTCCATTACTTAATGTACATTGTAAAGTTATAAATCACAAATAACTGTAGTTGCGTCAAAGTAACAATTCACTTCATTAATATTCCATGAGTAATTATACTTCTTCCATGCATTTATATTTATACTTCGGTTTTTCTTCCTTTGCGCACGGGGGTGTGTCAATAAAATGAAATATCTCATATTTTACGTCGTTCTTAATTGTGCCGCTAGAAGCATGGCATGATCGCGACGGTATCAAACAGCGCTGGCGATCATGCGACCCCTGGCGGCACAACGCGGAACGACGCAAAATACGTGAGATATTCCATTTTATTGGCACACCCCCGTGCGCCAAGAAAGAAAAACCGAAGTATAATAGGGCTGTTTGACGTAAAAGATAATTATATTTATTTAAACGATTCATAAAGGCATACTATGTTCGTTTATTTCGAAGTGCACTGAAAGTTCTGTGATTTATGAAATGTTAATTACAGTATTCATGGATATCCGTTTTCTGGAGATTTTGAAAGAGCCGCCTCGAGAGCTCCGATCCACCAATCATAGCGAAGTTTCCGCGACAGTAGTTGAACGATTTCAACGATTCATTTGGATTGAACGGCTCGTTAGGAAAAGTAATCGGACTACCGATTCAATCAACAGTTGGAGAAACTCCGGATAACATCACTAGTGTTTAGCCACGGCGGGCAGAGATCGAGTGCTTGGCTGGTGTTTGACTACGTTTGTGGAGAGCAAAATTTGGACACAAAACATGGATGTATCAAAGTTAATTTTGTTGGTTCAAAATTACCCCGAACTGTATAATATGGGGCATCCCGAATATTTCAATAATATAAGACGGGATAACTGTTGGGATGAGATTGGAAGCTTTTTGAATCAGCAAAGTAAGTTGTTTTTTTTGTTTTTTTAATTTAGTTATTTAGGTTAATTTATCTTCCATGTGTTCCGTAATATCTGAATAGAAATAAACACTTGAAACATCCATTAAATTATTTATTTCGTCTCTTCAAAAATATAGGTAACAATTGTATATATCTTTGCCCCAGCAGTTCTTTAGCAGCTAAATGAATGTTATTTGCAGTGCTCTATAGCGTCATTAAATTCTAACAAAATTCATAGATATGAGGAAATATCACTATCATTTACCAACAATATAAATATTGTTTCAATGTTTTGCCATCCATAATCTTGTGAAATTGCATTGACCAATCCATTGCATGGATGGTTGTATTGAAATGATGTTGATTGCTCTTGCTGAATTCATCTCTGCACTTGCTAAAAAATAATTTTATAATACGGTGTAAGAAATTGTTTGTTATCCTGAAACATTTCTCAAGAATGACAATCACATGCAACCTTATTTAAATGCAAGGTGGGATCTTCTCACATCTGTTTTAAATTTTCATGAAATTTGTTCAATGATGTTAATGTTTTAAAAATTTATTCTCAATTACATGTATTTATAATTGAATGGGAAAATAATCACTTCCACATGTGAATCCTTGAAATAAAATTAGTCATGTTATCTATTGCTGAACTTTCATTTTATTCCATTGATTATTGTATGGTCAGTTGTGCACTTAAATCCTAATGTACCTTGAGACCATAATGTGTATTTTTATGTTTATAAATTTAAAAAGAAATTTCACATGTTTAAATGTTTCTCCATCTCCAACTGGTAATCTATAATTTGATTAAATTGTTTCTTCTCTACGCCAACATTTATTACTCCTAACAATTTCTTGAGGTTTTAAATGATTACAGAAAATCTCATGTTATTAATAAAACTTTATTTTCTATTTTTATTTTCACTTATTTCTTGTACACCTTTAACCCATATATTCCCATTGCCCCAAAAATGGGGCAGTGTATTTTCCTATTAATAGTTCATTTCTTGAAAGGAATGAAGATGTGTTATATACCCTATGTTGTTGTGTTGGCAACAATGAATAAAATAAAGTTCACTGGATTACTCTATAGCGTTTTCCATTGTTGTGAGAGACCTTCGTATAGTGCCTGCATTTGAGCATCATGTCGCTTCACGAATCGTAAGTACATTACTTAAATTAATGATTATTTTTATCGTTTATTTGTTATAACACAATTTGGTGAAACTTATATTTGAAATATATTTTACATACAAAAGATTATAGCTTTTATTTTAGCGGCAAATTACAATAAAATAGTGACGCCCCTTTATTGGGGCAATGGGAACGGGAGGGTACAGGGTTTTATATCTATTGTTAGCAAGTATATTTTTGACTTTTGAGTAAATATCAATATTTCAGGGCGTGATTATATATTATATTCGAATGTTTAAATATTTTTTTCTATTTGAATTTCATTTGATTCTCTTATTATTCATTTCAGATTATCCGTTAACGAAATAATAAGTTTATTAGAAAGTGATGATTTCACAGAAGCTTCTATTTATATCTCTGCTCCTGAGAACCATCTTCTAAGTGATGAAGACAGTGGAGAAGATGAAATAGAAGATGGTGATGTAAACCATCTAACTGGAAACCAGCTCCGAGGCCTAGGAGAACTGCAGGCAACAAAAATTACTTCCTCCGGAATAGAAGAAATTATTTTACCATCACAAGAAGTAACACTCGATGTTATGAACCAGAGGACCGCGGCTGAATTGACCACAGATTCAAGGAAGAAGAAGGTTCGAAACTGGATAAAATCGGACATTATACCTGTCCCAGAACGTACTTGGGAACAACCAGATTGGCTGAATAAAAAAGAGTGGTCTCCTGTTGATCTGTTTGAATTATTTTATGACAGTGAAGTATTTGATTTGCTGGTTGAAACGAGTATGAAATACGCTGTTTTCAAAGGAAACACTAAATTTCATGTGTCGCTATGTGAAATGAAAACTTTTATTGCTATTTTGTTGCTCAGTGGATATTGTGGTAATGCAAGGTACCGTCTGTACTGGGACACTGGAATTGACACACATCACCAAGGAGTAGCAAGGGCAATATCTAGAAATAGATTTGAAGAAATTTTAAGGTATTTTCATGTCTCTGACAATAATAACCTAATTAAAAGTGATAAATTCTCGAAAGTTCGACCTTTGTGGGCAATGATAAACGAAAGATGGCTCACTTTCTTTCCCCAAGATGCGAACTTGTGCATCGATGAAACCATGGTTCCGTACTATGGTCGTCACTCCACGAAACAACACCTACATGGGAAACCAATACGTTTTGGTTTCAAGGTATGGTCCCTTTGCACTCGATTGGGCTACCTTGTACAAGCGGAACCGTACCAGGGAGCTTCTACTGGGAACGAAATGCCAGATCTTGGTGTGGGTGGATCAGTAGTTATGGACTTGCTCCAAGAACTACCCGAGAAGAAAAAGTACAGCTTATATATGGACAATTATTTTACTTCCATTCGTCTTCTAGAAAAACTAGGTAACATGGGACATGATGCAACTGGTACTATCAGGAACAATAGAGTCGAAAAAGCCCCTCTCATAGAGCCTTCTAAAATGAAAAAGATGCAAAGAGGTGCGTATGATCAAGTGACAGACCAAGAAACACAGATCAGTGTTGTCCGCTACAACGATAACAATATCGTAACTGTTGCCTCCAACAAAGTAGGAGTATCTCCTCTAGGAAAAGCCAAACGCTGGAGTTTATCTGAGAAGAAGAAAATTGAAATTCTACAACCTGCTTGCATTTCTGCCTACAATTTGTATATGGGAGGGGTGGATCGGCTTGATCAAAATGTCTCATGTTACAGAACAGCCATCAGAATGAAAAAGTGGTATTGGCAACTTTTGATGTTTCCCTTGAATGCATCCATGAATAATGCATTTCAGTTATACCGTCTCACACCTTCTGGAAAAAGCGTTAATCATTTAGATTACCTACAGTTTATCAGGATAATAGTTCAGACATACTTAGGACAAAGCTTAGAGCGAAAAATAGGCAGATCGCCAAAGGTGGTAAAAAAGAGGATACCAGAAAAAGTGAGACTGGATGGTCGTGATCATATAATTGTCAAAAGTGAAACACAAGTCAGATGTGGCGAATGCCATAAAAACACCATGAAGAAATGTAAAAAGTGTAATGTCGGCTGCCATGCAAATTGCTTTGAGAAATTTCATTCATAAGCACATGTAGACCAGAACATAAGTTACTTCGTTTCAATCAGTGTCTATCGAACATTTCTCAAACATGAAATGCTAAAAAAATTGTTAACACGTTTATTATCATTAAATAATTTCTATTTTATAGCTTACATATATTTCTTCATTACTTAGTGCAAAAAAATAAACATTTGCTCTTGAAAATAGGGTTTTCCTGCTCCTAAAAACACTGTACCCTCCTGTTCCCATTGCCCCATTTTTGGGGCGGGGCTCCTACACAATATGAGATGTCAAATTAGTGAAAATAGAAAAAATTCATGTAAATTAGACCAAAACAAAAAGGGAAACTTAGTGTCATCATAAAATTCTAAAAAAAAAAAAAGTTGGGAATATATGGGTTAATATTAAATTTTGCATCCAACATGTTAAAACTCATTGTTATTTCCTTTTGGTTTATTCTACTGTAAACATTTACAAACATGCAAATGATATTTAAATTCTGTTTCATTTATTTCGTAAACTTTGTGCTAAGGGAAATTTTTCTGTTATGCGTGTGTATATATATACACACACAAACACAATGTGGGGTCTTTACTTGAGGATATTACTAGCTTATTACTGGGGATGCATTAAGCTAATTATGAATAATGAAAAAGACTGTCATGAAGCAATGAGCTCCTGTGTTGTTTTTCAAAATGAAAGGAGGTAGATTTTTCACATATCAAAACAAGCTTATATTTGGTGAATATGGTTTATTTGCCTTTGTAGTGACCACAGTGTAGTGCCTTTTTAGTGACTAAAAAACAGTTGTGCATCTACTTAATCATTAATACATCAATTTAACAACAAAAATGAAACAAATAACACATTAAATACTAAAATGAAGAAATGGTGTAATGATTTTACAATACATAATGCAATTGTGGACAGAACATCATTTTGATAATTAAAAAAGGGAGTTTCAAGAAAGCCTTTTTCCCAAACGTACCTTTTGCTTTTGCCAGGATACTGATCCCACATCTGAATTGAAGTAGTCTCTAAAAATATTTCTGACAGCTACAGCATCGTTGCCTGCCTGACCTCCTGTTCCCTTCAAAGGAAGAAATGTCTTGGCATTTGAAACTGAGACTGCCAGATCATTTTCTGTCCAATAACACGTATCACTTTTGAGATAATTATGTAAAGTGCAGGAAGCTAGAACTACGTAAAGGAGATGCTCCTGTGATATAGCCAGCCTTCTTTCAAAGATTCTGAATCTCCTTACTAGGATCCCAAATGCGTTTTCTACAACATTACGTCCACGGCTGAGGCGATAATTAAAGATTTTCTCTTTCTCTTTACCTTGAACATCGTCCCTTGAAAATGGTCTCATTATATTTGTTCGAAGCGGAAAAGCTTCATCCCCTATTATTACGTGGGGAAGGTACACATCTGTTCCTGGTAGTTTTTTTGGCAGATGGGAGATTCAATGTTCCATCCTGCAGCTTTTTCCCCAGAAGTGAAGTATTAAAAATACTCCCATCAGAATTCTTCCCATACCCACCAACATCAACAAATATAAATTTTTATTAGCATGTACCAAAGCCATCAAGACAATGCTATAGCATTTTTTGTAACAGAAATAATCAGCTCCACTATTTGGCGGTGCTTCTATTACAATATGCTTTCCATCCAGAGCACCGACGGCATTAGGAAAATTCCACTTCTGTTGAAACTCTTGTTCAATCTTCATCCACATCTCCTCGTTAGGTTCTGGCATTACCAGTGGCTGTAACAGTTTCCATAGTGCCTCGCAAGCAGAATGAACTATTTCTCTTATTGTTGTAAGCCCCATTCGAAAAGAGAATGCCATTGCACGATATGACATGCCAGTAGCAAGGAATCTAAAAAAACATAGTAGTAATAATAATAATTAGTCATAATTAACAAATTTACTTTTAATTAATCTAATGTTCAATATCAGAGTAACATGTAGGTTTTTTGTTGTTGCAGGTACCGAATGCAAAGACCGGTGGACAAAGGTACGAGACAATTACAGGAAAGCACTCCAGCGTCGGAAAACAAAAAGTGGACAAGCTGCTAAGAGTTCGAAACCACCTAAGTTCGAGAAAGAATTACAGTTTTTATCCCCGTACTTGAATGATCAAGAAAACAGAGAATGCAATTTTGTGCCTTCTGAAATTGTTGAAATTAGCCCTAACAATGAGGAGGAGGAGGATGATGAAGACACTGAAGAAACAGTATATACACCTCAGTGCTCTACATCAGTCTCCCCCCCCAGCTCCTAGACCGTCCACCTCTAATTTTAAGAAGAGAGCCAGATGTGGGTATCAGACGCAGAAGAGTGCTGCTAATGTTTTAGAGCAGTATCTTTCAAAAAAACAAAAAGAGGAAAAGGATGACAGCCTAAGCAGTTCTTTGCCACCATGGCAAAAACTGTTCAAAAATTCCCATTGCGAGACCAAATTGAAATGAAATCACAAATTTTCAATTTGGTCACCAATAAAGAACTGACTATTGCTATGGAGTCTCATGCAACAAATGATCCAGATAGAGTTGGAGAATACAACATAATGTATATTAATTCGCCAGATGAATTTAATTAAAAAAATGAAAATTACAAAAAACATTGAGTGATTGTCTACTATTTTGTTTTTGTTTTTTTTAATAGTTGTATCATTTAAATAAAAAACAGTTGACTGATGAGCTTTTTATTTTTACTTAACCCTATTGATGACCTACTATGCAGAGGCTCCTAAAATGTATGTACAAAGTTTAGGTAACCAAAAAATGAACACTTATTTAACATATTTTTATTGAACAGCTGCATAAATAGTAATGGTTGATCTTCAACGATATAAAAAACTCTCCATGGTAATAAGTAGGGAGAGGATGTTTATGCCCTAAAAACTCGAAATATGCTTTAATACATTTACGGCCTAAAAATTCTGGAATATTCACTTTAATGTGCAATTAAAATTAATAATTTATTTCTTGTAAAAACTTTTCTTCATAAAATTTAGAAGCATGCTAGAATGAAGATACATTTTTGTACAAACGTAACCTAGTTTATTTTGCAGGATGAAGTAAATTTGCACCTTAGAGAAGTACAGTCTTGTTCAATTTTTTCTGTTTGGTAAAAAAATATATCCAGAAATGTCCTACATTTGCACAAGTATTTTACCATCTTAAAAATTATAAAACCTGAAGCGTGACAAGTTGGAGGAAGCAGTCTAATGAGCCCTTCCAGCGTAATGTACATAATATGCACTAAACGTTCACTAAGAACTCGCTGGTGAAAACAATACACGTAAGAAGGGGAAGAAGTTACAACATAGCAGCAAAGTATGATCAGATGCATTTACTAAAGCCCTTTATGTAAAAGAAGCAATTAATTTCTGATACCCAAATAACTTTGTATACCTGAATGGAACTTGTGTTCTGTTTAACATTACTTTTAATTATAATTATTAATAATAATCATTTACTAAAATTGATTTGTGTTTTTGGTTCATGACATGTTTAGGTTTTAGAAACCATTAACAATCACAATAAAAAATTAAGTTATTTATTACAGAAAAAGATATTTCTACTCATAAAGAATCCAACTATAACTGAAAAGAAAAATTATAAATAGTTTGAAAGTAATGTTTAACCTGCTTTTGGTGCTGTTACCTTGCAAATGTGTTTGTACTTGTTTTGAATGTACATCTGCTACATACTAAACTAATTTGTAGGAAAAAAAAGATTGCCTCACACATTGTGGTTTATATCCCACTTATTTTGATTTTCATTTTTAATTAAGCAAGCAAGCGATACTACGACGTAAGGTGTGTTTACTTGCCTCAAACAAACTGCTAATCTCTCTTTAGCTCCTATTGGCTCTCTAAAATCGGTCTTCTGCCTCTGCAAATCATCTTTTAAAATATTCAAAAGCACTTCAAATTTCTCATGTGACATCCTGAAGTACTGAAAGAATTTCTGGTCGTCTTCAAGTAGGTCTGGATACAAGGCGTGGAATTCTCCTTTTGACAGTCTTGATTTGTTAATACTGTGAACCCAGAATCTGGGCTTTCGACACTTCGCCTTCTTTTCTTCTTCTTCTATTAAAAATGCACTCACAACAATTTCTTCTTCAGTTAACATTGTGTATCCGATGCACGCAATACAAGCTATGGAGCAAGGCGCGAAGCTGAAGCTGATCAGCTGATGGCGGTCCGTATCCTTCCCGTCCCGCCCGTCCGTCCGTGCAACGCAGTGCGCGCAACCTATGTTAAAAATCCTGGCCGTCCCGTCCGTCCGAACGTGCCGTGCCGATCCAATGCGCGCTAGGCTATACGGTTAAAATGCACATTTCCTGCAATTTGTACACACCATTGAATTTGTGAGTGTAAGTGCTTCAAATAAAGTTTTTCGAAAACTCGAAGCTTTTATGTAAAAAAGAGCTTCAAATTTCGCATTTAAGTAGCGCCTAAACGCCATTTTCGTGAAACGGCTCCAAATTTTTCAACGAAAATTGCCATTTAGAGCAAAGTTTAATTGTTTTTTTTATATCCTTAAAATAATAGTTTTGTTTATTGGAAAACTAAAAACCTAAGATGATAGATGTAGTCGAAAAAATGTTGGGCGGTGATAGATGGCAGCTACCATGAGTATTGGCAAGTCCGAAAAGCTAGCCGAGACCAAACGAAACAGAAAACTAATACGGGAAAGTCTGTGCCATTCTGTAGTCCACTAGTTTCGCGCAGGTTTGTAATTTTTGTTTTCAAGAATAATAAGCTGTATTTGGAAATAATACACGCTGCCGTGTTATGGTTTAAATCGTCTGATATTTTGACAAAATTGATTGGAACAATGGCTTCTTCGCTTGACCGTAAAGAGCATGTACAGCTTGAGCATTGTTTCAATGTACATTTTGTACAATGCCTTGAATTGTGAATACATACTTCTTTTAAAAGTCAGCTACTACAACCGCAAAAAACCAAAAATATTACAAACAATGTCTCTAAACCGCATAACTTGCCCCACAATTCACCATTGACGATCGAAAACTGCTTTTCGATGTTGTGAACCGTTAAGAAGATATGAGGAGGGGCTCAAAATTGGTGGGTCACCCGGTATAAATAGAAGTTTCTGCCTTCGACATTATGCTTCAGATACATTTAAAATGTACGAGAATTAATCACTAAATAACGAAAACAAGATTTACAAATAATAAGCGTTCATATATGTATAGTTCTCCTAAGTCCATAAAAAGCAAAAATGAAAATGTAACTTTAACTGGTAATAACTTTGGTAAATTCAAATATACCATCGAGATTCTTTAACTACTATAAACTTCAATGCCTCCGCTTCAATTTCACGACAAAAAGAAGAAAATTCGAGATGGAGTATTTCAGAAAATGAATTTTGAAAAAAAATTCGTAATTATTTACTTTGGCCTTAATTCGGCCATATTAATTCTGTTAAAATTAGGTTTATCATATCAAACCTTTAGCGTGGGATGTACTCATTAGAAATATAAAGCAAGTTGCAAAGTAAAATCAAACTTGAAGATATTTTACTAGTTTTTAGATAATACCGCCTGACATTCATGCAAAATATCACATTTCAAAATTTTCAAAAGAAAGTAAAATTTAATGCCAAAATGTCGATATTCAGTGTTGTTTCGTCATTCTAAAACGATTTAAAAAGATTCAGTCGAATCGGAAGATGGTCGGGAAAGTTTGGCCCATTTGACATGGAATGACCCAATGAATACGTTGGAAGTGTTATTAGAAAAGAGCACTTCTTCCAAGATAAGCTCAGTGATTTAATACGTACCCTCAGTTTGCAAAACAAAGCAGTTGAACTTTTAGCATCCTGGCCAAAAGAAATGTCTGACACAGGAAGCGAAAATAACACTTTACTGGTTATTTGTACAAGCTTTGTAAAAGTTGTCAAGAACTTCTTGGGTAATCGTAAAGTAGGAAATTATCCAAAACTGGTGCCAGTCTTGCTTTTAAACTTTCAAAATTTGGGTGCAACTATGAGCATTAAGGTACACTATCTCCATAACCACCAGACAAATTTTCAGAAAATCTTGGCAATATGTGTGAGGAACAAAGCGAGCGATTCCATCAAGAAATAACGATTATGGAAGTTGGATATTCGTGCAGATGGGAGATGGCAGACTACTACTGGAGCCATTAACTTGATTGCCCTGATTTGCCGCTTAAAAGGACATCATACAATGTTTTGTGATTATTTGCAGGCTGTAAATATAAATATATTGACTATATTAATATTGAATTTTTCAAGAGTTTAATTTTGTATAAGCAGGCATATTTAGTTGCATTTAGTTGAACTTTTATGCAGTTTACGACTAGCCTGTATTCAATAAAATAAAATAATATTTTTCGATGCAATTTTCATTATCTCAAAAACTAGAACCAATATACCAAAACCAATGCCATATTTGGAATCTGTGCATTAAACATACCCTAAAATGGCTTTAAATTGTTTGGCAAGAAAATGAGTGTTGACCAGTGTTATATTTGGTAGATCATAGAATGTTGCTACACATATTTCATTGTTTATTATATAAACTCTCCTATAAATACTATTTTAGCTGTATAGATGAATTTCATGGCTCTCACAAACAACCAACCTTTATAAATGAAGTCTCTAAAGAAAGGGAATTTCCCGGAGACGTGGCGAACTGTACTTTGACTTAAAAAATATGAAGGATTTGTTGAAGGAAAAAAACGCATCTAAATACTACTAAATTTAAACGCATCCATCACTGCCAGAATTTTTAAAATCTAATTAGTTTAATATCTCGTAAACGAACAGTTCTAGGGACATAAAATTTGGAATTTGGAGGAAAAACTTACAGAAACGTTCTTCGCACCGTCGTCTACAGAATGAGAGCTTCTTGAACATTTTGCAACATTCTGCTGGTCCGGCGTATCTCGTAACAGACCAACCTATTCGCATACGTCCAAGATCTGCTATTATACGTGAAATAAAACTAATTCCTTGATATTCTAGGCGATTAAATTGTGCGTGTGTAATTCAGTTCGGTAATGATGTTAAATAATATTCTAAAGAATTGCGTTGCAGTTGCATGATGCTTTATTTTCTCACGGCCTACTTACGTAGCTTTCTCGAGTGTAAAAAAACTAAAAATAGTTTTGTGACCATCAAGAAAAGGGAAAAGCTAACTGTCAAGGAAGGTTGAAAAATTATTTAAAATATAGTTTTTCAGGAGTTGTTTTAAGACCATATCTCCATAATACTGAATAAAACATTATTCAAAATTCGTTTTCAAAGATCAATTCTGTTTTAATTTTTATTTGACATTCTATAAATACATTGCAAGTTGCGTTTATACATTTTCAAAGAAAGGTACACATTTCGTTGACAACTGTCTCTCTTAATATGGAAAAGGAAGGATAGAGAAGAGGATGGAAGTACATAAGTAAGAGTTCTCGCACGGGTACGCTAGTGCTTTTTTATTTCTAATTATTCCAAATAAACATTTCACACTTTCACGACTTAAAAATTGTCACTACTCTGGATGTTTTGTAGCAATGGTTGTTGGTACAAGGTCTTGCCACAATTTTTAAATAACAATCGCTGTGCGCGGAAAGACCAAAAGGAGGAAGGGGGACACGTGGTAAAAGAAGGACGAAGACAGGAAGGGGACAAAATAGAAATGGAAAAGACGAAAGGACAAAATGGGGAAAGGAGGAGAATAAGACAATGGAGTCAAAGGAAGAAAGGAACAAAATGGGCCAAGGCGACAAAATGGACGAAAATACACAAAAAGGAGCAGTGGAACAAGAGGTACATATTTATCCACAGATTTATGAGCACTGGTAAAATCTACATCCGAGAGCCCGCTAAAATATTTTAGTGGATTGGAGCATTTTATTGGCCGTTGTTATGGACAGTTATGGTTAAAGTGCTGTTCAGATGGTCGGTTTCCAAAGAGTTTAGCGCGTGTTTACCGACGTAAATTCAAAAAGATTACTCTTTTAATAATTACAATTTTTTAAAATGAACATGCCGTGGTGAAGCGACGTTCGTCGTTAGCGAGCTACTAAAAACCTCACTTGGTGCAGGCGACCTCCTCCACACCTCCCGCTCCCGGTGGACGCTTCGCACCAACGGCCACAAAATGAAGGCGACGAGCGACGAAGGGCGCAAGAACAGCTGACAAACAGAGCGCGGAGTTGTCGCTTCCCACTCTTCCCTCGGCGGAGTTCGTCCTTCCCACGAACCCTCCGACTGTCCTTTGTTCGCACCTCTGGCAATCAGGTGAGGTGAGGAAGGCAACGAGCCAGCATCACACACGTTCCTTGGACACTGGATTCGGTCTCTGTGGTCTTACAACAATCTTCGCTATTATTTCCAGAATTACAAGCATTTTGAGGTTAATGAAGTATTAATTGGTGTCGCAAGAAACAGCCGGCCGAACAAAAGTGGGATATTACAAAAGTATTCAGCGATAAAGAAAACATCTAAGAAATTAGTAGAAGGAAATATGTATAATAAAATTAAACCAGAACCAAAATTGTAACATAAATCTTGCGTTTCCATATCTAAAAATATTCCATCAAGGTTTTGAAACTTATTATACACCCTGGTATTCATACCAATTTGTAAAATTAATCGATGGCATTACTTTACTAACTAAAATCCATGCGACTTTGACAAACTAAAAAATTTCTGATTTCATATTGACAAAAAAAATATATAGGAAAATGGATATTTTCATCATTCCAATGCAAAATGTTTGTTTACCAAGAAAGAAAAAAACTGGGTGCACTGGAGATGAAGAAAAAGTTATGTGAATCTACGGAGGTGCAATATACGAATCTTGGGAATCACATCAAGCGTCCCATAAACATCACAGAAAATTCTGAAAACCAAAAGTCAAAAGAATGCTCTCCCGCTCGAATAAATGACAGCCGTGCCACTGTGGATCGCCAACACAAAGACGTTGACAACTAATCGGAAAAAGACTTCCCCACTAGGCGCGCATGCGTCTATTTCTTAATTATGACGTCTGCTCTTTCTGCAAACGGAACGTAGATAATGCTTTTTGACTGTGTTGGTCCGTGAGTTAATACGCATCTTGCACCGTCTGGTGAAGAACTCGCAGATGAATCAAAAATGTTTTTCAAATGTTGATACTCACGTGACACAGCAAATTTGCCATTTGAATGGCCGTCATTTCAAGAAAAAAACAATGAAATGAATTGTTACCAGAATTGGTGCACTTTGCCTGAAAATGCCCCTCTTCAGATTGACCAATTAAAAGGTCTTTTACTTGTACAGGTGCGCAAGCAAGAACGCTAGCGCTCCTTTTCGGTGAGTGTTCTTTTCGTAGAAAGATAACCAACTTTTCACAAACGTGGATGCACAAGGGCCCATCCAAGATGTTATTTTGAGGGAAAGTTTTCTCAAAGTTTGAACACTGAAAATGTTACTCGCAGAGTGAGTGCACGTGTGGCTACGTAACGTCCCCTGTTTATTGAACGTCGGTTGAACACTGACAACACGTCACACTGGAACACTGTGGGCGCGCAAGTGATATGCCAGGGCCCACTTCACAGAAAATCTCTTCTCACAAATGGAACACTGGAAAGGTTTCTCGCCAGTGTGGGTGCGCATGTGTCTATCCAAGTGTTCTTTCCGAGTGAAGGTCTTCTCACAGATGGAACACTGGAAAGGTTTCTCACCAGTGTGGGTGCGCATGTGTCTATCCAAGTGTTCTTTCCGAGTGAAGGTCTTCTCACAGGTGGAACACTGGAAAAGTTTCTCACCAGTGTGGGTGCGCATGTGCGTATCCAAGTGTACTTTCTGAGTGAAAGTCTTCTCACAAGTGGAACACTGGAAAGGTTTCTCACCAGAGTGGGTGCGCGTGTGCCTATTTACGCTTCCCTTTACGCTGAATGTCATATCACAGATGGAACACTGGAAAGGTTTCTCACCAGTGTGGGTGCGCATGTGCTGATTCAACTTTCCTTTTACAGTAAATGCCTTCTCACAAATTGAACACTGGAAAGGTTTCTCACCAGTGTGGTTGTACATGTGACTATCCAAGTAAACTTTCTGAGTGAAGGTCTTCTCACAGGCGGAACACTGGAAAGGTTTCTCACCAGTGTGGGTGCGCATGTGCTTATTCAACTTTCCTTTTTCACTAAATGCCTTCTCACAAATGGAACACTGGAAAGGTTTCTCACAAGTGTGGGTGAGCATGTGTCTATCCAAGTGTCCTTTCTTAGTGAAGGTCTTCTCACAGATGCAACACCGGAAACGGTTCTCACCAGTGTGGGTGCGCATGTGCACACTCAAATTTCCCTTCTCACTGAAGGACTTCTCACAAATGGAACACTGGAAGGGTTTCTCACGAGTGTGGATGCGCATGTGTCTTTTCAAGAGTGTTTTCTGAGTGAAGGACTTCTCACAGATGGAACACTGGAAAGGCTTCTCACCAGTATGGGTGCGCATGTGGTTACTCAAGTGTCCTGTCTGAGTGAAAGTCTTCTCACAAATGGAACACATGAATCGTTTTTCAGTGTGAATTCGCCCGTGTGGGTCGGAGGGCTTGAGGTGCGTGTTCTGGTCATCGTTGCGGAAGCTAGTCTTACGTATGCTAACCTCGTCCGTCCTTGGGCTCTGGTGTATCCGCATTGTGCTGGCTCTCACTGAAGCAAATCTTACTCCATCTGTCAACAAAGAAACCTTTGTTACAGACAATTCAGAAGGTGACTAGCAACAACAAATTATTGATGCATAACAATAAACAATTTGTTGATACAACTATGCAAAGCATGTGCAATACGGTTCCAAAAGAGAAGAAACCTTTTTTTAATTCTGCAGTTTTGAGAATAAGCAAAAGTTGAGAACTACTGAAAACATTAATGGCACGTTTTCCTCGTAGTTAATCTGAACTGAAGGCAGAGGTAATGCTTTACGATTTGTGGTAAGGATAATTGTGTTCTCCGAATTTTAACTAAAGAGAATTCTACTTGAATGTCTTAACAAGTTGAAGGCTTCGACAGCCCAAACCACCGTCTACGGAGAGGATGTGATCTCTGCGTCCTGAGATAACATTGATCCACCGCCAAATAAAACTAGTTGCGCTACATAATTTCTCGCATTATTTCTATAATGGCAATTTTCAAAAATTTAATGAGATAAACAAAAAGATGAGACCCGCGCCATTCATTTAAGCGTCCCTTCTATTCCAGAAAAAAATTGGAGCGGTGTTTGGGAATATATTTTCTTATATTGCATTAATTTCCTGCACAAATTAAATGAAAACTTCTTCAAAAAAATTGCCCTGACCGTTTTATAGATCTGATTCTTTTACAATACTCTAAGGAAAACATCTTCAATTTTGTAGTATGAAAACGTCAACTTGTTGCAGTTTTGAAAAGACAGTAGTTCGTTGAAAATAGAAGCAACACCATATTTTTGTCGATACATAGAAGAACATTTAAGATTCATTTGAAGAGTTTTTGGGAAAAATTGATGCCTATTTTGTTTTTATTTTGTGCAACATTGCATAAAAAGCATTTTAGGTTTCACAGCACATTCTAGCTTTTAAATATTCTGCTTAAGCACTATGCAAGAAAGTAAACCAATAAAAAGTAATAAAAAGTAAAAATAAATGATACGATCCATGGGCGGCGAAATATAGGTCGGAAAATATATAATAGTTAAAATTTCTGGATAAGAGGTATCAACCACAATTGTAGGCTACAAAAAAATATTCTTGTTAGAAAATTCAGCCATACACGTGTTTCGGAAATTTCATCCCTTCAGTGGCTCTACAATATTAAAAATTCAGTTAACAAATTAGGACATGAATAAATAAGAAAGTACATAAACTGATTGAACATTAAAATTCTTTATATAGAGTACGTATCCCAGTCACACAGATTAAACACATTAAGTATGCATAGTGCTCAGTGCTAGGACGCCGCTATTTTGTGATTCGTACGGGGTACGGAGACAGACTGAGGGAAGGTGAGGGAGGAAATAAAACTTGGAAAAGCTAGTCAATAAAGAAATTTATTTTTTTAATCGGCTGAACGGATTAGGCGCTAGCGATGACCACAGACAGATGTTTTGCCGTCAATCTATTTTTCGGAATCAAGAACAAACAAAACACGGATTGAGGCTACACCACGTAATACAGGATTGTTTTTCAAAACTTAGCAACTGAATTTATCAATTTTTTCGTTACCAGGGTCCGGCAATATGTTTCTGTGTCGAAAATTCGCCATTTTCCGGCGCACGATTACATAACTTTCTCTTCTTATGAAGTTCCTTCTTATGGGCGAGAATGTAAAAATGCAAATAAAAGAACAGAAGGTTACCCGGGCAACCCACCATTGCCCAAAGGATTAATGTCGTATTATATTATTTGTAATCTGTTTTTAAATTAGAATTTTTAAATAGCCCCGCTCAATTTTTCTTCTTTTGCTGTAGGCTCGCTCCACATCTTAGTTGGTCCGTTTCATTTCTGGCCCAAGGCATAGCTCGTCACCGCCGCATTCCACTGTCAAGTCCATCGGAGTTTGCACAAATTCACTCAGCAGTTTTAAAATTACCCCCTTTAGTTAGCAAGACGTTATTTTATTGATCTTTTAAAACATTTGGAATTACAATTAAATCCATGACAACTGCAAAGACTCTGCAATGGTACAGGCATGACACACAAAGATTAGAGAGAAAACATACAAAGAGATAATGGGAAATAATCTTTCTTATTCAATGCCCGCGATCGGTCTTCTGGCAGAGCAAACCGAACAGTTTTCCCAATAGCTTAACTCATCTGGGAAATTAATTTTCAGCACTTTCACTATGTGACGAATGTGATCGCTACGTTCCCTCACAAGTACAGGATTTGTAATTCCGCTGGCTATTTGCGTGTTTCTGGGTGCTTCAGGGGCGCCGTCGGACCAGTGTAAGCGTGAAGGAACTATCGGCTGCTTTCCAGGATCTGCAGAGCCTCGCAGACGGCTTTGTTTTCAAATCGACAGGGAAATATTAACACGTTTCTTTGTGTGCAACTCAGGCATGATTTTTACCGAGTACTGCACCCACGACCCGAATGGTTTGTAATCTGGGTTCACTCAACAAATAGTACATTATGAAACGATGATGTAATGATGGGTATTAATACACGAATGTGATTGTACGATAGGAGCGATTACGAGTTTCATACGGTACTTTTTCTACGACTTTTATAAGTTAAAATTTTATAATGAACAGTTTCGTGGCAGTTGGTTCAGCCAAGGCCACCTAGCGGACCTACATGTACCCTCGCACGCTGCCGCAGGTGGCTGTGGTTACGTGTCCGCCTGCTAGGGTGTACTGCGCTAGTCAAAAAGGATCAAAGTGAAATTACGAACCAATTTATTACAAATAATATACCACGAAAAAACCAACAATTAAACAAATTAAAACTATAGAGCATAATATATCAAATACAATTTTAATGAACATAAACGAACGAAAATTTTGCTAAAACGATTTTCAATGATTAAGTGTCAATACTTGGTTTGTAAACTTCTCTGTGATTGGTCAAGAACCTGTATCATAATGAAAACTGTATCCCAATGACTATCATTATGCAACTAGTTTCAGCCATCAAATGAGAGTATTGTAGAATGGGACTAGAAAAAAGATTTATCATTCACTTACCTGAGGAACATGAAGCGAATTCTTTTACTGCATCAATAGAAGCAATACCGCAGCAGGACCCAAGAGGATCCTAAAAAAAAAAAACAACAACTAATGAATAATTTCTCGGTGCAGTGAGATACTGAGTTGGGAAATTTGAAATTGCATTCGGAAAGGTTATTGTAATTTTGAATACTTGTTAGTAATTCATGTTCTCCTTTCATGATTTCTATTGTTGCACCTTAAATTATCATTGTAAGAAAACACTTGATTGTCATTCAGTTGATGCCCATTACACGGGCAACGAATATTTTTTTGATGTATCAGAAAAGAAAATACTGATATATATTGAATATAAATGGCAACATGAAAATTACTACAAAATCTGATCTAATAAAAGTTAATTCATCGAGATGTAACCGACATCGATACCACAAATAGTCGATTTATATACACGAAAGTTTTACAGGCTCTTCTGTAAAAGACTGTGGTAGTCCTAGCTAAGTTTGGTAGAAATTAATACAACACAAATTCGGAAAATAAATAATTGAAATAATATATTGGTAGATGCACCAACATATTAGCCTATCGCCAAGGGAAGATTAGTTGCTAATATATTCCGCCAGAGGTCTACAGCGATGGAGAACTGCTACCTAATAGTTGGCTCGTATTATTTTCCCCAGAGGCCAGTAGACGAGCAGCAGAACTGGTACCCAACAGATTCGCTAGAGGCCAGTAGCAATGTGTAAAATAAAAATTTTCAATCGAATAGCAATCTACTGTGAAATGTAATTATTGTAGTATTTTATTTAAATGTGATTCAATGACAATAATAATCTCAATCACGCTGGTTTATAGAAAATTCATCTTTTCCTCTTTCGTAAGGATCGGATATGAAGCCCAGGCAATGCAGGGTATTTGGTCGTGGTCAGGTGGTTTTTTCTTCTAGTAGTTTTTAATACTGAAATATTAAACATTTTGCTATCTCAGCTACCTTGTCACGTAATTTATATCGTAAATAATGTATAACTACAACCCACAAATTCATGCATTTCTTCTAAAATAGGTATTTACTCACTATATGCACGGAATTATTGCACACAATTAGTAATTAAACTGTCTTAAAATGTTTTATTCAAACTCAAATTTGTATTACCAAGAGCATCAGCAAATGTGCGGTTATGTTTTCACTTGTTTCTTTTCAATAATATTCATATTGTTTATGTATAATGCTCTTTAATAATGTAACATTCCAAATTATTCAAATTAGTTTGGCATGTCCACAAGCAAGTAAAGATTCATTTGGTGTACTATGTTCACTGCCTTCTGCAATATAAAATTGTTAATACTAAAGAAAGAACGAAATTGTTATATCAATATGCTTAATAAATACTAGATTATACTGCCCAAGTTTTGACTTTTTTCTTCCCTAAAACCCTCAATTATTATTTTGCATTTTTGGATAAATTAACGCTGAAATATGAGAGTGAAATTTTAAAGTTCCTGTGTAGCGGGATTATTTCAAATATCCCATTACTTCCACTATATCGGTTGTCCATATGCCCAATAAAAATTACACAGAACAATGTGGCGGCACCGGAGTTGGACAAATAAGGCTTTTCCATTTAACACTGAGTGGCGTCTCTGATGTATACTCTTTGCTCGGGAGCGCTCTAGTAGCAAATATTTAGCAACACAACAATTGGTTCGCACTCAATGTTGCTGAAGCATGCTGAGGGCTCCAACGTCACCTGTGCGCGCACGAACGCGACAACTGCCGAGCGCTGTGCGCACGAAACTGCCTTGGCACCTTATCAAGTTGCCCGAAAACAAAAGTTTCCTATGAAAATCAGAACAAATTTCCAGACATTCAGTAACGCATTACCAACATTTTCTTAAAAAGGACTCCAAAGTTTTCACAGAAAATATCCTTCCAGAACGAGGTTTTACTCTTCTGAAATATTCTTGATGTAATTTTTCAGTTCTATAATTACAAAACAAAAATAAAAGTTAAAGGAAATTTCAAGAAAAATTTACTTTGCGCGGCGATAGATAGGAGCTGGTAAGAGTATGCGGCAAGTCCGAAAAACCAACTCCGACCAAAGAAATTAAATAACTGACAAGTACGAGAAAGTCTGTGCCATTCAGTAGCACCACCAGTACTATAGTGAGCCCCACCCTCTTCCCAACCTACGAAATTGGAGGCCTTTTCCTTGCAATTGTACGGCTATCTATGACAACTGAGAATTAAATACTTCAAAAGTAACGGTCGCGGGATAGAAATAATGAACTGCCAGATTCTTCCAGACAAGGTCAAAACGACACATGATCTAGAAAAGTTGCGTAAGGTGATAGACTCCTACACTCACAATCGTGAGAGCACTAGGAATCTGTGGAGACAACGGGCCACAAACCACACAAAGGGCCGGTTTCACCACCTTCGATTAGTGTTTAACCTCGTTTATCTTGGAGTTTAATCGCGTTTAAGGTTTTTCGCGAGTTTCACCACGTATATTAAACGCGTTTACTGGAAGTTAAACTCACGAGGAGTTAAACGCCCAAGATCGGCCGTATAAGCGAAGGTAATCGCGTTTATCTGCTATCCATTCTCGTTTCCACGGTGTTTGAGGTTATTTACACGCAGTATTATGTAGTATGATAGCAGCAGGTTCATGCTTCTAGATATATAGAATATAGTTTTGTTTATTATTTGTTTGTCTACATTCCTGGAAGTGTATTTCCATCATATACGTAGACAAAATCAACAAGTAATGTTGACTGAATGCGAATGTTGTTGAATGCAAAAAAAATATCAATTTTATTTACACATGTACATTATAAACAATTTCACAAAAATGACAGAGTTTGAAAGAAAACTATTATAAACGGATTATACTTTACACACAACAACAAATATTGAAGCTAAATACACGTGCTGATTGATAACCAGAAGTAATTTGTGGTTCTTCTATGATGGTACCTCAATGCCATACCATGCCTGCAATTAGATGTGTTTAAAAGAAAAGGAAATTGGCCAAGCAGGTACTACTTGAAACAAAATATACTTCTGGTAACAGTCTATTCCAGAGATGAAAATACAATGCTCAGTTCTGATTAAAAAAAAAAAATTGCAAAGAATGTTCGGCAACTCATTGCTTGTAACACTCATAAATATTTTTGTTACTGTGTTCATCTAGACATACATCAGAGCAGTAGATAGAAAAAGCATAATTCCAAATCCAAAATAATTAAAAATAAACAAAGAAAACAATTCATGAATACTCAATATATCAATTCATGAATACTCAATATAAATCATGTGAAGCTTACCTAAAATATTCATTATTAAAAACTTTCAATTCAAAATAAGTCAAATCAAATTGTTACGGTATTTAAAAATTGAAGTGCCAAGACCATGGTACCATAAACAATGTTCTGTTTTATTATACACAGAATAAATAAGAAACCTGCAGGACTGTATAAAGGATAAATAGATTTACTATAATTTATAACAAAGAAAAAGCAATTGTATACATGATGGCAAAGAAATATTATTTATAACAAATCAATTTTTAAAATTTAGCCAATACAGAAATTATGTAGGAGTGAATCGTAAAAAGTTGATAAAAACATTGGACTCAACAATTATTAGTTTTTATGTACGTTTCAAGAACTATCCTAGAAAATTGTCTTTTAAGATAATATTCTAGGACTGAGCCTGAAAATACTTTTTGCAACGAGAGCAATTTAAAGTCATATTGAATTTAAATTTAATAACAAAATTTATAGTCAAAAGAAGGGTACACCTATTGGTGGTCAATAAAAGTGCTCATTTTGCAGAGTTTGTTATAAGAAAATGTGATCAACAAGTCCAGAAAAATATAAAATATGAATTATATCTCAGATATGTTGACGATACTTGGTTTATTCTACCTGAGAATTCTATACTGTATTACAATAAAAAATATCTACTAATAAATTAATGTCATGGTCAAAATAGGCAATAAAGTTTCCTAAGAATTACCGGTTTTGAAGGGCCTTTGACAGGGATGTACTGTGGCACCGACACTTTTTAAGATCTATTTAGAGGAAGCCATAGGAGAGTGGAAGAGGAAATGTAGTGGTATGGGCATTCCAGTCGGTTTTTTTTACAGATAATTTTATAGACAGTTCATGAGAGACAATAGGAATGTTTCACTTGTTGGAAATGAAAATAGGAAAATATTACTTTTGGTTTAAATAATAATATATTTACAGTAGTAAAATCAATACACAATGTGTAGATATTTTTTATCAGTGTAACAAGAAATGAGGTGGCTAACATTGCAAGTAGTAACTATAATCATAACTTCAATATTAATTTTTTTATTAACCTTATCTAAGCATTGTTTAATCTTTCATTGTAATTTGAGTTTTCACCTACATAATTGTATTTGTTACCAGAAATATGTTTTCTTTTATAAAGTACAAGCTTGGCCAGCTTCCTTTTCTTTTCAACACTCAAGAAATCATTAATATGGTAAGGTGCGAAGTGAGAAGTGATGCCATATTAATGGGCCACAGACTACATTTGCTTACCAATCAACATGTGTATTCTCCATTGTATGTTGTTGTGTGTAAAGTATTCTCAATTTATTTTCTAAATTCTGAGTCACTTGAAATGCATAGTATGTATAAGTAAAATTGTGTTTATGTATGGTTTTAATAACACAAGGCTTTTTGATCTTAGGAATGTGCTATATCCCTCAAATAAGTTTTTGAAAACATTGGGAAACAAATAATTCAAACTTTACAAAGACCTATGAAGAAGCTGCTTCCATTATTACATTTATGGTCATAAGAACTTTTTAAACTCATTATTTCTCTGTTGGGAGAAAAGTTGATTTGAGAAGAAGCTTGAATTTCAGTTGTTATTTTTTATTCAAAATAATATTTTTTTTACAGATAATTTTATAGACAGTTCATGAGAGACAATAGGAATGTTTCACTTGTTGGAAATGAAAATAGGAAAATATTACTTTTGGTTTAAATAATAATATTCATATATTTAAGGAATATTTATATTACACTGGTTTACAAAAATAAACTTTTTTCTTTCACAAGAATGAAAATAACAGATTCTATAAGTATTTTTCATACTGAATTGAAATATGATTTCAGTTTTTTCCCATCAGGCACAAGTTTTGTGTGATATGCATTTTAACATTTTATAATTTCAATAACATCAGTAATTAGCTATCCAACTGTAAATGGTAAACTACTCGTCCTGACATATTCTTACTTCTCATTCTTTAGCTAGAAAGTGGTAATGATGATTTTCGGGCATATATTGTACCTGGAACATCTCTCTTCTTGGTCTAACAGTAGTCCAGCCAACATATTACAACCAGTTTTGTTTTAGTACCTGTTTTCCATTGTAGAAATTTACTGATGAAAATGATCTTAATGCTCATCGCTGACAACCCCAAGATTTTCCAGCAGGAAGACTTAAGCCAGAGTCTAAGAAGTGAATTTTCAAAGACTTATTTCATCCCATAGCTTTATAAGAATGCAGATCAGCTACTACATCCGATGATTTTCTGCTTTATAGTTTCCAAAGAAATTGCAATATACATTTTTGAAAGACTGTCAGACTGCTTTTTCCAGTGGATGTAACAGTTCTTCAAAAATATTCATCAGCTATTAATGACCGCATTTGTGGTCCTAAACAATTCAATTTAGCATCACTTTAGGGAATTTTGATTCAAGTACAAGAATCCATCAGAAAGTTTATCCATAGCTTTTACAAAATTTTTCTTTCCTCCTAATTTAATATGCAATGGAGGTAAATATATTTTCAGGATTGAATAAATGGACTAGACACATTTCTCATGTCAGGGATATGTGATTCCTTTAATTTTTGTTAAACAAAAATAATAACCACTTTAGATGTTCCCTCGATTTCCTCCAAATCATAGTAATTGCAAATGGCATATGATGTGTACCATTTTTTCTATCAAGACAGCAGTCTTAACACATAAAACATACATACTCTTTTTAAAATTACCAACTTGACAGCCAAGTAATGTTGATAACACTTTTTCCCAAGTAGTGTTAAATTTTGCCTCAGTCTTTCATGTGAGATCACTACAAATACACCTGAAAGTATCTGCATGATTTACACACATTCTTGGCATGATGAAAATACAGAACACTAACTCATAGCTTACACAGTACAGTGTTTAGAAGTGCACTGTGTAAGCTTTGTGTTAGTGTTCTGTATTTTCATTATGCCAAGAATGTGTCAACACATCACAATGTCAGTAACTGGTCTGATCATGTCAAAACATGAATGAACCCACACAGTACTGCCTGTTAGTGTTTCGGTAGGATATTACACATATTTTCCTTTAAAAAAAAAGCTTGAATAAAATCGCTGCTTATAAGGTAAAGGTCCCTACGACAGGTCAAGAAGAATGTTAAAATCATATTTTAAAAAGTAGCTGTCACAAAAAAAAAATTATCTGATGGAAAAATTATATATATACATATCTGAATTCACTATGGAAAAAACTCACTAGAATCACTAATCAGATTTATTGTGAAGAAAACGTTGACGACCAGTGTTATCACACGTATAGTTTTTCTTTAAAACATTACAGATATAATTTAACAAAAAAAATCATTACATTACAACATTTTATTTCTGCAAGTTAGCAGCTGAGAGAACCAAGAAGATTAAAATATATCGTTTCTAATAAGAAATCTGTATGGACTTCGTGATTTCTAACCTCTATGCTCAGAATATTATACAATTTTGTGCTTGCAAAGAGTATACAACAGATAATTTTAGGCCCATAATGCTCCGCGACTAGTACCAACCTCTCATTTTCAGCACGAAAACTCGATTAACTTAATCAAGTTTATATATTCCATGGTGAAACAGATCAAAATGTAAACGCGATTATATTGCGAGTTTAATTTTAATCGCGATTACTTAAACACGATTAGCGAGATACTTAAACGAGTTTGGTGAAATCGGCCCAAAGAGTATCTCAGACGCCGAAATGGGAACAGCGAATGTCACCTGTTGTTCTTACCTCCTCGTCTCCACAAGCTGTCTCTTGCTTCGCCGGTGATCCAATAAACACTGCCGTTGGAGGCTCCAACTCCTCCTGTACAAAACAAAAATATGACAAAACGAAACAATATTTTGTCCGCGCCGAGACTCGAACTCCGATCGCTCGAGGTAACGCGCCGCGCTCTTCACCACTAACCACGCAGCCGCTCTGACGCACTCGCTCGGCGACGCTTCAAATCCAATTGCCTTTCTCACTGTTTCCGTCACGCGATTTTCGAAAATCCATACAGTACAACGAAATTGAGACCTGCCCATTCTTTTGAGCGGTACTTGTAATCCGTGGAAAAAGGTGTATTGTTTTTTCAGAAAAAGATTCATATCAATGGCAATAAAATCAAGCAGAAATATTTCTAAATAACACTAATTTTGTAAAAATATTGTACGCTTTTACTTTCTCGCGGTTAAGAAGGAAGTTTTGTAGAAGAGAAATGTATGTAATGCTGAGAGAACTAGTGGTGCTAGAGAATGGCACAGACTTTCCCGTATTAGTTTTCTGTTGCGTTTGGTCTCGGCTAGCTTTTCGGGCTTGCCAATACTCTTGACAGCTGCCATCTATCGCCGCCCAAACTACATTTTTTCCGCATTTTCTTACGTTTTCGCTACTGTAAATGCGAAATTTAAAGCTCTTTTATACAGAAAAGTTTTCAGTTTTCGAAAAACATTATTTGAAGTCATTCAAAGCACTTATACTCACAAATTCAATAGTGTTTACAAATGGCTGAAAATGTGCATTTTAACCGTGTGAGAAAACTTTCAAAAAAATTACATGTAATTTAAAAAAACAAAATTAACTTTAAGCCATATTAAAGAGTGCAATTAGCACTATACGTTAGTAAAGTTTGAACAAAAAATCTTAAACCATTTTTGAGAAAATGGTGTTTGAGGGTTTCTGAAAATGCACAATTTTGAGCTAGTTTTCATAGAAAACGATTCAATTTTCGAGAAACTTTATTGGACATTATTTAAAGCACATGTACTTATTAATATAATAATGTAAGTAAATCGCCGCTAATGTAAATATTAAGAACGTGAGAGACAAGTAAAATAAACTACATTTTTGCAATTTTTTAAAAAAACAAAGAATATAGGGATATGGCGTTAATGTCATCTCATAGAGCACATTTAGCACTATTTTTACAAAATGTTTAAAGAAAAAAAATTGAAGCCGCTTTATAAAAAGTCCGCTTTTTGTAATGTTTTTAAAATTTCAAATATAGGGTGCAATTCTGAGCAAAAACTAGTAAAATTTTCAAAAAAATGTACATGACTTTAGTGAAAGATCTCACTTTGGGCAACAAATTTTATTTGAAGGAAAAATATCCAAAGTTGCAAAAGTTTTAAGTTTATTTCGGCGCCTCTCACGTCATTAATATTTATTTATATAATGTATGATACTGATTGCACTGGCAAACAAATTCAAATATATCAAAATACATTTAATAGTCATTATTCAATGGTATTGTAATATTCTTCAATCCTTAAAAGTAATAGTTTCTTTCACCACAAACTAAAAGGAGCTAACATTATGCCTCCTGTAATCAGTATGCATTACAAGAATGGGTTACAACAACAAACAATGACCTATCATCCATTCGTTTTCACAATTAACATGGACAAAATTTAAAATGAAATAACATAAATATAGTATAAATATAATCATTAATAATAAAAGTAATAAAAATAATAATAAAATGAAATTGAAAAAAATAATATACAAATTCTAACTTGCATAGAATCCAACTGCCAAAAATTGTGAGCCGGCAACTCACGACAAGCAATCACAATTTCATTTTAAATTTCAAATTTACAATTTCAGGATAGAGGTATCAACCACAATTAATATGCTATATAAATTTACCATGCAGAAAATTCAGCCATACATGTATTTCACGGATTTTTTTCTCATCGTCAGTGGCTATACAATATTAGAACTGAATTAACAAATTGGTTGTCATACAAGGAAGTACAAAATCAGATTGAACACTAAAATTATTAAAATATAGTACTTATCCATGTAACATAGATGAATCACCATATTAAATATTCATAGTGATCAGTCCTAGGATGGTGTCTTTTGTGATTCATATGAGGTAAGGAGACTGGCTGAGGGAAGGTGAGGGAGGAAACAAAAGTATAGAAAAGCTGATCAAGAAATAAATTAATGATGGGGCTAAATTTTAATTAAAATTATTCATTAAAACATATTAGGTTGGGATTTTTGAATAACTTTAGAATTTCTATATTATCCAAAATATTCAATTTGTTCTCTTTTTTTTCGAAATGCAGAATTTAAAAGTTGGTATCCAGGCCGAAAGAGTGACTGTCTTGAATTAGGTGGTTGGCAAATGTGGAGTATTCTTGTTTCAGTCTCCACAATCTGAGATGTTCATTTAGTCTCCAGGAAAACTTCCTACTAGAATTATTTTATGAAAGCTTAGTAAAAATGGTCACTATTGACTGTTGACCTAGTAGTTCACGTGACCAAAACAATAAAGCTCATTAAAAAAATATTTTTAAAAAACGTCATTAGTCTTAAAAGTGTAATTAAACATAATAAACATGCATGTCCATATTAAAATATTGAAGTAATCCCTTCATCATCTCAGAAACTAGGGTTTTCAAGAATCAAAGGAACTTATCTACTTGATGTAAATTGTATTATTTGTATTGCCAATCTTTAACTTACATTCATCTATAGACCAGAACAGAAATGAATTCTATAACTGGTTTATCCACGCACCACCATACCCTGCCCATAATCCCCTCAATTGCTACACCTCATGTCATCCAATTTCATCTTGCTTCATTCCACCCTGCCCTCCTCCACACACAACACTTCTTTGACGTGCTACAATCACGTTGCTATGGGCAGCGGCAAACAGATGCACTGTTGATTAATCCCAGAAAACTCCCAGTAACAATTTTAATTTTCATTACTCAAAGCTTCAATGAGATACTCAAATGAATTAAATTGCATTTAGATGGAGAATCTTGTGTTTTTATGAACACTGAATTACCTTCATTCGATATATTTGCTGTTTTTTTAACTATTTGCAGAAAACAGAAAGAGGGCACACTTACTTTTTCTTTTAACAGGTAAGAAAATAAGAATAGAGAAGTTCTACAATATTTCTTGAAGATACTAACATTCATATTATTGTGATTTGCAGGTGTACAAAATTTCATTATCTCTTAAGTGATAACAAAATCAATTACACTATTGGTAACATCATTTCCCAGACCCTGCAATTTGTTTTGTGCCATTTACGTGTTATTCAATGATTTTATTGAATGTACTTGTTATATAACTATTAATATTTAAATTTCAATGAAGATTTTCATGTTATAGTATATTTAACTGAGAAACACAATTTTTAAAGCAGAGTTGTTACAGGAATGTTTGTAGCGAGTGTGAAATTCTGATTCCTTTATTTCTTTTAGATTATATTTTTGTAAATCAATATTATAAATTTGGTTATAGGTCATAACTAGCCACAGCTGACAGTAATCACAATCTCTTCACACATTCACTTCACATCTTGGGACAAACTGAGCAATTCAGTTCTGAATCAACAACTGACTTTGGAGAGACACATTTACAGCCCTGTAAATGAACCCTGGTTGTTCTCTTTTGACATTTCCAACTGAACTAAAAACCTCAATGAACATAACATAACACGTTCTTTCTAAGATTATGAAATATTAATTGAAACACTGTGAGAAAACGTCTTACTCTCAAAAAGGACTTCCCAAAGGTAGTACAAAAAATATACTCAAGATTACAGTAAGACAGATCTCTGAGGCCTTGTTGGCAAATTTTCAACAGTAATAAAATTACACAACATTGTTATCATGTCAATGTGTGACTCTCATTAATGAGTGAAGATCAGGACAAATCTATAGTTTTGCACATAAAAACAAACAAATAAACCATGTTCTTTATACAATAGAAAAAAAATATTTAACTTAACCTATCTAATCCCTTCCAAAATACACTATGTTTCAGGAACATTCTATCAAAATCAATTTAGCTGGTTTTATAACTTCAGACAATCTGACCGAAGTCATAAAAACAAATGAATTGGTTTCATACTACCCTAACTTCATTCTTGTGGTGATTGTATTCCAAAATCTACCTTTTTAAACTACATATTAAAACATTAAAAAGAAATTAATAATTTAATTAGAATTTACAAGGAATATAACCACAATAATCTTAAATATTTATATTTTATTGAAAATAAAATTAATATTAAATTTAAATTTCATTCATTTACATGTGAAAATATCTCAACCTTTTATTAGTTAAGAATACTACATATGTTCACTGTTAAAATATTTTGGAGCAGTATTGATGTATTATTTTCTCAACAATTTAACAAAGTATTTGCAAATTCTATTTTTTTATTTTTATTTTTTGAAACAAATTCTAATAATCCTAAGTTATTTGGGTAGCGAGTTAGTATTACAGTGATGATGACTGTAATCCACAAGTAGGGAAACAAGTGGGATACAGAGAGGTTGTATGAACTCACACCTTACACCAGGAATCAAATAACAATACTCATCTTTCGGCTCATTTTGCTATTATGAATAGAATGATAATTTTAAGCAAGCAATTTCAACATAAGGATATTCATAAAAGAACATGGGTCTCTCCAGACAACTTAACTATCAATCAAATTGATCATGTCTTGGTAAACATTTTTAAATGAAAGTTAATAGAAGATGTCAGATCTCTTAGAATAGAGATCCAAATTGTGATACTACTGACCATTTCCTTGTGAAAACAACAGTTAATGAGCATCAAGCAGAAAACATCCCAACTAAAAAGATGGATCCGCATCAATTGATTAAATGAGAATAAATTCGGAGAGTATAGAAGAAAATTTTTAGAGAAGATGGACGCAAAACAGGAAGAAGAAGATACAAATAAAGAGGGGAAAAACCTAAAATCCTTCATAACAGATACAGCAACTAAGATAATTGGAACTGAAAATGAAGGAAAGAGGAATGGTGGGATGAGAAATGTAGGAAATCAATTCAAGAGAAAAATAACATGAGAAAGAAACAGTTGGAGACTGGTACTACAGCAAGCAAAGAAAAATATGCTGCCCAAAGCAAAAAAGAAAGGACAATTCACACAAAGAAAAAGAAAAAATGGCTAAAGATGCAAAGAAATACCAATCAACCAGATAAACGAAAGTTAGCCCGTAAAAACTGTGCAGGAAATCTAATAAGTAAGATTTTCAGTGAAAATCGTCGCTTCTGCATTCAACATGAAATTCTAAAAAACCTTGTAAAACAATTTAAAAAAGTAAGATTTTCAGTAAAAACTGTCCCTTATGTTGGTCGTAAGTAACAAAAATATCAAAATAAGTTCAAGAAAATCTAAATTCCTCTTAGATTCAGCGTCAAAAGTTGGTGAGAAACACATTTTTCGATATTCTGACACTATAGTAAGATAAAAAAATTATAAAAGTTTGTTTTTCTACGTTTTTTTGGGTGTAGAATAAGATAGCATCATTCTCTTCTAGTTTGGTCATGGGCCAATGTTACCTATCTTATTCTGCTATACCCCTTGGAACAAATAAATACCAAAAGACTGGTCAGAGAGAATAATATGCCCTGTATATACAAAGGGAAATCCAAAAGTCTGGGGAAACTATCGTGGAATTACAATGTTAAATGTAGCATTTAAGATCTCAACATGTTTCTATAATGTGTTGAATTAGTTGAAAAGAGAAAGATTTCCAAATGGCATCAGTCCTGATAGATCCACCTGAGACAATATCCATATTGGGAAACAAATGCATGAGAAAAGTTATGAATATAATGTTGATTCAGACAACATTTTCATACATTATAAACAGACTTTTGATTCGATCAGTAGGAAAGCTATTTATAATAGCTTAAAGCTGTTTTCAGTATCAAATTAATCTGTTTGATTCAACTTTCCTTAATGCACACAACAGCAAAAGTAAAGGTAAACAATATGTTATCTGAAAGCTTTCCTGTGAACACAGCTGTAAGATAGGGTGACCCCTCTATCACTCACAATTGTTCAGCCTTGTGATAGATACTGTAATACATAAACTCTATTTAAGAAGCACCATCTTAACACGATTAAAAGAGGTATGTGTGTATGCTGATGATATTTTAATATTGGGGATTTCTAGTCTAAAGGATACATTTCTGTGACTTAAGAATCTGAAAAAGATGGATTAATAGTTAATTTAAAAAAATGACAAACAATTATATGAAATGTTCTTGAAATAGCTGCAGCAATGGAAACATCAAATAGAAGATATTGAAATACAAAATGTTAGAAAGTTTAAATAACTGGGAACAATTGTAAACACAAAATGAGATTGAAGAAGAAATTAAACAAAGAATTGCAGCGGGCAACTGGGCATACTTCATGTACAAGAACATTTTCACTTCCAAAATCCTGTCCAGCTGGTCAAAAATGTGACTGTATAGTGCAATAATAAAAACAGTAGTGACATACGGGTGTGAGACGTGGGTCGTTAAAAAACAAATAGCGCAAGAGACAGCAATATTCGAGAGGAACATTTTTGGCCCAACCAAACTAAATGAACAAATCTGGAGAAGAGAAACAAATGATGAATTAGAAGCCTTAATACAATATAAAAATATTGTAACAGATGTAATATCTAGAAGGATAGCTTGGCTTGGACATCTGGAAAGAATGGATGCTAACAACTTATTCCGAGCTGGAAGCCTCTAATAACTCGATAAAAAGGAAGGCTGGGAATCAGATGGGAAAACAATGTGCTGCAGGACCAACAAATATTGGGTATCAAAAAGTAAAGTATCAATAGAGCATCAAAAAGTAAAGTAGCATTAATTTTAACAATGATAGTTAATGTAATCATTTATCATTTGGACTGTATAATTCTAAAGAACCTGTAACAAGTATTGTACCACAGTTTCTGGGTTGATGGCTCCCATCTCGATCAGGTTTTTCGTCCAGTTTCCCTGATCCTTGAGCAAATGCTGAGATGGTCCCTTGTTTTGCTTCTGGACATAAATGTAACTTCACTATTTGTGCACGTCTTCTGAATTTCAGTGGGAAATATAGTTATTCAAATTATCGTTTTTCATATTATCGCGGCAAAAAGTAATATTCTTTCATGAAGAACATGAGGGTTCAGGGCAGGAATTTATAGCTAATTTACCTTTGAAAAAATATTTTATTATATAGGAGCGAATATTTTGTCAACAAAACTCGAAAAAAAATCTCTCTTTTCTGTATTCAAAATTCGACTAGAATATGGTTTAGGAATGGAGACCACAGAATTATGAAAACGTGCACAAAATTCACTTCTCCCCATAACTCGTCACACGCAGTTTTTAACTGTTTTTGACGTAAATAAATAAATAAATTAAGAAGAGGAAGAAAGAAGCAAGAGACACGGAGGAGTGGAGTAAAATACTTGAGAACGCCAAGATGCACATCAGATAGTACATACAAATGATGAAGAAGAACTTAGTGTTATAAAGTACTATTAAGATAGATCTCTAAAAAAGGCTCAATTAGAAAATAAATTCAGAAGAAAAGGAAAACAAAGTTTCCTCACTGTAACAGATCTTATAAATATTATTCGAAAGACAGAAATGCTACATGCAATTTCACTAAAAGAAGCTCTCTAAAGAACATTTTCTCTACTAGCTGCTTCTTAATACAGAGATGAATGCAATTAAATTTAACGCAGCAAAACTTCCAATTCAAGATCTTGAAATTTCAAATCAAACGAGGTGTTCACACTGGAGATGGTTAACCAAATGCAAATGTTGTTACACCTCTTCAGTAATGGTAACACCTTTCCTTTCTTTTTAATCTCCACACCCAAGATTGGCTAGCATTTGGTTTCTTACCACACAATTATTTGCAAAAACCCCTCCAGAGCCATCTTCCAAACCATAAACTCTATTAAATCAGATTCACCATAAAATTTAGTTTTCCTTTTGGCACAACAACACATTAGACATTTCTGAGGAACTTTTAATTTTATCCTTATCCAATAAGAAATTCAACCAGGGTGCTTGAGCACTACCACATCATCACCCATCTTTCAGCAAGATTCAATGCTGAAAAAATCTGCACTCTCATTAAGGAGGCTACTTCTACTAAACCTCAAGTAATGTCACATCACCACTTACTTTCCATCTACCACAAAACAATGTCATTAGATTATGCCACTAATGCAAATATTACTCACAAAAGCATTCCAGCAATTATTATCATCATCATCAATCGGTTCTTCTTTAACCTAGAAGTAACATAAACACAATCATTCAAATGTAAGGACACCATTAACATATGCTCCTCTTAGAACATCCATTACAACTGAGTTTCAGCTTCACTAACTAAATGTCCATTACACACTACCTTAAACCATAAGGTTTCTAATATATTGACAAATCACATTCCAACATTACTATGTCTAATTTATAGAAAATGCTTACCACTTCTATTTTAATAATGCTTTCCGTTAAAATATTAGTATCTTCCATAACTACCACGGCCAGATGATAAGTCACAAATGAACAAATTTATATCCTGTTGTTGACAGAGGTAAAAGAAACTTCTTTTTTCTTTAAACAGGTACCTACTACCTACTATACTTGGGTTTAAATTTCTTGGCGCGTGGGTGTATCTTCACTACGTCAACACGATGAACTATCTCACGATATTTCGCGTCGTTCTCGTTGTGCCGATAGAAGTCACTTGATCGCCAGCGTTGCTGGATATAGTCGCGATCATGCGACTCCTAGCGGCATAACCGAGAATGACACGAAGTGAGATATTCCGTTGTATTGACAACCGCGGTGCGCCAAGAGCAGGCCAAGAGAGAAAAACAAAGTATGACACTACACCGTGTTGCAGGACAATATTACTTGTTAGAGAGAGTACCTTTATTAGTTTTGTCGACAACAGGATATAAAATTGTTCACGTGTGATTTGTGAACTGGCTGAGATAGTAATGGAAGAGATTTTAGCGGAAAGCCTTATCAAAATAGAAGCAGTAAGCCTTTTTTTCATATGCGACGTAATGTGATTTGTCAAATTAAAGTGTTCGATGATTTAGAGCACTGTTTTATGGAAACTAAATTATTGAAGCTCAAACTCAGTCGGTGACGTTCTAATCCAGCATATATTAATGGTATGCTAACTTTTAAATGACTTTTTGTGTTACCTCTAGGTTAAAGAAGAACAGATTGAAGTAAATGAAGAATATTTGAAGGAAGATGTTTGCTGGAATGATTTTGTGAGTAATATTTGCATTAATGTCAGGACTTAATCTGTTTTTTGGTGAATGGAAAGTAATGGATGATTTGACTTATTAGGGTTTTGGAAGAAGTAGCCTCCAATATGAAAGTGTAGATTTTTCAGCTTTGAAGCCATGTGAGCGGTGGGTGTTCGTGTTGATATTGTGCATGCACATATTCTCTGGTTTATTTCATAACTTGTTACTCATTTTCTTTTGTTTAAAAAAAAATCTCTTTGACTTTCACTGTTGTAGAAGGTTATGAGTATCATGTACAAATGTAAGTTTTGAATGAACTTGATGTTTCAAATTTTTTGTTCAAACATTTCAAACAAAAATTGATAATGCTAATTGCACTATCCTTTTTTTCGAAAGCTCAAAAACTTTCTGTGAAAAAGAGCTTCAATTTCGCATTTACAGTATCGCTTAAACACCATTTTCTTGATAAAACTCCAAATTTTTCAATGAAAATTGCTGTTTAGGACAAGGTTTAACTCTTTTTTTTTATATTCTTGAAATAATATTTTTGTTCTACTATTAGGAAACCAAAAAATTAATAAAATGTCAAAAAAAATGTAGGTTGGGTGGCGATAGATTGCAGCTGTCAAGAGTATTGGCAAGTCTGAATAGCTAGCCGAGCCCAAAAGAAACAAAACTAATACAGGAATGTCTGTGCCATTCTGTAGCACCACTAGTTTTGTTTGAGAACGAGTACATCTGCTGAAATTGTCATTTCAAGAGTGGATATCGAAAACCGACTTGCTAACGAAGCGATTGTTTGGAATCAATTGGAAAAGTTATCCAATAACATGGGACTCACTAAGTTATTAAACATGGGAGGGTGTTGATATTGTGCTTGCTCGTATTCTCTTGTTTATTTCATAACTTGTTTACACATTTTCTTTTGTTTAAAAAAAAAAACCTTAGACTTTGACTACAGTCAAACCTGGATAAGTGAAAACTGGATAAGTGAGAAAACTCTATAAGTGAGAGTAATAGCCAGGACCCGTCATTTTAAGCTCCCAAAACCTCTATTAGCGAGAAACAGAAACCTCTGTAAGAGAGAGTCGTTTTTCCCTCATAGACCTCCGTAAGTGAGACTGCTACTTATCTATACCTCTATAAGCGACAGTCGAGCTTTATTTACAAATTTAACATGTGCTATTTTATGACTCATTCTTAACTTTCGTGGAACTTCCTACCATTGTTTTTGTATTCTCGTCAATATTGTTCCTATTCTATTTCGTGGAACTAAATAACTTTATTGTTGTTATTTTATCATAATAAATATTTACTACATTCGTACTTGCTGTGACTTGTTATTGCTGCGTACCCATATAAGAGAGAAACGCTACCCATGTACCTGCATTAGCGAGAAACTCGGGTTAGTGAGAAACCTCTATAAGCGAGAATGAGATTGTGCTCCCTTGAACTCTCGCTTATCCAGGTTTGACTGTATTGTAGAACATTATGAGTATCGTGTACAAATGTAAGCTGTGAATAAACTTGATGTTTAATTCAAAGAATCACATTTGTTATTAAAAACATTCTAGTGGTGGTGTGTGAGGTTTTAGTGCTCAAGCACCCTGGTTGAATTTCTTATGGGTGCATAAGAAAATTCAAGGTTCTACAGATATGTCTTATTTGTTGTTGTGGCAAAAGGGAGAACTGTGAATCTGATTTAATGGTGTTTATGCTTTGGAAGGTGATTCTGGAGGGTCTTTTGAAAGTAATAGCTTGGTAAGGAAAGCAAATTTCAAATCAAATGAAGTGTTAATGTTGGAGATGGATGATGGATCAAATACAAATGTTACATCACTCAACTTTACTGAAGAGATATAAACAATAAATAAATAAATGAAATGGCTTGTAATCACATGCCTTAATTCTCGATTTGTGTCATTTTCTTTCCATTGTGGCATCTGTTGAGTAAAATTCTGGCCATATTTCCTTCTCTTCTTTTTTCTTTCCTCTAGCACTTGTGTTCTTTGATAAAGGATACTAGTAATTGGTATCTTAAGTCCTCAACGTACTAGTGCTAATCTTGTGCTAATCTTGATTGTGTGTTCTTTGGAAGACGCAGGACTCTATTCAGGTATCATGCTTTTTTTTTTTAATCGACCTTAGATCAGCTATTGATAGTTTTTCTGTATTGTATTCCATATGTTATGATTGGGCTAATGACTGTATTTGATTGCTTCCTCTAGTGACAGTCTGTGGATATTTTTAATTGAGAACATGGCTGTAATCGCTGTTGCTGCTTTTTCTCTGATATGAATTTTGAATGAGCTGCCTGCCTGTTGTCTGAAGCGTTATTCCTAAATATCTGTAATATTGAGCTAAGAAGAATACCCAGCCAGTTCTTGCAAACCATTGACCAATTGGTTTTTATTAGTTAGTGGACTGAAGTTACCAGCTGTAACCTTCTTCTCTTCTAATAGCTCATTTTCTTAAATAATATTTGATTCTTTTCAAAATAATGTATATTTTCATTAGATAAGGTGAATTAATATGCATTTCAATATATCAGCCGTTTTTTAGGCATGACAAAAATAGCATGTGTGCTCTCTTACGAACTGAAACATAATGTGACAAATCAACAATTTTTTAACATTGCAAAACTACAATTGTCACTGTCGTTGTCACGAAGGAAAGGAAGTGACACAAATACCAGAATACAATCCTTTAACAAAACAATTGAAACATACAAAGCACCTCACTAAAATTATTACTTAATGCATGATTGGTTTCCAACAAGCTATTTCGAGGTTTTATTTTCTCACTCTATGCTATTTGTCCTTTTAGGAAGGTCGTCTGTACTGTCTTGCTTGTATTAACTTGGAGGTAGTTTTCTTCTGCCCATGCTTCTGAATTGTCTACGGCTTGTCAGGTTGGTTGAGCTTACCACCATATCCTCTGCATGCATGTGCAGGGATGTGTCGTGATTGTCCTCTGTTATTCTTGTTATGCCTGCAATTACTATGTTGAACAGGAAAGGACGTATTGGGTCCCTTTGCATTACTCTGTTTGTTTGAATAATGTCCTTCAAGAAACACACTCCATCCTATATGTTTGCTTGGTTGTAAGCCAGATCATTCTCTAGTATTCTTATGATGTTGGGTGTTTCTCCTACCGTGTGTGTAAGCTTTTCCAAATAAAAATATTTAAAGTATTAAAATATTAAAAGAATGAAAATAACCAGGATACCAGAACAGGTGGTAAAGTGCAGACCCAAAGGCACAAGAGAAAGAGGCCGGCCAAAGAAGAGACGGGAAGACCAAGAACACTTTGGTAGTGACGAGGGGACTACTGGTAGAATAGGAGCAGGCCATGGGGCCTATACCTAAATAGTTCATGATGATGATGATGAAATATTTAAAGTTATTTTGTTTTATTGTTAATAAATTCTAATTACATATTTAATTTCTTTTTAAGGTTTTGAAATGTAATTTAAAAATGTTGACATATCGAATATAATCACTTCAGCAGTTTACGTAAGAATAAAGTTATAAGTTATAAAAAAATCCTTTGTTTTTATGATTTCCGTCTGTTTGTCTGAAGTTATAATAAAACCAGCAAAATTGACTTTGATAGGCTGTTCTTGAAACATAGTGAATTTTGGAAAGGGTAAGATGGGCTAATTTTTAAAAAAAAGTTTTATTTTCTATTGTGTACAGAACAAGGTTTATTTGTTTGTTGCTTGTATGCAAATCTATACTTTTGTAAGCATCATTCGAGAGTCACTCCATGTGATAGCATTGTTCTGTAATTTTTCTTACTCATTGTCAATTTGCCGAGAAGGCCTCTGGGATTTGCGTTACTCTAAACATAAGTATATTTTTCGTACTGCCTTTGAGATGTTCTTTTTCAGAGTAAGACTTTTCTCGCATGTTTCAATTAATATTTCATTCTTTTAGAAAGAATATGTTGTTACAATTATGTGATGTTTTCAGTTCAGTTGAGAATGTCAAAAGAAAACAGCCTATGAATGTGCCTTGCCAAAGTCAGCTGATGCTACGGAACTGAATTGCTCGATGTGTTCCAAGAAGTTGTGCAATGAAGGTGTGAAGAAATTGTTATTACTGGCTGTTGTGCGTAGTTATGTCCAATAACAAAATTTAACATCGAAATTTACAATATTTATTTACAAAAATATATTCTAAAATAAATGTATGAAACAGAATTTCACACTAGCTTCAAACATTGCTGTAACAACTCTGCTTTAAAAATTTAATTTCAAAGTTAAAAAAATTATATTATGAAAATTTTGATTCTAATATTTGTACTAATAGTCATCTAACAAGTACATTTAGTACAAACGTTAAATAATACGCAAATCACTTGGTCTGAGAGACCGATGTTACCTTTAATATAAGAAATTTTGTTTATTTATTTTTTATTTATTTACGTCAAAAACAGTTAAAAAACTGCGTATGACGAGCTATGGGGGGAAGTGAATTTTGTGCACGTTTTCATAATTCTGTGGTCTCTATCCTAAACCATATTCTAGTCGAATTTTGAATACAGAAAAGAGAGTTTTTTTCGAGTTTTGTTGACAAAATATTCGCTCCTATATAATAAAATAATATAATATATAATATAATATATATAATATATATAATTATATAATATAATATATAATATAATAATATAATATATAATATATATAATATAATAATATAATATAATAATATAATATATATAATATAATAATATAATATAATAAAATTGTTACCACTTCAATGAATGTTTTTACACCTGCCCATCAAAAGAATACAAATGAAATATTGTATCAATACAAATCAAATATTTACATGATATATTGTAAAACTTCCACCCATCTTATTTCCTTATTTCTTCAAAAAAAAAATTTAAGTGTGCACTCTTTAAAGTTTTCTTCAAATGGTTACAAAAGAGCAAGTAAATCTAATGTTGATAGTTCAGTGATAACAAAATTTCTTGTATAAGTGCATTTTATTTCGTTTGAATAGATCGAAGCTTTGAATGAAGGTCAAAATTTTATTGGAGTTTTCTGGGATTAATCAGCTGTGCATGTGTTTACAGCTGCACAAAGCAATGTGATTGTAGCAAATCAAAGAATTGTTGTGTGTGGAGGAGGGCAGGGTGGAATGAAGCAAGATGAAATTGAATGGCATGGCGTTGAGAACAGGGTATGGTAGAGAATGGATAAACCAGTTATAGAATTAATTTCCGTTCTTGTCTAATAGATTATTGTAAATACAAATCTTGAAACTGTTTTTTCTTGGGGAGGGAGTTTAATTGCTGGTTTAGCAGCTGAATCCACCAGGATGTTACCTTGGATTACTTTATGGGATGGAATCCATGAAAAAAATGTCTATTTTCTTATATGGCAAATCATTGTAAATATTGGTAATGTCATGTATAATTCCTTCATTTTTATTGAAATTTCTCTGAAAATTTAGGACACTCAATGAATCAGTAAAGATAATAAATTTATTGTCTTCTTTCTATTCAGTGTTTCTGAGTGCAGCAAGGATAGCGTAAGCTTCACAGTAGAAAATGGACCATAAATTATGTAACTGAGTGCAAAGAATGTGGAAGAATATTTAGCAAATGTAACATGAAGGCATCTTATAACACAACGTCCTACAATAATTTCCCAACAAGTAATCCCGTCTCCTTAATGGAAAAAAGTGGAGTTTACTACTGTAATGCAACAATTGTAATTCTGCATATGTAGGACAAACAGCTAGGAAGTTTTCCTGGAGACTAAATCAACATCTCAGATTGTGGAAACTAAAACAAGAATACTCCACATTTGCCAACCTCCTAATTCAAGACATTCTTTCGACTCGTGTACAAACTTCAAAATTTTGGATTTCAAAAGTAAAGAGAACAAAGTGCACATTTTTGAAAATTTAGAAATTTTAAAATTATTAAAAAATACCAATCTAATATGTCTTAATGAATAATCTTAAATAAAATTTAGCCCCATCATAATTTTATTTCATGACCAGCTTTCCCATACTTTTGTTTCCTCCCTCCCCTTCCCTCAGCCTGTCTCCGTACAAGGACTGATCACTACATATACTTAATAAGGTGTTTCATCTATGTTGCTTGGAGAAGTACTATATTTAAATAATTTTAGTGTTCAATCAGATTCTGTATTTTGCATGACATAGTTATTCATGTGCTAATTTGTTAATTCTGTTCTAATATTGGAGAGCAACTGATGATGGGAAAACTTTCTCATAACATATGTATGGCTCAATGTTCTGCGTCCATGTTAAATGTGAAAACAAATAGATGATAGGTCTTCGTTGGTTGTTGTAATGCATACTGATAACATAAGGCATAATGGCAGCTGCTTTTCATTCATAATAATAGAAATACTTATACCAATACTTTTATATATATTTGTAGAATATTAAAATACCATAGTGCTTATTAATTACTATTATATATTTTTGATTATTTGCATTTGTTTGCCAGTGCTATCAGTTTTATTAACTTTTATTTATTAACTTTTAATTTAGTTTTTGCACACTGCTTGTTTTTCCACCAAATGTTCTACGATTTGAAATGAGTTTTACAAAAACTGATGACTGAGATGTGTTAATTCGGAGAGAAATTGTGGTATAAATTGTATTGCATCTGTTTTAACCCCACTAGTTAGGTTTGAAAATCTCTTAATGTTTTTATTTTTTAGATGACAGTATGTATCTTCAATCATTTTAAGAAATAGGCTGACATTAGGGCAGGAATCTGTCAAAATTTCATCAATGTGTTTGATTTTTGATTTTTTCTAGTAAGGTTTTCAGCTGTAGAAGATCCATTAGGTAATTGGTTTTAGTGTTGGATAATATATTTTTAAGAGGAGAGAGTACATCCATTTAGTGAAATTTTTTCTCTTCAGGAGAAGGAAGTATCTTGAATTTTGTTTGTTTGTTTGCAGCGTAATTTTTATTCTTTTATGTAGAGGGTTTGTAATGAGAATTAGAAATTGAACAGAAGGGAGAGAGCGATAGATTAGGCCTTTCCTTCATAGAAGAGAGACGTGAGTAGAAGGATCTTTGTGGGACATCAGAAGATAGTTCAGTAGTTTGTTCTTGTTGAGGAGGAATATTTGCGTCTTGAGTTACAGGTAACGTTTGTTGTATTGTGGATTGGTGTTGTATTAACGTAATGTTGAGGGGCAATTTTATGGCCAAATGTCCAAGTTCTTTTCATACGAAACATGACGATACTGTTGAAGGATAGATCCAAAATGAAGTATCATCATAGTCAATCTTTAAAATGGCAGGTATTTTATTGCTGTCTTTAGGATGGATATAAATTTGATGATGGAAATTCATAACGTGAATAAATCCAGGATCAGACATTGCTGCTTGTTTCAACGTACTTTTATATTCAAGTCTTAAAGTTATTTTTTTTTCTTTCTTTGGTTTCAATGACTGAGGGAGGGATAATAGGACAGACATTAGACAATATTCATCTACTGAAAGTGATGAGTGTGTCTGATTTGACTTTGCACACTAAAGGCTTAAATTTTCTGGGAATATTTATTTTCTGTGTGAGGAATGTTTATGTATGAAATAATTTACTGGATTTCATTCTTCCTTTCACACATATATTTGTACCATATTTTATTTTGTGTATGCATGGATAAGTGTAATGAATTGAAGTTTTTAAAAAATGGTACAATTGTATGAAGATACATGTATGAATCATGACCTTTAAACCTGGAGAAATCTTGAGCTTGCCTATTTCCAAGAGATGAAAAAGTGAGCACATTAAATATTTTTATTTGAATTAAAATTAAATATTGCAAAATTGTTCTGTAGTATAATAATAAATTAAAATAGAAAAGTAAAATATGTAATTCTTGAAAATATGAAATGGTCTGCAGTAATCATCTATAAGAAGCAATGTTAAGTGATATACATTTAGTTGCCCATTGCAAAAAAGAACAAGCCTAACAAAGAATTTTTTTATTCGCAGAAGAAAAATCGTTTTAAAATATAGCAAAGAAATGTAGGTCTAATGTTTAAAAATTTCAAGTTCAATGTTTAAAGATATCTTAGATAAATAGTATGGTTACAAAGAACATTGATATGGACCAATGGCTTTCTGCTTTTTTTAATAATCTGTGTTGGACTGTCATCTCAATTGGGTTAGTATCTTCTTTCTTCTGACTTTATGTAAATATGATAGTTTTACTTCTATGTAACAAGGTAGATTTTCTTGTTTTGTTCCTCTTCATATCATGTATTCATAAGTTCTTAATGTGTACATAAATACCAAAATAAATCTTACAATCATGTTTATCAATAACAGTTGTTACTACAGAAACACATTAACTACATTTAGGTTGCTGTGTTCTAATAAAATTAGTTTTCCACAAAATTGATTGATTGAAACAAGGGCCTACCAAGGGGTAATTTTATACTGGGTTAATTTTGTGGTATAATATATTGCTGAGAGTTGAATTTGAATGAGGCTCTCTCTTTTGGAAAAGATTTTTTTTGTTTACCATTACATTGGGTACTAGATAAAAAAATCCCACAAAATAAATTTTAAGTGAAGTAAATTAATTGGATGGCTACTTACTCTCGTATGTGATTCTTGAGTTGTCAGGGATTGTTACTTTTAATTTTACACAGTATTTTCCGATTCCATAACAATTATTGATTAACATTTTTGTCTAATATTCTTGTTTTGTATCTATGTAGTAAAAATTTCGGTTTCCTTATCAATTAACTAAGTTTATTTTCTTTCTAATATAAATCATAAACAAGTATCTGTTGAAGATTCACAATTTGAAGATCATTTTTTGATTTGTGTTGGGTTGAATTATATTCTCGGCTAATTCCAACATAAATAATATTCAGAATGTATGTATAAAACTCTCTTTTGTGGTAAATAACATATCGGTGTGTTCCTTATTCTATTATCAATCTAGAATTCCTTAATGACTTATTAATAAATCTTTTTTTCATGTAAAATATTGAAACTTTTGGGTCTATTTTTAAGAAAAGAGTGAAAATGTCCCAGGGACTTCATGTGAAATACCTTCCCAAATGAAAGATATTTAATAAACATCGCAGAGCCTCGACAGGGACCAGATCGGCCAGGGAGCATTCGGTTTGCAAATATCCTACAAATGGTGTAGGCGTGAATGTTGTTCACAGATGACAGATGGATGGACGTTTTAAAAAAGAAGAAAGTAGAGGTCCTGAAACATCTCGATACTTTCTCAGTTTTTGCAAAACTCTTTTGAAATCACAGAACATTTGGTGCGAAAATTAAATAGTTTCAGGCAATATATATTTTTATTCAAATTTTAAATGAAAATGCGCGAGAAAGTAAAAATATAGTTCTGGCATCATTGTATAAAATATGCACTGTATTTACGAACATAAATTAGTAACATACAGTGGCGTAGGCTCAATGTATGCGAGTGATGTGTTAAATCCTCCAGTTTTCCATCACTCAAAAATATTTTCAGTAAAGTATTTTATTTTCTTCTGTTAAGTATCTCCCTCTGTTTGTCTATTTCCTCCCGCCATTTACGTGCGCGGTCCAATAGGCGTTAGTCCCCTAGCTCGATGTGACGGGCCGAGAAACATCCCTTGAACGACCTCACTTCGTTGGCGAGGTCGTTGAAGTCACGGCCATGCGCTGTGTGCAACGGTGTGCAAGCTGCGTGGTTTCGACTGCCGGAGAGGTGACATAGCTTCTCACAGCAAAGGCTTCTCATTGGCGTTCGTGTATCCCCTCCCAATAACCTTCCATATCCCCTCCTCTGAAGCCCTCTCTCTTATAGTTCGGCAGCACGCGTAGGAATCCCAGAAGTCACGTGCCACGATTGGGGCCCGGAAGCGGGGAGCGGGGGGCTGACGGCACGACTTTCTTTCTTCACAAGTCAAGCAAGTCTGCCAACTGCTTAAGCACGTTTCAACCTGATTCAGTACAACTGGGTAACTCGATGTGTGTTAGCAGGCCTGACAACAAGATCACCCCCATCGTGTAAGGAAATGGTATGACAGAGACAATCTATGAACTCGAAACGGTGCGCACGATGTTATTTCGTTCGTCATGTGTGTCCTGCGTTCTACCGTAAAAGCTGTTAACTACTGAATGTGCGTTAAATAGATTACTTTGCCCCAGTTGGTGATATGTTAAAGAGAATCGTGAATTTGAAATTGTAACGCGAAAGAATAAAACTTGCGAGTGTGTGTGCGTGTGCGACATGGCGAGCTCATCCAGTTCATTTGTGGTAGTGGGTGAGTTATTTGTGGCAGGGAACAGTAGTGAAACGTTTCATATTGTCGTAGACAGGTTTCATGAAATTCCGTGCAGTTCTTTCTCCTATTCCGAAAAACTTATGGTAGATAGTGATGGACAACCAAGACAACGCGAATAGATCTCGAGTTCAAAAATTAGGTATGTACTTTTTTGTGGTTATTTTTTTTAGTTGTATTGTTTTGTTTATGTAAGTTAGTGCATGCAATGAGAAAATGAGGATTTTCAAGGAAGATTCAGAATGTGTCTAATTTGCAACATACACTTCTAAAATACTTCAGAGTAAAGTAGAATGACGCAGACCTTAAATATTTGGAATTAAGCGTTCAATCTGTAATATCATGATCGAATCCCCACATCTACTAGCCAGGAGACGCCACTGGTAACATAACATAGTTATTATTAAAGACTATGATATTGTAATATTCTACAAATATATATGAAAGTATTAGTTTTTATTACTGCGAACGAAATATAGCTGTCATTGTCGCCCTTTGTTTATCAGTGCGGCTTCACAGCAATAGGTTACAACAACCAACAATGACTGCTCATGGTTTTTCACATTTAATGGGATTAAATGACGAAATTTAAAATGAAATAATATAATTATAATTAATAATAAAATGAAAAAAGAAAGAATATACAAATTCTAACTTCCTACGTAATTTGGGAGCAGGCGACTGAAAGTTTCCAGTCGTTATTTCACATTTATTTCAAATTTCTTTGAAGTAATTGCAAAAAGATTCATTTGTAAACATACGTCAGACACTCCATTGTAAGAAACAAGGAAATATGAAGTAATATACACATTCTAACATACGTAGCATCCACCTTATTCAAAACGCCTCTGAAATTACGATCAGAAAGCGAAGGATTTTTCCGAACGGTCGCCTGATTTTGAGGACCAATTACTCCACAAATACTCATATTTTCGAAAAATCCAACACGACCGTATTTGAAAATCTGTTTTTAATGAACACATTGTTAGCACATTTTCTCGGCGCGGATAAAGTTGCAGTGACTTTCGCCCAGCCGGGCGCTCTTTGTGGTCTTCCCGCCAAATTATGGGAGTTCCATGCTGCACCAATGTGTTATGGGGGCGCGAAAATAAATTTCGCGCGCCCCACTTTAAAAAATTAACTAAATAAATAACGTTGCCGACGCCGGCCGTGGACGACAACGTCGTCACCGCCTTCGCCCCTCTCTCCCCACCGCCCGCCCGGCTGGTCCCCCTTCCACTCGCCCGGGGAGATCTCGGGGCGTCGTGGAGAGTGGCGGGGCCGGCGGGGAGAGCGTGGGTGATAAGGCGGCAGGGGGAGAATTGGCAGGGAGTGACAAGCAGCAATATTACATCGCTGACCACAGAGAGCTAATCCAGCCCGTGGACATTTGCTGTGTCATGTTGCTGTCGTCCATTTTGTGTGTGCATGTAGACCCCCACTAGACAGATGCGTGAAAAGGAGAAGCAGTTTTACTATGAGTGTGGTCTGGTCTGGTTTGAAAAGTCTAGACATGTGTTTATAATAATTATTCATTTGTGCCTCGTAGGCTTCAATAAATCTGTTTATGTTTATACTAATTACATTTTCTTTACTGTATCAGTCATGCAGCCTCGCCTAGTTAGTGTGCTTTTCATTTAGTGTTATCGCAGCATTGCAAGAGTTTTGAGAAATTGTTGTTTGAAATTGTTGAAGTTTTTTTCTATTCTTTGACACACATTCCATTAAAAAAATTGTATTTTCACAAGACCGAACATTTTGTAATATTTTTAAATTTTGGCAAAATCCGGCATTTCAACGAACATGAGACCTGCATCGTTCTCTTAAGCTCCTTAATGCTAAGGTCCCAATTTAATAAAAACATGTTTGGTTTTTAAGAAAAAATAGTTTAAAGAAAATAAGAATTGCCTATTTGACACAAAATTTCGCAAAAAACATAAAAGTTTTTGAAAAACTGGCCATGACATTATTTGAAGATCTGTTTTTGGTGAACAGATGTTAAGACAAAATTATATCTTCATAACTAGTTGTAGGAAGAGGGCGAAAAAATGTTGAATTTTCAAAAAATGAGTGTTCAACCAACTTGAGACCTGAGCCATACTCTTTAACGTCAAATTTTAAAAATAAGATTTAATTAAAATTGTTGATGCTATTTTTTGAAAATATTAAAGATGTCCCAGGGGCTTCGTGTAAAGTACCCCCCAAAAATTGAAATATCGGTTTCAAATTCAAGGAGCCACGACATCAGCCAGATCGATCAGGGAATATAAGTTTTGGAGAGAATCGGCTGAAGGGTTTAGTCGCTAGCGTTCACAGATGAACATATGTTTTCCCGTCAATTGATTTTTCGGTACCAAGGACCCAAGGAAGTTGGATTCTGGCTGCACCACGTGCTGGAGGATTTTTTTCTAACTTTAGCAAATGGATTTCTCCACTATTTCGATGCCAGGACTCTGGAAGAAGAGTTTTCCTGATGAAAATTCGCATTTTTTCTCTCAGCATTTCATAAATTTCCCTTCTACAAAAGTTCCTTCTTAACCGCGAGAAAGTAAAAGCGTACAATATTTTTACAAAATTAGTGTTATTTAGAAATATTTCTGCTTGATTTTATTGCCATTGATATGAATCTTTTTCTGAAAAAACAATACACCTTTTTCCACGGATTACAAGTACCGCTCAAAAGAATGGGCAGGTCTCAATTTCGTTGTACTGTATGGATTTTCGAAAATCGCGTGACGGAAACAGTGAGAAAGGCAATTGGATTTGAAGCGTCGCCGAGCGAGTGCGTCAGAACGGCTGCGTGGTTAGCTGTGAAGAGCGCGGCGCGTTACCTCGAGCGATCGGAGTTCGAGTCTCGGCGCGGACAAAATATTGTTTCGTTTTGTCATATTTTTGTTTTGTGCAGGAGGAGTTGGAGCCTCCAACGGCTGTGTTTATTGGATCACCGGCGAAGCAAGAGACAGCTTCTGGAGACGAGGAGGTAAGAATAACAGGTGACATTCGCTGTTCCCATTTCGGCGTCTGAGATACTCTTTGTGTGGTTCGTGGCCCGTTGTCTCCACAGATTCCTAGTGCTCTCACGATTGTGTCAGTGTAGGGGAGTATATCACCGTGTGCAACGTTTCTAGGGCATGTGCCGTCTTGACCTTGTGTGGAAGAATCTGGCAGTTCCTTATTTCTATCCCGCGAGCGTTATTACTCATTCACTTTACATTTGCAGACGGAGCGCTGTTATCTGTTTACATGAGGTCACCGCCGACTGAATGGGAAACGCGCGTCTGCAGTATATACTGACCGTTTAATACGATACAGATGGCGGTGAGCAGCACACAAAACCCCGGTGGGACAAGAACATAACCATTAGCAGTAGAAAGTGCAAAGAATAAATAAAAATATTGTACGTGAATGTTGAGAATAGCGTGTGGAGTGATCTATTTTATTGTATATTACCTTAATTATATAAGGGCGCGACTCCAGCTTACTGTCAGAAAGGCATAATTCGTCAGCTGTGTCCGTAGCGCGTGTGCTGCCTTCGGAGACAGCTGATTGGTCAGATGATGATTGACATCGGGGCCATTCGTGTATTCTCGGTTGTGTGTTCGGGCCTTCACTTTCAAAACAACATTAGTTCCTAATTCTGCCGTCTGCAAATGTAAAGTGAACGAGTAATACCTTCGAAGTATTCAATTCGCAGTTGTCATAGACAGTCGTACAATTGCAAGGAAAAGGCCTCCAATTTCGTAGGTTGGGAAGAGGATGGGGCTCACTATAGTAACTCTTCCAAGGGAGCCTGCCCTCAAAAGCAATATATTAGAACTGGTGGTGCTACTGAATGGCACAGACTTTCTCGTACTAGTCATTTTTCTAATTTCTTTGGTCGGAGTTAGTTTTTCGGACTTGCCGCATACTCTTACCAGCTCCCATCTGTCGCCGCGCAAAGTAAATTTTTCTTGAAATTTCCTAACTTTTTCTGTTTTGTAATTATAGAGGTGAAAAATTACATTAAGAATATTGCAGAAGAGTAAAACCTCGTTTTGGAAGGAAATTTTTTGTGAAAACTTTGGAGTCCTTTTTATGAAAACTTTGGTTATGCGTTACTGAATGTCTGGAAATTTGTTCTGATTTTCATAGGAAACTTTTGTGTTTTCGGGCAACTTGATAAGGTGCCAAGGCAGTTTCGTGCGCACAGCGCTCGGCAATTGTCGCGTTCGTGCGCGCACAGGAGCCGTTGGAGCCCTCAGCATGCTTCAGCAACATTGAGTGCGAACCAATTGTTGTGTTGCTAAATATTTGCTACTAGAGCGCTCCAGAGCAAAGAGTATACATCGGAGACGGCACTCAGTGTTAAAGGGAAAAGCCTTATTTGTCCAACTCCGGTGCCGCCACATTGTTCTGTGTAATTTCTATTGGGCAAATGGAATCCAATAGCGTAGAGGTTACTGAGAATTTGAAATAAACCTGCTACGCGGGAATTTTAAAATTACATTCCTATATTTCAGCCTTAATTTATCAAACAATACAGAATAATTTTTATAAGGATTTTGAGGCAGAAAAACGTCGAAATAGGGGAGTAAATCTACTATTTATTGAGCATATTGATATTACACAATTTTGTAATTTCATTCATATTTACAATTTTGTATTACCCAAGGCAATAAGCAGTCCACCAGCGCAAATGCAACTTTACTTGGTTGTGGACATGCCAAATTAATGTGAATAAGATGGAATATTACAGTATTTCAGAACATTATACGTGAATTTAAACGTGATTGAAAAGAAACAATTCGAAACAAAACAATTCGGTCGAATTCAGTCGCTGTCTGGAGGAGAATTCTAGCGGCCGGCTGCTCTGATCGACAGTTTTCCATGGTTTTACAGATCAACACCAGGCGAATGCCGAAGCTGTACCCTAACCTAACAAAGAGGTCGCGGACCGCGCGCGATCTTTCCTTCTTCCTCTTGTCCTATCCTCACCCCTTACACATACACATAGGAACAAGCACTTCACTACCTCACATGTCGGGAGACCGGTCGGGAGCTTCTAGCTTGGCCCGGCTGCATGTTTTGATCTTGTACTAGACATTTGCATAAGACTTGTTTAGAGCTTTCTGATTGGACAGTGAGGCGGCGCACGAAACGCAAGCAGACATATCTCTCAGACATATACTCTTTGACAGACAGACAGACAGCTGTGGACTACTGGTGCATTCGGAAAGGGTACTGATAGAAGTAGTGGTGGGGCACTTGTGAGAATATTTGTGAGGTTTATGAGAGTTGGTTAATATCATAGTTTGGAGCTGAAATTTCAACTGCGAAGTGTGAATTGTAATTTCGAATGTTAACCAAATCATTGCACATTAACAGACAGTAAGCTAACCTAATCATGCCTTATAAACGTTTATAAAAAGATAACAAAATAACATAGACCATCACCCAAATTGATCTTACAGCAATCTAAATTCAATTCTTCAAGGGAAATTTTACGAACAGACAGAGTTAAATGATTTTTCTGGAAAATCATTTAGAGAGCCAAAAAACATTTTTTAAAATTTCTTCAAGCTGCTTCTTTGTATGATTTTATCTCAAAAATGGTAATGGTTCTTTCAGGAATAAGATTAATTATTATTTTAATATAATTCTACATAACTTAATTTGAAACGATGCATTATTTCTACAACTTCAGATACATTCTTTCCTATTACATACAGGAAAAATGCTATGAAAATTTTACAGAATATCATGTATCTGGTTTTTACTGATTACATGTTTCAGATATGCTCGTAATCATTTCACATTTTGGGTTAAAAAATTAATGACTTTACTCAATTTAAATATATTACATTCAATAAGCTTGTGAATAATGTATAACAAACATAGCAGCTAACTTAAAAACAAATGTTATATAAAGAGAAAAGAACACAAAGGAATTTCGAGAATCTGAACAGGACACTATAAATTGAGTCACATCCATCTATTTAACAAAAGCCCCCTTCCCACTTCTTCCCTTAATATATATCATGTAATTAACCAGCACCCTCATTACAGCATTCTCCAGAAGCAGTTTCTGCAGAGGGACGTATTTAAATCAATTTTGGAATTCCATGAATAAACGTTACAATTTTGTAAAGAATCTAAAAATACCTTTCGGGTCACTTGGTGTCACTGATAATGGGAAAACACTCCCGAAACATGTGTATGACTAAATTCTCTACATATTAAAAAAGAGAATATACTATTGTGGTTGATACCTCATTATCCTTGGAAATTTATAATAGTGTTCATAAATTGCTTGTAGTGGAACGAGATCGAGCAGTGAAAATTGAGTTAGGAAGAAATGGCCTGCTTTGCCCGGCCGTCAAATCCGATCCTTGCGCGAGAGGAGAACGATGAATTTTCTATCAATGTTAATGTGATTGATTCACATTTTAATAAAATACTACAATTATTTATTTCATTTCACAGTACATTGCTATTCGATTGAAAATGTTTATCTTACACATTGCTACTGGCCTCTAGCAAATCTGTTGGGTACCAGTTCTGCTGCACGTCTACTGGCCTCTGGGGAAAATAATAGGAGCCAATTATTAGGTAGCAGTTCTGCATCGCTATAGACATTTGGCGGAATATATTAGCAATTAATCTTCCCTTGGCGAAAGGCTAATATGTTGGTGCATCTACCAATATATTATTTCAATTATTTATATTCCGAATTTGTGTTGTATTAATTTCTACCAAACTTGGCGAGGACTCTACGACAGTCTTGTAGAAGAGAGCCTGTAAAACTTCCGTGTATATTAATCCATTATTTGTGGTATCGTTGTCGGTTACATCTCGATGAGTTAACTTTTACTAGTACAGATTTTTTGTAATGTTCATGTTGTCATTTTCATGTAGTCATTTTTATCCAATATCAATATTTTCTTTTCTGATACATCAAAAAAATTTTTGTTGCCTGTGTTATGGGCTTCAAGGGAATGATGACCAAGTATTTCCTTGCAATGATAATTTTAAGTGCAGCAGTAGAAATCATTAAAGGAAAACATGACTTAGTAAAATTGTTAAAAATTACATTAACCTTTCCAAATGAAATTTCAAATTTACCAAAAAAATCTCAATTTTCCCAGCTCAATATCTCACTGCACGGAGAGATTATTCATTAGTTTTTTTCTCTGCAGGATCCTCTTGCATCCTGCTGTGATAGTGCTTCTATTGATGCAGTAAAATACGAGTTCGCTTCATGTTCCTCAGGTAAGTGAATGATAAATCTTTTGTGTTTCGTGAACCCAGGTTACTAACCATTCGGGTCGTGGGTGCAGTACTTGGTAAAGATCATGCCTGAGTAGTACACAAAGAAGCGTGTTAATATTTCCCTATCAAATTGAAAACGCAGCCGTCCTTGAGTCTTTGCAGATCCTGGATAGCAACAGATAGTTCCTTCACGATTACACGGGTTCGACGGCGCACGGTGGTCTGAACAGGGTCGAAACGCTCGCATAGGCACCAAATTTTAATTTTTGAAAAAGGATTTTTTCTTGATAAATATCAATTCTACATACTTCAAATTATTTGAAATCAGAAAAAATAATATTTTGTATCAATGCTTACAGCCATACGACACCCTCAAAGCCAACCCTTTCAGCCGGGGAAAAATTCAGCCACTCAAGCAGTGAAAATACACTTATCTTTCATTGTTTATAACTTTTCCCTAATGAACTTTTCAACTTCCAGGAGTTGTATGCGCCTTTATATACCCTTCTAAATACATTAAAGCCTTCGCAGTGTCAATTATTTTTATTTTTAATTTAATTAAGCCTTACGTAATTAAGATGTGCGAAAACCTGTTATTCTTAAACTAAGTAAACTTTCATAGGCAATTGCAAACAAACACCAAAAAATCACATCACTGGAATTAATATGTTATTAAGTGAACATTATTGAACATTTTTTAGTTGAGATCAGCTGCCCCGGTCTGCCCCTCTCAAAATTATGACCATTTAAAGTTTACGTTAATGGTGCTTGGAAAGAGCATTATTACCTCTGGACATAATACCGAGAATGTTTACTTCTTGAAAATTTTTAATCATCTCAACTTTCGGATTTCCGTTAATTGCATAATATTTTCAATTTCTTTTCAAAAATTTTCTTTAAACGTTTACCTGAGGTTTGAAATAAAGCGCCATTTCCAAAATAAATTATTTTTGATGGGCAATTACATGAAAACACCCAAAATCATCTCCATGAAATTAATAAATGTTATTAAGTTGACATTTGTTGATGTTATTTCCGTTAACAACAGCCGCCTCGGCTAGCCTCTTTTAAAATGGCGACCGTTAAAAGTTTACTTCAGGTTTCAAATAAAGCGCCATTTCCAAAAGTAAGTGATTATGGACGAGCAATTACACAAAAATAACTAAACACACTTCCATGAAATTCCTGTTATTAAGTGGCCATTTGGTCATGTGTTTTCGATAACAAGAGTCACCTTGGCGTGCGTTTTTTGAAAATGGCGAAAGTTTAAACTTTACATGACGAGCATTGAAAAAAGTGCCGTTTCAATTAACTTAGTGATCATTGACGAGCTATTATAAAACAACATAGAAACACATCTCCATGAAATAAATATTTGATAATAACTGAACAATTGAACAAACATTTTAATCTCCCGGAATTGCCTCTCTTTGTGGAAGTGCAGTCAGCAGTCGAAGAACCAGCGTTGAATATCATGCCCGATGTGGGTTATTAAGTGGGAATTGTTGAGTTATTAAGTGGGAAGTTGGGAATTAAGTGGAATATTCTTTCTCATCTAGAACATGTTTTGTTAGATTCATACTCAAAAAACCGTTTTAAAATCACTATATAAATAGTTATTTAACATTGTATGCGCGCGTTTCGACCCCGTTCAGGCCACCGTGCGGCGCCCCTGAAGCACCCAGACACACGCAAATAACCAGCGGCATTACAAATTCTGTACTTGTGAGGGTAGTGGATTGTGGTTCTGGGCATCTGTCAAAGAATACTAACAACCTTCAATAACTTCACAAAACTCTTGCAATGCTGCGATAGCATTATATGAAAAGCACACTACTAGGCAAGGCTGCATGATTGAAGTGAAAATAGTTTAAACATTGCAAAGTACACTGAAGCCTATGAGGCAAAAATGAATAATTATTCTAACCACATGTCTAGACGTTACAAACAAGACTACTCTCTTATTAAAAACGCTCCTCTTACATATCTGTCCAGTAGTGGGTCTAAATGCACACAAAATGCACTTCGCCGAAATAAAATGTCCACGGGCTGGGTTCGCTCGCCGTGGTCTGCGCTTCAAGTCCAGCGCTGTTCCTTTGCCTATAGTCCTTCCTCTCCCGCAGCCCTTAGCCGTCTGCTCCAGCCAGCCCCGCCTCCTCCCGGCGAGTAGGAGCGGCGGAGGGGCGGGCGAGGGGAGGGGGGAAGAGACGAGCGGTGGCGTGGCGTGGCATCAGCCCCCGGAGGCACGAGGCGGTGCTCCGTGCGTAGAGGCGCAGGGGAAACAGTGATTTTTTTAAGTGGGACGCGGGAAGTTCATGTTCGCGCCCCCATAACACACTGATGCACCATGGAACTCCCATAATTGGCGGGAAGACCACTGAGAGCACACAGCTGGGCGAAAGTCATTGCAACTGTAACCGCACCGAGAAAACGTGCTAAAAGCACCATAACCTGTTAATTTTCGTTAACTATTTCACCGAGCCAACATGTTTTCTGCGAACTTCGTGCTTTTGAAAACTGCAGGAAGATGACATTTTAAAACTATAAAATGGGAGATATTTTTGCCTTAGTGTGTTGTAAAAAATCACATCTATAAATCGTCATGTAACATATTTTAAAAAAGTTTTTTCATTATCTGTGCAGTAAATTAATGCAATAAATGAAAATATATCTTCTCAAGTACTGCTCCAATTTTTTTCTCGAATTGATGGGAAGGTTAAATATATGGCGCGGGTCTCATTTTAGTTGGTCTCATTGAATTTTCAAAAATTACAAATAAATAAATAATGTGAGATAGTATCTAGCACTAGTGTTATTTGGCGGTGGATTAATGTTAGCCCAAAACGCCGAGTTCCCTTCCTCTCCATAGGTGGTTTGTGCTGTCGAACCCTTCATCTTGTTAGGACATTCAAGTAGAATTTCTTCAGTTAAAATCTGGAAAACAATTATCCTTAGCAAGAATCGCGAAGCATTAACTCTGCCTTCAGTTCAGATTAACTACGAGGAAAACAATCCATTAAAGTTCTCAATATTCATCCTCTCAAAATTGCAAAATTAAACAAATGTTTCATGTCTCTTGGAACAGAGTATTGCATATGCATTGTATTTTTGTGTTTATATTTGTTAGGCATCAGTCGTTTGTTGCTAGTCAGCTTCTGAATTCGTCTGTTACAAAGGTTTTATTGTTAACAGATGGAAGAACTGTTACATCAGTGAGAGACAGCATAATGCGGATGCAACAGAGCCCAAGGACGGACGAGGATTGCATACGTGAGACTAGCTTGCGCTACGATGACCACAACACGCACCTCAAGCCCTCCGACCCAACCAGGCGCATCCACACTGAAAAACGATTCAAGTGTTCCATCTGTGAGATGACCTTCACTCGGGAAGGACACTTGGATAATCACATGCGCACCCACACTGGTGAGAAACCTTTCCAGTGTTCTATCTGTGAGAAGACCTTTATTCAGAAAGGAAGTTTGGATAGCCACATGCGCACCCACACTGGTGAGAAACCTTTCCAGTGTCCCATTTGTAAGAAAAACTTCACCAATAAATCAAATGTGTATGTGCACATGCGCACCCACACTGGTCAGAAACCTTTCCACTGTTCTATCTGTGAGAAAACCTTCACTGCAAAAAAAGATTTGAAATACCATATGCGCACCCACACTGGTGAGAAACCTTTCCAGTGTTCCATCTGTGAGAAGGCTTTCACTGCAAAAGGAGGTTTGAAATACCACATGCGCACCCACACTGGTGAGAAACCTTTCCAGTGTTCCATCTGTGAGAAGACCTTCACTATGAATGGACACTTGGATAACCACATGCGCACCCACACTGGTGAGAAACCTTTCCAGTGTTCCATCTGTGAGGAGACCTTTGCTCGAAAAGGAACTTTGGATGTGCACATGCGCACCCACACTGGCGAGAAACCTTTCCAGTGTTCCATCTGTGAGAAGACCTTCACTCAGAAAGGACACTTGGATAGACACAAGCGCAACCACACTGGTGAGAAACCTTTCCTGTGTTACATCTGTGAGAAAGCCTTCAGACAGAAAAGAAGCTTGAATAAGCACATGCCCACCCTCACTGGTGAGAAACCTTTCCAGTGTTTTATCTGTAAGAAGTCCTTCACTGAGGATTCCATCTGTGATACGGGACTTTCTGTGAAGCGAACGCATGGTGATCACTTGTGTGCTCGTAGTGTTCTACTGTGATGTGTTTTCAGTGTTCAACAGACCTTCAGTAAACAATGGACGTTGCGGTCTTTTAAATGGTAAGTTTACTGTATCACGTAAGCATTAACATTTGAAACACATTTTTGTTTTTACTGTTAGTTCTCCACCAGACGGTGCAAGTTTCGTATTAACGCACGGACCAACACAGTCAAAAAACATTATCAACGTTCCGTTTGCAGAAAGAGCAGTCTTCATAGTTAAGAAATAGACGCATCCCCACCCTGTGGGGAAGTCATTTTCCGATTTGTTGTCAACGTCTTTGTTTCGGCTACCCACAGTGGCACGGCCGGCGTTCTTACCAGCTGGCGAGCTTTTTTGTGACTCTTGGCTTTCAAAATTTTCTGTGATATTGATTGGCCACCTCCGTAGATTCACATTACTTTTTCTTCATCTCCAGTGCACCCAGGTTTTTTGTTGCTTGGTAAATAAACATTTCGCATTGCAATGATGAAAATATCTATTTTCCTGTTTAATTTTTTAGTCAATATGCAATCAGAACTTTTAATTTTTTTTTGTTACGTGAAAGTCGCTTGGATTTTAGTTTATTAAGTTATGCCATCGATTAAATTTAGAAATTGGTATGAATACCAGGGTGTATAATAAGTTTCAAAACCTTGAAGGAATAGTTTTAGACATGAATACTCAACATTTATGCTAAAAATTTGGTTCTGGTTAACTTTTTATAAATATTTCCTTCTACTAATTTCTTAAATGTTTTCGCTAAATACTTTTCTAACATTTTTGTTCAGCCGGCTGTTTTTGTGTTACCAATTATTACTTCATTAACCTCGAAATGCTTGTAATAGTGAAATGATAAGAGCGAAGATAATAGTGGGACCACAGAGACCGAATCCAGTGTCCAAGGAACGTGTGTGATGCTGGCTCGTCGCCTTTCTCTCATCTGATTGCCAGAGGTGCGAACAAAGGACAGTCGGAGGGTTCGTGGGAAGGACGAACTCCGCCGAGGGAAGAGTGGGAAGCGACAACTCCGCGCTCTGTTTGTCAACTGTTCTTGCGCCCTTCGCCGCTCGTCGCCTTCATTTTGTGGCCGTTGGTGCGAAGCGTCCACCGGGAGCGGGAGGTGTGGAGGAGGTCGCCTGCACCAAGTGAGGTTTTTAGTAGCTCGCTAACGACGTACGTCGCTTCACCACGGCATGTTCATTTTAAAAAATTGTAATTATTAAAAGAGTAATATTTTTGAATTATTATATTTTGTAATTTACGTTGGTAAACAGGCTCCAAACTCCTTGGAAACCGAACATCTGAAGAACACTTTAACCATAACTGTCCATAACAATGGCCAATAGAATGCTACACTCCACAAAAATATTTTAGCGGGCTCTCGAATGTAGATTTTGCCATTGCTCATAAATCTTTGTATAAATTTACCCCACTTGTCCCTTTAGAGTATCTTTGTCCATTTGTTCCTCATGTCTCATTTGCACCTTTTGTCCCCGATTTCCGTTTGCCCCCAGCACTTTTTGTCTTTTTCCCATTTGGTTCCCTTACCAATTTTGTTCCTTTCTTCCTTTGACTATATTGTTTTATTTCCCCTTTTCCCAATTCTGTCCCCTCCCTTTTCTATTTCTATTTTGTTCACTTCCGGTCTTCGTCCTCCTTTTACCACGTGTCCCCCTTTCTCCTTTTGGTCTTTCCGCTCACGGCGATTGTTATTTAAAAATTGTGGGAAGTCCTTGTACCAACAACCATTGCTACAGAACGTCTAGAGTACTGACAATTCTTAACTCATGAAGATTTGAAATGTTGATTTTGAATAATTAGAAATAAAAAACACTAGCGTACCCGTGCGAGAACTCTCCCTTAATATGTTCTTGTCTTTTCCCTATGCTTTTTTTCATATTAAGACAGAAATTTGTTAACAAACGCGTTAATTTGTTGAAAACTGTAAAACTAACTTGCCATGCATTTATAGAATATCAAATAAAATTAAAAGAATGAAAATATATGAAAACAAATTTTTAATAAAGATTTATTCAGAAGTATGGTTTTGGAACAATTAACCACTTTTCCTGAAAAACAAAAGGTAAAGTAATTATACAATCTTCCTTGACATTTAGCTTTTCGCTTTCCTTGATTGGCAGTCACGAAACTATTAGAAAAGATTTTACACGTGAGAAAGCTACGTAAGTTGGCCATGTGCGAATAGAGCATCGTGTAAGTGCTAGGCTGTCCTTTAGAACATTATTGATCATTATTACCGAACCAAGAGGTACACTTGTGCAGTTTAATCTCCTAAAATATGAAGAAAATAATTTTATTTCACCTATAGTTGCAGGTCCTGCATGTCGCCGAGTAGGTGGGGCTGCATCGAGATACGCCGGATCAGCAGAACGTTACATGTTCAAGAAGCTCTCATTCTGTAGATGACGGTGCGAAGAACGTTTCTGTACGGCCCTTTTCCACAAAATTCCAGATTTTATGTCCCTAGAATTCTTCGTTTAGGAGTTAATAAACTAAATAGATTTTTAAAAGTCTGCCAGTGTTGGAGGATGCATTTGATGTATTATTTGCGCTTTTTTCAACAAATCCTGCATATTTCTGAAGTCAAAGTACAGTTCGCCACGTCTCCGTGAAATTCTCTTTCTTTAGAGACCTCATTTAAAAGATTGGTTGTAGGTCAGAGCCACGAAATTCATGTACACAAGGGAAAAAGTACTAACAGGAGAGGAGATTATGTAATAAACAACGATATATGAGATATAGCAACATCTTTACTATTGTATGGTCTTTCAAATATAATTCCACCTTTGTTGTCTAAGAAATATTTAATACAAATTCCATCCAACATTAATGAACATATGCAATCTCATTCCTGCAATGTTTTGTATTTTGCCTTAGCACACTTAAAAATATTCTGCTGTGTTTGGTATTGCTCTGGACTTATCTCATACGCCGAGAACATTTTAAAACTCTTCGTAGCTGTGGAGAGATGACATATGAAGATTTCCTAAAAAATATATGTGTGAGGGGAATAAAAAAAATACTGCAGAAAGCAGAAAAATCAGCATTGTATCTGTAACACTTTTCCCATGATTAATAAAACAATTTTCTTAGTAATAAATTTAACTAGTTAAATTAATAAGTTTGCTTGCTAATAGTTCAATTCATTTGCTGCAAATTTTCTTGCAAATGCAATATCCTGACCGAACACGCTGACTTGAAAATGTGACCGAATCACTGCTAACGAAAATACTGGTAGAAGTAAAACACCCACCATGGAAGAAAACGTGCAAGATCAGAGGTTTGTCCATCGCATAAACATTCGGCAACCGAAACCCCTAGTATTTGGTAAAATCATGGCACAGGAATGGAAAACGTGGAAAGTGTCGTACAACTGGTACTCAACAGCAACACAGTTGTATAAAGAACCGCCCGAAGTCCAAGCCGCCATATCTAGGACAACAATAGATTATAAAGCCGAAAAAATATTTTAGTCTTTTAACCTCATAGAAGATCGACAAACAAATATTATGCATGTAATTATGTCAAAATTCAACAATTACTTTGTGTCAAAAGTAAATGAAACATATGAAGCATAAGTTTTTCATAAAATAGTACAAGAATCATATGAAAACTGAACAGTTTTTTTATTCTAATAACACAAGCGAGAAAATGCAATTTTGGTGGACTAGAAAAACGAATGCTATGAGACAAAATTGCCAGTGGCATATAAGATGATAGATTATATAAAAGATTACTATGCACTACGGACCTAATCTATGATAGAACGGTACAAATGTATCAAGCGAGTGAGTGATGCGTAGAACGTAGAACATGCTTTATGGCTAGCTGCCGTAGAGGAGCGTTCTTGCAAGATGTAGTCTCTTCCTCTGTGCAACACCGTCGCTGCCTGCTCGGTGCAACATCGTTGCATAACCATTGCTTACTTGCAACATCGGGTGTACGAACCTACAGAGCATATTGTTCATACAGCGTCACAGACTGAAAGCCTGTCTAATGAGTCTTGAACTAAGACGAAACGCTTTTACTACCCTAACTGCTCATTAAGATTCGAGATTCTTAAAATGTTTTGACTATGTTTGGGGTAAGAAATAGAAGCCGAGATTGACTGTAAACTTTTAGAAACAATTTGGCAAAAACACTCGTGAATGCACCACCGAGACCACGAAGAATATTGCTAGATATGAAGGAGTAGTCTTAACATAATATACAAGAAAGGAAGCGAATTGAAAATTTCTGATACTCTCAGCAGAGATTGTGAAGATTCCTATGAAGAGGATGAGGAGGAACTTCAGGTTCTAATGGTTTTATCAATGTCTGAAAGCGTCACTGAAGATTTCAGAAGATCGACACTCGAAGATCCAACCTGCCAGGCACTCGTAATGAACGAACTCATGATGATGGCCTGACGACGTACTTCAAGTACCGCAGATATTCATCTTCATCTTTCGAGACGAATTATCACATTGCGACAGGCTTATTTTCAAAGGATTTTCCGGGTTTGTCCCCGAAAACGAAAGATCCAGAGTTCTGAAAGTAATTCATCCAGGCATACAAGCAACTCTCAGAAGATCTAGACGATTCATATTTTGGGAAAGTCGAACAAAGTATGTTTTCAGATTGGTAGAATTGTGCAAAACCTGTCAACATACACAGCGTAAACCGGACAAGGAAACAATCATCATGAAGAGAATACCCAATATACCTTTCGAAATAGTATCGTCAGAAGTGTTTTCTTACAAGAGCAACGGCTATCTTGTTCTTGTAGACAGCGGATACTATGAAGTACAGAAAATGACCAGGACAAGAGCATCAAAAATAAGTCAATTAAAAAGTTTTTGTTTGCAACTCATGGAGTTCCACAAGAATTTCATTCTGACAACGCAGTATATTCATCGAGAGAATTTGCAAAATTCGCGAAGGAATAGAACTTTAAACTTGTTACATCGAGCTCTCATCTTGCAAGGTCAAATGGATTAGCTGAAAAGTACGAGTACATTGCAAAACGACTAGTGAAATGATGTGACATCAGTTGTGAAAATCAACTGGCATTACTAATATCGAAAATCACACCTCGAGATCAAGAACTTACACCATCACCATCTTGAAGGGTATTCGGAAGGAATACGAGAACACCAATTTCTCTTTCCAACAATCATCTTCAGCCTAAACTACAGACCAACGTTTCACAGAAGCTTCAGAAAAAGCCATCCCAACAGAAGAAATCTTCTGATAACGGAGCGAGTCACAAAGATATCGAAATGACGCGAAAATCTTTATCAGGGACACAGATAACAAGTGGTATTCTGGCAAAATATTGCATCCAGTTACTGATCGTTCTTATATGATTCAGAAAGATGATGGAACGATTATGCGACGAAACACCAGTTTCATCAGACCAACGAAGATCGAAGGCACAACTACCAAACAAACACCAATTACTACGAACTTATAGGTGGAACCACACAAAGATAGAGACGGGATAATGTAGTGTACAATTCAATATCCAACAGCAAATATGCACGAAAGATCTACCCGTCACAAATCCAGATGATCTCAACAGAGGAAAAACTCTAGTTAAGTCAACCTTAGTAGAGAATAATGCAATAAAGCAATCTTCTTTAGATTCATCCAAATACATATCAAGATATGGCAGAACTGTAAGACCAGTTTGTGGATTAAACTTGTGAATATTAACCTGTATTAAAAATAATTGATCATGAAATGTATTGGTTAATGTTTGTCTAAAATTTATAGCTTTTAATGTTCTTAAGTTTTAATGTTTAAAGTTCTTCAAAAAATAAAGAGTGTTGTGTTTGATTCACAATTTCAATGTATGAAATAATCAAAGATAAATAATAATTTTTATTTTGAGAAGGGAGATGTAACGATAACCGTGTATCGATGTATCGAGTAGCACATCTCTGTAACACGAGGCATGACGAGTCAGTCAGTATTGTATGGTGAGCATGAATAAACACATAGTTACGTGTGCATTTGTGACTTACATAAAGTGTTGTTATTAAGTGTTCACCCAAACCCTGGAGGTAATCCGTACAGTTATGGTTTGACTTAGTTCACGGTCTTTACGCCGAGGCCTGTTATGTGGTATTGATTGTGTGGATAAGCGTCAGGCCAGAACAAATGTAATAAAATTAGAAGTAATATCTAATTTTGTAGTTTACGATGTGAGGATCATTTCTTTGAAGCCTTTGGACTCAAAATTTCAAGTTTTAAAACCCTATAATGCTTCGTTTAGGAGTTATTTAACTATACAGACATTGACAATGCTGTCGAGTGTTGCGGGTTGCATTTTACATTGTTTAGAGTTTTTAACAAATCCTTCACATTTTTAAAGTCAAAGCGTAATTTGTCACGTCCGTGAAATTCTCATTTTTAGAGATCTTATTTATAAAGATTGACTGCCTGGGATAGCCGCATAGAATATGGATACTACTGAAATAATATAGGAGAGAAGGGTTGGAGAACAATGGTAATTATATATTTTAACAATGTAATGTTATAACTCCCTTTAAGATCAGCTTTGTAAAGAATTAATGCACAGTAACCTAATGTTTTTAGCACCGAACCCCAAGATATGTTGTTCACACTTGAAAAATATTTATATCGGATCTTGATCTAGAGATTTAGATAATCTAAAACAGACTTGACAGTGATTTCCTCCCGTTTGGCTGCAGACCAGCAGAATATATTTAGAAAATTTGTTAATCTTCTTGGCTTGAATTTAAAGAAATTGGTAACTAAATGTGTCATTGTGGAAAGAAATTGTAATTATTTTCTTCAGAGCTTCGGATACAATATGTTCCACCTTATTGTACGGTATGCTATTAAGAGTTCTTCATGAAAAATAGTTATTTAATTTCAAGAACTTTGAATGGCTTGTTAATCGAGATCTAGTATGGACTTCATTTGTGCTAAAGGAGATTTTTAACTCTATTCCAAAGTGAAAATATTCCTGGGTGCTTCAGTATGGTATACAAATGTATAATAAACACTAAAATAAATGCACAGAACTGTTGCAGTCATTTTCAAAGTATATTGAAAGTCAAGGTGTTTTAAAGGCTGGAAGTGGATTTTATTTTTTTAACTGTAGCCCAGCAATCGAAAAAATCTGAAAAAAATGTACAACAATTTGTGTTTTAAGAGAAACTTCTGACAGTTTTTTCGAGCATTCTCCAGGCTTCTAAGACAGTAAAAAATATTTCTTGTTATTTTTTTGTGTTTGAATTTGGTCCTAAGAAAATATTGAAAAATGTTTTTCTGATAGTACAAATTGTGTTCTTATTTATCATATTTTTTTCAGTCTGATAAAATAGTGTTACGTTGACGAAAAAAATTGAAATTAAAAAAACACCTTTTTGGCTGTATAGGGATGTGGGTGGGGGGAAGGGGGCTAAGAAACCTTTCAAAAATGTTATTTTTAAGTTAGAATTCTAGTGTAATCACTCATATGTACGAGGGGTGTTTTTTTTTCAACCTCCGATAGCTCATAAAAATAATCACGTGAGTGGTGGGAGGCGGGGATGCGCAGAAGGCGACAGCGCATTTCCTCCTCTATAATTTCTGCCACTAGCATCGTCATTACGCGATTTCCAGCTGAGTTGCAGACACATAAACATGGCTGCTACAATTGATGCTCCCGCCAAGTGCGAATTGCGCAGTGTAATTCGATTTCTTCAAGCAGTAGGGATACTGCAGCTGAAATTTTTTGAAATCTATTGCATTTTTTGAAATCTATGGTGACTGGAGATGAGACCTGGATTCAGTATTGCACTCCAGAAACAAAATAACAGTCACAACAATGGATGCACTCACACTAACCAAACAAACCGAAAAAGTTCAAACAAACATTCAACAACAGAAAAGTTATGGCTACAGTGTTTTGGGACCAAAAGGGAGTGTTGATTATTGAATTCATGGAACCGGGGTCTACAATCAATGCAGCTGTTTATTGTCACACTTTACAACGATTACGGAGAGTCATTCAAAACAAAAGACGAAGCATGCTGACATCTGGAGTTCTTCTGATTCATGACAATGCTCGCCCTCACAGTGCTGCTGTAACCCAACGACGTCTTGAGCAATTTCGATGGGAAGTTTTTGAACATCCAGCATATAGCCTCGATTTAGCACCAATCAATTTACATCTGTTTCCTGAACTGAAAAAGTGGCTACGAGGGCAGAGCTTCCAGAATACAGAGGAACTTCAAAACATTGTCAAGGACCATCTCAACTCACTGACGGCAACATTCTACGCAGAGGGGATTGGAAATCTCTTCCATAGATATGACAAATGCCTGAATCTTCACGGTGACTATGTCAAAAAGTAACCATATTTGTACATAACATTTGGTAATAAATTCATTTTGTTATTTACATTTGTATTGTTTTTATGAGCTATCGGAGGTTGAAAAAAAAACACCCTTCGTAATTTGGTCGAGGGGAGCTTTTTACCATCTTATCCGGGGGTACGCTTTTTTTAGAATTCTTTGTTCTCTTTGGTATTATTCAGGTAAGCACGTGGTTGCCCAAGAATACTTGGGCAGAGTGAACATACATTTACTGTCGAGAATCAAAGCAAGGGGACCATCTCAGCATTTGCTCAAAGGATCAACGGAAACTGGGCAAAAAACCTTGATCGAATTAGTGTCATTATTCTCACAGCTGAATTACAATTCTTGTGATTAGTGATAGTAGTGGTGGTGGTAGCGGTGGCGGCGGCGGCGGTAGTAAGTAAATAGAAAGTAAGTACTAGTAGTAAGAACTAGTGGTGCTACAACAGCACTTACTTTCCCGTATTAGAGGAAACAGCTAAGTAGTACTGAAATATAGCACTTTACGCGCTACTAACATCTTCGCTTGGAACTCACTATTTCCATTGCAGTGTTGTCAGAACTATGTGAATTCTACAACTTCACAAAAATAGAATGCAAAAGTTTTGTAACCCTGTATTGGAAAAAGAAGCCTGATACCCTGGAAATATAGAAATGCCTTCCATTGGGCCATGATTAGGGAAGAGTATTTTAAAACCATGCAACAAATTCTCTACTCACTACAAATGGTACAGCATTTGGTGCAAAACTAAGTATTTGCCTCCAAATATCAACATAAATTAGACAATTATAACTCCTTTTCATACAGCTCCATTAGGTCACAATGACACTAATTCAGAGATATTCGCGAGAGCAAAGTGAATTCCATTGTTGCAGACCCTGCATTGTCGCTATTCTGAGAGCTATTAATTCTTTTTACTTATTTCAAATATTTCAAAATAAACAATTTCTAAAATATTAATGTGTAAGTCTATAACAAAGTTCGAATGTAAGAAACGAAGAAAGAAATAATATACAAAATTGCACATTCTAATTTACGACGCATCCAGCTGTCCGAAGCGCAGTAAATTTACAGCGGCCTATTACGTTTGTCACAAAATTAAAGAAAAACTACTCGTATTTTGAAAAAATTAAGCATGACCGTATTTATTTTATTTATTTATTTGTCAATATTCGGAATTACCGCATACTCTTTCTTGCCAGCTACCATCTATCATCGCCAAAAGTACATTTTTTTGTCATTTTCTTAATTTTTCGGTTTCCAATTGGTAGAACAGAAACATTAATTTTAGAATATTAAAGAACACAAAAACCTAGCCGTAAATGGCAATTTTCTTTTAAAAATTATGTGCCGTTTAAGAGAAAATGGCGTTTTAGCACTACTAAAAATGCGAAATTTGAAGCTCATTTTCACAGAAAATTTTTGAGTTTTGAAAATACTTTATTTGAAGTTATTTGAAGCACTTACACTCACAAATATAATCATCTTTACAAATTGCGGATAATGTGCATATTAAAGATGTGAGAGATCTTTCAAAAAATTTACATTTATATAATTTTTGAAAAAAACAAAAAAACTCAAAACAAACTTCACGCTCTACTAATGTGTGTAATTAGCACTATCCGTTACGAAAAGTTTCAAGAAAAAAATTGCAGCCATATACGAGAAAATGAAGTTTGAGGATTTTTTGAAAATGCCGAAATTTGAGCTACTTTTCACAGAAAACGGTAGTGTTTTCGAGAAACTTTACTTGACATTATTTAAAGCATATATACTCGTAAATATAATAATGTTAAAAAATCGCCGATAATGTAAATATTAACGACGTGAGAGACAAGTAAAAAAATTTACATTTTGGTAATTTTTGAAAAATCCAACCGATAGACCAAAATGGCTTTTATGTCACTGATAGAGTACATTTACCACTATCCCTACCAAAAGTTTAAAGAAAAAATTTGGAGCCGTTTTTGAGAAAATTTTGTTTTTGTAATTTTTTAAAATTGCACACATTGCACGCAATATTGCACGAAAACTACCAAAATTGTGAAAAACATTTACATGAGCTTTATTAAAGAACTCAATATGCAGAACAAATTTTATTTGAAGAAAAATCTCTATCTTCAATTTTGTAGTTGGAGAAAGACGCCGAAAAAAATTCAAACTTTCACAATTTTCGAAAATTCAGAGCCGTACGTGAAAATCGGACCTATGCCATGTTAAAAAGTGTATTTTCCTCTATTCATACAAGAAATTTAAAGAAAAAATTTGAAGCCGTTTTTGAGAAAATGTTGAAAATCCCCGGGGGGCTTCATATAAAGTACCCCCAAATTTTAAAGAATCTTTTTCAAAATCACAAAGCTTCGACTAGAATCAGATCGACTGGGGAATATCAATTTTGAAGAAAATCGACCGAACGGTTTAGGTGCCAGCGTTGACCACAGACGGACGGAATGCAGTCAATCGATTTTTAAGTATAAAGAAGCAACAAATCATTGATTTTGACCACACTACGTGTTAAGGGATTTTTTTCTTAATTTAGCAACTGGTTTTATCCACTTATTCGTTTTCACGGCCCGGCAATTAATTTTTTTCCGCCGAAAATAGGCCATTTTTTCGCGCAGCATTACATAACTTTCCCTATACTACGTATTATCTCTCCGTGTATACGTACGTATACGGGAAAGTAAAAAAGTGGTAGTAGTAGTAAATAAGTAAGTAGTATTCATTTAAAAATGATTTAACATTATTGTTAATAGAGCCTAATGTATCTGTCAAATTAAGGTTGAAGGAAATAGAATTTTGGTCGGAGATTGGCCTTCTACATCAACTGGAATATAATATGGCAAGAGGCAGGACAGTATATGGTAGTCTTTTTTTCTTTGCTCCAGCTCGAACAGTTAACACGAAACAGAAAGTAAAATGGGATAAGAAGTTTTTGTTTATTTATATTTTGTTATGGGAAGTATACTGCGATTTTTCTAACAGCGACCCTCAAGGCCACTCAAATCCCATCTTCGCGATGGAATATGTTACGGCATTTCGCGTCTTTTCTCGGTCTTGCCGGTAGAAGTCGCATGATCGCAAGCACTGCTGCATACGGTCGCGATCGTGCGAAACCTAGCGGAACGACTGAGAAAGACGCGAAATGCCGTGACATATTCCATGGCGAAGATGGGATTTGAGTGGCCTTGAGGGTCGCTCTTAGAAAAATCGCAGTATAGAGTTGTGATTTGTATATTCCTTCACACTGTAGATCATGGTGTTAAGCAGGAAAGCTTTCAATTTACTTTGAAACATACGTATTGTGTTCGCCTCTAATATGAGTATGGTGCATATTTGCAAATACGTTGTCTGAAGTGCCCTAAGTGTAATGCGAAGTGTAATTCTTCATGAGTTTGGAACGGTAATGAATCTGGCGTTACTTTTAATTCCGTTCGATTATGGTGGTATTAATATTTATACTCACTCGTCTCGATATACTATCTTCGCTGTTCACAGTTCATTGTTTCACTGGTTTCATAAGGGTCCACAGAGCAACCATATTATTTATGCCGTGGGACATTCGATCATGGAGATAGGCCCTCACGCACCAAGAAATAAAAACCCAAGTATCCTCATGGATTAACACTTCATGGTATTCACCCATTGTATCCTCCTCCATATGCGGCAATACTGGCATAGTAAATTAATAGTTATTGAAAATCATGAACAGAAAATAGTAAATGATCGTTTCTGAAAATAAATGAGATTGTTCCATACAGTGTATTTGATTGTTCCATAAAGTAAATGCGATTGTTTCTTAAAGTAAATATGATTGTTACTTAAAATGAAATTATTCGATTTTTCTTGCCTGTACGTGCGTTCTTTCGAAAACGAATAAAACCAGAAAGAATTGCCATGGATTAATATTCACCCATGAAACCACTAACCACGAAGTCTACAATGTGGAGATTCAACTCCGGTGTTGGAGGGGTGGTGGGGGTATGTACGAAAAACGTCGGCAGCTACTTGAAAAATAAGACAACAAAACTAGACCCTTTCGACTTCAGCGACATCACGCGGCGAGAGAAGGAACTTATCTCGGTTGATAATCCACAAATTTCATTGGGCCCAAGTGGGTCAGTCGACGCCGGTTACCAAGAAAATATACAAGTTAGTTGCTGCCGGTTGCTAAGAAAATATTCATGAAGGGTTTAACAATTCTAAGATTTATTTAATTTCAATGAACTTCGGGGAAAACCTAACCTTTTTCACAAGGTTTATCCGTGTGTAAATGAATGTCTTATAAGTTAAATATTTTAGTTTCATGTTTTATCTCTTACATTCTTTCCCAGTCGCTCAGTTTTCGTTTTCATATTCCGTAAAGTTTTCTTCACCTTTATTCTTTCAACCAACTTTTCACTTTCTTTTTCTGGTGGCAATCAACAATTCATCGCTGTTCCACTCCACAATGTGGAGTCCACGTGACAGTATTCCGATCTGGATTTTAATTTCTTAATACCAGAACACAATTGTTTTCGCATTTGATTTCTGCCCATTGGCCCATTGACACAGATAAAAAATCTGTGAAGGATGTTATTCTCCTCTCTATATTAGTGACAACCGTATGTCCATTTATAAGAATCTAAAATAGAAATTCATTATTTATTTTATACATGTATGTATTTTACATTTATTTTATTACATTTATTTTATTACATTTACATTTATTTTATACATGTATTTGTATGAAGTAGCATAGTAGAATTTTTTACATATGAAATAAAAACTTACCTATAATGTCATATCACTCTTAATTAACACACATTTGGTCATATCCAAAATTGTAGAGGTTTCTCCTGCTACTAAATAAATAATTACACCCATGTTAACACGAAAGAAATTAAATTTCAATGAAACTCCAGAATTAAGGTTTACTGTGAAGTCTTCAAGGTAATAAATATGTGCCGTGTCACAAGATTGTGGAACTTGCACTATAACTAAATTGTGTAGTAAAATAATATTAATAATGAGTAGTTTATATCTGAAGGATAGTAGGGCCTACAAAATGAATAACAAGTTCAATTCACAAGTTACAAATGTAACATTATAAACTTTCTATTACTGAACAGAATTTGCAGGCAATCAATTTCCATCCATATTTAATAGTTTCAGAAGTTCCTATACTTTCAATTAAGATTGCACACATCCTCTGATGATTTGAGAATTTCATAAAATATTAATTGTATGTTTGGTATATTATATGTTACCGGTATATAATATTTATACATAGGTCTATAACATCAAATGTTATATGTATTTATTAGCACTGAATTGTCTTAAACAAAGAAGGCACTATATATCATTACTTACAGAACATGTAGGTGTTGGATTTCCATTGATGATCATAGTTTCAGACTCAGTATTTACACTTTCATCTCCACTAGACTAAGAAAATTTTGTGAAATATTTTTATACATGTTAGCATTTTTATACATGTAGTATACTTATAGATATATTTGTTCAATACAAAAACGTAAAACAATAAATTTAATTACTTGCAGAACTTGCAGGCAATGGATTTCCATTCATGATAATAGTTTTAGATGCATCTATCCTTTCATTAGGCCTACATTTATCATCGGTGGCTTGAGAATTCTGTAAAATATTTATTTATTTATCAAATTGTCCAATACACAGAAGGCAATATATATCATTACTAACAGAATATGAAGGTGACGGATTTCAGTCGATGATCATACTTTCATCTCTACTAGACTAAGAAAATTTTCTGAAATATTAACATATTTGTTTATTCGGTCCAAAACAAGAAGGTAAAACAGATTTAGTTACTAATAGATCTTGGAGGCAAAAGGTTTCCATTAATGATAATCATTTCATTTGTATCATCATTAGTTTGAGAATTCTATAAAATATTAATATTCATTTTTACATTGCCCAGTATTGAAAAGGAAAACTAATTTAACAAGTCTATTTTCTCAAATAATGTTTGCATTGAAAATTGAAGGAACTGCACCAGTTTTCAGTCTCAATGTATTTGCAAGTAAGGTATCTACATTGCCGGAACTTATCACATTGAAAGATTGGACAATATCCGATGCTTCAAAATGTTTCTCACAAAAATAAATATATTTTTGAGATGTTGGGAATTTGCGCATGTTTTCAGCAGCAATGGAATGCCATCTCTCTCACACAGTAGGATCCTAAACCAAACATTTTTTTCTGCAGAATTATGTTGTGTTTACTACATTCCAAAACTGAATTTCAGTAACTTCATTTCAGTTTTTTCCATTTATTTTTTCTTAATGAAACCAATAAAATAAATCAAGTTCACTTCAAAAAATAAAACATTGCATTTATATTAATGTTGCAATATGAAATATGACAACAAATAATTAAATATCATATACATTTAACAAAAACTTACCTGCAATCAGTATGTTTATTACTCATGTATTAAAGATTAAGATTGACAATACTTATTCACCTTGTTTTCGTAGAGAAAATTACTTAAATTTGGTATTCGAAAATATGCTATTTCCTTATTTATCGCAATTTTGGCTTCACTATTGCAGCAATTTTTAATGCAGGACTATAGACTTTGTCAACGAAAACCAATAATTCCTTTCACCTCGTTCGCCTCCTACACATTTACGAAATCGGAGCACATTGTTTAAGTAATAATTATAATAATTATTAATTACATAATAATAATTCTGATTAAATATTTAACTTTATTACAATTATAATATAATACGTATATTAGATAACGATTATATTATATAATAATTATATTACATAATAATAATTATTAATATTATTATTGTCAAGAACCCGCACCGTTAAAAATAAATAAATTTTGCTTCCAGCCGACTTCGTGCTTCCCGCGGATTCGCATTGCTTTGCAGCCATTGGCTGTTTTGAAAGCCTTCGTAGTTCTTTCTATTGCCGCGTGATGTCGCAGAAGACGAAAGGGTCAGGTTTTTTCAAGTATCTGCCGACGTTTTTGGTACATACCCCCACCACCGGAGTTGAGTCTCCTCCTTGTAGACTTCGTGCCACTAACCAAGAACAGAATAGTGCTTTCTCCTTGCATCTAAAATCGCCGTATTATTCCACCCCAAAAGGAGCCCACTGTGTGAATCAAAAGTTCGCCCAACAAATATCAACACTCTTGTCTTATGAGCCCATCTTGTGAGGGCAGCAGGGATGCCTGGCGTAAAGCTGCGGGATTTGTTACTCTCTGGATTGTACATGTTCCATGCCGTTGCGACTGAAGGGCTTGCATGAGCGTGCAGAGCAAATTGCTCAGTATTTGTTAAAAGAACTTTGCTTGCCTTTAGCTCTGTCAATACCAGGTTATAAATTTGTTTATACTGCGATTTTTGTAGGAAGAGCTCTCAAGATAACTCAAATCCCATCTTCGCGATGGAATATGTCACGGCATTTCGCGTCTTTTCTCGGTCTTGCCGGTAGAAGTCGCATGATCGCAAGCACTGCTTCATACGGTCGCGATCGTGCGAAATCTAGCGGAACAACTGTGAATGATACGAAATGCTGTGACATATTCCATCGCGAAGATGGGATTTGAGTTATCTTGAGAGCTCTTCCTACAAAAATCGCAGTATACTTGTGATTTGTGATCTGGCTGTATTAGTTATGGAAGAGATTAATATATTAACAGAAAGCATTATTAAAATAGAAGCGGTAAGCATGTTCTATAAATTAGGCATAGTAATGTTGGAATGTGATTTGTCACTTCTTAAGAATTCCTATGATATATGGTAATGCATAATGAACCCGTAATTAATGATGCTGAAACTCGATTGTTATGGATTTTCTCAGTGGAGCATGCGTTAAAGTTATGCTTGCTATTAATGATTGCGTTTGTGTTACCTCTAGGTGAAAGAAGAACCGGATGATGTGAATGAAGATGGTTGCTGGAATGCTTTTGTGAGTAGTATTTGCGTTAGTGGCATAATCTTAGCGGCATTGTCTTGTGAAAAATGGAATGTAATTGATGTGACATTATTGGGGTTTGAAGAAGTAGCCACTATTATGAAGGTGCAGATTTTTTTCAGCATTGAAACGTGTTGAGAGATGGGTGATGGTGTGTGAAGTTTTAGTTCTTAAGTACCTCGGTTGAATTCCTGTGGTAGCAGGAGAAAATTCAAAGTTCCACAGAAATGTCTAATGTGTTGTGCCAAAAGGAAAACTGAATTTTATGGTGAATTGGATTTAATAATGTTTATGCTTTGGAAGGTGATTCTGGATAGCCTTTTGCAAATAACAGCTTGTTAAGGAAAGCTACCTTCCTGCTTCTAAATTGTCATGGCCATTATGCCATTCTTGGGTGTGGAGTTTAAAAAGAAAGGGAAGGGGTTACCCTCACTGAAGGAATGTAACAACATTTGCTTTTGAATGCACCATGAACTATATGAAAACAGAAACTTAATTTGATTAGAAATCCTAAATCTTTAATATTTTGATATATCGATATGTACGTTTTTTATGTTTAATAACACTTTCAAGTCTAAAGGCGTTTTTGTAATAAGCTTTATTTTTCTGGTTCCATAAACTAAAAGGTCGTTAGTGACAATTTGTTCTAAACTTTTATCATATAATTTTATAACCTTTAAAAATTATAAGCTGAGGACGTTATAAATAGGAGATGTTTTCGTTAAAAATTTAGAAAGACAATTTGGAAGGAAATATGTTGTATGTAGCTCTGAATACACTAGGCGATCTATTAAGATATGATGATTAGTTATTGATGATACACAGTATCATTAGTGTCTTTGATGAGATTTGTATTTATTTTTAAAGAAGGAAAATCAAGTTCTTGAAGGTGTGCAATAGTGCTTTAAGAAATTTCTTCGTTTTCTGTTATTAATAAATATATCGTTTTAGATTGTGTTGTTTGGGTGAGATGAAATTTTATTCATGTGTATACGTAAAATGTAGTTTTCTCCTTCGCTGTTCTTAGGTTCACTGTTGGTCTCTGCGTGTACACTGCAGCCCGAACTAGTTCGAAAAGTATTCAGTGGTAATCTGTGACCTGAGGAATGTATTGAGTTTAATGTTTTCATGTAGTGTGAAGGATTAGGGTCCATATTTATAGTCGGACAAATTTTTGTAACCTTAATTTATTTCATAATCTTCCTGTGTAACAGTTTTGGGGATTATTGTTCCTATCATCAGGCTGTTTAATGTTTTTAGTATAGGTGAAGTAGCTGATTGGTGTATAATAGATCCATAATCCAACATTGTATTTGTATGACATTATTTAAATCACATGTACTCATAAATATAATAATGTGTAATGTAAACAAATCGCCGCCAGTATAAATATTTCTGACGTGGGAGACAAGTCCAAAAAATTACTTTTTTGTAATTTCTGAAAAACAAAAGAATAGAGCAATATGGGGTTATGTTATCTCACAGCGTACATTTAGTATTATCCCTACCAGAAGGTAAAAGAAAAAATTGGATGCGGTTTTTGAGAAAAAATTTGATAATGTCCAGGGGGCTTCATGTAAAGTACCCCCAATTTTGAAGAACGTTTTTCAAATTCGCGGCGTCTAGTGGAACGAGATCGAGCAGGTAATATTGAGTTAGGAAGAAATGCCCTGCTTTACCCGGGCTTCATAACCGATCCTTGCGAGAGAGGAGAAAGATGAATTTTCTATCAATGTTAATGTAATTGATTCACATTTTAATAAAGTACTACAATTATTTCATTTCACAGTACATTGCTATTCGATTGAAAATGTTAATTTTACTCATTGTTACTGGCCTCTAGCAAATCCGTTGTGTACCAGTTCTTCTGCACGTCTACTTACCTCAAGAGGAATATACGAGGGTTGTACCAAAAGTAAGGTTCCCCCTGAGCTACAGCTTCGACGGAAGGTCTAGGCTAAATCCGACAACAGTGCCGTGCGCAGTGGTTCCCCCACTCTCGAGCTCGCCCATCCGTGATTCGCTACTGTCGCTCAGTGTTCGCTTGGCAGCGATGGAAGTGTCGATCGCCGCTCCCGCCAAGTGCGAGGTTCGAGCAGTAATCCGGTTTCTCCACGCAAGGAAGTTACCGCAATCCAGAATCACCGGAGAGGACGACTGACGGAGGGAGTAGCGCTTCTTCACGACAACGCTCGACTCCACGTCGCTTGTCCAACACAGGAGCTTTTGAAGAAATTTGGGTGGACCGTTATACCCCATCTCCCATACAGGCCGGACTTAGCCCCCAGCGATTATCACCTCGTCCCCAAGCTAAAGGAACACTTGCGTGGCAAACGCTTCAAGAGCGACGATGAAGTCCGACCAGAGGACCCACGGATTGGCGGGAGACTCTTCCACTTATGAATACAAAAGCTGGAGCACCGTCTTCAAAAGTGTGTCGAAAAAAATGAAGACTATGTTTAAAAATAGACAACAACGTAAGCTTTAAAACGATGTATAAATTAATAACAATAAAAAATGTTTTCTATTTGTAAAAAATATGGCAAACTTCCTTTTGGTACCACCCTCGTATTAGGTGCCAACTATTAGGTAGCAGTTGTGCATCGCTGTAGACCTCTGGCGGAATATATTAGCAAGTAATCTTCTCTTGGCGATAGGCTGATGTATTGGTGCATCTACCAATAGATTATTTCAATTATTTATATTCCGAATTTGTGTTCTATTAATTTCTACCAAACTTAGCGAGGACTGCATGACAAACATGTAGTGGAGAGCCTGTAAAACTTTCGATCCACTATTTGTGATATCGATATCCGTTACATCTCGATGAATTAACTTTTATTAGTACAGATTTTGTGGTCATTTTCATGTATATCACTACAAAATCCAATAAAGATCAGTATTTTCGTTTCTCATACATCAAAAAAATATTCATTGCCTGTGTTATTGGCATCAAGTGAAGGATAACCAAGTATTTCCTTGCAATGATAATTTTAAGTGCAGCAGTAGAAATCATTAAAGGAGAACATGGCTTACTAAAATTGTTAAAAATTACATTAACAATTCCAAATGAAATTTAAAATTTCCCAACAAAATATCTTATTGCACGGAGAGATTATTCACTATTCCTTTTGTCTGCAGGAGCCTCTTTCATCCTGCTCTAGTAGTGCTTCTGCTGATGCAGTAAAACAAGAGTTCGCTTTATGTTTCTCAGGTAAGTGAATGGCATATCTTTAGTTTGTTTCCCAGGTTACAAACCATTCGGAACGTGGGTACAGTACTCGGTAAAAATCATGCCTGAGTTGCACACAAAGAAACGTGTTAATATTTCCCTGTCGATTTGAAAACAAAGCCGTCTGCGAGGCCCTGCAGATCCTGGAAAGCAGCCGATAGTTCTTTCACAATTACACGGGTCCGACGGCGCCCCTGAAGCACCCAGAAACCAGTGGCGTAGCGTCAGGGGACGCTGAGATGCTGAGCATCCCCATGTATAAGAACCTTAAATACTGTATTGATAATCTTACAAGTGGTCTGTTGAGCGAAACACGTTTTGTATTAATTTGAAATTGATTTCCTATGATTGAATTCGGCGGGCTGTTGAAGCTGGCCTCTGCTTGGAAGCTAAAATACTTCTAGCGTCTGCTGCCAGATTACGACGAGCAATGACGCATGCGCAGATGGCGAGGTTCCCCTCTCCCCTCTTCGCCCCTGGCCCAGAGAAACCCGACTGCTTTACGCTAGCGTCTACTGCGGAAAGAAGCTCGTTTGTGCACGAGAGCGCAGCACACTTCAGGCGGTCAGTAAATTATCTTTCTCTCTCTCACTCGGGAGTCCCCGCTTGGTCATGGGTACAAACTGTAGAAATAATGCCTGACTACTATTTCTTAATTAATATCCAAGAAATTGTATTTTCTCTCAAATAGATTACATATTATTTAAGTCTGCAATGTATAAATTAACAAATGGTCTTATTGCCATTCGCGTATAAGAATTAAAGCTGAGCCATTGTATAATTTGCTTTCAAGACATCGGCAGCCCTGACTGCTGTGAGGATTTTGTGGGAAGCGCCTACACCGTCGTAAGCAATCGAGATCGCGGAAGTAGACCCAGTGTATCTGCCTTGTGTTGCGTTCGCCTGTTAGATGAAGTAGTTGATAGTGACATTTTGTGTGTTATTGTTGAGCATCCCCAAACGTGTGAGTCACGCTACGCCACTGCCAGAAACACGTAAATAACCAGCGGAATTACGAATTCTGTACTTGTGAGGGAACGTAGCGATCACATTCGTCACATAGTGAGAGTGCTCAAAATTAATTTGCCAGATTTCCTAAGCTATGGGGCAAACCGTTTGATTTGTTTTTTCCAGAAGATTGAGCACGAGCATTGAATAAGAAAGCTTATTTCCCATTATCTCTCTAATCTTTGTGTGTGTTTTCTCTCTAATCTGTACCATTGTGTATCAAGTAACATTTTTTAAAACCTACAATTGTGGTTGATTCTTCTTATCCAGAAATTTCAACTATTATATATTTTTCGAGCTGTATGTCGCCGTCGCTGCCCCCGCCGCCGATAGTTCGTATCATTTATTACCTTTTATTATTTTACTTTCTCGCATATATTTCCTTTGGTTTATATCTAAGGAATTAATAAAGATATCACTAAGCGGGTTCTCCAGATTGTAGAGCCAAAAATTATGTAATGAGACGTCTCAGCAAGTGATATTCGCTTGAAATGGACTTAGCGGGTTTTCCTTGTAAGCATACGATGTATTTTTGGAGCTAAATTTCGCCGCCGCAGCCGCCGCCCCCAACGGATCGTATTATTTATTGATTTTCTATTATTTTACTTTCTCGCATAGTGCACAAGCAGAATAATTAAATGCTAGTGCTGTGAAAGCAAAAATGCTTTTGATGTAATTTTCCGCCAAATAAAGAATTTGAATTTTTTAAACAATTTTTTGTCACAAACTGCTTCGAATGTATCTTAAATTTTCTTCTCATATGTATCTTAGGGCTGATAAAAATATGGCTGCTGCGTCTATTTTGTTGGCTGAAGTTAAATACTTAACGAAAATCAATGGTCACACAGAAACAATTCACACGTGTATAATAACTTACAAAACAAGAAAAAGACATCTACGGTTGCAGAGCAACACGAAAATACAGAATATACTTCGCATGGCGCTAGGGAACCACCCATGCAGCTGGAGATCCGACTGGAATTCCAATACTTCCAATACATCGAGACGACCTCCGGGTCTGTAATTATATCTTCATGACATTCCCCAAGGGTTAAACGCAGTGCTCGTGTTTGGTCAGTCGTTTCGTATGGATATCTGCCGACATCTCTATAGATGCGAGATGCACCAATTTCAATGCTCCTGACTCCACGACGTCTCGAAGTGGTGATGAACATCGATGTGTTTCGTCCGCGCGTGGGAAACTGGATTCAGAGCCATTCTTTGAGAGCTAAAGTTTAGGAGAGCGGCCTTTAGAGCCGGGTCCTTTCGACTGACTAGACTGTCTTCTTAGTACACAGAGCACGAGAGGTCGCATATCCTAACACTTGCTTGATCTCGGACGGTTGGATTGCAAGAATAACGTCCGACTGAGCTTTTAGATCTTCATTGATCCATTGTCTGCTATCGCGCGTGCATTGTCTGCCGATGACGCTCACGTAACCCAATGCATCGTTCTCAACTCACATGGCGCGCATCTGGATCTCCCAAGTTCTCTTTGTTTAAAGTTTCACGTCTTACGCCTGACGTGTTCATTGTTCACGACGTGATATCCAAAAACTTTCAACACAAAACAAATGTCAAATCTCGGAACTTTTTAAAACAACTTGATTTCGTTAAATATTTTCCGCGCGATGTTATTACGTAGGTCCTGGGCACCAAAACCTATTGATTTTCGTTAACAATTTAACTCACCCAACATATTTTCTGCGAACTTAGTTCTTTTGAAAACTGCAAAAAGTTGACATTTTAAAACTACAAAATTGAAGATATTTTTGCCTTACCGTGTTGAAAAAATCACATCTATAAAGATGTCATGTACAATTTTTTAGTTTTCTCATTATCTGTGCAGGAAATTAATGCAATAAATGAAAATATATCTTCTCAAATACCGCTCCAATTTTTTCTCGAATAGAAGGGACGCTTAAATGAATGGCGCGGGTCTCCTTTTCGTGGTCTCACTGAATTTTCGGGGTCTCATTTTAGTTGGTCTCATTGAATTTTCAAAAATTACAAATAAATAAATAATGGGAGATATTATCTAGCACTAGTGTTATTTGGCGGTGAATCAATAGCCTAGGACGCCGAGTTCCCTTCCTCTCCATAGGTGGTTTGGGCTGTCAAAGCCTTCATCTCTTAGGACATTCAAGTAGAATTTTCTTCAGTTAAAATCTGGAAAACAATTATTCTTAGCAAGAATCGCGAAGCATTAACTCTGCCTTCAGTTCAGATTAACTACGAGGAAAAAATGCCATTAAAGTTCTCAATATTCAGCCTCTACAAATTGCAAAATTAAAAAAAAAGTTTCATGTCCCTTGGAACAGAGTATTGCAAATGCGTTGTATGTTTTTGTCAACAAACGGTTTATTGTTGTTAGGCATCAATCGTTTGTTGCTAGCCAGCTTCTGAATTCGTCTGTTACAAAGGGTTTTTTGTTGACAGATAGTCGTTTGACATCAGTGACACCCAGCACAATGCCACAGAGCCCAAGGACGGACGAGGATTGCATACGTAAGACTAGCTTGCGCTACGATGACCAGAACACGCACCTCAAGCCCTCCGACCCAACCAGGCGCATCCACACTGAAAAACGATTCAAGTGTTCCATCTGTGAGATGACACTGAGGACAGAGGAGATGTTTCACAAGCACAAGGGTACACACACTAGTGAGAGCCCTTTCCAGTGTTCCATCTGTGAGAAGATCTTCACTCGGAAAGGGCACTTGGACAATCACATGCGTACCCACACAGGACAGAAGCCTTTTCATTGTTCCATTTGTAAGAAAACCTTCGCTCTGAAAGGAACCTTGAATAAGCACATGTTAACTCACACAGGTGAGAAACCTTTCCAGTGTTGCATCTGTGAGAAGACCTTTACTGCAAAAGAAAGTTTGAAATACCACATGCGCACCCACACTGGTGAGAAACCTTTCCTGTGTTCCATCTGTGAGAAGACCTTCACTGTGAAAGGACACTTGAATAACCACATGCGCACCCACACTGGTGAGAAACCTTTCCAGTGTTCCATCTGTGAGAAAACTTTCACTCATAAATCAAATTTGTATGTGCACATGCGCATTCACACTAGTGAGAAACCTTTCGAGTGTTGCATCTGTGAGAAGACTTTCACTGTGAAAGGACACTTGGATAACCACATGCGCACCCACACTGGTGAGAAACCTTTCCAGTGTTGCATCTGTGAGAAGACCTTCACTGCAAAAGAAGGTTTGAAATATCACATGCGCACCCACACTGTTGAGAAACCTTACCAGTGTTGCATCTGTGAGAAGACCTTCACTGTGAAACGACACTTGGATAACCACATGCGCACCCACACTGGTGAGAAACCTTTCCAATGTTGCATCTGTGAGAAGACCTTCACTGCAAAAGAAAGGTTTGAAATACCACATGCGCACCCATACTGGTGAGAAACCTTTTCAGTGTTCCATTTGTGAGAAGACCTTCACTGTGAAAGGACACTTGAAAACTCACATGCGTACCCACACTGGTGAGAAACCTTTCCTCTGTTCTATCTGTGAGAAAACATTCACTCTTAAATCAAATTTGGATGTGCACATGCGCACCCACACTGGTCAGAAACCTTTCCAGTGTTCCATCTGTGAGAAGACATTCACTGCGAAAGAACCTTTGAAAAATCACATGCGCATCCACACTGGTGAGAAGCCTTTCCAGTGTTCCATCTGTGAGAAGACCTTCACTGTGAAAGGAAACTTGGATATTCACATGCGCGCTCATACTGGTGAGAAACCTTTCCAGTGTTCTATCTGTGAGAAGACCTTCACTGTGAAAGGACACTTGGATATTCACATGCGCGCTGATACTGGTGAGAAACCTTTCCAGTGTTGCACCTGTGAGAAGACTTTCTCTGCGAAAGGTGCCTTGAATTACCACATGCGCACCCACACTGGTGAGAAACCTTTCCTGTGTTCCATCTGTGAGACGACCTTCTCTGTGAAAGAACACTTGGATATCCATATGCGCACCCACACTGGTGAGAAACCTTTCTAGTGTTCCATCTGTGAGAAGACCTTCAGGCAGAAAGAAGCTTGAATTAGCACATGCGCACCCCTCACTGGTGAGAAACTTTTCGAGTGTTTGAACTGTGAGAAGTCTTTCAGAAGGATTCCATCTGTGATTAGGGAGTTTCTGTGAAGCGAACCCTGGATGATCACTAGCGCGCTCGCAGTGTTCTACTGTGACGTGTATTAAGTGTTCAATAGATCTTTAGTAAACAATCGACGTTGCTGTCATGCGAATGGCAAATTTGCTATATTACGTATCAACATTTGAAAAATCATTTTTGATCCATTTATGAGTGCTTCCGTTTGCCGAAAAAGCAGTGTTAATAATTAAGAAAGAGATGCATCCTCGCCCAGTGGGAAGTTTTTTTCCGATTTGTTGGTAACGTCTTTGTTTCGGCGATCAACAGTGGCACGGCCGCCGTTCATAAGAGCGCGCGAGAATTCTTTTGACTTTCGTTTTTCAGAATTTTCTGTGGTATTGATTGGCCACCATGTATTCGTATCACGTTTCCTTCATCTCCAGTGCACCATAATTTTTCTTTTTTGGTAAATATAGGTTTTTAATTGGAATGATGAAAATGTATTTGGTTTGTGATTAAATTCTAATGTTTTGTCAATATGAAGTCAAAAGTGTTTTGGTACGTATACGTTGCATGGATTATTGGTAGCTTATCGAGTTCTACCACTGAATAATTTTTAAAATTGATATAACAAAATACCAGGGTGTATAATACTTTTGAAAACCTTGAAGGAATATTTATAGACATGAAAACTCAAGACTTTTTGCGAAAAAGTTTATTCTGGTTAAGTTTTTATAAATATTTCCTTGCACTAATTTTTTAAATGTTTTCGCTAATTACTTTTCTAACATTTTATTTTTGTTCAGCCGGCTGTTTTTGTGTTACCAATTATTACATCATTAACATCAAAATGCTTGTAATAGTGAAATGATAAGAGCGAAGATAATAGAGGGACCACAGAGACCGAATCCAGTGTCCAAGGAACGTGTGTGATGCTGGCTCGTCGCCTTTCTCTCTTCCTCATGTGATTGCCAAGAGGTGCGAACAAAGGGCAGTCGGAGAGTTTTTGGGAAGGAAGAACTCAGCCGAGGGAAGAGTGGGAAGCGACAACAGCGGAGCGGTCGCGCTGTCTCTGTCAACTGTCCTCGCGGGCGATGGGGAGGGGGCGGTGACAGTGGCGGCAGCGGCGGCCACGCCTCTGAAGAATGCGGGAGGGGGCGTGGTCCAAGCACAGAGGCGGAGGGGAATCGACGTTTTGTAAGTGGGACGCGCGAACTTCATAACACACTGGTGCACCACGGAACTCCTATAACTGGCGGGAAGAGCACTAAGGGCGGCCAGCTGGGCGAACGTTACTGCAACTTTAGGCGCGCCGGGAAAATGTGCTAACACACTTGAAAAATATTTATACGGTAACTTTATCTAGAGATTTAAATACATCTAAAACAGACTTGACAGTGATTTTCTTCGGTTTCGCTGCAGACCGACAGAAAATATTTAGGACATTCGTTAATCTTCTTGGCATGGATTTCAAGAAATTGGTAACTAAATGTGTCATTGTAGAAAGAAATTGTAAATTATTTCTCCAGAGCTTCTTGTGGATACAATGTTCCACCTTATTGTACGGTATGCTATTATGGTTTATTCATGAAAATTAGTTTTTTAATTTGATGTGCTTTGTATGACTTGTTCAAGCGACATCTAATAAGGACTTCATTTGTCCCAAAGGAGGGACTCTATTCCAAAGTGAAAATATTGCTGGGTGCTTCAATAATGTGTACAAATGTATAATAAACCCTGAAATTAATGCACAGAACTGTTTGTTCTTTTCAAAGTATATTCAATGTCCAGGTGTTTTAAAGGCGGGAAATGGATTTTATTTTTTTTAATGCAGCCCAGCAATTGAAAAAATCTGAAAAAATTGTACAACAATTTGTGTTTTAAGAGAAACTTCTGATATTTTTTTTCGAGCATGTTCCAGGCTTCTAAGACAGTAAAAAATATTTCTTGTTATTTTATTCAAAAATATTTTTTTGTGTTTGAATTTGGGCCTAAGAAAATATTGAAAAATGTTTTTCTGATAGTACAAATTGTGTTCTTATTTATCATATTTTTTTCAGTGAGATAAAATAGTGTTAAGTTGACGAAAAAAATTGAAATTAAAAAACACCTTTTTGGCTGTATAGGGATGTGGGTGGTGGGAAGGGGGCCAAGAAACCTTTCAAAAATGTTATTTTTAAGTTAGAATTATAGTGTAACCACTCATATGTAATTTGGTTGAGGGGTAACTTTTTACCATCTTTTCCGGGGGTACCCTTTTTTAGAATTCTTTTTAGTTCTCTTTGGTATTATTCAGGTAAGCACGAGGGTGCTCAAGAATACTTGGGCAGAGTGAAGTTACATTTACTGTCCAGAATGAAAGCAAGGGGACCATCTTAGCATTTGCTCAAAGGATCAACGGAAACTGGGCAAAAAATCTTGATCGAGTTAGTGTCATTATTCTCACAGCTGAATTACAATTCTTGTAATTAATGATAGTGGTGGTAGTAGTGGTGGTGGTGGTGGCGGCGGCGGCGGCGGCGGCGGCGGCGGCGGCGGCGGTGACAGTAAGTGGTGGTGGTGGTGGTGGTGTATTGATTTAAAAATGATATAACATTATTGATCATAGAGCCTAATGTATCAGTCAAATTAAGGTTGAAGGAAATAGAATTTTGGTCGGAGATTGTCCTTCTACATCAACTGCAATTTAATACGGCAAGATGCAGGACAGTATATGCCAGTTCTTTTTCTTTGCTTCAGCTCGAACAGTCAACACGAAACAGAAAGTCAAATGGGATAAGAAGTTTTTGTTTATTTATATTTTGTTATGGGAAGTAGAGTTTGTGATTTGTATATTCCTTCACACTGCTTCAACATGTTGTTAAGCAGGAAAGCTTTCAATTTACTTTGAAACGTATGTATTACGTTTGTGTCTCTAATATCATGGCCTCGCGTGTTGTAAAGTGTAAAGCCCTCTATTAGGGTCCTGTTTTGATAAAGTGTAGTTTGAGGGGGGAACATGTAGGTTATACATTTGACGAGTGTTGTGGTTGTGTACATCAGAATTAAGAGTAAAAGTGTCATTGTTTTTCGTGAGAATCTTCTCTGTGAAGGCCACTATTTCAAATACGTGCATGCATGGTAGAGAAAGAATCCTTTATTTATTGAACAGGGGTTTGCATGACTCAATCTTGTGAGTGCTGGTCATTGTTTGCAGTATTCGTTTTTGGATAATAAATGTGGGAGTGCTTTCAGGGGCATTTTCCCCGAAAATTATTCCATATTTTAGGTGTGAGTGCACATTTGCTAAAACGTTGTCTGAAGTGTCCTAAGTGTAATGCGAAGTGTAATTCTTCACGAGTTTGGAACGGTAATGAATCTGGCGTTACTTTTAATTACGTTTGATTATGGTGGTATTAATATTTATACTCACTCGTCTCGATATACTATCTTCGCTGTTCAAAGTTTATTGCAATTTTCACAGTTCATTGTTTCACTGGTTCCATAAGGTTCCACAGAGCAACCATATTATTTATGCCGTGAGACATTCGATCATGGAGAAGGCCCTCACGCACCAAGAAATAAAAACCCAAGAATCCTCGTGGATTAACACTTCATGGTATTCACCCATTGTATCGTCGTCAATATGCGGCTATACTGGCACTTTTCTAAATATAGCAGATAATTGGTAAATTAATAGTTATTGAAAATAATGAATAGAAAATAAGTAAATGATCGTTCCTGAAAATAAATAAGATTCTTCCATACAGTGTATTTGATTGTTCCATAAAGTAAATGCGATTGTTCCTTAAACTAAATATGATTGTTACTTAAAATGTCATTCGGCGATTTTTCTTGCCTATACGTGCGTTCTTTCGAGAATGAATAAAACCAGAAAGAATGGCCATGGATTAATATTCACCCATGAAACGACTAACCAAGAACAGAATAATTCTTTCTCCTTGCATCTAAAATCGCCGTATTCTTCCACCCCAAAACGAGCCCCCAGTTTGAATCACGAAGTCTACAAGGCACGAATTAGACTTCGTGGTTTGAATCAAAAGTTCGCCCAGCAAATATCAACAATCTGTATTACGAGCTCATCTTGTGAAGGCAGCAGGGATTCATGGCATATACTGCGATTTTTGTAGGAAGAGCTCTCAAAATAACTCAAATCGCATCTTCGCAATGGAATATGTCACGGCATTTCGTATCATTCACAGTCGTTCCGCTAGATTTCGCACGATCGCGACCGTATGAAGCAGTGCTTGCGATCATGCGACTTCCACCGGCAAGACCGAGAAAAGACGCGAAATGCCGTGACATATTCCATCGCGAAGATGGGATTTGAGTTATCTTGAGAGCTCTTCCTAGAAAAATCGCAGTATAAAGCTGTGGTATTTGTTACTCTCTGGATTGTACACCTTCCATGCCGTTGCGACCGAAGGGCTTGAATGAGCGTGCAGGGCGAATTGCTTAGTACTCTTTAAAAGAACGTTTCTTGCCCTAAGCTCTGTCAATACCAGGTTATAAATTTGTTGACTTGTGATTTGTGATTTGGCTGTATTAGTTATGGAAGAGATTAATATATTAACAGAAAGCATTATTAAAGTAGAAGCGGTAAGCATTTTCTATAAATTAGACATAGTAATGTTGGAATGAGATTTGTCACTTATTATGAATTCCTATGATCTAAGGTTATATGTAATGAACCCGTAATTAATGATGCTGAAACTCGATTGTAATGGATGTTCTAAGTGGAGCATACGTTAAAGTTATCCTTGTTTTTAAATGATTGCATTTGTGTTACCTCTAGGTAAAAGAAGAACCGGATGATGTGAATGAAGATGATTGCTGGAATGCTTTTGTGAGTAATATTTGTGTTAGTGACATAATCTAGCGACATTATCTTCTGAAAAATGTGATTGATGTGACATTATTGGGGTTTGAAGAAGCAGCCACCATTATGAAAGTGCAGATTTTTCAGCATTGAAGCGTGTTGAGAGATGAGTGATAGTGTGTGAGGTTTCAGTTCTTAAGTACCTCGGTTGAATTCCTGTTAGAGCAGGAGAAAATTCAAAGTTTCACAGAAATGTCTAATGTGTTGTTCTGACAAAAGGAAAACTGAATATTATGGTTAATCGGATTTAATGGGGTTCATGCTTTGGAAGGTGATTCTGGATAGGTTTTACAAATAACAGCTTGTTAAGGAAAGCTACCTTCCTGCGTCTAAATTGTCATGGTCATTATGCCATTTTTGGGTGTGGAGATTAAAGAGAAAGGGAAGGTGTTACCATCACTGAAGGGATGTAACTACATTTGCGTTTGAACGCGCCATGAACTGTATCAAAACAGTAGCTTCATTTGATTTGAAATTTCAAGAACTTGAACCGGAAGATTTAATTTTTGTTGTGTTAAATTTAACTAGATTCATCTGTGTATTCAGAAACGGCTAGTCGAGATACCATTCTTCCATTTAGTGAATTCGCATGTAGCATTTATGTCATTTGAATGAAATTAGTAAAATTTGCTTCTGTGATGAAACTTCTTTGCCTATTATCTTCAGTTTATTTTAAAGTTGAGCCTTTTTGAGTGATCTATCTCAAAAGCATCAATTCACTACTTAAGTTACTTAAGATTTTTAGAACTCGTTTAAAAAAGTAAAGATGAAAAAGTAGAATTTGCCAATTCTTTGTTTAGTTGTTAAGAACATAATCCATCAATACTTGTCCAAAATATTTTAACAAAAAACTTGTGTAGTATTGTTAACTAATAAAAGATGTGATATTTTCACTTAAAAATTAATGAAATTTTAAGTTAATATTAATTTTAATTTTAATAAAATATAAATATTTCAGATTATCGTAATTATTCAATTGGAATTTACAAGCAATATAAGTAATTTTTCATTAATGTCTTAAAATGTAGTTGAAAAATGTAGATTTCGCAATAGTATCACATCAGCATACTACACAAGTATGAAGTTGAGGTTATATAAAACCAATTCATTTGTTTTTATGACTTGGGCCAGATTGTCTGAAGATATAAAACCAGCTAAATAGCTTTTGATACACTGATGGGAAGGCTTTTTGCTAGGGATTATACGGACTAATTAAAAAAACAATTATATTTTTTGTATTATATAAAGAACAAGGGTTTTCTGTGTGTGTGTGTGTGTGTGTGTGTGTGTGTGTTTGTTTGCCAAACTATAGTTTTGTTCTGACCAATAATCAAATTTATAATATTGATTTCCAAAAAAAAATAAAAAACTTTGCGAAACGGAATTTCACTTGCTTTAAACATTGTTGTAACAACTCCGCTTTAAACATTTAGTTTCAATGTTGTTTCTATTATAATGTGAAAATCTTGATTGAAATTTAAGTATTAATAGTTGTATAACAAGTATACTCGATACAAGTTTTGTAATTGTATAACACGTTAAAAAACGCCAAACAATTTGCAGGGTCTGAGAGACAATGTTACCTATAATGTAATCAATTTTGTTGCCACAGAAGAGTTAATGAAATTTTGTTCAGCTGCAAGTCAAAACAACACGGATATTAGTATCTTAATGAAATATTGTAAAACTTCTTTCATCTTATTTTCTTACCTGTTCAAACAAAATTTAAGTGTGCGCTCTTTCAGTTGGCGCAGATAGTTCAAAAACACAATAAATCTAACGAATGTAATTGAGTGTTTATAAAAAAACCTTGAAATTCATTGTCTAAATGCATTTTGATTCATTTGAGTATCTCATTGAAGCTTTGAGTAATGAAGATTAAAATTGTTACTGGGAGTTTGCTGGGATTAATCAGCAGTGCATGTGTTTGCCGCTGCCCCTACCAACGTGATTGTAGCAAGTCAAAGAAGTGTTGTGTGTGGAGGAGGGCAGGGTGGAATGAAGCAAGATGAAATTGGATGACATGGGATGTAGCAATTGGGATAATGGGCAGGGTATGATGGGGCATGGATAAACCAGTTAAAGAATTCATTTCTGGTCTTGTCTAATACATGATTTTAAATAAAAAGCTGGCCAAACAAATAATACAATTTACATAAAGTAGTCCGCTTCTTTTCATTCCTAGAAACCCCAGTTGCTGGAAAGATAAGCAGAGATCTCCCACTGTTCCATTTTTGGAACATTTTTCTTTTATCTCAGAAATGTCATTATTCGCTCTCGGTTCCATGCTAGTTCCCTTTATTATTGAGAAGAAGGATTAGTAGTCTGGTTCACATGCTCACATTTCGTGAAATCTCAGTGACGAGGATGAATAATTACTTAAAAATACCCCCATTTGGTGACAAGGTGTCTGAAAAGAAACAGGAAGTATGTAATAACAGGCAGTGTGGTGTATTTGCTTATCAATATTTGTGAACATTGAAGAAAACATGTATTTTGATGATGAACCTATCGTCCTCTCATTTGACTGAAACCTAAGCCAGAAATTATGTAATAAATCTTGATGTTCTATTTTTGGAAAAGTGGGATTGAATGACCTGCATGTTTTATTTTCCCTATGTAGCCTACATGTCGACGAGATCATTAGCATTCTGAAAGAATAAGACTATTATTGTACGCAGAAGTTTTTATTTCTTCTCCTAATTTCCTTTCTGATGAGGATTCTGGGGGATAATCTCAGCAGAAATCAGCTAAGAGGATGTACAGAAGCTAATGTGCTCTAGAGAACTGACTCCCAAATTATTATAGATGAAGACATTGGAATTATAGTTTGTTTCGTGGTTTTTGGTATATCCTCTATGCACTTCCTCAATATTACATATTTACATGTTAGAATGCCATTTGGACAGTGTATATCTGTTGTTGCTGATGTTTCGGCCCCGAGTTCAGAACCTGAAGTAACACTGAAATATAGATAGAATTATGAAAATTCAGATGGAAGACGTATACAAGTGGTATCAAAATCAGATAATTGTAATAAAGAGGGAAAGATAATTCGAGAATGATTTCTCATAGACATTCAGCAGGATCCCCCCAAAAAATGGATTTCGCTCTCTTTTACGGAAGAAGAAATGATGTCTGTGCACTTGTTGGAATGATTTTATCATAATTATTAATGTTTAAATATAATGGTACACCTTACTAATTTATATTCCAGTCATAAGAATGACTTTCGTTTTGAAGTAACTGTTGCAAGAAATAATTTTCTTGAAAATTAATATTTACGTGTCCGACAATTCACGTTTATCAAGAACAGATAAATTTGCTAAAAGTTTGCCCATTATGGATTACACTAAACGAGCAGTGGCTTCATGCTTTTACAAACGAAAGAACTGTTTTGAGGAAGCAGTAATATCTTATTATGGGAAGGAGAGCAGCAAGCAGCCCATAATGGGAAAACCCATCCATTTTTTAAGCCGTTTTACTTGTTTCTACGTGTTGCTTCCAGAAATATACAAGTTCTCTATTAGGACGGCCATCACTAGATCCTTCGAAAATTGCAAGAGTGTGCTTAATTATGTAAGATATGATGAGATCGATCATTTAATTGTGGGTCATAACAAGGAGTGTTACAATGCCAATATCTACATTGGCATTGTAAGAAAAACACAGAAAATTCAAGAAGTCCAACACTTCTCTACATGCAGAATCATTTGAAATATATCATAGAATGTAATTTTTAGTATCATTTTTATTATTTTTAAGCTATTTATCTTTAGAAAACAGTAAATAACCGAAATAAAAATATAATATATATTTTAGAAACATGTTACCCATTCGATCCCACTGTTCCATTTTTGGAACATGCAATTATTTCTAAACTAAAATTGATAAAGTCCCTGTTACTCTCACAATGTTCTCCTCAGACCTATTATATGTTGTTAATATGTTAAAAAAATGAAAAAGTTACAAAAAATAATTTGGGATAAAATGGGTTAATATTTTAATATGGGCATGTATGTTTTTCATGTTTAATTACACATTCATGTCAAAAGGAGTTTTTTTAATAAGCTTTATTTTTCTGGTTCCATGAACTACAAGGTCATTAGCGACAATTTATACAAAACTTGCATCAAATAATTTTATAACCTTTAGAAATTGTAAGCCGAAGACTTTCTAAATTTCTAACGAAAACATCTATTTATAAAGGCAATTTGGAAGGAAATATATTGTAAGTAGCTCTGAATACACTAGGCAATCTATTAAAATATGATGAATAATTATTGAAATATTACAAGATACACAAAGTGGTGGAGTTTTTTCGTGAACAGATGTGAATGCGTAAGACAGCTAGTTCTCTTATAGTTTCTGCTTTGAAGGGAAGGTGTGTCATTTTGAAAAATACTTCTGATTTGGTGGAGGTGACTAGATTGATTATACCACATGGTATTCCAGTGGAGCTTAAGATGTGTATGGAGTTCTTTCTTTGTGTCATCATATGCAACTGTTTTGTCTTGGAGAGGGAGTTAAGTTGCTTGCTTAGCAGCTGAATCCACCAGGATATTACGTTGGATTTCTTTATGTAATGGAATCCATGAAAGAAATATGGCTATTTTCTTATATGCTAAACCATTGTAAAAATCGATGATGGCATTTATAATTGCTTCACTTTTAGTTACATTACTCAAACATTTTAATACCCTCAATGAATTAGAAAATTATATATATAAATCTTTTGGATGCTGTTGCAGCGAACGTGTAACCTCCTAGATTATGGTGAAACTGTGAATGCAATATTGTACTGCCCCACTCTGCGGGAACTCCGACAGGCCATTCGCCGCAAGCGACCTGGACTCCTGTCAAAGGGTTTGATTCTTCTGGATGACAATGCCTGCCCTCACACAGCACGACCAACGCAGGAGCTGTTACGGACATTTCATTGGGAACGCTTGGAACATCCACCGTACAGCCCTGACTTAGCACCCAGTGATTTTCATCTGTTTGGGCCCCTAAGAAATCATTTGGTGGCCGTCATTTTGATGCAGTTGATGCCGTAATCTTGAGATTACACGTTGGCTGCGACAGCAACCAATGGACTTCTTTGCTGCTGGCTTCCGAGGAGTTGTAATGAGATGGGATAAGTGACTGAATGTACAGGGTGATTATGCGGAAAAGTGAAATAAATGTCAGAAAGTTACTTTGATTATTTTTGCCTCAATTCCGGTTTGCGACTTATTTATTGCCATATTTATTGCCACTTACTCCCATATATATAAATATTGTGATATACCAAATGCGGGAGGGCATTCGAAATTGAATAATTTAAGGCTTTAACGCTAATTTAAATTAGAATTAGGCACCGTAGTAACAGGTTGCTATTGAGGACACCGATGTTTAACATGCCACGATATTTGGTAAACGGGCACCGTAGTAACGGAAGTAAACAATTTCATGAGCCCGTGAATGTAATGTAAAATCAGTCGAAAGATGCGTAAGAGAGGAAATTTCGCCCAAGAGTGCTCCTTGGTTAGAGGAGTGAATACCTAATAAGAATCCGTTGGTAGGGAATGTAAAACAGAATTTTGGACATCAATGAACACGAGTTTTCCTGGATTGAAGAACGAAAAAATTAGTTGGAGCTCAGATCTCATAGCGAGAGGATCATCTCTGAATTAGGGGGTGCGTGTTCGAGTTGAGACTTAGTAGATTTTTGTGGTCGAAAGTAGAGACTTCTAAAAAATTCCGGAGATACAGTTCGAGACTTTAACTTTTTCCTTCCGCGAGTGAAAGTGGAACATTGAAATATTTTGGTAAAACCGTGCATAGACTTGGAGAATTTTCTTACTGATAGGGAGGAACTTTTAAGAAAAAATTGCCGACTTTGATTAGTTTTCACCTGTGACGAAGGTGAAGCACTAAGCTAAATGAACTTGTAAATATTTTGCCGAACAAGTGCTGATAGTGATATGGGAGGCTAGTACATTATGTGAATGGGAGTGACTTCGTAGCGTGCCGGAGGATACAAGATAGAAGGCATCAAGACTGGTCGAAGGTGATGGTGTGGAGGTACGAGCGTCCGAGCGGAGCATCCAACGATACAACGGGAAGAGAGCTCAGGTTAAAGTTCGTACGAACAATTATTTTATTTCTCATGGTTCTGACCAAAGCTAATTATTTTCAAAGGATGTTGTTTCGATTTAAATGAATTCTTTAATAACATTAAATTCAAACTGTTCTAGTGCTAAAGAAAGTACAAAAACAAACGTGGTTATTATTGTGCAATCTGGCACATCATTAAAATCACTTTCAGGTTTTGTCGTTTTCCGTATGGAAGCGAGTCTACAGGGGGCAGATTGTGGTCGAACGATGAGGTAAGCCGAATTGTGCCCCTTGCATATTCGAACCCATCATAGAAGCCCAACATGTCAATAATAGAGACATATCTTGGATTTGATAAAACTGTTTCAATAGTTTTTGTTTCTATATATATACATACACACACACACATTTACTTTTCTTCAATGCATTTGAGTGCGGCAAGGATAGCATAAACTTCACAGTAGAAAATGGAGCATTAATTATGTAACCGAGTACAAAGAATGTTTCTGTTGACTTCAACTATTGCCGGATCCGAGTTTGGAGAGTGTTTGAATCTGTAATTATCTTTTAAAAAATCTGTATGAATTTGTAAGTAGACTTTATTTATTTTGTAGTTCGTTGAATAGGGATTGATATACAGTATCATTAGTGTCTTCTTTGATGAAAGAGTTGAGATTTGTATTTACTTTTAACTCTGGAACGCCCGGCTTTCGTGTACCCCCCAGAACGCCCAGCGGAGTCTTTTCGACTCCGAGCCTTCAACGATACTTCTCAAAAGAAAATATTACAAAAATATTTATCTACGTTAGTAAAACAATATTAAAGATAATTGTTTAGTATATAATGGAATTATTACGCCACAACTTAAATATATTTTAAACCAATCTTGCCAATTTTATTGCGCAGAATGGAAGTTAAAGCAACATCTTGGACGGAATGGGAAAGAAAACGGACAAAATTGTGTTGAAAAATTAACTTTTTCCTATTAAAAATACTTTTGCAACAATAACAATTAAAACGTTAACAACTTTTAATTTTCCGTAATACGAGTTTTACATATGTCAGAAAAATAGATTTCTTTTATATTGCACTTATTATTGCACTTTATATTGCACTCTCTCGCATTATGTCATTTTGTTTACTTAATATTTTATTTAAATAATATTTATTATAAACAAACATATGGTACAAATTTGTGTTTTCTTCATACCGAAAGAAAGTTGATGTCCGTGTCATGACGGAGTTTTCAAAGAAATTTAATCGCATATTCTAAACTGCACTTTGTTCTTGTTCGGGTTTTATTTACTTTTTTCTTTACTGTCTTTACTACGCATACAGTATAAAATACGTTCAGTTGGATGATTCAAACGTTTAATGTCTTGTGCAGGCCACAATTTTCAAGCACATTTGTTAGAATATTATCCACACGTTTGATGAACATCTGTCAAGTATTCTGATGCGTAGTTCACGGCTACATTTTTCAGAGTTTCCCCTCGATTTTCAATACTTCCCCAATATTTCCAGTGAATGGAAAAACAAATTGACACACATTTTTAGTGTCATCCCCCACAAGGCATTATTGTTGCTTATTTTATTAGATGTGTACACCATAAACTGTGTAAATACATCAAGTATGAAAGGAAAATGCCGGCGTATTGTTCATCTGACATACGTCTACAGTTTGTAAACGTTTTACTTCATACTAAAAGAATATTTTTCAGATAAAATCAGTGAAATTAGTCTTTATTTGTTCTCAAACCTCTCTTATTAATTCGAAAATCATGATTACTTAAATAAGAGTGAATAAAAACGAAGTTGTATATCTGACTACATCATCATCTGCAGTTCAAATTGCCCTCCTGTGCACTAAAAATTCTAAAGTTGGAACATTTCCCTTTATATAAATAATAAGAAATATCTTTTCATTGGAACTTATGTTAATAACAATCCTCTTCTATCAAGTGACAATTTGATTTTCGAAACAATTATATTTTTGCTGTTCCTTGACGAAACTACTCATGACTCGAGATTTTTTATGTATTGAATAATAAGTCCTGAAAATAATGCAAAGGGGAAAGAATGCTCGTATATTTCTTAAGAAGGTATCTGAAATACTAGGAGACACGTTAAACATTTTTCAGCTTTCAAATGTATGAAACAGCACCTACAAGTTCGGATCAGTATCCAACGAGTCGAAATGACACTTCGCGGGCGTTCTAGGTAAATTCGATAATTTTTCATGAAATATTATATTACATGATTCAGTTTTTCGCATACTGTAAATAATTGAAATTGATGAAAAGTCACGAAATCACAAAATTCTATTTTCAAAAACAAAGAAGTTAAAAGGACACAAAGACCGCTAGGAGTCAAAATGACGCCTCTGGGCGTTCTATTATTAAAGAAGGAAAATCAAGTTCTTGAAGGTGTGCAATAGTGCTTTAAGAAATTTCTTCGTTTTCTGTTGTTAATAAATATTTCGTTTTAGATTGTGTTGTTTGGGTGAGATGAAATTTTATTCATGTGTATACGTAAAATGTAGTTTTCTTCTTCGCTGTTCTTAGGTTCACTGCTGGTCTCTGCGTGTACACTGTTACTATTCTTTTTTTTAAGTATTGAAATTTTAATTGATTCTCTGGAAGAGTTTGTAGAAGAACCTTTCATTGATTTCTTTGACAAAGGGGAATACTTGGATCTATTCTATTTGAGAGACAAATTCTCTATATTTGTTAAAATTTTGTAACAAGAAGTTCCAATTAGGGTTTGTATTAAGGTGACTGCATTGTAATGAATTTTTAGCTTTACTGAGTAAAATTGGGAAGTGATTACTACCAGAAGGAGAATCTTCAGTTGACCAGTCCAAATGGATGCGTATAGATGAAGAACAAAAATAACGGTCAATGGAACTAAATATTTTATGTGTTGGCTTAGTTTTTATTCATAATAATAATAACAATAATATAATAATAATAATGTTGGGATCTAGAATATTTTTGGTGATTCTTGCTCGTGAGTCTTTGTTATATGAATCCAATGAGAGATTGTGACTATTAAAATCATTGACAATAATAATTGGCGATGGAGTAAAAGTAAGGATAGTTTTTTTATTTCTCTTTCATAGGAATTTACGTTAATGGAGAGAAAAATGATGAAAATATTACGTTTTGATGTTCCGAGATTGATTTGAACACACACGTGTTCCATTGGCTTGTTTATTATAATTTCTTTAGTTTGAAGTATTTTTTTCTGTGTATGGCAACCCTGCCACTGGCTGGATAGGCATTAGAACAATTTCTGTAACAGATATTTTAATTTTTAAGTTGTTGAATATTTTTATTACCGAAATTTTCTTTTGAAAGCAAATAAAATTTGGGTTACATTTAGTAATAAGAATATGTAAGTTTTCATATTCAGTATGAAATCCGTTAAGTTTCTATTGAAGGATGTTGTTAATCATCAGAAGTAATTAAGGCTAAATGTACCGAAAAAAACTTGTAGGAAAATTCAATAGATCGCAGCACCATCAGCAGGAATTTACTTTACCGATAACGTCTGAACAAATGGTCTGATTTTCGATCTGTAAACGGCATTTGACTCCTGTTTATAATAGAATTTACGCTACGAAGCCCTTTTTCAAAAAAAACTAGCAGAAACTCGATTTTTAAAATTTTTCTCGTACTTCCGGGAACAATTTCAAAAATGTGGGCTTATAGCGCGATGGCGACACGCTTCCAGAATCCAACGCCGTGTCAAACATGCAAATCGGATAATTAGGAGCGACGGTAAGTGAAATTTCGAAAAACACCTCACCCCACTACCGATTCCCCTTCCACGCCGCCGGGACATTGTTGGCCGGCGGCGCGGTCAAGCCGGCACGGGAGAGCCGGGCGGCGGCAAGGCCGTCTAGAAGAGTATATTAGAAGGCCTGAGCCAATGTGAATGTCACGTGATCTGACGTCACAATCGGTGGCTGAACATTTTTCGTTTTCGCATAGACCCTTGTCAACGAGCTAAAATGTTTTAGCTAATTAGCCCTTGTAGGATAAGTTTAGAAGCGAACGGATGTTTTAATAATTCAGTAATAATTGCATGCTCGGTTTTCTGCATAAAAAGAATTCCTTCGTCCATTGTCTTCAAGTAAGCAAGGTATGTCTACTTCTAGTATTGAGGAATATAAGTATGTGGTGCAATTATCATTTATTTTATGTAATACATGTTGTAATATGTTTTGTTGTTTGCACTTGGATGTTTGGTTTTACCCTGCATTTTTTTAGTGAATCCTTGAAAACTATCCTTAAAGGAAGGCATTTTGAAAATTAGGCAGGAGAGATATGTGACAAAACGTCAAGCAAGTGAAGTGTGCTGTGCTGTTTATCGAATTATGATGGATCGACGGAACGTGTTTCAACTTTGAAATTTCCTAACAATTCTGCTCTGTGACAGAAGTGGATGAAAACATAAATTGGAAAGATTTTGTCTCCTTAAAGAACTTGTGTATGTATGTAAAACACTTCGACTCAAAATTTATTCTCTACCAGAACAAGGCAGTAAGAAGAGATGGTGTCGAAATATTTACTAATGGAACGTATCCGACCATAGTGAAAGATGCATACCCTTCTAATCAGTGAACAGCCTCACTTCTTGACGAATACTCACCAAGTGTTTCAGATATAAATATCTGAAAATTTTGAAATTAAGTTCCTGAAACATGAAAATCAAAGAACTTCATTGAAGGGCTTTTTATGAGAGATAGATCCGATTAACCGAAAACACAGTTTTGAGTTGTGGACAAATTCTGCTCACACTAATAGAATATAGTACTTTGTGTATGTCAAACATTTTTTGAAATAAACACTATGCATTAGAATTGTTCAGTGATAAATATAATGGTTTCAAGAATGTAAGAAGCAAGGTCACAAAAGTGAGTGCAAAATAGGAAGACATTGAAGTCAATGTAAAGCGCCCAAAACAATTTTAATGTATTTTCAATGTGATTTGTGTCTTTTGAATAATCTCATGAAGTCTTACATAATCTGCTGGAGTACCTTTTGAATAAAACTTTGCTTTCCATCCTTCCTCTTCTTATTTTTGAGCAGCTTGGATTATATTACCTTATCTATGAATATTTTACTGTTCCTTACAATATTAACAAATATTATTAATAATTACTAATACGGCCATCAGAGAAATATCTGATAAATGCATTACTAATAGCTGTACTACTTAACTTCCATATTAAATTAAAGTAGACAACTTGAAAGAAATAGAGCAGGAAAAATATAAATAGAATTATCATGAAGGTACTTAATGTCTTATGAGTATCAATTATGGCAGTTAAATTGTTTTATTAATTATACAAAATTTTATATTATATATAAGGTAGTATGTACAAAAATTGTAAACCTTCTCAATATGTTAATTTACATTTACGAAAATTGTACAAAATTGGAATACCTTAATACGAATAACTCACTAAAATAAATTCCTAGATCGTCAAGAAGGCTTAATGTTTCCTCGTGTTATTTTAAACAATTATGGGTTTCCATGCGATTTTAAGAACTAGATCTCTGTTTATAACGTGGGCAGCATGCATTTCCTGCCAGCCACCCTTCGTGACGTCATTCGGTGGAGGAGCAGGCCTTCTATTCTAGACGGCCTTGGCGGCGGCCGCCGCGGCGCGGCGACGGGCAAGAAGGCTAAACTTTCGGGGGCAGCAAGCCAGACACCTCGTCACTTCGTTGATGCTTCCGTCACTTCGCATCTCAAGATATTTTTTCCCCACATATGAAACTAGTGATGCTGTAATAGGGGTAAACGGTCTCGTATCATCTTTAATAGTAGTATAAAACTATTACCTTATTCACATATTCCATCTTCCTTCGAATACCATCATAAGAATGTCTGAGGTATCACTCAAAACACCGATCCCGCTTTGGTGCTGATTTCAAAAAGAAAAAATCGAACTAATTGCGTAAATATCACCCATATTCCATCTCCTCACATCGTATTTTAGATATATTGTACTTCTAAGATCTTCCATTACCATTTCACTACCGGAAAAAACAAGCGGAGATAACGCAAGAGCTCTTTTATCCTACGATTCGATTTATCATTTCAAAACGGCGTTTGTCACCTTGATAGAATTCACCTGGTTAATCCTTTTTCCAGTAAAATAACCGAATCGAATTTTTAAAACGTTTTCGTACTTTAGGACAAATTGCACATACTTTCTCATAGTAATCTAATATCTTTGGTCTGGGCCAGTTTTACCATCTTTCCCCATCTTCTGACATCTTGCTGACATCTATCGCCGCCCAAAATACATTTTTTGAACTTTTCTCATTTTTCAGCTTCTTAATGGTAGATACGAAATATTACTTTTAGGATATTAAAGAAGAGTAAAACTTCGTCCTATATAGGAATTTTCATTGATAAATTTGGAGCCGCTCTTAAGAAAATGGCGTTTAAGCGTTACTGTAAATGCGAAAATGGAAGCTTCGGAATTTTCACAAGAATCTTTCGAGTTTTCGAACAACTTCATTTGGTGACATTTAAAGCACTTCTACTCACAAATGTAATAATGTATAAAATTTCTGGAAAATTGAATATTAATGGCGTGAGAGACACTTAAAAATACATTTATTTATTTTTTGAAAAATCAAAAAAATACAGCCAAATTAATTTTATGTTAACTTAAAGAATGCAAATAGCATTCGTACGAAAAGTTTGAAGAAGCAATTTGAGAAAATGGCGTTTGAACATTTGTGCAAATTCGGAAGTTTCAGTTCATTTTCACAGAAAACATCTGAGTTGTCGAGGAACTTTTAAGACATAATGTAAAGCACATGTACTCGTAAATGTAATAGTAGGGAGTTTTTGCACCCTCGAACGTTACGTACTATCGATCTTCTGCTCATTCGCAGTGCAAGTTTCGCATCACTTTGGTGCATCTGCGCATACGCAAAAGATCGATAGTACTTAACGTTCGAGGTGGCAAAAGTTCCCTAATATGAACAAATCGCCGTTAAAGAAAATATTTACTAAATGAAAGGCTAGTCAAAGAATTACATTTTTGTAAGTTTTGAAAAAACAAAGGAATAGAGCAATATGGCGTTTATGTCATCTCAGAGTACATTAGGTACTATCCTTTCCAAAAGTTTAAGGAAAAAAGTTGAAGTCGATTTTGAGAAAATCTTGTTCTTGTAATTTTTAAAAATTCCACAAATTGCCCTCAATATTGCGCGAAAACTACTAAAAATTTCAAAAAAATGTGCATGACCTTATTGAAAGAACTAAGTATGGAGAACAAATATAATTTTAAGGGAAAATCTCTATCTTCAATTTTGTAGTTGTAGGAAGACGCCGAAAAAAAATTCGAACTTTTGCAATTTTCCCAAAATCAGCAATGAAAATAAGAGCTATGCCACCTTGAGTGTATTTTACTTTATTCTTACAATTAATTTAAGGAAAGTATTTGGAGTAATTTTTGATTGATTGTTAGTGATTTTGGGCGCGTCAACTGCTTTGGTCATTAGTCCCGTAAGTGCAATGCATGTTTATTTCATCGTGAGGTGGAAGAGATGTTGCCCGCTATGCCGATGGCGAGATCCGGCGCTGACCTTCCGTCCACTAGCGGGGCTTCCCAACCAGGTATCTGCCACCAGCGGGGCACCACCCCAGCAGGGACAAGCTCTAAATCACCGACCGATTTACCTGTCGGCTTGCCGGGTTCTTTCTTAACAAGGTATCTCCCACCAGCAGTGCACGGCCCACAGCCGGGACAAGTTCCAATCCTCCCACTGGTCTCCCAGCATATATGGTAGTATTGTGCAAGTTAGTGTGTGTGTGAAGATAGGACAAGGAAGAGGAAGGAAATATCGCGCGAGGTCCGTTTGTTAGGGTATTGCTCCGGCATTCGTTTGATGTTGATCCGAGAAACTACGGAAAACTTCCAATCAGAGCAGCCGGTCGCTAGAATTTTCCTCCAGACATCGGTTGAATTCTACATCTAACTGACAAGCTAGTGTTGAAAAATCCTGCCACCGTCGGGACTCGAACCTAGCACCTCTCGGTCAGAGGCATTGCAGTGACATCAGTTGATGCACTGAGCCACCTATCCTGGTTGACATTTTTGAGAAAATGTTGAAAATGTCCCTGGGGCTTAATAAAAAGTATCTCCAAAAATTAATGAATGTTTCTAAAAATCGCAGAACTTCGACTCAGACCAGATCGACAGGGGTTTATTCAGTTGAGCAAAAATTCTACACATAGTTTAGGCACTAGTGGTGTTCACATACGCCCAGACAGGCAGACACAGACAGATGGACGGACGAACGGACGTTAAAAAGTCAAAACACACATACACCCTTTCGGTATCACTCAGGGGACCCCAAAACGAGTACTTCCGTTAATATCTCGAAATAGATTTTCCGCAGCATTACATAACTTTGAGTAACTAACACGAGAAAGTAACTGGTGGTGCTACAGATGGTGCTACAGAATGGCACAGACTTTCCCGTATTAGTTTTCAATTTCCTATAGTCTCAGCCAGCTATTCGGACTTTGTCGTAGTAAAATTTACTATTTTGTTGGCATGGGCTAGATTTATGGCCTTGCCCCATCTTGCCACCTGCCATTTAATGCACCCAACTTATTTTTTAGGTTTTCTCAATTATTCGGTTTCCTAATGGTAGATTCAAAATATTGCTTTTAGAGAAGACTGAAACCTTGTCCTTTACGACAATTTTCATTCATAAACTTGATACCGTTTTTAAGAAAAGGGTGTTTAAGCGTCTGTGGCAATGTAAAATATGAAGCCCTTTTTCACAGGAATCTTGAGAGTTTTTTTTAAAATTTATTTTAAGATATTTTAAGCTCTTCCATTCACAAATGCAATAATGTTTACAAATCGCTGCAAATGTGCATACAAGGCATGCGAAATATTTAAAAAATACATTTGTGTAAATTTTGAAGAAAAACAACAAAATAATACAACAAAACTTTTTTGTTTCCTTAGACAGTGCATTTCGCACTATACGTACAAAAACTTTGAACAAAAATTTGGAACCTTTTCAGAAAAAATTGGCGTTTGAGCGTTTCTGAAAATGCGAAATTTCGAGTTCATTTCCAAAAAAAATTTTTAGTCTTCGAAAAACATTAAATGATATAATTTAAAGTACGTGTGCTCATAAATCTAATAATGTGAACAAATCGCCGATAATGTAAATATAAACGACGTGACAGGCTATTCAAAAAGTTTCATTTGTGTTATTTTCGCAAAAACAAAAGAATAGAGCAAAATAGCGTTTATGTCATCTCTTAAAGTACATTTCGCAATATCCCTACCAATAGTTTAAAGGGAAAAAATGGAGCCGATTTTGAAAAAATCTTGCTTTGTTATCTTTTAAAGTTGCATATATTGCACACAAGATTGCGCCATAACTACAAAAATTGTTTTAAAAAAAATTCATGATCTTAATGAAAGAACTAATTATGTACAACAAATTTCTTAGAAAGGAAAAGTCTCTATCGTCAATATTGTAGTTGTAGGAAACGCCGAAAAAATTCAATCTTTTGCAATTTTCGAAAATTCAGTTATCAGTGAAATCGGACCTAAGCCATGTGTATTTCATTCAATTTTTACGAGAAATATAAAGAAAAAATTTGGAGCCATATTTGAGCAAATTTTTAAAATATCCGGGGGGGGGTTCGTGTAATGTATCTCCAAAAAGTAATGCACGTTTTTGAAAATTGCAGAGCAACGAATGACAGTAGATCGACAGCTGTTTTTTGTTGTTGTTTTTTCCAGTTTGGAAAAATTTGTACGCAGTGTAAACGCTAGTGTTGTTCACATACACCAGAGACACTGATGGACGTTTTTCCGTCAATCAATTTTTCGGTATTAAGGACCCACAAAACATGAATTCTGGCTACACCACGAGTTACAGGAAGTAATTTACTATAGAACAACACGATTTATCCACATTTTCATTATCAGGACTCGGCTTTGAGAGTTTTCCTGCGCACGATATAACTTTCTCTTCGTATGAAGATTGAGAAGAGAGATAAAGTAAAATAAATGTTCACAATTTGAAATTCCATTAATAAAATATTAATTATATCGAATCTAAAAGTAACTACTTTTTCTGCCTACTGTTTTTTTTATTTCTTTCTATCAGCAATGAAAATAAAGAGATGCACGTAGAAAACGCAGACACGAACAGAGAATCTTTGAAGCACTCTGTTCGAAATCTTTACGTGCAGCACATAGGAATGTCAGCAATTCTGAATTAGTTTTAGACAAAATATGCTCATTGCAAAAATATAAACAAATTTAAATAAAAACTATTTTTCAAAATTAATTAAATATATTTCCGGAAATAATTTCAAGAAAATTTGGTAATTTGTGAAAATACCTTAATAATTAGCAAATAATAAATATACTGTTAAGCAGATATTAAATGATCAGCAAAATATGTAAAATACGTAATACAGTACAAAATTTGTAACGAAAAATTTAAATATTTGTTAGGATTGCAACAGTTCGCCTAAATTACAAAATGAGAACAGTAGACAAAACATATGTAATTACATTAGACCCGGACTTTAGCCATGAGATCGACAAGCAGTACCGCGAAACAATTTTGACGTTACTGAAGATCATTTTTTTACATGACTAGAGAAGTCTATTTATCCGATTTCAGTGTATGATATGGCGTTAGATTCAGGGTGCATCTCGCCAGCGCGTTATTTTACCACTTTTTCAAATATGTCCGCAAGTATAAAAACATTTTAAAAATTCGATTCGGCTATTTTACTGGGAAAAGGATTAACCAGGTGAATTCTATCAAGGTGACAAACGCCGTTTTGAAATGATAAATCGAATCGTAGGATAAAAGAGCTCTTGCGTTATCTCCGCTTGTTTTTTCCGGTAGTGAAATGGTAATGGAAGATCTTAGAAGTACAATATATCTAAAATACGATGTGAGGAGATGGAATATGGGTGATATTTACGCAATTAGTTCGATTTTTTCTTTTTGAAATCAGCACCAACGCGGGATCGGTGTTTTGAGTGATACCTCAGACATTCTTATGATGGTATTCGAAGGAAGATGGAATATGTGAATAAGGTAATAGTTTTATACTACTATTAAAGATGATACGAGACCGTTTACCCCTATTACAGCATCACTAGTTTCATATGTGGGGAAAAAATATCTTGAGATGCGAAGTGACGGAAGCATCAACGAAGTGACGAGGTGTCTGGCTTGCTGCCCCCGAAAGTTTAGCCTTCTTGCCCGTCGCCGCGCCGCGGCGGCCGCCGCCCGGCTCTCCCGTGCCGGCTTGACCGCGCCGCCGGCCAACAATGTCCCGGCGGCGTGGAAGGGGAAGGGGGAGTGGGGTGAGGTGTTTTTCGAAATTTCACTTACCGTCGCTCCTAATTATCCGATTTGCATGTTTGACACGGCGTTGGATTCTGGAAGCGTGTCGCCATCGCGCTATAAGCCCACATTTTTGAAATTGTTCCCGGAAGTACGAGAAAAATTTTAAAAATCGAGTTTCCGCTAGTTTTTTTTAAAAAGAGCTTCGTAGCGTAAATTCTATTATAAACAGGAGTCAAATGCCGTTTACAGATCGAAAATCGGACCATTTGTTCACACGTAATCGGTAAAGTAAAATTCACTAAACTTGGTGCTGCCACGTGGTGGCGACAAATTGAACTAGTGTCGGTACATTTAGCCTTAAGTTGAAGTCTGAGAGTTGTCCATATCAGTATTACACGACACATGTTCATAGTTTACAGCAATATTTGTCTTGAGTTTCATTTTTAGATTTGAAAATCCTTTTTTGATGTATTTATCAGTTAGAAGGGAGTTTGTTTCTTTTATCATTTTAAGTAATAGGCTGACGTTAAAACAGTATAATTGTGTAAATTTTATATATGCGAGTTTGATTTTTGGTTCCTGTTTTGAGCTGTAGAAGATTTAATGGATAAATAGTTTTATTGGTAGATAATATATCTTTAAGAGAAGAGAGTTGTTCATCTAATTTGTCAAATTTGTTGTCTTTAGGAGAAGGAATTGTGTTGGGTTTTTATGCGTTTTCAGCTTTTTTAAAATTAATTTACTTTTTTACTGTAGTTTTCTGTATCATTTATGTAGTTATTTAGTTTTCTGTAGATGGTTTGTAATCAGGATCAGAAATTGAACAGAGTGAGAGAGAGTGATAATTTAGGTCTTTTCTTCAAAGAAGTGGAGACAGGAGTAGAAGGATCATTGTTGGATGTTTGAAAAGGAGGAAATTCAGTAATTTGTTCTTGTTGAGGAGGAATATTTGTATCTTGAGTTATGGGTAATGTTTGCTGCATTGTTGATTGGTAGTATATTGACGTAATGTTTGGGGCAATTTTTAGCTAAATATCCAAGGTTTTTATGTATCAAACATGATACCAGTTGAAGGATAAATCCAAAAAGATGTATCATCATAGTCAATCTTTAAAGTCATAGGTTTTTTATTGATGTCTTTAGTATGGATATAAATTCTCGAGAAACTTCGTATGACATTATTTAAAGCACATGTACTCGTAAATATAATAATGTAAACAAATCGCCGCCAATGTATTACTCGTTCACTTTACATTTGCAGACGTCAGAATTAGGAACTAATGTTGTTTTGAAAGTTAAGGCCCGAACATACAACCGAGAATACACGAATGGCCCCGATGTCAATCAGCATCTGACCAATCAGCTGTCTCTGAAGGCAGCACAAACACTACGGACACAACAGATGAATTATGCCTTTCTGACAGTGAGCTGGAGTCGCGCCCTTAAATGATTAAGGAAATCTACAATAAAATAGATCACACCACACGCTATTCACAACATTCAGGTACAATATTTTTATTCTTTGCACTTATCTACTGCTTAATGGTTATGTTCTTGCCCCGCCGGGTTCTGTGTGCTGCTCACCGCCATCTATATCATTAAACGGTCAGTATCTACTGCAGACGCGCGTTTCTCATTCAGTTGGTGGTGACCTCATGTAAACACATAACAGCGCTCCGTCTGCAAATGTAAAGTGAACGAGTAATAAATATTCCCGACGTGGGAGACAAGTCCCAAAAATTACAATTTTGTAATTTCTGAAAAAAAACAAAAGAACAATGCAAAATGGGGTTTATGTTCTCTCACTGCGTACATTTAGTACTATCCCTATCAGAAGGTAAAAGAAAAAAATTGGAGCCGTTTTTAAGAAAAATTTGAAAATGTCGAGAGGGTTTCATGTAAAGTACCCCCAATTTTGAAGAAAGTTTTTCAAATTCGCGGCGCCTGTAGTGGAACGAGATCGAGCAGTGAAAATTGAGTTAGGAAGAAATGGCCTGCTTTGCCCGGGCTTCAAATCCGATCCTTGCGCGAGAGGAGAACGATGAATTTTCTATCAATGTTAATGTAATTGATTCACATTTTAATAAAGTACTACAATTATTTATTTCATTTCACAGTACATTGATATTTGATTGAAATTTTTTATTTTACACATTGCTACTGGCCTCTAGCAAATCTGTTGGGTACAAGTTCTGCTGCACGTCTACTGGCCTCTGGAGAAAATATTAGGAGCCAACTATTAGGTAGCAGTTGTGCATCGCTGTAGCCCTCTGGCGGAATATATTAGCAACTAATCTTCCCTTGGCGAGAGGCTAATATATTGGTGCATCTACCAATATATTATTTCAATTATTTATTTTCCGAATTTGTGTTGTATTAATTTCTACCAAACTTATTCTCTGGGTCTTCACGAAACTATTTTCCTGGGTCTTCGCTAGCTATTCGGAATTGCCACATACTCTTTCTTGCCAGCTACCATCTATCATCGCCAAAAGTACATTTTTTTGTCATTTTCTTAATTTTTCGGTTTCCTATTGGTAGAACAGAAACATTAATTTTAGAATATTAAAGAATACAAAAACCTAGCCGTCAGTGGCAATTTTCTTTTAAAAATTATGTGCCGTTTAAGAGAAAATGGCGTTTTAGCACTACTAAAAATGCGAAATTTGAAGCTCATTTTCACAGAAAATTTTTGAGTTTTCAAAATACTTTATTTGAAGTTATTTGAAGCACTTACACTCACAAATATAATCATCTTTACAAATTGCGGATAATGTGCATATTAAAGATGTGAGAGATCTTTCAAAAAATTTACATTTATATAAATTTTGAAAAAAACAAAAAAAACTCAAAATAAACTTCACGCTCTACTAATGTGTGTAATTAGCACTATCCGTTACAAAAGTTTCAAGAAAAAAATTGCAGCCATATACGAGAAAATGACGTTTGAGCATTTCTGAAAATGCCGAAATTTGAGTTACTTTTCACAGAAAACGGTAGTGTTTTCGAGAAACTTTACTTGACATTATTTAAAGCATATATACTCGTAAATATAATAATGTAAAAAAATCGCCGATAATGTAAATATTAACGACGTGAGAGACAAGTAAAAAAATTTACATTTTTGTAATTTTTGAAAAAACCAACCCATAGACCAAAATGGCTTTTATGTCATTGATAGAGTACATTTACCACTATCCCTACCAAAAGTTTAGAGAAAAAATTTGGAGCCGTTTTTGAGAAAATTTTGTTTTTGTAATTTTTTAAAATTGCACACATTGCACGCAATATTGCACGAAAACTACCAAAATTGTGAAAAACATTTACATGACCTTTATTAAAGAACTCAATATGCAGAACAAATTTTATTTGAAGAAAAAATCTCTATCTTCAATTTTGTAGTTGGAGAAAGACGCCGAAAAAAATTCAAACTTTCACAATTTTCGAAAATTCAGAGCTGTACGTGAAAATCGGACCTATGCCATGTTAAAAAGTGTATTTTCCTCTATTCATACAAGAAATTTAAAGAAAAAATTTGGAGCCGTTTTTGAGAAAATGTTGAAAATCCCCGGGGGCTTCATATAAAGTACCCCCAAATTTTAAAGAATCTTTTTCAAAATCACAAAGCTTCGACTAGAATCAGATCGACTGGGGAATATCAATTTTGAAGAACATCGACCGAACGGTTTAGGCGCTAGCGTTGACCACAGACGGACGGAATGCCGTCAATCGATTTTTAAGTATAAAGAAGCAACAAATCATGGATTTTGACCACACCACGTGTTAGGGGATTTTTTCTTAATTTAGCAACTGGTTTTATCCACTTATTCGTTTTCACGGCCCGGCAATTAATTTTTTTCCGCCAAAATTGGCCATTTTTTCGCGCAGCATTACATAACTTTCCCTATACTACGTATATCACTCCGTGTATACGTACGTATACGGGAAAGTAAAAAATATTCATTGCCTGTGTTATTGGCATCAAGTGAATGATAACCAAGTATTTCCTTGCAATGATAATTTTAAGTGCAGCAGTTGAAATCATTAAACGAGAACACGGCTTACTAAAATTGTTAAAAATTACATTATCGTTTCCAAATGAAATTTAAAATTTCTCAACAAATTATCTTACTGCGCGGAGAGATTATTAACTATTTTTTTTGTCTGCAGGATCCTCTTTCAACCTGCTTTAGTAGTGCTTCTATTGATGCAGTAAAACAAGAGTTCGCTTCATGTTCCCCAGGTAAGAGAATGACAAATCTTTTGTGTTTCGTGAACCCAGATTACAAACCATTCGGGTCTTGGGTGCAGTACTTGGTAAAAATCATGCCTGAGTTGCACACAAAGAAACGTGTTAATATTTCCGTGTCGATTTGAAAACAAAGCCGTCTGGGAGGCTCTGCAAGATCCTAGAAAGCAGTCGATAGTTCCTTCAAGATTACACGGGTCGGACGGCGCCCCTGAAGCACCCAGAAACACGTAAATATGCAGCGGAATTACGAATTCTGTGCTTGTGAGGGAACGTAGCGATCACATTCCTCACATTATGAAGTCCCTTATGAGCGAGAAAGTAAAAATGATAATTAAAGAAAAGGAGATTACCCGTGTAAACCATTGACTGAAGGATTAATATTGTATTAAATTTTTTTAATCTGTTTCAAATTAGAATTTTTAAATAGTCCCCCTCTATTTTTCTTCTTTTGCTGTTGGCCCGCTCCACATCTCTGCTGGTCCATTTCATTTCTGGTCCAGGGCATAGACAGCGACTTTTCTAACTCTTCCCCTTCAAGCCCTATGGCCACGATGGAATATCATGGCATTTCGCGTCTTTCTCCGTCATGCCAGTAGAAGTCGCATGATCGCAAACACTGCTTGATCCGGTGGCGATCATGCGATATCTGGCGGCACAACTGAGAACGTCGCGAAATGACGTGACATATTCCATCGTGATGACCGGCCTTCAGGGGCAAAGTTAGAAAAATCGCAGTATAGCTCGTCACTGCTGCAATCCACTGTCAAATCCATCGAATATTTGCACAAATTCACTCAACAGTTTTAAAATTACCCCCTCATTAGTAATATATTATTTTATTGATCTTTTAAAACACTTGGAATTTCAATTGAATCCATGAAAACTGCAGAGACTCTGCTATGGTACAGGCATTTCACACAGATTAGACAGAAAACATACAAAGATTAGAGAGATAATGGGAAATAAGCTTTCTTATTCAATGCTCGCGCTCAGTCTTCTGGAAAAAGCAAATCAAACGGTTTTCCCCATAGCCTAGGAAATCTGGGAAATTAATTTTGACTTTTGAAGAAGAGAAAGTTATGTAATCGTGCGTCGGAAAATGGAGAATTTTCGACCCAGAAACTTATTACGGGGCCCTGGTGGTTTGGGCTGTCGAAGCCTTCATCTTGTTAGGACATTCAAGTAGAATTTTCTTCAGTTAAAATCTGGGAAACAATTATCCTTAGCAAGAATCGCGTAGCATTAACTCTGCCTTGAGTTCAGATTAACTACGAGGAAAACAATCCATTAAGTTCTCAATATTCAGCCTCTCGAATTTGCAAAATAAAAAAAAAGTTTCCTGTCCCTTGGAACAGAGTATTGCAAATGCGTTGTATGATTTTGTCAACAAATGGTTTATTGTTGTTAGGCATCAATCGTTGTTGCTAGTCAGCTTCTGAATTCGTTTGTTACAAAGGTTTTTTTTGTTGACAGATAGACGTTTGGCATCAGTGACACCCAGCACGATGCCACAGAGCCCAAGGACGGACGAGGATTGCATACGTGAGACTAGCTTCTGCAACGATGACCAGAACATGCCCCTCAAAAAGCCCCCCGCCCCAACCAGGCGCATCCACACTGAAAAACGATTCAAGTGTTCCGTCTGTGAGATGACACTGAGGACAGAGGAGATGTTTCACAAGCACAAGGGTACACACACTAGTGAGAGCCCATTCCAGTGTTCCATCTGTGAGAAGATCTTCACTTGGAAAGGGCACTTGGACAATCACATGCGTACCCACACAGGACAGAAGCCTTTTCATTGTTCCATTTGTAAGAAAACCTTCGCTCTGAAAGGAACCTTGAATAAGCACAAGTTAACCCACACAGGTGAGAAACCTTTCCAGTGTTGCATCTGTGAGAAGACCTTCACTGCAAAAGAAAGTTTGAAATACCACATGCGCACCCACACTGGTGAGAAACCTTTCCTGTGTTCCATCTGTGAGAAGACCTTCACTCAGAAAGTTCACTTGGATAGCCACATGCGCAACCACACCGGTGAGAAACCTTTCCAGTGTTCAATTTGTGAGAAGGCATTTAATGAAAAAGGAAACTTGAATAAACACATGTGCACCCACACTGGTGAGAAACCTTTCCAGTGTTCCATCTGTGAGAAGACCTTCACTATGAAAGCACACTTTGACTACCACCTGCGCACTCACACTGGTGAGAAACCTTTCCAGTGTTCCATCTGTGAGAAGACCTTCACTTCGAAACAAGTTTTGAAATACCACGTGCGCACCCACACTGGTGAGAAACCTTTCCAGTGTTCCATGTGTGGCAAGACCTTTGCTCGAAAAGGAACTTTGGATGTGCACATGCGCACCCACACTGGTGAGAAACCTTTCCAGTGTTCCATCTGTGAGAAGATCTTCACTGAGAAAGGACACTTGGATAACCACATGCGCAACCACACCGGTGAGAAACCTTTCCAGTGTTCCATCTGTGAGAAGGCCTTCAGTCAAAAAACAACCTCTAATAAGCACATGCGCACCCACACTGGTGAGAAACCTTTCCAGTGTTCCATCTGTGAGGAGACCTTTGCTCGAAAAGGAACTTTGGATGTGCACATGCGCACCCACACTGGCGAGAAACCTTTCCAGTGTTCCATCTGTGAGAAGACCTTTACTGTGAAAGGACACTTGAATAACCACATGCGCACCCACACTGGTGAGAAACCTTTCCAGTGTCCCATCTGTGAGAAGGCCTTCAGACAGAAAAGAAGCTTGAATAAGCACATGCGGACCTCTCACTGGTGAGAAACTTTTCCAGTGTTTTTACTGTGAGAAGTCTTTCACTCAGAAGTATTCCATCTGTGATAAGGAAGTTTCTGTAAAGCGAACACCGGATGATCACTAGCGCGCTTGCAGTGTTCCACTGTGACGTGCATTCAGTGTTCAACAGATGTTCAGTAAACAATCGACGTTGTCAATGAATATACATTAATTAATACTTTTAGTTTACACTTGACTATTCACATGTGTAGTAGCTATATCAAAAATAACTCATTTAAAACATCTTTCTTCACTTTTGTCGAGTAAATTCTTTTATAAAATCATCAAAATTCGACGCATAACGTCAGCTTCAATTGATAGTAAAGTCAATGAACTCGATCTATCTTGTCGTACTATCGTCCTCAGATGATTTTCTAAGAGTGAAAAAGGTCGCTCACCAGAACAATATAATATCAGTTTTTAAAATAGCGGTCTAAGGCAGATTTGTAAGTTGGAAAAACTGACTAGATTTTATCATTTATGATTTTATAGAAATCAGTATAGTTGACATGAATACTTTTATCTTCGTTCATTTTCATAAGTGTGTAAGGATGAAAGTGTTTCAATTCTCCGGCAAGTTTCAAATCCAGACCCTCAGGATACGATGCGACAAGCGTTTCAACGTTAGAAGATAACTCATCGTTAGACTAGTGCATGTTTATCAAGAAAGAAAACTTGTCTGACTGATTTTTTATAAACCTGGCCTTTTTTGCATATGAGTTTGCAGAATGTCATTAATCACATAAAAAAATTTTTATCAATATTTAGGACTGTCTGTTGTAATAATTTGAATATAAAATAATAGTTCCAAGACGTTTATAGACATACTAACAATAAAATTTTTATTCATAAAATCACATAATTGCACAGTTGATTAAACATTTATGTTAAAAATTTTATTGTTAGTCCGTCTATAAACGTCTTCGAACTATTATTTTATATTCAAATCACGTAAAAGTTGAAACCCGCTATTTTTCTCTCGCACTTAAAACGTCTTTCGCTTGGCCATCATTAACCTGTTTTCTCCGTGGAAGTGATGCACATTTCGTCAAGAAATACATTGTATCTTCACAATTGTAGTTGTAGAAAGACACCGAAAGTTTTAGAATTTTTTTAAGTTGTCAAAAAAGTAGCATTTTGACGAAAATGAGACCTGCACAATGCTTTTTAGCGTTCTTTACGCTATCTAAGATCTAAATTATATCAAAAAGGTTTTTGCTGTATTCAAGAAAAAATAGTTGAAAGAAAATACAAATTGTCTAGGTTTGACGCAAAAAGTATTCACGTTTTTGAAAAATTGAAGATGACTGTTTTAGATTTATTTTTCAGGAACACATTTCATTAAGAAAAATGTTTGTTTTCATAATTGCAGAATTAGAAAGACGCCGAGAAATTTTTAATTGTTTTCAATTTTCGAAAAATCAGAGTTTTCAACGAACAAAAGACCTGCACCATCCCCTTCAACGTCCTTCACTTTCCAATACCAAAGTTTAATCAAAAACGCTGGAGCATTTATTTTTAATTTTGAAAATATCCCAGGGGCTTGATGTAAAGTATACCAAATTGAAATATGAATATCAAATGCCAGGGGCCGCGTCATCAGCCAGATCGATTGGGGAATATCAATTTTGGAGAAAATTGGGGTGAACGGTTCAGCCGCTAGCGTTGTTCACAAACGGATGTTTCGCCGTCAATCAATTTTTCTTTATCAGGGGCCACAAAACATGGAATCTGGCTACATAAGGTGTTAGACGATTTTTTTCTTAATTGAGCATCTGGATTTATTCACTTTTTCGTTGCTAGGACCCTTTAATAAGAGTTTTCTGCCGAAAATACGCCGGTTTTTTTCGCACAGTATCACATAACTTTTTCTCTATTGCCGTAGCGGCAGCAAGAAAGTGTTGTAATGTGCGAAAGAACCCGGAAAGAGTCTTGAATTCCAAAAGGCCAAATTGCTCGTCACCCTGTAACTAACTACATGGACTAGTATATTTCAATAATAAAAAACTTTCTTTATTGTAATTAATTGATGGACCAAGATATTGATATAACATTATCTATCATAAAAATCACTACGATATATAATTAAGTATATCAATACTTACAATAACAGATACAGTTATATAATAAACACAGACACAGCGACTATAAGCACTGCAAAATCTTCAATTTGGTTTTTACTTTCCCGTATACGTACGTATACACGGAGTGATATACGTAGTATAGGGAAAGTAATGTAATGCTGCGCGAAAAAATGGCCAATTTTCAGCGGAAAAAAATTCATTGCCGGTCCGTGATAACGAACTAATGGTGATACAGAATGGCACAGACTTTCCCGTATTAGTTTTCTATTTCCTTGGGTCTTCGCTAGCTATTCGGAATTGCCACAAACTCTTTCTTGCCAGCTGTCATCTATCAACGCCAAACATTAATTTTAGAATATTAAAGAACACAAAAACCTAGTCATAAATGGCAATTTTCTTTTAAAAATTATGTGCCGTTTAAAAGAAAATGGCGTTTTAGCGCTACTATAAATGCGAAATTTGAAGCTCATTTTCACAGAAAATCTTTGAGTTTTCAAAATACTTTATTTGAAGTTATTTAATGCACTTACGCTAACAAATATAATCTTTACAAATTGCTGGTAATGTGCATATTAAAGATGTGAGAGATTTTTAAAAAAATTACAATTATGTAATTTTTGAAAAAACAAAAAAATAACTGAAAATAAACTTTACACTATACTTAGCACTATCCCTACCAAAAGTTTAAAGAAAAAATTTGGAGCCGTTTTTGAGAATATCTTGTTTTTGTAATTTTTTAAAATTGCACATATTGCACGAAAACTACTAAAATTTGGAAAAACATTTACATGACCTTTATGAAAGAACTCAACATGCAGAACAAATTTTACTTGAAGAAAAAATCTCTATCTTCAATTTTGTAGTTGGAGAAAGACGCCGAAAAAATTCAAACTTTCACAATTTTCGAAAATTGAGAGTTATCCGTGAAAATCAGTCCTATGCCATGTTAATAAGTGTATTTTACTCTATTCATACAAGAAATTTAAAGAAAAAATTTAGAGCCGTTTTTGAGAAAATTTTGAAAATCCTTGGGGGGCTTCATATAAAGTTCCTCCAAATTTTGAAGAATCTTTTTCAAAATCTCAAAGCTTCGACTGGAATCAGATCGACCGGGGAATATCCATTTTGGAAGAAATCGTACGTATGGTTTAGGCGCTAGCAGTGTTCACAGATGGACAGACGGACGTTTTCCTTTCAATTGGGTTTTCGGTATCAAGGACCTAGAAAAGAGGGTTTCTGGCTACACCACGTGTTAGGGGATTTTTTTCTTAACTTAGCAACTGGTTTTATCCACTTCTTCGTTATCATGGCCCGGCAATTAATTTTTTTCCAGCGAAAATTGGCCATTTTTTCGCGCAGCATTACATATCTTTCCATATACTACGTATGTCACTCCGTGTGTACGTACGTATACGGGAAAGTAAAAATCAGTTAACAAATTAGCACGTGAATAAATAAGAAAGTACATCAACTGATTCAACATTAAAATTCTGTAGAGTACTTTCCCAAATCACACAGATTAAACACACATTAAGTATATATAGGACTCAGTGGTAGGACGCTGCGATTTTGTGATTCCTTCGAGGTACGGAGACAAAGGGAAGGTGACCTTTAAAAAGCTAATTTTGTTCAATAGACTTTGTCTCAGGCAAAACTCTCAGTCTTCTATCTTGTAGGTTTTAATTTTTTTTTAGAATTTTCGTAAAATCTGTTATTTCAATAAAAATGAGACCTGCATCACTCCCTTAAAAGTCCTTCGCACTATTAAACAACAAAATTTGATAAAAAAAACTTTCAGCCATTTTTTTTAAAATGACGGGCTTCACGTAAAGTACCCCTCCAAAATTAAATGAACGTTTTCAAATTGAAGGAGCCGCGACATCAGTCAGAACGATTGGGGAACATCAATTTTGGTGAAAATCGGCTGAACGGATTAGGCGCTGCCTTTGACAAGTTTTGCCGTCAATCGATTTTTCGGTATCAAGAACCAACAAAACATGCATTGAGGCTGCACCACGTGATAGACAATTGTTTTTCAAAATTTAGCAACTGGATTTATCCACTATTTTGTTGCCAGGGCCCCGTAATAAGTTTCTTTGTCGAAAATTCGCTTTTTTTCCGGCGCACGATTACATACCTTTCTCTTGTTAAAAACTTCCTTCTTATGGGCGAGAAAGGAAAAATGCAAATTAAAGAACAGGTTACCTGGGTAATCCACCGTTGACAGAAAGAATAATAAATTCCATTTTTTGTAATCTGTTTTTAAATAGCCCCGCTCTACTTTTCTTCTTTTGCTGTAGGCTCGCTCCACATCTCTGCTGGTCCGTTTCATTTCTGGCCCAGGGCATAGCTCGTCACCGCCGCATTCCACTGTCAAGTCCATCGGAGTTTGCACAAATTCACGCAGCAGTTTTAAAATTACCCCATTTAGTTAGGAAGACGTTATTTTATTGATCATTTAAAACATTTCGAATTTCAACTGAATCCATCACAAGTGCAAAGACAATGGTACAGGCACTTCATCCAAATATTAGAGAGATAATGGGAAATAAGCTTTCTTATTCAATGCTCGCGCTCAATCTTCTGGAAAAAACAAATCAAACGGTTTGCCCCATAGCTTAGGAAATCTGACAAATTAATTTTGACCCCTCTCCTTATGTGATGAATTTGATCGCTACGTTCCCTCACACATACAGAATTTGTAATTCCGTTGGGTATTTGCGTGTTTCTGGGTGCTTCAGGGGCGCCGTCGCACCCGTGTATGCGTGAAGGAACTATCGGCTGTTTCCAGGATCTGCAGAACCTCAAGAACGGTTTTGTTTTCAAATCGATAGGGAAATATTAACACGTTTCTTTGTGTGCAAATCCGGCATAAATTTTACCAAGTACTGCACCCAAGTCATGAATGCTTTGTAACCTCCAACCGTCCATTCGCGGAAGCAAAAACACAATCACCACCACCAATCACGACTCAAAACAGATTTTCTGTATTAGACTACTACAATGAGTTTCCTTGCCTTCCCAATCCTCACCACCCCCACCCATTATCGACACGTCCATTCACAAACCAACGCAAACAGGCTAGCAAGCGCAAAGTAACAAAGACACGTAGAGTTGCGCAAACTAGCTCACCAGAAAACAAGGACATTCCCACTGAGCCCATCAAAAAGGTACTCATTTTAGCAGATAGCCATGGGCGACAAATCTCCTCCCTGCTCAGTGAGAAACTCCCAACCAATTTCTCTGCCATGTGTGTGTTTAAACCTAACGGGAGGTTTGCCGACGTGACCAGTGAGTTGGACACGCACACAAAAACCCTCACCAAACGGGATACTGTAATCATCATAGGAGGGCAGAATGACATTAATTTGGGTGGTCACTTTACGCCTGAAGAACATGTTGACAAATTACAACGTGCCGCCCAAAACACGAACATTGTAGTCTCGACTCTGCCCTTCTGGTACAACAAGCCCACACTATGCAAAGAAATTAGTCACGCAAACAACCAATTGAAACTGCATCTGAGAGACACACATGTTAAATTGTTTGAGCTAAACTTTCTCTCAGAAAAACACTTCACCTGACATGGTCTTCACCTGAACCTTGTCGGAAAACATGCACTCGGTAGTGAGCTTGCAAAACACATCATTTCACAAACTTGGCAGTGTCCTGCCCAAGACCCATCCCCACCCACATCTAGTTCTCTTCCATCCCCTGGGACCCCTTTTGGATCCAATTACCTTATCCCCTGAACCTAATCCGTGTATTACCTTTCCCACTATTCATTCCTCTACATATGTCACCCCTCCTTCCTCACCTCTTGTCACTGCTGGGACACGATACTTCCTTCGACCACGCACTCGAGGTAAAAATGAAATAAATAAATAGCAACTACAGTCAGATGCAGCAGAAAAACATCCGTGTAGGTACATGCAAAAGATTCGAATAATGCATCATAATGTGCAATCTCTTTCAAATAAAATTGAATTTATCGAGGCAGCATTACAATGTGATCTAAGACAAATAGATGTTTTTTGCTTTACAGAACATTGGTTGTCTCAAAATGATATAAACACACTCCAAATTCCTAGCTTTTACCTTGCAGGATCGTATTGCAGAGCGAAGGAATCAAATAAGGGCCCTGCTTACGGAGGTTCGTGTATTTACATAAGAAATTATATTGATTCTACCTTCTTGTCAGAATTCAATTTATGTGCAGTTGAAAAAGTTTTTGAAACAACAGTAGTACATCTTACTACGCTCAAAATTATCTTACTTTGCATTTACAGACCTCCAACAAAGCGAGCTTCAGATTATTTCACTTTCTTGGAAAATCTAGAGATAATTCTGAACAAAATTAGTAAACTCTCTTTTAAATCCATTGTTGTATGTGGAGATTTCAATATTGATTTTCTGAGCAAATCCCACGAAAAAGAGAAGTTTCTGAATTTACTTCATTCTTTTAATTTAGACATTACAGTGAATGTACCTACACGGAATACGCTTAAATCACAAAAAGCATTAGATCAAATTATAATTAACAAAACCACAACTACATATGAAATAATAACGAATAATCTAGGATACAGTGACCACGATGCACAAATTCTTACAATTACTAGGAACATAAACACTGACACGATAAATAATACACGCATGTGCAGAGCATTCACTAAAGTTAATATAAAATTATTTACGGACTACTTGATGAAGGAATCATGGGACGAAGTTTATAACGCTGTTGACACAAATGAAAAATATAATTTATTTTTCTCCAAGCTTTCAATTCATTTTAACGCGTGCTTTCCTCTTAAAAAGAGAAAATTAAACATATCAAGCAAAAGTAATACTTGGATCACACAAGGAATTAGAACATCGTGTAAAAACAAACGTACGCTTTACTTTATTTCTAAACATCATAACGTAACACCCGGTTTCCATATACACTTCCGAGAATATAAAAGAATTTTAAGAAAAGTAATAGTTCAGGCAAAAATAATGAAAAATAGTCAGGACATTTTGAGCGCTAGTAACAAAACTAAAGCAATGTGGGATATCGTAAAAAATACAACCACATCATCTCGATACCTTGTAGAGAATGTTATTTTAAAGGATAATGAAAGAGAAACGAGTAATCCGGAAAAAGTTGCCAATCTCTTCAACAAACACTTTTCCAGAATTGCGTCTGATCTCACGAAGGGACTAAAATCACAAAATTCAACATTTTACACTTCCCAAAAAATTTCAGATACGATGTTTATTCCCGAAACTTCTCCCAACGAAATCCTCAGAATAGTCAGTAAACTAAAAAATAAATATTCATCTGGTTTAGATGAATTTCCGGATTGTTTATTAAAAACTTGTGCACCTGCCTTTATACATCCGTTAACTCACATTTTCAATGCTTCTTTATGTACAGGAATATTTCCAGATATTTTCAAAACAGCAAAAATTAAGCCACTTTTTAAAAAAGGGAACAAAAATGATATTCAAAATTACTGACCAATTTCTCTTTTGCCAGTTTTCTCAAAAATATTAGAAAGGCTTTTCTACTTACGAATGGAAACATTTCTCAGGAAAAACAGAGCGTTTTCAGACTCACAACACGGTTTTAGAAAATCAAAATCTACGGAAACTGCCATTTTTTCTTTTCTCAAAGATGTTGCTTCATCAATAGACCAAAATGAAGTACCCATTGGAATATTCTTAGATCTCTCGAAAGCTTTTGACGTTATTGACCATAAGATCTTGCTCTCAAAATTACCTTCGTATGGAATTCGTGGTATTGCCCTAGATTGGATAACTTCTTACCTTAAACATCGGACTCAAAGAGTAGAAATACCATACTGGCAGGAAAGGACATTACATACTTATATTTCCAATTCTTTGCCAATTGTGCATGGGGTCCCGCAAGGTTCGATCTTAGGTCCGATTCTCTTTCTGTTATATGTAAACGATATGCCCTCGTCTATTAAAAATGGAAGAACGGTTCTGTTTGCTGATGACACGAATGTTCTTTGCAAAAAAGAAGCAGTAAATAGTACAATTTCAGAAGTTTCAAATTGGTTTAATAATAACAAATTAATTGCTAACGAAAGAAAAACTGTTTCAATGCATTTTTGCATCTCAAATCGGAAATCGCATGTTCCATTGAAAATGAACAATATGCAATTAGCTGATGTTGAGGCAACAAAATTTTTAGGTCTTTCAATTCAATCAAACCTCAAATGGAATGTACATATAACAGAATTAAACACTAAATTAAGTTCATTATGCTATGCATTCAGAATTCTTTCAAATTCTGTCAGCCTTCATGCAGCTCGTTGCGTTTATTTTGCAAATGTGCATTCCCGCCTGAGATATGGCATAATATTCTGGGGAAGCTCATCCTGTAGTATTCAGACCTTCAGATTGCAAAAGAAAATTATTCGAATAATGAAAAAATGCCTTCCACGTGATTCCTGCAAGCCTCTTTTCATTGAGCTGGGAATCCTACCATTGCCTTGTCTATTTATTTACGAATCTGTAATATTTGTCAAAAATGACCTACTTAACGGAGGGAACATATTTTCATGCAATATTGATATTTATAATTACAACACACGCCGTAGAAATCACGTGCATCAAGTGTCAGTATCAACAGCTCAGTACAAGAAATCAACATACAATACATGTACGTTACTTTACAACGCATGGCCAGATGACATAAAACAATTAAAGTCGGTACACAAATTTAAGTTAAAAGTAAAATCTTTTCTGCTGCAAAACTGTTTCTATACAATTAGAGACTATACTGATCGTGAAAAAGAAAAATAATGTTTAATGTAACAAAACAAAGATATATAATGAATTAGTTTATGTTTGCATTGTATACATTTAAAAAAATATTTAATACGCCTGTAACAAGTAATGTACTTCAGCTTCCGGGTCAATGACCCCCATCTCGATCAGGTTTTTGTCCAGTTTCCCTGATCCATTGAGCAAATGCTGAGATGGCCCCTTGTTTTGCTTCTGGACGTAAATGTAGCTTCACTGTGCGCACGTTTTGTTGAGCACTCCTTTTGCTTGTAGTTCATTTACAGTTAAAAATTGATTTTCTATAACTCGGGAACAAACAATTTTCAAATATCTTTATTTTCTAAATTCATTTTTGCTTTTTTTTTTTTTTTAATTCTGGCCCTCAAGAAAATGTGCGCAGATAAATTTCTTTCCCCACACGTCATATACAGTTTTTACTGTTTTTTTGACAAATAAATAAAAAAACCTGGGTTCACGAAACAAAACATTTGTCATTCACTTATTTGAGAAACGTGAAGCGAACTCTTCTTTTACTGCATCAACAGAAGCACTACCAAAGCTGGATGAAAGAGGATCCTGCAGACAAAAAAATTAGTGAATAATCTGTCCGTGCAGTAAGTTGGGAAATTTTAAATTTCATTTGGAAAGGTTAATGTAATTTTGAATAATGTTAGTAATCCATGTTCTCCTTTCTCCTTAAATTATTTCTATTGCTGCATCTTGAATAATCTCTGCAAGGAAAGACTTGGTTATCATTTACTTGATGCCAATAACACAGGCAATGAATATTTTTTGGATTTGTCAGAAAAGAAAATATTGATATTTTTTGCATGAAAATGACTACAAAATCTGTACTAATAAAAGTTAACTCATCGAGATGTAACCGACATCGATACCACAATTATTGGATTAATATACACGAAAGTTGTACAGGCTCTCCTCTGCAAGAATGTCGTAGAGTCCTCGCCAAGTTCGGTAAGAATTAATACAACAGAAATTGGGAAAATAAATAATTGAAATAATATATTGGTAGATGCACCAAGATCATTACTTTTCGCCAGTCGCTAAGGGAAGATTAGTTGCTAATGTATTCCACCAAAGGTCTATAGCGATGCACAACTGCTACCTAATAGTTGGCTCCTAATATTTTCCCCAGAGGACAGAACACGTGCAGCAGAAATGGTTTGGAACAGATTTGCTTCTGTTCTTTAATATTCTTAATATTTCTGTTCTACTAGTAGAAAACCAAAAAATTAATAAAATTTTTAGAAAATTTTGGGCGGCTATAGATGGCACCTGGCAAGAGAATGTGGCAAGTCCGAATAGCTAGCCGTGCCCAATGGAAATGGAAAACTAATAAGGGAAAGTCTGTGCCATTCTGTAGAACCACTTTTCGGGGCCTTATGTAGAAGTGGCAGACTGTGATGCGAGAGCAGTCTACATTGCAGATGGTAAAATTTCTGCTTCACTGTAAATTTGTATACAATAATGCTACTGAAACCTTAGGGTAATAATTCGCCATTCGTGGTTACAGAAACCAAGCGAGCGAATGGTATCATGCTGCGAGAGTGCGTGAAACATTTGCTGGCATTATTCATGGCATGTGTTTGCCTTAAAACTGAATTCAAATAATTCAATTGTAAACCCTGGACGTTTTATGTTTATGTTCTGCTCAGATCTCTCGTTTGAACCAACTGAGCTGACACCAATCGCAACTGTACAAATAAGCAATAGCAAATGTGCGGTCATGTTTTCATTTGTTTCTTTTCAATACCGTTCAAATTGTTCATGTATATTGCTGTGTAATAATGTAATATTTCATATTATTCACATTAATTTGGCAGGTCTACATGCAAGTAAAGTTGCATTTGCGCTGGTGTACTGCGTTTATTACTTTGTGCAATACAAAATTGTTAATAATAATGAAATTACAAAATTGTGTAATATCAATATGCTCAATAAATAGTAGATTTTACTGCCCTAATTCGACGTTTTTCTGTCTCAAAATCCGTATAATTATTATTCTGTATTGTTTGATACATTAAGGCTGAAATATAGGACTGTAATTTTAAAATTCCCGCGTAGCAGGTTTATTTCAAATTCCCAGTAACTTCTACGCTATTGGATGTCCTTTTGCCCAATAGAAATTACACAGAACAATGTGGCGGCACCGGAGTTGGACAAATAAGGCTTTTCCCTTTAACACTGAGTGGCGTCTCTGATGTATACTCTTTGCTCTGGAGCGCTCTAGTAGCAAATATTTAGCAACACAACAATTGGTTCGCACTCAATGTTGCTGAAGCATGCTGAGGGCTCCAACGGCTCCTGTGCGCGCACGAACGCGACAATTGCCGAGCGCTGTGCGCACGAAACTACTTTGGCACCTTAGTAAGTTGCCCGAAAACACAAAAGTTTCCTGTTAAAACGAGAACACATTTTGGGATTTTCAGGAACGCATAAACGACACTTCCTTAAAAAAAATCTCCAGAAGTTTTCAAATAAAATTTCCTTCCTGAACGAAGTTTTAGTGTTCTGTAATATTCTTAATATAATTTTTCTATAATTACGAAACCGAAAAATTGATAGATATTTTCTAATGTACTTTGGGCGTCGGTAGATGGCAACTGGTGAGAGTATACGTCAATTCCGAAAAGCTAGCCCAGATCAAAGAAATTAGAAAACTGACTAGTACGAGAAAGTCTGTGCCATTCAGTAGCACAATCAGCTGTAACATATTGCTCTTGAGCGCCGGCTCACTTGGAAGAGTTGCTAAAATGAGCCCCACCCCTTTCCCAACCCACGAAATTGGAGTTCCTTTCCTTGAAAATGTAAGGCTGCTTATGACAATAACTGCAAATTAAATACTTCAAAAATAACGGTCGCGGGATAGAAATAATGAACTGCCAGATTCTTTCAGACAAGGTCAAGACGGCACACGATCTACAAAAGTTGCGTATGGTAATACACTATCCTACAGTCACTATCGTGAGAGCACTAGGAATCTGTGGAGACAACAGGCCACGAACCACACAAAGAGTATCTCAGACGCCGAAATGGGAACAGCGAATGTCACCTGTTATTCTTACCTCCTCGTCTCCACAAGCTGTCTCTTGCTTCACCGGTGATCCAATAAACACAGCCGTTGGAGGCTCCAACTCCTCCTGCACAAAACAAAAAATAGTGGTGATTCAACAGCAAACGCTATCACATTATTTGTAACGGCTCCGAAATATTATACGAACTACAACACTCGTACTACAACAGCAGAAGTGACCTGCAGAAGTGATGCCAACAAGCAATTGTTTGTCCGCGCCGAGACTCAAACTCGGTTCTCTCTAGTAAACGCCCCGCGCACTTCACCGCTACACCACGCAGTCGCTCTGACGTGCAGACGGCAGAATTAGGAACTATTGTTGGTTTGAAAGTGAGGTCTTTCTCACTGTTTCCGTCACGCGATTTTCGAAAATTCATACAGTACAACGAAATTGAGTCTTGCCCATTCTTTTGAGCGGTACTTGTAATCCGTGGAAAAAAGGTGTATTGTTTTTTCAGAAAAAGATTCTTATCAATTGCAATAAAATCAAGCCGAAATATTTCTAAATAACACTAGTTTTGGTAAAATATTGTACGTGACCTTTCTGCAAAGGCTATAACTTTCTCGCGGTTAAGAAGGAACTTTTGTAGAAGAGAAATGTATGTAATGCTGAGAGAAAAAACTGCGAATCAAAAACTCTTCTTCCAGAGCCCTGGCATTGAATAAGTGGAGAAATCCATTTGCTAAAGTTAGAAAAAAATCCTGCAACACGTGGTGCAGCCAGAATCCAACTTTCTTGGGTCCTTGGTACCGAAAAATCGATTGGCGACAAAACATCTATTCATCTGAGAACGCTAGCGACTAAACGCTTCAGCTGATTTTCTCCAAAACTGATGTTCCCTAATCGATCTGGCTGAAGTCGTGGCCCCTTGAATTTAAAACCGATATTTTAATTTTGGGGGGTACTTGACATGAAGCCCCTGGGACTTCAATATTTTCAAAAAAATAGAGCCAACAATTTTAATTAAATCTTGTTTTTAATATTTGTCGTTAAAGAGTATGGCGGAGTCTCAAGTTGGTTGAACTCATTGATTTTTAGAAAATTCAACATTTTTTCGTCCTCTTCCTATAACTAGAGTTATAAAGATACAAAGTTTTTTTAATAACATCTGTTCACCAAAAACAGATTTTCAAATATTATCATGGCCAGTTTTTCAAAAACGTGCATGTTTTTTCCGAAATTTTGTGTCAAACAGGCAATTCTTATTTTCGCTAAACTATTTTTTCTTGAACAGTACATTTTGAAAAACTGAATATTTTCGAAATGCAGAATTTAGAAGGTGGTATCCGGGTCGAAAGAGTGACTGTATTGAACAAGGCCCACTACTCCAAAGGTGAGAGGTGAGCATTAGCGTAACAAATTGAACATTGCGCTCTCCGCCATATTGTAGGCAAATACGGGCGAGGTCTTATAATAGTATCTTCACACTATTTTCTCGCAATATTACGGACTCGAAACTTCGAGGTTCACATTGTAAATGTTCCTATCAACTTTGATTAACAAATTACGAAAAATTTGAACGTATTTTAAGAAAAATGTTGTTCGAAATAGCTGGCATTGTTGGTTTGTAATTGGTGCCCTTTCAACCCATGTCGAATAAATGTTATATTATTTTTATGTTGGCGTAATTATAATTCCCAATATTTCTGTAGATAAAGGGAACAGGAACAGCTTCAAAAATAACAAACTAACAATAGGAAATCTCTTGGTTATAACCGTTTAACGTAAGTTGCATTCAGCCACTGACCACAAAATATTTTTACAAAGCTACGGTCAGTTCCGTGCAAACGCACATATAAAAAATCATACCAGTAAGTAAGCTTTTAAAACAATTAGTATTTTTTTCCAGTTAATTTTTTCGGTTGATTTGGTTTTTGGTACTTGTCTGGCATTCGCCTGATATTGATCGGAGATACCACAGAAAACTTCCGATCAGTGCAGCCAGCGAATACAATTCTCCTCCACACAGCATGAGAACTGGACCTAGTTAGTGTCGAAAATCCTGCCACCGCCGAGCCTCGAACCTAGCACCTCCCTGTCACCGCAGTAACATCAGTTGATGTCCTGAGCTCCACCTCTCCCGGTAGCTTTCCAGTGGCCTAGACTCACTTTCCAGTCCAGTGGCCTAGACTCACTTTCCAGTGGCCTAGACTCACTTTCCACTGGCCTAGACTCACTTTCCAGTCCAGTGGCCTAGACTCACTTTCCAGTCCAGTGGCCTAGACTCACTTTCCAGTCCAGTGGCCTAGACTCACTTTCCAGTCCAGTGGCCTAGACTCACTTTCCAGTGGCCTAGACTCACTTTCCAGTGGCCTAGACTCACTTTCCAGTGGCCTAGACTCACTTTCCAGTGGCCTAGACTCACTTTCCAGTGACCTAGACTCACTTTCCAGCGGCCTAGACTCACTTTCCAGTGGTCTAGACTCACTTTCCAGTCCAGTGGCCTAGACTCACTTTCCAGTGGCCTAGACTCACTTTCCAGTGGCCTAGACTCACTTTCCAGCGGCCTAGACTCACTTTCCAGTGGCCTAGACTCACTTTCCAGTGGCCTAGACTCACTTTCCAGTGGCCTAGACTGGGTTGTGGCTAGATTCTCGCTAGGCGGCGCAGCTACTGCGCAAGGCGGGGTATTTGAAAAAAAATCATATTTGAACCCCCTTGTATTAAGTAATAGTTCTGCATCGCTGTAGACCTCTGGCGGAATATATTAGCAATTAATCTGCACTGAGCGACAGGCGAAAGATAATTATCTTGGTACATCTACCAATATATTATCTCAATTATTTTTTTTGGAATTTGTGTTGTATTAATTTGAACCAAACTTAGCGAGGACTACCACAGTCTTTTACAGAAGAGCCTGTAAAACTTTCGTGTATATTAATCCACTATTTGTGATATCGATGTCCGTTACATCTCGATGAGTTAACTTTTACTAGTACATATTTTCTAGTCATTTTCATGTTTAGCACTACAAAATCCAATAAAGATCAGTATTTTCATTTTTGATACATGAAAACAATATTCGTTGCCCGTGTAATCGGTATCAACTGAATGATAATCAAGTGTTTCCTTAGAGTGATAATTTAAGGTGCAAGAATGGAAATCATTAAAGGAGAACATGAATTACTAACAAGTATTCAAAATTACAATAACCCAGGGGCGTGCGGTGATTACTTGGTATACCCCAGCTGCTCGCGGCCAACCAGATTCCCCAACTCCCAACGCATACAAAGTAGTCGCGCAACAGGAGATTTTTTAACACAACCGTGAAACAATATTCAAAAAATAAAAAATTCCAACATTCAATACATCACTCTTACACATGATATATTTTCATGCAAGAAAAAGTAAATTATCGTAACTTACAGAACAGGAAAATGAAGTCTGCTTTCTGCAAATGATACTGCAATCAACGAAATGTAAAATCCATTCTTCTTTCATGACTAGCAAAATGCTGCATAGTTTTTTCGAAAAATGAATGTGTGTGTCTTATGTCCTCCAGTAGAGATGTTTCGATAGAGAGTAAGGCTAAATTGGTTAATCTCTTTTCACTTGTTCTGTTTCGAGCATAAGTTTTTATTCTTTTCAGAGCCGAAAACGATCTTTCTACCGATGCTGTTGATACAGGAATAGAACAAATCAGTGATACAAGGCGCGTAAGTTGTGGAAAGCATGTGGATAGCGACATGGAATTCAAAGTTTTCAGTAGTTCATATGGGCTTTTCTCTTTAAACTCTTCGGTGCAATAAAATACAGTAAGTTCATTGCGTAATCTTACTTCATCAAAATTACTCCCATAAGCTCCAAGCAAGCTAGAAAATTCCTTCTGGGGAAATTGTTTCCTGAGTGTGTTATACTTGCTAATATCATTTGATATTAATTCCAAGAACTGCAAATTTCCATAGTCTTGAAATCTAATCTCCAACTGCTTGTCCACATTATCAAAGATTTCGTAACATAGTCGCTTGTAATTTACATTGACTCTCCTAGATTTCTTCGCCAACTTCTCGTATGGTTTCAGAATATACACTTTCATACTCGCTTCTCATATCAGCTATATTTCTTCGTGTTTCTTTAATTTTTTGTCTTCAGTAACCGATGTCATGTCCTTTTGTTTGGAGAATGTTGTACAATATTCCCGAGAACGAAAAGATTTTATCAAAAGTTCTCAACAAAAAGCAAAACAAAAAGTCAGATAAAATTGACAAATAACCACTAACAGGAGCCAATATATCATTTTCAACCTCGTCTTGGTTATTGAGCATAGTAGTGAATACATTCTGAAGATCATTTCTGTGCATATACACAGTGTTAACAAGTCGGTCTGTATAGTTCCATCTAGTTGGGCAAACAGATGGCAATCGTCTTTGTAGAAAATTGTCAAGAAATTTTGCTCGTTTTGGTGACCGCGAGAAGAAGGCAGCAATACCACTCAAATTACTAAAGAAAATTTTACATTCTCTGATGTTATTAACACTACGTGAAAGTACTACATTCAATACATGTGCGTAGCAATGAATATAAACTGCCTGAGGATGAGTCTGTTTTATGAGGGCCTGGACGCCGTTCACATTTCCAGACATGGACGCTGCGCCGTCGTACGACTGAGCTATAAGCTTGTTATTGCAGTCAAATTCTGTCAAGTACTCTCTTATAAGCTCTGCTATCGCCGCGGCGCTTCGGTTCGCACTTACATATCCTATAAACCGTTCTTTTGTTTCACCACCGTAAACATATCGGAACACAATTGAAAAGTGAGCAGTGTTGGAAACATCTGTTGTTTCATCTACCAACACAGAGACAAAATTAGCATTCGCTATTTCAGATTTAATTTCTTGCAACAGTGAATGAGATATGGAATCTATGAGATCATTTTGTATCCGATTGGATAACCCACGGAATACTGTCGAAGTTTCCAAATGAGTCCTCAGGAGAGAATCATACTCTGCTGTGTAGTGCAGTAGTTCCACATAATTACCACGATTAAGTGACAATCTAGATTCGTCATGTCCTCTGAATGCTAATTCCTGTTTACTTAAGAAACATACGGCGTTTATGAACCTTTTGAGAAGCTCGCGATTTTGTTGCACTTTCTTATTGTGAAGAGATATTTCAGTTTGAAGTTGCTGGTCCAATTGCGTTTCAATACAAGCATGCCCGAATGATACTAAAAGATACGAAGCTCTGATGTGTCCTACTGATAGTTCGTGTGCAGTTGCTGCTTTTGTGAAACTTCCTAAATTTTTATATCCCGATTTTGTCCATGAGGTATTCTGATCTTGACCAAAGAGCAAACAAGACCAACAAAACAAACAATTCAGTCTTTCACTGCCAGCTAGCCATTGATATTTTTCGTAGGCAGAACAAGTGAAATGTCTCGTGAATTTTTTTGTTATCTGCTGTAATTGTGCTAAGGCTGGTGTTGGCCTACCGTTTTCAATCATCTGCTTCTTCTCATGGAACTGCCTCGTTGAAAATGGTCTCCTCAAAATATCATCAATTACACACTCACTGGACGACATACTACACACAATAGTTCCAGAATACCTGTTAGATTACACAAATCACGTATTAATACAGAGCGTAATTACTACAAATCTTCACGAAATACGTCACTGCAATGGAACACCACTACGTCACACACTGCTCTGCCACGCACACTGATTCTCTAAGAAGAGTAACCTGGGATACTCAAAAATTTGGGGATCTTTGGGTTTTGATTCACGTGTGTAAGAACTACCTTACTCAGAAATATTAATAACATCTCTACTTAAATTTTTGTTCACTGTTATTAACGCAAGAGAGAAATATATGCTCTATAATAATTTTATAAGTTACAAACTTCTCGACAAAGGGTACGGTAATTTATATTAATGAAATATGTCATTTAAAATAATTTTGCTTCGTGGTAGCACTGGCAGTAATGTGACTGGGTTGCTCTCATCTGGCCTCTAGCGGGGAATACTGCAATCACGTTCGCCAGGAGACGTCTGGCCACGAAGCAAAGGGAAGGGGAGAAACGTCATCAATCCCCAGCTAGCTGAACAGGAGCATAGTATCTGCACTGTTCCCCCTTGCCCGCCGCGTGCCCCGGGCCCAGTGAAGTAGATGCGCGCGCAGCAGTCTTTCCCAGCGACGATGACAGAGCTGGGGCAGAGCCGAGAGGGCCCTTACAGCGCTCTTGAGGAAGAGCAATGGGCCGACTGAAAGATCGCAGTAGAGTATACAGTGGGTGCAATATTTTGATCACATGACATAGGGTACATTGTTCTCAAGATTCATTTAATTCTCATTATTGCTTACCCCAGCAGTGCTGGGGTTGCTGGGGTTGAATGCACGCCACTGCAATAACCTTTCCAAATGAAATTTCAAATTTCCCAACGCAATATCTGACTGAACCGAGAGATTATTCACTAGTTTTTTTGTTTTGTTTTTGTTTTTTTGTTTTTAGGATCCTCTTGGCTCCTGTTGCGGTAGTGCTTCTATTGACGCAGTAAAACAAGAATTCGCTTCATGTTCCTCAGGTAAGTGAATGATAAATCTCTTTTCTAGTCCGTTGTATAATGCTGTCAGTTCATGTCTGCAACTAGTTGCATAATGATAGTCGTTTTGATACAGTTTTCTTTATGATACAGGTTCTTGACCAATCACAGAGAAGTTTACAAACCATTTATTGACAATTGATAATTAAGAATCGTTTTAGCAAAAGTTTCGTTTGATTGTGTACATGAAAATTGTATTTGATATATTATGCTCAATAGTTTTAATTTCTTTAATTATTAGTATTTTTCGTGGTATATAATTTAACATAAAGTGGATCATAATTTCACTTTGACCCTTTTTGACTAGCGCAGTACTCCCTACCAGGCGGAAGAGTTACCACAGCCACCTGCGGCAGCGTGCGAGGGTAGATTTATGTAGCTATCCGCTAGGTGGCCTTGGCTGAATCAACTGCCACGAAACTGTTCATTATAAAAGTTTAACTTATAAAAGTCGTAGAAAAAGTACCGTCGAAAGTACCGAAAATCGATGAAATCAGCGAAACATGCATTAAAAATTATGTAAAGTTTTAAAATGTATTAGTCGATATCAACGAAAAATGCAAAAAACATAGTCCAAAAATGGGTCATTTCCTTTTTTCTTAACAGAAAATTAATTTCTATACTAAACGGTATTGTTCTAAAGTGCAAAAAGTACATTTCATTGAAATTCGCCCCCTAGTAATGACAGATGACAAAAATCCATTTTTTTTGTAGAAATACGCACTACATTCTATTTAATGCTTTTTTTGTAGAAATACGCACTACATTCTATTTAATGCTTTTTTGTAGAAATACGCACTACATTCTATTTAATGCTTTTTTTGTAGAAATACGCACTACATTCTATTTAATGCTTTTTTTGTAGAAATACGCACTACATTCTATTTAATGCTTTTTTTGTAGAAATACGCACTACATTCTATTTAATGCTTTTTTTGTAGAAATACGCACTACATTCTATTTAATGCTTTTTTTGTAGAAATACGCACTACATTCTATTTAATGCTTTTTTTTGTAGAAATACGCACTACATTCTATTTAATGCTTTTTTTGTAGAAATACGCACTACATTCTATTTAATGCTTTTTTTGTAGAAATACGCACTACATTCTATTTAATGCTTTTTTGTAGAAATACGCACTACATTCTATTTAATGCTTTTTTTGTAGAAATACGCACTACATTCTATTTAATGCTTTTTTTGTAGAAATACGCACTACATTCTATTTAATGCTTTTTTTGTAGAAATACGCACTACATTCTATTTAATGCTTTTTTTGTAGAAATACGCACTACATTCTATTTAATGCTTTTTTGTAGAAATACGCACTACATTCTATTTAATGCTTTTTTTGTAGAAATACGCACTACATTCTATTTAATGCTTTTTTTGTAGAAATACGCACTACATTCTATTTAATGCTTTTTTTGTAGAAATACGCACTACATTCTATTTAATGCTTTTTTTGTAGAAATACGCACTACATTCTATTTAATGCTTTTTTTTGTAGAAATACGCACTACATTCTATTTAATGCTTTTTTTGTAGAAATACGCACTACATTCTATTTAATGCTTTTTTTGTAGAAATACGCACTACATTCTATTTAATGCTTTTTTTGTAGAAATACGCACTACATTCTATTTAATGCTTTTTTTGTAGAAATACGCACTACATTCTATTTAATTTTTTTTTTTAGAAATACGCACTACATTCTATTTAATGCTTTTTTTTGTAGAAATACACACTACATTCTATTTAATGCTTTTTTTGTAGAAGTATGCACTACATTCTATTAATCAATGGATTCATTGAGTGTTGCTCACACACACGTTAAATATGTCACCTAAAGTTCATCGCAGACTTGTTTATTTCGTTCTTCACCCGTCTTCCTTGTGTTCCTTTTTCGGCATTTGCGTTTTGCAGATGAAACAGCCGCCAATTATTGGATTTCTTCCAGAGCGTCTCCTTCTCTGGGAATTCTTTGGGCAACAGGTACTAGCGATCTTTCAAGCAAACATCCAATGCCTGAAGCATTCAAAGAATATACGTAGTATAGGGAACGTTATGTAATGCCGCGGAAATCGATTTCTAGATTTCAACTGAAATACACGTTTCGGGATCCCCTGATACCGAAAAAGTGGGTCTTTTCAAAACGTCCGTCCGTCCATCAGTCTGTGAACAACACTAGCGCCTCAACCATACGTGCGATTTCTTCCAAAATGGATAGTCCCCGGTCGATCTGCGTCCACTCGATGCGCCTTAATTTTGAAAAACTTTTTTCAAAATTTGAGGGTACTTTACATGAAGCCCCCCGGACATTTTCAAAATTTTCTCAACTACGACTCCAGACTTATTCTTTAAATTTCTTGTAAGAATAGAGTTAAATACACTTATAAAGGTGACATAGGTCCCATTTTCACGGAATTTTCGAAAATTGCGAAAATTTGAAATTTTTTCGGCGTCTTCCTAGAACTACGAAATTTAAAATAGAGATTTTGCCTTCACATAAAATTTGTTGTCCAAGGTGTTATTTCATTAAGGTTATGTACATTATTTTGAAAATTTTAGTATTTTTACCCAATATTTGAAATTTTAAAAAATTACAAACACCAGATTTTTCTCAAACTGCTGCAAAATTTTTCTTTGAACTTTTTGTAGGGATAGTGCTAAATGAGCTCTATGAGATGACATTAACGCCATATTGCTATATTTTCTCAAAAAATTGCAAAAATGTAATTTTTTGACATGTCTCTCACGTCATTAATATTTATATCAGCGGCGATTTGTTCACATTATTATATTAATGAGTAAATGTGCTTTAAATAATGTCGAATACAGTTTCTCGAAACTTTAATCTTTTTTTTAACTAGCTCACAATTCCGTATTTTCAGAAACGCTCAAACGCCATTTCCCCAAAAATGGCTTCAAATTTTCTTCGAACTTTCAAATGGATAGTGCTAATTGCACTCTTTAAAATGGCGTGAATTTCATTTTGGGATTTGTTTTCAAAAATTACACAAATGTAATTTTTGGGAAGTTCTCTGATACCGTTAAAATGCACATTTCCAGAAATTTGTGAGGACTATTGAATTTATTAGTGTAATTGCTTTAAATGAAGTTTTTTGAAAAATCAAAAATTTTCTGTGAAGATGGGCTTCAAATTTCGCATTTCTAATAGTGCTTAAAAGCCATTTTCTTTAAAAAAAGCTACAAATATTTAAAAGAAAATTGCCATTATGACAATGTTTTGTGTTTTTAGTTCTAAAATTAATATTTTCGTTCCATTAGGAAACAGAAAAATTAAGAAAATGTCAAAAAAATGTACGTTGGGCGGCGAAAGATGGCAGCTGGGAAGAGTGTGTAGCAATTCCAAAATAGCTGGCGTGGACCCAAGGAAATAGCTAATACGGGGAAAGTCTGTGCTATTCCGTAGCACCACTAGTTTGTATTTCAAGAATGTTGTAGAACTAATGAACGCTACTTCGGGAGCAAGAAATTATTGGTTAGATACTAAGTTTTGCGAATTTCCAAAAGCTTTGTATTAACTTATTAACTGGATGGCTTCAGATCATGACATAATTATTTCTATTACTTAACATGAAATAAACTTGAAAAGGTAAAATTTGTGTAGGAACATTTTAACTTTAATTTTATTATACCTCGGTGTGCTGCCTAGGGAAACAATGGAGTTTTTTTGTATGTTAGTTTTGAATCAGTATGATTTGATGAAGTCAAGTTGACCCCACTGATCGACGTCGAGAGAGCGTCGAGAGTCGTGTGTTGTGCTATGCGGTGCTATGAGTGCAATGGAGCAATAGTGAAAAGGTGTGTTTTGGATATGTATGTACCAGCATACATAACATTGTATTTTTAGTATTGTATATAAAAACTTATCTTCATTAAACAATCGAGTTAACACTGCATACGGATTATTCAATCCCTACACCAAGAATATATATTTGAGAGTTCATTGTCGACGGCGACAACACAAGATAATGAAATGTCGAATTCTTCTGAATTGTTTTCTTGATGGCCGATGGATCTGGCTGATGTCGTAGTCTCTTGAATTTGAAATCGATATTTTAATTTTGGGGGGGTACTTTACATGAAGCCCATGGGACATTTTCAAAATTTAAACTAGTGGTGCTACAACAGCACTTACTTTCCCGTATTAGAGGAAACAGCTAAGTAGTACTGTAATATTGCACTTTATGCGCTACTAACATCTTCGCTTGGAACTCACTATTTCCATTGCAGTGTTGTCAGAACTATGTGAATTCTACAACTTCACAAAAATAGAATGCAAAAGTTTTGTAACCCTGTATTGGAAAAAGAAGCCTGATACCCTGGAAATATAGAAATGCCTTCCATTGGGCCATGATTAGGGAAGAGTATTTTAAAACCATGCAACAAATTCTCTACTCACTACAAATGGTACAGCATTTGGTGCAAAACTAAATATTTGCCTGCAAATATCAACATAAATTAGACAATTATAACTCTTTTTCATACAGCTCCATTAGGTCACAACAATGACACTAATTCAGAGATATTCGCGAGAGCAAAGTGAATTCCATTGTTGCAGACCCTGCATTGTCGCTATTCTGAGAGCTATTAATTCTTTTTACTTATTTCAAATATTTCAAAATAAACAATTTCTAAAATATTAATGTGTAAGTCTATAACAAAGTTCGAATGTAAGAAACGAAGAAAGAAATAATATACAAAATTGCACATTCTAATTTACGACGCATCCAGCTGTCCGAAGCGCAGTAAATTTACAGCGGTCTATTACGTTTGTCACAAAATTAAAGAAAAACTACTCGTATTTTGAAAAAAATAAGCATGACCGTATTTATTTTATTTATTTATTTGTCAATATTCGGAATTGCCACATACTCTTTCTTGCCAGCTACCATCTATCATCGCCAAAAGTACATTTTTTTGTCATTTTCTTAATTTTTCGGTTTCCTATTGGTAGAACAGAAACATTAACTTTAGAATATTAAAGAACACAAAAACCTAGCCGTAAATGGCAATTTTCTTTTAAAAATTATGTGCCGTTTAAGAGAAAATGGCGTTTTAGCACTACTAAAAATGCGAAATTTGAAGCTCATTTTCACAGAAAATTTTTGAGTTTTCAAAATACTTTATTTGAAGTTATTTGAAGCACTTACACTCACAAATATAATCATCTTTACAAATTGCGGATAATGTGCATATTAAAGATGTGAGAGATCTTTCAAAAAATTTACATTTATATAAATTTTGAAAAAAACAAAAAAAACTCAAAATAAACTTCACGTTATACTAATGAGTGTAATTAGCACTATCCGTTACAAAAGTTTCAAGAAAAAAATTGCAGCCATATACGAGAAAATGACGTTTGAGCATTTCTGAAAATGCCGAAATTTGAGCTACTTTTCACAAAAAACGGTAGTGTTTTCGAGAAACTTTACTTGACATTATTTAAAGCATATATACTCGTAAATATAATAATGTAAAAAAATCGCCGATAATGTAAATATTAACGACGTGAGAGACAAGTAAAAAAAAATTACATTTTGGTAATTTTTGAAAAAACCAACCGATAGACCAAAATGGCTTTTATGTCGTTGATAGAGTACATTTACCACTATCCCTACCAAAAGTTTAAAGAAAAAATTTGGAGACGTTTTGAGAAAATTTAGTTTTTGTAATTTTTTAAAATTGCACATATTGCACGTAATATTGCACGAAAACTACCAAAATTGTGAAAAACATTTACATGACCTTTATTAAAGAACTCAATATGCAGAACAAATTTTATTTGAAGAAAAAATCTCTATCTTCAATTTTGTAGTTGGAAAAAGACGCCGAAAAAAATTCAAACTTTCACAATTTTCGAAAATTCAGAGCCGTACGTGAAAATCGGACCTATGCCATGTTAAAAAGTGTATTTTCCTCTATTCATACAAGAAATTTAAAGAAAAAATTTGGAGCCGTTTTTGAGGAAATGTTGAAAATCCCCGGGGGGCTTCATATAAAGTACCCCAAATTTTAAAGAATCTTTTTCAAAATTACAAAGCTTCGACTAGAATCAGATCGACTGGGGAATATCAATTTTGAAGAAAATCGACCGAACGGTTTAGGCGCTAGCGTTGACCACAGACGGACAGACGGACGGAATGCCGTCAATCGATTTTTAAGTATAAAGAAGCAACAAATCATGGATTTTGACCACACCACGAGATAGAGGATTTTTTTTTCTTAATTTAGCAACTGGTTTTATCCACTTATTCGTTTTCACGGCCCGGCAATTAATTTTTTTCCGCCGAAAATTGGCCATTTTTTCGCGCAGCATTACATAACTTTCCCTATACTACGTATATCACTCCGTGTAAACGTACGTATACGGGAAAGTAAAAATGAGGGCTCAGAAATAGAAGTTTTCACTGGTCTTCAAATATGGGCATATTCAATTTTTCAAAAACAAGTGGCCAAAACCAGAGCGCATCTAAGGACAGTGAGGTTACAGCAAAGTCAGAAAAATGGCACATTTCGCATCCCATAATATTTTAGTGGGACACCAGGACATACAATGGAAAGAAAGGACAATCCCGTAAAAACGCGAGTCTGGCCACCCTCAATTAAACGTAATAAACATGCATACCCATATCAAGAAATGAAAGCCTTCTGCTTATCTTTCCAGCAGCTAGGGTTTCTAAGAATGAATGGAAGGTAACTACTTAATGTAAACTGTATTATTTGTATTGCCCAGTTTTTTATTTACAAGAATCTATCGGACAAGAACGGAAATGAATTCTATAGATGGTTTATCCACGCCCTACCGTACCCTGCCCTCAACCCCTTGTCATTCAATTTCGTCTTGCTTCATTCCACCCTGCCCCCCACCCACAACACTTCCTTGATTTGTTACAATCACGTGCTTTGTGCAGCTGTAAACACATGCACAGCTGATTAATCCCAAGTTGGATCTTCATTACTCAAAGCTTCAACGAGCTATTCAAATGAAATAAAATGCTTTTACACGAGGAATTATGTTATCACTGAATTACTAACAATAGAATCACTTGCTGTTTTGCAACAATTTAATGGAAATTGAGAGTGCATACATTATTTTGTATTAACGGGCAAGAAAATAAGACTGGGGAAGTTTACAATATTTCAAGTGCATATTTGAGTTGTATTGATATAATATTTTGTTTGAATTGTTCTGATGGGGAGGTGGAAAAAAAAGTTCAATAAAGTGGTAACTAAATGTTTTCCATTACAGGTAACATTGGTCTCTTAGACCCAGTGCTATGTCTGGTATTATTTGCATTTTATTCAATGATTTTTTTGTGTTCTTGTTATATAATTATTAATACAATATTTGAATTAATATTTTTATATTTTTCTAAACATGGAAATTAAATTTTTAAAGCAGAGATGTTAGTGGAATGTTTGACACTAGTGTAAATTTTTGTTTGATACATTTATTTTATATTAATTTTTGTAAATAAATATATAAATTTGGTCATGGGACATTACTCTGCACACCAGACAGTAACCACAATTTCTTCACACATTCATTGTACAACTTCTTGGAACACATGGAGCAATTCAGTTACAAAACAACTGCTGACTTTAGTAAGACATTTTTATAGGCTTGTTCTCTTTCAACATTTTCAACTGAACTAAAAAACCCAAAAAAAATAACATAACATGTTCTTTCTAGAAAAATTAAATATTAATTGAAACATGCGAGAAATGTCTTACTCCAAAAAATAATTTCACGAAGTTAGTACAAAAAATCTACTGATGATTAGAGTAACACAAATCTCCAAGGCCTTCTTGGCAAATTTACAATAAATAAGAAAAATTACAGAACAAGGTTATCACGTCATGCGACTCTCAAGCGATATTAAGCTTGGCATTCAATGTAGCAACATAACCAATACAGACAAATTAGCAAATGAAATAGACATAGGGTCTGAGAGACCAGTATTACCACTGAAGAGCGAAGATCAGAACAAAATATGGTTTTGCATACAAAAGCAAACAAATAAACTTTGTTTTTATATAATAGAAATTTTTTTTTTTAATATTTAGCCCATCTTCTCCCTTACAATATACACTGTTTCTGGAACAGCCTATCGAAATCGATTTTGCTCGTTTCATTGTAACTTCAGACAGACTGAAATGATAAAAACAAATGAATTTTTTTATTTACATCTTGTAACTTCATACGTATGTAAAATACTGATGTGATTACATTTGATGATCAACATTTTTAAAGTACATTTAAAAACCTTTAAAACAATTCAATATTTAATTAGAATTTACTAACAATATAACAAAATAAGTTTCTATATTTTTATTTTCTTGAAAAGAAAATTAATGTAAACCTCAAATTTCATTAATTTATACTAATTTGCGAAAATATGTGAATGCATTTGACCTGAACAGAAAAAAGTCTATTGGAAAGCTCGCACACATAAGAGGAGCAATGCACATCACAAGGATACTAGAGAATGTTCTGGCTTACAACAGAGTAAACATACATGACAGAGTCTGTTTCTCGAAGGACATCATTCAAACAGACAGAGTAATGCAGGAGGACCCAATAAGCCCCATTCTGTTCAACATAATAATTGCAGGCCTAACAAGAAGTACAGAGCACAATTAGGACATATTCGTACACATGTATGCAGAGGATATCATGCTAGGGTCAACCATCCTGACAAGCCATAGACAATTGAGAAGAATGAGCAGAAGAAAATTACCTCGCAGTGAATAAGAGCAAGACAGTGCATACGATCTTCCGAATAGGTGGAAAATTAGCATCAAGTGAGAAAATAAAATTCAAGAACAAGCATGTCAAAATAGCTCAATATTACAAATATTTATAAAATAACCTTTCAGAAAACAGGCAGCTCCTTCACAATTCATATAAGAGAAGAAGCAGCAAAGGAAGTTTCATTGCTCTAGCAGATTTTACAAATACCATTTGAATCAAAGAAATGCTACAAGAAAATTCATTAAAAGGAACACACTGAAGAATATTTTTTCTACTAGCTGCTTCTTAGCATACAGATGAAAGCAGATAAATTTAACACATCAAAAAGCAAAACCAATTCAAATTCTTGAAATTTCAAATTGAATGAAGTGTTTGCGTTGGAGATGGTTGACGGTGCATTCAAACACAAATGTTTTTACTTTTCTCCAGTAAAGGTAACATCTTCCCCTTCTTTTAAATCTCCTCATTTGGGATTCTATCTATATTTAGAAGCAGAGCGAAACAAATCTGATTTTGGCTTGGATGAAATAAAGACAGAGTATTTTATTAAAAAATGCGAAACTTGTAATAGTTTGTGAAATTAGAAACAAAAAGAGAAATGATTAATGTATCCTGTGTTCATGGGAGAAATTGGGTGTGTATATCTTTAGCCTGGAATGGTAAGGTTATTTGGTAGTGTGTGATTCATATTGCCATTGGATTGACAGTCAGTAAGCAATTAATCTGCATATTCTGTAGTGGAAGCATTAAAAATAATTTTTGCCACCTGTGGTAGTCTCGATTGTGTCATTGCTGGCAATGTACCTTTTAATTGTATAGAAATCAAAAAGTTTGCTATTGCATGGAAGTTTAATTTAGCAGTTAGTAGCCCGAATTAACCACGGTCCAATGGTTAAGCTGAAAAAGCTGTGGGAATATGTAAAAATATAGTTAAGAAATCATTACATTTTAAAATTGATGTTTTGGTAGCTTTATTGTAGAATCGAGACTCGTCTTTAAAGCATATTGGTTTCTCACATTCTGAGTTATTAATGAGTAGCAAGTGTAAACGTAAAATCTCTCTTTGTGCAGAATTACTTTCACCTAAAATAAATAATGATGTATCTGATAAGTTAAACCATAGACAAGATATTTATAAAAATTATTTTGATAACCATCCTAAAAATTTAGTTGACTTAGAACCAGGAGCAAGGGTAAAAGTATACAATTCTTTGAATAAGTTGTGGGAACCTGGAGAAAATGTTGATCAATATTTTAATTCACGTTTTTATTTAATTAAGGGTAGAAATCAAAAAATGATTTGTGGATATAGAATTGATTTAAAAAATTCATTATACCCATTTTTCCAGAATGATCAGAAAGACCTGATGATGATAATTTGTCACAAATTTGAAATATTGTTCCTGGCACCAATCCAGGTATTGGTGTTAATCAGAATAACCATGATAATTGACAACCTGTTACTGAGATTGGCGAGATATCAAATGTAATCTAAACCAGATCAGGCACAGATGTTAAATGTCCAGGAAGATTAGATTTATAAATTTTGACATTTTCGTCAAAGTTAAACATAAGTTCAATTTTGTCTTGTTATTTATTTTCCATTTTCAAAAGAGGTAAGATGTGTGCCTTGGTATAAATTTTTACCAAAAACATTTTCTTTTTGTTTAGTGTATGCAAAATATGGAAAATAGTGGGCCCAATTGGGCTAGGGCAGCAATATGAATTGGCCTATAGGCGTCAAATCCACCCCTATGACGAAAACGTACGACCCAACAAAGTTCAGAGGCCCTCCTCTCAGGGCTGGTTCACTCAATGTTAAAAGGCGGGGGACAAAGTTTTAGTTCCTCGATCACTACGATAGCGAAGATAGCGCTGCTGTTGCGTTTTCGCGCGCATTTTGAGTAAAGTTGCGCGAATGCAGATTATGGTGAGTGTAGGGAATATCCATGGGTATTGTCTGCTTTTCTTACGTTTTACTACAAATAAATGTATTATTTAACCTCTTGGTTGCCGTATCACAAATTCCCAAAAATAAACTTAGGCCAGAACGATGGTTGAAAAACAAATCGCGAAGATTTAATTGGTAAAATGTTTTTAATATTTAAAAAATTAATAAAATTGTATGTATGAATGAAATTAATCAAATAAGCACACCTGGATACGATTGGTGAGACAGAACCTCACTTCTAAGGAAGTGGTATTTTCTACAGTAGAAAATTTACAATCTCCGCAATGAATTGGGATCTGTAGACCATTAAATAATTTCTTGTTTACATATAACAATTTTTAATGAATATTTGACACGAATACATAGATGAAAAACTTGGAAAAAATGATAGAAAATTCCCATTTCATTTAGTTTCAGTTGTAACCAAACATCAACACTCCAGCTACTATGATGTATGCATTAGAGTGGTTACAGATGGTGGCTTTAATATTGTTGGTAAATGTCATTTAACTTTTATTACACAATTATTTAAAATAATTCATGTAAAAATAACTTTCATTACATATCCTACTTTTACAATTAATTGCTCATTATGAAAGAGTTAGCACAAAAAAAAAATGTTTTCTAACATTATATTAAGTTGTCTTTTTCCACAACAGTGCAATTAGGGATCGTGAAATGTGAAAGTTGTTAATTCCGTGTTAGAAAAAACTAGAAAACAGAATAAAAGCTAACAATGCTCAAAGTAAATATTTTCTTTGTATATTCAAATGTTTATATAGTCACATTTCTGATTTTTCTATGCGTTTTTGTGAATTTTTTAAATAATTTGTGTTCAATGAAAAAAAAAATAACATAAATGATTTTAGATTTGAAATTTATTCATCTCTTCTTCAGAATTTTTGTAATATCATTATTACAACGAACACAATAACTGATTCATTAACAGATTTTACAATTGTTTTACTGTGTGGAATTTATATTGTATATCTACATTAATATTTTCACATTATTTTTAGTATTATATTTTATATAAATGTTTTATATTTATATAATCTTCAGAAAATAATTATTTTTAGGATTAACTTACCTCATTGACAAAACAGAAATAATTCACATGTTTAATGTGCCTCATTTGCTGAAAGGAATTCACAATAATCTTCTAACTAAAACTTTGGAAATAGATGTAGGAAATTTGAAGGAAACTAAATTAGCTTCATGGCACATCATAGGAAAAGTCTATTACCTTGTTACATATGTAAACAAAATAAGGTCATGAGGAAATTGTCTCAATGTATGTAACCAACAAAATGAAAAAAATGAGTTTAATATACCACACAGGTTTTTAGTGAATCAGTGTTGGCATACATGGAATTTATATCTCGAATAGATGGTAAATATAAATTTAAATATTTATTTGCTTTGACAATTTCAATTTAATTTCATACGCAGGATTCTTATTCATTTTCAATTTCACATTTATTAATTATTCTCGAATTCTACTCTTAAATTTATTGGATCACATCCCACAAACACTTGAATGAAGTTTAATGTTGTATGGAGCTACAAGCAAAAGTTAAGATGCAATTTCATCAAGTCAAGAACAGAGGGTCCAATATTTTTTAAGCGCTTGTGTTTGCATGGTACATATATATAAAAATTGTGCAAAAATATTTTAGGATGTGTACAATTACCACTTTTTTTTGTAGTTGAATTTCAAATTCCATCTGGCACTTTAAAAATTCCTAATAAAGATGATCTTGCAACAGCAGAGGTTTTAAATTTTTTAAACAATTTATTCAATTCATGCAATGGGAAAGCGGAAGGTCTCAATTCATCATCTGTTGGATCAAATAGTAGCCCTCACAAACCTTTTAACATGAAAGCAAAAGATATTAACAAATGAGATTTGTGAACCCAACAGAGGAAAAAGTTCCATCCTTATGGAATTGGATTTTCACAATTGATGGTTTCCTCTCATTAAGACATAAATTAACCAAACTTTGAGTCAGCCGCTTAAGAAGCAGGAATGTGAATTAGGGCCCCTAAGAAATTTTTTTTGCTATATCGGAAATTACAATGGATCTAATTAGAACTCCGCTCCTCAATAACTTTTTAATTCACACAGGACATTTTTATTTAATAACATGAACCATGCCAAACGTATTGAGAATTGTGACAAAACAGAAGGAAACTTTCTGTTTACTTAAAAAAAAATTGTTTCCCAGCCATATGAACAAACACATGAAACAGGAACATATGAAGTAGAGATGCCTGCGATGATCCCTGAAATTCCAACCCCAAAAAAAGCATTTTTGGAATCAATTCACCTGATTGTATGGCAAAGTAATTTTTAAAAACATTCAACTGCAAGACTTGTAAAGAATCATTCCAAAATTTAAATTATAATTCATTCTTTTTATCAACTGTAGAGTTATTCATATGTTTTTCCTTTTTAAAAAATTGCACCATTTTCTTCTGTTAAGGCTACAACATGAGATTTTTCATTTTCTATAGCAATCTGATTGGTTACTGCACATCTGAGCGCGTCAATTTACACCATGTTGACACATAAACTATCACTGAAATCAACAAATAAGCAGAACAATACTGAATTGTGACTTACTTTTGACAGTATATTCAGTAAAATTCGAATAGATTTTTCCTCTCCACCTAGGGAGTACAAGACCTTGACGTTGGTGGTGGAGCTTGTGTACCCCCGTGAACCTGAGAGCTATGCCGGCGGTAGCGTAGCTACTGGTAGGGCCTCCCTTGCCGGACAGGTCGAGGGAGAGGGGTCAGACGAAGAAGTACTCCAGAAGAGGACCTCAACGCCGGAAGAAATCACCAACATCTGAAGAGGATCGGCAAAGATCTTTAGCGAAGATGGCGTGAGGCGCCTCGAGGGGTAGATGGAACCCATAGCCGAAGTGAAGGCAACCATCTAGGGGAGAGCCCCCGACAGAAAACAAGCAGGACAGAATGCTTGAAGTCGGCAGCCCCGACGTCTGCCTACTTAGCTGTGGGCTGGTAACTCGCACTAAGGAATAATAACCTACTCGCAATCTTCACTGTAAGCCGGATAGTCACATACGACGACCAACGCATGCCAAGGAAAAGAGAAAAGGAATTGCGGAATTATTAAACATAGCCACATGGAACGTAAGAGGTCTGGGAATGAAAGACGTAGAACTAGATAAACTTCTAAATGAACGGAAAATACAAATAGCTGTAATAACTGAGACTAAGAAGAAACTGAAAGGAACAAAAGAATTAGATAACTATATAATGATATATAGTGGCGTGTCAGAGGGTGTAAGAGCAAAAGCTGGAGTAGCCATACTGATTCACAAAAGACTGAAATCTAGAATAGAGAATTATACTTATCTGAATGAAAGAATAATGATGATAAGAATGAAAGTAGATAGAGGTCATCTGACGGTGATAGGGGTATATGCCCCTGAAGAGGGAAGGAAGGCAGAAACAGAAATATTATACAACCAGCTACAAAAGCAAATCGATAAGGTGAACAAGAACGATAGTCTTATAATATGCGGCGATTTTAATGCCAGGGTAGGGATTATACCTATCCCAGGAATTGTCGGAAATCAGGGCGAACAGCACTTGAATGAAAATGGTAAAGAGCTAAGAACATTTGCTTCCTCCAACAATCTAAAAATCACAAATACTTTCTTTAGAAAAAGAGATATAAACAAATACACATGGTGTGCCCGAGGATGTAGATCAATAATTGATTACATATTAATAAATAATAAAATACGGGCACAGCTGAAGGATGTTCAAGCTTACAGAGGATGAGATCTATACACTGACCATTATCTGGTGATAGCAAAATTCTTACTTTGGAAAAGATGGAAAACGTCAACAAGAAAGAAATTACAATCCCCTGAAGAAGTATTCAAAGTGCATCTTCTGCAAGAAGAGAGCATAAGAACATTGTTTCAGAAGAGACTACGATACTATTTAATGGACGTTCCCACAGAGGATGATCTCGAGAAAGAGTGGGAAAATATAAAGATTAATATAAAGAAAGCAGCCACGGAAGCACTTGGGATAAAGAAAAAGATTAGAAGCAAGAAAGGTTTAAGAATCTGGAACAGCGAAATTTCAGAAGCAATTAAAGACAAACAGGAAAAATATAAAAATGGCTTCAACAGAACAACGAACTAACCCGAGAAAACTATAAAACAGCACGGAACAAAACAAAGTGTATAGTCAAAGAAGCTCACCGGAAATCCTGGGATACATTCATAAGTAAAATTGAAAACGACATACATGGAAGACAAAATGCCGCATATAAGATAATGAAACATCTGAACAAGTCAGAAAGAGATACAATAAGAATTGATGTTGTGAAGAAAGAAGAGTGGATCGAACATTATAAACAACTATGGTACAATGCACAAGAAGATAATGAAATATCGGAATGTAAAGAAGGAGAAAATAACAGCATTGATCCAATCACAATACAAGAGCTACAAGAATCATTAAAAGAACTAAAGAATAGAAAGGCAACTGGAACAGACAAAATCAATGCTGAACTTCTAAAATATGGCGATCCACTCCTGCATTGGAGATTACAACATTTAATGAATCAATGCTGGCAATCTAAACGGATACCTGAAGAATGGAAAACTGCTGAAGTTGTATCAATATTTAAGAAAGGAGATCGTAAAAACCCAGAGAACTACAGAGGAATTAGCTTGCTGAATTCAACATACAAGTTATATGCCAGAATTATAAACAAAAGACTCCTAAAATAGCAGACTTGCTAGTTGACGAAGAACAAACTGGTTTCCGAAAAGGAAGGTCAACTACTGACAATATTTTTGTTCTACAGCAAACCATGGAGAAACGAAGAGAATTTAATCTACAAACGCATATGGCATTTATTGATTTTGTTAAAGCCTTTGATAATGTTGATAGAAGGAAACTTTGGGACATTATGAAAAACTATGGCTACCCTACTCATCTTATAGAAACAATTAAAAGCATGTATAATAATTCAAAATAATTATTAAGACAGATTCCATTAAATCAGAAGAAATTTTAATTAACAAAGGCGTACGACAAGGATGTTCAATGTCGCCGACACTTTTCAACATATATGTAAATGACATATTTCTGAGATGGAAACAAAATATTAAAACAGGAATAAAATTGACTAAGAAAAATATTTTAAACCTTCTACTTTATGCAGATGATGCTGTTATAATCCAAGAAACTGAAAAGGATCTACAGTTTGCCCTACACCACTTAAATCAGTTATGCAGCTCTTACAACGTAACCATCTCAAAAGACAAAACCAAAATATTAGCGTTTTGGGGAAAAGAGATTATCCGTTCAAAAATAATTCTAGACAATGTAAGCTTAGAACAAGTTTTAAATTTTAATTACCTAGGATGTGGCACGGAAGGACAAAAAGACATTGATAAAAAATTAGCAAGATTTCAATCCATCTGTGGGACCATACACAGAACTCTTAAAAACAAGACCCGAAAAGATACCATAATAAAATTTTACAAAACATTAGCTCTCCCAATATTGCTTTATGGCAGTGAATGCTGGGTTCTAACGCAGAAAAGAATAAGCAAAATTCAGAGCTCAGAGATGAAGTTCCTTCGAAGAACAAAAGGCTGCATCTTAGAAGACCAGATAAGAAATGAAGAAATCAGGAGAGAATTGAAAGTGAATAGCGTAAACAACATAATGGAATTAAATAGGAAAAAGTGGCTGCAGCACTTAGAAAGAATGGAAGAAACAAGACTGCCAAGATTAGCATATTTCTACAAACCGAGAGGGAAAAGAGATGTGGGAAGACCCACGAAAAGATGGAAAGATACAGTGGAGACGGAACAGGCGTAAGCCTAATCCGTGAAGTGTAGAAGAAGAAGAAGATTTTTCCTGTAACTAACAATAATATTATTGATACAGGATTTATTCAGATGATTCATTTACCAATTCAAATTTGGCTACATTTAATTAAAAATCATCATGTTAACCTCTTGTAATACTGAAGTATGTGAAATATACAAAAACATTTTCCCTAATTTGGACAGTGCCCTTAATATTTATAAATTTGCAAAATAAACTTTAGATAATGAGAATACAATATTTATTACACTCAGTTCTTTAATTACACATTCTGAAATCAACGTTTTCTTAATTGTTCACAAACTCTAAATTGGTTTCATTATTTATTTAATATGCTTTTTTGGGGGTTGGAATTTCAGGGATCATCGCAGGCATCTTTACTTCATATGTTCCTGTTTCATGTGTTTGTTCATATGGCTGGGAAACAATTTTTTTTTTTAAGTAAACAGAAAGTTTCCTTCTGTTTTGTCACAATTCTCAAGAAGTTTGGCATGGTTCATGTTATTAAATAAAAATGTCCTGTGTGAATTAAAAAGTTATTGAGGAGCGGAGTTCAAATTAGATCCATTGTAATTTCCGATATAGCAAAAAAAATTTCTTAGGGGTCCTAATTCACATTCCTGCTTCTTAAGCGGCTGACTCAAAGTTTGGTTAATTTATGTCTTAATGAGAGGAAACCATCAATTGTGAAAATCCAATTCCATAAGGATGGAACTTTTTCCTCTGTTGGGTTCACAAATCTCATTTGTTAATATCTTTTGCTTTCAAGTTAAAAGGTTTGTTAGGGCTACTATTTGATCCAACAGAGGATGAATTGAGACCTTCCGCTTTCCCATTGCATGAATTGAATAAATTGTTTAAAAAATTTAAAACCTCTGCTGTTGCAAGATCATCTTTATTAGGAATTTTTAAAGTGCCAGATGGAGTTTCAAATTCAACTACAAAAAAAAGTGGTAATTGTACACATCCTAAAATATTTTTGCACAATTTTTATATATATGTACCATGTAAACACAAGCGCTTAAAAATATTGGACCCTCTGTTCTTGACTTGATGAAATTGCATCTTAACTTTTGCTTGTAGCTCCATACAACATTATACTTCATTCAAGTGTTTGTGGGATGTGATCCAATAAATTTAAGAGTAGAATTCGAGAATAATTAATAAATGTGAAATTGAAAATGAATAAGAATCCTGCGTATGAAATTAAATTGAAATTGTGAAAGCAAATAAATATTTAAATTTATATTTACCATCTATTCGAGATATAAATTCCATGTATGCCAACACTGATTCACTAAAAACCTGTGTGGTATATTAAACTCATTTTTTTCATTTTGTTGGTTACATACATTGAGACAATTTCCTCATGACCTTATTTTGTTTACATATGTAACAAGGTAATAGACTTTTCCTATGATGTGCCATGAAGCTAATTTAGTTTCCTTCAAATTTCCTACATCTATTTCCAAAGTTTTAGTTAGAAGATTATTGTGAATTCCTTTCAGCAAATGAGGCACATTAAACATGTGAATTATTTCTGTTTTGTCAATGAGGTAAGTTAATCCTAAAAATAATTATTTTCTGAAGATTATATAAATATAAAACATTTATATAAAATATAATACTAAAAATAATGTGAAAATATTAATGTAGATATACAATATAAATTCCACACAGTAAAACAATTGTAAAATCTGTTAATGAATCAGTTATTGTGTTCGTTGTAATAATGATATTACAAAAATTCTGAAGAAGAGATGAATAAATTTCAAATCTAAAAATCATTTATGTTATTTTTTTTTTCATTGAACACAAATTATTTAAAAAATTCACAAAAACGCATAGAAAAATCAGAAATGTGACTATATAAACATTTGAATATACAAACAAAATATTTACTTTGAACATTGTTAGCTTTTATTCTGTTTTCTAGTTTTTTCTAACACGGAATTAACAACTTTCACATTTCACGATCCCTAATTGCACTGTTGTGGAAAAAGACAACTTAATATAATGTTAGAAAACATTTTTTTTTGTGCTAACTCTTTCATAATGAGCAATTAATTGTAAAAGTAGGATATGTAATGAAAGTTATTTTTACATGAATTATTTTAAATAATTGTGTAATAAAAGTTAAATGACATTTACCAACAATATTAAAGCCACCATCTGTAACCACTCTAATGCATACATCATAGTAGCTGGAGTGTTGATGTTTGGTTACAACTGAAACTAAATGAAATGGGAATTTTCTATCATTTTTTCCAAGTTTTTCATCTATGTATTCGTGTCAAATATTCATTAAAAATTGTTATATGTAAACAAGAAATTATTTAATGGTCTACAGATCCCAATTCATTGCGGAGATTGTAAATTTTCTACTGTAGAAAATACCACTTCCTTAGAAGTGAGGTTCTGTCTCACCAATCGTATCCAGGTGTGCTTATTTGATTAATTTCATTCATACATACAATTTTATTAATTTTTTAAATATTAAAAACATTTTACCAATTAAATCTTCACGATTTGTTTTTCAACCATCGTTCTGGCCTAAGTTTATTTTTGGGAATTTGTGATACGGCAACCAAGAGGTTAAATAATACATTTATTTGTAGTAAAACGTAAGAAAAGCAGATAATACCCATGGATATTCCCTACACTCACCATAATCTGCATTCGCGCAACTTTACTCAAAATGCGCGCGAAAACGCAACAGCAGCGCTATCTTTGCTATTGTAGTGACCGAGGAACTAAAACTTTGTCCCCCGCTTTTTATACTGCGATTTTTGTAGGAAGAGCTCTCAAGATAACTCAAATCCCATCTTCGCGATGGAATATGTCACGGCATTTCGTATCATTCACAGTCGTTCCGCTAGATTTCGCACGATCGCGACTGTATGAAGCAGTCCTTGCGATCATGCGACTTCTACCGGCAAGACCGAGAAAAGACGCGAAATGAGGAAGCGAAGATGGGATTTGAGTTATCTTCAGAGCTCTTCCTACAAAAACCGCAGTATAACATTGAGTGAACCAGCCCTGGCCATAGACTGTGCGTGTGTGTTGTGTGGGAGCACGATTCCTGTGCTGTATTTTTCTATACACCTTTGTGCATGTTGCAAAATTATTAGTTAATTTTTACAAATTGGTCATTGTTTGTTAATTTCAAAATGGAAGGGTTGAGTGTCTTGGCAGAAAATGTGATAAAAATTGAAGATGTAAGTTGTTTCCGTAATTTAGATTTGCCATTAAAGCGTGTGGGGTGAATCTCTATGGCAAATAAAATTAGACATATTCTGTTTAATATCTACATAGTACAATTTAATTTAACTTAGTTTAATATTTGTAGCATTCTATGATTTGTGCTGCTGGAGATATTAAAATGACATGTTTCCTTTCAATGATTGTACTAATTGCTTTATTCTGTTATCTCCAGGTTAAAGAAGAAGTGAAAGTTAAGGAGGAATGCAACTCGAATTGTGTTGTAAGTTGAAACAAATAGTTCCATTCCATTGTGTAGTGTCAGTGACAAGAAGCAATAAGCAATTTAAAATAGTTCCTTTTGTTAGGATAAAAGAATGAAAGGTTATTTGCTTTGCTTACCGTACACTGGACTTTAGCCCTCTATTCAATCTTGCCTGAGCTATGGCAATATTCTCTGGTGTAATGTATCCCATATTTCCCAGTCTTGGCTCTTGATTTGTGGCCTTGGCCATTGCTTTGGCTCTTGATTTATGAATCAGTGTTGTTGTTGTTTTTTTGTTCTTTTGTCAAAAACGACATTTTCATTGGGAGAATAATTTTCATCCAAAACGAATGGCTAAAATTACAAAACTCCATGTTTGAATTGTAGTCGTGAGGTGTAAGTGTAAATGGCTGGCCCCCAAAAGTTGACGTAAAATACTTGAACATTTTTTTACAATACATTGCATATTTAAACACTTACAGTAGACGAGACTTTTAGTCAAGTAAAATATTTTCTGTCACATAAGATTCTCTACAAGTAGAAACTATGTTGAGCAATGAAAAGGAAAATAATATATATATTTTGATAATGATGTTTAATGCCTTAGTTATCATTTGTGTCATTCCTGTTGCAAGTATTTCAGCTCGGTTTGTTGTCCAGTCACCTCCATATCATTTGAATTTTTTGTCTTAATTTCCCATGATCTATTGAGCAAAAGCTGAGATTTATTTATTTATGTCAAAAACAGTTCAAAACTGTGTGTGACGAGCTATGGGGAGAAGTGAAATTTGTGCATGTTTTCATAATTCTGTGATCTCTATCCTAAACCATATTCTAGTCGAATTTTGAATACACAAAAAAGAGCTTTTTTGTTTCCTCCTTCTTTCTTCCAAGTTTTGTTGACAAAATTTTCACTCCTATATAATAAAATATATTTTCAAAGGTAAATTAGCTGTAAATTTGTGGTGGTTTCTTGTTTTGCATCTAGTCATAATTGCCACATCACTCTGCACTTCTTTGCAGCCCAGTGATTAAACAATTCAGGTAATCACTAAACGAGTACTCATATTCATCTGGTGTCAGTATCAACAGCTCACTACAAAAAATTATTGTACAATACATTGCATTATTTTGAAACACATAGCCAGATAACATTAAATGATTACAATCAATACACAAGGTTAAGAGCTGAGTAAAATCTTTAGTTACAAATGTGTTCCTAGGATGAGTACCTGATACAAGAAAGATACTAGAAAAGAGCAGATGTAGACATATTCCATTCTCGTTTGTTTGTATTCATATTGTACTGATAAATGTTTAAGAAACTTATCGTTTCAAACAGTATGTTCACTACATTCCTAGTTGAAAGACATATATCCATATTGTAAATGGAATCCTACAGTGCTTGCTACATCACCAGGTTGCATTTGAGGGGATTATGGTCTCCAAATAACACGTACTTCTTTTAAATGTGTCTGGTAATTGCCAGTTTTCTCACTGCTTGTCACCACAAGACTAGTAGAGATGGTTTCAGTCAATTCTCTGTGTTAAGCTGCCACATTGTAATGTTCACTTGTTATTTGTAGGAAGAAGCTGAATCTTTTACAATCCGGTGCTCTGTGAAGAAAGAACACGATTCAGATGAAGTAAGTACAATTGAACCACCCAATGCTGAAAGCAGGGGCGTAGTGTCCATGGATGTGGATGATGTGTTACATACCCTGACAATATCAGCTATTTTATTTTAAAATGATTGTAAATTGTCAATTTGTTATTTTCTTTTTCTACTACAAAATATTTCATTATATTTCAAACATTGCGCTGTCGAGAATTCGATTCTTCACAAGGATGAACGAATCAGTCTGAAATACCGCCTAGCCTGCGCTGAGAATCAGATGCACGCTGACCCATTACATCCAGGGTGCCTACCGTGGTGCCTTTGTAAAAGCTGTCCTTGTACGAAACTTCATTGTTCTCTTCGGTGTTTGTAAGAGAACGAGGTTAATTAATGAACATTGTCATTTTATTGAAGTTTTATTACCTTATTTTAATGCATTTAACAACCATATATTTGTAGCCAATTTAGGTTAGGGATTGTGCTGGTTGAATGCACAAGGGTATGCGACTGTGCAATACACATCTGTGCCCTGGAATGGCGAGCACCATGCTATCCAAAGTGCCTACATAATTATGGAGTCGTATTTCTGTGCCGTGGCAAATTACAACACATGAGAAACAGTAAAAAAATTGAAAAAAATGTGAGAGGATAGAATTTTATTTAAAGAGCCAACGCAGGCTATGCTGAGCAATACAATCAAAGACATTGGAAATAAACACAATGGTGATATAAGGGATAAATACAACGGTGATATAAGGGAAAATAGGGAAATTCTGTCACACTTCATTCGAGTTGTATGCTTTTTTTAGGAGACAAGGGCTTGTATTTTCTATCCATAATGAAAATAGAGGATCATCAAATGGAGAAAATTTCATGGAATATGTAAGTGAAATAATGAAATATGATAAAACTGACAAGGATGATATGAAAATTCCAGTGTTTCGTGCAATCTCACAAAGAAATTCAGATTCATTGGATTTCAAGTGTGAGTACGGTTATGTCCCATGAAATTAAAAATGAAATTTCTAGAACCTCTTTTGTCTCCGCCATACTGGATGAAACCCTTGATGTAAGCAGCTAAGGACAACTGTCAACTGTTGTTCATTACGTGTCTGTAAATTGATTAATTTTCTCTTTCCTATTATACTATTTTTGTTATAGATCATTGTTTTCCATTTTATAAATTATGCCAATTCTATTGGGTTCGAAATTATATGAACTGGACAATTTTGAAAATCATTGGGTTTGATAGTGCTCTTATTATTAAAGTATGAGGACACACATTTATATTTTGCTAGGTCGTGAACATAAGTCAACTTTTTTTAACTTTCAACCAGTAAACTACATGAAGTACGTGAGCCATTACTACTTTTACTGGATCAGTTTTTATTTTAAATATACAAATTATTTGTGTTCTATAATTGATCAAAGTGACAGAAATGGTATTGTTGAATGAGAAATATTTAAATTATAATTAAAGTTTTAAATTATTTTCTCATTTCTCTAGTTACATACCTTAAGCCAAAACTGAGGCTACGCCACTGGCTGAAAGAGTACGTGTTCACATTTGCTCTACTTTAATGTTACGATTCCTCTTAGCTTTATCCTTCACTGTGCAAAAAGGTAACTCTCGTTTCTTGTCCTTTTTGCTAAGTACTTGAATTAAAAGAACAATTCAGAAACATTGAAATACGCAAATATGTAATGTTCTTGCATTGGTTGAGGATGGCAGCAATGTGAAGGCTGTGTTGTTTGCTATATCTTACTCTATGTACTTGAGTCTTAATGTTCTTTAAAACTGTTTTGTAAATGTTTATGAGGTAAGGACTTTATTTTTTCTTTAAAAATATGAATGTAGGGGAAGAAAAAGAAGGCAAAAACAAGCTTAATTCAGAACTTATGAAAAGGAATGTTATTAAATTATGGTTAGGTTATATAGAGTGGGAGTTGTGATTCAGAAGAGCAATAATTTTAGACAGATATATAGGTGACAATTCTAAATGTCATTTGAAATGCATTGAGACTTCACATGTTAATCCAGATGAGATTTTATGTTACTGCAATTAGTACACAAAGGATATTCAAGACACTCGCAAAGGCTAATACATTAAGTTTTAATGATTCTAGTGATAAATGTTTATGAACTCTAGAACTTATGAATTATCAAAATAATTCATGATTTTTAAGTTCAAAAAATGGTTTTTTTGACCGTTTTGAAAAAATTAATTTTTACTTAATATTGTATTGATATGAAAATAAAATCATCTTTACTTGAAATATTACTATTGTGAAAAAATATGAGAAACCTATACAATGCAAAAAGGATAACAAAATTCCTTCAACTGCTGTTTTTTCCTTATTGTATATTTAATTTTAAAACAGTCTTGTTCTATTCTATTTCGTGTTCCCATCTGTGATATAAATATATACATTGTGCATTGTTTTTCACAAATTCTTTTACTCCAGAATGCATTGGAAGTCTTGTTGCTAGAAGCAGTTGCTTTTTAGACATTTTTAATGTATCTTCTAGTTTGATGAATCCTCCTGTACTGAATTATTTTTATTTTTTGGGTGTTGGTGGGTAATACCTTTGTACCTTTGAGTATCAAAGCGGATGTACAAATGTGATATAGATCATGACAACTATGTGACAGCCGTAAAGTGAATCCTGATATGGCAATGTGGAAACTACAGTAAAACCCCTTTATAAGAGACACCTGGGGGAATGGAATTTTGTCTCTTATAAGTGGGAAATGCGTTTTTGACGTGTTTAATGAGATGTTACCATATTTTTACTGGATTAGTATGATTTGTACACTTATTTTAAACTTGTGAAAACATAAATTAGTTGATTCCAGAGCCCATTTAACAAGATCTATGGAGTGAACTTTATGACATTTAAAGCACATGTGCTCATAAATGGATTATTTGAACAAATCGCCTCTAATGTAAATATTGACACGGGAGTTATAAAAAAATTACATTTGTGTAATTTTTGAAAAAACAAAAGATAGAGCAAAATGATGTTAAGAGTCTAATAAAGTATCTTTATAACTATCACTAACAAAAGTTTAAAGAAAAAATTTGGAGCTGTTTTTGAGAAAATCTTGTTTTTGTAAATATTTATTATTTCACTCAATATTACGTGCAAACTGTTTTTTAGAACATGATGTTAATGAAAGACCTAATTATAGAGAAAAAATGTATCGTAAAAAAATGTCTATCTTCAATTTTGTAGCTGTAGAAAATCACCGAAAAAACTGCAAACTTTTCCAATTTTCGAAAATTTAGTTAACAGTGAAAATCCTAACAGTGCCACCTCTGTAAGTGAATTTCCCTCTATTCTTACAAGAAATTTAAAGAAAAAATTTGGGGCCATTTTTGGGGAAATTTTGAAAGTGTCCCACGGGCTTCACGTACAGTACCCACAAAAATTTAGAATGTTTTTCAAAACCGCAGTGTTTCGAGCGGAACCAAATCGATCGCGGAATATTCATTTTGGAAAAAAATGTACGAATAATTTTGGCGCTAGTGTTATTCACGAACGGACGAAGGGACGTTTTGAAATAAAAAACGAACCTTTTTCGGTATCAGGGGACCCCAAAACATGCATTCTGTTAAAATCTCGTCGATTTAATGCAGCATTACATTACTTTCTCTATGTTACGTATACATGTATGTACACGAGAAAGTAACAATTGGAAACACTGGTCAAAACACCAAAAGCAAAATACAGTGATTTATTCAACTCTGCCTCTGGCAGGTATCAGCTGTTGACGGTTTCATCCAATCGGGAGCTTGAAAGTCTCCATCAAGACGTCACTAGCGACACAGAAGCTTCTGTTTGGAACCGTAAACAGCTGATACCTTCTAGAGACACGGTTACAAAAGTCGCACTATAGGCGTCTTCCTTATTGCCAAGACACGAAACTGAACCGAACTGAATGAGCTTTCTTCACGAGAACTTCGCACACCTCCCCCCCCCCCGCGGGCACTTGTGTTGCGATCCCCTGCTCCGGCCTATTTTAAGCACGTGTCCCAACCCTTAGCACGCTGAGGAAATTCCTGATTCACCTGGAGGGAAATCCCACGCTTTGTCTCTTACAAGCGAGAAGAAACGCATGGCGGGAATAAAATCTTGTCCACTATACGCGGGAATATCTTTTAATGGGGTCTCTTAAAAGCGAGAAACAAATGCATTGTTTATATACAGCTGACCTCGGGACCGTGAATTTTGTCTCCTTTAAGCAGGATTCTCTTATAACGGGGTCTCTTATAGCGGGGTTTGTATGAATGACATTTAAAATCAACAACCAGTGCCTTTGTGGAGAGTGAGTATGTTGTCCAGGTCTCGATAGACAGGCCCTGAGTGGTCATCAACTACGTCTGTATCCAGTAAGAAAGTGTTCTGATGATGTGATATATTTGTGGTGATCAGTCTAATTTGAAAACACTGAAATGTGTTGTGTGTAATAAAATGGAGGAAATTTTGTGGAGTTGAAATAGTTGTTTCATACTTGAAGAACTGCGTACGTTGTGTGCAAGCGCTGCACACTCTTAGAACTCTTGCTCACTCTTTATAGGGCTGCCCAAACCCAGTTTTTTAAAAAAAGGGAATAAAAAATCACTGCAGTGACGAGATGTTATGGAAACCAAAAATGTGCTACTATGTGCTACTTCACACAATATGACAGTATGATTAGGTTACTTTAATAAGTATTTATTTCAAATGCTTATTTTCGTGTCCCGTGAACGCGACCTGAGTGGTACGCAACCTGTCGACGTCGCTCCTTTGCATTCGCAACTGTCAATCACCATCTTATTTTAATCGGACCATAGTACATATAGGCAATAGAATTTTATCCAAGTTCCTTACATCCTCACAAATAGTACCACTTGTTAAATATACTGTGTATTGGAACTTATTTTCCTGAACAAATCTCGTTTAAGAGCCAAGTAATTATGAAATTCTTGGTTTGAATATTGATCTAGAAGATGTTTTAAAATTCAAATTTCATTTACTGTGTTTACAGACAAACTATTTGTTATATTCGTGTATTCTGATTACATTAATGCAAAAATTCTTTTCGTATCACTATTATGGGATTTAATCGCAAATAAGTACTCAGTAATTATCTTCGACATTTCCTCTCATTTATTCTTGCTTCCATTTCTTCTGTGTATCTCACCCTCGTTTCTTTTGCTAGTAATTTCTGGATATTCCATTTTCTGGGTTCTGTAGAGTGGTTTTCACTTACACGTGATATCTGAATTCGATATCTCATTATCACCAGATGATGTGATCCCTCAGCACCTTTATATGACCTTACATCCATTATTCCAGTTGCTGTTCTCTTATCTACCAGAATGTGATCTATTTGGTTACCCGTTTTCCCATCAGGGGAGGTTCATGTCCACTTGTGGATGTTCTGATGAGGGAAATATGTTGAGGTAATTACCAAGTTTTTCCTTGCTGCAAAATTTATTAGCCTCTACGTGTTCCTGTATTCTCGTGAAGATTGTTAAATCCGAAAAGCCCTTGGTAGCATCTTTTCTTTCATGCCTCTGCGTTGAAGCCACCGATCATCAGCTCTGATTACAATGGTATTTTTTTTCTTCATATTTTTAAACTGTCGTGTTTTGAGAGAAATTAAAGAAGGTTAAAATACATTTTGAAAATTTTAACGAATTTAATACGTAGGTCAAATGAAAGAGAATCAATTGTTCTTTAATGTAGGGAAATATAAAAGTTCTGTCACAATTACAACACAAGTTCTCAATAATCAACTCTGGTGACAAGAATTTCTGTTTCAAAAATTTTGAAAAGTAATATCTTATTAAGTAGTTTTTGAAGAAAAAAAATGAAAAACACGAGTGTCAAATTTTTGCGTGTATTCTTCGCAGAAAAAAATAATGTGAAACATCATGATCAAATTTTCCTTAAATGTGTGCAATTTGACATGGAATGACCTCTAGTGTCACAGTCACCACATGGAACTGAGAAAATTACATTGCTCCTGTTTCCATTGTTTAGCTTGTCGTACGTTTAGCCAAAAATAGTATTTCCAATAGTTCTCTTGGTAGAGAATGCTATATTTTATATTGGTCGTTTTCAGAGTTCTACCCAGTGGTTCCGATAATCCATTATCTTTGGTAATGTACTTTTATTGTGTGATACCTGCTTGATAGTGTGTGTTGATGCTGTATTGTTATTAATTTCTTGGGGAAGCCATTCTTTTTACTTTCCCGTACCCTATACTTACGTGTAGTATCGGGAAACCTATGTAATGCGCGCAAAAACGGCGTATTTTCGGCAGAACAACTCTTATAACAGGACCCTGGTAACGAAAAAGTGGATAATTGCAGTTGCTGAAATAAACTCCTAACATCTGGTGCAGCCAGGATCCCTGTTTGTGGGGTTTTGATACCGAAAAATCAATTGAAAGCGAAACGTCTGTCCGTGTGAAAACGCTAGCGACTGAACCGTTCAGCCGATTTTCTCCAAAATTGATACTCCGCGTTCGATCTGGCTTATCTCGTGGCCCCTAGAATTTGAAACCGGTATTTTAGTTTTGGGAGGTATTTTAAATGAAGCCACTGGCATATTTTCAACATTTTCAAAAAAATTGAAGCGAACACTTTTGACTAAATCTTGTTGTTGGATATTCTGAAGGTCATTTAGGAGAATGGCGTCTCATGTTAGTTGAAAACTCTGATTTTTCGAATATTGAAACATTTCAAAATTTTCGGCATCTTCCTACAACTACAATTATGAAGATACAATATATTTTCTGAATGAAATGTGTTTATGAAAAACAGATCTTCAAATAAGGTCATGGCCAATGTTTCAAATAAGGTCATGCTTATTTTTTGAAAATACCAGTAGTTTCTCTATAATTTCGTGACAAACATAATAGGCCGCTGAAAATTTCCTGTGCCTCGGACAGCTGGATGCGTCGTAAATTAGAATTTGCAATTTTATATATATTTCTTTGTTCGTTTCTTACATTCGACCTTTTGATATACATTTACACATTAATGTGTTAGGAATTATGTATTTTGAAATATTTGAAATTAAAATTGCCATCTCCATAAGGGAGTAACGACAAGCAAGGGGATGCAACAATGAAATTCCGTTTCGCGCTCGCAAATTTCTGTGAATTACGTGTCATTGTTGTGACTTGATGTAGTTGTATGAAAAGGAATTATAATTGTCAAATTCATGTTGATATTTGCATGAAAATAATTGGTTTTCGCACCAAATGCTGTACCATTTGTAGTGAGTAGAGTACTTGTTGCATGGTTTTAGAATACCCTTCTCTAATCATGACCATATGAAATACATTTCTATATTGTCCTGGGTATCATCAGGTGTTTACAAAACTTTTGTTTTATATTTGTATGCATTGTAGAATTCACATAGTTCTGACAACACTGTGTTGGAAACAGTGAGTTGTTCGCATCTTGGTTGAATTGGACGTTTTCAAATAATAGCTAAGGTGTTAGTTGCGCAGAAAGTGCAATATTTCAGTACTATGTACTAGCTGTTTCCAATAACCCGGAAAAGTATGTGCTGTTGTAACCCCACAAGTTTAAAATTAAAATCATCCTGAAACACCCCGGTGTAGGAGTTTAGCCCTTATATACATACCAACATCGTTTTACATATATAGACGAGTATTCTGTTGTTATTGTCGAAGTGAGAAATGCTTCTCCTCTTATACTGCGATTTTTCTAGGAAGAGCTCTCAAGATAACTCAAATCCCATCTTCGCGATGGAATATGTCACGGCATTTCGCGTCTTTTCTCGGTCTTGCCGGTAGAAGTCGCATGATCGCAAGCACTGCTTCATACGGTCGTGTTCGTGCGAAATCTAGCGGAACGACTGTGAATGATACGAAATGCCGTGACATATTCCATCGCGAAGATGGGATTTGAGTTATCTTGAGAGCTCTTCCTACAAAAATCGCAGTATAAGCCGACATCGTGCGGTGGTATTAGTGAACACTGTTGAAGCGATGGAGACAGCGGAGGTGTGACCCTACGTAACAAGGTTCTTTCCGGTAAATGCTTCGGTGCTTGCTCATCTTCTATGCCCTGCATTTCTTCTCTTATTACGCACGGAGGAGGTTCGTTTGGGTGTTGTTCTTTTGATTCCTGTCTCCAGAATTTTTAGGTCATAAATGCATATTTTTACAAGCATATTTCGAGATGTTTTATGGCATAAAAATCCGCTCCGTAATGATCATAAAATTGTTGCAGGGTAACGTGGACACCACCTTAGCCAAAAATCCGTTGATAAATGTCACATTAAATAATATTTATTTATTTCGTATAAAAAAAGTAGCGTAAGAAGGCGGTGGTGAAAATGGGGTGTTTATGGAGTTTGTTGCACTCCTAAATCGATTTTAAAAACTGTTTCGTTGGTGCCGATGTTGTTCGTGCATTGAAAACTTAACTTTTCTCACTAAGCCATTGAATTCTATTTTTTTGATACAGCCTAACTTGCTACAGATATGTATAAATAATCATTTACATTTTTGTGACGAGACGGGCATTGCATACATCTAGATTTTCCCAACGCCAGTTAGATCTTTTTAATGAATAAATTTTTTTATAAATAATTTTACCTTTGTTTTTAGTCGAGCGAAGTAAAGATGTAATTCCCCAATTAATTTCTTATTCATTATCGCAGAAACCACAACGCAGTACATTGTTTAAATTGTGGACATACATTTCTGTGGATTTCAAAGAAACACAAGTGTGGACGAAAGGAAATTGAAACAATACTTGTGGACTTATAAATTAATGACAATATATACAGTGGACGAATTCTTTATGGACAAAAAGAAGTGGACGAAATGTCTGTGGACCAAACTAGATTAGATCTTACAAAAGTGGACATTTTGTACATTTGTAAGAACTGTATGTTTGTAACTGTTGTCGCCAGTGTCCTAGTTGTGTCTGCGTCAACCTTAAAAACACATATTATTAAGCGAGTTGTTTTCAGTTCTAACTACCGTTTCTCACACTACATGCCTAAGTTTTTTATTCAGCCAGGCATCTTCCTGTATTCTTGTACTCTTCTTTGTCGAAACGATGCCGGACTTCCGAGATTTCCTTGGCTTCCTCGTTTTCTTTGGAAAGGGATACACCGAAAGATAATTTTTAATATTCTTTCAGCGTGCATTCTCATTAGATGGCCATATTATTGGAGTTGTTTTGTTTCTACATTTTCGATCACTTGTCTATCCGCAAAAATGTGGACAAATGTCCTGGAAGCGCTAATAGCATCTGAAATAAAATGAATATATTTCTATTTTGAAAAATGATAAATGTCCTGTAAAGTGATGTCTAAATGTGCCTTGTGGATGGCAGAATATCCATTTTGGAAAAACCGGTCGGAAGAGCCGCGAAAATGTGCATTTTTCATTGAAATGAGCATTTCAAGTGCATGAATGAATTAATAACATAGCTAGACGAAATTACCTTGTTTCTGTAAAGATCCTTGTGAAAATACTATGTACTTTCGAGTACTCGGTTTGCCAGAGCACAAGTGTGAGAAACTTATCAAGCAACTAACGAATGTGAAGAAATGTGTTAGGTACTAATCGGAAACTAATTTTTTCTCGAACCTGGAATTCTGAAGAAACACCAATTCCAAAACACGAAATTGCTGACTAGTATGCAACAAAGTTATTGTAAGTAGATAAGTGTACTTAGCAGTGTTTTACCATTGATGTCTTGTGTTGATACAGAAGAGGTTTAGAAACTGCAGCATATCTCTGAATTTGAGTTAAAATGTCCCGATATGGTCTTAGAACGCTAAAACTGAGCTTTTTAACATTTTCTAGTGTTTCGTTTTCATGTGTTTGTTTTCCTGTGCAGGAAGAGTTGGAACGTCCAGTGTCTCTGTTTTTGAGGCAGGATGAGGACTATGAGAGACTTTGCAGTGTCGAGGAGGAGGAGGTAAGAACATCATAATATGAAAGGATAATTGAAAAAAAAAAATTAAAAAACACACAAAATTCAACATCTTACCTTTCTCAAAAAATTTCCGATACGATGTTTATGGTATTGCCCTAGATTAAATAACTTCGTACCTTAAACATCAGGCTCAAAGAGTAGAAATACCATACTGGCACGAAAGGACATTGCATACTTTTGTTTCTAATTCTTTCCCAATTGAGCATGGGGTCCCGCAAGGTTCGATCTTAGGTCCTTTCCTTTTTGCTTTATGTGTAAACGATATGCCCTTGTCTAATAAAAATTGAAGAACGGTTGTTTGCCGATGACACGAATGTTCTTTGCAAAAAAGAAGCAATAAATAGTTCGATTTGAGAAGTTTCAATTTGTTTTCGTAGTAAAAATCAATTGTTAACGAAAGAAGTGTTTCAATGCATTTTTGCATTTCAAATCGACAATCGCATGTTCCATTGAAAATGAAAAATGAACTATACAATTTGGTGATGTTGAGGTTACAAAATTTCTAGGTCTTTCAATTCAATCAAACCTCAAATGGAATGTATATATAACTGAATTAAACACTAAATTGTTCTTATAAGTATTGTTACGATGACTAAAACATTGAGAGTGGTGCCACCTCTTGCTGCGTTAACTATGAGAGGTGATGAGTTTGGGCTTTGAACCTGCATCCTTGCGCCCCTTGCGCGGTGCTTGTGAACGGCAAAGAGAACGCATCAAACGCTCCGACCTTCGATTACTCGCGGATTTCCAAGGGCTGCCCTCTAGGAGCGGCGTGATGACACCCCCTCCATTGATACGCGACTGGTGAGTGCCCTGAAGTGATGACGAAGCCTTTTCTTTTGCTGCAGGATCCCCTGGCGTTCTGCTGTGAAGATGCTTCGGTGAAAGAGGAGGATTCTTCAGGTGAGTGGGGAAACTATTATTTTGTAGTGCCAGAGGATAGGCGCGCGCCTATGTTCTGAAAATGATTTAAAATCTTCATGAAAAGTACTCTCAAAAATCGAAATATTGGTTTCAAACTTCTCAAGTCTCACGCTCGTTCAGATGTATCGGGGAAAATTGGCGAATGGTATTCGTGCGAAAATTGGCGTATCGGTTTCGGTGCTAGAGTTTACCGCGAGCGGGCAGACGTTTTGTCGTCAATCGATGTTTCGTTAGCAACTACCAGAAAACATGGATTCAGGCTACGTGTGTTAGCAGATTTTTTTGTCTAAATTTAGCAACTGGTTTGTCCATTTTCGTTATCAGGAGCAGCCAACAAGAGTTTTTCTGCCGAAAATTCGCAATTTTCCAGCGCGAGATTACATAATTCTCTTATTTCCTTCGTAAGGGCGAGAAAGTAAAGTGATGTAAACGTTTCTCACGTGCGGAGTCACGCTATCTTGTCATTAGGGCCCGGATAATTATGTACTAAAAATTGGGAAAATGTGTACATATATATGTATCGTAATATACAGAAATATGTACTCAAAAGTATGAAATATGTAACATTAAATATCATTATATCAATAATTTTGTATTAAAATACCTTTTATCTTAGTATATATTGTTCTGTACACTCAATACAAAGATTTGAATTAAACATTATAATTCACATAATCCTATTATTTACATAGATCCCGTATCAATAAGAAACCTATATCGTCTCCGATATTATTTCAGTAGTATACCTTCCCTTTGCTGCTCTTACACGCAAACAATGTGTCAAAAATGAGGTCTCTAAAGAAAGAGAACTTCAAGGAGACGTGACGAATTGCATTTTGACTTTAAACATATGAAGAATTTGTTTAAAAACGTATCTAAATATTCATGTAAAATACACTTTCTATTCTCCGTGTTTTCTGGATCCAGTGTGACGGAATTGTCCCCTCTAAGCACCGTACTAATAGCACAAATTGTTTCGAATCCTGGGTTTTTCTCCAGAACGAAAGACCTCGTTTTCTGTAGTACATCCCCCTATTGACCCTCGAAGCATCTGCTGATTGGGTAATTTCAAAGCTATCCGAAAGTTTCAGGGAAATGTTTACAAAAAATTAATTGTGCTTACTGAAAAATGAGGCAATATAGTTATTTAACTTTTTGAGTATCAAACAATTGCTTCGATATGCCTATAGATCCAGCAGCTTCACAATCAAATTGATGTATAACTTGTTTTACAAAATCAAAATTTTGAATATTGTAGCTCATAGCGTCGATCCAGGTGCCCCATCTCGTTAATCCTTTTTTGTACTGGAAATCAATGTTTCAACTTTATCAAACTGAGATCTAATCAGTTCTGCAAACGCAACGCACGCACAAGATAGGTTAGAAGTAATAATTTTGGAACAATACCTGCAGGGCTTCTGCTGCCTTGCACATGTACCGGCAGGCGCTGCACTAGTACTGGAAGGAAGACATGTTTATCTTCATTAGGCCACAAAAATCCCTTTGTATTGTTAAAAAGTTTTGTAATAGTTTGATGGTGGCATTTGGGTAACACATCATAAGTTAACAAAATAAGACATACACTTTTAAACGTTCATTAAACCTATCACAACCTTGCCAATACAATTTCCTTGCACATCAGTTCCACAGCGAGATTTTACTTCAGATTTTTGGTCCAAGGAGATAATTTACGAACAACGGTAGTCGACAACAAATGTCAACAGCCCTTCTTGAACTGGTGCGTGTAGTTTCTGGTGAAGGGTATCAAGGTCAAAGGAGACCTCTAAAATATGCGAAGTGGGTTCGCGATATCGCCTGCTAAAGATCTCAAATTTCAAACTTCCTTTCTGTTTCTGCGATACTCGCGCTGGAAACTAACAGAACAGAATCTATGGATTGCATCGTCGCCTTCCCATTTTACTTCCAATATCGTTGGCATTTATGGATACACTCATTTCAGCTTCCATTTTAGTGTGGGGGCTACAGAAAAAAGTGTTTGACAATGCTGAATGAATGTTTGTTTGGATGATTCCTTATCAAAAACAGATAGGAAAAGTAAAGAATTATTTTTTTAAATGTAGGAAAGTGGAAGAAATCAGTAATATGTAAAAATATGTTCATTTGTGTAAAATATGTAAATATATGTACTAAAAACTCAACGATTTTGGCCACAAACCGATGTAAAACGTGAACATATTGTTGATTCGACTTGATAGAGTTGCCTTAGGAAAATATGTAATTACACAATTATCCGGGCCCTACTTGTCATAAAAGCAGGTATTGGCTGTTGTAAAATAGGATCGGATATCAAATGGAAAGTAATTTTGTGTTTGCGCAGGCGCGGAGGACGAGGGGAAGCGGAACGCTGGCGGGCAGCGGCGGAGGAGACCGCAGGAGAAGACTTGCGCTTCGCCCTCGGGGCTGCAGGTGCACGTGGGCCGTCAGGCCCCCAAGGAGCGCCCTGCCGCCCTCACTTCCTCCGAAGGCCTCCAACATCCCACGCACGCGCCCACGGGAGACAGACCCAAGTCAAAACTCTTCATTCACAACCGCACTCACACGGAAGAACGCCCACACAGTTGCAGCGTGTGTGCTCAGGCATTCAGAATTAAAGGAACCCTCACCCGTCATTTGCGTACGCACATGGGTGATCGGCCGTTTTCCTGCGACGTGTGCGGCAAGACATTCAGCGTGAATTCAGTTCTTACTACCCACATGCGCTCGCACACGGGAGAACGCCCGCACAGTTGCAGCGTGTGCGGTAAGACATTCAGTATTGCATCAAACCTTGCCACTCATATGCGCACGCACACGGGGGAACGCCCTCACAGTTGCAGCGTTTGCGGTAAGGCATTTAGCACGAAACAAAACCTCGCCACTCATATGAGTACCCACACGGGTGATCGCCCGCATAGTTGCAGTGTGTGCAGTAAAGGATTCAGCCAGAAATTAGAACTCACCAATCATATGCGCACGCACACGGGAGAACGCCCGCACAGTTGCAGCGTGTGTGGTAAGGCATTCAGGTTTGCATCAAACCTCGCCTGTCATATGCGCACGCACACGGGAGAACGCCCTTACAGTTGTAGCATGTGCGGTAAGACATTCAACCAAAAAGGAACCCTTACCTTTCATATGCGCACGCACACGGGAGAACGCCCGTACAGTTGTAGCACCTGCGGAAAGTCATTCAGCCAAAAAGGATCCCTCGCCTGTCATTTGCGCATGCACACGGGAGATCGCCCGTTTAGCTGCGACGTGTGCAGTAAGACCTTCAGTACTGAATCAGTGCTTTCTACACACACGTGCACGCCCACAGGAGATCGGCCGTAGAGCACGGACGTGTTGTGAGGCATACGAGCGCGCGCAGAGAGAGCGAGATGATCGCTGTGCGTGTGCGGTGGGGCGTTTATCCAAACACGTAATCTTGCCAAGCACAAGCGCACGCTGGCAACAAGCGCACGCACAGACATATCTGCCACGAGGCGAACGCATTACGCTTCGACGAGTGCGATGTGGCTGCCACCAGTCAATATTCTTCAGCTGTGGGACTCCTTTTGTCGCATGTGCGATCATTCCATGCGTAAGGTGCTCTGCAGCTTTTCGGAGAGATTATTTAACGTTCTTAGCACTTCACTTTGCAGGAAATATAAGAATTTCCTCAGCGATTTATGTGTACAAATACTTGATCTCTGAAAATAAACGATTAGAGTTTTTACTTTTATTTGTAATTTCTCTTTCTTCCTAATGGTACTTTAAAACCGTTTTCTGCTAGGTCAAAAACTTCATGGGCTACTTTCCAGCTACTTTACTGATGATATTATGTAATGGTCTCGAATTGCTTGTGACGAATTTTTGTACGACTGACAGTAGTTTAATATGACACGCATGCCCACAGCAACTCAACTTGTAGCGTTTTCCATTCTTCGCGCATCCAATGTGGTTTCAGTAGGAACAGGTGAAGCATGGACTACCTTGTCACCCATACCACACATCTCCACTGCACTATTTCGTGCTAAGTCAACATTTGGTATCAATAAACTGCGATTTTTCTAAGAGCGACCCTCAAGGCCACTCAAATCCCATCTTCGCGATGGAATATGTCACGGAATTTCGCGTCTTTTCTCGGTCTTGCCGGTAGAAGTCGCATGATCGCAAGCACTGCTTCATACGGTCGCGATCGTGCGAAATCTAGCGGAACGACTGAGAAAGACCCGAAAAGCCGTGACGTATTCCATCGCGAAGATAGGATTTGAGTGGCCTTGAGGGTCGCTCTTAGAAAAATCGCAGTGTAGTCTTCGATGTAGAGAAAGTATATGGTAGTAAGGGTCGTGACAGCGTAGTGGTTAGGACACACGCTTGCTAATCTGAGAGACCCGGGTTCAAATCCAAGCATGGCTAGGGATTTTTTTCCTGTGATCTATCCTAAGGTTTACTCAGCCTTCTTTCCAAATGAGTACAAATGGGTAAAAAGGTGTCCGGTTGAAGCATGGCGCTTGTCATGCCATCTTCACCCCAACTTCTAGACATAAGAACATCTAAGATACCCGTTACATTCTACGTACAGAGGGCCTTGGAAGTGAGGAGAAACCGCAAAAAAGGCTTAATTTAGAGGATTCCTAATATCCTCTAACCCTAAGAAGAAACCCTGCAGCACAAAGTGCAAAGTGTAAATAATAATAATGATAGCCCGTGGAGATACGGCATTCTTCGCACAATACATCTTAGGTCTTAGGGCCGGTTGTCCCTTTTTTTAGTTGCCTTTCTTACGTCAAGATACTTTCGCGTCCGCGACAGGTTTCCGCCAGTCACCATCTAGAAAACGGAGTCCCTCAGAGATCAGTTTTGAGTGTCACTCTCTTTGCCATCGGTCTCAACTGTATGGCGTCGATAATCCGCGAGTCGGTGAAAGCATCGCTCTTCGTTGACGACTTCGCCATTTTATGCTTCTCCAAGAGTATGCAAGTGATAGCGAGGCAGTTACAACTCGTCCTCTACGAATTACAGGAATGAGCGATGCAACAGGATTCAAGTTCACCTCAAAAACCAACGGCATCAATTTCTGTAGGATTCATCATCTCCGTAACCACCCTAATATTTTTCTTTGGAGACATCTTCCTTTTGTGGAGTCTGCAACCATCCGTGGGCATTCTTTCGATAAGAGCCTAACTTTGCGTAACCACATCCGTAAATTGAAGAGCCGACGTGTGTCACCTCTGATCCTCCGCAACCTTACAGACAGCTCTTGGGACGCAGACCGACCGTGTGTGTCTCTTGCGTTTGTATAAAACGCTCATCCGCTCTATTTTGGATTACGGATGCATTGTATATGGATCAGCATCTCAATCAACCCTCCGGCCATAAAATACCATTCGCAATGCCGGTGTAAGGATTAGTACAGGCGCCCACAGCTCGATTTGCATCGAATGCCTCTCGGCCGAGGCCGGAGATCCATCTCTGAGCCGAAGGCGAGATATTTTATTAGCCTTTACAGTGGTAAATTGTCTGGACCTATTAACTATCCTTGTCGTCGAATAATAATCCGGATTCGATGGTGTGACGGTTAGCTTGCAGGACTGTCATACCCAAGATCGCGGGTTCAAACCCGATCGAAGCCGTGGATTTAAGGGCGAAAAAATCCTTCGTACGCCTTCCGCGGAGGGGAAGTAAAGCCGGCTGGCCCATGTTAGTAGATTTACTTGCATGTAAAAGATCCTCAAGCCTAAACGACGCCTCTGAGCTAAATTCAAATCGCCTGTTTCGTCGCCCGAGATAATACCTTCTTTCTCCGCGAGGTGAAAGGAGCGTAGCGAAATTTGCGTGGTCAGACGGAAGAGCGGGCCTGATGGCCCGAGTCTCGCCACGTAAAATAAGGCATTAACTAACTATAACTATAATCCACCTAGATTATGAGTTCTCGTTTATTCTTCAAACGTCGCTGTCCCAGCCCCCAGGTATTCGATTGCAAAATCTTTTGCGGGAACTAAATGTCGATCTTGCCACTCCTGTGAAAACCCCAAGTGACCAGATTCCCCCTTGGAAACTCCTTTCCTCAATTTTGACCTCAGACTCTCCAATCTTTCCAAACAAACTACTAGTCCTCTGATTTACCAGAAGCAGTTACAGGTTTTGAGGGAAGCCTATCCGGAACATTTATTCTTTTACACTGATGGCTCATCATACAGTCACGCAGTGGCATGTACTTTTTATTGTATCAGGACCACCAAATCAGATCGACTACATTCCCAGTGCAGTATATTCGCTGCCGAAATGTATGCAATTCTCGAGGTCCTTAAATATATCGAGTCAGCGGCGTTGCGGAGGGTAGTTCTGTTCTGATTCTCTCAGCTCTCTTCAAACTGTCTCCCGTTTTTCGTCGACGACTTGATGAAATTAGTTCAAAGCCCGATTCATCGTCTTCTGGCCCGCCACCACTTAGTTGGATTCCAGGCCACGTGAGTATCGCAGGGAATGAGGTGGCCGACCAGGCGGCGTAATCTGCGACTCTGATTGACTCCTTTTGTACCATTGTCCGATGTTAAGGCTTTCTTGAAACGATCCGTGTTTAGAGCGTGGCAAACAAAGTGGCACAATAGCACTTTTAAACTAAATGCTGTAAAGAACACGTATTCCTGCACTGTACGAAACTAAATGGCAACCGACGAAGACATGGCCTGGGCAACTCACTACGGGAAATGCTCAAGGATAACGATTCTACGCTCTCAAAACTCTGGTTTTTTGAAAGAAAGCTGAGTATATAATTGTATTTAAAAGATAAGGGCATTGTTTTATGTTTCTGGGCTCCTTTATAGCAGATCTTAGGTTTTATGATAAATTTTATATGCTTTTAATCAGCGGGTAAGTTGCATTTGCTACACATACTAAATCTATTTCTTTTTAAATACTTTGACACGGGCGCGAATGACCACAGTTGTTGAAGCGCCCTCTAAACCCTAATTAACTAACTTTCTTGAAACGATCGAATTTCCTAGAAAGATTGTAGCAACCTTTTTGAAAGATTGCCATGTAGCTGCTTTTGCATAGTTAACTCGCTTTCAAATTGCGATATCTTTCATATTTCCTTATTTGGGTGCAACAAATATTTCTTCCTTTATTGGAGTCAGGTTCACGGGGCTTGGTCAGTAGGAGCAAAATTAATTTAAACCATGGTTGAAGACTTGAAGAAAGACTCTCCCACTTGTGCTTTTGCTCAACCAAATCAACAGGCCATTCTTTTAAATTCAATGCTACCCATATTTTGGACAAAACAAATTATAAAAAAACTTGACATTAATACACAAGTCAACAAAATTCAATGCTACCCATATTTTGGACAAAGCAAATTATAAAAAAGACTAAGATCACATTAATAAACATAAGTCAACAAAAAACAGCGAGAATTTTAGAAAAAAATGTGCGTCAACCTCATCAATAGAAACTGTTCCTCATCAATCTTATGTTAAAATATGTGTAGAACAAATAAAGCAACTACAATATTCATAATATCTCTCAATGCCTGTTTGGAACTACCATTCGTTGGTCTTATCGCTTTCCTAATTCTTGAATTCTCCACCGGGCACTTACTATGTATTCATGTGGGAATTCCGTAATACATTCCATTCTACATTATATTTTATTTTCCCGTATACTATACGTACGTATAGTACATAGGGAAATTTATGTAATGCTGGGCGAAAAAACGGCGGATTTTCGGCCGAAAAAAATCATTGCCGGTCTTGATAACGAAAAAGTGGATAAATCCAGTTGCTAAATTAAGAAAAAAATCCCCTAACACATGGTGCAGTCAGAATCCCTGTTTAGTGGGTCCTTGATACTAAAAAACCAGTTGAAAGTAAAACGTCTGTTCGTCTGTGAACAACGCTAGCGACTAAACCGTTCAGCCGACTTTCTCCAAAACTGATATTCCCGATCGATCTGACTCATCTCGTGGCCCCTTGAATTTGAAACCGATATTTTGATTTTGGGGGGTACTTTACATGAAGCCCTTGGGACATTTTTAAAATTAAAAAAAAATGGCGCCAACAATTCTATTGTCAGGGGGCAAAAGTTCTTTAGTCAGGTGAAATTGGGTTAAGTACTGAAACTACAAGTTAAGTATACATATTTTATTTTAGTAAAATGACTGAATTCAAATTTTGCCTCCTTAACGAGAAATAAGCGCTGAGAAATAGCGTTGAGCGTAGGAAACAGCATGGGCTCAATAATCTAACCTTCGTTTTCTCCAAACTTAAGATTTTTGCCTTAAGAACTTTTACCCCATGACCACAGAATTTGGACTAAATATTGTTGTTGGGTAGTCCGAAGGTCGTTTAAGATGGCGCAGGTCTCATGTTGGTTGAAAACTCTGAATTTTCGAAAATTGCAAAAGTTTGAATTTTAGTCGGCGTCTTCCTACAACTACAAAATTGACAATAGAGATTTTTCCTTCGAATAAAAATTGTTCTCCAAATTGAGTTCTTTCTTTAAGGTAATGTACATTTTTCTAAAAATTTTAGTAGTTTTTGCGCAATATTGCGTGCAATATGTGCAATTTTAAAAATTACAAAAACAATATTTTTTCAAAAATGGCTCAAACTGTTTTCTTTAAACTTTTGGTAGGGATAGTACTAAATGTACTCTGAGAGGAGATGAACGTCATGTTGATTTATTCTTTTGTTTCTTTAAAAATTACAAAAATTAATTTTTTTACTTGTATCTCATGTGAATATTTACATTAGCGTCGATTTTTTTCACATTAATAGGTTTTCGAGTGCATGTGCTTTAAATAATTTCATACAAAGTTTCTCGAGAACCCAACCGTTTTCTGTGAAAATAGCTCAAAATTCCGCCTTTTCAGAAACGCTCTAACGCGATTTTCTTAAAAATGGATCAAAATATTTTCTTCAAACTTTTCGAAGGGATAATGCTTATTGCTCTCTTTAGTATGACGTAAAGTTCATTTCGGGGTATATTTTTGTTTTTTCAAAAATTACAAAAATGATTTTTTTTAAGATCTGACATTTTTAATATGCACATTACCAGCAATTTGTAAACAGTATTTTATTTGTGAGTTAAAGTGCTTCAAATGACTTCAAGTGAAGTGTTTCGATAACGCAAAATTTTTCTCTGGAAAAGAGCCTTAAATTTCGCATTTTTAGTAGCGCTTAAACGTCATTTTTTAACAACGGCTCCACATTTTTCAAAGAAAATTGCCAATTAGGACGAGGATTTAATGTTCTTTAATTTTTTTAAATTAATATTTCCGTTTTACCATTAGGAAAACGAAAAATTAAGAAAATGTAAAAAAAAAGTACTTTGGGCGGCGATAGACGGCAGCTGGCATGAGTATGTGGGAAGTCCGAATAGCTAGCCGAGACGAAAGGAAATAGAAAACTAATACGGACGAGTCTTTGCCATTCTGTAGCACCTCTAGTTTTATTTTACATTCTCCTCACATGGGTGACATTTTAAGACCAATCATATATGTAATGTTATAATATACAGGATGTCCCACCAACTATGGACCGCCCCCATAACTTCTAAACGGTTAAGGATATCGAAATGCTGTTTTCGCTTAACAATGCGGAATCGTGGGACAAGCAACAGGCCGTACAGAAATTGTCTATAATATTTTTAGTTTAAGAGGAATTTAATCATTTTTGATTTTTTAAATGATACCGTATAATTCTTTCACCACCAATGGATAGACCTTGCAAAGAGGAATAAAGTGATGTATCATATGTTAGTATTTTGGTAGTAATTTGAGTATAAAATTAGACTTTCTTATATGTGATTTTTAAGTAAACGGTCCTTTCCTGTAGCAGCCCTTGCAAAAGTCGCCTTTGGTGAAGGTAGCCTTCGCGGTGTCGAGACTGTTTCGTGGAGACAGGGAGTGTGAGAGGGGTGACCGTGAAGGATAGGGGCGTGGTCTGACACGAAGATCATAAGAACAAACATCAATATTAACGATCAGAATGAGATACTTTTTTCCCATTTGTTCATCTGAATTGAACTTTTCTTCTACTGAAATCCCAAAGCAACGATCATCGAAAAGAACAAAATAAAAATAATTTGTAGCGGAACGTCGACAAAAATAAAGGTCCTTTTCAAACTTACAAAAATCGAGAACCGAGCTACGTGTTTTATGGCAGAAACAAGCTGTCATTTTAAAACCTGTAGAGCTTAAAGATTTTATTGTAATATCTTGATTATCAAATAACAAATAGGTAGACATTTTATCTTATTATTTACTCTTAATAAACGTCTTTTTTAAACAATACCAAAAGAATAAAGCAATACAAATTTTGAAACACACTTGACAGACTGTCCGTGTAAATTTACTAAACTTTAACACAAATTCACACCTGCAGTCACGACTGCTAATACTGATTGGAGAGTTTCTCACTTCATAACGCCACGTGCTGCCTCAAACTTAAAAATCCACGACAGAAAACGGAAGTGTACTGTTTTCTTTTCCATTTATGAACAGCAGTAGAGATATGGTTGCGAAATGAACGAATGATCATCTTAATTAAAAATGAAATTTACCAACGAAGAGACGGTGATTGGATTCTTGTCAAGTTTGAAAATGATATTTATTATTAAAGAAGACAAGTGAAATGCAGATAAATCAATGGAAAAAATCTCATTCTGATCGTTAAAATCGGTGTTTCTTAGTGTGATCTTTGTGTCAAGACATTGGATTGCTGTACTTAGGCCTCTCATCCCCCATTGCCACCCTTCTCAGTCTCCTCACTCCACGCAACAGTCCTGCCGCCGCGAAGGACACTTTCCCAGAAGGCGAGAGTTGCAGGGGCTGCTACACGAAATATTGTCCGTTTACTTCAAAATCACATATCTGAAAGTCTAATTTTATATTCAAATTACTATCAAAATACTAGCATATGATACATCATTTTATTCCTCTTTTCATGGTCTATCGATTGCTGGTGAGAAAAATATATCGTTCTATTTAAAAAATCAAAGATGATTAAATTTCTCGAAAACTAAAAATGTTGTAGACAATTTCTCTATGGCATGTTACTTGCCTCACGCTTTGGCATTATTCGGCGAAAATTGCATATCGTTATCATGAACCGTTTTAAAGTTATGAGGGTGGGACATCCTGTATATTATAAATTATTAGTGTACTACATAAATAATTTATATATAAAAATATTGTTTTCCTCTTTAATCTGATTGTTAATTATGTCCATATTCATGTATAATTGAAAAGACTGTTAATTAGATTGTTTTTGGAATTTTGAAGTCAGTATGTTAATATTAATTAATTCATATCATTGTCTATATTGTTATGGTTTTATTGGTTTGTAATTGTATGTTTATATCATGTTTAATATCCGTTTTCTGTTTTTGGCAGTTCCTTTTGAGCAAAAATGTTAAAATATTTTTTTAAATTTTAACAATTGCAATTGGAAATGGTTATTAGAAAAAAATAAATAAGTGACAGCAAGGATACATACGTATTTTCTAATTTAATATCAATATGTTAATATTAATTCCTATCATTGTCAATAGTGTTTTTATTGGTTTGTAATTCTATGTTTATATCATGATCCTGTCTGTCATTGTGGCTCATTCTGAGGCGTATTCTTCTATATTCTCTGCTGATTGAAATCTCAATGAACGTAGTGTAGAGTGGGTGCGCGGGATCTGTGCTCCCGGCTGTCAGAGGAGGGAGAAAGCTACGAGACAGAGGCGAAATGACGGCTCGAAATCAATTATTTGTAGCTTTTCGCTGGTAGCTTAGGCACAAAAAATTACATTAATATTTTCTGTAAGAATTCGACATTTGTATGACAATACTTTCATTAAAGCGGAAGAGATTACATTAAAAGTGTGTGTATATTTTCATCTATACAGGATGTCCGGGGAGGAAACGTTGAAACTTCGAAAATAAGCTCTTAAGACTTTTCTAAGCATATTTTGTCTAATAAACTTCTTGGATATTCCGAATGGTTGGACCGCAATGAGCACTCAAAAGTTGGTTTGAAAAATTGACTTCTAGGCAAACACTTGCATCATGGAAGCATAAAAACACTCCAGAAACATGTAAATTGTTTATTATTTACTCAAGAAATGAATATATTTGCTCAGACAGAAACATTAAGCGAGAAATAAAAAACAAGTCGCATTGTGTAAATTGGGTGCTTTTTTATTTCTCGCTTAATTTTTCTTTCTGAACAAATATATTCATTTCTTTTGTAAATAATAAACATCATATATGTTTCTGGAGTGCTTCTATAACGCAAATTTTTGCCTAGAAATCAATTTTTCAAACCAACTTTTGAGTGCTTATTGCGGCTCAACCATTCGAAATAACCACGTATTTTATTAGACAAAATATGCTTAGAATTGTCTTAAGAGCTCATTTTCGAAGTTTCGACGTTTCCTCCCCGGACACCTGTATATTATTTTTTCAATTGCATCAGTATCGCGCGAATAATTTTGGAAAACCGTGGGTAAGCCTATTCTACCGAGAAACGCCGCTTGAAATTTGATGGCTTGACAGGTGACTCAAAAGAAGCGAGTGTTGCGCCTCCGTGTTCTGGCCGTTCGTTGTGGCGCCGTGAAAACCAAGCGGAACGAATCGGAACGGGCGTGTCGAGACGCAATGTCGCAATCGGGCGAGGTCCCACGGTGGCAGAGCGGCGTGATGGGCGGCTGGCGGCGTGGCAGGGGGGCAGGGCTTCGAGCCCTGGAGTTACAGCTGTGTGGACCGCCGGTGCAAGGAGGGCTGAGACGGGGCGCGGGGGCGGGGCTTCGAGCCCTGGGGCTGGCGCTGGCGGTGGCGCTGTGGGGGGCGTGGGCGGGGGTGGAGGCGCGGGGCGTGTGTGTGCCGTGGGCGGGGGCGGGGCCGCCCGTGGCGGGCGTGCAGTGGGCGCTGGGCGGGGGCCGGGCGGTGGGCGTGGTGGACCTGGGCGACGGCCCGCGCTGGCTACGCGCCCTGCACGCCCGCGCCGCGGCGCCGCTGCTGCTGTGGCGCCCGTCTCCATCACTTTCGAAGCAAGTCAAGGCGCCCGCGTGGCTGGAGAGGCAGGGCGGCTACGTGCTAGCGGCACACCGCCACCAAGACCTTCTCGCCTTCCTGCTCGACCACACCAAGGACGCCGTCTATGATCCCTTAAGGGAGGTCAGTCACACTGTCAAAAGAGAAAAGGCAATTTGCTCCACCATCGTGTCCCCTTTTGAGATTGAGTTGATTGCAGGTCCCGTTAATTTTTCTGTCAGGTTCAAGTCTGGCGGTCGCGGATTTTAGACGCAAACTGAGGGGCTCGGGCGAACAGGGTTCCCACCTGGATGATACTTCTAGTGACACCCTGATGCTAATGTCCGTTTTCATTGATTCTCCCAATTTCAGAAAAAATGGGTTATACGTCAACAACGGGTTACAATCCGTAGGCATCTGCCACTCCAACCCGTTTTCCAAAGAGGCATCATTGTTACTGGGCAGTATAGTCCTTTTCAGGGGCGTAGCGTCCATAGATGTGGGTGATGTGTTACATACCCTGACAATATCAGCTATTTTATTTTAAAATGATTGTAAATTCTCAATTTGTTATTTTCTTTTTCTACTACAAAATATTTCATTATATTTCAAACATTGCGTCATTGAGAACTCGATTCTTTACGAGGATGAACGAATCATTCTGAAATGCCGCCTAGCTGATGCGCTGTGAATCAGATGCACCGTGACCCGTTACATCCAGGGTGCCTACCGTGGTGCCTACGAAAAAGCGAAACTTTACGAAACTTCATTGTTCTCTTCGGTGTTTGTAAGAGAACAAGGTTAATTAATGAACATTGTCCCTTTATTTAAGTTTTATTACCTTATTTTAATACATTTAGCAACTATATATTTGTAGCCAATTTAGGTTAGGGATTGTGCTGGTTGAATGCACAAGGGTATGTGACTGTGCAATCCACATATGAGCCATTCCACGTCAAATCGCACAAAAAAGACCAAAATTTGACCTTCATATTTTTATTTATTTTCTAATTTTTTTTATTTGTTATATGGATCAAATAAGTGAACACGGGTATTTTTATTTTTTTCTAACTTTATTATTTTCGGAAATATTGTACAATGAAATTTGCTAAAAATGACGCGCATCACTAACTTAAAAATATCATATATTTGAATACATCAATTATAGAAATTCCGTTCAAATTCCATTCGAAACTTAAAAACATGTTTAGTTTTTAAGATTTTGCAAAATATCTAATTTTTTGAATTTTCATTTTTTTAACTGAAAGTTTGAAAATTAAATATTTTTGTAAACTCGATGAGCTAAATTTTTTTAAAATGTTTATAAACGCACTAGAGTATTGATAATAAGTCCAGAAAAAATCAAAGTGGGATCTCAGTAACTTTAAAAGATATTAATATTTTACGAACCAGTGTGTAATAAATTACTGCAATAGACACGTTTTTTGTGTTACTGGTCGTCGGTTTCTTTGGATGAAGCAGTAATTTAAGTACTTCTTGAGGTGGTGAAACTTCATGATTGAATTTATAAATAATAATATTTATGTGTGTTAATATACATATAAATAATATTAATATATTTATAAATAATTGATAAATTTATAAATAATTAAATAACGGATTTTTGATTCAGGTTTTGACTGACATTTTGAAATTTTCTGGTCCCTCACAACTCACTTTAAATACAAGTACTCGCTTATCATAGAATTCCTGAACTTTCGTCACAATGCACAGTTTTAATGCCTTACCGAATTTACTTCATTTCTGGACAAAATTCCATTTTCTTCAGCCAACGTTTTAGACACTTTTATCATGCGTTCGGTTGCTGCAAAAAGTCGTTTAATTTTATTGTATGTCCAACTTTCAAAAATTGTCAAAATTTAAATTTTCAACGTCTGTTGATCTGTTGAGTGAAAGTAATCGATAAGTTACTAAATAGTATCTTTGTCTAAGTTTTCGATGGACGTCGAAGGATCTTCAATGTGAAAAAAATTATCAGTGTTGGCACTTTGTACTTTCTAAAATTTCTCATGGCGATGCCATTTTGTTCCAATTTTCTTTTCGTGGCGGGGTTTCTACTATTGTAATTAAACTCATGTTTATCTTCTCTTTATTCATTTCGCAGACACTTGACGAACTATCTGATGAGCTTAAATTGTCACTTCCTTGATTTCCACTTTTTTCACTGGACGTTCCGCTACTTTCGTTAATGCCACGGGAGCCACTGATCTCGATGCTATCTTAAGAAAAGGCCGTTTCGGAAGCCGATTCCCTTTCTTCCGAAATGAATCACAAATTCGCCAATCTAATGACTCCTGTAAATTTACCAGCAAATCGTGGTTTACGCGTCTTGGAGATTTTCTTTTTTAAAAATCGTGATCAGAACGTTTAAATAGATTGAAACATCTATCTCATACGCTGATCGCCACTCATGTTGCACAGTGTACACGCTATTCATTGAACAAATACTAGCACTCCTGTCTTCATAAGTATTGCGTATTGCGACTAATGTTGAGAAAATTTTACCATGTCCCTCCACAAGTGGTCGATTGTACTTCACGAACAAGGTCAGGAGGGCACCCCGTCCCTAGGACGCAAAGGGCCCTGCAGTAAAATTCGTTTCGCTGACACGAGGAAAAGTATTCGTTTTGCTGTCACCCATCCCTTCTGGGGAAAGAGAGAACATTTGATTTACTAATGTTTCTTGAAACCCAAATCAGGCAGAGGGCCATTCTTTTTATTGTTCGTCGGCATTAGTATCAAGACTGATCGAACACAATTCGTTAGTGCAGGGGCAGGAACCACGCGCCCGAATACTATAATTACAATAGATTTTTTTATCTATACGTGTTGAGTGTCCACTTTTTTCTTGTTATGTTTTGTAGAAAATTGAACAAGAAATATTCCTATTCTTTCAAATTTTTATCTGAGAGAGTTCATAAAAAATTTTCGTTTTTTAAAAATAATTACAATTTTTTAATGAAATATTTATTTTTTGAGAAAGTAATTTACAGATGAATAAAATACACATATAAAAAAATTAAACAAAACAAACCAGTAATTTTTATGTTAAATACATTCAGAGCGTCAATCAATCATGTTTTGCAAAGTACGCGTAAATTTCAAAATTTAATATAGGCAAAATTACACAAATAAACAATTTTCAGGTAAATAAAGAAACACGTGCCTCTTTTTTTGATGTCCAGAATGAATGTGATATATTCGTGTCATTTATTTTTTTAAATAGTCGTGTCAATTCGAGTGCGATTTGACATGGAATGGCTCGTATTTCAATTCGTTTTGCTCTCACTCATAAGAACATAGGTGACCCACAAGTCACCCACGATGTTACCCTCAAAAATAAGTATGACACAATGTCATACATTCTGGGGGCAGAGTGAACATCTGAAATACTAATAACTCTTGAAACCCTTATCAGGCAAACGGTCATTCTTTTTTAGTTCTTCAGCACCTGCATCAAAGACTGGCCGAACACAATTCGTTAGTGCATGGGTAGGCAGAGCGCACCCTCATACTTACAATTTACTTTCTTAGAACTGCATGTGTAGAGTGCCCACTTTTTTTCTTGTTGTATTGTATAGAAAATTGAACAAGGAATACGCCTATATTTTTTTCAAATTTTTATCTTATCGAATTTACGTAGAAATTTTACTTTTTTTTTGAAAAAAATACATTTTTTAACATGAAAAAAATATTTTGTGAAAAATTTATTTACAGAGGAATAAAATACACATTTCAAAGTATTAAATGACACAAACCAGAAATTTTTATATTGAGTACATTCGGAGAGATAATTGATCTTATTTTGTGAAGTACCTGTAAATTCCAAAATTTAATATAGCCATAACTACACAAATAATCAATTTTCAGGCAAATAAAAAAAATACGTGTCTCTTTTTTTGATGTCCAGACTTAAGAAAAAAAATATCGTACATTTTAAAAAATGTCGTGTCAACTCTTGTGCGATTTGACGTGGAATGGCTCATATGTGCTCTGGAATGGCGAGCACCACGCGATCCGAAGTGCCTACATAATTATGGAGTTGTATTGTGCCGTGCACAAATTATAGCACGTGAGAAACAGTTGAAAATATTTGTAAAAAATATGAGAGGATAGAATTTTATTTAAACAGCCAACACAGGCTATATTGAGCAATACAATGGTGGTATAAGGGAAAATAGGGAAATTCTGTCACACTTAACTTCTGTCTCGAGTTGTATGCTTTTTTGGAAGACAAGGGTTTGTATTTTCTAGCCATAATGAAAATAGGGGATCATCAAATAGAGAAAATTTCATGTAATATACAAGAGAAATAATGAAATATGATAAAACTGACAAGAATGATACGAAACTTCCAATGTTTGGTGCAATTTCACTAGAAATTCAGATTCATTGGATTTCAAGTGTAAGCGCGGTAATGTCCCATGAAATTAAAAATAAAATTTCTAAAACCTCGTTTGTCTCCGCCATACTGGATGAAACTCTTCATGTAAGCAGCAAAAAGGACAACTGTCAACTGCTTTTCATTACGTGTCTGTAAATTGATTGATTTTCTCTTTCCTATTATATTTTTATTATAGATCATTGTTTTCTATTTTATAAATTATGCCAATTCTATTGGGTTCGAAATGATATGAATTGGACAATTTTGAAAATCATTGTGTTCGATTGTGCTCATTATTAAAGTATGAGGATACACATGTATATTTCTCTAGGTCGTGAACATAAGTCAACTTTTTCTAACTTTCAACCAGTAAACTACATGAATTACGTGAGGCAGTATTACTTTTACTGGATCAGTTTTTATTTTAAATATACAAATTATTTGTGTGCTCTAATTGATCAAAGTGACAGAAATGGTATTGGTGAATGAGCAATATTTAAATTATAATTAAAGTTTTAAATTATTTTCTCATTTCTCGAGTTACATACCCTAAGCCAAAACTCAGGCTACGCCACTAGTCCTTTTTGAAACAAGTACTACGAGTGTCAGACGATATTCCGAAAAGGACTACTCATATAACGCCATCATAGGGAAGGAGATTGCTAAAGTAAAAGAATGCCACAAATTATACGACATACAATTAAAAAATTTGGGTTATTCAGGAATTGAAAGTCTCTTTGCCAAAAAACATACTCTTCGTCATAAACAAAATCTGCTCCCCGAAGGACCCTACCAATCCGCTGCAAACCTGGTTGGTATTTTCCACGCCATTCACTTAAGCCAATGATTTCGTTTTCACGGTTGGCCGCGCACGGGGAGGGGTCGGGGGTAATATCGTAACGTCGCGCCCACCGGCCGTGAAAGGAGGGCCTGAAACGGCCGCGCCATTGCGACATCGGGTAACGTCGCCAGAGCATCACGTGCACGTACACTATGCCTAGGCGACGCGTTTGACTGCCGGTTGTCCAGATAGAAGCTTTCGAGAGGGGTCGCATCGTGGGTGTGTAGGAGGCTGCTTGGTCCTGTCGCCGTATTGCGCGCCACACCGGTCGTACGGACACCACCATCGCCCGCAGTTGGCGGTAATGGATTGAGGATGGCACGCACACACGACATGCAGGATCTGGACGTTCGCCACGCACCACGAGGAGGGAGGACCGACGGATGGTCCGCAACGGGCGAACGGATCCAAATGCAACTATAGGTGCTTCAACGGGCTGTGCAGACTGCACTGTCACATCCTGAAAGTGCCAGTACCATTGGCAGGCGGTTGCACAACGCTGACCGTTACGATGCCTTCCCCTCACACCCTAGTAACGTTGCTACAGACTCGCCTGGTGTGGGGAACGACGAACCTGGGGCCATGCAGACTTGCAGTGGGTCATCATCAACGACGAGTCCCGCTTCTGTCTTAATGGCGTCGACCACCGGGTCCGTGTCTGGAGGCGGAGTGGGGAGCACCACGACGAGCAGTTTGTGGAATTCCATCACACGCCAGCCTGGTGTGAGGCGCGATATCCTATGGTGCCCGTTCACAGTTAGTGTTCCTGAGGGGCACCGTGACAGCCGCACGGTACGTTCAGGAGATCCTTCAACCGGTTGCCCTGTCATTCGTGAAGTCAACGCCCATGCTCTATTTCAACAGGAAAACGCGCGTCCGCATATCACAGCTATCTCCCGAGCATGCCTTGCAGCTGTAGATTACCATGGCCAGCCGCATTGCTAGGCCTTTCCCCGATCGAGAATGTTGGGGGTGAGAACAGGACCGCACCCCTACCCACCAATCTGCAAGAACCGCGCGCTCAGGTGCAGGCTGCATGGCATGGACCAGCACAGGACCCCATTAGAGACCTTTACGACTCCATGCCACGACGTCTGGACGCGTGTTTGCCAACATGGCGACCTCACGCCAAACTAACATGTACAGTCTGTGGGCGAGTAGCGCAGTAAATATTGGTCCTACAGACATGAAAATGTAATCATTTCGTATGCCTGCTACCCTCTACCTGCCTGCCAACAATGATTGCAATCCGCCTCGTCCTTCTGGGTGCAGTTTTTTATGACGATGAGTGAATTTACATGAGACATATACCATAACACAAATTGCGAACATGAAATTTAAATATACGTTACAATAGTGGAATTAAAGAATAGTTACTTTTGTATTTAGGGCGATGATTTTGCCCCCTGGCTATTTCCAAATCCGCGGACCTGTCACCTGAGGGGTCGGAACCTCACTTGAAGGTCAAAAACATCAAGTCACGCCCGAGGTGCATGGAAAATATTATAGGCGGATATACACCGTGTAGTTTTCGTGTAGATTCTCATACAGTTTCTACATAAAAGCGTCAAGATCTCAAACTGAACGTATAAAAGCCAAAAAGTAGCGCATACACGGTCTATACGCTTTCTATGTGCTTTCTGCATGAATCGCCACAAGCTGCCGCCAGGGGCGGCTAGCGGGAAACAACTGAAGTGCATCGTCCGAGTACTTTCAGTGATTGTATTTCTATGCGTGCGTTCTGGCTATGATCTTGATATAGTATTAATTAACCACGAGGGGTATAGAGTATAAAAATTGGAAGGCAGGGATAAGGAAAGAAGTAGTTTATCACAGTATATCACTTCATACAATCGCACCTAACCACAAATTCGGCATGGCCGATTACCCTTAGTGAACGATTCTGCCGCTAGAGGCGCTGGAGTCAAACTGTATGCTTTTTACACGAAAAAATTTCGAACATGTTCATAATTTTCTCATGTAGAAAGCGTATAGTCTGCACTACATGAAGAATATACACGGAAAACTATATCGTGTATATTGGCCTATAGTTGTTGCAGAACGAAAATATAATTAAAAACGTCTGTAAATTTGTTTAAAAAAACACGCATTGTAAATGTCAGTTTTCAATATAGCGCGAGATAAAACGGAATGTGTATCCATATACTATTGCATTTTCTGACAGGTTTGTTTCTAAGAAATGGAAGGATATTTTGAAGATGCTGAGAAATACTCATAAAATCTAACAACGATACATACTTTTTTTTCAGAAAAATATCAAAATGAGCGTGGAAAATATGAGAAGTGGACGAGAAAAATCAATGTGGATTGCGTAAATGAAATGGTAGTTTTAGGTAATATGCATCCATTTCCGGTAGCTACTTAGAATTTTGATAAAAATCCTGCTTACGGTTTAGCCAGTATCGTAGTTCACAGACAGACTCACAGACGTTTTGTGATCAATCGATTTTTCTGTATCAAGAACCCACAAAACATGGGTTCTGACTAAACCACTCGTTACTATATTTAGGGACAAGATTTATCCACTATTTCGTTACCAGAGCCTGGCAATAAGAGTTTTTCTGCAGCATTATAATACTTTATAATGCGTAAGCAATAGCGAGAAAGTAAAAATGGATGCCAGTTTTTAGAAAATTTCAAAAATGCCCCAGAAACTTCTTGTAAAGTAGGTATTGCCAGAATTAAAACGATTTTCAAATTGGATTTTCGAATTGAAGGTTTCGTATTGAACCAGGCCGAGTGAGGAATCTTGACATTGGAAAAAAAATCATACGAATGGTTTAGGTGCCAGTAGTTCACTGATAGGACGGTCATGATAAAAAAAATTCCTTCTAGTATCAGAGGACCCCAAATCGTGCAATTCCTTAGAAAATTCGAAATTGCCTACCAGCAGAAATATATCTCTATACTGCTTGTGCACAAAGGTATGAAAAAGTAATAGAACAAAGATTTACTATAAAAATTTACTTTTTTCTATTTTTTACTCTCTCCCACTTCGTAAGAAGAAAAAGTTAATAAATCGTGCACCGAATGGAAGGCAAATTTTCGGCAGAGAACCTGTTATTGCGAGACTCTGGTAACGAAAAAGTGGACACGTTCTGTACTTCCCCTAACACAAAGTGTAGCTACAATCCATGTTTTACAGGTCCTTGATACCGAAAAATTGACTGACGGCAAAATGTCTGTCTGTCCGTCTGAGGTCAACGCTCGAGTCTCAACCGTTCAGGCGATTTTCTGCAAAAGTGATATTCGCCGATCAATCTAACCGAACTCGAGGCTTTGGGAGTTTCAAACGGATATTTTAATTTTTGAGGGTACTTTACATGAAGCCTAAAAAACCTTTTCAATTTTTTTTCAAAAATGGAACCAATTTTTTGTTTAAGCCTTTTCCTCGGATAGCGTACAGGACCCTTCTTGTCAGGCGGGTCATTAGTTCGTTTAAAAATCCCAGATTTTTCGAAAACTGCGAAAGTGCAATTTTTTGGAAGTCTTACAACTATAATATTGAAGACAGATTTTTTCATTAAATTTGATCCGTAAATACCTATCTTGAAATAATAACATTTTAAAACTACAAAATTGATGATAGGCATTTTTGCCTTAGACAATCTTTGTTTCAAAAAGTTACATCTTATAAAACAGTCAAGTACCGTTAAAAAGCAAACCGTTTTCGTATAATTTGGGCTTGAAATTAATAAAGTTTATAAAACCTTTATCTAAAAAACCGCTCCATTTTTTCCCCACGGATGTGAGAAAGGATGCTTAATAAAATAGCGCGGGTCTTATTTTCGTTTAACTCTCTAAATTTTTGAAAATTACACATTAGGAAATAATGTGAGTTGAAGCATCACAAGTTAAAATAAGATATTGGTTAATTTGCAGAGACTAACGGATGGTGACGTCGCTTATCGAAACCTTCAACTAAGTTCTTCAGCGCCCGTCGTTCTAGCTATTGGGAGGACAGAAATTGATAATTGTAAACAAAAAAAGAAACAAGGCCTTCAAAGTTCAGAGACTCATGCTTACACGAATGGTACAGAGAGATATTGCCTTTTTCATAAAATAAAAAGGGGTGGAAGCACAGTGAAGAAAACAAAGAATTTTCTAAATAACCTGCGAGAAAAACAGATCTTACAGAACTGTCTTGAGAAACGCAATAAAGTGCACAGAAGTTTGGAAAATTCTCTGAGGGAGATAAGAAACTTCAAAAAGAACTCGCGATTTGAAAGCCTCTTCACGAAAAATTGTATGGTTGAAAGCAAAAAGAAAGACAAGCCACAGCAGACACTCATTGAGAAATATTTTCGATCCCAACGCTATTCTGAGAACAGTGAGAGACTTCAGACGTTCCTTCATGAGGACTCACATGTCGATAGACATTTGCAGCACGTCTGGAGGTTAGAGAAGCTCCCCGAGGAAGGCCTTGAAAATGAGAGGGATACAATGAAGCTCCTGGAGGAAGACCTGGAGGGCGAGCGGGGTTCGCAGCAGGAACAAAGGAGCGGCGGGAGGCGCGTGAAGAAGCTCCTTGAGGAAGACCTGGAGGGCGAGCGGGGTTCGCAGCAGGAACAAACGAGCGGCGGGAGGCGCGTGAAGAAGCTCCTTGAGGAAGACCTGGAGGGCGAGCGGGGTTCGCAGCAGGAACAAACGAGCGGCGGGAGGCGCGTGAAGAAGCTCCTTGAGGAAGACCTGGAGGGCGAGCGGGGTTCGCAGCAGGAACAAACGAGCGGCGGGAGGCGCGTGAAGAAGCTCCTTGAGGAAGACCTGGAGGGCGAGCGGGGTTCGCAGCAGGAACAAACGAGCGGCGGGAGGCGCGTGAAGAAGCTCCTTGAGGAAGACCTGGAGGGCGAGCGGGGTTCGCAGCAGGAACAAACGAGCGGCGGGAGGCGCGTGAAGAAGCTCCTTGAGGAAGACCTGGAGGGCGAGCGGGGTTCGCAGCAGGAACAAACGAGCGGCGGGAGGCGCGTGAAGAAGCTCCTTGAGGAAGACCTGGAGGGCGAGCGGGGTTCGCAGCAGGAACAAACGAGCGGCGGGAGGCGCGTGAAGAAGCTCCTTGAGGAAGACCTGGAGGGCGAGCGGGGTTCGCAGCAGGAACAAACGAGCGGCGGGAGGCGTGTGAAGAAGCTCCTTGAGGAAGACCTGGAGGGCGAGCGGGGTTCGCAGCAGGAACAAACGAGCGGCGGGAGGCGTGTGAAGAAGCTCCTTGAGGAAGACCTGGAGGGCGAGCGGGGTTCGCAGCAGGAACAAACGAGCGGCGGGAGGCGCGTGAAGAAGCTCCTTGAGGAAGACCTGGAGGGCGAGCGGGGTTCGCAGCAGGAACAAAGGAGCGGCGGGAGGCGTGTGAAGAAGATCCTTGAGGAAGACCTGGAGGGCGAGCGGGGTTCGCAGCAGGAACAAACGAGCGGCGGGAGGCGCGTGAAGAAGCTCCTTGAGGAAGACCTGGAGGGCGAGCGGGGTTCGCAGCAGGAACAAACGAGCGGCGGGAGGCGCGTGAAGAAGCTCCTTGAGGAAGACCTGGAGGGCGAGCGGGGTTCGCAGCAGGAACAAACGAGCGGCGGGAGGCGCGTGAAGAAGCTCCTTGAGGAAGACCTGGAGGGCGAGCGGGGTTCGCAGCAGGAACAAACGAGCGGCGGGAGGCGTGTGAAGAAGCTCCTTGAGGAAGACCTGGAGGGCGAGCGGGGTTCGCAGCAGGAACAAACGAGCGGCGGGAGGCGCGTGAAGAAGCTCCTTGAGGAAGACCTGGAGGGCGAGCGGGGTTCGCAGCAGGAACAAACGAGCGGCGGGAGGCGCGTGAAGAAGCTCCTTGAGGAAGACCTGGAGGGCGAGCGGGGTTCGCAGCAGGAACAAACGAGCGGCGGGAGGCGTGTGAAGAAGCTCCTTGAGGAAGACCTGGAGGGCGAGCGGGGTTCGCAGCAGGAACAAACGAGCGGCGGGAGGCGCGTGAAGAAGCTCCTTGAGGAAGACCTGGAGGGCGAGCGGGGTTCGCAGCAGGAACAAACGAGCGGCGGGAGGCGCGTGAAGAAGCTCCTTGAGGAAGACCTGGAGGGCGAGCGGGGTTCGCAGCAGGAACAAACGAGCGGCGGGAGGCGCGTGAAGAAGCTCCTTGAGGAAGACCTGGAGGGCGAGCGGGGTTCGCAGCAGGAACAAACGAGCGGCGGGAGGCGCGTGAAGAAGCTCCTTGAGGAAGACCTGGAGGGCGAGCGGGGTTCGCAGCAGGAACAAACGAGCGGCGGGAGGCGCGTGAAGAAGCTCCTTGAGGAAGACCTGGAGGGCGAGCGGGGTTCGCAGCAGGAACAAACGAGCGGCGGGAGGCGTGTGAAGAAGCTCCTTGAGGAAGACCTGGAGGGCGAGCGGGGTTCGCAGCAGGAACAAACGAGCGGCGGGAGGCGTGTGAAGAAGCTCCTTGAGGAAGACCTGGAGGGCGAGCGGGGTTCGCAGCAGGAACAAACGAGCGGCGGGAGGCGTGTGAAGAAGCTCCCTGACAAAGACCTGGAGGGCGAGCGGGGTTCGCAGCAGGAACAAACGAGCGGCGGGAGGCGCGTGAAGAAGATCCTTGAGGAAGACCTGGAGGGCGAGCGGGGTTCGCAGCAGGAACAAACGAGCGGCGGGAGGCGTGTGAAGAAGCTCCTTGAGGAAGACCTGGAGGGCGAGCGGGGTTCGCAGAAGGAACAAACGAGCGGCGGGAGGCGTGTGAAGAAGCTCCTTGAGGAAGACCTGGAGGGCGAGCGGGGTTCGCAGCAGGAACAAACGAGCGGCGGGAGGCGTGTGAAGAAGCTCCCTGACAAAGACCTGGAGGGCGAGCGGGGTTCGCAGCAGGAACAAACGAGCGGCGGGAGGCGCGTGAAGAAGATCCTTGAGGAAGACCTGGAGGGCGAGCGGGGTTCGCAGCAGGAACAAACGAGCGGCGGGAGGCGCGTGAAGAAGCTCCTTGAGGAAGACCTGGAGGGCGAGCGGGGTTCGCAGCAGGAACAAACGAGCGGCGGGAGGCGCGTGAAGAAGCTCCTTGAGGAAGACCTGGAGGGCGAGCGGGGTTCGCAGCAGGAACAAACGAGCGGCTGGAGGCGTGTGAAGAAGCTCCTTGAGGAAGACCTGGAGGGCGAGCGGGGTTCGCAGCAGGAACAAACGAGCGGCGGGAGGCGCGTGAAGAAGCTCCTTGAGGAAGACCTGGAGGGCGAGCGGGGTTCGCAGCAGGAACAAACGAGCGGCGGGAGGCGCGTGAAGAAGCTCCTTGAGGAAGACCTGGAGGGCGAGCGGGGTTCGCAGCAGGAACAAACGAGCGGCGGGAGGCGCGTGAAGAAGCTCCTTGAGGAAGACCTGGAGGGCGAGCGGAGTTCGCAGCAGGAACAAACGAGCGGCGGGAGGCGTGTGAAGAAGCTCCTTGAGGAAGACCTGGAGGGCGAGCGGGGTTCGCAGCAGGAACAAACGAGCGGCGGGAGGCGCGTGAAGAAGCTCCTTGAGGAAGACCTGGAGGGCGAGCGGGGTTCGCAGCAGGAACAAACGAGCGGCGGGAGGCGCGTGAAGAAGCTCCTTGAGGAAGACCTGGAGGGCGAGCGGGGTTCGCAGCAGGAACAAACGAGCGGCGGGAGGCGCGTGAAGAAGCTCCTTGAGGAAGACCTGGAGGGCGAGCGGGGTTCGCAGCAGGAACAAACGAGCGGCGGGAGGCGCGTGAAGAAGCTCCTTGAGGAAGACCTGGAGGGCGAGCGGGGTTCGCAGCAGGAACAAACGAGCGGCGGGAGGCGCGTGAAGAAGCTCCTTGAGGAAGACCTGGAGGGCGAGCGGGGTTCGCAGCAGGAACAAACGAGCGGCGGGAGGCGTGTGAAGAAGCTCCTTGAGGAAGACCTGGAGGGCGAGCGGGGTTCGCAGCAGGAACAAACGAGCGGCGGGAGGCGTGTGAAGAAGCTCCTTGAGGAAGACCTGGAGGGCGAGCGGGGTTCGCAGCAGGAACAAACGAGCGGCGGGAGGCGTGTGAAGAAGCTCCCTGACAAAGACCTGGAGGGCGAGCGGGGTTCGCAGCAGGAACAAACGAGCGGCGGGAGGCGCGTGAAGAAGATCCTTGAGGAAGACCTGGAGGGCGAGCGGGGTTCGCAGCAGGAACAAACGAGCGGCGGGAGGCGTGTGAAGAAGCTCCTTGAGGAAGACCTGGAGGGCGAGCGGGGTTCGCAGAAGGAACAAACGAGCGGCGGGAGGCGTGTGAAGAAGCTCCTTGAGGAAGACCTGGAGGGCGAGCGGGGTTCGCAGCAGGAACAAACGAGCGGCGGGAGGCGTGTGAAGAAGCTCCCTGACAAAGACCTGGAGGGCGAGCGGGGTTCGCAGCAGGAACAAACGAGCGGCGGGAGGCGCGTGAAGAAGATCCTTGAGGAAGACCTGGAGGGCGAGCGGGGTTCGCAGCAGGAACAAACGAGCGGCGGGAGGCGCGTGAAGAAGCTCCTTGAGGAAGACCTGGAGGGCGAGCGGGGTTCGCAGCAGGAACAAACGAGCGGCGGGAGGCGCGTGAAGAAGCTCCTTGAGGAAGACCTGGAGGGCGAGCGGGGTTCGCAGCAGGAACAAACGAGCGGCGGGAGGCGCGTGAAGAAGCTCCTTGAGGAAGACCTGGAGGGCGAGCGGGGTTCGCAGCAGGAACAAACGAGCGGCGGGAGGCGTGTGAAGAAGCTCCTTGAGGAAGACCTGGAGGGCGAGCGGGGTTCGCAGCAGGAACAAACGAGCGGCGGGAGGCGTGTGAAGAAGCTCCTTGAGGAAGACCTGGAGGGCGAGCGGGGTTCGCAGCAGGAACAAACGAGCGGCGGGAGGCGTGTGAAGAAGCTCCCTGACAAAGACCTGGAGGGCGAGCGGGGTTCGCAGCAGGAACAAACGAGCGGCGGGAGGCGCGTGAAGAAGATCCTTGAGGAAGACCTGGAGGGCGAGCGGGGTTCGCAGCAGGAACAAACGAGCGGCGGGAGGCGTGTGAAGAAGCTCCTTGAGGAAGACCTGGAGGGCGAGCGGGGTTCGCAGAAGGAACAAACGAGCGGCGGGAGGCGTGTGAAGAAGCTCCTTGAGGAAGACCTGGAGGGCGAGCGGGGTTCGCAGCAGGAACAAACGAGCGGCGGGAGGCGTGTGAAGAAGCTCCTTGAGGAAGACCTGGAGGGCGAGCGGGGTTCGCAGCAGGAACAAAGGAGCGGCGGGGGGCGCGTGCGCGAGGCCGGGCGCGCGGAGGGGGGCGTGGCTGGGGCGCAGCTGCGTGCGGGGCGGCGCGTGCTGGCCGCGCTATGGCAGCGCCACCAAGGCTTCCGCGGGCTGCTGCTGCGCGAACGGGTGGGGGAGGTGCGGTGGGGGGCGCTGGCCGTCGATGTCGTTGGGGGGAGCGGGGAGTGGCTCACCCAGTGTGAGGAGCGCAGTGAGGCGTGCGCGCGCGAGGCCAAGGCGCTGGTGGCAACTCGCTCCACGGACCTCGGAGGCGCCGTCGTGCCTTATGTGTTTACACCAAATCCAATGACGAAGCTCTTTCTGGTGGAGATTACGAAATCAGCTTCCGAATTGAAGGCCCGGAGTATCTCAAAAGAAAAGAGCTAGAGGCAAGGCTAAATCTTCGTTTTAAATGGAAAGATGTCAGGAAAAGCGCCACGCCATGGAAGGTAAGGAATCGATTCGATGGGATAAAAATGTGATGAATGTTCCAAACCAACTCAAATCACTTCGAAATCAACATAGTCTTAATTGATTCTCTGTAAACTTTTTCATGGATTCTTCATTCACTGCAAGGAACATGAATTTCACTTCATTCAAATTTAACCAACTGTCTTGAAATGTTGCAGGGACGACATTCACATAAACCGTACAGTGAAGCTATGAATTATTTAGGTGCTGTCCTGTTTAATCGCGTAGTCTTCACAGTTGCTAAGTCGCGTCCGAAATTCGGGCAAATGCATTCGTGTGGCTTCGTTGAGTCTTCACAATCATCCTATAGATCGATATTGGCCGTGCCTCCGCCTGCGAGGCTGCCGTCGTGGTCGCTGCCGCTGCGCGTGTTCTGCCCACGCATCTGGCTGGCGCTGCTGGGGACGGCGGTGGCGTACGCGCTGGCGTGGCGCGTGGTGGCGGGGCGAGTCGCTGGCCGCCAGCGCCGCCGCCGCGCTGCGCGCCTTCTCCTCGTGCGGGGGCGCCCCGCAGGACAGGGTGCGCGCCACGCCGCAGCGCCTGCAGCTGGCCGCCGCGCTGCTCGCCTCCGCCGTCGTCGTCGCCGCCGCCTACCAGGTGAGGACACAGCTCTTCAACCATGGTTATGGCTCTACTTTATTTACTTACTCTTGCAATAAAAATTAAGGAGAAATCGTATTTTACAAATTTTTATTGGAAACATTTTTGTTGAGCATATTTCGATGCATGACAAAAAATATTTTTTCTCGTTAATAGAAAGATGAAAAATATGTAAATAAATAGAGGGGTGCTTAATTTAATGATATCATAATATAATTAGAGCGAATTTGTTAGATGTAATCAGCCCACGTTAACCTTCTAAATCTTTAATTTTTAGTCTATTAGTCTTAACACTTTGAGTTCTAGGCGCTTTATGTCTGTTTGGGTTCCGGAACCCAGGGTATTTAAAGGTATTTTATGTGATATCATTAATCACTTTAGTGAAACAAATGTATAAACCCTTACTATTTGGGGAAGTTTGATTTTTTGTTAATTGAAAACAAACTAATAAGTAAAAGGGCCAGTTTTTATATTTTATTGACATACTTCAATACATTATAAAAAATACACCATCAAAAATCTGCGTAACAATATCCATTTTTCAGAATAAAAAATTTCACATATTCCATTCAAAGCTTTTTTTCCGAATCTTTCCGGAGATAATTTCTGAATGATTTTCCAAAAAGTTATAATTTTGTGTCATGTCCATAGTTCTTAAGTCAAAACAACACACGTGCCTTAGTACAGAATACTACTGCCAACTACTGCAAAAAGCAAGTGATATTATGGGCTCGCATTTCGCCAAATAGTTCTCAAATTGGACTTGTGGCAACACAATACAGTGATTTCAATGGTGTTATCTCCTCGTTGCTCAGAACCGACGTACGAGCACGGAGAGACGAGGAAACGTGCATCCGAACTATGCTGGGGTTGGGGCTCTCGAGCATTCAGCAAATCCCGAGTATTGGTCGGGCTTGGTCTTCAATGTTTTAAACTTCTTTTTCTACTCCTGTTGTATAATGCCGTTTGATGGCTGCAACCCGTTGCATAATGATACTCATTACGATACAGATTTTATTATGATAAAGGTTCTTGACCAATCAGAGAGAAGTTTACAATCCAAATATTGGCACTTAATTAATTATTAAGAATCGTTCTAGTAAATGATTCGTTATTGTGTACGTTAAAATTATTTTGATTATATATTACGCTTTTCAGTTCAATTTCAGTTTCAATTTATTTTATTAGTAGTAATTTTTTCGTGGAATTTTATTTAAAATAAATTGGATCGTAATTTCACTTTGATCCTATTTGACTAGCCGCAGTATTTCTTCGCAGGCGGATTGGTAGCCACAGCCACTTGCGGCAGCATGCGAGGGTAGGGTTAGGGGGCTACAACGAAACGATTCAAAGTGAAAGTTTAACTTATAAAAGTCGTAGAAAAAGTACCGCATGGAACTCGATGTAATGGGTATTAATACTCTCGTGTGAAGTCAACGATACTCTTGTATTAATATCCATCATTACATCATCGTTTCATAATGCACTATTCCCAAGGAGAGTGTTTTACTTCCACAATGGTTTTGTACTGAACTCATGTTTCCTTTCTAGGGCCGTCTCTTCGACCTGATTGTGAAACCGCAATATTATCCGTACATCAATACACTCGACCAACTGAGTGCCAGTGGTTTACCAGTGTTAACGGCAGAAAACAATAAACGTTTCATTGAGAATGCCAAGTATTTATGTATAAAATTTGCCAGTGTCTGTGAACATGCAGATTTACCTGCTAGAAGTTTGTTCAATCTCAATTTAAAATACATTAAGGGCATGAAACTTCTGATAACGACTCTCAGTAAAAATCAGTACCCTCTTTTTACAAGTGATCTGCATTGGTACATGACAATTTCTAAAATCTACCGAAATTCAGCATCGATGAGAGTTATCGATGCCTTCATGCCCAGATGGGAGTATATTATTACAAGGTGGTAAGTAAATTCAAAACTACGAGACGAGTAAAGCATTTTTTGATCGAGAATCGATCCGATTATTTGCATTCATGTACGTCCAGCGGCTTCAAATCGCCTGCGCTGATTTAACCACGTTAAATCAAATTCTTTAACGAAAAGAAAGGGAAAATTTCCATTTAAGATTTCGAAGTTGCCTCCCCCACCCCGGGGGGCGGGGCAGGGAGATTTGATTTTAGGCGAGGCAGATTTTCCCATTGGAGATATTAATTTTTTGTCTGGAACATGTCTGGATCGTCTCTATCGATCAAAAAATGTTTTAGACCAAACTTATGTATTTTTTAGTGTAGAATCCGAATCTGCAATAAAAACTGGGGGGTTCCATTTAAGATTGCAAAGTTGGCTCCTGCCTCACCCTCAAAGGGCGAGCGGGGTAGTTTGATTTTAGGTCTGACAGATGTCCCTCTTGGAGATATTAATTTTTTGCCTTTGACATTTTTTTAGTACGTTGCATATTTTTCGAGTTATTTTGATTTGTCAAGTTAAATGGGCCGTCCTATATTTATAAAAGAAATGATAAGCTGCTTTCAGGTATATCAGTTTGAAGCAAGCGGGAAGCCTCCAAATCTATTTTTTTCTCCACGCTTGAAGTGCCTACCTAACTGGAAAATTTTCAATACACGCTTATTGATTTCTGAACTACCCAGGCTTCTTTTTCTTTCTGAATAAGTCTCTTAAGAGATCTTTAGGCTGGTTTATTAACATGTGGTGATAGAAGTGACCGAATCAGATTCACGTTAATTTGGATAAGAAAAGTTTGACATCCCCCTGGGTGAGCTACTATTTTAATAAAACACTTTGACCGCTTAAGCTTGTTATCTCTCAGCTTCTTCGTAATTAATTGTTGGAGTGTGACTTACTAACTACTTGCCTTCAGGAAAGTAGAGCGATGCCGTTTCAAAAGTCACCCCTCTTTGTGCCCCAGCCTGTGTTACCTCTCGTTTGGGACCAAAATTAACTACAAAAAATGATTATTCTGTGGTCACGGGGTAAAAGTTCTTAAGTCAATTGTGGGGGAAAATTGGGTTAAGTACTGAAACTATAAGTTAACTATCTATATTTTATTTTAGTAAAACGACCCAACTCCAATATTGCCTACTTAACCACCAAAAAACGTTGGGAAATAGCGTTGAGCTTATGACAAAGCGTTGGCTCAATAATCTAGTCCTTGTTTTCTCCAAACTAAGATTTTTGACTTCAGGACTTTTACCCCGTGACCACAGAATTATTTATATTCATCTTTTGTTCGTAGATACGATCAATGCTGAGTGACTCCCCTTACATTTAACCATACACATTTGTGTAGTCATATCGATTTCTACGAGCTGTGCCCTTCGCAATCCTGTCGTAAATATGTCACGTAAAGTAAATTGTAAGTGTATTTCGTAAACGCCGTGGGTATGAGCTATTCGGGACGCAGTCAATGTTGCCAGGTGTTTAGAGGGGTTCCGCCATGTTTGTTTGTTTCCTCCGAAAATCCGCTGAACTGGCTTTAAATTTCCCGCCAAAATCCGCTAAACGTAAATTAAATTATTTTTCCATATTTAAATGTTGTATTAATTTATTCTATTAAAGCAAATATATGATTGCGAAATGTAGTGGTTTCATAGAACGTGCAATTCAATTTTTAGGTAATATGGAATACATCACTTCGGTGAGAATTTGCAAAATAATAATTGATTCCAAGTATTCTATAATTTATTACATAAGTATTGTATTATTTATTCTCGCTAGTAACATGGATTTAAAAATTTTAAAAATATACATCTGTGCAAAACAACTTATTTGGTTAGCGAAAACTGATAACTCATCGTTTTCATTATCACCATTAGTCTTCTTGGACTCATAATTGTCTTTTTGAGTAATCTGCTTTAAAACGTCAGGTGGGAAGGAGTAATTATGACATTTACCTGCTCTTTTGACCAAAATGTACTGAAAAAATCGCGTTTAATAATTCAATGTTCATTTTGTTTTTATGCTTGTTTTAACCCCGTTCACTTGGAAGATTTGAAATTCCGCGTATTTCCCACTATCTTTATTAATTTCCGCTGTTTGTTCCGCCGTCCGCGAAATAATTTTTTTTTCGCCGTACGAATTTAAAATCCGCTGAAAACAGCGGGAATTTTGCCGATATGGCAACACTGGACGTAGTGCAGTTGGGTGTTAGTGACGCGACCCGCTGACGACTCAGCAGCCAAGGAATTAACTGCAGTCAGCAGAACCGGTTGGGCGCTCCCTAAGACGCAGTTGTTTTGCGGAAGATCTGGCAACAGGAACGATCCGCTCTTCAACATCAGTGACACGTGACCCGTGCTCATACAGGGTGTCCGGGGAGGAAACGTCGAAACTTCGAAAATAAGCTCTTAAGACAATTCTAAGCATATTTTGTCTCATAAACTACGGGGATATTCCGAATGGTTGAGCCGTAATAAGCACTCAAAAGTGGGTTTGAAAAATTGATTTATAGGCAAAATTATGCATTATAGAAGCATAGAAACTCTTCAGAAGCATATAAATTGTTTATTATTTACAAAAGAAATGAATATATTTGTTCAGAAAGAAAAATTGAGCGAGGAAATAAAAAGCACCCAATTTACACAATTCGACTTTTTTATTTCTTGCTTAATTTTTCTGTCTGAGCAAATATACTAATTTCTTTTGTAAATAAAAAACAACATGTTTCTGGAGTGTTTCTATGCCACCACAATGCAAATTATTGCCTAGAAATAAATTTTTCAAACCAACTTTTGAGTGCTCATTGCGGCTCAGCCATTCGGAATATCCACGTAGTTTATTAGACAAAATATTCTTAGAATTGTCTTAAGAGCTTATTTTCAAAGTTTCGACGTTTCCTCCCCGGACTCTGTATAATCCCATGCCTCTCTAGAAACCACCTCCTTGTGAGCTTCCGACTTCTCGTCGTCGAGACCGGTGATTGGCGCCGTGACGGATGAGCGGTGCGAGAGCGAGAGCTGGATGGAGAACGTGTGCCACGTGCAAACGGTATAAGGGCCTTCAGCCCCACTCAGATGGCGAGAGATGTACAAAACTAATGTCATATCAATAAATAAGTTAAGCTAAGTGAGTGCTTCTCATTTAATACCGAGACCAGGGCTTCTTCTGTTATGTTCATAAAACAAAGATAGCACGCAAACTTAACAATACTGTATTGAGTTCACTATGACAATTTGTTGAACACATGTACAACCAACATTACAGGAGTTACTCTCCTCCCGATGACGGGGTCAGGCACGACTCTTTCCCATGTGTCGCTTAACTCGACACGCGAACAGCGCGCCTACACGACGCGGCGGCACCACCACGTGGGACTCCGCGCACGTTATCTCCCCGTGCGTCACTTGGCACAGTCCTGGGCTGCCCGGCGCGGCTCCCCCGCGTGCGGCTCCCGCACGTCTACCCTCCGTGCGCCGCTTCGCACGGCTCCAGTTCCGCACACCCCACGTTCCACCCCATGCGATTCCGGCACGTCTCACTCCTTTAACACGGCTCCTAGGTTGCCCGGCTTCCTCCTCGAGCAGTGTAGACCGATCGACCGACCAGGTTCCCGAATCTCTGCTGCTGGTGACTGTGTCGGCGCTGTCTCAGCCAGGGCCCTGAAACTCTCCATCAAAACCGCGGACAAAGCTTGAGGGTGCTACTGTAGGAAGCGCTAGTGTCGCCGGGTACAGGCTCGCCAACATCGGCACCTAAAAATTGTGGAATTTACGAAAAGTTTCTTCTAAATGTTCAATTATTCAAAATATAGACATGTAAGAAACCGCTGAAGAAAGCTCCGAACATCGACGCTATCTTTTGTAGCATTATGCGCCTGTTTGAACGTAATGCGAACCTACGTAGGAGCCACACACGTTTGAAGTATCGTTGGCAGTGGTTCGTATTTTAGTTCCGGTAAGAAGGTGCTGCTGGAGAGGGCGCTACTGTAATGGTCTCCACCACGTTATATGGGAGTTAAAGGGCCCTGGTCTCGGCTCTCCACCTGCTGGTGCCCGCGCCCCCTTATGTAGGGGAGGCCCGGCCCAGGATAGCCTCGCCTCGAGGCTCTCCGACTCGCTGGCCAGCGTTTCGCACCAGCGAGCTCCGTAGCGTGCTGCCTATTACTGCGCGTGCGCGCCAGCTTTCAAATGCTAACCACAGCACCTTCCCCTTTGGTTGTACAGATCCCCCCTCCTCTCATTAGCGAGTCCTGCTCTCTCCCTTTAATTAGGTCCCTATTATGTAGTCTTGTGCCAAATAACAGGCGAATAAACGCCTGTTTCACTCTCCAATTCCTTCATAAACACATCTGTTTTTTCAGACGTCCTGAATTCCTTCCTACACTTAGCGTCATTGGTAAATTTCAAGGACAGGGTTCGGCTCCTATTGACGCGCACGATTCGGTTCCGAACGAGTCACTCGCGGCGCCATCACAGTGTGCCCGGCCACACGGCCACGTGGCCAACGCACTTTCGTGTGGAATCGTGACGCTTCGCTACCCGTGTCCAAGTTGAGGACGAGGCTCGGGCCTTCGGCCCTCGCGTTAACATAAAACATCCTTGAGTCTGTCCAGCGCATAATTACCAACGCATTTTATGCATTAAATGCATTTAACGCATTTAACATTATGCATGCAATGCATTTTATGCATTTAACCATTGTAATTCTCCATTACACATTCGCACCACACCGCACAATGCAAGCACAAAGGCATCTTCCCGCTCCCTGAGTGATCCGTTCTCGTGGTCCGCGCGAGTGAACCATGCGCAAGTGAACCGTGCACCGTTGTTTTAGTGAGCCGAACCCTGTCCTTAAAATCAGCCGCGTCATTAAATGTCTGCTTACGTGTTTCCAGGAACTGGCCGTGGGTTCACGCAATCAATTTGAAGATCATACAGTTCAGGGACGTGGGATTATTGCCAAAGTGGCAGGACGATTTTAACAGATCGCAGGCAATGTTTTGGCGTTTGCGCCCAGATGTGCCTTGGTTCACCGAAGCGCAGGCAGAAGCGGCGGCGCGGGCGGCGAGCGACGAACCCCGGACCCTGGAGCTGAAGGACGTGCGGCCGCACCTGGCGCTGCTGTGCGCGGGGCTGGCGCTGGCCGCCGCCACCTTCTGCGCAGAGGTGGCGCGCAGTCGGCGGGGCGCTGCGCGTGCGCAGATGCGCAGAGCTCTGCGCGCCCTGCTGCGCGCGTTGGCGCCCCCCAGGCCGAAGCGACCCCTCGGCGCGCGCAGAACCAGGCACTGAGGGCTCAGGAGACCCAGGGGCGCTTTCGACCGCCTGAGTCAACGCTCTTGTTTTTCGTGCGAGCACTTCTGCATTGCTTCCTGTTTGCAAACACCTTCTTGGGTTTGTTTACGAATAGAAATTCAAAAATGAATACAGTGTATATATAACGCACTGAGGCACAAGCTATATAAGTGGAAAATATTGTACATTAAGCCTTGTCTCTCACATTGGAAGTATACGTATGATTTTGATCGCGATACCTTCTGATAGCATACCTTCTGCCATCAGCAAAAGCTATAGAAATCGTTTGAATGTAATTTTCACAATGTGTTTCTTTATGTATTACTCTATTGGAAATAAATATTATCGATGTGCCTGTGTGAGGTTGTTCTGTTTTTTAAGCGGTTCTTGAGTATACCTTAAAAAAAGATTTCTATCTGAGGCATAGGATTAATCAAACCAGTCGTATTTGGTTTCCAACATACACAGTTTCTCATAAATTGAGTCCAGCATAATAAGGTGCTTAAAATTATGTATTAAAAACGAAACCAGATGAATTCAGTTTCTATATTAGCAAACTATTTAAATAACAATAACGGTTCAGTATAAACGAGTCTGTTTTTATCGGTTACCGAAAAGGTTTGACGTGTGATTTGATGCCGTGAATTTTCACGTATTGAAGAGGTAAAAGAGGATAATAGGGAAAGAGTAGAATAAAATCTTTGGCACAGGTTTCGTTCGAGTAGTCGCAGCACCGACGCGCTGTCCAGGGTTGCCAGATTGGGTAATTGTGTCCCCAAACTGGGGATTTTTTTTCGTTGCGGAAAAAGAATGGGGAACACAAATGGAAATGTTTCGGGATTGTGGACATTTTCATCCGGAGTGGAAATGGAAATATTATTCTCTCAATTAATAATAAAAAAGAAACAAAAGACTTTTTTTCTCATTTTTTGTATCAAAAGAAAAATAAATGGCAGGCATTGGGAAAAACACTAGAAAAACAAGGGTAGTATAGGGTCACGAGCATCTCGACGATTGGTTGATTTGAATTATTTGAATTTAAGGAGCCAGCCAATGGAATCGACAGGGGCAGCTTATATAATAAACGGCAAAACGGCAAGCAATAACAAATAAACGGCAGGCATTGGATAAAAACACGAGAAAAAACAAGGGTAGTACAGGCCCTCGAGCATCTCGATGATTGGTTGATTTGGATTATTTGAATTTAAGGAGACAGCCAATGGAATCAACAGGGGCAGCTTATATCGTTTGTAATAATTTGGGGAATATTTTTCGTTTTAAAGTTGGGGAATTTTGTTTCATTGGAGAGGTTATTTGGGGAAATTCCGTCCTAGTGGGGAGGAAAGAGTTCGCAGCAGATCTGGCAAGTGGCAACCCTGGCAACGTCGCCTGTGGACCGTAGGGTAGAGTCCCTAGATACAGTCCCCTGTATCCAGGGACTCTAGCGTAGGGAGAGTGCTCTGCCTCCAAGCGCCGAGATGTCGAACTAGAGTGCACTTCTGTGTGCACTAGTGTTTCTTAAACATCGATTGTTTCACTATCAACTGTTTTCGATAATATCGTCGTTGAATATCGATAGTATCACATATCGAATAACAAATTTGATAACAGATTCCCATCGGTTCCGGTGTAAATCTTAATTTTGTAACAAGAACAAATTTTGGTGCGTGAATAGTGATACGTTCAACGTATCCGTTTTCATTTCACCCCTTTTCTTCGACATAATTTCTCCCGCTTTGGAAAAAAAATGCCCTCTGAGGGTACCGAACAAGCGGGAATGTGTAAATATTTGACAGCTACTGCCCGAAAGGACTCAAGAGGATAACCCTCCCAGAACGTAATTACATCTTGCTAATGCTAAAATTATTAGGTACGTAACTCAGAAATATAAATTTCTTGATTTGTTGTTTTATACGCGTATCATGTCTGTTTTGCGTGCTCTCAGTATTTTTTTTCATCAAAAAGTAATTGAATAAAACTGTAGACTTAAAAGTGTCGAAAAACTATCGGCCACAATATCTATAGCCAACGAAAGTTTGAACAATCGATAACTATCGATGTTTGAGAAACACTATTGTGCACTCTACATTCTGCATTCATTTCAAGAGTTTTATTTGTAGATCTAAGTGTTTTTGTGCTTTTACGTTTCACGAAATAAAGTTCAAGTTGTTTGAAACAGTTGCTTTCAAATTTATTTCAATCCACTGAATATTTAATTCCGGGAAAATCAATCTCGTTAATGATATGAATGTATTATCTTAGGATGTGCCAATGTTCCTTTGCCAATGAATGGTTATATACTCTCTGGGTGAAACCCTACCCCTAGGCAAGTCTTGGGCTTCCCCTACATGTATCTCCCTCCGTAGGACACATCGTTGGTCTCCCGGCACATGCGGTAGTGGAGTGCTTGGAAGTACAAGTGTGCGTAAGCAAAGGGTGAGGATAGAACAAAGAAGAGGTATACTTCGGTTTTTCTTTCTTGGCGCAAGGGGGGAGGGTGTCAATAAAATGGAATATCCCACAGTATTTTGCGTCCTTTTCGATTGTGCCGTTAGGAATCGCATGATCGCGACTGTATCGAGCAGTGCTGGCGGCACAAGGGAGAACGACGCGAAATACCGTGAGATGGTCCATTTTATTGTGGCGAGCCACCATTACTCCACACCGAAGGTTAGCGGCTTGCATCGGCAAGCATAACATCTCGGGGGCAGAACCTCCAAAAAGTGCTGCCGCATGCAAGCGAGGGCCAATATAAACGGGCTCCGCGGAGCCAGGAGGGCAGACGGGAGCGACGGGACCATGCGGAGCAGACGGGACTATGTGAGTCACAGGCTAGCCCCATGCGAGTAACATGGGAGCCAGAGGCGCACGTGAGAACCGTGAACGACCTGCACCAGGACACCAAGAACGCTCTTCCATGATGACTCGTTCGCAAAGCTCCGCCGCCGCCGCTGCTGTCGTCTTCGCCGCGCCTGGACCACGGAGTGACGGGGTAAGAGGCCGCCACATCTGAGCTCGACTTCCTATACATTCCCTTATCTGGTTTATCGTTTCCCCCCCCTTTCTCTTCATGCAACAGTAATAAATGGTGCATTGTTTGGAACATGACTTCTTCTTGAGAAAACTGCCCTCCCTTTCCCCATCTCAATAAAATCTTCCAAATCAACCACAGTACTCTAAAGTGACGCGCTGCCTAAGGAATACGCTGAAGTCAGTCAGCTCCGAGGAGGCACGTCACATTATTGACACCTCTCTCCACCGTGCGCCAAGAAAGAAAAACTGAAGTATAGATGATGGATCAATTTGTGCGTGGACGAGATGAATTTCTTTAGCTCTGGCGCGTGGGCGCACGCAGGGGGGTTGGGCCTCGGCGACGGACAACTCTTTGTCCGCTAGAGGGGGTACGTTGATGTTTTGGCGCTCGGTGGGGGCTGAGCCTGTTGCTCTGCCTCAACCAAAAGCTTGGGCGATTGGAAAGAAGAAGCCTCTAGAACAGACCTGCACAGCACTGACCTCAGGAGCTGCGTGCGGGCAACTCGGGGGGAAATGAGAAAATCGATGAAGGGTGGGGATGAGACCCAATCTAGGAATGGGGACCACCAATCAGAATGCGCAATTCGAAAGATATCGCGTAAATTTAAAGAGCAATCGTCAAGAACATGACGATCATATACAGTTCAAGTAAAATTGTCTTATGTATTATATTGCAAATGTTTGTTCTCGGAATAAGACAGGGCGAAATATGAAACTACAATGAATTGCCACTAGACACGTCGCACTGCTTGATACTGTCGCGATCATGCGACATCTAGCGGCACGATCGAGAAAGGCGCGAAATGCCATGAGATATTACATCGTACTTACATGGCTTTCCGGAAGACGCCGCGTCCAAGGTACAGGTACCAACGTTTTGGCCACCATGCCTTGGCACCTTGCCTTGGACGCGGCGTCTCCCGGAGAGCCATGTCAGTACTGACTCCGGCCGTGGAAGCCTACGCTCTCAATATTCCATCGTGAAGACAGGCCCGGACGCGCCACGTTATGAAAACCGAAGTATACTTCGTGGTCATCATGAAAGAGCGACAGCGCCCTATAGCCCTCTTGGTGGCCATAACCAGTCCTCTTCCTCTAGAAAGGCTATATCCGGTCCTTATTCAAATGCAGTTCAGAATGAAAGAGTAGAGTCAGAGTTCAGGATAGCGACGCTATAGAGCAACACCACCTAGACATACTTTACAAGGCCTGAGCAGTCATTCAAGATGGCCGCCTGAAAAGGCCATACAAACTGAAATGCTAAGTCAAATTGTGGTTACCAGACAACAATATTACACTATGAAAGAAACAGAAAAGAGGTTTACTTTCTTCAGCTGAAAGATTGTTCATAAAAATGTGTTCCTTTTCAGGCGAAAAAAGCTGCATGCACTTTCTATTAATACTGTTATCACCATTTACAACGCACAGTACATGAAATCCTATCTGTTCTATTCTGAATATACTTTTTTGCAAAATATTTTGCAAGTCTTGATTTTAAATATATCTCATCCTTCGTGACAGGCACTGATTTATCACTATCACTTAATTTATGTAAGTGTTGGTTTCTTGTACGCTTCAAAAAAATTTCAATTTATTTCATTTGAGGTTCTAAACGAAATGAACACAATCTCATAACTGTATTAGGATGAGGAAATATGATGAACCTTAAATGTTTGAAATAATTATAAGAATATGGTTATATGGTAAATCGCATGCAAGGCAATATGAAAAAACATGAACTGTACTGATATGCACTTCTTTTCTTTGTAAGGAGTTTCATGTTTTCCAGCATAAAAACAACAGGTGTGTTAAATTTTGAAGTTGTGGTATTGATCTAAAGTAAGAGGTCTGATGTTAATGCAAAACCATCATGAGGACAATTATAACTACTTGTATTAAAACATAACTTTAACCTAACATTTTCTGAAACACCATTAATTTCATTTGTATTACATACACTGTCTGATATTGAAGTGCCTCCAACTTCTAATACTTTTTTTACAAATATAAACACAGAGTTTCGATTCTTTATCCACCACAACTGAATTGATAATTTTAGAGGCACAATTACAATCAATATGTTGAAAAAGAGTAACGTCTTCCTTATTAATGATCGAAACAAGCAACTCCAATTTGCTTCTTAGTTCATGAAAAGTACTGAAAGATATTTACTTAATCTTGCAACGTTTTCTTTGGCACTTTCTTCAATAGCAGCAAGCAAACACACAATTTATTTTTTTGAGATCTTTCTCTGTAAGAAGTTGGGCCATTCAAGTAAGCAGGACAATTTAGCAACAAAGAAGGCAAAGCTCCACGGAACAGTCGTGTATGTTTTAAAGGAACACTGATTTTAGTCCATTATCACAATAGAATACTGAAGTCTTCTCAATTTCCCATGATCGCAAATGTAATTCACGAATCTGAAAGTAAACACTGAACTTACACTCTTACACTCTTCACTTTTTATCATAATTCCCTCACTGGGGGACACAGTCCTTATTCACCATGATTCTCACTGTTAACAACAACAGTCTATACCTACATAACCACAATTCGAAAGTTAAAGTGCTATTCAACGTACACAACTGAATCGCCTCAACTCGAACGAGTCGGCCTTTTGTAGCCGCCATATTGGCTTTGAAAAACTGCAGTGCGCAGGGCTTGTATGTCTAGATGGTGTTGCTATAGAGACGTCTAGAACACGTGACTTTTAGTAGTTCGGAGGGCAGCACCGTCGCTGCTGGGTGGAAAGTGACAGGCTGCTACGAGCTTATGGGCAAAACACGATATTGGTGTCGATTTTCTTTTAAACCGTCGTGATCGTTATTCGTTGGAAGTTTTTCTCTGCCTATCAGTGGTGTAGCGTCAGGGGACGCTGAGATGCTGAGCATCCCCGTATATAAGAACCTTAAATACTGTATTGATAATCTTACAAGTGGTCTGTTGAGCGAAACACGTGTTGTATTAATTTAAAATTGATTTCCTATGATTGAATTCGGCGGGCTGTTGAAGCTGGCCTCTGATTGCTTGGATGCTAAAATACTTCAGCGTCTGCCGCCACATTGCGACGAGCAATGACGCATGCGCAGATGGCGAGGTCCCCCTCTCCCCTCTTCACCCCTGGCCCAGAGAAACCCGACTGCTTTACGCTAGCGTCTACTGCGGAAAGAAGCTCGTTTGTGCACGAGAGCGCAGCACACTTCAGGCGTTCAGTAAATTATCTTTCTCTCTCTCACTCGGGAGTCCCCGCTTGGTCATGGGTACAAACTGTAGAAATAGTACCTGACTACTATTTCTTAATTAATATCCAAGAAATTGTATTGTCTCTTAAATAGATTACATATTATTTAAGTCTGCAATGTATAAATTAACAAATGGTCTTATTGCCATTCGCGTATAAGAATTAAAGCTGAGCCATTGTATAATTTGCTTTCAAGACATCGGCAGCCCTGACTGCTGTGAGGATTTTGTGGGAAGCGCCTACACCGTCGTAAGCAATCGAGATCGTGGAAGTAATTAGTTAAAGTGTATCTGCCTCGTGTTGCGTTCGCCTGTTAGACGAAGTAGTTGATAGTGACATTTTGTGTGTTATTGTTGAGCATCCCCAAACGTGTGAGTCACGCTACGCCACTGCTGCCTATAATGGTTTTAAAACGTTTTTGGTTTGTTGAGGTACATTTTCTCGCAATGAGATGTTCTTTTCTCTAAAATGAAGTTATATTTTCACGATAACCAAGTTGTATGCGGTATTGGACGGGGGGCGGGAGAGAAATGTTTCATACATTTCATTTTATTACAAATTAAAACTTTACTATTATCACTCCGGTCGTGATAATATGCATTTTGGACGATTTTCAAAATGAAAAGATAGTGACTTGATATATGTCTGATAGAATAATGCTTCTTAAAAGAAAATTTGTGAACAAGAGAGTAAGCCTTTTTAAATTTCCCTACCATTCTTAGAAATCAGGGAAGTAAAACTATAGTATCCTCAAGTCAAAAGTAGATTTCTGCTTTGAAGCGAGATGTTCTGCTTTCAAGTTAGATGGTTATTTCCAGTTTAAAAAAAATCAACGATCAGAATTTGATTTTAGCACACGAAACTGCCAACATTTTTTAAAAACACGTTAAAAAGTGTAATATTTATTTATATTGTTTACACATTATATATATTAATTATAATTAATACTTTGAAAATGAATAGATCAAAGGAAATTAAATTCTGATTAATTTAGTGTTGAACTTCCTCCACTCAGCGAAAAATTACGAACATTTTGGGGAGTGTTTATGAATTTTCGGGAGTTTTTCCGAACGATTATTACAGTTAAATTTATTAATAGTATAAGCACGTTGAGATGTAATAGTAAAAAAAATATTTTCAATTTAGTAAGTCAGACAAAACATTCCTGACGAAGAAATGACAGCCTCCGTAACCATCTCAAACCAGTAGGGACGTGTTTCAACGTGCACATCAGACCACTGCATCCGAAACTTTTGCTTCAGTTGCAGTGTCTCCAATCCGGTGCGCAAAAATATTGTGCGGATCCCTGGTCATGTCGCCAATCTCTTAGCCCCTCGGAAGAGAGACGGACCCGATAAGTATTTCACAGGGGAGGAAGGCGATTTCAGTAATGACTGTCACCCGCCTCATAAATATTTTCGAATCACAACAATGTTAACTAAAAATTTTAAAATGGCCCTCGTAGATTTGTCCCTGCCCCCACAAAAAAGATAGATTACCGTTATCTACGTAGATTACCTTTGTCTATGCAGAATAGGTTGTTTACGTGTAGACGTAGACTATGGTTCTTTACGCGTAGACGCACATCACTGAAGTCCGTACTTTAAGGTGACGTAAACAATAATTGATCAAGTGTTTTACGTCATCTTTTCCCGCCACTGTGTAGTTTAGTATGGGGTTCACCCGTTCGAGCGCAGCACTGATGCAAGGCTAACGCTGGTTACGCTGGTTCTATGTTCTATGCCAGGCCTGAGCATTCCTTCGTCGACAGCTTCCAGGAACGTTGTCGACATGTATAAACTCTCTGTTGTCGACAATAAATCTTATGTTCTTAACTTGTGGTTTCTGTGATTATGATGGAAGAGATTAATATTTTAACAGAATGCATTATTAAAATAGAAGCTGTAAGCATTTTCTGTTTATTTGGTACAATGTTAGAACGTCATTTGTCAATATTTATATACTCATGCGTTATAAGAGATAATAACAAGTGTATGTTAAAAGAGACAGACACAACAACGGAAAGTGTTAGGCAGAGTAAATAAAGACAAAGATGAAGTAGTACAGTGTAATTAGTTAATGTATAGGTTTTCCAGATTAATTCCATTATCAGTACTATAGTTGCGCACAAGTTAGTACAGTGCAATGTAACAGTGAACTAGACAGAAGTGTAACATTGAGAACGTTGCCTAGTGTAAATAATTGTAAGACCCACAAACATTGCTCAGTTGTGGGATAACATTAAGAATAATCCTCATAAGGAGAGGCCGTTGCCCACCTAGGGATACACAGGCTTTATTATTATTATCTCATCTCATACTTATAAACTCATACTTTTAGATACTCATATCATAACACCTGCATGTCCTGACCAACACACACACACCACATGTCTGCAGTTTGAGGTGGTGGGCAGAGAGTATTTGAAGCAGATAGTGAGATTTTAATGGAAGTTTGCCCTGTGAATAATATAAGTATCTTGTTACTACGCCACAACAAAGTTAATGAAGAGAAAGTATTGTAACAACTTGTAAAGTCATCTTGTTTAGTAATGACAAAGATTGTTGTTGAATAGAAAACTGAAATGAAGAGACACGTGTTCTTTTGAATCGTAAATTAATCAGGGCCAGTACTTTTGAAATTTGTAGAGAAAAAAGAATTCCCACTGTAATTATGAAACTTATGTTATGTTCAATAGGAAAAACAAGAATTGATCATAATTTATTAGACAGAAAATGAATTCTAGTTTTAAATCTGCAATCTGCGCCTTCATTCACATAATAGAAGCAGTTGATCATGAACAGAATACTGTCGAAAATTTTGAAGTTTTTGTAACATATTCTGACCATAATTTCGATTGTGTTTTAGTACCAATTCTTATTCACTATTTTAACCCTGTGTGTTTCACAAACCTTCACCATGTGCATTAGGCACATCACTTCATATGATTTGCAACAGTACGCATTTGCATTTGTTGCCAATTACCTTTTCTTCATCATGCTGGCTACTATGCTCTCTCCTCTGATGTTTGTACTACCTCCTCTTCAGTAACTCCAGACAAATTTATGACTTTGCATCTTTGTTCGAGTAATTATTTATTATCAAATTAATTATTTTGTGAATTCCTAATTTTACTAAATTCCCTCCCACCTTGCCACACATCCTACTTTAAGAAAGAGGGTGCATGGGACAAATTTTTCACTAACAGTCTCAAGAAGATTCCTCAAGTCCCCTGTCACAAACAAAGTGTTTTATTTTATTTACATTAGCATGTAAAACAAGTCTTTTGTTTGAAGTCAGGTCGAGAGGCACTGAATTTCAGAAGCGTAAGGATGCAACATTAATTTAAAGAAATTATCTGGGGGTCCTTAAACACCCTACATGGTTAGAGGTCGTTAGATCTAAAAATATTAGGTCTAATTTTTAAAGTCTAATGTCAGAGGGTCTATGAAAACTCGTCTATTGAAAATTTGGTCTAATTTCAAAAATGTCTAATAATATTTGGGGTAATTGTGAAAAATGTCTAATAAAATTCGTAACAAAATATGGTTCACTTACCATAATGTCAGTATGTTATAGTCTGAAACGAAATCAAAATAGGAATGATACCCTTTCATTCAGGAAGTACGTAATGTACATGAAATGATGCAGGTGTTAAAATAGTCAGTCTGTCTCTGTAGCTCATAGACTGAAAATATAAGTAGATACCACCACAATCTTTATAATTTTGGTAATTTGCTACCATTCGAAAATTTTGAAAATTAATAGACGTTAAAATATAGACTTTTGGTTTTCAGGCAGTTAAAAATGAAGAAATAGAAACTTTGCCAATACACCTTTGTATATCTTGTAGGCCTGCGGTGTTTGTCTATTAGACCTTATTAATTGAACCTTCTAATTGTAAACCCCTTTTGGTATTAGACCCGGTATTAGTCGCATTAGACATGGTTCGCAATGGACGTCCTTTTCATTAGTCCTTACGAGTATTGGCCCTTTTGTCTGTGGACCTAACAACCTGAAATCCCCCACACAAATACTTAAGGATTAAAAAATAATCTTAACTTTTCTTCTCAACATAGAATCTGATATTTTCAGGTTCATTTCTAAAAACTGCTGCAAATTTAACATGCCCTGTTTTTGTTTCTAGGATGAAGTAGCATATCCGTGTCCAACGGTGTATTCAATAGAACAAGAAAAAGCAGATGAAGTGAGTGTCATTATTGTCTATTGAATTATTTTTTAATTATATTAATATTTTATTGCTTATACACTTACAGAAAGTATCAAGCAAAGCCTGACTAGAAATTAATTAAAATTACAGCCTATAAAGTTGTTTATACTGTTTGTACTTCTTGTTATAATAGGAATTCTTAGTATCTCTGAACAGGTCATACTGTTCTTCATTTTATATCTAAGAACAAGAAGTTCATTAGGAAGCTTGATTTTAGGTTTAATTTCTTATGGATATCATTACCATTGAGTACTTCCGTCCATTTCTCTTTCAGGAGACATTCATTTAGCACTTGTAGTTTAGTATCATTTGTTTCAGTGGTGAATGTGTAATGAGACTGTTCAAAGCTAATGGGGCAATTGATTATTTCAACGATTTGAGTAGTGTTATCAGAGAGATGAAAATATTAAAAGAGGAGATCTATTAATTTAAATGCTTGTAATGATGTGGTCTGTAGTAGAGCTGGAATGGGTTGTAACATGTGTTGGCCCTAATTCCACATCATGGAGATTGAAATTATTTAGAACATCATCTAATTCACGGTCAATGCTAATGTTCAGATCACACAAAATAATTAGCATACAATTGTAGTTTCCTAAGAGTTTAGTTAAAAGTTCTTCGAATCTATATTGAAAGTCATTAACACTAGAATTTGGGAATCTGTAGATCCCAATGATTTTTGTTCTCTTTCATTGTCTTTATATCTGGACCTGCTATTTCAAATGTCATTTGATATTCATATTCATATGATGCCTATTGATTTGCCAATTAAGTTGTGCTACGCTATTATTGTAACACCGCCACTGCTATTGAATTCTCTACAGAAACATGCATGAAGTTTTCAGTTGGAAAAGTTAATCAAATTAATTTTATTATACTTATGTTCAGTAATAACTCCTACGTGTATAAAAATGTCTTGTCCTATAGATTCAAGCTGTTCAAGTTTGTTATGAATGTATTGAATATTTTGGTGAAGTACATTGAGGACACTGTTTTTTTTTTAAATTTCCATCACAGGTGTGTTGTCTAAATGTTCCTTATGTAAATTGCTAAATGTCCCTTGTGTGTGAACAATACTAGCACCTAAACTAATTGTAGGATTTTTTCGAAAATGAAGAATCCCCGATCAATCTGGCTTGGCTCAGCGCTCTGAGAGTTCGCAAAACATTCTTAAGAAGTTGGGATTATTGTACATCAAGTCCCTGGGGCATTTTCAAAATTTTCTCAAAAGTAGCTCCCAAAATTCTTTTATAAGAATAGAATGATATACACTTACAAAGATGACTGGTATGATTTAAATCAAATGATTTTTAAAAAATCAATTATTTAAATCAATATTTATTATTTGTGATATTCGAAAATATATTTGTATTTTAAATATTTGTAAAATAAAAATTGCTCGGATAAAAAGACTTGAATCAGTGACATAGTTGATATTAAGAATATGTATGATATTTTGTTATAAACTTTTTCACATAATTGAACAATTTTAAGAAAATAAAATACAGTATAATCAGGATTTGACTAAATACTTTAAATTTAGTATGTAAATATTCTGTCGAAATACTTTATAAATAAATATTTAAATACATACTCAAAATACTTTGGTATTGAATTGCTAAATACATATGTATTTAAAATACTCAAAATACAGTAATTACAATAATTTACTAATTGGCAGTCATAAATTTGTGAACAGTAACTGAAAGCTTTCACATATAAAACACTTTCACTTAAGTATGTATTTTGATACAAGCTAAGGCCTGCCAGTGGCATCTTGGCCTTACGGTCGTCTGTTACGGGGTGTGTGTGGTTAGCACATAGCTGTCCCTGCACCATATCTCAATTTCACTTATACTTTCTCAATAACACTTTCAGATATAAAATGATAGCGAATATATGTCTAATTCAAATAAACCTTTTAAAACTTCTAGTTTTTCAAAAAAAATCTTCAGACAATAAACCCCTAGTTGGCGAATGTATAAAACCCACAAAGGAAAACAGCTGTTAAACCGGAACTGATGAATATAAACTAGTGTTATAAGGAGTAAACACTTCTTTTATTGTTGGATAATTGTCCAGTATTTTTAATGATTTAGATTTACCATTTAAAAATGAAGAGAATTCAATTTCAACAGCTGAACGGTGCTTTTATTATTGTTTCAATGAGGTCCATTCACTAGCAGCATCAAACAAAAAGAAACAAACCTCATTGTTTTCTTTATCTGTATTTTAAGTATTTCTTTTTTAAATAAACCTATTTTATGTATTTAAATACATGTCCAAAAACTCAAAAATACAGTTTTTCAAATACAAAATGTATTTAAAATGCATATTTTAAATACAAGTATTCAAATACTACACAACCCTGAGTATGATATACAATAAAATTAATAAACTTGTGAAATTAAGAACAATAAACATTTTGTTGTAGAGTTGTAAATTGATGGACTTAGGTGATCGATTAGTTTTTATCCAACATTTAATTGTCTGTTGATAAAAACTGATTTAGCAGCAATACTACTGTCCTGACGCACACCAAGGTAGTTTCAAGAAAAACACTTAGAGTTTCAATGGTGTCCGTGATTCTAGATTTGTATTAAAATGTTATTGTTAAAAATAATGTTCTTAAAACTAATGATACTTCCTACTGACCATACTAAAGCATACTTCCCACTGACCCTTTAAGGGTTAATGGGAAAGTGCACAAGTAACATCTATTATGCCCCATATTTTTCGATAACAGGACAACTACTAAATAAAATTTAATATTTCAAAAACTGTCTAATGTGGTTGGAAGTTTTTCCATGAATTCAGTTTTTTTAAACAATAAGTGCTTTTTGATTAGGGCAGCATTACACAGTAAAAAGGTAAACATTTCTTTGAATGAAGAATACCTTTTTTTGTAAATCATTCTAATAGAAGGTGCTACAAGCACGGTAACTAGCATTCGGTAACGTGGATACAAGAGAGGTGTGTCAAGAGCACAAAACTATAAGTTACTCAAATTTAAAAATTTTGTGGTTTAGAGCGATACTGCTCTGATATACTGACCCCTCAAATATATAGTATCTCTCTTTTTTAAAATAAAATTAGAATAATTTAATGATAAATTTAAAAACTGATGTTTTAATAAACTTTTTTCTGCTTTTAAAGTGAATAATGATAAATAGATCACTTAATGATTTGGGTTTAAAGTAAAAACATCTAATGCAACTTAAAAAAATCTTATTGAAATGAAAAAAATCTTATTATTTCATTATCAGCCTTACAAAGATGGGCTACATGTGATTATCATTGTTAACTCTGAATTTTTAAAATTTACAAAAATTTGAATTTTGTTCAACATCTCCTCACAATTACTACATTTAAGATAGATATTTTCTTCTCATAAAATTTGTCATTCATAGTTCTTTCATTAAAATCAGGCCCTTTTTTGAAATTTTAGTAGATTTTATTCAATATTGACTAAAATACATGCAGTATAGAAAAATATAAACAGAAATTTCTCAAATAGTGCTCCAAATATTTCCTTTAAACTTTGTGGCTCACATAGTGCTAAATGTACTGTGTAAGATGACATAGCACACCCCTAATATAAGAGGGCCACATCTCCGAAAAATTGAAAATTGAGATACACCCATTGTTATATTCTTTGTTTTCCACTACGTGATATAACAATGCCATTTTTTTAAGTTTCATAAATAGCCAAGTAATAGGAATTCAATTTACATTCAATTCCTGGTTTTAAATGTGCTTGAGAAAACTTCCGAAGGCTTTCCTGTGAAATGAGTTAATTTTGGAGTTGTGGACGTGTTCCATTACAGGTGCAATACATGCTATATTGCTGTATTCTTTTGTTTTTTAAAAATTACCAATTGCAATTTGTTTTTTAATATCTCTCACAGCGATAACATTAACAGCAATATATGTTTACATTATTGCATTTGTGAGAACAAGTACTTCAAATGATAATTTATAAAGTTTCTCAAACATTCAAACTTTTTCTGTGAAAAAGAGCTCAAAATTCCTCATTTTCAGAAAGGATTAATGCCATTTTCTTGTCAAAAGATTAAAAAAAAAATCTGTAAATTTTTTGAATGGATAGGTTCGAAATGCATTAAATAAATTAGCATCTGTATATCTGCATATCTTCAAAGTGTTCTTTTGGTTTTTAAAAAAAAATATAATTTTATTTCTTGGGTTAATTTCTTTTATGCTGTTAATACTTAAATTACCAGTGATTTGCAGACATTATTGCATTTGTGACCACAATTGCTTCAAATAAGTGAAGTTTCTTGAAAATGCAAGAATTTTGGGTAAAAACGAGCTAAAACATGTGCACTTTCAGAAACTCTTAAACAAAATTTTCTCAAAACTGGCGCCAAATTTTTCTGTGAAAATTTTCATATAGGACGAGGTTTTACTCTTCTGTAGTATTTTTAAAATTATATATCAGTTCTACCATTAGGAGACTGAAAAATTGAGAAAATGTGTAAAATGTAATTTGGATGGTATAGATGGCAGCTGGAAAGAGGATGGAGCAAACCCAGAAAGCTAGCCTAGACCAAACAAATTAGGAAATGAAGTAGTAGGAGACAGTCTATTCTTTTCCTCAACGATAGCCCAACTGGTTCAATATTTTTTTACTTACATTTCAAACCTTATCGGGATCTTTATCAAACATTTATCTTGACTTTAGAATTCAAACAGACTGTTAAATTTGAAAACTATTGAGTAGTATCTCATGGAAAGAATTGTTACTATTAAAACCCATTTGAACAAAGAAAACTATCGTCTATTGATTTAAACATTTTAAAAGTTCCCCAGGTGATTTTAAAGATGCGTAGACAAAGTTACAGTCCTAATAACAGTCGAAACTTAAAATAGATAATAAGAATTTTTAAAATTTTGAAAAAACTCTGGAAAATGACGTTAATGTGGCAATATTTTCAACATTAAAGTGTTTTTGTCTGTTAATAATCTTGACAGCCTTTTCAACATTGTTCTAGATGTTTTCAGGCACTTTTCTATTGACAGATTGTTTTTAATATGGCCTCTGCTTGTTTCTAGGATGATAAGCAGCCCATTCCAGTATTGCATTCAATAAAGCAAGAAAATGCAGATGAAGTGAGTAATTATTCCAGGGGTCATTCCATGTCAAATCAGCCAAAATTTCCCGACCATTTTCCGATTCAAATGAAACTTTTTAAATAGTTTTCGAATAATGAAACAACACTGAATATTGCCTTTTTGGCATTATATTTACTTCTTTTTGAAAATTTTGAAATGTGATATCCTGCATGCGTTTCAGAGGGTGTTATCTAAAAAGCTAGTAAAACATCTTCAAATTTGATTTCACTTTGCAACTTGCTTTATATTTGTAATGAGTACATCTGAACCTAAAGGTTTGATATGATAAACCTAATTAAAAGGGCATTGGTAAAGCCATATTAAGGCCAAACTAAATAATTACAAATTTTTTTCAAAAATCATTTTCTTAAATAGTACTCCATCTCGGATGCAGAAACTTCTATTTATACCGGGTGACCCACCAATTTTGAGCCACCCTCGTATCTTCTTAACGGTTCACAACATTGAAAAGCAGTTTTCACTCATCAAAGCGGAATCATGGGACAAGTAATGTGCTTTAGAGATATTGTTTGTAATATTTTTAGTTTTGTGCGGTTGTAGTAGCTCACTTTTCAGAAAACTACACATTCACAATTCAAGGCAGTGTACAAAAAGTACATTGGATCAATGCTCAAGCTATACATGTTCTTTTCGGCCCAGCGAAGAAGCCATTGTTCCAATCATTATTGTCCTGCAAGTGGAAATATATCATGCGGTGTCTCTCGCACCCAAGCTGCCATCTCCTTCTATCTTGCTTATCTTCTTCTTTGATGTGACGATCTCTTATTGTCTGTCGCACACCATCATACCATGTAAGTCTTGGTCTACCTCTTTTTCTGTGCATTGGCACCTGCCACCTCCAAGTTTTGAATGGCCATCTTTCCTCCGGCATTCTTCTAAGATGCCAGTACCATTTTAACCTTCTCCCTTCTATTGTATCCATTATATCCGAAGTGACACCCATTTTCTGCTTTAAATTTTCATTTCTGATTCTTTCCATTAACGTTACAATCAATTTTGTCATAATATCAAACGATTTAAATCATAACACGGCAGCATGTGTTATTTCAGCTAATTATATTTGAAAACTAAAATTTCAAACCTGAGAAAGAAAAATCTCATAATATCCAAATGGAGCAGGAGCTCAATACATAAATAAGTATAATATTCTTAATCTATGTCTTCATGAAAAATATTTTACACTAACAGCTGAGTGACATTTCCAGCTACTTTACAAATGTATTCTGATTGATTATTAGAGATTTTAGATAATACCCTCTGAAACTCATGCAGGATATCACATTTCAAAATTTTCAAAAGGAAGTAAAATTTAATGCCAAAAAAGACAATATTCAGTGTTGTTTCGGAATTCTAAAACTATTTAAAAAGTTTCAGTCAAATCGAAAGATGATCGGGAAATTTTGGCTGATTTGACATGGAATGACCTCCATGTTGATTTTTTAAAAATATGTTTGTTTGTTACTATTTAATTTTGTCATGTATAATATACAATGCAGGGGTTTTCAAACTTTTTTCGCCCATGGTCTTCTTGACCTAAACAAAACTTCCTGCGGCTCCTCTGGTGAAGTACAAGGAGTATCAATTTTGGAGAAAATTGGTTGAACAGTGTAGCCGCTAGCATTGTTCACAGAAAGACGGACAGATGCCGAAAATTCGCTGCTTTTCCCCGCAGCATTACATAACTTTCTCTCTTCTGCGTAAACAGTAGCGAGAAAGTAAAAATGGCTGCCATTTGCAAACAAAGTTCAAGAAAAAAATTTTGTTTTTGAACAGGCAAAACATAAGGAAATTTTTAACAAAGTATCAGTTTTGTTCGATATGGTCAGCCGATCAATTTATTAAATTCTGGACCACTTAAATGGATTGACCCTTTTGACAGGTAATAATATGAGGATTGAAATTAACCATCGGAGGAGAATTCTGGCAGCCAGCTCTCCTGATCGGTAGATTTCATGATTTAAGAGATCAATTCCTTACGAATGAATGAGCAGTATCCAATCAAACTGCCATTTTCTTGTCTCTGCTCCATCCTGTACATACGCTCTCTTGCATTAAACTATGTGGGTGTTATGTCGTTTGTTTAGAGTTTGTCCTGACTTGGACAGTGCGCCATTCGGGAAAGCGCAGTGATCTGGCCGCCATCACCAGGGCTACAGAATTATCCTGAAAAACATTTGGTTTTAAGTGATACGGATGTGGTACCAACTAAGAAGTATTGCTATTGTTGGGACAGAAGTGTTGAATTAAACACCATTGCTATTTGTTTTATGTTTAAACTGTGTTGACAGATGAAAGCTTATTTTCTTCTCTTTTGATGTTTCGTACTTACGTTTCTGTTGTGCCGGAGGAGTTGGAACCTCCAGTTTCTGTGTTCATTGAGCCGATTGAGAAGCAGGAGGGAGTTTCTTTCAAGGAAGAGACGGTAAGAATACCTACTACTAAATAAAGTAAGAGATTTCTGCTAATAAACAATGTGGAGTGTTATATTAAAATCAGTCTTGAATTATTTTGTGTTGGTAATACATCTGGTATTTTCTTACCAATTACACAGGTGTGCATGATTCTGAGGTTTTCTTCAAAATACATCTTCTGTGTAGAGTACATCATCCCAATTTTGAAAATACAAATGATTTTCTCTATCATGTACCTTTTTTTCACAATTCGTACTTTTATGATTAATGTATTGGATGTATCTAGTATGTTACGTCTGTTGAAAGCAAGCAAATAAATCATGCAAATTCGTTATTGAAATTGTTATATTTGGCAACACTGTCTTACACAACAATACTTCTCTTACATTAACATTGATTCCTGTTGAGTATACAATCGGTTTTCAGTTAGTGAGCAGTTACATTTCTGATTGGACGCTTTATTTGCTTGATGTGTGTCTTAAAATAATATGCCTTCCAGAAAATGTAAAAATAATCCTGACATTTTGTCACATTTGTGAGAGTTTTGTGGCAAGAAAAAGAAGACGGAAGATGGAACATCACAAACTTTGTTAAAAAGGCATATTATACAAGTCTCATATTCGTCGAAATCCCTCTTATCGACGAAATCCCATTTTTTGAAAATTGCAAAATGCAATTTTTTTGGTTTCTTCTTTCAATTATAGTATTGAAGATAGTTTGTACTTTAATGAAATCTGTTGATAAAAGATAGATCTTCAGATAAGTTTGTTTAATTTTTCGAAAAATATGTGTAGTTTTCGTGTAATTTTATGTGAAATATAAGCAAAAAAACGTTTACTTTTTTCTCAAAAACCACGCAACATTTTTTTTGTAATTTTTTTCCTCCTATGTTTTAAGAGACGGTAAAAAATATGGTCCTAGCCCCATTTTTGGTTGTGTCTCTGTTTTTTCGAAAATTGTGATAAGTTGACATTTCAAAACTACTAAATTGAAAATAAATATTTTTGCCTCAGACAAAAAGCTCAGGGCTTCTGGAGTTCTAAACGGATATTTTGATTTTTCAGGATGCTTTACACAAAACCTCAGAAACATTTTTAAAATATCCCAAAAAGTTTTTTTTCGTTCTTTCTTCATTTTCGTTGAACTCTGAATGTTTGAAAATTGCATATTTAGAGATAATGGGAGAAAGTGTGCACCTCTAGTTTTAAAATATTCATTCGAGGCTAAATGTATTTTCTCTGCTAAAGCTAATGACAATGGATGAATTTAGCTTTTTAAGATGTTACTTTTAATAACAAGGAACTTTTAACCATTTTTTAAATATGTAATTCACGCAAACGAAAAGTCAGCTGTGAGCAAACTACACCTCAGAGCAGTCTGAACCTTTTCTGTTTGATGTTTGCTTTGTTTGTCATAATTTTTCTAAACACCTTTTGTTGCAGGACCCTCTCGCTTCGAGCTGTGGTAGTGTTTCCGTTGCTTCATTGGAACTGGCGGACGGGTTTAGTGTTCCAGGTGAGCATGAAAACATTTCATCATTACGGGTGTTCCTTTTTCCATCTCAAAGGTATACTAAGTTTCAAGGGTAAAAGAAAGGCTTTTTTGTATTAAGGCTATTTTCTTAAAGAATGGCATATTATCTATTCTCTGAGATCTCTGTTTATGGTAGGAATGTAACCGATTAAGATATCCAAACCACAAACCATCAATTTTGAAAGTAAATGTTCTATGATCAATGACATCAAAAGCTTTTGAAAGTTAAAATATTCCAAAGTGTCTCTTTTTTATCCATTGTTAATGCTTTGTCTCTAAGAAAGGAAAATGTGGTTGTTTCCGTAGATTTTGATTTTCTAAATCCATGTTGGCATTCTGAAAATGCTTCATATTTACTGGGAAAGGTTTCTATTCGCACATAGAAAATTCTCTCTGAATTTTTGAAAAAAACTGACAGTAGGGAAATTGGCCCATAATTTTGAATTTCATTTTTGTTCCATTTTTTGAAAAGCAGCATAGTCTTAGCAATTTTGAAAATATCTAGAAATGTTCCCATACATAGCATTGCATTAAATGTGTGTGTTAACAGGTATATAATGGCGGGTGCACATTTTAAAAACAATACGGAAATTCACTGGCCGAATATTTATTTTAGTTTACCAATTACTATGAGAATTTCATAGGCTGAAGTTTCTGAAAAAATATGTGTCGAACGTTTTTATGGAATCGTGTGATATTGAATTTGGTGACTTAAGATTCTTAGTGTGATCAGCTGCTATTCTTGAAAAATATCATTGTTCCAAGCACCAAGAAGTGATCACTGTTTTTAGATCGTTCATTACTCTATAATTGTCTTTTGAAACAACATTCTTTATAAGGTTTGTGGTTGATGCGGTTGAACTGTTTCCTCTATTCCGTATTCCTTTTGTTTTATTAGAGTTTATCCTGATCGTGTTTCATGATTTTGTGCCTTAAGACCAGACTTGTGTTAAAGCCCCTGGTAGTTCTTGAAAAATAAGTTAATACTAAATTTTTCAAAAAACTTGTAAAAAAGTGAAGTACGATTAAATGAAATGCAAAAAATTGTCATAACAGAGTGATTGTTCGCACATTAGTGGATGATATTAATATGGAATGTTGCTGGTTGATGCGAGAATGTCACGTTAGAGATGAGAAGTTAAGTTTTTTAACGAAACTTGCCTTTAAATTGGGAGTAGAGGAGATCTTTGAAAGTAAGAATATTAATGTAGGCCCAAGGGCCCTCAAAGCTTTTAAAACAGCCCTGCTTAAGACTTGTCTTAATGATTTGTAGTTTTGGAAGTAGAGCTGGAAATCTTGAGATACGTTGTAATGCTTAGAAATGAAATAAAGAATTCTTTTGGTGTTACATGACATTCTAATCTCTCATGTTATCACAGTTTGGCTACTCCATTTAATTTTCTTTCTAGCACATATTAAAGTGGAATAAAAACATAGCAAACATAAATATATTTACTGTTTCAGTCAACTGCATTGTAAATCATGTGCTATGATTCTTGCACCAAATAGTCTCAGTTATTTTATTTTACTTTTAGTACACAGTCTATACATTACTTCGCATTTCTTGTAATAATTTGTGCATCATAGTAATTGTATTCTAAGTTCTTTTCAATTTCATATCTAGCAGTGTTTTTTAATTATTATTTAATTGATTGCCTTCTTTGAATAAAATGTGATCTGTGTAGGTTCATTTATTGTAACTAGCTGAACCCATGCGATTACATTGCACAGAAGGAGAGCAATAGAAAAGTCATCACAGAAAAGACTGCGTTTCCATGAATATCACATTTTATATCATCAGCGTGTATGATTCACGATGCTTTGCTGCGTCAGCTGTGCTGCATGACATTGTCAGTTTATATACTTCATTCATCTATCATCTATATTATCAAATCAGTAACATTAGCCAACATGTTCACCAATACAATTTATTATACCTGCTAAGGGAATGTAGCTAATACTAAGCCAATATAGTCACATTTATTGCACAAGCAATGAGTGTACATAAGCAATTTGAACAACACCCTCCCCATGAATATTTTAAGGAGTGAATTTATGGTCGTTTCTTATAATGAAAGTCCCTGAAGTAAAGAGATTCTGATTCATAAAATTACATAACTTTCCCTATACTACATATATTACTTCCTATACACATATGTATACAGCAGTAAAATACGTCGATGGCAAGTTGACAGGTTCTTCAAACAGACTTGGTGAAATGAAACTCAGAGAGTGAGAACATACCGAGTTTTATTTCTGAAATGAACATATACAAAGTTATACAAATTTCTAGCATGAAGTCTAAAATGGTAGTGAACAAGATACAAAGCTTTCTTACAACTACATCCATTTCATCCCCAGTCCTGTTTCCAGATACATGATGGAGGGGGAGACGCTTAGTATCGCCAGTGGCGCAGGCACACTCTGGATGTCTCTTGTCAAACGGGGCGAGCGCCCTGAGCAAGAGAGCTCTTGATACCATGAAGGCCGGAAGGCCCAAAGTGACTTTTAATTGAATGCATAAGATAGGAATGGGGTTCAAATTGTTGGAGTCACAAAAGACGCCTTTCCTCTGGTTCCAAGATACCATTTATCGGAAGCCCAGAGGGCATCTCATCCTCTACTTTAATTGAATGCGTAAGCCCTATCTTGCTCTGTACGTTGTGTACTACGTACTCTGTACATTGGGATATAACTCGGGAAAGTAACTAGTGGTGCTACAGAATGGCACAGACATTCTCGTAGTAAAGTTTACTAAATACTTGGGTGGACTGACTAAACTATCTAGCCCTCTCCTGTTGCCAGCTGCCATCGATCACCACCCAATGCACATTTTTTCAAACTTTTCTCATTTTCTTGGTTTCCTGAAAGTGCAACCAAAATATTATTTCGAGAATATTAAAAAAATACTAAATACTTGGGTGGACTGACTAAACTATCTAGCCCTCTCCTGTTGCCAGCTGCCATCGATCACCACCCAATGCACATTTTTTCAAACTTTTCTCATTTTCTTGGTTTCCTGAAAGTGCAACCAAAATATTATTTCGAGAATATTAAAAAAAAAGTAAAACCTAATCCTAAATAGCAATTTTCATTGAAAATTTTGAGCAGTTTTTAAGAAAATGGCCTTTAAACGTTAGTGTATATGCGAAATTTGAAGCTTTGTTCACAGAAAATTATTGAGTTTTCAAAAAACTTCATTTGAAGTCATTAGAAGCACACTCACAAATTTAATAGTGTTTTCTCGAGGAAAGGTAGAAAACATATTATGTTAGTACAAAGAAATATCTTTTCATTCCAAGCATGCTTCTCATATTTTATGAAGAAAGGTTTATATTGGAAGTGATTTAGTATTGATTTTAACTGCATTTTAAGTACGTACTTCTGTAAGTTTAGGTCATCAATGCACATTTTTAAAAGCATATTTAAAGATTTTTGATGACACAAAAATTGTCACCCGACTAATGACCTAGATGTCAAAGCACTCTTAAAACCTGAATCATAATAGATTAAGACTTGCCCTGCCTGATCTAACTGGTGTTGAGTTTCTGTTTTGCTGCATGCATTGGATAGTGAAGGAAGACTAGTATCTAAGTTTCCAGAGTTTGCTTTCCAGGTGCAGAGTACACCCCCCTTGATGAACAGCAGGTGACACAGCAGCGAAGAGGACCACTTCTGGGACCGCAGGAGCCCAACTCTTTTCCCACGCCTTTGGACCAGCAGGAGCCCAAGTCTTTCACCGAGCCTTTGCAGCAGCAGGAGCCCAACTCTTTCACCAAGCCTTTGGAGCAACAGAAGCCCAAGTATTTCGTCGTACTTTTGCAGCAGCAGAAGCCCAACTTTTTCCCCACGCCTTTGGTGCAACTGAAGCCCAACTCTTGCCCCACGCCTGTGAAGCAGCATGAGCCCAAGTATATGTTAGCACTTTTGCACCAGCAGAAGCCCAACTCTTTCCCTAGGCCTTCGGAGCAACAGAAGCCCATCTCTGTTCCCACGCCTTTGGAGCAACAAAAGCCCTACGCTTTCCCCACGCCTTTGAAGCAGCAGGAGCCCAAATGTATGTTAGTACTTTTGCAGCAGCAGAAGCCCAACTCTTTCCCCACTTCTTTGAAGCAGCAAGATCCCAACCCTTTCCCCATGCCGTTGGAGCAGAAGGAGCCTAATCCTTTGCCCGCGCCTTTGAAGCAGCAGGATGCAACATCTGGAGAGGCTCCCAGCCTGGGCAGTCAGAAGCCCAAGCGCATGGGAAAAGGATCGTATCCTTGTAACATGTGTGGAGAGACTTTCCTTCACCCAAGCATACTCGCCAGCCACGGACTTATTCACGCAGGAGAGCCCCAATACGTGTGCGATGTGTGTGGAAAGGCCTTCTTTTACCGAAGCCAACTCGCCATTCACAAGCTTCGTCACACGGGAGACCGCCCGCATATGTGCGATGTGTGCGGAAAGGCTTTCGCACTCCGATGCGTCTTAACCAACCACATGCGCACTCACACCGGAGAACGCCTTTTTCAATGCCACGTGTGCGGAAAAGCTTTCACTCATTTAGGCATACTCCACTCTCACGTGCGCATCCACACGGGAGAGCGTCGCTATAAATGCGATGTGTGCGACAAGTGTTTCACTCAAGGAAGCCGCCTCCTCGCCCACAAGCGCACGCACACGGGAGAGCGTCCGTTTCGTTGCGAGATCTGCGGCAAGTCTTTCGCTTTCAGGCCCTCTCTCCGCGTGCACATGCGCGTGCACACGGGAGAGCGCCCGTTTCAGTGCGGTTTGTGCGGTAAGGCCTTCACGCAGTCGAACGTCCTCGCCGAGCACAAGCGAAGGCTTCACTCGCGGGAAAGGCCGCTGCCTTGCGACGCGTGCGGGAAGACGTTCTCAGGGTCACGCGACCTCGCGTCGCACAAACGGAGGCTTCACTCCGGAGAATAACGCTGCTCGACAAAATTTAAGGTCCGATTAAATTAAGAAGGTGATTGAGAGTTCTGTGTGACGTCAGGACGCCTCTCCCGTTTCCATGGCAGCCGCCAACCAGAGGGACAAAACGTGACGTGTCAGGTCGCTCAGTTGCCACTGCCGAACACGGGGAACATTTGAGCATCGCACAGAGACTTCCCTGCCGCCGCGCCGCCCGCGTTTCTGCCTGTGCTGCGCGCGCAATGTGTACTGTGTTGTGATGAGTTGCGTTCAGGTTAGGCTTTTGTCGTATTTTTTTTTTACACTTTTACACGTATTTTTTGAAGTGTTTGTTTTCGTATCCCGGTAACACGTGCTCAGGGGTTTGCGACCTGGCAACGTCGCTCCCCTCCACTCACAAATGTCAATCACCTTAATTTAATCGGACCTTAAGTTTTTAAATGTCAACCCTTTGCGGTGCTTTGTCCCGTGTGGTGGGACGCAACACTTTCCTCACTTGCAAACCCTTTATACTTGGGCTTTTCTTTCTTGCCGTAAGGGGGGGGGGTGTCAATAAAATGGAATATCTCGCGGTATTTCGCGTGTTTCTCCATTGTGCCGCCAGGAGTCGCATGATCGCCAGCGCTGCTCGATATAGTCTAGAGTCCCTGGATACAGAGAGTAGCGCGTTCCATTGTTCCACCGACCCCGCCATTTTATATCCAAATGACAGAAGAATTAGAACTGTAGATATTGTGTGTTGAGAACCATGAATATATCCCAAACCAATATGGATATTCTTAAAAATCTCCATTGCGTCACCAATTGTTATCATTTCCGTTCAACTTCTGAATTCTGCTTGATAGGGCTATCGGGTGTGGGGATATTAAATGGCGGCGGTTGCGCTACTCTCTGTACTAGGGACTCTAATATAGTCGCGATCATACGGCTCCTAGCGGCACAATGGAGAACGACACGAAAAACCGTGAGATATTCCATTTTATTGCAACCCCTCCCCCCCCGTGCGCCAAGAAAGCAAAACCGAAGTATAAATTCCCAGGATCTTGGTGGCACCGGTCCGGCATGCTGCGGCGTAAGGAGCTGCACTCAGGTTCCGAACTATTTTTTGTATTGCTACAAACAAAGCATTTAAATTTATTCGCCTAATTCAAAATACATAATTTTGTAAGTTAATGGTGTGGAGAGCTTCACCCAATTACTAATAATGCCTGTAGATTGCAATGTATCAACGGAGTCCTAGTTATTACTGTCACTTTGTTCATTCTCCTAGGAATCACTCGAGAAAGTTTTCAGATTCTTATTTTCCAAGTTATTACTGTAATTTTTTTTATACTCCTAGGAATCACTTGGGGGGAAAATTTTCAAATTCTTATTTTCCTGAAGGTTGTTCACACTCAGAATTGTTTATTGATTCATTCAGTTCAAGTTGTGACAATCTCGATCCTTACTTCTCATCGCCATTATAAGTACAATTGCAGCCTCAAAAAGTGATTTCAAACAACCAAAAATTGGGCGATGTCTGGCTACAATGAAGGAAAATACTGTCTAATCTCTCCTAAAGATAATAGTTGTAATGGTAATCGGTGCCATCCACCTGAGTGAAATAACACACAGTTAAATATATTCAGGCCCTTCGGGACAAAGGACCTGAACCAGGAAAAAAGAAAGCTTATTTATAAGATATTTATATTTATTTAAATATTTACATTTTTGTAAGCTATAAGATTAATATAAGTTACATAACAATCATTTGTGAATAGTTATTTTTTTCATTGACATTACCAATGTCCTCAGTATTCCTTAATACCTACACAAGTACTTTTTTTTCATATCCATAGCAAATGTCAATTTTTGATACATCATTGCAAAAGATGTGAATAATAAAAAATGACAAATACAATAATTAAACAAAAATATTAATGCAATAAAATCTGTACATACTGTTGTGTTCAGAGATGGTCTCTTGATTATGGACCCTTCCATAAATTTTAACAGATCAAAATCAGCCCATTTGCTTATTTTACAGAAGCCTGAACCACTTGGTCGAGGCTTCTGCATTCTTTTCAGCTCATTGCTGAACTGCGTCCTCAGATTCTTCATTTTTCTCAATACTTCAGAGGATATTCCACACTCCGCAGCCACCATATTGAATGCTGTGGTTTGCAATTATTTTTTTTTTTTTGTTTCGTTTTGTATTCTGGGGAATTTACATCCCATAGAGGCCTGTGCCCCCCCTACACACACACACACACATACACACTTCAGCGATGAACTGCAGAGTTGAATTTGCAGTCAAGTTCTCCATCTGTAATAGGTATTCATGAAGTGAAATTGTTATGTTCTCTTTCCTAAATCTTTTCAATATTAATTTCCATTCAAACATTTATTTTTATTTGTATTATCAAATTATTTTCACATTAACATCCACAACTAATTAAAATAAGAACAGAAAATGTGATTCAGTTATCAATAGTATAAAAATATTTGTAAAATTTACAAAAGGAACATATAAAATAAAAATGCATTTCCAATTTAGTTTTAAACAAGAAAAAGTATGAATTATAATTGTGTGGTAGTTAATTAACTATTTATATATCATTTCCTTATCAACACTTACAGTACATTGTATAAACAATTAGTACATACTGTTAAAGACAGGCATACGATTATATTGTGCACCTGTATATACAGAAAGAATTATAAAGGGCAATGTTTCACAGCCTGATGTGCCTGTTTCTTCAGGTACATCAGCTAAAATATACATTGTATATCTTGTCTAGACTGCGATATAACTTGGTCAACCAAAAAGACATTTGAAACAACAGATTCGAGAACATGAAAATCAAAAATGTCTCGTGTAGACTCAATACCATATCTAAACACAATTCAATTTTCTCATATATTTTATGAATAGTTGTATTGTTTCTATTTATTTTAGCTGATGTACCTGAAGAAGCAGACACCATGGTCTGTGAGACATTGTGCTTTATAATACGTTTTTTGTAAAGACAGGTGCGTAATATTGTAAAGAAATTATACCTTTGTTGAATGTCTGTAATTAAAGGCTACAATAACCAGTTAATATACACCAAAATTTGAACCAATTGATAATCAACTATACAGAGGATTTAGAATATTTTCTACTTCTTTTATTGCTTTAAGCCTTTACCACATATTCATTTTATGAAAATAAACACCTGTTCCTGTTTAACCAGTCAAGTGACAAGAAAAATAATATTCCAAGAGCTCCTGCATTTCTGTCTTTCCTTATCACGGTTACAATGGCTTGTCTTTCAGAGCAGCCTTTGGGAATCCTCTTTGGCTCTTTTAATAAAATCCTGCCTTTTCTACAGATTCTTTTCAACTTTTTTTGTTGTCCTTTTATTTCTCTGTGGATACAATCCACAAGAAATCCAAAGGAATGGTTGTCCGAAGACAGAATTTAACATAACTGATTTTCATTTAGAGATAAATAATTGAACAAGTATCAGCCTTCCAAAATTTAGGCAACCACACTGGACTAAATGGTCCATACTTGCAATATAATTTTTTTTTAAAATAAAATAAATGGAATAATCACAATTTGAACATGATGCAGAAAACCTCCATGTTACATCTCTTTGGCTATTATTGAAATTAACATCTGTAACTTTTATTTTAATTTTCATGTGTTGAATTTTCGCACTTTTAAAGCCAGAAATATGATTTTATCAAGGAAATTCGAGCCTTAGGCGAAGCAACATATTTTGGCATAACGTCACTTGTTTATCTCAAGTTCCATTCTTGTCGGTGTATTCTGCCAGCAATTTTCAGCCGTTTAGGCAGTTTGGGGTAGTCGTTTGTGATGGATTCAGGTTTTTTCTTCCAGTTTCCTAATACGATTATGAATTTATGGAATAAGGAGACATTCGTGCCACAACTACATATTTTCTCACTCACGTTTGTCACCAATTAAGAATTATAATAATTGCTACCAATGATTTATTTATCTAGAAATCACCATTCAAACAATTAGATATTGTAGGTTTTCCACCATAAAAAATTCCTTCCTGTAGAAGTGAGGTTCAGTCACAGAATAGTTACTATACTGCGATTTTTCTGCGTCCCTCAAGGCCACTCAAATCCCATCTTCGCGATGGAATTAGTCACGGCATTTCGCGTCTTTCTCAGTCGTTCCGCTAGATTTCGCACGATCGTGACCGTATGAAGCAGTGCTTTGCGATCATGCGACTTCTACCGTTAAGACCGAGAAAGAGGCGAAATGCCGTGATATATTCCATCGCGAAGATGAGATATGAGTGGCCTTCAGGGTCGCAGTTAGAGAAATCGCAGTATATACAGAAAGGAAAGCTACCCACAATCCGTGCGCCGATATGATTTCCATGATCACCCAACAACCGATGTATAGGCGGGAAGCACTGCCTCATCCCCAAAACAGTCCCGATATATTACTATCTCATTTCCATTTGTTTCGTCCACGGAAGGAGTCATTACTTGGGAAGACGTTCCAGGATGATGAGGATGTCAAAATATTTGTGGAAAATTGGTTCAAACACCAAGATAAAAAATTCTTTGCAGCGGGTTCAAAAAAGCTGGTAAGTCGTTGGCACAAGTATATAAATGTTGATGGGGACATATTGAAAAGTAGGAAACGTCCTGTTTTGCAAAAATAAACGATTATTCCTCCAGACCAATTTGTCTCTTTAGTTATAAAGTTTATTGAATGCCCTTCGCATCCAATGCAGTGGGTCTAAATCTGTACGCACGAGCGGATTGATGCCGAGAATCCTGTGCGCCTACACCACCAAACCAAGTTTCAGAAAAAGTAAATTGAATTCGTTTAGGTAACGAGGCAAACAATGACAACAGTCACAAATAGCGCGAATTTTTAATGAATTGACCTTTCATGATTTCTTGGAGAATCGCGGACATAAGATCAGGTACTTACTGACAAAACAAGTTGGATTGTGAGTTCCGAGAATGGTCAAGTCTAAAAACTCGTACGGCGAAAAAAGAAAAAAATTATTTCGCGGACGGCGGAACAAACAGCGGAAATTAATAAAGACAGTGGAAAATAAGCGGAATTTCAAATCTACCAAGGGAATGTGGTTAAAAACAAGTATAGAAACAAAATGAACATTGAATTATTAAATACGATTGTGTCAATACGTTTTGGTCTAAAAAGAGCACGTAAATGTCATAATTACTGTTCCCATCTGAAGTTTTAAAGCAGATTACTCAAAAAGACAAGTATGAGTCCAAGAAGACTAATAGTGATAATGAAAACTATGAGTTATCAGTTTTCTCTAACCTTTATTAATAAGTTGTTTTGCACAGATGTATATTTTTAAAATGTTTAAATCCATGTTACTAGCAAGAATAAATAATATAATACTTATATAATAAATTGTATAATATCTGGAATCAATTGTTATTATTTTCTAAATTCTCACCCAAGTAATGTATTCCATATATCTAAAAATTGAATTGCAGCTTCAGTGAAGCCACTATATTTCGCAATCATATTTTTGTTTTAATAGAATAAATTTATACAACATTGAAATATTGAAAAATAATTTAATTTATGCTGCGAGCAAAACTTCTGCCGACTTGACAGCCGGGAGTTGGGGAGAGTGATGTTGCCACTTACTCGGGCGGCAGACATGTTCGTTATGTTGCCACTTACTCGGGCGGCAGACATGTTCGTTCTTTCGTCAGATCAGCCACGGCCGACTCTAGTAGAAGTTGGCCGTGGATCAGCTGTTGATGCATACACGTCCAACCACGGCCATCTTGATTTACTTCGAGACGGCCATGGTCCAACGTATTGTATTTTTGGTAGAATTGTAATAATGACACTAGTTTATTTGATGAAATTCTGTTACACAATTTTATCGCAGTCCCTTACACTATAATCCTGCCAAAGCAAGGAATAACGAAACATTTTTGTATAAGCGGATGAAAGTAAGTACAGCGATACGCGTTTTAAGAAGGAAGATGCATAGTATTCATTATGAAAGATTTATAAGAGAGAAGTATCTAAAAGCAAATTTTGGTTTGAATACGAGTACATACCTTTCACAGAACGTTAAAAAAAATGCAGGACTTTTCGAAGTTACTGACTTTGCCTGTTATTTACAAGGTTTTCAAAGAGGCGCCCTTTTGAATGCATTGGCATTAAGATGAAAATTAGAAATGTCCCGTAAGGTGGATGTACATATACATCTTGTCATATCAGCCTTTAAGTAAGCCTTTAATACTAGATGTCACAACCGCACACTCGGTGCATAACCTAACAAGTAATGGCGCTCCTCTTGGCGCTCGGTGCTCTTCAATTGTCAGTTGCTTTGCGCTATTACATTTCATTTGTTTCTTGGTAAACGTCGGCAACTCTGTAGTGACATCATCACAATTTGACGCCTCTGATTGGATAACGGAACCCCCTCTCCTCTCTCAGCCTGGAGATGTCAAGTCGGCAGAAGTTTTGCTCGCAGTATACGTTTAGTGGATTTGGGCGGGAAATTTAAAGCCAGTTCAACGGATTTTCAGCGGAAACTGAAACGAACACGGCGGAACCCCTCTAAACACATCTGGCAACACTGCAAGTCACCGACGCTCGTTGTGGCTCTGCAAGCAGAGGCGTATTTAGGTATTCAGGCCAGGCGCGGATCCAAGGGGGGGGGGTCACGGGGGTCATGACCTCCCCCCAAATGTTGAACCGTCACAATTTTGTGAAAAACTCTAACTCTAAAAAAACTCTGAGCAACTGATAACCTTTCCAGTGTCCTTTCAGAATCGGAGCTGTCCGAGACATTTTTTGAGACATTTTCTGATATTTTCAGACAATTCTAGAAATTTCTAAAAATTTAGCAGTGCTGAAACTAATGAATTTAATTAGATATTGGAATTTAATTTGTTAATTAAAATTAAATTAATTAAAAAAGTTAAAAAAATTAATTAATTAATTTAATTTTTTAATTGGAATTTTAATAAAAACATACATGTATTCAAGATCACTTTAAAAATATTTTTAGTACAAATAAATATATCTAAACAAGTAACATATCTAAAGTCGGAATCAAGTACACTGCGCGTTACTAGTGTTGCCAACTTAATGTGAATATGTCACTAATTGAACGAGAGAATTTAGGGCAAAATGAACGTCAACACATGGTCTCATCTTAAAAGTCACAACTGTTGTTTGAAGGGAATAGAACTAGCTAAACTTTGTAAAATGTTCAACAATCTTGCTTTCAGATGTTTGTTAGAATTCAGTTTCGATATAAAATTCAATTCAGTATCGGAACTCCTATGGAACTCAATGTTTATTTAACCTAAAAATGCTTAATGTAATCAGTAACTGCGAACCTAATTTGATCATTGAAGTTTGATGCCGGTTCTAGTTTTCTGAGAACGTAAGAAGCCGCTTTCAGCACAAGTTGAGGCTATCAAAAGGGTTTAGTGGTAAAGATTTGTCGAAAAAAAATTAGTGTTATTTTAGTTTGGCTGATGTGCGAGGATAGGGTCTGACGCCTAAAATACAGTGGCGAAGCTAGAGTCATGCAGTTGGGTATTCTGAAAATCTAATATTACATTTTTTGTAAATTAGCTCCATTCATCGTTTTTTATTCAACAAAAACGTCGATAATTTGTTCTTTAAAGCTTTGTTTTCTGCACTGTTAATTTCCCATGGAATTTCTCACGAATGTCTTAACTCTTTAATGTAATCATATTCCCTTCATATAATGCTGTACTATAAAAAGGAACAGTTGGACTGAGTTGTATCAACCGAACCATCTCTTGATATTTTTTTTCTTGATCAATTTGTCTAACAAATACTTCTACAAATACAAAACAACTGTAGGCATGTATTTCGCATTATGAATGTATACATTTGTCAGTTCATTTCGAGGCTGCTCACTGTCAAGGAATGTATATTGTTTTATTAGGAAAAAAACTTTTCTGAACGAAAAGACGCTTTGTAAGTGAAAAAGTATTTTTCGTCAATAAATTCAATGAAATGAAAATTTTCGAAATCTTGAAACCTGTAGTCCATCTGAGTCACTACTGTATCAATAATTTTAAAATATTCAATTTTTGTACCTTTTCAATAAATATTACCCTGAAAGTTCATTCATAGTCGTGTAAACTTTGATGCAGATTTCAATAGTCTCTTCATATCGAACATGATATATTACTACATATTGCTACTATTTCTGTTTTATCTCTACGGCGTATTACTTGACTCGTGATTCCGCATTGTTGAGCAAAAAGTGCATTTCGATATCGTAAACCGTTTAGAAGTTATGAGACTTGCGTATAGTCAGTGGGACATTGTTTGAAACACTATATCTTTAGCTTCATTAATTGTTTCCTAAAGAAAACACCAACAAAAATCACACAAACGGCACACACACAACTCTACTTTCCCACAACGTCAGGTGATGAGGTGAATTTGCCTGGTCGAGACGTGGGCGCGCATAGCTGTGGAAGTCCGTGTCTACCGAGAGCCTAGTCTCCCGCTGGCGTCTCTGCCTAGTGAATGCAAGTGAAAGGAAGATAGCGCACGCTCTCTGGTGCGCATGCGCCAGCCGGTGTCTATCCACTGGCCTCTTTCAGCCACTGGCCCCAAATAGGCTGCAGCCCTGATAATTCCCTTGCGCGTAAACGGGAAAAAAAGTCGAACACATTTAATTTTCTTCCAGATTCAGTAACAAAAATATTGAAAAATGGCACACAACGACAGATTTTATTGAAAAATAATTTGGGTATTATAAGGCTCTCAGATTACCCTTCAGCTTCACTACTGCTGAAAGACTTAATTGGAATATTTTGCTGATGCTGAGCCCGAATCCGGTTAGAGAATTTTAGTTCGGCTGATGAGCGAGGATAGAGTCTGACGCCTAAAATATCTTATTTGAATGTTTTGCTGTCGTTGAGTCCGAATCCTGTATCAAAAGGATCTCTTGACAGCTCTCATTCTTGCTGAACAATATTGCAATGATGTTACTTTTTTTGGGTTTTAATTATACAAAGCACTTTGGCAATGCAAAAGGAATCATCAGTGATTTGCAATATATTAAATGTTGCATTAAATTAAATTATTAGATGCTTGCGTGTCTGGGTGTAGTTGTCCCTCGGTGTAGTACAAAAGAGCACTATAAACGAAAAAATGTTTTAAAAAATGAAAATGAGAATAATAATGATGAGAAAAAATAAAAGTATAATTTAGTTTATTTATTTATTATATGCATGTATTTATTAATTATAATACTTTATTAAAAATATAATTTCTTCACAAATTGTTTCATGTTGCGTCATATGAAAGTTATTTTTGCTAATTTGAACGTTATTGTTGATAACTTTATACATTTTAATTTTTTTTGTACCGAATAAAATTGACATATTTTTTAGGCAGAATTCGAATCTGCAACAAAAATTGGAGGTTACTATTTAAAATTCCAAAGTTACACCTGCCTCACCTCCAGGAGATAGGGTGAGGATCGTAACAATAGTAAGCTGATTGATATCTGTTATGTGATTATGGGAATATTGAATTTCTGATTTATTTATAGTATAATAAAGTCAATCTGATTTACGTTTAACATACTTCAAATATACGTTATTACCTTCTGTACCCTCCCCCCTTTCCGAAATAAATGCACTTGAGTCTCAACGTGACCCCTCCCAAAAGAGAAGTCTGGATCCGCGCCTGATTCAGGCGCCCATGGCAAGCATCTAATTTGCGCCCCTGTCAGGATTCTTCAAATTAGGGTTGTTATTTGTTTTAGCGGGTGCACTCTAAATAGCGTCCCTTGTGAGTGGCGCCCATGGCACGTGCCATGTCTCCCATGGCACGTGCCATGTCTGCCATACCGTAGATCTATACGCCTCTGTCTGCAAGGCTCCGTATAGTGCGATTTTTCTAACTCTGCCTCTCATGGCCTGTATTCACGATGGAAAATGTTCGGTGTTTCGCATCTTTCTCTGTCGTGCCGCTAGATATCGCATGATCGCGATCGTATCAAGGAGTGCTTGCGCCCATGCGACATCTAGCGGCAGGGCCGAGAAAGATGTGAAATGTGAAATCCATCGTGGCTGTAGGGGCTGAGTTATGAAAATCACTATAGAAAGGGAGCATACGAATTTCGCGCGGTTTCGTACGGTTTCGCGCTCCGCGCTCGTTTGCCAATCAGGGAAGCCCTGTGCCAAATACATGTGCTGTTTGTTTGCCCGGGATCAACTAAAATTTGCCCCCGCTATTTGACATTCAGTGAACCACTTCAATTTTGTTTCGCTGTGTACGTGGTGGTTTTTGTGCAGTTCTGGTCCAGTTTGTTTTGTTTTAAGCGTGTACGTTTTTATGATTTTTCACGAAGAATTTTGCAGTTACGTTGTATATATTATCCAAATTGCATTTTTCGAGGTAGGCATTCACAAGTTAGAAAATCTTGTATTTACGTTGTGTGTTACATCGTGTGTAACCTCATCTTCACATGTGTAAATAACTTTTTTTCAATCTGTTGTAGGAGTTTTGAGATAGGCGTGTCAGTTGGAAATAAGTGAAGTTGTATTAGACAAATACAATTTCATTTGAATTTTTTGTTTGTTTAGATAAATTTTTGGTGAAAGTAGAATGCTGATATGGATTAGTTCTATTTTTTGAGAAATAAACAGGCTAGTGCAAACTAATCAGAAACAGAGAAATTTGTTCTTGTTTTTTTCTAAAATTTTCCAGTTATTTGAACCGAACTTTTATTTTGATAGCTAATTTTATATGAATGATTACATATCTTTATATACAGATGGCTCCTAGTAAGTGCTGTGTCCCAAAATGTTCAAGTAATTATTCTTCATCATATCAACAGGAAGGATATGTCTCTGTGTTCAGGTTTCCATCAACACCCGAGTTAAAGACACAGTGGATAACAAATATTCAACGTGCTAATTGGCAGCCTTCGATCTCATCTGTTGTGTGCATCAAACATTTTCATGAAAGTGATATTTTACGAATTGAAAAGTACATGGATGCATCTGGGGAATGGAAGGAATGGCCCAAAAGTAAATTGGAGTTAGTTTCCGGTGCAGTTCCTTCAGAATTTCATGGCTTACTGAGCAATTTCACAAAAATTGTTCCTACCCAGCGAATGGATCCACAGGTGTGAAGAGTATTGTATTCTTGAGTATTGTTATTCATAGTAAGTGGTCTCACAATACTAATTTTTATTGACTCTAGGGAAGTGAATATAGATAGAGATAAATTTATGAAATAAACCATTATTTCAGAATAACATGCTTACATTTTTTAAGAATGACTGAAGTTATTTCATCAGTTCCAGACAAGCAACTATTTTTAAAGGAATTTATCAATGAATTCAGTAGCATTCGTGAGGTGAAGCAACATAGATTTTGTAGTTCCAGAAGATAAGGGGCTACTAGCATTACTGCTTGAAGTACCCTGCTTTAAATTTAAGAAATGACAGTTATAGGTCCTACAAATATAAGAAGTGTTATCAAGAATGATGCCTTTGTGTAGTAGGTGTATGTTTTTGTGAGTTTTCCCATTGTTAATTGTATTCCGCAATGTAGATTTCTTTGTTGAGTTGGTAACTTTATAATTTAATTCATAACGCTGGTCAACATGATTTTTGTCTCACGAGTACTAATAGGTTTACTTAATGCAATTTTTTATCTGTTTTTCAAATACGTATTTGGAATTTCTCCATCACCCACAATTTATTTGTTATTTTAATTTTTTTTTAATATTTGTAAACGTTTTTCATCTGCTGTCCAGTAAAATCTCCTCGAGCGTTGTAAATATGATGGAACCGAATGAGCTAACTCAAATGGACACATTGCTACTGTTGTGCAGGTTCAGACATAAGCTGCATAGACAATGTACAAACGTGATCCAGAGCACCCCACATTCATCAGAACTGTGCTAGTTGTGAGGTAGTTGTGAACCAGTGAATACATCATTGTGTGTGCTTTGTGTGCATGAATTATTGTGTATTTCATGACGCTCCACATCGCTAAATATTCCGCTGTAGGCAAGGTCTGCATAATTGAGAAAGGTTTTTTCGACACCTATCGATGAGTCACCATGGCTGAGGAAGATGCAGAAAGCCGTAACTCAAAACCTCACGATAACTAATAATGAGAGGCAAAAATAGATGAGTGCGGACTCTCAGTCTGTGCTCATAGCTCTGCGCAATAGGTAGGATTGCCATCAGAGACACGTCGGCCCTGATCGAGATTAAAACCTTGTCATAATAAACTCTAAAAGCTCTGCTAACACTAGTTCATTCATACAATTCTTCATTGGATAAGATCTTTCTGTATGTTCACTATTTTAATTTTTTAATTAGTGAATAAGAAACAGAAATAGTGAACATTTGGCAACCTTGGATTTAGCTATATGAAATGCAGTTATAATTTTTGCCGACCTGGATGGCTGAGGTGGTTAGATCATATGCCAACCTAGGGCCTTGGTCTAAAGCGTCATGAGTTTGAGTTCCACTGTGAGCATGGTTGTTTGCCTCTTGTCTTTCATGTATGAGTTTTGTCATGGAAGGCCTTTTGAGTCTGCTGACCACAGACCAAGGAGCCTGCACCCTATATTCTACAATTTGTAATGTTTTACAAACTGATGACAGGTGTTAAAGAGAGAGAAATGCGGTATAAATAGTATTACATAACTGTTACTAAGGGTGAGAAAGTATGTGCTGTTTAGCACTACTAGTTACTCTTGAGAAAGCTTGTGGGAAAACAGGATTGGCAGGCAAGTACAACCTTTCTCTTGGGAATATTATTTAACTTGATTACCAAACTGAGAGATCCACCTGTGCAATTCGGTCACCTAAAATATCAGTAATTAATTTAATTTTACATATAGTTGCAGATTCTGCTTGCCTCAAAACAGGTGAGGTAGAATCGAGAAGTGCTGGACTAGCAAAAATGTAAGAGAATATCCAAAAAGCTCTTTCTTTATAGTTTACAGCATGAGGAACATTTGTTTGAGGCCTTTGGCCTCAGAAATTCCAGGTTTTAAGGCCCTACAATGCTTCATTTAGGAATTATTTAACTATATAACTATTTTAACAATGCTGCCAAGGTTTGCGTTTTATATGAATATTTAGAGGCATGTTTTTTTGTTGTTTTTTTTCTCCAACAAATCCTATTTTTAAAGTCAAAGTGTAATTTGTCATTTGACAATTGACATTCCCTTTCTTTAGAGACCTCATTTATAAAGGTTGGCTGCATGTGAGAGCTGCAAAAAGTATTTTTACTACTGAAATAATATAGGAGACAATTAGTGGAATATAGTATTGATGTGTCAATTTTGAATAAAAAGTATTTTTAATTGCCTTGTTAATTAATTAATAATCTTGATTTTATTAGCCTTTTCAACAACGTTGTATATGTTTTTGAGCACTTTTCTGTTGACAGATTTTTTTTTAATATACCTTGCACTTGTTTCTAGGGGGGTGATAATAAACAGCCCATTCCAGGACTGCACTCAGTAAAGCAAGAAAATGCAGATGAAGTGAGTATTTATTCCAGGTTGAATTATTTTTAAATACTTTTGATAGTTTTTTAACTGTACCCATGTGAAAAGGCAACTATTCTGTTAGTGTCATGTATTACATACTGTGTTAGTGTTACTGAATGTAAAAGAGTAATTAAGTAATCTTCTAAATTAAATTTGTGTTACTTTATTTTCCTTTTCTCTAAGATATGGGAAAACCATTAAAAAAATAAAACACTGCTCAGATGTTTATAAAAGACATTTCAGCTGAGGTGGAAAGATGACATTTTCACTTGAAAATTTTAAAATGCTGTGAATATTTATTACTTCAACGAATGATGGTGTCAAAAGTTTTAGTGCAGACACCCTGTATGTTAATTATTTTTAAGTTATTGATATCAATCTTGTATATAGAATCATGCTTGGAAAACGTCCCTGATGGTCGAGAGACTATTTTTTTACTGAGAACAGGTTGAATTTCAATTGATGACCCATAAATGAATTCAGACTTTGTTATTTTGCAATTATGTACAGACTTTATTCTAAAAGTGTGAGAACATTTTTGTCGTCTTGTCATTTTTTTACCTTCCACTTCCTGAATGCTTGACTCAAAATAAGTTTTCAACTTTTTCTCACACTGCCATAAATATCAAGAGCCCCATTTGATTCCAGTAATTTAGATGCCATATGTGTGGAAGGGAATTCAGTTGTGTTAGGATTAAATCCATTCTGTGACGAGTGACTAATGATGTACAGTTTCTACATTACTTAGCTTTTTTGTTTTTTCTCTCCTTACAGTGTTAAAATCAAACCTTTAAGATCAAACAAACCATTTTATGAAAAAGAGGAAGTGATAAGCGTTAATTATGTAGTTTATTTTACTTAAAGTACTGGGTACTGGTGTTTGTTTTAGTTTAAAATTTCTGGTATGTGGTCTGAATGATAACTTCTCTAACTTATGTTTTAAGAATTTCAAAAATAATTTTTCAATAATCCAAAAAATAGTTCAGTTTGATTTTTCTCATTTTAATTTTATTGATGATTGAGTTCATGTTGTTCATTATACATATTAACTGTGCAATTGTTTGATGGTGTTAATCTATATTATGCTAACTTTAATTTAAAATTATTCACATTACAAATACATTTAAAAAAAATAGCGGGTGAGGAAGCAGGAAACACCTCTAAGTATTATACGAGGTGTACAAAAATATTTAAAAAATAATGACATTCGTATTAAGTAATTACACATAATAAAAAAATTATTTGAATTTTGTGTAGTGTTAAGATTACATATTTCAAAATTTTAATTTATTCTCTTTTCTGTAATCAGACATTATACACAGCAATCTACAGACTACATTTGTTGACCCAGAAATCTAACGTTCCTTGATTGGAAAATTACAATCCATCAATTTTTCCATAGAAAGTTGAAAAAGAAACAACTGCAAATCAACAAACAAGAGTAATCGACAAAATATCCCAATAATTAGTTGAAAACTCTTGTATGTAAACACTCTTGCTTTGAACTACCATACATCTCGAGAGTTCAGTCCAGTCCAGGATTCAAGCTTGTTCCTTCTTGGTATGCTAGGGGGGAGATACCTGGTTGGGGAAATCAGTCATCTGACTGCCATCATGAGGGTTGTGGAATCATCCTGTAAAGCATTTGGGTTTAAGTAATATGGGAGTGATACTAAGAAGTACTGCCATTGTTGCTCCAATATCGCGAAAGGAGAAGTGTTGAATTAACTACCATTGCCCTCTATTTGTTCCAAATTTAAACTGTGTTAACTGTTGAAAACTGATATTGTTTTTGTGTGGTTTTTCATACTTTTGCTTTGGTTGTGCAGGAGGAGTTGGAACCTCCTCTTGCTGTGTTCATTGAGCCGATTGAGAAGCAGGAGGGAGTTTCTTTTAAGGAAGAGACGGTAAGAATAACTACTACTAAATAAAGAAAGGGATTTCTATTGGTTCTGCTTATAATCAGTGTCGAATGTTATATTCAGGGGGCAGATTTCAATGAAATGTCTACTTTTTTTTTACTTTAGAAAATGCCTTTTAGTATAGAAATTCATTTTATGTTATGACAGAAGGAAATGACCCATTTTCATGTCATTTTTTTGCATTGTTTGTCGATTTAGGCTAATACGTCATTTTTTACATTCTTCCTAGTTTTTAATGTAGTTTTTGCAGATTTCATTGATGTTAATATCATTTTAATGGTACTTGCTTCAAATAATATTTATGAGATGCAACAAATGTTCTCCACAGAATTCCTGGATACATATATCTGGTAGCCTATTCGATTTCTTCGCTCAGAAATTGTATGCCATTATGAGTTTGTAATCTGAGGTTCCTGTGACATCTGGCAGTGCCATTAATGGTTCAGTCGATTGCGGGATAACTAAAGACGGATTTTCTGGTAAATAATGATCCAAACTAAATGTTTGAAAGCCAAGTTCACTTGAACGAATAGAAGAAGCCTCTATTACATTAGAAATGTATCCAACAACTTGAGTTGTTCATCTGAACTGATTTTGATCACATTTTTTACATTTTTCTTTGCTTTAAGTGCATTTTTAAAACATTCTAAGAGCATTTTATTGATCATTTTTGGCGGTGTTTTAAGTCATTAAAATGCAAACTTGTAATTGAGAGATATGACGCAAGTTAAACTATTTTATTAATATGTCTATAAAGTGGTGGTCATAACAAGGTTGGACTTTTGTGAGGTTAGATCCCCCGCATATGTGTTACAGCTTGGCCATGGTGAAATAAAGTAACTTAATCAGTTAAGTAATTGATTTACCATATTGGCTTTAGACGCCAAGACTCTTTTGGCAAGTGCTTTTGCCATTTTTCCAATTATTATGCAACATGTCAGAGGAATGTTAGTGTATTTCCAAGAGTCGAGACGTTGTTGTACACTCAGCGTTGTAAATTCTGCATCATATAATATCAGCAATATGTAATTGAGTTACCGTTTTGGCCTCTGAAGCACAGAGTTTTTGGAATTTTTCCAATTATGATACAGGATTTTTTCATGTACATTTCCAAGACTCGCTGTTATTCATTCATGTTATAAACCACGTGGGTGATCAGTGAGTGCACTGCAGTTGGACGACTGGCTGGCAGGCGAGGTGAGTCTCGGCCTATAATAGGGAGTTTTTGCACTTCGAACGTTAAGTACTATCTGTCTCCTGCTCATGCGCAGTGCAAGGTTCGCATCACTTTAGTGCATCTGCGCATGTGCAGAAGATCGATAGTGCTTCACGTTCAAGGGTGCAAAAACTCCCTAATGCCAGACACGATAGCAGAGCCAAGCTCTATTCTGCGCGCGCCAGTTCCCGCAATTCACGTATTTTCATGTTTCGTCTTTTGCTCCAGGAAAAGAGGATCTCATAGGAGAACAAATTTTTTTTGACGCATGAATTGACCTACCTGTTACCAAATACGGCCACATACACAATAAACACTATATATGTTTCTTATTAATATTTTGGTTTTTAATATGTATATGACAGACTTCAATAAAATCTGGACAAAAAATCTAATAAAATGTAATTCATTTGGAAAATTCTAATGACAATGGATAAGAATATGCTTTGAATTACAAGGAACTTCTCTCTGTTTTCTTAAAATACTGAATTTACACCAATGAATTATAGTCAGCTATAGGAAATAGCTGAGTATTCATCAGTGTTCAGATTCAAAAGAGTCTCAAACCGAAGTATAAAACCTTTCCTGTTTGACATTTTCCTTTGTTGTCAGCGTTTTTATAACCATCTTTTGTTGTAGGATCCACTTGCACCAAGCTGTGATAGTGTTTTTGTTTCTTCAATAAAACTGGAGGGTGGTTTTAGTTTTCCAGGTGAGTGGTAATAATATTTTTTAAACGTTTTATAATTGTGTCAACAGAATTAACAGTTGCTTAAAAGATTTCATAATGGCAGGTGTTCCTTTTGCGTCCCTTTATAATATGCTACGTTTGAAGGCTAGAGGAAAGGCTTTTTTCTCCAAGTTTCAATGTTGAAACTTAATTTCCATTAGGCCGACGGTCGCATTCAAACTGAGAGTTAGAAAAGCCTTGTTTTTGTTGTGTGTCTTACACTGTTTTTCACCATCGTTAAGTCTATTGCGACGTATTGTATGATGCAGCGAAGAAAGTACCTGGGACGTACGTATATATGGGTACAAATATTGGTAGTATATAGAAAGTTATGTAATGCTGCGGAAAATCTATTTCGAGATTTCAACGGAAATACATATTTTGCCCAATATCAAGAAAGTGTTATTTTCAAAACGCCTCTCCGGCCATCTGATGTATCTGATCAACACTAGTGTCTAAACTAAGAGTACAATTTTTTCCAAACTGAATAAACCCCTGTTGAGACTGATCTAAGTCAAAGCTCTGCAATTTGTATAATGTTTCTCAAATGTTATTGTAAGTAACATTTCCTCTTTACCGTGACATATTTCATCAATGGGCATCGTGTTTCTACAATTTTTGAAATTCTGCTTGAAAAGGTTTTCTTTCTTTCTTTCTTTTTTTCCCTCCACCCAAGAGAAAACTCAAAATTGCATAAGCTCTTATATAACCATAATTATTACACAGAAACATGTTATATTTTCATTATATTATTGACATCAACAGTTATATAAAAATATATTTATTTTAGTTATCACAATATACAGACAATTCGTCGATTAATGTACACAAGTTAGAAATAAAATACAAAAAGTATTCACAAATATACATATTTTGGGACTTGACTATGTTTAGGCTGTAAAATTTGGCCAATTCAGGTCCGCCATCTTCAACTGCAGCTGTCAGCTATTACAGCAAATATAAAATGTAAGTAAACGTCTCATGCTAGGTGCTGTGACGTGGTGGAGTTTTTCTAAGTACTTGAAATGCTACCTCCCGACTAAAAATGAGTGGTGCTCAGCCAAACCTCCCAGATTTATTTGCAAGTGCATTGAAACATGAAAATGAGTGGTGCTCGAGTTTCGACCCAGCGTGGCGTGCTTGTCTGAGCAGCTCTTAGGTGTAGTCCAGAAAGTGTTAACTTATTTATCATTGCTATAAATGTCACTATCTCTCACCCATCTTGTGTTGTTGAGTTAGTTTCACATAATCGCAATAGATTAGTGACGGGAGACAAGTTAGTAAGTCACATGTGTTTGCTGTGCAGGCCCAGAGTACATCACAACGGATGAAGAGCAGACGAGACAGCGCCGAAGAGGACGATGGCAGGAACCACGGGAGAGCAACTCTTTTCTCCCGGCTTTAGAGCAACGGGAGTCCAACTCTTTTCCTGCGCCTTTGAAGCAGGAGCCCAACTCTTTCCCCACGCGTTTGAAGCAGCAATCCGCTTCTGGAGAGGCCGTCACCGTGGGCAGTCATAAGCCCTCACAAGAGCGTCCGTTTAGTTGTGATATGTGCGGCAAGTCTTTCCCTCACCTTAGCAGCTTCCTCCGACACAAGCACGTGCACACAGCAGAACGCCCCTATCAGTGCCGTGTGTGCGCAAAGGCTTTCGCTGTAGCAACCGACCTCATCGCACACAGCCGCACTCACACCAGGAATAGCCCTTACATACGCAAAGCATGTGGAAAGGCCTTCAAGCACTCCATCTCCCTAACTAGATACGTGCGCACACACTTGGAAGAACGCCCGTATCCATGCGATTTGTGCGGAAAGGCTTTATATGCAAGCATTTAACAAATTTTTCCCAAAAAATTCTTAGTTTTCGGCTCTGTGATTACCTAAAGAAACTTCTATTACAGCACTTACCAATTTTCATGTGCAACGTTCTTTGTCATTTAATTTTTGAGTGCTATTTTGCTTTTTCATTAAAAGGCATATTTGTGAACTGGTAGAAATCCCTTCTTTTAACATTGCATCACTTAATTTTTATTTATTTATTTATAGATTTAAACAGGCAATCCATAGGCAGCAAAGGGGCATGATAGTATGTATTTGTTTTTGCTAATGGAATCAAATATATATAAGGTAAGTGTACCAAAAGCTAACAGTGTCCCAATAGCTGACTTTCGGCTTTAGAATGTCGAAATAAGACTGCAAATAGCAACAATAGAATTTCTGAACGGTTACCTGATTCTCTTGTTCATTGGCAACACTGCACTCTGTTTGTGTGTCGCAGTAATGCTTTTCTTCAAGTTGTATGCCATGTTGTAAGCAGGTGGTGTGTGTGGTCATTGATATTTGGTGGTTTTCCTTAAGAAATTGGCAAGCATACACCTTTTTTTCCACAGATTATAAACCAAGCTAATATATCTTGATTTAAATATATTTTGGGCTTAAGTGTTTCAGAAAGATTCAAAGTATTGAGTAAGCATATTTTTATCATATGGTTCAGGTTAAGAAATCTCACAGTATGTGTTTTAAGTATTGGTACAGAGAATATATTCAGTGTTCGTATGGTTGACACTTGATGTCAGTACATTTGTAAGTTGGATATTTAGATCCTACAGTCACCATTTATTGTTCCAGGTATTAATTTTTAGGTGCTAGCAAAAATCTTTATGTTATCGGTGAAGCTTTACCAATAGCTAACACGAGGTGCCAGGCATAGGAGCAACACATTTATTAATGTTCCTAAGGCTGTCGGGTATGAATTTCTAAATCATTTATCCAGGAGAATTGTTATAATATAAATAGAGAACGGATTTTCATGTAAATACATATATTTACAGGGGCAAGATACGTGTATTCAGTAATATTTTTTAGAGTTAACAATACATTCTGAATGAATTTGAACCATTTTTATTTTACATATTTTAGTACAATTACATATTTTACCAATTACTACATATTTCCTCACATTTTAATATATTTATACATCAAAAGAGAACATTTCAGATGAGAATTCGTGATGTATGTTACTGGAATAATCTTTCCTAGAAAATCATGCAATGCACTTTAACACCGACTTTACGCTATTAATTTTCAGACCTATCCCTGTCGTTTGTTTCTTGGGGACCACGGTGGTATGATTGGAATGAAGGATGAGCGAATGTATGTGAAGCAAGAAGTAATTTCAACCACACACTTAATTGTGTTTCATAGACCTGCTGGGTAACTCGATCAAAAACCAAGTATTTTTCAGATGATTGTCTTATCCCCCTGCCCTGGGATCCACTACTGGCTGCATGGTACTATTTACTTGGGTGCTGGCTGCTCGTCAACAACATTGGATGAAACTAGAGAATAATTACTTTTGTATTGTTAGAAGTTTCTTTGAGCCTCGTAGAATTCTTGTTAAGATCTGATGGGCGACATTCTGTGCTCGGAAAACACTTGTAGGGAGGAATTTTAAACGTTATAAGAAAATTTTATTTTTTCCTACATATTTAAAAAAAATTACACACACGCACGTGTGTGCGCGCACACACACACACACACATTTAGCACGAGAAGAAAATTTTAAAGTACACCCCTCAACAAATGAAGGATGCTATTGACACGGTACGAAGAGGGACTCCAGTTGCTACAGCTGCTTGAGCTTCTGGGGTGCCTAGAATCTCACTTTGGTGTAAGATAAATGGAAAATATCTAGAAAACAAGAGGATGGGTCCACCAACAGTCTTAACATTAGAGGAAGAGGTACTGTTTGTGAAATGGGTGTTTCAGATTGCCAAAGCTGTGTACAAAAGTTCAACTATTTGACAGTGTAGAATTATTAATGAAGAAAATAGGCCCAACACATTCACAGGCAACAGACCTGGAAGGAAATGGTACGAAAGTTTTTTAAAGAGACATCTGGTTATATCAGAACGAGTTTTACAGAATCTTTGCAAATCCAGGAAGACTGTCACAGAAAATAACATTAGGTCATGGTTTCGGGAAGTTAAGGAGTATTTGGAAAACAAAAACTACATGGATATTCTGAAAGATCAATTTTCAATTCAGACAAGACTGCATTTCTCTTTTGCCCTAAGGGTACTAGAGTACTCGTTCAGAAAGGTGAAAAAACTGTGTATAATTTTACTAATAACGATGAGAAAGAATGTCTTATGACTTTGGTAACAGCTAATGTGTCTGGTAAACTAGCCCCGCCTATGGTGGGGCTAGTTCTAATTCAGTGCCTGAAAACTGAGGAATAGGTAGATCCGAATCTGGGTGGATGACGGGAGAAAAATTTTTTGAGTATGTTTGTAATGTGTTCCATCCAAGGCTAACGTAACATTTCCAGTTCTACTTTTTGTTGGTGGGCATGTTTCACATCTTACAGAAAGGTAGGAAATGGTGCGGTGTTTACGATGCTTCTATCATCGAAATCTACATGAGTTACGATGGAGAGCCAACACCTCATATAGATTTCGATCTTACAGGAACCCTAAGTGATTACTGCTCCAAAAACTGTTTTATATTGGTGGCATTATATCTTCAGTCTACGCATATTTTACAGCCAATGGATGTGTCTGTTTTTCTCACCCTTAAGAGTACTTGGAGAAATGGAGTGTGTCAGTGGAGAATGGAGCATAATGGGGGGAAAAAAAGAAAAGATTTTGCTCCACTTCTAGATAAAGTAATGAAAGATTCTGTGACACCATCGACTGTGCAAAATGGGTTTAAAGCATGTGGACTATATCCATTTAACCCTGATATTATAGAATATAATAAATTTATGAAAGAATCGAGAATGTCCAAAGAGCGAGGTCATGATAGCTCTGTAATTAATTCAGATGTGGTTTGCTCACCTTTTATTCCTTGAGCAGAAAATTGGTCCAGAAAAAATCGAAATGTTCTCCCAGTTAGGAAATACATGGTCAGGTGCTGTTGAAGATACAAACCTATTTTACTTGTGGTGGTCAATAAAGAAGATACAGTTATGAAGAACGCTGATGATAATCAGGAAAAGGAACCCAGAAATGCTAATCACATTACTGTTAATAGGGATAACAGGACACCTAGCCCTAGTACATCCAATGCTACACCAAGCGAAGTTTCACCACAACATCTAGGCAGTAATTCACAAGAAGACCCTAACATTACTTCATGTATTCATGTGATCAAATAATCCCCCGCCATTCAAGAAAGCCTTATTTTGGCCTTGCCAATCAATCACTCCTAAGAGTAGGCTTAAGGAGAAGATACCATCAGTGGCAACATCGAATGACTGGAAGAAGTATCATGCTAAGAAAAGGGAGATAAAGGAAAGTACTCAAAAAGAAAAGGAAGAAAGAAAAGAGATGAGAACAAGAAGCAAAAAAAGCTCAAATAAAACACAATAAAAGAAAGATGCATTTCAGAAGATTCATCTGATTCTTCTGTCAATGTGATGTTGGAAACTGAAGGGGAAGGAGACAACTTGTCTTCATCTTCATCTACCAGTTCAAACAAAATTCCCAGTGTAAAAATAAATGACTATGTAATAGTACAGTACGAGGGAGAATTCTTTCCTGGAAAGGTATTGCGTGTTAAATCAACAACAGCTTATGTTAAAGTAATGTTGAAGAGTTCCTTTGGTTGGAAATGGCCACAATTTGAAGGTAAACTTTGGTATGATTTTAAAGATATTTTAGAAAGAATTGATAATCGTAATTATGATTCGAAAGAACATGTGTATCATATAAAAGAGATGTCAAAATATAAAAATTTGCATCACATTCACTTAAGAAAGAAAAGGTTTTATCTGATTATTTTTGTTCAATAACAAGCTCAAGTGAGTTGAAGAGTTATTCGTGTAAAATTGGTGTATTAAACAGACAAACAATTTTGTTCTAAATACTTTGAGTTGAATTACACCGTAATTTTATATTTTCTGAAGTATGTATTACATTTAGACAATTTAAAAGATCATTGAAAACCTATTAGCTTAAGGTACATCAATATGTTAGCTATTGGAACATCCTGTTTTCTGTTCTATCAGCTATGGGTGCAAGTGACATGTAAATTTTATAAAAAAATATGTGTACATTATGTAACAAAATTTTGATTGGTTCATATTCCAATGCAAACTAGCTTTATTCTCAATCTGAAAATCATCTTCCTCCATCGAATTTCCTGCTCTTAAAAGAGGTTAAAAAGATATTTATTTCTTAAAGAGTTAGGCCCGCAACAGACTACACCGAGGATGCGTTGCGAGAAATGTGCGACGAGAAATGTGGAAATAAGCCGGCGAGGCTGCATCCACACACTACAAAGAGGTTATTCGATGTCTCGAAATGCCTTAATGTGCCACAAGCCGAGAGTGATGGCAGCAGTTTTAGCTGAGATCATCTGAGAGTCCCATTTCTTGTTTTATTAAATGCTCTTATGTAATTTTTACTCGTGATATCCTTGTTTTGTTACAATGATCATAAACCATTTGTTTAACGAGTTCGTATTACCTAGAGAGAAACACACTACTACATTGCATACAAATCATTATGTAATGTAAAAAAAAAACAAGAAGTTAAGTGACGTATACGGGAGAAGTTGTACATCAGCAAATTTTCTTGAACTCCGTAATCTCTACCACGCTCTGGTTTACTATATTTGTTGATTGAATAATGAATAAATAATGATAAAATAATTCATAATAAATTCATTCATAAATACCAATTAAGAAAAGTAATAAATTAATTCAATTCTTTCAAAATACCCTTTCAAGTTTCTTGCTTCAAATTTTTATTTTTATATTACTCATTATGAGCGGATTTCATACAAATAAGAATATCTTCCATACAAATTTTTACGTGTTCATTTCCGTTTGAAGAGAAAAGTCAAGAAAACAATTAAAAAACTGGTAGTTTATCGCATCTTTTACTGCAAAACGTTATAACCTCACTCAGTTCTATGCACTGGTTGGTGTTTTCCTGCGGCAGCGAACGCCCAAATGTCGTATAAGGCCCGCAACAGACCACACCGAGGAATGCGTTGCGAGAAATGTGGAAATAAGCTGGCGAGGCTGCGTCCACGCTACAAAGAGGTTATTCGATGTCTCGAAATGCCTTTATGTGCCACAAGCCGAGAGTGATGGCAGCAGTTTTAGCTATGAGATCATCTGAGAGTCCCATTTCTTGTTTTATTAAATGCTCTTATGTAATTTTTACTCGTGATAACCTTGTTTTGTTACAATAATCGTAAACCATTTGTTTAACGAGTTCGAACCTAATCTTAGTACACACTACTACATTGCTTACAAATCATTATTTAATGTAAAAAAACAAGAAGTTAAGTGACGTATAAGGGAGAAGTTGTACATCAGCAAATTTTCTTGAACTCCGTAATCTCTACCACGCTCTGGTTTACTATATTTGTTGGTTGAATAATGAATAGATAATGAATGATCAAATAATTCATAATAAAATTCACAATTAATAATCATTCATTCAAAAATACCAATTAAGAAAAGTAATAAATTAATTCAATTCTTTCAAAATACCCTTTCAAGTTTCTTGCTTCAAATTTTTATTTTTATATTACTCATTATGAGCGGATTTCACACAAATAAGAATATCTTCCATACAAGATTTTACGTGTTCATTTCCGTTTCAAGAGAAAATTCAAGAAAACAATTAAAAAACTTGTAGTTTATCGCATCTTTTACTGCCAAACGTTATAACCTCACTCAGTTCTATGCACTGTTTGGTGTTTTCCAGCGGCAGCGAACGCCCAAATGTATAACAAGTGAAGGAGTACAAATGTGTCCGAGAAAACTCGCTCCCCGACCGACTCGAGCGAGGAAACTCTTTCAGGTGTGTGGGGGTCCATAAGAGTCCCTTGTTTCGATTTTCCACATTTCTCGTCGCACATTTCTGGAAACACATTCCTCGGCGTAGTCTGTTGCGGGCCTAACAAGTGAAGGAGTAGAAATGTGTCCGAGAAAACTCGCTCGCCGACCGACTCGAGCGAGGAACTCTTTCGCCTCCGCAGAGGCGAACGAGGAAACTCTTTCAGGTGTGTGGGGGTCCATAAGAGTCCCTTGTTTCGATTTTCCACATTTCTCGTCGCACATTTCTGGAAACACATTCCTCGGCGTAGTCTGTTGCGGGCCTAACAAGTGAAGGAGTAGAAATGTGTCCGAGAAAACTCGCTCGCCGACCGACTCGAGCGAGGAACTCTCGCCTCCGCAGAGGCGAACGAGGAAACTCTTTCAGGTGTGTGGGGGTCCATTAGAGTCCCTTGTTTCGATTTTCCACGTTTCTCGTCGCACATTTCTGGAAACACATTCCTCGGCGTAGTCTGTTGCGGGCCTAACAAGTGAAGGAGTAGAAATGTGTCCGAGAAAACTCGCTCGCCGACCGAGGCGAACGAGGAAACTCTTTCAGGTGTGTGGGGGTCCATTAGAGTCCCTTGTTTCGATTTTCCACGTTTCTCGTCGCACATTTCTGGAAACACATTCCTCGGCGTAGTCTGTTGCGGGCCTTAGCCTTTGGTGCACTTACCTTATCTATCTTTCAATCGTAGATTTCAAACTGGTATTTTCCTTTGGGATAGCAGATCAGGACAGTCAATATTAGTTTTATTCCACTACATCACGACTAAAGATGTTATGAGCCGGCTCAAAGTAAAATCTACTCCAGGTTGCAACCAGCCATCTAAGGAGCAGATCTAGGGACTGTCGGTGCCTCTACTCTGCGCAAAATGTGGGCGGTTCCAAATAAAGCGATTTCTTGCACTTCCCAGTCTTTTGAATGACCTGGGAGTTTAGACAAGTTCTTGCACAAATTTTGCGGAACAAATGCCAGAGCTCCGATGACTATTGGGACGACCTGTGCTTTTTCGCCCCACATTCGGCTGATCTCGATTTCCAAACTTGTATTTAAGACGTTTCTCTGCCTCCTTGGTAACGACGTTTTGATCGAAAGGTACAGCAACATCGACAAATAGACACAATTTGTTCTTCAAATCCCAGATAACTATATCCGGTTTGTTTGCCACTATCATGCAAGCAGTTTGAATTAGTTGGTCATACAATATTATACACAATCCAACAGACGTCACCGGCTTTGGTGAGTGTTCGTACCACGTGGGGCATGTGTTTGGAACTTCGAGGTCGGGACAGATCTGCCAGTGGAGGTAGCTCCACACCCTGTCATGTCTTTTCAAGAATTCGGTCTTTGCTAGGATTGGACTAGTTGAGACAATATGATCAGTGGTTTCTACGTGTTCTTGGCAAATGCGGCATTTATCATCTGGGGAAATTTGGAGAACCGCTTTATCATAATGTGTTCTCAACGCCTGATCTTGGGTACCTATGACAAGTGCTTCCGATTCTGACTTCATTCTTCCCCTGTTAAGCAACAAATGATTGATCTGTGTGTTCCGTCCATCCGTTTCAAATATTGTCCGAGGAGTGGTTTGTCTCCCCACGGATTTCTTTAACATTTTTTGTGTCTGATTCTTCTTCTTATTATTATTCCTCTAGACCACGACTAAAGATGTTATGTGTCGGATGAATATAAAATCTACTCATTTATTTACGTCAAAAACAGTTAAAAAACTACGTGTGACGAGCTATGGGGACAAGTGAATTTTGTGCACGTTTTCATAATTCTGTGGTCTCTATCCTAAACTATATTCTAGTCGAATTTTAAATACAGAAAAGAGAGGTTTTTTTTCGAGTTTTGTTGACAAAATATTCGCTCCTATATAATAAAATATATTTTCAAAGGTAAATTAGCTATAAATTCCTGCCCTGAACCCTCATGTACTTCATGAAAGAATAATACTTTTTGCCGCGATAATATGAAAAACGATAATTTGAATAACTATATTTCCCACTGAAATTCAGAAGACGTGCACAAATAATGAAGTTACATTTATGTCCAGAAGCAAAACAAGGGACCATCTCAGCATTTGCTCAAGGATCAGGGAAACTGGACGAAAAACCTGATCGAGATGGGGGCCATCAACCCAGAAACTGTGGTACAATACTTGTTACAGGTTCTTGAGAATTATACAGTCCAAATGATAAATAATTACATTAACTATCATTGTTAAAATTAATGCTACTTTACTTTTTGATGCTCGGTTGCAACCAGCTACAGGCAACTCCAGGTTGCAACCAGCTACCTAAGGAGCAGATCGAGGGACTGTCGGTGCCTCTACAATGCGCAAAATGTGGGCTTTTCCAAATAAAGCTATTTCTTGCACTTCCCAGTCATTTGAATTACCTGGGAGTTTAGACAAGTTCTTACACAAATTTTGGGGAACAAATCCCAGAGCTCCAATAACTATCGTTACGATCTGTGCTTTTACGCCCCACATTCGGCTGATCTCGATTTCCAAACACTTGTATTTAACAGGTTTCTCTGCCTCCTTGGTAACGATGTTTTGATCGGAAGGTACACCAACATCGACAAGTAAACACGATTTTTTCTCCAAATCCCAGATAACTATATCCGGTTTGTGTGTCGCTATCGTGCGATCAGTTTGAATTTGTTGGTCGTACAATATCGTAAACAATCCAACAGACGTCACCGGTTTTGGTGAGTGTTCGTACCACTTGGGGCATGTGTTCGGAACTTCCAGGGCGGTACAGATCTGCCCATGGCCAGTGCCAGATATTATTATTAATTATTCAATAGATCATATACAAATAAGACATCATAATTTCTATATCACTTTGGTGTACTAATATTTAACGTCATGGTGATTTGAGCATAATCATGATATATGCGATGTGACTGTAATTTAAGTTTCCAAGCTGTAAGAAAGGAAAATGTGTTGTACTGTTTCAAATTTATTACTATAAACATCGTATAAATACTGGTGAAGAATATAGAAACATTGGTCTTATTAATGTATAATACAAAGTTTTAAATGTATTAATTTTCGTAAAATTTATAGTTCTTCAAAGAAGCGTTCTCTTTTCAACAATCAATAACTTCATTGATTCATAAAGTTGGCTGGTCAAAAATCACGCCCAGATCTTTTAATTTTCACTGGATTCACTTTACTCACACTACTTTTCACTTGATTTGGATTTCTAGAACTCACATATCTCATGACTTTACAATTTTGAATATTCAAGACAAGTTTTTAATTTGTACACCGCAATCATCTCTTGATTTTTTTTCCAAAAAGAACTTCAAATCATCAGCAAAAGGCAAGAAAGAACAAGATGGAAGAGCCGATTTAACATCATTTATATATAGTAAAAATAATAACGGTCCCAAATGCGAGCCTTGAGGAACTCCTGATGATATATATTTTGAGATAAAACTTTTACATTTCACATTTTGAATTCTACCAGTCAGACAACTTCTCATGCATTTCGACTATATTCCATGAATTCCAGTATATTCAAGTTTCCGTAATAAAATTTTATGGTTTATAGAATCAAAAGCTTTTGCAAAGTCCCTATATATCCCATGAGTTTTTCTGTTAGTAGTTGATCTTTTTTTCCTAAAACCATTCTACTCACCCAGTAATAAAGAATTTAATTTTGACCCGTCGAGGTGGGTTGGTCCACTTCCTGACGGGGGGATGCAGAGAAGGCTGTGAAGTGTTCCTTTTTCCATTTTTATCTTCTTACTTCTCATTTCGTGTCATATACGTTCTTTTCACTCCTTTTTTTTCCTCACTGCCCTTCTCTGTATGCTGAACGCCCACCCATGTGTTTGCCATGCATGGCGACCTGTGTCGGAGGGAATGTGTGTCCTGGTAGTTGAGGACACACACTGTTTGTTTTCTTATCTAGTCCTAGTGCTACTGTTCGCCTTGCACTAAGGGGTACGTTGTTTACTATTTAATGGAACAATCCCTGTAGGTTCCAACACACTCGCTTTGGCCCCGGACCCTTCTAGACGGGCGGTCGGGAGCTAACCCATTCCTGATCAATCGGCTCAGACTAGGTCTTGTACTGAACTCCAGGGTGAGCGGGGAGATCCAAGGCGGGGCAGCGCTGTGACATCCCCCCCACCACAATATCTCCGTGGCATCCCTGGCACTCCGATGGAGTGTCCCCTTGTGCTCCGTGGTGGGTTGGGACCATGGGGACGAATCCGATATCCATCTATGGATACTTCACCTTTTCCCCCCGCCCTAATCCGCAAGGAAGAGGAGATGTGCAAAAAGAACTACAAGACCTATGGAGTAACTGAGGTGTAGAGGATCAGAAGGAAGGAGCAGGGGAAAGTGATCTCTACTTCGACCCTGTTCCTTACTTTTGACCGACCATTCCCCCCGGAAAGGATCATTACTGCTTTCTACAACCTCCGTGTGTACGTACCGAATCCTTTGCGCTGTTTCAAGTGCCAAAGGTCTGGGCATACCCAGCAGCGATGTTTGTCCGTAAGCGCGGTTTGCGGGAAGTGCGGATCATCAGGTCACGACCCACAACCGTGCGACAAACCACCGCACTGTGTAAATTGCGAAGGCAATCACCCAGCCAACGACAACCAGTGCCCCACATTTCGCCGGGAAAGGGAAATTCAAAAAATTAAAGTGACCGAAAAGGTTTCCTTCCCTGAGGCGAAATGTAGATACCAAACCAGGAACCCAGTTGACCTGTCGCGATCTTTTTCAGTGTCCCCGGGGGGTAACAGCGAGTTGCCAAACTCAGTGTACCCCAGCTGTAGTTGCACAGTTCAATTGTCAGGTGTCGCCGATAGACTTCCCTGAAGATACGGCGTCTATTCAAGATGGGAAAGTGATCATTTCCACAAACCTGCTCAAAAACTCCATCAGACATCGACCACTTCCACTGAGACCCTTACGGAAATCGATCTCAAGCAGATACCGCCTCCCAAAAAAAGTATGCCCTCGAAATCCCGTCCACCTTTCTGTTTCCGAGAATCACATCGGACGATCCTCCAGCCTCTGTAGATCTCGGTCACCCGTGGCAAAAAACCGGTAAATTCCCCCGACAGGCGACAATATCCATCAGCAGTCAGGATGACTGCTGTTGACGAGGAACACGAGAGTTCCTCTTCAACCCTTCAGAAGGTGAGAAAGAAAAAAAAGCAACCAAAGAAGTCATTTCTTATAATTGCTCTCTCATGGAATTTAAATGGTCTTCGTACCCACTCAGAAGAAATAAGATTAATAACTTCTCGCCACAGAGCATTTATAGTCTGTCTTCACGAAATCTATCTTCTTCCTCATCATCCCCTGTGTCTTCGCGGATTTAACATCTATCGGTTCGATCAAGACGACGGACTTCGTTCTCACGGCGGTGTCGCGGTACTCATCCGCGACTCCCTGTTCTCTGAGGAACATAACTTTCGAACCGACCTCCAAACAGTTTGCGTTCGGGTACACCTACCATCCTTCTCTTTTACGGTGTGTAGTATATACATTCCCCCTGGCCAAGTCGTGTCACAAGAGGAACTCGAAGATGTGTTTTCTCAGTTGCCCTCCCCGTTTCTTATTGCGGAGGATTTTAATGCCCACAATCCCCTCTCGGGTAGCACGAGGACCTTCCCGAGAGGTTCTATCCTCGAAAATATTATTGACCAGCAAAACTTAATTCTTCTGAATTCCGGGAATCACACTTATATCTCCATGGCGTCAAACTCCTCGTCAATCGATCAGACACTCTGCAATCCATCCCTATCTAACATGGTAGAGTGGACTGTTCTCGATGACCTACATGGGAGTGACCATTTTCCCACTCTGGTCCACTTTAATATCCCTAATTTAGACGTCATCCACCCTCCTCGCTGGCTAATCCATCGAGCCGACTGGGATACATTCAGCGAGAAAATGATAATGCCAGATCACTTTTTAAATAATATCGATGCCTTGGTGGCCCAATTCACCGACGTCCTTCTTCGCGCAGCCACCATTGCAATCCCGACGTCTACATGTCGGCCACGACGCGTCCCTGTGCCTTGGTGGAATGCTGACTGCCACCGCGGTGCGTGACCGAAAGCAAGCACTCGCGAGGCTCAATAGGTTCGCCACCGCATCAAACCTGATCGATTTCAAAAGAAAGCGGGCCAGAGCCAGATTAGTAATACGGGAAAGTAAGACCGCTTCCTGGAGAGCCTTTATGTCTTCTCTTTCTTGCCATACCCCGCCTAAAGTAGTATGGCGAAAGATCCGACAGATCGGAGGAAGATTTTCCCCACCACCTGTCCCAGGACTTCTTATCAATGGAAATCTCATTAATTGCTCCAGAAGAAGTAGTTGAGGAATTGGCCTGTCATTATGAAAATACCTCCAGTTCCTTACACTACTCCCCTAACTTCTTGAAAACGAAGAGTAGAATGGAGAAATGCAGATTGGACTTCTCAACTTGCCTGGAGGAAGATTATAACGCCTTTCTCCATGGATGAATTTTCCTGTGCGCTCGCCCGTGGGAAAGATTCTCCTCCAGGACCATACCAGATGCACAAGCAAATGTTAAAACACCAGCCGGAAGAGGCACGTATTTTTCTCCTCCGTATCTTCAACAGATTTGGATGGAACATACCTTTCGTAGGACCTGGCGCGAAGCTATTATTATTCCTATTCCTAAAGAAGGAAAGGACAGAACAAAGCCATCAACCTACCGCCCGATCTCGCTCACAAGCTGTGTATGCAAACTTCTGGAGCGAATGGTGAACACGCGTTTGGTCTGGCACCTGGAACAGAGAAACCTACTCACACTCATCCAATGTGGTTTCAGGAAGAACAGGTCAACCATGGACCACCTTGTCACCCTTACCACACAGATCTCCACTGCTTTCGTGCTACGTCAACACCTGGTAGCAATTTTCTACGATATAGAGAAGGCATATGATACTACCTGGAGGTACTGCGTTCTTCACACTATCCATTCTTGGGGTCTTAGTGGCCGGCTCCCCCTTTTTTTAGTAGCCTTTCTTTCTTCAAGATACTTCCGCGTCCGCCTTGGCGACAGGGTATCCGCCAGCCACCATTTAGAAAACGGGGTCCCTTAGGGCTCAATTCTGAGTGTCACTCTGTTTGCCATCGCTATTAATAGTATAGCGTCGATAACCGAGAACCGGTGAAAGCATCGCTCTTCTTTGACGACTTTGCCATTTTCTGCTCTTCCAAGAGTTTTCAAGTGATAGACAATTACAACTTGTCCTCAACAAATTGCAGGAATGGAGTGATGCGACAGGTTTCAAATTCTCCACATCGAAAACTAACTGTATGCACTTTTGCAGGATTCATCATCTCCATAACCACCCCGATCTTTTTCTTGGAAGCCATCTTCTTCCTTTTGTGGACTCTGCAACTTTCCTTGGGCTTACTTTCGATAAGAGCCTAACTTGGCGAAATCACATCCGTAACCTGAAAAGCCGATGTGTCTCACCTCTGAACCTCCTCCGCACCCTTATAGGCAGCTCTTGGGGAGCAGACCGTGTGTGTCTCTTGCGTATGTATAGAACCCTCATCCGCTCAATTTTGGATTATGGATGTATTGTATATGGGTCAGCGTCACCATCAACCCTCCGGCCATTAAATACCATTCACAACGCCGGTATAAGGATTAGTACAGGCGACAACCGCACAAGTCACATCGAATGACTCTTGGCCGAAGCTGGAGAACCGTCTCTGAGCCGAAGGCGAGATATTTTATTAGCCTCTTATGGTGCTAAAGTGTCGGGACTGGTTGACCATCCTTGTCGTCGAATAATGACCCACCCAAATTATGAGTCCTCGTATATTCTTCGAACATCGTTACCCCATCCTTCAGGTATTAGATTACTAAATCTCCGGGAACTGAATGTCGAACTTCCCACTCCTGTGTAACCCACAAGTGACCGGATTCACCCTTGGAAACTCCTCCTTCCCAGTATTGACCTCAGACTCTCCAATCTATCCAAACTACTAGTCCTCTGGTTTTCCAGAAGCAGTTAGGATATGATAGAATCCTATCCGGATCATTTATTCTTATCCACGGATGGTTCATCGTGCAGTGACGCGGTGGCATGTGATTTTTATTGTATCAGGGCCACCAAATCATTTCGGCTTCACTCCATGTGCAGTATATTCACTGCCGAAATGTACGCAATTCTTGAGGCCCTAAAATACATTGAATCAGCGACGTTGCGGCGAGTAGTTATCTGTTTAGATTCTCTCAGCTCTCTTCATGCTGTCTCCCGTCCTTCGTCAGACTACCTGACGTTATCTGTTCAAAGCCTGATTCATCGTCTTCTGTCCCGCCGTTATGACCTGGTACTTAGTTGGGTCCCAGGCCACGTGAGTGTCAGAAGGAACGAACTGGCTGACCAGGCGGCGAAGTCAGCGACTCGTAAAACTCGTATCGACATTCCTTCTGTACCATTGCCCGATGTTCAGGCTTTCTTGAACGATCCGTTGATTAGAGCGTGGCAAGCAGAGTGGCACAATAGCACTTTCAAACTAAGTGCGATAAAGAATTCTGTTTATCCCTGGCGTTCCTCATCACGCTCCACTAGGCGTGAGGAAGTTATTTTAACCCGTCTTCGTGTCGTTCGGACACTGCCAATTTTCTCACGGTTTCCTCCTTCGAAGTGAAACTCCTCACACCTGTGACTCGTGTAGGACTGTTCTTTCCGTGGAACACGTCCTCCTGCACTGCAGGAAATTTGTTGGCAACCGACGAAGACATGACCTGGGCAACTCGCTACAAGTGGTGCTCGGGGATGACGATTCTGCGCTCTCAAAACTTTTTTGTTTTTTGAGAGAAAGGAGAATATATAATTTTATCTGAAAGATAACAATGTTTTATGTTGTTTTTTGGCCCCTTTACAGCCAATTTTAGGTTTTAAGATAAATTTTACGCGCCCTTTTTCTTTTTTCCTTCAGCCATTTCTACATGTACACTTGATGCAGAATTCAAGCCCTCTTTTTAGCCAATGTACATGCTTTTAAACAGCGGGTAAGTTGCATCTGCAACACTGAATACTTTTTCTCTAAATACTCTGACATGGGCGCAAATGACCACAGTAGTTGAAGCGCCCTCAAAACCCTAATCAGTCAATCAGAAATAAAAAACTGGGCTCAGTTAGAGCAGAAAAAGTGGGTTAATGGCTAGTTACATACCAATTACAAAGGAAATTGTACATAAAAAGTCTTAATATATTTCATTAATTTATTGAAATGAAATAATTTGTACACATCGTAAGTTCTATGCTTATGAAAACGTACAATAACTTATTCGACTTACTGAGAAAACAATTGTACATCGTCAATTCCCACTCAACCCACGTTGCTTTGTAACTCGTATTCCATCAGAAATAATTATTGTATTATTAAATAGTGCTGTTGAAAAATTATTGTGTGTTATAATTGTATTTGCATTGTATATGTCATTAGTCTCGGGTTATTTATCAATAAATAAATAAATCCTTGTACAAATACAGATGTAAATTACCAAATTGCTTACAGAGTAGAAATTGCTTTTTAAATTTCTCATTTACAAATACAATTTTAGTTTCCTATTGTTCCATTCAATTTATTTTTAAAATCAAACATTTTAGTTCAGCAAACTATTTGATTAATGATTATTAGTCAGATAAAATCAGTTTATGAAGAGTTTAATATTTATTTTAAAAAATTCGGGTACAAGGATGGGAGAAACCAAGCCTTTTTATTTTGCTAGTAGTAAAATCCAGCTCTGCATTTACCTAAACCTTGAATGGTTGATATTAGCACCAGAAAAAAAGGATTTTATAATTGCAACACATTTGATGCCACTAAAAAGTCTGTCTAATACCTTTGTGAATTGAATGCCCGCCCAGTAGCTCTTCTGATTGATCTACACTAAAGATTGCTGCTTTGAGATCTGTGTAAGGTATCTTGCAACTGTGATGTAGAAGGCAATGATAATCCATTGTGTATCTCGCATAATAAAAAAGGCAATATGAATCTTTTGATCTTTTAATTGCGCGATTTAAATGAAGCGCGCTGCGCGCACGGTGTTGTGGAGTTGTGCGTCACAGTCCCCGACACTAGAAAGCGCGCGAACGCCTCCCTGTAGACTGATTTAAGGTTTATAATTTTGCAAAATTCTCCCGTTTGTAACGGTAGATGTCCTTCAAATTGTGCATATTGATTCTTCGAGATGCTAGCTACATAAAGAAGAGTTTTTAAAAACATTTTCAACAGTTAATTTTCTCACAATTTTAAAATTTCAGGTCAGATCTCTCAGGTCACCATAAGAGCTCGTGTTAAAACAACAAATTGTACGATCTCGTTACGCGAAAACTTGGCGGTAAAATAGATTCAAACTTTCCCAGAACATAGAAAAACCTCTCACCTTTCGATTAGGACAGTAAAAAAGGCATGTTAAACATACCGCGTATCTCGCTCTAACCACCTTAAGTTTTGTGTGGCAAGCTTTACTTAAATCATTTCGTTTTAAAGAATCATTTGAATGTCTCCTTCAGAAAAAGAAACTGCAATAGCTAAGGTGGGCAACAAAACGATGCAAAAATGATAAAAATATCTTAGTTGAAATTTCTTTTGGAATCACATGTTTGATTGTGTAATTGGTCTGTAAACTGGAATGTGACCGGGAGAGGTGGCTCAGGGCATCAACATGTCACTGCAGTGCCTCTGACAGGGAGGTACTCGGTTCGAGGCCCGACAGTGGTAGGATTTTCGACACTAGCTAGGTCGAGTTCTGACGCTGTCTGGAGGAGAATTGCAGCCGCTGATCGGCAGTTTTCTGTGGTATCTCCGATCAATATCAAGTGAATGCCACAGAGCAGAACCCCAACAAACGCGATCGCGATCTTTCCTTCCGCTTACTTGTCCTATCCTCACCCCATACACATACACACATTTACATTCATTACACTACCACGCTTGGCGGATGACCAATCGGGAACTTAGAGCTACTTCCAGCTGGGGTGGTGCCCTGCAGGTAGGAGATACCTGGTTGGGGAACAAAGGTTGCCGACAGTAGGTCGGCGCCGGATCAATCCATCTAGCGTGAGAAATAACCGCCACATCCCGAGCAAAAACATGCAGTACACTTGCGGGACTAATGACCTTAGCAGTTGATATGCCCGGAATCATTAATCAATCAATCAAAATAATTAACTGGAAAGATTAAATTTTTTTAAAAAAGTTTACTTACTGGTGCGATTTTTATATGCGCGTTTGCACAGAATTAACTGTAGCTTCGTTAAAACATTTTGTGGTCAGTAGCTGAATGTAACTTAAATTACTCACACAATTATAAGCAAGAGATTTTTTTTATAGTTTGTTAATTTTTAAGCTCTTTTTTTCTGTTCCCTTTATCTACAGAAATATTGGTCATTATAATTACACCAACATAAAAATAATAATATAAAATTTCTCCGACACGCGTTGAAAAGGGCACCAATTGCAAGCCAACAACGTCAGCTATTTCCAAATACAATTTTCTTAAGGTAGTATGTTCGTTATATCGACCACGGTGAAATACCCCCAAAAAGTATTTTAAATGAAAGTAAAATCGCTGTTCAAGTTGGTGAGAAGAAACTAGCCCCTTACCGGCCTAATTTTTGAATAAATTAAGTTTTAATTAGCACAGGCTCTTATGGAGAAACTTTCGCGGGCATAGGTTTTTCCAAGATACCGGAGAAGTTATACGGTGAAAACTCGCTTTTTTTTATTCAGTACATAGTAAATTTTTTGAGGAATCAGATGGTATTTAATTTAACCCACCTCACGGGCCATTCTGAGGAGTAATTAATAAAAAACTACCGTGAAATTCATGGCAGCCGGAAGTGACGTTTCTCAGCCGACGAGGTTCGCGTCGCAAATCATGCTATTGACAGCACTGTTTCTCTTCGGGAATGATCGGAATTCAAATTTTGTATTCACGTCAAAACATTAGTCCATAACAAAAACAACTAAAATAACTAGTAATTCTAATAAAGAAAGGCGAATAATTTAATTGCTAACTGAAATTATTACCGATACTCTGAGTGAAGCCGAAGACACCCGAAAATATTTTAGTTGTGCCAAATTATGAAAATGAAAAATCATACGAGATACTAATTTTAATTTCGAACATTGTTTTTTCTAAATCAATACTTTCAAATACCTCTTTTAAATATTTCAAAATCATTGTTTTATTATTCCATTAACAGTTACAAGCAGCTATTGTTAATTAACTGATGGAATAAATGATTGAGTATTTGACTAGCGACTGGCTCGAACATTCTACCTTAAGATACGTTTACATTTTCGTAATTTAATAATCGTTGTTAATAGGAACATTTACGGTGTGATTGTGGAAGTTTTGAGCCCGTAATATCCCGTGAAAATAGCGTTAAGATATACAGTGTTGTATGACAGCGCCAGCATTTGCCTACAATATGGCGGAGAGCGCAATGTTCAATTTGTTACGCCAGTGCTCACCCGTCACCATAAGTGTAGTGGGCATTGTTATATATTACCTGAGTAATATCGCCACCCGTCCGATGGAAGCACTGAGGCGGGAATAACGATAGTCAGGGTCCGGTCAGGGCAAGTGGATTTTAGAGCCACACAGCCAGCCAAAGAGTTTATATACTTGGGTTTTTATTTCTTGGCGCATGGGGCCTGTCTTCTCAATGGACGTCTTTCTCGGTTGTGCAGCTAGATACTCTCTGGCTAGATCTTGCATGATCGCGACCGTATTGAGCAATGCTGGCGAGATCTAGCGCCACATTCGAGAAATACGCAAAATGCTGTGAGATATTCCACTGTGAAGATAGGCCCCCAGGCGCCAAGAAATAAAAACCGAAGTATAATATACTTATATATATTACTGTATGATATTATCATAATTGCACCTGTACAGCACACAGCCACAGACGCATCTAGAATATGGACACACATAGGGCAGAACCACGAAATCTGTAGACTTCGTGAGCAGAACAGTCAGACGCGTCAGTGCGTGAAATTTACTCGTGGTTTGCCACAACCGAAGTGTTCCTTAATTTCGCATTTAACAAAAACGATGCAATAACAAACCGTAGTTAGCTTTTCGTGTGATTTAATAAGCTACTTAACCCCCCTACTGGTCACGAACTTTGTATACAAATATTGTGACAACTGCTAAAGATAAGTTACGATAATAATGGCAAAAATTGTTGTTGAAGAGGAAACTGAAATTAAAAACTTTGAGGTAAAATGTTTTTATTTATTTTGTCTTATGTAAAATCGTAAATTAAACGTTGACAACACTTAAGACCGAAAAAATAGTTCCTTCAGTCCCAGTTATGAACACTAAAATTTGTTGAATCTGAAAATGCAAGAGAGAAGTATAATTTATCAATCAAAAAATAAATTGCAATTTTAGATCTGCACTTCCTCCATATCATAGCAGAGTCAATTGAAATTTCATAGAATTCTCTTGAAACTTGAAACTTTTGTGATGATTGTAACAGCCCGACTGCTATTTGTATGGTTGATGCATAAAAGTAGATGCTGAAAGTTAGAAATATGTATTTTGGAAGTGGTAATACTAATAATATGAGTTGAATTACATAAACAACTTACATTGTGTATGGGTGCCATACCTTATTTGCTATTTTAATCCTGCACTTTTCATTATGTGCTTTACACACATCTTACAGCGTTTACAATAGGCATTTGTCTTCAGATCCTTTTGTTTATTGTGCTGGCTTCTGTACTCATTCCTGTGTTATTTGCACTTCTTGCTCTCCAAATCTCCAGACAATTTTACTACTTTGCATGTGTGTTTGAGTATTCTTGGAATTACTTAACTCTCTCCTATCTCTCTAAACATTGTATCTCAAGGAAGAAGGTCCATAGGGCATATCTTTTACTAACAATCTCATGAAGATTCTAGGAGTCCCCCTTCACAAACATTGCATTCTGTCTTTTGTGTAATGCCCTTTTTTGTTTTTGTGGAAGGCATATCAAGAGGTTATTGAAAAACGTTGTGAATTGCAGAAAAGTGGAAACACTAAATTAATTTGATAGTTACCAGATTGTTTTGGGATGCTTATGTACTCCAAACAAATACTTAAGGATTAATAATCTTAACTTTTGGTTTATTGAACATAGATTGAAATAGCAAGTACTATTAGCTGATGCATTTGTAACATGCTCTGTGCTTGTTTCTAGAATGAAGATCAGCCCAGCCCAGTGCTGAATTCAATAAAGCAAGAAAATGCAGATGAAGTGAGTGTCCTTGTCCCATATTGAATTATTTATAATGTGTTTGGTTGTTTTTAACTATATCTATGTAGGAAGGAAACAATTATCCATTGTAGAATTCATGATCATGATGTAATGAGAGATATTTCACAGGATTGATCGGGGTGTAAACAATAAAACAATTAGTTTGTCAACATTTTGGAATCGTTTAATCTAGGAGAAGGATGACTAATCTGATTTATTTATTTATTTATTTATGTCAAAAACAGTTTAAAACTGTGTGTGATGAGTCATGGGGAGAAGTGAAATTTGTGCACATTTTCATAATTTTGTGATCTCTATCCAACACCATATTCTAGTCGAATATTGAATACAAAAAAAAAGAGATGTTTTTTTCAAGTTTTGTTGACAAAAATTTTTGCTCCTTTGTATTAAAATACATTTTCAAAGGTAAATTACCTATGAATTTGTGCCCTTAACCCTCATCATGTTCTTCACGAAAGAATAATACTTTTGGCCGGGACAATATGGAAAACGATAATTTGAATAAATATATTTCCCACTGAAATTCAGAAGACGTGCAAAATTATGAAGTTACATTTATGTCCAGAAGCAAAACAAGGGACCATCTCAGCATTTGCTCAAAGGATCAGTCTTGATATGGTTTCACTGATAATTTATGCATTGAATGAAAAATTGTTCTTGTTTATGCATTGAATTAAAAAGTTTTCTGGCTTATGGTTACATTTATTATTAAATTAGTTGTTATTGTGTTCCTTATACCCTCCTTACCTTATGGGTTTTAAATTGATATGGTTAGCAGTGGTGTCAGTTATGTCATTCATTAATTGTACATCAATGAAGAATCTAGGAATATATATTTAACAATCTAATATGGATATTATCTGCTTTTTATCAGATTGCCATAAATAAAAAATAACTTTAAAATTAATAAATGAAAAATAACTTTAAAATGAATGTTAAAAGTTAAATAATTGAACAAATTATTGGCCGGTATACTACATAATATATTAATTTCATTTTCCTTTCCACATGTAATTAATTTTAAGTCAAGATCACAATGTCAGTAACATTAAGGAGTGATGTTAATGTGTTAGTATTTCTTCAGTTTTGAGTTGTTGTGTTATGTTGCTCTAATTAAACATTTGCACGACTGGATACACACGGATGAGTGGCTGAAGCATGAGGTCCTGATCCAATGGTCTGATTTAAAAGTTGGTGATTTGCAGTTGTGCTTCTGAAGCTGTTGCTTCATACCAGGGGCATAGCGTCCGTGGATGTGGATGATGTGTTACATACCCCGACAATATCAGCTTTTTTATTTTAAAATGATTGTAAATTGTCCGTTTGTTATTTTCTTTTTCTACTGAACAATATTTCATTATATTTCAAACATTACGCTGTTGAGAACTCGATTCTTCACAAGGATGAATGACTCTGTCTGAAATGCCGCCTACTAGCATGGTGTAAGATATATATCTTACACCGTGCCTACTAGCCTGCACTGTGAATCAGATGCATAGTGACTCATTACATCAGCGTCCCTACGAAAAAGCTGTTGTTTTATGATCATTGTTCTCTTTGGTGTTTGTAAGAGAAGAAGATCAATAAAACGGCAATGTTAATGTTTTATTGCCTTATTTTAATGCATTTAGCAACTATATATTGTAGCCAATTTAGGTTAGAGATTGTGCTTGTAGAATGCACAAGGGTATGTGACTGCAATCCACATGTGGGCCTTGGAATAGCGAGCATAACACGATCCAAAGAGTCTACATAATTTTGGAATTGTATTGTTGTGCCATGGACAAATTATAGCACGTGAGAAACAGTTAAAATGTTTGAAAAAATATGAGAGGATAGAATTTTATTTAAATAGCTTACACAGGCTAAGTTGAGCAATATAACAGTGATATAAGGGAAAATATTTTCTAGCCATAATGAAAATAGGGGATCATCAAATAGAGAAAATTTCATGGAATATATAAGTGAGATAATGATATATAATAAAGCTGACAAGGATGATATGGAAAATTCCAGTGTTTCATGCACTCTCGCCAGAAATTCAGATTGATTGGATTGCAAAGTATGAGCATGGTAATGTCCCATGAAATTAAAAATGAAATTTCTAAAGCCTCTTTTGTTTTCTCGATACTGGATGAAACCCTTGATGTAAGCAGCAAAGTCAACAACTGTGAACTGTTTTTCATTACGTGTGTAAATTGATTGATTTTCTTTCCTATTGTATTTGTATTATAGATCATTGCTTTCCATTTTATAAATTATGCCAATTTTATTGGGTTCGAAATGATATGAATTGGACAATTTTGAAAATCATTGTGTTTGATTGTGCTCATATTATTAAAGTATGAGGATACACATTTATATTTTACTAGGTCGTGAACTTCAGTCAACTTCTTCTAACTTTCAACCAGTAAACTACATGAAGTACGTGAGGCATTATTACTTTTACTGGTCAGTTTTTATTTTTAATATACAAATTATTTGTGCTCTAATTGACCAAATTAAAAGAAATGGCATTGGTGAATGAGGAATAATTAAGAGTTTTAAATTATTTTCTCATTTCTCCAATTACATACCTTAAGCTAAAACTCAGGCTACTCCACTGCTTCATACAATATGAGTATATGATTTGGTTACTCTTACAAATATTTATTTCAAGTGTTTGTTTTCGTGTCCAAGTAGTACAAGTGCTCAGTAGTACACAAACCTGTCAGTGTCATTCCTTCCCATTTGAAACTGTCAATCACCAACTTCTTTTAATTGGACCATACAACTGAATTGTAGTAGAATTCTCATTCTTGCTTTGGTGCCTTGGCCCAAGTCGGATGTATTACAGGAAGGAACCCTGCGCTGCAGCAACTCTATTTGGAGTTGGGTTGGAACTTGGATATAAGAGTGACTGTACAATTTATTAGTAAGGTGTGTGCATTTTTATATGTTTTTGGTTTTTATTTTTCTTGTTTTTTTTTCTTTTCATATCATATTATTGTGTGTTATATATTCATATTGATATCTTCATGCCTTGTTGGTTTTTGTCCACTAGCCCTGATGATGGAATTAAAAGATTCTGAAATGTTGGCAATCTAATTGTTTAATTATTTCTTTTCCGGCCAATCCTGTGAACTACATCCCTCGGAAACATTAATGTTAAACTTACATAATGTCTGTATTAACCTTGTTCATTCAATGTAATAGAGAAATGGAAAACAGTGCAAAAACCAGGGTAACCAACAAATTTGTAAAAACTGAATTATATGCTGCCACTTATTATGGGTGATGCAAACTATATATCTTCTGGAGGTGAGCTATCAGTAGGGATGAAAGATGTATGAAAATATTGTGCTTTGAATTTCTTGTGATTTTCAAACTCACTGGAGAGTAACAGCCAAATCAGGCTAACTCTCTGACGATGGTGATGTTATCTTCCATGGCCAGCTAACAATATAACTTTACTGTATGAGATATGACTGTTGGTTTTTCTATAATGTTTTCATAACACTCCATAGAACACATTTATAGAAGGAAGAAGACAGAAAAGAATGCAAATAGAATCATATTTCTATAATGTTGGTGCTATACTCGACCGAAACTGGGAAAAAGACTAATCAAGACCAAAGACATGTTGTGACACACTATGCAATACATAGATTTCACCATTAAGTGTGTAAAATTAAAAAATTCCATGAACCTAGTGAAAAATGCATACGTGAGCTAGGTAATTAAAAGTGCAATCAATACCATGGAAAGTGTCTTGTCATGGAACAGAAGTATGTTTCATCAAAAGTTTCTTTTTGATTGTACCAGTTCCAGTACCATTTTGAGTGTTCCTATGATTGTACCAGTCTTCCTTGTAACAAGGGTCTTGCAATACAAGAAAAAAAACAATTCTATATGATTTTATTCCAGATAATTGAGTTGATGGGGAAGGCTTGAGTTAGAAATGTATTCACATTAGTCAAAACCTCATCTGACATGTTAATTAGCAAACCTGTTGTTGATGAAGATAACAAAAAGAATGGTGTTACAAAACAAACAAAAAGTTTTCTTAAGTAAGATTTCTTATATATAGCAGCCATATATGTATTTTATAAACTTTTTTTTAAGAATATTCCTAAGACTGAATTTAATTTTTTTCAATTAAAAATAAGGAACTGACATAGCGTGAGGGTACTATCACTTGAAGGGGTAGAAGGGGTAGCCACAGAAATGTTAATTGAAAAGGCAAGTGACACCTACTGAGGTGGGATCATATTCGAATTTGTGGATTCTGTTCCAGAATGCACCATTTTTTGAAAGATTTATAGCATGTTAACAGCCAGTTAATGTCTGAATATAGTACTTTTTGAAGACTTGAGTTTGACTAAGAAGTTACTTAAGTTTGGGGTCTTTTTGGAGGAAATATTTGTACTATTTACATAGTGCACCATGATAATGTTACAATGATACTACGACTTTAAGATAAAAACTGGAAGGAACTGTTTTATAATTTCGTTATATTTTTTTTGTAACCGTCTGCCAAAAGTCTATCTTTATTACCGCAAAACATTGGTTAACCTGTTTTTACCTGCATGTTTTCAATTAATCTTCCGAGTTAAATTTGAGTTATTGGATTTTGATTTTCTCTTGGATTAGTATACAATGTAGAGAATAAAAATAGTTGAAAACTAGGGTCTCAGAGCTTTAGTCAGTGGTTAAGTTGCAATGAAAAGGTGACATTTTTATTTGAAATTATAAATGCTTTGATTATTTATTGCTCCAATGAAAGATTGTTTCTAAGGTTTCAGTGCAGATACAGTGTAAATTACTTCTAAGTAATGTTACTTAATTTTATGCTGAATCCTGTTTGAAATGCGCTAGTAATAATGAGACTGTCCAATCACAGTTGTTATTAACTATGTTCAAGTTCATTGATTTGTTTCTACTGGGAAAACTCACAACCAAAAGCAACATTTTGTAATTGCAGAGTAATTTTTCTTACTCGGATGTGGAATTTCAATTCATGATCCATATCTGATTTATGACTCCTTTCATTTGCATTTGTATATTCTTTATTCTTAAAGAATAAGAGAATTCAGTTGCTTTGGAAATGGACATATTCAGTGATAATGAGACATGATGACTAGTTTCTACAATAACATTACTTTCACATCTCATTGCAATTTTTTATTGTTTTTAACATCCATATGTACGTATGTGTGTAGAGTGCTGACAATGTAAAATAAATATTACGCAAGGTGAAAGCCTGAGATAACTCTCAGTGTTATTCATTTATGATAAATTTATATTATATAAATTTATTTCCAAGCGCCCAAATTATTATATAGAAAAAATTACAAATCAATACTATCTATTGTCCCAGTTATTTCAAGGTTCTTATTACGCACAAACATTGTTAATATTATTACTAAATTACTTTTATAATTTGTTCTTGAGATCAATATGTGTCAAAGGATTTGGACATGATTGCATGTTGGTTGAAGAACTGCTTGCGTTAATTGATTGTGGGGGAAATAGGTCTTAGATATTAGAAGAAAAATCCTAAAAAGTGTGTTGGAAGACACTTCAGAATTATGTAATGTGATTTTTTATAGGAAATGACTGGACAATATGCTGGTGATCATATTCTATTGATTGTACTAATCAAATACTTAATATCTATTGCTGTATAATCCTTATATGTAATAGAACACTCAATGTTATAAACCTTGTTCAGTGTGAAGATCATGGCTATCTGAAGGACAGGACTATTGTTTATTTGTCTTTGTGTGCCATTGTTTGATGTATAAAATAAGTTTTCTTTGGAGAAGAAATCGCATGAACCAGTGGGTTGGGCTCTGCTTGTGAATGTGAATGCAAGTGGTTGAACAAGCTTCATCACTGTCTCAAAGTAACAGTTTCTGATTGCAGTTTTAACAGAACACACAATATATAGCTTGATATTTCAGTGATGTCAAATGAATCATGATTTACAATGTTATGTAGAAAGTTATAATAGAGGAAGAATTATTAATTTATCTTTGTGAAGAGAAGGAATGTTGTGGAAGGGGTTTTCTGCTACAAACATATTGTGCTGTAAAACTTCTAATGTTACTGTATATTCACAATGCCTCTTAACATTTCCAAGAAAAATAGTGTTCTAAATAAATTATTACGTTTTTATACAGTGAAATAGATATGAAGAAACTGTGATTGAAAATTACTAATTAAATATTAGGAATAATTAATAATTATGTTACATAAGTTTCAAGGTATATTTTCACTAACTAAACTAATTAAAGATCCCTGTTGAAAACAAACAAAGGAAATGTTAAACACATATATTGCTTATTTATTTATTCTTAATATGAACAACATGACACTGGCATGTACATGTTGAATTTATCATGTGTCTAAATATTTATAACAAATATCTAAATAATTCATAACACATTAAAAAACTACTTATGTATAATTTTGTAATTATGAAAATATAGACGTGCTGAACCTGAAGATGACAAAAAAAATCGACAAAATTATTGTACATGCCAAGAATCAATTGTGAAATATATGGGTTTAATTTTTTTTCAAATTGAAATTGTCTTTAAATAATAGGTATCTTTAATTTTTTTTAATATAACCTATAAACAGTTTATAATATAATTTTGAGGCCTATGTTGCTATTATCTGCATTAAAAATATTCTGATCTCTGTTTTTCTAAAGTTACTCATTAATATCATTTTTTTTCTTACTTTCAATTTTGTTCTTATTTCTGTTTCAAAAAATAGTTTCTTGAGCCCAGAATTGTAAAAGTCCATTAACCCTCCAAGGACGAGCATAACGAAAATGTCACAGCAAACACATCTGAAATTGTCAGCCCCAACTTCTCGTGCAAGTATTGTTTGACTGTCACAAAGTTGTGTGTAGTGTCAGTGAGTGCCCAAGAATCAGTTTGTCTGTTGTATATTATTCATAAGTGAATTTTGTCACCCCCCAGCCATATTTCAAAATTGACTACGTTGTGTATTGCACTCTGACATGTGGTAAGTAGAATTCTAAGTACAAATATTGTTTTGTTTACACTGAAATTCTGTGATATTAATTAAAAATAGTTAACAATGCACTGGGAGGTAATGGTTAAAAAATTATTTTTTCTCTAAATTCAAGACCTGAGTTTAGGTGCGTGACCTGAGTTTCGGTGTGTGGTGTCATGATAGTCTTTTGCATTACCTTTTCTTGTAGTTGCATAACCATTCTAAATGTTTACTTAGCCATGCTGTTTTTATTTATTAAAAATTTACTTGTTGATTTAAAAGTTCTTTTATAATTTGAAGGGGTGTTGTACATTTTAAAGAAAGTCTTAGTGTCGTAGACGTTTTACAAATATTGGATGTAAATCAAGATGAGAGAGAAGAAAATAGTTTGGGAGTACTAGACTTCTTCATTTCTTCTCCTGAAGGAGTCTAAATGACTGATGAAAACAGTTCTGATGAACCGGAAGGTATTTTGAAGTTTATGAGGAGAAAAGTCAAAATGCAGAAATAAAATATGTGATGAAATATTTGGAGACATCTGCTTCACTTATAACATTTCTAGTGAATTTGCCTGATGAAAAGAAGGATTACCCTTATCACATTGCAGCAGACAATTTGTTTACTAGTTTCAACTTGTTGAGGAACCTAAAAGTAAGGGATTATAATAAAACAGGTATGATTCGCCCAAGTATACCAAAAGACTTTCCTTAAAATTGTATTAAAGAAACAAAAAGAAGCCACAGGAAATCATTTAAAGCATTATAGAAAAAAATTATAGCATATTTCTACGCAAGTGGTTTGACAGCAATGTAATTAGAGCAACTTCTAGGCGGTAAGGAGTGTTGGAAATGAAGCCAGTTATAGGATTCTGTCAGTCTGAAAATAAAATCATAAATGTGATTCAGGCAAGTATTTTCCAGGCATTCAATAAAAGTACGGGCGAAATGTACCCCATGGATGAGGCTGTCAGCACTTATTGGGAATATACACAAAGTAAAGAATATTGGGCATTATTTACTTGGATGCTCGAAGTCACAGCCAACAATGCTTGGAATGTATATAAAAATGCTGGTAATTCTGTATTGAAACTTATTTTCAGTAGGGAAATCGTGCAGATCTACACATTGTAAAAGTCCCAAATATCTCTGGGTGCAGCAGCTTCCAAAGTACCAAGGAGCGTCAGAACTTCAGCGGGAATTAGATATGATTACCTTGATAAAATTTTATGTAAACTAGGAATTAAAAAATGTTTGTATTGTACTTATGAGAGCTATTCTAGCGTAGTAAGTACTAAATGCTCTAAGTGCAATGAAGGACTTTTTTTATCATGTGCGATCCTGGTTACCACATGAAATAGTCTAAGGAAGTTCAATTTTAATGCTTTAAAAACTTTATAATATTATTAAAAACGTTTCAATATTAGGTGTTTTATTATTTGCCTTTGTTTCTCAGCTTCCTGAGCAAAATACTAACGCGAAGGACTAGCGTGATGTAAATGTCATACACCCTCAAGGGGCTCCTAAATGACAAGAAAAAATTGTAGCATTTTGCTCTACTGCAGAGACGCTAATAATTTTATCTTATATGAAAACAGTATAAATTTTTTGGGGAAAAAAATACTGCCCTCAGAGGGTTAAAATTTTCAGACTATATGTGTAGTTAAATGGAAAAAATTGTCAGTATTAAAGGAACAACTATGTCTATTGACAGACATATTGGAAACACGTGAAACGATTTTCAGGTGATTTTAAAGGCCCTTGGATCACAGATACAAATTTCAAAAAGAGTGAAAGGGTCAAAACATAAGATAAAATAAATGACTGAAAAATATGTCTTATGAAAACAAGGTCAGAATATTTTTAACATTGATATGTTGCACAATTTTCTGCTTCTTAATTATCTAGACTTTATTGACCTCTTCAACACAGGGTTAAATGTTTTCAGGTTCTTTTGTACTGACAGATGGTTTTTAATATGCCCTGTGCTTATTTCTAGGATGATGATACGCAGTCCATTCCCTTATTGCATTCAGTAAAGCAGGAAAATGCAGATGAAGTGAGTGATTATTCCATGTTGAATAATTTTTATATACTTTTTAATAGTTTTTTTCTGTACCCATGTGAAAAGGGAACTATTCTGTAAGTGCCATGTAGTGCATAATGTGTTAGTGTTACTGAATGTAAAAGAGTAATCTTCTGAGTTAAATTTGTGTTACTTTATTTTCATTTTCTCTAAGGTAGATATGGGAAAACCCTTAAAAAAATAAAAGACTGCTCAGATATATAAAAAGTAATGTGTTAGACAGTTGGAGCAAAAATAATGAAAAATAATCAGGATATTTGGAATGCTAGTAACAAAATTAAAACAGTGTGGAATATCATAAAAAATACAACATCATCATCAAAAGAGAAGAAAGTAATCCAGAAAAAGTTGTAAATCTCTTCAACCAACACTTTTCTAGAATTGAAGCTGATCTCGCAAAGGGACTGAAACCAAATGTAATACCCTGAAAGTTTTCGAGACTGTTTATTTCCAAAACTTCTTCCAGTGAAATACTCAAAATAGTCAATAAACTAAAAAAATAAATATTCATCTGGTTTGAATGAATTTCCCCATTGTTTATTAAAAACCTGTGCACCTCCCTTTATACACCTGTTAACTTACATTTTCAATGTTCCTTTATGCACAGGAATATTTCCATCTATCTGAACAGCAAAAATTAAGCCACTGTTTAAAAAAGGGAACAAAAATTAATTCAAAATTACTGGCCAATTTGTCTTTTGTGAGTTTTCTCAAAAAGATTAGGGGGGCTTCTCTATATGACAATGAAAGTTTTTCTCTGGGGAAAACAAAATGTTTTCAGTCTCAGATCATGGTTTTAGAAAAATCAAAATCTAAGGAAACTGCCTTCTTCTTCTTTCTTTTTCTTTTTTATTTTTTCTTCTTTTCCTTCTTTTCTTCTTTTTTTCCTCCATTTTTCTCTCCTGAAAGATGTTGCATCATCAATGGACCAAAGTGGAAGCACCCTTTGGAATATATTTAGATCTTTCGAAAGCTTTTGATGGTATTGACCATAACATTTTGTTCTCAAAATTACCTTCATATGGAATTCATGGTATTGTCTTAGCATGGATAAACTCATACCTTAAATGTCAATATCAAAGAGTAGAAATGCCATACTGGCATGAAAGAACGTTCTTTACTTACTTTTCCAATTCTTTGCCAATTGAACATGGAGTCCTGCAAGGTTCAATTGTAGTTCCTATCCTCTTTGCATTATACGTAAGCAAAGCATTGTGAAGAAATCTACCGAAATATCTAGTTTTTCAAATGTTGCTAATCTCGCGCTTTTTAAAATTTTATTATTATATCTTTTTCATATTTTATTCGTCTTTCAATCTTCGTATTTACAGTGAAAATGTTGGGAAGGGATTGTAGAACTTAAGAAAACGGGCGCAAATAATATTCTCCCCCATACTTGTACAGTTTTTTCACTGTTTTTCACCAAATAAATCAAATCAAATCGAGGGCTCAAGAAAACGTGCTGCGATAATAATCTGTGCAGTATCACAGACCAGGAGTCTCGATTTCGAGTCTCGATGATGCAGCATTTTTAACCGTTTGATATGTGGGTCGAATTCAACTGAAGTTTAGAGCAGGGGGAGCTTTACGCATAATATCCGACTTCAGCCAATGAGCTTCAGACACCTCTTTGAGTCACAGTATTTGCGGGAGTTTTAAATGCAGTCCGTACCTCATTTGAAGTAATTAAAACATATTTACGAAGCATTTCCATTAAAAATTGCATCTTGAACGTCGTCGAATTATTTTTGGTTGGTTCCCTTTCAAAATTGTTGCTTTGTACCCCTTTCAAAATTGTTGCTTTGTACCCCTTTCAAAATTGTTGCTTTGTACCCCTTTCAAAATTGTTGCTTTGTACCCCTTTCAAAATGTTTCTCAACACTCGCTCTCCGTGCAGCACGGCGGCCAGCGTCCGGTGTGGCCCACGGCGTAAGATATACACAGGGCGTCCGGGGAGGAAACGTCGAAACTTCAAAAATAAGCTCTTAAGGCATTTTTAAGAATATTTTGTCTAATAAACTAGATGGATGTACCCAATGGATGAGCCGCAATAAGTACTCAAAAGTTGGGTTCTTTCTAGGCAAAAATGTGCATTGTAGAAGCATAGAAACTCTCCATAAAAGTTTAAATTCTTTATTATTTACAAAATAAACGAATATATTTGTTCAGAAAGAAAAATTAACCAAGAAATAAAAAAGCAGTCAAATTGTGTAAATTGGGTGCCTTTTTATTTCTGGGTTAATTATTCTTTGTGGTCAAATACATTAATTTCTTTTATTAAGAATAAACAATTTACATATTGCTGGAGTGTTTCTACGCTTCTGCTATGCAACTTTTTTCCAAAAAAGCATATTTTCAAACCAACGTTTGAGTGCCTATAACGGCTCAGCCATTCGGAATATCCATGTAGTTTATTAGACAAAATATGCTTACAATTGTCTTAAGAGCTTATTTTCGAAGTTTCGACGTTTCCTCCCCGGACACCCTGCATACTTCGATTTTTCTTTCTTGGCGCTTTTCTTTCTCGGGGTGTCAATAAAACGGAATATATCACGGTATTTCGCGTCGTTCTACCAGTGTGTCGCCAGGAGTCACATGATCGCCAGCACTGCTCGATACAGTCGCGATCATGCGCCTCCTAGCGGCACAACGGAGAACGACGGGAAATACCGTGAGATATTCCATTTTACTGACACCCTCCCGTGCGCCAAGAAAAAAAATCCGAAGTATATGTGTGTCAACTAGCCGCTCTTGGAGCAAATTTTCTGAAGTCAGTTTGAGGCTAGTTCCTCGCTTGTCCGTACGGTGCGCACGATCGGTTTGGGTCGCGGTGTAAGATATACATCTTAAGATATCTGAAACTGTGGCTATTACACATTTTTACAAAACATTGCCTACCCATTTTCGTAACTGTTCAATATAGACTTGACCAATTCTACCTCGAAACGACAAATCACTGACTTGAAATTAGAAATAAGCTGGCCATAGAGCTGTCGAATGGATCACGACCAATCACGACCTGGCCCAAATGAGACCCAAAGATCGCAGCGCTTATACGCGAGAACTGTGAGAACTAGCCTCACATAAGCTTCAGTTTTATACTGCGATTTTTCTAACTTTGCTCCTCAAGGCGCTTCATGACGGTTGAATGTGTGACGGCGTTTCGCGTCTTTCTCACTCGTGCAGCTAGATATCGCATGATCGCGATCGTATGAAGCAGGGCTTGCGACTTCTAGCGTCACGACCGAGAAAGCCGCGAAATGCCGTGTGCTATTCCATTGTGGCCTCAGGGGCTTGAGGGGCAAAGTTTGAAAAACCGCACTATAGACCGGGAGCCGAAACGAAGTGCCCGTGCTGCGGTCACGTGGTTCGTGGCGCAAGTCTTGCGCAGAACAAGCAAAAATCTAGGCACCAATGTCTTGATATTGCGAATAATACTTCTGCCGACTTGACAGCTCCCGGCTGACAGGGGAGAGGGGGTTCCGTTATCCAATCAGAGGCTTCAAATTGTGAAGATGTCACTACAGAGTTGCCGACGTTTACTATGAAACAAATGAAATCTCATAGCGCGATGCAACTGGAAATTGAAAAACACCATTACTTGTTTGGTTACGTGTCGTCTACTTAGTGTTGTGTGCTCTCATCGCGATTTTTTTGCGATCTATTTGTACATCCGCCTTAAAGGGCATTTCTAATGTTTGTCTTTATGCCAATGCATTCAATACGGCGCCTTGTAGAAGTCCGTGTAAATAACAGGTAAATCAGTAACTTCACCAAGTCCTGCAATTTATTAAAATTGTGAATGTTCCGTTAGAAGTATGTACTCAAACCAAGAATGTCGTGAGTTTAGATACTTTTCTCTTATCAATATTTCATAATAAATACTATGCATCTTCCTTCTTAACACGCGTCTCGCTGTGCTTTTCATCTGCTTTGCGCGTGTTATGCAAAAATGTTTCATTATTCCTTGCATTGGCGGGATTAGTGCAAGGGACTGCGATACATTTGTGTAACAGTATATCATCAAATAAACTAGTGTCCTTATTACAATCCTACCAAAAATACAATACGTTTGACGTAAACGTCTCAAAAGCTGATCTGACACAAGAGCGACCACGTGTCTGCCGCCCGAGTAAAGTGGCAACATAGCTCTCTCCCACTCCGGCTGTCAAGTCAACAGAAATATTATTCGGACAATAAATACACCGTGGTTTGGAGGAGAGTACGAGCTCCCGGCTCTCGTGATCTCTCGGTAGTTTTCATGTTTGTTTTTATCAATACCGAGCTAATGACGGTGCGGTAACCAATGAAACGGGACGTGGCTGCTCACTTTCTTCCTCCCTTATTTTCCTCCCTTTCTCCACCCTCTAAACACACACACACTCACACACACACACACACACACACACTTTTGTATTACCCACCACACACTGTCGGGAGTCCAATCAGGTGCTTGGAGGTTGTGAGAGCAGGGTTGCCAGATTGGGGAATTTTATCCCCAAAATGGGGATTCTTTTTCGTTGTGGGGAATGAATAAATGGGCGGGGAAATGTTTTGGGATTTTTTTGGGAAATTCTTTTCATTCGGAGTCGAGATAGAATTATTATTCTCTCAATTATTATGAATAAAAAGTATTCTCTCACTTTTGTATACCAAAAAGAGAAAAATAAACGACGGACATAGAGAAAGAAAAACATGAGTGATACGAAGGTAGGGCTTATAGCAGTTCCAAAGGACGATGATTTGTTAATTTGAATTATTTCAATGTAATGGGACGGCCAATGGAATAGTCAGGAACAGCTCATGTCCTTGGTCCATAATTTGGAGAGTTATTTTTCGTTTTAAAGTTGGGGGATTTTGTTTCATTGGGGAAGTTCCGTAGTAGTAGTAGTAGTAGTAGTAGTGAAAAAAGAGCTCGCAATACATCTGGCAACCCTGCGTCAGAAGCAGTGCCCCGCGGGAGGAGATACCTGGTGAGGAAAGTGCAGCGACCTGGATGCCATCTCGTGGACCGAGATCCATCCTGAAAAGCGTTGGCTGGTATGGAAGAGGTACTAAGAATTGCCATTGTCACTCCAATGTCGCGACAGAAGAGGTGTTGAATTAAACACTATTGCTCTCTATTTGTTTTATGTTTATTCTGTGTTGACCGTAGATTACACTGGAAGTGTATTTTCCTTTTGTTGGGTTGATCATAATTTTGCTTCGGTTGTGCAGGAAGAATTGGAACATCCACTTGCTGTGTTCATTGAGCCTACTGAGAAGCAAGAGGGAGTTTGTGTCAAGGAAGAGACGGTAAGAATAATATTAAATTTATAAGAGATTTGTACTGACTCTAAAAACAGTGTGGTGTTCTATTAAAACCAGTCCGGAATTATTTTGTAGGTTAATAATTCATGTAATTTGTTACCATTTATTTATGTTCTATATGAGACAGTGGAATAATGGAAAATTATACTTGAGAGGTGTCATGACGCAAGTTAAACTATTTTATTGTTAGTGATTAGCATAAGTGTGAATATCAAACAAAACGAATAACTTTAGGTATAAATGTACGATCATTTAAAGTAGCTATTACCAATGAAAAGTGTCAGTAACAAGCGTAGGCAGAATAGTGAACTAACTCAGAGAACTAGTGAAGATGAACATAACCACAAGTGTATTACCAGACAGTGAACTAGCCATGTTACAAGGCCCTAAGCAGCCAACGGCACAAATCTTCCCTGAGCAATCAGGAAGTCTTAGCTCTGCATTGGGATTGTATAGGCCAATGTTGTCAAGGTCGATGCCACGAGCGGTAGTCTCACGACGACATCGCCCCTCCACGCAGTTCATTACCCTGCCACCAGAGACAACGCCATCCCTAGTGTAAAACGGTGAGGTTACTAAGGTCCGTTTAAATTAAGAAGGTGATTGACAGTTCTGTATGACGTCAGGACGCCTCTCCCGTTTCCACGGCAGCTGCCAACCAGAGAGGCAAAACCTGACGTGTCAGGTCGCTCAGTTGCCACTGCCGAACACGGGGAACATTTGAGCATCGCAAGCGACTTCCCTGCCGCCACGCCGCCCGCATTTCTGCCTGTGTTGCGCGCGCAATATGTGTTGTGATGGGTTGCGTTGAGGTTACGCTTTTGTCGTATTTTTTTACACTTTTACACGTATCTTTTGACGTGTTTGTTTTCGTGTCCCGGTAACACGTGCTCAGTGGTTTGCGACCTGGCAACGTCGCTCCCCTCCACTCACAAATGTCAATCACCTTCTTAATTTAATCGACCTTAGTAGTTTCCTTTCCCGACGTTAGTTCCGCAGAGGGGCTCATGACATGCTACGGTGCCACGACGCATGCCACTGCCACCAGTAGAAGACCTTGACACCACTGGTATAGGCTAATAATAATAATAATAATAATAATAATAATAATAATAATAATAATAATAGGTAGGGTCTGTGCAATATACTTTGATTTATTTACATTGGCACCTCAAGGTCAAGCACGAAAATGGGAGAGGGAAGGCGGTCTCCAACAGGGACCTTCAACGTGACGACAGTGTTGAACGCACTTCTCAACGGGGTTGGTGGCCGTTCAGCCACGTGCTAGCCGCGCGAGTATGTGGCAAATCAGCGTAACTTGACCCTGGGGTGCCATTATAAATAAATCGAAGTACAGTGGGATGTCGATTATCCGAACGTCAATCATCCGAAACGTCAAATATCCGAACTCATATTTTTTCTGAATAATTATTGTATAGGTACCATATACTACTCGTACTAACTTCCTTTTGTAATGCTGAATATTGAGAATGATCCCCGATATAATTGACAGTGATAAAATATTAACGAGATACTGTTCTATACTCAGTCATCTGTCTTCGGTGAACTTTGACAACTCCTACAAAGAATTAATCATCTGGTGGCTCAGAGCGAAGTCGCTCGCTTTTCACCAAGGTGGTCCGTGTTCGATTCCCGTCGATCTCATGTGAAATTTGTTCCAACGAAACCAGTTCGGCTGCTTCACAAGGGCTAGTCCAACCCCTGTGAAGTGTCCTAAACCCTACCTCAATCCTAATTCCTTCCCAATTCTGGCCGCTGGGTAGTGACGCAGGGGCGCGCAAGAGAGAGGACAGTCCAGAGGACAACGACATACAGACCACTGACTAAAAAGTAGACATTCTAGTAACGGAGGATTACTCCAGAAGCGCTCAACGCCCCACAGGGGTTTGGGAGACGCATATAATACGTAAATTAAAATGCATACCTTGCTTGTGTGGAATAATGGTGAAGAATCGGAATAATTAGGATTATGGTTGTGTAATTTTCTACACACAAGCAAGGGCGTATGTATGTGTCGTTTGCATTTTAATTAAAAAAACATTCTTTTAATTGTGGACTTGTGTTCATGTACATAAAACAAACAATTTGTGATTAGTAATGTGTGCTTTGAGCACACTTGCATGTAATTAGTTTTTATACATTGTATAGTTGTGTTTATATATTGTGTATTGTGTGATCAGTGTGACGTGTAATTAGTGTTTATACATCTAACCGTGTTGTAAATATATTCAGCCCTGAGGATGGAGAAATATAACTCCAAAACGTCGGCTAACTGATATAAATTTTATTTATTGGACCAATAACCATGAACTACGCAATGGATAACCGAATAAAAAAACAAACTATTTGGTTGGTATAATAAAATGTTTCGAAGCAGTCTTGGGCCGCACAGAAAGATCCGGCGGGCCGCCAGTTGGAAAGCCCGGTTACAGAAGATCTGCACGAGATTGCGTCAAGAAATTGTCACGTAAACAAACTCACGTTACAATGCGTTTCGTAGCAAAATGTAGGAAGCGTTTGTTCATCTCATTGAGGTGGTGTTTTTTACCGCATGAAATACCTTACCTGTTACCTACCACATATATGTTGCAGATGTAGTTCTTTGCGTTAGTGAATTGCGATTCAGATGCCAATAATTTTAAAAAAATAATTCATGTCTAAAATGTATCATATTTGGAAATGCTAATAACATTGTAGGAGACAGTACTTTGAATAACAAGAAACATTTATCCGTCGGTATTTCACACTGATGAGTAGTTAGTTACCTGTATGCAAATCAAGCCTCAGAGCAAAGTCTACAAGTGTTTGTTTTTCGAATGTTTTCCTGTGTCACAGTTTTTATGAACATCTTTTGTTGTAGGATCCTCTTGCTCCATATGGTGATGTTCCTGTTGCGTCAATAAAACTGGAGGACGGTTTTAGTGTACCAGGTGAGTGGTAATAACATTGTTTATAGTGCGATTTTTCTAACTCTGCCTCTCAAGCCCCTGATGTCACAATGGAATATTAGACGGCATTTTGCGTCTTTCTCGGTCGTGTCGCTAGAAGTCGCAAGATCGCAAGCTTTGCTTGAGACGATCATGGGATATCTAGCGGCACGACTGAGAAAGACGCGAAATACCGTGACATATTCCATCATGAAGACGGGCTTTGAGAAGTAAAGTTAGAAAAATCGCAGTATAATCGTCTCCTGTATTATTTCAGTAGTATACCTTTCCTTTCAGCTCTCACGTGCAACTAATATTTATAAATGAGGCCTCTAAAGAAAGAGAATTTCTCGAAGACGCGGCGAATTGCACTTTGACTTTAAAAATATTGAGGATTTGTTTAAAAAACGCAGCTAAAATTCATGTAAAATGCAACCAGCAACGCACGTCAGCATATTTTAATCTATCATTCAATAACTCCTAAACGAAGCGAGGCCAAAGGCCTCAAAGAAACGTTCCTCACACCGTAATCTACAGGATGCGATCTCCTTGACCATTCTATTACATTTCTCTAGTTCGACTCTTCTCGATTCCACCCCACCTGTTCAGAGCCTGTAGAATCTGCAGTTGTATGTGAGATTACTAATTACTTGATAATTACTTGATGCGATTGAATTACACGGCTGTTTGCTCGATAATAAAGTTAAATAAAAATAAATTGTATTGACAAGGGTGTATTATATTGTCAATTACAGGGTGACATAGAACGAGTGACAGAGGATAAGAATATCTTGATGAAAAATATTTATTACAGGCTTAATATGGAAATGAAAACATAAGGAAGAGGGTGGGGTATAGCATGCAAAAGTTCTCGCACGGATATGCCAGTTTAAATAAGTTCATTAGAATAAAATAGGCATTTCCCTAAACTTCCGATATGTTGTAATCAATCCTGGGGGGATGGGAACAAGCGAATGACCAGATGTCAGAGCTCGCTTCAACCTCATTCATCATTGTTGTCGCCCGGTCCGGCCCGACTTGGCGTCGTTGAGTTTCTGTTTCGTAGAACGCATTGTATTAGTGACGGGGCACGCGTTTCTAAGGCACCTTTGTTTGCTGTGCAGGCGCTGAGTGCAACATCCCTGATGCAGAGCAGGCGACGCAGCGACAAAGAGGACGACGGCGGCGGTGCCCGCGGGAGAGCAACCCTTTCCCCGGGCCTTTGAAGCAGGAGCCCAACTCTTTCCCCACGCCGTTGGAGCAGCAGGAGCCCAACCCTTTCCCCACGCTTTTGGAGAAGCAGGAGCCCAACTCTTTCTCGACCCCTTTGGACCAGCAGGAGCCCAGCTCCTTGACGCCTTTGGAGAAGCAGAAGTCCAACTCTTTCTCGACCCCTTTGGACCAGCAGGAGCCCAGCTCCTTGACGCCTTTGGAGAAGCAGAAGTCCAACTCTTTCTCGACCCCTTTGGACCAGCAGGAGCCCAGCTCCTTAACGCCTTTGGAGAAGCAGAAGTCCAACTCTTTCTCGACCCCTTTGGACCAGCAGGAGCCCAGCTCCTTAACGCCTTTGGAGAAGCAGAAGTCCAACTCTTTCTCGACCCCTTTGGACCAGCAGGAGCCCAGCTCCTTGACGCCTTTGGAGCAGCCGGAACCCGCGTCTGGAGAGGCCTCCAGCCCGTCAGGCCCCGTGGGCAGACAGAAGCGCGCGGGCAAGGGAAAAAGGCGGCACCCGTGCGACGTGTGTGGAAAGACTTTCGCTCGCTCAGGCACCCGCAACATCCACAGGCGCACACACACCGGGGAGCGCCCGTTCGCGTGCGACGTGTGCGGCAAGGCTTTCACCCAATCGGGCCACCTCACCAGCCACAGGGCCGCTCACACGGGGGAGCTACCGCATCCATGCGACTTGTGCGGGAAGACGTTCCTCTACCCCAGCTACCTGGCCAATCACAGGCGCACACACACGGGAGAGCGCCCGTACTCGTGCGACGTGTGCGGGAAGGCCTTCAAGAAGACCAGCAACCTCCTCAGCCACACTCGCACTCACAGGGAAGACCGCCCCTACGTGTGCGACTTGTGCGGACAGGATTTCGCGCAGTCGAGCTACCTCGCGAGTCACATGCGCACTCATACAGAAGAACGCCATTTTGTGTGTAACGTTTGTGGGAAGGCCTACACTTATCCCAGCTCCCTGAACAGACACAAGCGCATTCACACGGGGAAAAGCTCTTATCAGTGCGACGTATGCGAAAAATCATTCACTCAGTCCGCCTCACTGGCCCGTCACAAACGCATTCACACGGGAGAACGTCCTTATCAATGCGACGTTTGTGAAAAGGGTTTCATTGATTCAAATGAACTCTACAGGCACAAGTGCACGCACGGTGACTACCCGTATCAATGCGACGTTTGTAAAAAGGGTTTCTCTGAGTCGTATTTCCTCAAGATTCACATGCGCACACACACGGGAGAACATCCTTATATATGCGATGTGTGTGGAAAAACCTTCGCTCTGTCAGGCGCCCTGTACCATCATAAGCGCTCACACACGGGAGAGCGTCCTTTTAAGTGCGATGTGTGCGGCACGTCTTTCTCTCGGGCGAGGTACCTCGTCATTCACAAGCGCGTGCATACGGGAGAACGCCCGTATCCGTGCGACGTGTGCGGAAAGGCTTTCAAGGACAAGCACGAGGTGACCGCGCACAAGCGGAGGATGCACTTGAGAGAAAGACCGCATTCATGCGATGTCTGTGGAAAGACATTCTCCGAGTCGGGCTGTCTCACCAAACACAAGCGCATCCACACGGGAGAGCGCCCTTATGAATGCGACGCGTGCGGAAAGGCTTTCAAGCAGAAAAGCGCCCTTGCCGAACACATACGGATGCTTCACTTGGGGAAAAGACCGCATTCATGCGATGTGTGCGGGAAGGCCTTCTCTACGTCTAGCAGTCTCACCAGACACAAGCGCACCCACACCGGGGAGAGCCCTTACGTATGTGACGTGTGCGGAAAGGCTTTCAAGCAGAGTGGCGCCCTTGCCGAACACGTACAGAGGCTTCACGTGGGGAAAAGACTTCGTGGACGTGGAAAAGTGGACGTTTGACGGACGTTCTCTACGACAGGCTGCCTCACCACTCTCATGCGAACGCACACAGAGCCACCGAACCGCTACGTCGCGTGCTCTCGTCACTTCTTCACATAGTACCGTATTTTGTCATGAACTTGGCATATTGTAAGGACGTGTTCTAACCACACAATCGGTATAATTTCATTCCAAAATACAGAAGTGACAATATTTGAACTTACCGCCATGTTGCCACCGCGTTTCCCGCATTTTCAATTGATAATTGAACAGGTTGAACATAATTGGTACCGACCGGAACATAATTGATCCGGTTGGTGTTTCATACAGTTCTTAGGTCCCCGTGGTGGCGCTAGTGAATCAGTGAGAGCGAAGCCCAAGTTTCTTCGAAAAAAGATGGTGCAATTTTCTAGTGTTGTGTAATGCAGAATTAATCCTTAAACCACGATTTTATTTAACTCTGCACTCGAAGGCATTGGTAATGACGCTCGCCCTACATATCGAAAGACATCTGAGAGAAGATAAACAATGCTGCTTGCTCGTATTACGTGTGGCATACGATTGTTCTACAAGTCGGAAGACATCTCTCGAATGACTTCTCCAAATCTCTCATGAGTCGGAAGTCATCTGAAGGATGACAATGCAATTAACAATGCGTGTAATTTAAGATCTGTTTCATCTCTCGTACTGTCGCTGTCCAGTACTCGTCGGGTCGGCAATGTTGACTCAGGACATCAACTGATGCTTCTGTGAGCTCTTAGCGTTCGAGTCCCGATTAGTGGTAAGATTTTTCGATACTAGTTAGTAAGCGAGGTCGAATTCAAACGCAGTCTGAAGGAGAAGTCTAACGGCCGGTTGCTCTGATCGAATTTTCCGTAATCTCAGCAATTACCACCAGAAAAAACGCCGGGGCAGTGCCCTAACAAACGGGCCACGGACCGCGCGCGATGTTTCCTTCCTCTTGTCACTTCATCTCTTACACTCATATGCACCACACCACCAGAGCTTAGAGGTCCCGGGTGGGGAGCTAACTCGGTGGTGGGAGGTTCTTCGTTGGGTAATCCCCGCAAGCCGACATAGGTCGGCGCCGGATAACATTCGGAAAACATACACTACATTTACGGGACTAATGCCTTAGCAGTTGACGAAATCACCGTATTCGGAATCGGTGTATTTGAGGAATATTTCATCCAGCTAATTCGCGCTTGTGCAGTGAATTCGGTCGCGCTGGCTGATCGTCTGATCTTTATCTGACGTTGCGCAACCTCACTCTTTCAAAGAAAATGTTTGAGCGTGATTTTTGTATTTTAAACTGGCCGAGTAGATAGCAGTGGAATTGAACTTGTTTCAGAAGAATTGAGTGAAAATGAACTGAGCGCTATTTTTATTTTCCATCGAAAACAGTGTGTGACGTACGGGGAGAAGTGTATTCTGTGCACGTTTTCTTAATACCGGTTTCTGCACCCTAAACCGCATACAAGTTATTCTTTAACATGGCTTTCAATGAAAAACCCGAGATTTAGGACTACTTCAGCGCCAATTGGTTGGTCCACCAGTTCTTTTTTGGAGATTTTTTAGTCGAGAAGTTCCCACAATTTCCTGGATATTCCTACTCAGAATCAACCGATTAATTCAGTATCCATCACTATAAGAATAACTGACTTATTTGGAACCGATTTTAAAATTTGTACATCCCTAACAAAGATCTTAGTAGATGAAAGTAGTGGGTTTTCGAGGTCGTGTTTCATTTAAATGCTATAAAAGAGATAAACCCATGGGGTAAAATATTTACTACTGATTCAAGGAATGAATACGATTGCGCGTTCGACCCTTACTATGGTGCACAAATAATTTAAAACGTCTAGATTTGCCCTTTACGAGGGTAATTGATTAGTAAATCCGGCCGCGTCAAGTAAAGTCATTAGTCCCGTAAATGTAGCGTATGTTTTATCACGAGAAGGTTGCGGTGATCTTCCCCCGCTGATGGTAAGATCCGGCGCCGACGTGCCGTCGGCTAGCGGGGTTTCCCTCAACCAGGTATCTCCCGCCAGCGGGGACATGCTCTAGGCTCCTTTCGTGTGGTAGTGTAAGGGGTGACGATAGGACAATGAAGGAATGATCACATGCGGTCCGTGGCCCGTTTATTAGGGTACTGCTCCGGCATTCGCCTGGCGCTGATCGGAGAAACCAGGAAAAACTACCGATCAGAGCAGCCGACCGCTACAATTCTCCTCCGGACAGCTATTGAATTTGTAGCTATCTAGCTACAATCGAACATTCTTCCACCGTCGGAAGTCGAACCTAGGACCTTCCGGTCAAAGGTGCTGCAGTGACATCAGTTGATGCGCTGAGCTACCTTCCCGGCAAAAATAACACTGCAGTAGTTACGAGAAAACAGGTCTCTAGTCCTAGTCTTTGAAAGTAGTTGATGGTTACAGGTGGCTTGGAGACCCAAGGAGACCATTGCAAGTAGGTTTCACTGGAATAGCCTTTTTCTAAATGTGTATGTATATGTACGAATTTTATATCTTAAACTTTGTCACACCGTGTCTACCAAATATTTAAGATTGCATTGGCATTACTTCACATACATCCTCCTTGATACTTTCCAGTCTCAATATACAGTAAAATCTCTCTAAACCGGAACCTGTACAAGCCGGAAATTTGCCTTAACCGGAAATTTTCTGCAGTCCGTGAAGTTAAATGGCTTTTTACACAGCATGAAACGGAACCTCTCCAACGCGGAAACGGAACGGTTATTCATGTCCTACAGGGAATAATATATCTTTATAAAACGGAATTCCTGTGAATTTAATGCAATATGTAGATAGACGCAAGATGCTCTTAATAAAATGAATACATCTGCTAGCTTGTTTTAAGTAGAGAACTTAGAGAAAATCCCTGTGACACGACTTAGCCATGTCAGCTAGAAATTGAAAAAGAGGGACTTCATCTGTCAGCGTAGAAGAACTGTGACCTTGGGGTCACTTGTCTCTCAAAATGAAGGCGGTAGGGGAATTCCCTTTCTCCCGACTCCCTGAGCGTGGGAAGGTCTACGGCCATGGCTTCTATTCACGCGTCTCCCTTCCCCGCGTTGAAAATCGTAACCCCTCGACCAGATACACACTGCTCAAGGCCACGCGAGGGCATCAGAGAGTCATAGTACTGCGTTGTGACGTATAGTGCATTGAAAGAGTCAGCATGCAGTCCGAATACAGCCAGTATGGCGTCAATTTTTCAACAGTAAATGAAGAGTGTTTAAGATTCGTTTATTGGTGATTTCATTCATAAATACATTATAATTTAATATATTTTGATAATTATAATAAAGTCATGTAATTTACTACTTTCAGAGGGCAGAAACGTCAATATCACAAGTGTCAACCTTGCATAAAACAGAAACCTCCCTAAACCGGAATTCTGTTGTGTCCAGATCGATTCCGGCTTAGACAGATTTTACTGTACCAGGGTTGCCCAATCGGGGACCCGCGACGCCATTTGTGGCCCCTTGCAAACATTTCGGGCGAGAACACTGCGCCTAGCGCACGCGCCCTGTCAGGATCAACATCCCCTTAACCTAAAATTAGGTGAAGTTTAGACCTACGTTTTTTTTCTAGTAAATTCAGACATTCAAAATCATCCTAATGTGTTTCACTGCGTCATGCATGACACCACGGCTGATATAAATGGTTCCTCCCCTCCCCCCCTCCCAGTTTCAGAGCAGCCGGGAAAACTACCGAGATCATCAACACAGGTATGGATCACTCGAGTGAAGTAAATATGGCCCGCAACCGTATTAAAGATTTTAGTTGTGATCCTTGAGGCCGTGCGAGTTGGATATCCCTATGGGTCTCATGAGCACATTGGATACCTTTGGACAAGCGTAGGTAATGAGGTCATCGGTCTGTACTAGATGAAAGGAGGCAGCTTATGTACTGTTGGATGACGCTAACTGGGCACGTGGACAGTGTGTTGCACATCTGGTCTTGTCTTATCCCGTGCTCTCACAACTTACCAGGGAAAGGGAAGGAATTATCAATAAAAGTTCCAAGGGTGAGATATGGTGAATTACGAATGCTCACAATCAGGACCCTGCTACGCGCAAGGCTGTAGCTATCCGAAACTGAGGCAAATAGGCCACCATCAGTCACCATTTTGTTGGCAAATGATGGCGCTAATTCAAATTGTAGTACGGATTCAAATGAACTTCATCTAAATTTTCTCCCGTTTCATGTATTTAAAGATTAAACATAGAACCACAGGTGGCTTGGTGCAAGACGGGCGAATGCAATATTCTAATAAAATTCCAAGGATAAAGAAGTGTCAACTATAGTAGACTAAAATTTTTTCATATGTAGAGAATTTAGTCATACACGTGTTTCGTGTCACTCCCGAGGAGGTGTACGAATACCAAATTTAACTTATTCATAAACATATTCCAAAGTTATTTCAACACTGTTTTCCCACAGGCACTGAAGACAATAAAATGCAAAAACCACAAATCATGGATAACAAAAAGAATGAAACATCAGGTGAAAGGAAACGAAAAATGCATGAAACAACCACGAATGCAATTCTGATTTCATTGCTTCTTACAAAACATCAGTGGCAAAGTGTCAGGGTAGGCAGAGTGAGCTGAGCTATCCCTAGGGATCTTGAAGGCGAGAAGTAGCTCTTCACTAAAAACCGAAAATTGTAAATTCATAATGTTTTTTAGTCAATTAATACTGTACGCACACGCACCAAGTTAATTTTTCTGATATACATATTCAGTGGGATGTGTCTTCGCCGCCGCCCAGTGCTGCAAGCAGGCTCCGTTCCGCCTAGGACTGCTGGCCAGGGACTGGGTGCGGATGCGCATTGAGCAGGCTGGCGGTGACTCGCCCAGAAGTTTAGGCCGGTCTTGCAACTGGATAATTAATTTAAACTCCTGCCGGCAGGCGCTCTCTTCACTACAAGCTGCCGTGGAACTTCCGGAAATGTCCGCTAGAGGTCATTGAGCAACTTCAAATATCACGACTAACAAGAAAAGTAAAACATTTGTTTATTCCAAATTTCAGTATTAGAATTCCTCTGTCGCTATGTCATTATGTACAATATTAAGAAAGTTTACTTTTTTCTCCCACATTATTGAGCATTGTGTTAACTTTTTAATAAAACACGATTTAAAATACATAGATTTTAAGCATTTATGGTTTGGTATCGTGGCGAGTGTGTGAATTCCCCAGTAGTATTGTGTTCTGGGAAGATCAAACAGGATCTGATCAGTCATTTCATTTCGTAAGTTGATTGAATAGGGTTTTCGTGTGTAGTGTATCGGTTTTAGCCCCAATTTGCTGTATCACCTCAATTTTTATATATATATATATATATATATATATATAATTTATATATATTGTTTAATAATTTGTCCTACGTTCGCGCGCCATTGTGTCGTTTCCGCCCCTGCACCCGCACGCGCACGCATCCCCACTCGCCTGTCTTTTACTTATTTATTAATTACCACTACTAATTATTGTTTTAACATTGGATGCGGCCGATTCCAAAAAAATGTATAGGTCGTAGGTTGGTGCAAGTTTCCAATACCGGATGAAGACCTTTCATTTGCAATAGTACCCGATATTTTCAAAACTACAATGACAACTCAAATTTCAGTTCGAAAACAAAATAATAAACACCTCGTTTTTTTTGCTCTTTTTTCCTTTACCTCAGGGTATTTGCATGCTCTGCCAAAAACATATACAATATTCCACGGCATCAACAAGTCAAAACAACAAAAAAATACTCATCCACACAATATTTACAACACTCATGCTACACTGAGACATGCGCATTTTACTTTAGTGGCCATTTATGTAATTAAGCTTATCTTAATAAATTATTGACATGCTTGACCTTGAACATGAGAAAACTTTCGTCGCATTTATCATATGCGTATGCAGTTCACTTTCCTTTGGTTGTGTTGCAACTGCGCCCGTCTTCTGCGACGTCCAAGACAGCTCCCCAGGGACAGGTTGCGCCGACCACCATGTAATTAATCACGACTATACTGCGATTTTTCTAGGAAGGACTCTCAAGATAACTCAAATCCCATCTTCGCGATGGAATATGTCACGGCATTTCGCGTCTTTCTCAGTCGTTCCGCTAGATTTCGCACGATCGCGACCGTATGAAGCAGTGCTTGCGATCATGCGACTTCTACCGGCAAGACCGAGAAAAGACGCGAAATGCTGTGACATATTCCATCGCGAAGATGGGATTTGAGTTATCTTGAGAGTCCTTCCTAGAAAAATCGCAGTATAAATGTCACCTAACACTGCATAACAGACTCGCGATCTCTTCACTTTTACAATTCAAGTTCCTACATAAATCAACTCGCGGTGTGTTCGCCGCCACGTCTAGAAATCATCTCACACTGCATTAAAAAAGACTCACCTCCGAGACTTAATCATCTATCTCTACTTAAAAAACACGCGATGTATTCGCCTCCACGACCGAGAAACATCTGACGACATAACAGAACTTGCGGTCCGCTCACCTCCGAGACTGGAAATTTTCCCTCGAAAAGCATTGTTGAGATTCTTCACCAAAACTTTTCCTCAACAAAACACACTTTCTCCGTCATTTGTCCTTCTTTTATTGACATTCAATATTTCTAATTTACGCCTCTCCGGCGTCCCCTTAATTAGTGGTCTTTCCCAAAAATTCCCAAAATTCCTGTTTTAGCTGCTTATTTGTCCGAAACATCAAAATTTCACATTGTTCAGTCCGAAATTCGTAATTTTCTAACTCGCTTGCACCAGAGATTATCTGTCAGCTGTTTTTTGACTCGAAATTTTCGTCAATTGTCGACAAATTCGTTCCGACTGGTTTAGTATAATGATCCAACGGGTCACAACATTTTAGCAAAAATTAAATGTCTCCATGATTGTCTACAAAGTGACCCTAAAAATGATTCAGATAATTGGAAAACTGAGGATAAACACTCGCCAGATTTAAAACGACTAGAATTTCTTTCAAAGTTTCTAGAAATAGTTTCAGACAAACAGCACACGAAATTTACATATAATCAACATAGACAATCAACACACTTCCTACACACACCTTTAAACATACTCTACAAGCCCATTAATCTGCTATAATTCCAAATTATTTTCAGTTGAATTATCAATAACAATGTCCACTTAAAAATCACAATGCGTATGTTCATTCAAAAATTAATAATATATAAGATCCCTCAAAGAACATTGTAAATCACGTGAATTCTATCTAATGTACGAACTGTTCTTTGCAGGATTTTACAAACTTTGTCCTCGAGGGATTCCAACGATCCCAATTTTTATTTATTTACGTCAAAAACAGTTTAAAACAGTGTGTCAAGAGCTACGGGGAGACATTTGTGCACGTTTTCATAATTCTGTAATCTCTATCCTAAACCGTATTCTAGTCGAATTTTGAATACAGAAAAAAGAGCGTTTTTTCCAAGTTTTGTTGACAAAATATTCGCTCCTATATTATAAAATATATTTTCAAAGGTAAATTAGCTATAAATTTGTGCCCTTAACCCTCATCATGTTCTTCAGGAAAGAATAATACTTTTTGCCGCGACAACATGGAAAACGAATTTGAATAACTATATTTCCCACTGAAATTCAGAGGACGTGCACAAATAATGAAGTTATTTTCAGTGTAGTAATCATGAAAGTGATGTTAGCAACCAAAAACCTCGATACAATGTTGTACAAAATGAAAAAGGGGTCAATTTTAAATTAAACTTTTCTTGCATAAAATGTTATAGGGATGACCGTAAAAATATGGCTAAAAATTTAAAGGCTTTTAGTTAAAGGTCTCTCAAACAAAATGTATCAAGAAAAACCTAAATCGGTGATGGAGTATACGAAAAATTAATGTTTCTGTCTAAATAAACGTTTTTCACGTTTTCATTATTAAAATCTGTTAAGTCCGCATTTTTTGTTTTGGCATTTTTTCTGAAATTATATACGTAATACAAAAAAATCATGCAAAAGAAATTTTATAAACGTTTTACCAATTGTTTGCAATATTATTAACATTGCAATAAAATAAATGTTTTATAGCATATTTCTATTTTTTTATCCGAACGCAGTATTGGACAAAAAATCTATTATGGTGATTTTCGTTCTTGTATATGATGTGGGAATCTGTCAAAAAATGTTCAGCCAATTTGAAGGACCTCTTACAGATCGTATGCTAACTATGAAAAGAACAACCCAAATAACAATACTTCTCTTTACAATGTCGCCTCTAAATTATGATGTAAACATACATTTGGCATACACATATCTCTGTCCAACAATAACACTGATAAAAATCGCAGATAGAGTCAAACTTCCAAACGCAAGATCTAGTCAAACTTCCTTTTTATCTTCTAATACATACTTTAATAAATCCCATATTCTTGCTATCATGGCCAATTTCCTCATTCTTACTTTCCCGTGTACCTACGTATATACGGAGTAATATACATAGTATAGGGAAAGTTATGTAATGCTGCGCGAAAAATGGCAAATTTTCGGCAGAAATGAAAGTTTCCGGGCCGTGATAACGAAAAAGTGGATAAATCCAGTTGCTAAATTAAGAAAAAAATATCCCCTAACATGTGGTGTACCCAGAATCCCTATTTCGTAAGTCCTTGATACCGAAAAGCCAATTGAAAGCAAAACGTCCGTCCGTCCGGTGTATGTGAACAACACTAGCGCCTAAACTATGCATACGATTTTTTTTCCAAATTGAAGAAACCCCTGTCAATTAGGCCTGAGTCTTTGCTCGGAGATTTTGAAAAACATTCATTAATTTTTGGAGGTACTTTACAAGCCCCCCGGACATTTTCAAAATTGTCTCAAAAACAGCTCCAATTTTTTCTTTAAATATCTTGTAAGAATAGAGTAAAATACACTTATTAAGGAGGCATAGGTCCGATTTCCACGGTTAATTATGGATTTTTGAAAATGTTATGCGGCGTCTTCGTTCAACTACAAATTCGAAGATAGAGATTTTCCTTCAAGTACGTTCGTACAATTTGTTCTTCATAGAGAGTTCTTTCTTTAAGGTCATGTACATTTTTTTGAAAATTTTAAGTTTTCGTGCAATATGTGCCATTTAAAAATAATAAAAAAAGCAAGATTTTCTCAAAAACGGTTCCAAATGTTTTCTTTAAAGTTTTGGTAGGGATAGTGCTACATGTACTCTATGAGATGACATAACCGCGATTTTGCTCTATTTCTTTTGCAAAAATGTAATTGTTGTGACTTTGTCTCACGTCGTTAATATTTACATTAGCGGCGATTTTTTGACATTATTGTATTAATGAGTACATGTGCTTTAAATAATGTCAAGTAAAGTTTATTGAAAACTCAACCATTTTCTGTGAAAACTAGCTCAAAATTCCACATTTTCAGAAACGCTCAAACGCCATTTTCTCATAAATGGCCCCAAATTTGTTCTTCAAACTTTTGGAGCGAATAGTGTTAATTGCACACTTTAATACGACGTAAAGTTCATTTTAAGGTATTTAGTTTTTTCAAAAATTACACAAATGTAATTTTTTGAATGATCTCTCACATCTTTAATATGCACATTATCAGCAATTTGTAAATATTATTATATTTGTGAGTGTATGTGCTTCAAATGACTTTAAATGAAGTTCTTCGAAAACGCAAACATTTTCTGTGAAAAAGAGCTTCAAATTTCGCATTTTTAGTGGCGCTTAAACGCCGTTAAACAGCTATAAATTGTTAAAAGAAAATTGCCATTTAGAGCGAGGTTTTGGCGTTTTTTAATATTCTAATGTTAATAATTCCGTTCTACCATTTGGAAACCGAAAAATTAAGAAAATGTCGAAAAAAATGTACTTTGGGCGGCGATAGATGGCAGCTGGCATGTGTATGTGGCAATTCCAAATAGCAAGCCCAGATCCAAGGAAATAGAAAACTAATCCGTTAAAGTCTGTGCCATTCACCAATAGTTAATTATTATTTTGGAAGTCTTAAAATTATGACAAAACTTCCTCTTCCTACAATTGCAAATTCATCAAAAAAGTCCCCTGTTTCCTTACTTCCCTTTTTGTAGAGCCACTGGATTCTTGACCGTCGAGATATTGCATTTCCCTTTCACCGCATTCAGGAAGAAATGCGACCATTTTATCCACACACGCGATTATATTCCTCTCATTTCATTAACTCTCATTAGGCGTTATTCATCCTATTTTCTTAATTCCAATGAAGCTCTAACTTACAAGTCAAACGTTATGTTCCTCCCGAATACAATCACAGACAATATTATAAAAACAACAAAATAAAGTCTTCACTTTGACTACATCGGAACATCATCTTTACTCCCTACTCCTTCCGCTTCAGACAAAAACAAGTCTTTTTATTTTTTGTTATATTTAAAAATGTTAGCAGACTATATATTGAATTATTTGCAATAGAAAGTGGGTTAGAATTCGGATTTGTTCGTTTACTGTAAGGCAAGGCCAGAATTGGGGCATTGAATGAAAGAATACTGTAGATCATCGTTAGAAATTGGGGTCATTGACTCGGAAGTTACCGGAATTTGTTTCACGAAGAAATAAAGTTATCCAATAGCGTTGAAAAGTATTTAATAATTTCTTGTTTGTTTTTTTCCGCCCCACTGTTTCCAATTGAAAAGGTTTTTGTCTTCCACACTCTTCCGCAACAATGCAATATGTTGTTTTCAAATGTATAAATGTTGTACGATTACGGATTTCAAAAGATGGTTGTAGTATGTGATTATTGTGTCAGATTCCCGATTTGATATTAACCGAATTTTACAAAATACTAGAGGTAAAGTAAGCATAAGGTTAACTACTCTTTCTTGTTCAATTGTGTAACCTATTTCTATTATTATTATTATTATTATTATTATTATAAGATACAAAATCTCAACACTGTTGGACATGAGACAATACGTCGGAATTGAGATTCAAGACGTATTGTATAACAGTTGAGTTGATATCAGTCAATCTCGTCTCCTAAGAACTTTCTCACAATATGGCAAGTGTCCAGTATCACAGATTTCTGAATTTTTGATAGATAGCTTTCTAATTGAAGGATTTTCAAGTGTTTCTTTGTGCTTGTAGGAATTAGTCCTGTGGCCGAAATGATAATGGGTCTAATATAGACTTTCTTGACTTTCCACATTTTCTTTACTTCATCTGCTAGAACCTTGTATTTGCTGATCTTGTTGCTATAGCTATTGTCGATATTGTGGGAGAGTGGAATGGCAATGTCAATCAGATGGACTTCTTGTTTCATTTTATCTAGCAAGGTGATGTCGGGTCTATTGGCTGGTATGGTGAGGTCAGTCCTTATTTCTCTATCCCAATAGAGTGTGAAATCGCTGTTATCAACTACTGGCGACGGTTCATATTTATAATAGGGTGATGCTGAAGCTGTGCCTCCTGCTAAATTTTGATGGATGATTTTTGCTACATTATTGTGTCTTTTGGTATATTCTGTGTTTGCAAGTGTACGGCAGGATCCTGTGATGTGTTCTATTGTTTCTGCTGTTTCATGACATTTTCGGCATTTATCATCTGAGATTGCTTCCTTGATTATGTATTTCCGGTAATTTCTAGTGGCTATTACTCTATCTTGGATCGCCATCATGAATCCAGTTGTTTCGCCAAAGAGGTTTCCATTTTTGGGCCAGAGGCTTTAGAGCCAGAGGCCAGTAACTTCCGGTAACTTATTATTATTATTATTATTATTATTATTATTATTATTATTATTATTGATCCTCCATATCACGACTACAGATGTTATGAATCGGCTGAGTATAAAATCTACTCCGGGTTGCAACCAGCTACCTAAGGAGCAGATCTAGGGACTAACGGTGCCTCTACAATACTTTGCGCAAAATGTGAGCTGTGCCAAATAAAGCTATTTCTTGCACTTCCCAGTCTTTTGAATGACCTGGAAGTTTAGCCAAGTTCTTACACAAATTTTGCGGAACAAATCCCAGAGCTCCGATAACTATCGGTACGACCTGTGCTTTTACGCCCCACATTCGGCTGATCTCAATTTCCATTATTATTATTATTATTATTATTATTATTATTATTATTATTATTAATATTATTATTAAAAGGAATATGTAGATCGAAATTCATTTATCACTTACGTGTTGAACACAATGGTTTCACTAAATTGGGCGAGAGACCAGCGAATTTTTCGAGGAGGCTGGCGAGCGGCAGTAGGACAGGAAACGCTATCTACGCCTTGGTTTCCTTCAGCTCCAACGCTATCACAGCCACACTGTTGTCACACACCCGACCAACATCACAAGCTTCACTAATTTTTCGTCATCCGTTGTTCGCTGTTTATAAAACCTTTATATCGGTATGTATAATTCATGCTTAATTTTTCACTTATTAAATTGTTTTCATCAGTGTCTAATATTTGCGAACAATATCTGTTCCTTATTAAGATAGTGCATATATTTAACTTTTAATTGGTATCGCGGTCTGACATACCGCACCGGCAAGTTGACTCTCGTGCAACAATTACTGATTGTTGGGTGTACTTGTCCAGCGGCTCAGTACCTTCCTTCTTAGTGTAGATCTATCTCTGAAAATAGAGCTTCACTGGTGGTTTCTTTTTAGAGTTATGTGATATTTTTGTGCGGTGCGGTATGAGATACCGCCGAAAGGAATTGCGTTTAGTATTTTTTTTCGCATTGTGATACCACTGTCAGGACTCGAAACCTAGAACCCCCTTTAGTGCCGAATAATTATCCAGCATTTTTAATGTTTTAGATTTATCGTTTAAGAATGAAGAGAATTCATATTCAGCGGCTGAAAGGAGCTTTTATTTTTGTTTCAATGAGCTACAGGAATTCTGCCATGTCAATGCTACAATAACACCATCATTGGTCATTTTTGTAGTCATTCGAATCTTATATTCCTTGAATGCTAGAATTTTTTATTATTTCATATATATTGCAAAGTAAACATTTTTTATGAATTATAAATTACTATTTTTGTTCAATATATTAATCTCGTCGATATATTAGTCTCGCTTTATAATCGTCCTAAATATAAAGAATAACACTCTCTATATTTAAGCTAAGACAGCCTATTTTACATTTTATAAAATTTTATGTATTTAAAATAATGCATTATCGTTATTTATTCTCTATAATTCAAGATCCTAAAATAGGTTGCCAAACAATTTTTTAGCACTGTTTTAAAATTCTCTTAGGTTAAAGTTCTCTTAGGGGAGCGAGCGACTACTTTTGACGTCCAATTACTGCACAAATACGCTTATACTGGAAAACTTCAACATTACCTTATTTGAAGATGTTTTTGAGCACATTTCAGTTAGAACGAGTGGTGCTACAGAATGGCACAGACTATCCCGTATTAGTTTTCTATGTCATTAGGTCTGGGCTAGTTATTCGGAATTGCCACATACTCGTGTCAGCTGCCATCTATCGCCGCCCAAATGACATTTTTTCGACATTATCTTAATTTTTCAGTTTCCTGATGGTAGAACTGAAATATTAATTTTAGAATATTAACAAACAGTAAAACTTTGTCCTAAATGGCAATTTTCTTTGAATAATTTGGAGCCGTTTTTAAGGAAGTGGCGTTTAAGCACTACTAAAAATGTAAAATTTGAAGCAAAATGACTAAAATGTTCAATAAAATGTGTACGAATGGAAGAACTCACTATGGAGAACAAATTTTATATGAAGAAAAAATCTCTATCTGCAAGTTTGTAGTTGGGGGAAGACGCCGAATAAAATTCAAACCTTTGCAATTTTCGAAAATTCAGAGTTAACCTCTGAAAATCGTACCTAAGAGGTCATCCATAAATTTCGTAACGCTAAAGGGGGAGGGGGGAGGGCTGAGGCAGCGTTACGCTGCGTTACATAGAGATAGAGAAACACGTTACAAGGGGAAGGGGGTATTGAAAATACTCTAAATTTGCGTTACGTAGTTTATGGACGGCCCTTAGCCACCTTAATAAGTGAATTTTACTCTATTCTTAGAAGAAATTTAAAGAAAAATTTGGAGCCGTTTTTGAGAATTTTGAAATGCCCGGAAGGTTTTTATGTAACGTACCTCAGAATTTTAAAGGAAGTTTTTCAAATCTCAAAGCTTCAACTAGAGCCAGTTGGACAGGTTTTTTTTTTCAATTGGGAAAAAATCCTACGACTGGTTTAGGCGCTAGTGGTGCTCACAGACAGACGAACGGACACAGACGTTTTGCTTTCAACTATTTTTTCGGTATCAATGACCCACAAAACAGGGATTCTGGCTGCTCCAAGTGTTAGGGGATTTTCTTTTTCTTAATTTATCGACATTTTCGCTCTCAGGGCCCGGCAATGAATTTTTTTCTGACGAAAATTCGCGTTTTTTTTCGCGCAGCATTATATAACTTTCCCTATACCCTTTCCCCATCCCTGTACGTAACTTTCCCTATGTTACTCCGTATACACGTACGTACATGGGAAAGTGAAAATAGAACTTCATAGCACGCTCCAGCGGCGGTGCCAGTCGCAGCTGTCGGCCTCAGCTCAGCCAGCATTGTTGCGAGCGCGGCGTTGTTTGAATATGGGCGATTCGTGTGGCATATACACATGAGGAATGTTTTCTTATTAATTATTGACAAAAGCGCTCATTTCCATCTGTATTCAAAATGCAACTTCTTTATGACGATGGCGTTTCCAGAATTGAAGAATGCGTGCTCAGAATATACTTTTTCCCATAGAACGCCATATACAGTTTTAACTATTAATTGAAAAAAGTCGAAACATTCATTATGTATGAATTTGTACACAAAACCTCACCAAAACACGTGAACATGCCCGGCACAAGTTTGCATCTTCAAAATGAATTTGCAAAGAAATATATAATTACGAAGTTTGGAAGCTCGCTTAAATAAAAACATGCATTTGCACGTGTAAAGTTTTTTCCAATTTTCTATATATGCTCACCTAATCCCGTAACACCCATCCTAACTATCATTGTTAAAATGAATGTTACTTTCCTTTTGATGCTCGGTATAGTCTCGCATTGTATTGAAACAGTTATGCAGCAGAAAAGATTTTCCTTGAGACTTAAACTTTTCTATCGAATTTAATCGTTTAAATTCGATTAAATTAAATTAAATCGTTCATATACATTACTCTACAATACTTTGCCAGGTAATGGCAAAGTATTGTAGAGTAATGTACATGAATTGTATGTGCATTTTTTGTAGTGAGCTGTTGATACTGCCACCTGGTGAATATGATTACTACGTCGTGTGTTATACTTATAGACATCGGCGTTTGCTGAAAATATATTCCCGCCCTTAAGTAAGTCATTTTTGACAAAAACTACTGATTCGTAAATCAGGAGACAAGGTAATGGTAAAATTCCTAGATTAATAAAGAGAGACTTACAAGAATCACGTGGGTTGGGTTTGCTTATTATTCGTACAATTCTTTTTTGTAATCTGAAAGTCTGGGAGCTATAAGATGTGTTTCCCCAGAATATTATGCCATATCTCAGGGGGGAATGAACATTGGCAAAATATACACAACGAGCAGTATGAAGGGTGACGAAATTTGAAAGAATTCTGAACGCGTAGCATAATGAACTTAATTTTGTGTTCAATTCATTTAAGTGGGCATTCCATTTGAGGTTTGACTGAATTGATAGACCTAAAAATATTGTTACTTTAACATCAGTCAATGGCATACCGTTCATTTTCAATGGAGTACAGAATTTTTTATTTGAAATAGAAAACAGATGAAAGAGAGTGATGTTCTACACGTCACTTCGTAGGTGGAAGTTACTTGCCAATTGTTTTACTTTCCCGTGATTCCTAACTCTTCCGGTTTGCGACTTATAACCTATCCCCTCAAATGAGTTATAACTAGAGACCGGAAAAATATGTAGTATTAAACGTCAAAATATGTACACAAATATGTAATGAAAACAGCCAGAATATGTAATAAATATGTAAAATCCGATGTAATATGTAATATTAAAATTCTCTAATTGAAAACCATTTATTTAGCAAGAAATTACATTTATAAAAACTGCTCACTTTACATCGTACAACTTTCTCGTCATTAGTAAAAAATTAATCTCTTGTAATCCAGGACCGTCGGTTAGCAGCCGGACTAATCGCAACAGAAGCCATCGCACAAACTGGTGAGAAATACGAACAGCAAACATACACTGTAGAATCTTCATCGAAGTGTTACACGTCGGCGATCGCAATTTTTTCTCAAAAATGAAGGTTACAGGTCACAAAACGCGTTGTCAATGATATTTTGGACATCTAGATCTACCCAATAATGTAGGGAAAATGTGAAATAAAATCTTTTCACAGAAAAATATGGAATTAAATTCAAGAAAATTAATGAAATAAAATATATTGTGAAAACAGCAAAATATGTAAAATATGTAATGTAGTAATAAATATGTAAAAATATGCAAGTAAAAAATTTGATATTGTGTTAGGAGGGCAATGATTCGCTAATATTACAATTTTGAGAACGGTAAGTAGAAAGACAAAAAATATGTAATTACATAAAAATCCGGTCTCTAGTTATCACGCGTCGACTACTGGTTCCCTTTCTTAACGTGGTATCAAATCGCTTAATGACCCGCCCTGCACCATAGCAACCCCCTTAGCAACCGTCTACTCTCAACCGGTAACAAATATTCGGCTTTGTATTGTCCTTCCTGCTCGTATGACACCGTAACAACCCCCCTAGTAACCGCGTACACCTCACATTTCAAGCTTCTCCCAGCATTTCCCGTCAACTGTTTCGGTGCGCCATGTTTTGTATATCACACATGTCCTGCAAGTCCTAAAAAATTCGACAATGAAAACTGCGCTCCGTTCTAGCGGAGACCCGCACGCGTTCTTCTGCCCCGTATCTCCCTCTTTCTCCTTCTTTCTCTCTCCGTGTCTCACCGTCTCTCCTTCACTCTCCGTCTCTCTCTTCGTCTCTTCCCCGCCTCTCTCTCTCCGTCTCTCTCTTTCCACCTCTCTCTTCGTCTCTCTCTCTCTCTCTCTCTCTCTCTCTCTCTCTCTCTCTCCCCGTCTCAGTCTGTATGACTGTGTGTGTGTCCTTCTGTCTGTCCCTCTCATTCACATTTAGGTACAGATTCTGCACGTTCAAAAGTTTAGTTATTAATGCCCTAGAACGCTTCGTTTACGAGATATTTAAAGACATATATTAAAAGCAGATTCCATTTGAAATGAATATTTAGTTTTTTATTCTACGGCGCCATCTAGCGCCATTTTTTCAATATTTTAATAGTTATTCTGCTGTTCGTGAACGGAGTTGAATGCAGCAAAACAGAGATAATTAGAATTTGTTCAGCCGTTATTGAATTGTAAATGATAAAACTAACCCGACTTGGTTATATGTGTGTGTATATATATATATATATATATATATATATATATATATATATATATATCAAGGCTGTATGAAAAAAATAGAATTCAATGGTTCAGTGGAAAAACGTTAGTTTTCGAAGCAAGAACAACATCGGCACCAATAAAACCGTTTTAAAAAGAGAAGGAGAGACGGAGAGAGAAAGAGGGAGATAAAGGGCAGAAGAGCGTCTGCCGGGTTCCGCTAGTCCGGGGCCGTCAGACGAACGAGCACGCGAATGGTCTTCGCAAAGGTTTGGAGCAATCGGCGATATCAGCTTAGCGAAGTCACTCGTGTCACAGGCGCGAAACAGGTATGAGAAAACTTCGTGCGAATGCGGTGGGTTGGTCAAATACACGGGTTGGTATATCATAGACATTTATTACATTTTACCAACGTTTAATGAAAATTGACATGCAAAAAAACTGCAGCAATACAAGCATTGATCATTACAGCAAGGAAATATTAACGCACATTTCTACTTGGTGTTAGAGAATGCAATATATGAGAACTATTAACACTAATTACAAATAACTCAAATTAATATTTTGAAGAAAATATGTATAAACCAAAATATATACTAAATCAGTATAAGTATTAACTAACATAATTGAAGAAAAACACTATTATTGAAAGTAAACATTTAAAGAAATAATATGTTTAGATCTTTCGTGTGAAAATACACGTAATAAACCACTTCAAGAATGAAAGAGTAATGATGAACATTTATTAAACAAAGTGCACCACCTCCACACTCACTGCACACGAAATCAAGAGCCCATTGGGACTGAAACTTGTTATACATCTCCTTGCGTCATGCTATGACGGCTTTCTGTGCATCCCTGACTGAGAAATCGGTGCACGGGCTTCCCTTGGCCGCGGGCACTGCGTGCCCTTGCAGAGCGCAAGCGCGCTCCGAGCACGTACGTGCTCCGTTTCACAGCCCTGCGCTAGTCTATTTCCAAAGACGTCTCCTGTTTTACAGTAGGCGCAGAGGAGCCCACATCCTGCAATGCGCATCCCGTGGCCGTGGCTGCTGGCTCTGGCAGGCGGGCTGCTGGGCCCCTACGGGGGGGTCGAGGGGGGCCCGCGACCCCTGGCCGACGCGGGGCCCTGCGTGCCCCCGCCCGACGCGAGCGCCCCCGTGGGGCTGCGGGGCTACCGCCGCTTCTTCGCCAACGCCTCCCTCATCGGCCGCCCCGCGCCCTGCACCCGCGACGACAAGGTCTGCTTCCGGCACAACCTCCTCTTCCACCCGGCCCGCCAGCGATGCGATTTTGTAGGAGGCGGCGGGGCCGGAGACTGCGACCTCAGGCCCAACAGGACGGAATTTGAGAGGAGGTAACGAAGGCAAACGAAATTGTAACGGAGCAATGTTACTGTGAAATTAATTTCTTAAAAACATATGGATTCGTAGGCTTCCGCGGCCGGTGTCATTGTTTAGTTGGCTGTCCGGGATAAGCCGGGTCTCGGTCGACGGAGCTGACGTTTCGGCCATCTTGCTGCGGCCATTTTGAGCTATACTGCAGTATATTCAGGTCACAGCAAGATGGTCGAAACGTCAGCTCCGTCGACTGAGACGCGGCTCATCACGGACAGCCAAGAAAACAATTCTTAAAAACAGGTTCAGGTTCCACTGCTTGATAGACAACCATGCATTTAAATTGGAATAAAGTTTAACAGTTCATAAACATTGTTTATTTAATACTCTTGCACATGATGTGGACATTAATTTACGTAACCCTATGACAAAATGTCACTTATCAACATTAGGTCTCATATTATGTTTATGAGTTTATGTAACTTATAATCAATAAGTAAGCTTCCTGATCTAATACTTCCTGCTTGCTTAACATAATTTTCACATGGAAAACATCTTAATAGGTTAATGTATTCAACTTTTAATTCCTATGAACTTCGTTCCTATTTTAGTTATGTATTATTCACCAGTCCTCCGAAACGTTGTGTACATGCAAAAGTATTTTAAATAAACCATGTTTATGAACTGTTAAACTTTATTCCAATTTAAATGCATGGTTGCCTATCAAGCAGTAGAACTTGTTTTTAAGTAAATTGTAATGAAGCGATTCATAGGATGATATGAATAAAAATGAGAAAGTACCTCAAAGTAATTGCTTACGAGTACAAATATAACCTACATCTCATGAGCCAATGATTCTTTTCATATGAATACAACGTGTCGTGAAACTGGAAACACTTTCTTATCTGTGAGTAATTGCTCTCTGGCATGTCTGTTGCGATTTGGGTATTTTCGTCTGTTTTGTTTATCTGCGTCACAGCTAGATGCGTTCTTGTCCCTGACGCTGCCGTGATAGGTTGGCGTGTGTGGTGTGCTTTGTGCTTCGTTCCGTTACTCTGTCGTATACATAGCTAGATTGCGAGGGAGAACTCAGCCGCTGTCTGGACGATTGATTGGTTGGGGAAACAGGGGCCGTCAACTGCAGAGATCGTGGTGCCGTAAATGTAGTGCATGCTTTATCGTGAGAATTGGCGGAAATCTTCCCTCGCTGGATGGTGAGATCCGGCGCTGACACACCGTCGGCTCTCGTTAATTTTCCCCCAAAAGGTTTCTCCCACCAGCGGGGCATCGCCCAGCCAGGACAAGCTCCAAGATTCCGTCTGGTCTCCCGGCATGTGTGGTAGTGTAATGCATGTTAGTGTGTGTGTGTGTGTGTGTGTGTGTAGGGGGTGAGGATAGGGCAAGGAAGAGGAAGGAAAGATCGCGCAAAGTCCGTGGCCCGTTTGTTAGGGTACTGCTCCGGCATTCGTCTGGTGTTGATCGGAGGAACCACGGAAAACAACCGACCAAAGCAGCCGGTCGTTAGAATTCTCGTCCAGACAGCGATTGGATTAATTTTGAAAATGAAAGGAACGGCGATCCTCTGTCTAGAGCAGTGTTGTCAAGGTCGATGCCACGAGCGGGAGTCCGTGGCACGACTGGCACGATGAAATCGCCCCTCCACGCAATTCATCGCCCCGCCACCAGAAACAACGCCATCCATATTGTAAAACGGCGGAGTTACTAACAGTTCCCTTTCCCGACGCTAGTGGCGCAGAAAATGGCATGCTAGGGTGCCACGAAGCGTGCCACTGCCACCAGCAGGAAACCTTGACACCACTGGTTCAGAGAGCAACAAGCTTATATTTTTGTGCGTTGGTCGCATCCTGCATCACGCTATCACCTGTTTTTATGATTCCCATACAGCGGGCGAATCATCGGCGTGTGCCAGACCTACAAGGACCCGTGCAGCGGCTACCGCATGGCGTACGACGGCCGCTGCTACCGGAAGGAAGTCGTGCGCGACACGATTTGCGGGTGCGGAGTCAAGCCCTCGCGCCACTTCATGGGCGGGGTGGAGTGCGGAGTGTCGCCTGCCACGCCAGTCGACGTCCAGCAACCCGAAGGAGAAGGCCGCTGCCGCATTCCAGACCTTCGATTTCCCGACGTTGAGCGGTCCTCGGTTCAAACTAGATCTTTTCCCAGTCAACCTCCCACGAAACCGAACTCGGAAAGACATCGCCCGCAACGAGTTTGAATGCCACGCTGCCGATGCCCTCTGTTTTGCACAGGGCGAAGTGCGGATGGAAGGGTCGAGCGCGTGCCACCCACTACTGGAGCAAGGCCCGTGCCCAGAGGAGCACGTGGTGGCCTTGGATATCGATTCGGCCAACGCAGGTCGAGCGAAGGGCACGTGCGTGCACGTGCGAGGCGGGTGTCGACCGGGTTACAAGCGCATGCTCTTCGACGGTGAATGTCACGAGGACAGAGAAATAGCGATAGAAGCTCCAGGATATATAGACAAGAACGTGTATGGACAGTACTTTGTGGTTCCTGATCACATTCGAGTCTTTGCTTCTTTGTCTTTTAAGGATGGTAAGTGTGTTCTAAAGATAGGAATAGTTGCAGGTGGTGTGGATTTGGGAATACCACACCCTCCCTGTGGAGCCAACAACCGAAACCTATGCAGTCTTTATGAAGTACAAGCGGAACCACCGATACCTGAATTGTAAACTTATAACCACAGACGTGCGCAACTTAGAATGAGTGGGGGGGGGGAACAAATTTTCGGGCCCCTTTCTCCATTATTATTTTGCTTAGGGGCCGTCCATAAATTACGTAACGCAAATTTCGAGTATTTTCAATACTCCCTCTCCCCCTGTAACGCACTTCCCTGTCTCTATGTTACGCAGCGTAACAGTGCCTCAGACCCCCTCCCTCCCCCTTTAGCATTACCTAATTTATGGATGACCCCTTATATGGGACATGTTTGTCTTAGCAGATAAATGCAACATAATACAGAGAGAGATTGAGATTACCCTTTACAGGTGTCCAGATGATTTCGAGAGATTCTTCTCTTAATGGCATGTCTCATTTTCCCAAAAGCTTAAATAGGAATTGATATTTACGGAAATAAAAAAAATATTCATTACGATGCCCGTTTTGACATTTTCAAAGTGGCACGCCCCCCTCCTTCCCTGTACGCATGTCAATGCTTGTAACACATTTTTCTTCTGAAATAAATATATTGTATGTATGTATTATCTATTTGTCTGGAACATTACTTGAGCACCCTTACAAGAAAAAAACCCTTTATACTTTCTCGTATACGTACGTATATGAGCCGTTGAGAGCAAACGTGATGTAAGTCAAAAAACATATTCTCCGGAAAATGACATATAAACTAATAACGCTGTAAAAATATAATGCTTAGAAATAAATGACCCAATGTGTTATGAACAGGCAATGGATTTCCATGTAAATACATACTTACTAAACAAGCTAATATCGATACTAATTTGCATTATCTTTATGTTTCACGAAGTGTAGGGTTGAAAAATGCTACATTTATATTCCATATTTTTCCATATTTTGGATGTTGGTATATGTTTGCATAAAGTCCATATATTTTCCACATTTCTTAAAAAAATCTGTCCGTATAGCATATTACGCTTAACTGTGGAATTTCATTAAATATTAAAAATGCATCTCAACAAAAAAGAGCTAACAAATTTTCAGTAATTCCTTAAACAGAGTTTTTTTTTTAAAATTAGGGAGAATTGACAATGGGGAAGCAAGTTAAGAAACTGTTAATGAGTTGATTTATGTGAAGAATAACTCTCGAATGCGGATTCGGAATGGCATAACGGTCAGCTCGTATCGGATTCGGATTGTTGTACCCAAACTTGCGGGTTCAAACCCGACCGAAGCCGTGGATTTTTAAGGGCGAAAATATCCTTCGTACGCCTTCCTTCGGAGGGGAAGTAAAGCCGGCTGTCCTACGTTCGTATATTTACTTGTATGTAAAAGATCCTTAAGCCTAAAAGAAGCCTCTGAGCTAAATTCAAATTGCCTGTTTCGTCGCCCGAGATGTACTTTCTTTCTCCGCTAGGTGGTGAAAGGAGCTTAGCGGAATTTGCGTGGTCAGACGGAAGAGCACGCCTCATGCCCTGAGTCTCGCCACGTAAAATAAGGCATTATAATAAGGCATATCGGTCTTGCCGGTAGAAGTCGCATGATCGCAAGCACTGCTTCATACGGTCGCGATCGTGCGAAATCTAGCGGAACGACTGAGAAAGACGCGAAATGCCGTGACATATTCCATCGCGAAGATAGGATTTGAGTGGCCTTGAGGGACGCAGTTAGAGAAATCGTAGTATAACTAACTCTCCGGCCCTGAGGCTCTGTCTGAGGGGTCCCGCGGGTTGAAGAAGGGCATGAGGAGGCGACGAATCATTGGGATTTTTGGCAGATGACCTTGAGACCTCGATGATCTATGACAGTGTTGTCAAAATCGATGCCACCAGCGGGAGTCCGTGGCACGAGTGGCTCGACGAAAGAGCTCCTCCACGCCAAAGTTCATCACCCCGCCACCAGAGACAACGCTATCCCTATTGTAAAACGGCGGAGCTACTACTAATAGTTTCCTTTCCCGATGCTAGTTGCGCAGAGAAGCTTATGGCATGCTACGGTGCCACAAAGATTGCCACTGCCATCACTAGAAGACCTTGCGCCTCGTCGTATCCCCTCTCCTTCCCTCTGAGCCTGCCGCTCGGGAAATTGCATGACGTCACAGAGACTTGGGCATCAGAATTCAACTTACACAACTCCTCATTGCCAGTTATAATCCAGTCAGAATACTATGTATTTAGTTCAGTTCTAATAATCTCTCTATTAAACCAGTGTAAAATGCCAAAAGTTGTACAATCAGCCAGTATAAAATTAGAAGTTACTTTTCAGAATTTAAAGATGAAGATTTATCAACTGACAATAAAATATTATATGAGCATAGTCATTTTTTATCACATTAAGTACACATTTAACTCCATATTTTGATAAAAATAACTACATCTTTATTTACATATTTCATATATTAGCAAAATAAGCAGCGTTGCTCCTTTTTACTTTCTCGCCTTACGAATACTTCGTAAGAAGAGAAAGTTATGTAATCGTGCGGCGGAAAACGGGGAATTTTTGCCAGAAAAACTCTTATAGCAGGGGTCTGGTGAAAAAAAAGTGGATAAAACCTGTTGCTAAATTTAGAAAAAAATCCTCTATCTCGTGGTGTAGTCAAAATCCATGATTTGTTGCTTCTTCATTCTGCAAAATCGATTGACGGCAAAACGTCCGTCTGTCCGTCTGTGGTCAACACTAGCGCTTAAACCGTTCGACCGATTTTCTTCAAAATTGATATTCCCCGATCGTTTTTACTCGTATCAAGGCCTCTCGAATTTGAAACCGATATTTTCGTATTTGAGGGTACTTTACATGAAGCCCATTTTGAGATTTTCTAAGTTAAAAGAAAATGGCTCCAAATTTTTTGATTATATTTTGTTGTTGAATAGTGCGAAGAACGTTGAAGGGAATGACGTAGGTATCATTTTCGTTGATAGGCCCAAGTTTTCGAAAATTGCAAAAAACTGTTTAAAAACTGCAAAATTGTAGATAGAGAATTTCGTCTCAGACAAAGTCGGTTGTACAAAATTAGCACTTCAAATAAGGTCATGTATCATTTTTTGGAAAAAGAGTGTTTTTTGCGTAAAATGCGATTCAAATTTCCAAAAAAACATTTTCTCAAAAACCGCTCCAAATTTTTTCTTTAAATTTTCTGCACGTGTGTAATAAGGGACGGTAAATATATAAATAAACTAGTGGTGCTATAGAATGTCACATACTTTCTCGCAGTAGTTAATTTCCAAATGCCGATCATCGGATAAATTATGTGGAGTAAGCCGTTCACCGCTGCCTTTCTTGGTCATGTTTTTTGAAAGACATGTTTTTCGCATGTTGACAATTACCGGCTTCCTAATGATAGAACTGATACAATTACGTTTTGACTAAAGTATAAGCAAATGGTCCGCATGTGGGTTCCGTAGCGCGGCTGGTTAAGGCACCTTCAGGTTGAGATCTTCAATAAGGTGCCAAGTTCGATCCCCCGAGGGGGATTTTAATTTGATGAATGTGATGTTGCAGGAAAAAAACACTGAAGAGTGTAGATACTTTATTGAAAATCATTTGAAGTACTTCTACTCACGAATAGAATCAATGCAGATAAATAGACAGGACTTGTCTGTGTTTTCCCTAACTGCGTCTTTTAAACAATTTTTCAATTCTGTTATTCGATTTCCGAAGCGTATGGCATGTCAAATCAACCGTTGTCTAGTATATATCTGTATGAACTAATTTAAGTAAAATTATGAGCATTTTAACGTTAAATTGTAATACAATATAACCAGAAGGCATGCGATGAACTTACATATCCCTAACGGTTTCAAAAATTGTTATTACTTTCTCGCCTTACGAATACTTCGTAAAGCGGTTCACCGCTGCCTTTCTAGGTCATGTTTGAAAGACATGATTTTCGCATGTTGAAAATTACAGGCTCCTAATGATAAAATCGATACAATTACGTTTTGACTGAAATATAAATAATTGCGATAAATGTACGGGAAATGTCTGTATATATTTGTTCAAATTTTTAACTTTTAACAATTTTTTACTTCTCTTCTTGTATTTGTAAAGCGTATGTACCATCGTATCAATTGTTTCTTAATCATGCATTTACCATTTTATAGGTCGGTTCTATTCTTTCATGGCTCTGTTCGACTCAGGCGGTGTTGGTGTTGCGTAGTGGTATAAGTGCCGGTTCGTTGACTTTGAGTTTCGGATGTCGGGTCTCGGTAGGAGAACGTGTGCTGGTATAATACACTTTTGCTGATTTATGAAGTAGTGGAATAACAATAAGGACCATATAGAAGCAGAGCGAGAAAGTATGTGCGTTGGAAGCACCATTAGTTTCATATTCAATCCTTATGAAAAAGAAAACGTCTCCGTATCTCTGTGTGTATCTCTCTCTGTCTCTCTCTCATACTTTCCGCGCCGCTGTTCTGCCTTCGGCGTCGCACTGCGTCACAGGACAACGCTCTGCATCTCTCTCTTTCTGTTTCTGTCTGTTCTTCTCTGTTTCTGTTTCTGTATCTCTGTTTCTTTATCTGTCTCTCTGTGTCTCTGTTTCTGCCTGTCTCTGTTGTCTCTGTCCCTGTATGTCTGCCTCTGTCTATCTGTTTGTCTGTCTTTCTGTCTCTGTCTCTCTCGGAGTTTGTCTATCTCTACCTCTTTCTGTTTCCCTTTGTCCCTCTCCGTTCGTCTCTCTCTGCCTCTATCTTGTTTATCTCGGTCTCGGTCTCTGTATTTCTCTCAGTGTCTCTCTGTCTGACTGTCTGTCTCTCTCTACCTCTCTCTGTCTTTGTCTCTCTGTCTTTGTCTCTCTGTCTTTGTCTCTGTCTTTGTCTCTCTGTCTCTCTGTCTCCTACTTAGGCGCGCCGCTGTCCTGACCTTCTTAGCCTCGCCCTGCGTCACACGGCAACGCTCTGCAACAATGAAGCCCACATGGAGCGCAGTTTGAATGGAAATTGAATTTTAATGAAGCGCAATTTTATTCTGCAGCGCCATCTAGTGGGATTATAACAAAATTAACAGCACATAAACCTCTTGGGTGAGTGTTTACAGAACATAATACAGAAAAGCATGAATCATTTCACATCGGCCTACCTTGATTACATTTGAAGTGAAATTTCAATTTTGTAATACCATAATCAACAATTGAAACTTCAAGTATAGAAGTGTGTTTGTTAGTTCTAAGTTAAAATTTATTACATTCCTTCAATCAATTTATTACTTTCATAAAAATATTATCTACATCATACAATAATCACGACCGACAACACTGCGATGAATTCGCTGAATTTTGAAACTTCTGTGTTGCTATTTTGCGAACTGGCAACGCCTGAAACGAGACGCGCAAAATTCGAATTTACAACTCAGAACTGCAATTTTCGAAAATGCTTTGTGCGCCGAAAATAGGAACAGCACCACTATCTTTAAAGGTACACACTGTAATGATTCAGGATCATTTACGGGAATGATATTAAGAATCCCGACGAGTTTCAGCGTATATTTTAAAGAAAATTAGCTTGAACGGACTATAGCAAAACGGCAACGATATGCATGTACAGGGTATAGAAAAAACGGAAGAAAGTCGCGTCGCGCAGAAATAATATTTTAGTTTATTTAAAATACGCACAAATAGACATGATTGGACACAATGATTAAATAGATAACAATTTTAGAAGAATTTCAGTGTTGGTTTCATTAGAATTGAACCGCGGGTTACGTTATTATGACATTTTCAAGAAAATGGATGAAAGAGCTTTAACTTCATATGCGAGAAATTAACATTTTTTAAGATTTTAAAATGAGAAACCCGTGACTTACGCCGTAACAAGTGTTATAGGTCGATGTAGTTCAGTTGCGGTAAATTTGTGAAACCCATAAAAGACTAGTGGAAGAGCGGATCCTTTTAATTTTAATAATTTTCATTATGTAAGGTGACAATGCAGAACAGTTGACGTTGAAGTGCAGAATACATGATGTGGAAATCGGCATTTTTCGGCGTAATGGGGGTCGAAAATGCACGTTTTGGAAGTAAACCCGAGACGTAGAGACCAAATGGGAAATTTTGAACATTGTGGCAGAGTTATCCACCAAAAATAGTGGAAAATAGAAACATTTCTTAGTAACAATACTTGAACAAGAATGGCGGCGGCCGTTGTTTGTTTTGAAAAAAATTGAGATTGCGAGGCAACGACAATGAGAAATGAAGAAGGGAATATTCATTCAATGCCACCTAGACACTAGTATAAGGCCTATCGACTGACGCGGTGACGTCACATGGGTAGTCATCGCGGCAAATGAATCGTTCGCTGACTCCTCACAGTCAATCAACGTTTACTCCCCTTCTTCGCCGCCTTAAAAATGATATTTTACAGAAATGAATTTTCACCTCATTTCGTTGCATTGAATTCAATTAACTGTTAATTTTAACTAAAAAGAGATGAACGATTTTAAATTTAGAGTATTGCCATATTTAGAACTATTGTGCTTCTCAGAGTGGCACATATTATTGAGACAACTAAATGATCCTGCAAATATAACACCATTTTCCATATTAGAAAAATTAATTTCCTGGTTATCTTGATATAACAAGTTCTTTCTTAAGCACTTCAAGAGGCTCACAATATCAAAAGGAAAAAGTTTCTGTGGAATCCGCCTAGGCGTTCATAAGCTATTTCTAGTTTTGGAGGATCGGAAAACAATGACACGGCTTTTCGGTTCACAGGATTGTCTTCGGTAATCATTGCAATCACTTCAAAACCAATATTTTCAATCCTTACAATTATGGGGTGGTTTTGATATAATGGTTTAGCAACTCACCCGCCAATTTTCTGATCGGAACTGCATGAATTACATCATTATATAATGAAATCGTATTAGTTATCATAACCACACAAGTTGTTGATGAATTTTCTTTATTAATGTTATGTCTGATTATTCTTCCTCCTTTATGTCAACATTTGACTTCAAGAATACTTCATCCATTAAGAGTACCACAATCTTGTCCTTTTCATTCAACAAACTAAATTTCTTTCCTTTGTACTCACGTATCGCATACTCTGGATGTTTCTCCATTTTTGATCTGTTGAATTTTGTCGAAAGCAATTTCAGTGTAAATGTGCTCGGCAACTTCACGTAACTCGAACTTTGTAAACGTTTTTACAATTTGTTACAAGTACTTTGTATCAACGTTGCTCTGCTGCAAATGTGTTCTGTTCGCACTAATTTAAAGCATAGATATTATTACACCATAAAATGGATTAAAAACACTGTTCTCATGTAATTCTTTACAAGACATTCACAGTTCACACTTTTGCCACGATGTAATGTTATGACTACACGTAGTGACGTCAGAAGCAAGATGGCCGCTTGCCAATAGGCCTGATGTTTTAGGTGGCATTGATTCATTCGTGAGTCAGCTTTGGTGCGAGACACATGTGGCGTTGCGTTGAAAACATTTTCGTCTAGAAAAAACTTTAAGTCTTGTAAGAAAGTGTTAGTATTTTTTTTCGCGAGATGAACGTGAATTAGGAACAATATTAATGTTTTTGAAGTCAGTCACTTGTGAATTAGCTGTCGTGCGAGACACATGTGGCGTTGTGTTGAAAACATTTTTTTGTTTAGAAAACTTTGAATTTGGAAAGAATGTGCTCACAATTATTCGTAAAGAGAAGGGGTAATAAAAACAATATTGATATTTTTTGCGTTGAAAACATTTCGTTTTTAGAAATTTGGATTTTGAAAGGAACAGTAGTGAATTTTGAAGTGAATAGAGCGCGAAGACATTGAACAATTGTTCACGAGCAAATAAGCGTCTACGGGGAGCGTGTGATAGCACGCATGTTTTAGCAATAAAGACACGTGATGGAGAAGACGGTTCGGAGCCCAGGAGGCATGGTGTTACCTCAAAATATCAAGTAGATGGCAACGAAAATACGGGAAGTGCACACGGTTTTATTGTTTTCAGTATAAAAGTTGTACAAGACCAATAGTGTCAGTAATAATTAGTAATGGTCACCCATAGAATTATTCAGGTGTTAAATTTTTGCAGTAAAATCAAAGATCTTTTAAGTGTACATAATGTCTAAATAATAGGCAAAATTTTATTGATTATGATAGAATATAAAGATATTAAGGCGAACATGAGAAAGTACGTACTTATTTAATAGAAAAAGGGATTCCTAGTAAAAATGGTTATTATTATTATTATTATTATTATTATTATTATTATTATTATTATTATTATTATTTATGTGTTTTGAGTGCTGGTATTTTGTTGTGTTTAGAGGTTGTTGTGATTTACGTGTGTTATGATTTCTTTGTGTACTGCATGCTGATGATGAGTTGTTGAGGCGTGTGCCACCATACGTGGTTCAAAGGGGATATATTTTTCAATAAATTAAATGTCGGAATGCAAGACTGCCAACCGAGTGTTTTGCTCTCTCTCACAAATGTGTTTTCATTGTTTTGTAGTTAGGAACCTGGCTGTCCTGCAACGTTGAATTACAGTTTATGGGTTTTCCGTATGGGACCGGCCACGACCCGCTTGATACAAATTTTCTGTAAAGTCATATTTTGGGGCGAAAGAACGCGTGTGGGAAGGAGTCAGCACTTAGAAGGTGTTATTGCAAAATTTGTAATAGAGATTTTGGAAGCACTGGGTTACAGTGACGTCCATAAGTAAGACATGTCATGCTATTTGGTGTAAATTAGTAAAATAAGTAAGAGATTTTTTGCATATACCGTTAAAATACCAAGATAAAAATGAAAGACAAAATTTCAAGCCATTTCTGAGAAAATTGATAAAAATTGTTTTAAAAGCGCCAGTGTTTCATCTAAAATTAGGAAAAAATATTCATATTTTCGAAATATTGAACATCACCTCTTTTGAAAAAACCGTTTTTGGTGGACATTTTCATTTTAAAAAAATCTTGAAAATTATAATGCCAGGAAGACACCAAACACATTTTAAACTATTTCCAATTTTCGAAAAATCAGGGTTTCAACGAAAATGAGACCTGTACCATTCTCTCAAACGTCCTTCACACTTTTTAACAACAAAATTTAATAGAAATAATTCCATCCTTCACACTATTTAACAACAGAATTTAATAAAAAAATGGCCCCATTTTATTGAAAATTTTAAAAATGTACTAGGGGCTTCCTATAAAGTAGCCCCCAAAATTAAAATATCGATTTCAAATTCAACGGGCCTCGACATCAGTCAGATCAATTGGGAAATATCAATTCTAGAGAAAATCGGCGGAACTTTTAACAGCTAGCGTTGTTCACAGGCTCAAAGACACACATACATACGTTTTGCCGTTATTCGATTTTTCCGTAACAAGGACCCACAAAACATGTATTCAGGCTACACCGCGTGTTAGGGGATTTATTTCTAAGTTTAGTAACTGGATTTATTAACTTTCTCGCTACCAGGGCCCGATAATAAGAGTTTTTCTGGAGAAAATTCGCCGTTTTTTCCCGCAGCATTACACAACTTTCTCTTCTTAAGAAGTACCTTCTTCAGGGCGAGAAAGTAAAAATATGTTGAGGTACTTCAGAATCGACTGAAAAAAACTGCGGTTTGTTCTAAGAACCACTTCTCGAAAGTAAATCGAAGCGCCACAACGAAATTATGATCTTCTAAAACCCAACACTTTTATTCGGTTGCGGTTCCGGAATGCCATTTAACGAAGAATGTTTCTGTCTCTCTTTTGAATATACTTGTACCTGCTGTGGTAACTGTTTCACGGTCGTGGTCACAAGTTTTGAAAACCCACGTTTTTAACTTTCAGAAGTCAGTATCCATCGAACCTAATCAAGACAAATAGCTCAGTCGTCTGACATTCGTAAACGGACTCATCAATTGACAAAATTAACATTAATGGTAATTACTGTTAAAAAAAGACATTGTTCCTTGTGTCCCTCACCAGTGCACGACTGCAAATATGTCGTGCCGCAGACCACCTGAGAAAGGAATTAGTTTCTTTGCGGGAAAATTCCTTTAGGCGGAGTCGGAGTCGGAGGTTTATAGTCGGACAGAATTGAGTTGAGTACTCTCTGAATCTGAATCAGTGAAATTGTCACTGATTCAATCAGTTAGAGCCGAATTCACTGATATCTTCAGTCGAAATGAGTAGTTTCGCTGACAGTCAGCAAAAATGCGAACCTTTTCTTAATGACCGCCAGCGTTTCACTGGTCGTCAGTGCCGCGCCACATCCCTCACTGATCGTCCAGTTGTTCACGTGCTGCTGTTTTCACAGATTTCACTGATTCAAAAACTGGACCCGATTTTCACTGATTTGTTCAGTTCAATTCACTGATTGTCAGTGGCAGGGTTATAACTGACACCATCAGTGAATAGTCACTGTCAATCAGTAGTTTTCCACTGATTCAGACTGAGAGAGCAGTGAACGTCAGTTTCTCTTGTGCAGTTGAATCGATGGATTGGTGTTTCCGGGCGCGTCAACGGCTGTCATTAATCCCGTAAGTATAGTGCGTGTTTTCCCTCTGGAAGTGGCGGTGATCTTCCCCTGCTTGACGCTGAGGTCCGGCGCCGACCTACCGGGGTTTTCCCCAATCAGGTATCCCCCACGAATGGGTCATCGCCCTAGTCGGGACAAGCTTTAAGCTCCCGACCAATCTCCGAGCATGTGGTAGTGTAGAGCATGTTAGTGTGTGTTTGTGTGTAAGGGGTGAGGATAAGTCAAGGAAGAGGAAGTAAAGATCGCGAGTGGTCCGTGGCCCGTTTGTAAGGAAACTGCCCCGGCATTCGCCTGATATTGATTGAAGAAACAACGGAAAACTACCGCTAGAATTCTCCTCCAGGCAGGGACTGAATTCGACCTAACTAGCGTCGAAAATCCTGCCTTTGTCGGGATTCGAATCGAATAGTGTCCCGGTCAGAGGCACTGTAATGACATATGATGCCCTGAGCCACCTCTCCCGGTGCGCAATTGAAGAAAGGCTTGTGCCCAGTGACGCAATTTCTCTTTGTAAACACGATCAGTATTACTACTTACCCCGACGGACGTTTATAACGCGTCGGCGATCCAACAACCTACCTCACCTCTGCTGTTCTGAAATGTTGGGGGAGGTGACTATGCCACATTAAATCACTTTTATTCCACAACATAATTTATTACATTTGAAAGTAATTATTATTACTTTCCCGTATACATACGTATATACGGAGCAATATAGTAGGTAATATAGAGAAAGTTTTGTAATGCTGCGCGAAAAAAACGGCAGAAAAAATTCATAGCCGGGCCCTGATAACGAAAAATTGGATAAATCCCGTTGTAAAATTGAGAAAGAAATTCACAAAAACAATTTGGGGGTACTTAACATAAAGTCTCAGGGACATTTTCAAAATTTTCTCAAAACGGCTCCAAGTTTTTTCTTTAAATTTCTAGTAAGAATTGAGTAAAACACACTTGTAATGGTGGCTTTTCCCGGTTAACTCTGAATTTTCGCAAATTGCAAAAGTTTGAATATTCGTCGGCGTCTTCCTACAACTACAAAATTGAAGATAGAGATTTTTCTGAAAAACGAAATTTGTTTTCCATAATGTGTTCTTTCATTAGGATCATGTTCATTTTTTGTTCGAAAATATAGTTTTCGCGCAATATGTGCAATTTTGAAACAACAAAAACAAGAGTTTGTCAAAAACGGCTGTAAATTTTTTCTTCAAACTTTCGGTAGAGATAGTGCTAAATGTACACTATGATACGACATAAAAGCAATATTTCTCTTTTCCTTTGCTTTTTCAAAAATTACAAAACTTTAATTTTTTGACTTGTCTCTCAAGTCGTTAATATTTAAATTAGCGGCGATTTGTTCAAATTATTATATTTATGAGTACATGTGCTTTAAATACTGTCCTATAAATTTTCTTGAAAACTCAACCATTTTCTGTGAAAATTAGCTCAAAACTCCGCAGTTTCAGAAATGCTCAAACGCAATTTTCTCATAAATGTCTCCATATTTTTTTCAAACTTTTCGATCGGATACTGCTAATGGCTCTCTTTAATATGACAAAAAGTGTATTTGTTTTTCCAAAAATTACACAAATGTAATTTTTTGAATGATCTCTCCGACCGTCAATATACACATTTTCACCAATTTGTAAAGACTATTGTATTTTTGAGTTAATGTACCTCAAATGACTTCTAATGATGTTTTTCGAAAACTCAAAATGTTTCTTGGAAGAAATGCTTTTAATTTTCAAATTTACTAAGAGCTTCAATTTTCGCATTTCTAATAGCGCTTAAACGCCATTTTCTTAGAAAGGGCTCCAAATTTTTCAAAAAAAAAATGCCATTTAGGACGAGAGTTTACTGTTCTTTAATATTATTAAAAGTATATTTTTGTTCCCCTCTTAGGAAAGGTAAAAAGGAAGAAAATGTCAAAAAATGTACTTTGGGAGGCGATAGGTGATAACTGCCAAGAATAGCTAGCCGAGACCAAAGGAAATAGAAAACTAATATGGGGAAGTCTGTGCTATTCTGTAGCACCACTGCTTTTAACAGATGAATTACAACGCTGGATGTCGTGGAGAAGGAACAGAATTGAAATATAAATAAAATTATAATTTCTGAACGAGTAAGGTTCATTGTTGTCAGCAACTAACATCCAGGTACGAGAAAATGACATGACAATCAAATTGCGGACACACAAAATATCCGGAGGAAGAAAATTGTCTCATTGTTGCCACATTTGCAGCAATGATGACTCAACTCCGTGCTTCGAAATGTTCGCCGTGTCCGTGGAGAGCGAAGTGATTCGTTCTGCCGCCGTGGCAAATGACTGTCGTAAGGAGGACGGACGTGTCGGTGCGTTTCGTAAAGCAGCGGTGTCGCAATGAGGTGACTGCAAACAGGCAAAGAGCGCTGCTATGGTCGGGAAGGGGCTGCTTCGAGGCGGCGAGGCCGGGGTTCGAGCCCTGGGGCTGGCGCTGGCGGTGGCGCTGTGGGGGGCGTGGGCGGGGGTGGAGGCGCGGGGCGTGTGTGTGCCGTGGGCGGGGGCGGGGTGGCGGGGCGGGCGGGGAAGGCGGCCGGGCGCGGGGGCGGGGCTTCGAGCCCTGGGGCTGGCGCTGGCGGTGGCGCTGTGGGGGGCGTGGGCGGGGGTGGAGGCGCGGGGCGTGTGTGTGCCGGGGGCGGGGGCGGGGGCGGGGCCGCCCGTGGCGGGCGTGCAGTGGGCGCTGGGGGGCGTGGGCGGGGGCCGGGCGGTGGGCGTGGTGGACCTGGGCGACGGCCCGCGCTGGCTACGCGCCCTGCACGCCCGCGCCGCGGCGCCGCTGCTGCTGTGGCGCCCGTCTCCATCACTTTTGAAGCAAGTCAAGGCGCCCGCGTGGCTGGAGAGGCAGGGCGGCTACGTGCTAGCGGCACACCGCCCCGCCCATCTCCTCGCCTTCCTGCTCCACCACACCAAGGACGCCGTCTATGACCGCTTCAGGAAGGTACGTCACACACTCAATAGGGAATGTAATAGTCAACTCCGGTTGTAGTGAACTTCTGGGAACCAACATTTTTGGTTCACTGTATCGGAGGTTCACATCACGATATCCGATGAGGTCAATCTTAAACAGAATATCTTCACAACGATTGATTTTATTAATTTAGAGATACCGCAATTTACATTAATAGCACGAACTGAAATTTTAGATTTCCATACTGTAACGGTACGACCTGCCGCGAACGAGACATCAAGTGATATTAGTTAAATTTTATATGAATTTTGATTCGATCAAGCGAGCAACGGACGAGGGGGGGGGCTGCCGTGCCCCTCGCGCCGGCGAGCCAGGTCACTTTCGAAGCGGGGTGCGGATGGCACTTTTACGACCATACCTCCCTTCGCCTGCCGCACCCGGCCGAGCCGCGCCGCCGACCGGGGGAGGCAAGAGCAGGTGCGTCAAGCTGGAACAGCCATGTCAGCTCACCGGAATGAAACATGTCTAATGATTTATTGCTAATTAATTGCCAATTAATTGCCAAAATTTCGAATTAATTGCCACGTATCATCAGGGCGAAAACGGGTGTGAGCTGGCTTGTCGCGACGCCGGCACACACATCAGTGAAATTCTGGTCGCAGGCCCACGGAAACACTCAGATAATTTATTGCTAATTAATTGCCAATTGCCACAATTTCGAATTAATTGCCACGTATCTTCTTGGCAAAAACTGGTTTGAGCTGGATTGACGCGAATGTTTCAGTTTTTAACAATTTGTTTCTCATATACAGCAACGGCAATTAATTTGTGTTTATTATAAAATGTTAGTATATAATGTGTATTAATTATGTTCTTGGTGTGGTTCGTTTGTGCTCGTTGGTTCTCTCTACAAACGTATTTGAATATCTGGCATGGTTGAATATGTTTCAGTTTTTAACAATTATTTTTCCATAAACGGCAATGGCAAGTAATTCGTGTTTGTGGTAAACAATTAGTCGCGGGAAGGCGACTGGTTGCCGGAAGGCGAACTGGATAAGCCGGAGGCTCAGTATCTACGGCCGACGGCCGTGTTGAGTGGCAGGAGACGACGTCTTTGCCGGCTGCGGGTCGCAGGTCTGGTTCTGCCGCGTGAACGGCGGTGCGTCACTCCTCGGAGAGGAGATTGCTAAGCCACAGAGCTATCTTGGCTCGTGGCAGTTGGGGGCCGTGACAATGGCCGCGGCGAGCGGGGGTTGTCGCCGGCCGAGAGTAGTTGTGGCGGCGGAGGCGTCACCCAGGTGCCGAGAGGCCGGAGCGGGGCCCAAGTAGGAACCGCGACAGCGGTGAGGCCGTAGCACCACCGGGCGATGCTGGATGAAGCGTCGCTAGCCGAACATGGCGACGGCGGCGGGGCCGTCCGCTCGGCAGAGGTGAGGCCGGGGAGTGGCCGCGTCGCTGGCAGAGCGTCGTGGCGGCGGCGGGGCCGGCGCCTGGTGCGGCGAGGCAGTGGCGTCGTGATGTGCGGCTACCTGGGCGTGCTGTGTCGGTGGACACCGTAGGCTCGTGCCGGTGGTTGTGTGAGCGGCTCTCTGTTGACTACTGCCGGACTCGTGGCTGGCTCCTGGCTGACTCGTAGCTGACTCGTAGCTGACTCGTAGCTGACTCGTAGCTGACTGGTAGCTGACTCCACGCTGACCCGTTGTCCACCGGGTTATATACCCCGGTGGGCCAATGAGAAATGAGTTCTTGGCTACGGGTCAGTGCGCAGCGGGTTGGTGCTGCGCCCTCTTGATGGAGTTTAGAGGGTTGCTTGCGCGCGCCGTTTGAATGGTCGGCGCGTACACAGCACTGAATATTCAGAACGATCCCCGATATGATTAACTAATAAAATATTAACGAGATACTGCAGTAGAGTCAATCATTTGATTTCAATGAACTTTGACAAATCCTACAATAAATGCTTAAAAACTTGGAGTGTTTAGTGGCAGAAAAGTGATTTTCACCACCTTCAAGTGCCAGAGAACTAATGGTATATTGTCAAACAACCTATTGTAAATGCGCAACAGCTGTCACTCTCTCGGAATGTTTATTGTTAGCAGAACCCTCGCCCCGCCCCCCACCTTTTAGTACATGCCTTTTAGTTATCCGAATTATCGAATATCCGAACTATACCTGGTCCCAATTAGTTCGGATAATCGACATCCCGCTGTATAATAATCTCATCTCTATATGATGCACTAAAGCACTAAAGAGGCCTAACTCATATTGAAATGAAATGGAGTATCTGAGTTTTCAAATTTTACTTTTTAGTTTCATTTTTTTAGGTTTTAGTTCAAATTTGTGCTGAAGGCTTACAATGACGAACTAATTTAAAGCACAATATTAAAAGGTAATTTTTACTTTGCCATATACTATACCTACGTATAGTATAGGGAATGTTAAGTGATGCGCGAAAAAACTGTGGATTTTCGGCAGAAAAAACTCATTACAGAGCCCTGGTAACGAAAAATTGGATAAATCCAGTTGCTAAATTAAGAAAAAAAATCTCCTAACTCGTGGTGCAGTCAGAATACCTATTTTGTAGGGCCTTGATACCGAAAAAACCAATTGAAAGCAAAACGTCTGTCCATCTGTGAATAACGCTAGCGACTACACAGCTTAGCCGATTTTCTCCAAAATTGATACTCCCCGATCAATCTGGCTGATCTCATGGCCCCTTGAATTTGAAACCGATATTTTAATTTTGGTTTGGTTAATTCTACTTTACATGAAGCCCCCCGGACATGTTCAAAATTTCTCAAAACGGCTCCAATTTTTTTCTTTAAGCCTCTTCTAACAATAGAGTAAAATACACTCATTAAAGTGGCATTGGTCCGATTTTCCCGGATTTATTCGGCGTCTCCCTCCATCTACAAAATTGCAGATACAGATTTTTCTTCAAATACAATTTGTTCTTCATAGTGAGTTCTTTCTTTAAGATCTGGTACATTATATTGAAAATTTTAGTATTTTTCGAGCAATTTTGCGTGCAATAAGTGCAATTGTAGAAAATAACAAAAACAAGAATGTCTCAAAAAGGGTTCCAAATTTTTTCTTTAAACTTTTGGTGGGGATAGTGCTAAATGTACTCTATTAGATTATGTCAACTCCATAGAGGTCTATTCTTTCAAAATTGCAAAAATGTAATTTTTTTGACTTGCCTTTCACGTTCTATTATATACATCAGCGGCGATTTGTTGACATTATTATATTAATGAGTACATGTGCTTTAAATAATTCCAAGTAAAATGTTTAGAGAACTCAACCATTTTCTGTGAAAACTAGCTCAAAATTCCGCATTTCAATGCTGGAACGCCATTTTCTCATAAATGGCTCCAATTTTTTTCTTCAAACTTTTCTAACGGGTAGTGCTAATTAGACTCTTTAATATGACGTTAAGTTCATTTTGGGATATTTTTTTTGTTTTTTCAAAAATTACACAAATGTATTTTTTGAAAGGTTTCTCAAATCTTAAATATACACCATACCAGCAATTTGTAAACATTATTATATTTGTGAATGTAGGTGCTTCAAATGACAGTTTTTTGAAAACTCAAAAATTATTTTTGAAAATGAGCTTTAAATTTCGCATTTTTTGTAAAGCTTAAACGACATTTTCTTAAAAACGGCTACAAATTTTCAAAAGAAAATTGCCATTTGGCACGAGGTTTTAGTGTTCTTTAATATTCTAAAATTAATATTTCCGTTTACCATTAGAAAACCGAAAAATTAAAAAATGTCCAAAAAAGGTACTTTGGGCAGCGACAGATGGCAGCTGGTTTTCTCCATGAAATGTATTTGTCAAAAATACATCTTCAAATAAGGTCATGCTTATTTTTTTTTGAATATTCGAGTAGGGTTTTTTTTTGTAATTTCATGACAAACTTAAATGCGTGCAAATTTGCTACGCTTGAGACAGCGGATGCGTCTTAAATTAGAATTTGCAATTTTGTATATTATTTCTTTGTTCGTTTTTACATTTGACGTTTTGTTATACATTTGCACATTACTCTTTAAAGAAATTATTTCTTTCAAATATTGGAAATAAAAATTGCTAGCTCATTAAGGGAAAATCGACAATGCAGGAACGCAACAATTGAATTCCGTTCCGCTGTCACGAATTTCTGTGAATTACATGTCATTGTTGTGACTTGATATAGCTGTATGGTGTCAGACTTGTTTTTCCAAAACAAGTTTACAAAACTTTTGTATTATATTTTCATGCATTTGTAGAATTCACATAGTTTTGACAACACTGGGACGGAAAAAGTGAGTTGTTCGCTTCTTGGTTGAATTGGACGTTTTCAAATAATAGCTAAGACAGAAGGTGCAAAAGGACAGAAGGTGCAAAATTTCAATCCTACGTAGCTGTTTCAAATAATACACGAAAGTATGTGCTGTTGTAGCACCACTAGTTTCATATATTAATGGGAAAAATTGTGGGTTGGGCCATTTTGTTCTTGTGTTGTCCTCCAGAACTTCGTTTTCCGGTCAGAGGCTGCAAAATAACTCTAATGATAGCCAAGCTATCGAAAAACATCTTTCAGCTTTAAATAAAACATTTTGATACCAGACAACATCAGTGTCTCATTCTTTATTGAAAAAAAGTATCTACATTACCAACAGTTATACTATTAATTATTAGAATTTAGGTTTGCCACCTTGCCAATTCCAGAAAATCGGTTATCCCTGTGACAGGGGGTAATAATTGAAATACGTTTTCTACCTTTCTGAACTCTAAAAAAAAATTACACAGACGTTTGTTCTTTCTTCTATAAAATATATTTACATTTCTTTGTTTTTTATTTATCTATAAATAAGTAACGTTTAATAAAATAGTGTAACTCACAATATGCTAACGTTCTATTTTTTTCAGCAAAATTTTTCGTTATTGAGAGCTTTTTTAACAGAGATATTTCCTCTTTTTTTTTGAGAAAATCAATAAATTGATCACAAGCCAAGTCGTACTTCAACTTTACAAACAACTCAGATTTTATAACGCTTAGATTTAATATATTTCGATTATCGGTCCAAACATTAAACAGTATCGAAAAAATCATCTCAACAGGAGCGTTGCTTAAGGGGTAGATAAAATTTTACCAACAAGTTTAGGCAACTGAGAAAATATTTTGTCACTTGATGCAAAAAACCTTCACCAATTTTTTATCTGTCGGCTTGTAAGATCTTTGATTATAGTCACTATTTTGGAGAGCAGCTGGATTTCGTCGTATAAAGCATCTTCATCGATACGGAGACCCAAACTCTTTGCAGAATCAATAAAATCGTTCTACGATATTTCCTCTTTGAAATTGATGATAGAGAAGTACTTAAACGGCCTTTTTCAAAATCGTACCATTTTTCAAGATATGCAATTGCATTAGCATATACTTTCAAAGCTTCTTTTTCGAACTTTATCATTCATTTTTGAAACTATTGCGAGATTCGATTCTCGCATAATCGCTAGATGCTGTCTATGTCTGGTATGCGTAGAAAGAAAGAGACAGCGGGTGGCGATGATATGAGAATCGCAAGACCAATTTTCATGTTCTGCTCTCTAACTTTCTAATGAAGAAGAAAAGGACAGAATTCTAATGAAATAGAAAAAGGTATAAATTTTAAGTTGGCAAAATTATTTTTTTTAATAAAAAGTCTGATTTAAGGATAGAACGTTCTCCTCACACACTCATCACTTTTACGTAACCATTTACGAGCCTAACTGCAAAACGAAAATTTTGACAGTAAGTGCTTCTAATGTGTTTTTTTCTACTCCCATTGTACGAATAATGGGAGTATTCGCTGTCGCTCGTATAATGCTGTCATTTGATGGCTGCAGCCAGTTTCGTAATGATACTCATAATGATAAAGATTTCATTATCATACAGGTTCTTGACCAATTACAGTGAAGTTTACCAACCAAGTTTTGGCACTTAATAAATCATTGAGAATCGTTCTAGTAAATGTATCGTTCGATTGTGTACATTAAAATTTCATTTGATTTTATATACTGCTTGTCAGTTTTAATTTCTTTTATTATTGTTATTATTATTATTTTCCCATTACATCACGACTAAAGATGTTATAAGTCGGCTGAATATAAAATCTACTCCAGGTTGCAACCAGCTACCTAAGGAGTAGATCTAGGGACTATCGGTGCCTCTACAGTACTTTGCGCAAAATGTGGGCTGTTCCAAATAAAGCTATTTCTTGCACTTCCCAGTCCTTTGAATTACCTGGGAGTTTAGACAAGTTCTTACTCAAATTTTGCGGAACAAATCCCAGAGCTCCGATAACTATCGGGACGACCTGTGCTTTTACGCCCCACATTCGGCTGATCTCGATTTCCAAACTCTTGTATTTAAGACGTTTCTCTGCCTCCTTGGTAACGACGTTTTGATCGCAAGGTACAGCAACATCGACAAGTAAACATGATTTTTTCTCCATATCCCGGATGACTATATCCGGTTTGTTTGCTGCTATCGTGCGATCAGTTTGAATTTGTTGGTCGTACAATATCGTACACAATCCAACAGACGTCACCGGTTTCGGTGAGTGAGTGTACCACTTGGGGCAGGTGTTTGGAACTTCGAGGGCGGTACAGATCTGCCAGTGGAGGTAGCTACACACCCTGTCGTGTCTTTTCAAATATTCGGTCTTTGCTAGAATTGGACAAGCTGAGACAATATGATCAATGGTTTCTACGTGTTCCTGACAAATGCGGCATTTATCATCTTGGGAAATTTTGAGAACCGCTTTATCATAATGTCGTGTTCTCAAGGCCTGATCTTGGGCAGCTATTACAAGTGCTTCCGATTCTGGCTTCATTCTTCCCCTTTTAAGCCACATAAATGATTGATCTTTATTGATCTGCACCTTGTCCATTCTTTTTAGGTATTGTCCGTGGAGTGGTTTGTCTCTCCACGATTTCTTTAACATTTCCTGTGTCTCAAATTTCATGTTAAGTAGCATCAGAAGTTCAGTGTCTCTGTCATTCTGGGTGTCTTGCATAGTCTTGTTCGCAATGCTTCTTGCTACACTTACAATGCCTCTGTTTCCCATTCTTCGGTCAGATTTCATGACCTGCCTCATTAGTGGGTCATCGTGATGGCTGAATACATACTTTCCCATCCCGGTTATTGCATTGTGATTATTATTATTATTATTATTATTATTATTATTATTATTATTCCCTGGAATATTATTTAAAATAAACTGGATCGTAATTTCACTTTGATCCTATTTGACTAGCGCACTACTCTCTCGTAGACGGACAGGAAAAACGCAGGTCGATCGAGTTGTCTAACGAAGGCAGTTATCGAGATGGTCTTTCGGACAAGTGCTTTGAAATTAATTATTGCAGCGGAAGATTCCCAAGAGAGTTTCATTTAATGTATAACACTGGGTTTTTCTTTACAGGGTTTATCAAGTGGCACCATCTTGTATCGTAACCTTCAACTGCATTCTTCAGCGCCAGTCGTTTTAGCGATTGGAAGGACACCAGAAATTCATAATTGCAAGAAAGAGAATAAAGAAAGCGATTCACTTCCACAGAACCATGACTTCATGAAAGGTCCAGAGTGTCAAAGATTACGGAATGGATATACAGGAAGTCGTAAAATTGTGAAAGATTCACAAAATGTCTTTCAGAAAGACCGGTTGTTACAAAACAACCTCCGGAAACGCTTCAAAGTTCAGAATATCGAACACAAAAATGAGATAGGTAATAGAAGCTTCGATAAACAGACTCGATGTCGCTCGACGAAGAAATCGAGCCTCGAAAGCACCTGGGATGACGACTGGCCTTTTCAGATGAACTTCCGAACTCAACGCAGCGCAGGCGATGAACAGAGATCTCAGACATTCCTTTACGAACATCTTTATGTTGATCAACATTTGCAGCATAAGTGGACCTCACGAAAGCTTCGTACAGGCCAAGAGGGTGAGCCGTCACCACAGAAACGGTTTCAGAAAATGATGGAGGACGATTCGCAGACGCTCCCTGAGGAAGACCTGGAGGGCGAGCGGGGTTCGCAGCAGGAACAAACGAGCGGCGGGAGGCGTGTGAAGAAGCTCCTTGAGGAAGACCTGGAGGGCGAGCGGGGTTCGCAGCAGGAACAAACGAGCGGCGGGAGGTGTGTGAAGAAGCTCCTTGAGGAAGACCTGGAGGGCGAGCGGGGTTCGCAGCAGGAACAAACGAGCGGCGGGAGGCGTGTGAAGAAGCTCCTTGAGGAAGACCTGGAGGGCGAGCGGGGTTCGCAGCAGGAACAAACGAGCGGCGGGAGGCGTGTGAAGAAGCTCCTTGAGGAAGACCTGGAGGGCGAGCGGGGTTCGCAGCAGGAACAAACGAGCGGCGGGAGGCGTGTGAAGAAGCTCCTTGAGGAAGACCTGGAGGGCGAGCGGGGTTCGCAGCAAGAACAAACGAGCGGCGGGAGGCGTGTGAAGAAGCTCCTTGAAGACCTGGAGGGCGAGCGGGGTTCGCAGCAGGAACAAACGAGCGGCGGGAGGCGTGTGAAGAAGCTCCTTGAGGAAGACCTGGAGGGCGAGCGGGGTTCGCAGCAGGAACAAACGAGCGGCGGGGAGGTGTGTGAAGAAGCTCCTTGAGGAAGACCTGGAGGGCGAGCGGGGTTCGCAGCAGGAACAAACGAGCGGCGGGAGGCGTGTGAAGAAGCTCCTTGAGGAAGACCTGGAGGGCGAGCGGGGTTCGCAGCAGGAACAACGAGCGGCGGGAGGTGTGTGAAGAAGCTCCTTGAGGAAGACCTGGAGGGCGAGCGGGGTTCGCAGCAGGAACAAACGAGCGGCGGGAGGCGTGTGAAGAAGCTCCTTGAGGAAGACCTGGAGGGCGAGCGGGGTTCGCAGCAGGAACAAACGAGCGGCGGGAGGCGTGTGAAGAAGCTCCTTGAGGAAGACCTGGAGGGCGAGCGGGGTTCGCAGCAGGAACAAACGAGCGGCGGGAGGCGTGTGAAGAAGCTCCTTGAGGAAGACCTGGAGGGCGAGCGGGGTTCGCAGCAGGAACAAACGAGCGGCGGGAGGCGTGTGAAGAAGCTCCTTGAGGAAGACCTGGAGGGCGAGCGGGGTTCGCAGCAGGAACAAACGAGCGGCGGGAGGCGTGTGAAGAAGCTCCTTGAGGAAGACCTGGAGGGCGAGCGGGGTTCGCAGCAGGAACAAACGAGCGGCGGGAGGAGTGTGAAGAAGCTCCTTGAGGAAGACCTGGAGGGCGAGCGGGGTTCGCAGCAGGAACAAACGAGCGGCGGGAGGTGTGTGAAGAAGCTCCTTGAGGAAGACCTGGAGGGCGAGCGGGGTTCGCAGCAGGAACAAACGAGCGGCGGGAGGCGTGTGAAGAAGCTCCTTGAGGAAGACCTGGAGGGCGAGCGGGGTTCGCAGCAGGAACAAACGAGCGGCGGGAGGCGTGTGAAGAAGCTCCTTGAGGAAGACCTGGAGGGCGAGCGGGGTTCGCAGCAGGAACAAACGAGCGGCGGGAGGCGTGTGAAGAAGCTCCTTGAGGAAGACCTGGAGGGCGAGCGGGGTTCGCAGCAAGAACAAACGAGCGGCGGGAGGCGTGTGAAGAAGATCCTTGAGGAAGACCTGGAGGGCGAGCGGGGTTCGCAGCAGGAACAAACGAGCGGCGGGAGGCGTGTGAAGAAGCTCCTTGAGGAAGACCTGGAGGGCGAGCGGGGTTCGCAGCAGGAACAAACGAGCGGCGGGAGGCGTGTGAAGAAGCTCCTTGAGGAAGACCTGGAGGGCGAGCGGGGTTCGCAGCAGGAACAAACGAGCGGCGGGAGGCGTGTGAAGAAGCTCCTTGAGGAAGACCTGGAGGGCGAGCGGGGTTCGCAGCAGGAACAAACGAGCGGCGGGAGGCGTGTGAAGAAGCTCCTTGAGGAAGACCTGGAGGGCGAGCGGGGTTCGCAGCAGGAACAAACGAGCGGCGGGAGGCGTGTGAAGAAGCTCCTTGAGGAAGACCTGGAGGGCGAGCGGGGTTCGCAGAAGGAACAAACGAGCGGCGGGAGGCGTGTGAAGAAGCTCCTTGAGGAAGACCTGGAGGGCGAGCGGGGTTCGCAGAAGGAACAAGCGAGCGGCGGGAGGCGTGTGAAGAAGCTCCTTGAGGAAGACCTGGAGGGCGAGCGGGGTTCGCAGAAGGAACAAACGAGCGGCGGGAGGCGTGTGAAGAAGCTCCTTGAGGAAGACCTGGAGGGCGAGCGGGGTTCGCAGCAGGAACAAACGAGCGGCGGGAGGCGTGTGAAGAAGCTCCTTGAGGAAGACCTGGAGGGCGAGCGGGGTTCGCAGCAGGAACAAAGGAGCGGCGGGGGGCGCGTGCGCGAGGCCGGGCGCGCGGAGGGGGGCGTGGCTGGGGCGCAGCTGCGTGCGGGGCGGCGCGTGCTGGCCGCGCTATGGCAGCGCCACCAGGGCTTCCGCGGGCTGCTGCTGCGCGAACGGGTGGGGGAGGGGCGGTGGTGGGCGCTGGCCGTCGATGTCGTTGGGGGGAGCGGGGAGTGGCTCACCCAGTGTGAGGAGCGCAGTGAGGCGTGCGCGCGCGAGGCCAAGGCGCTGGTGGCAACTCGCTCCACGGACCTCGGAGGCGCCGACTTGTCCTACGCGCACCTCGAAGACAGCTGTGACGCGCGCAATGTGCAGGTTGGGGAAGTTAGCTTCCGGTTGGCTTCCCCAGGGTACCTGAAGTACAAAGAGCTCGGAGCGAGGCTTCACTTTTATATTTATTGGAAAGGTGTCAGAAAGAACCCTACAACATTAAAGGTCAGTATTTCGTCATTAAAACTAAAAACCAGTGCTTCCAAAGCACATACTTTCTCGCACTGTTTCTAAATGATACTACACTACTACACAAAAAACAGCAAAAGGGTCAACTAGAAATTTTTTTCTGTTCCGAGACTGTAACTGAGATTCTCAAAGTTACCGTGCCGGTGCTTATATCACTACGCCCCACTAGCACCCTATGGATCGAACAGAGCCATAAAATGAATCGCACAGAGCCATAAATGGAAAATGCATAATAGGAAAACAATTGATATGATAGTACATACGTTTTACAAATCCAAGAAGTGATGTGAAAAATTGTTAGAAAGTTAAACATTTAATATTACATACAGACGTTTCCAGTTTATCAAAATTATCAATGTTTGTTATTCCAATGGTTTCAATAAAATTCCTAGAATTCTCAATAATTTCCTGCGACAGCAGAGAATTGTAACAAACAATACTCCCCGACGAGAACTCGAACCAGGAAAGCTTCCCTCGGAAGAGCTGGGCCGATGCTCGCCATTTAACGAGCACGACTGGCTTTGCTGTGCATGGCATTTACACTTATATAATGGTAATTAATGTTTCATTTCCATCATTAGGAAGACGAAAAATCCAGAGAATGTGAAAAAAATATCCTTTGGGCGTCCAAAGAAGGTATGTGGGAAGATAATCATTCATAACAGGAAAACTAGTTCAGACTATAGAGAAAACAGTTCTGCGAGAAAGTTTGTGCCATTCTATAGCACCACTAGTTTGTATATTTATTTGCCGTCCCTTATTACACATGTGGAGATAATTTAAAGAAAACATTTGGAGCGGTTTTTGAGAAAACTTTTTTTCGCAAATTTCAAGCGCCAATTACGCAACATCTACTCTTTTTTCCAGAAAATTGTACGTGACATTTTTTCTTTCCCGTATTCTATACGTACGTATAGTATAGGCAAAGTTAGGTAATGCTGCGCGAAAAAACGACGGATTTTCGGCAGAAACATTCTTATTACAAGGCCCTGGTAACGAAAAAGTGGATAAATCCAGTTGCTAAATTAAGAAAAAACCTCCTAACACGTGGTGCAGCCAGAATTCCTTTTTTGTGTCCTTGATACCGAAAAACCAATTGAAAGAAAAGCGCCTGTCTGTCCGTCCCGTGTATGTGAACAACGCTAGCGACTAAACCATTCAGCCGATTTTTTCCAAAATTGATACTCTCCGATCGATCTGAATATTCTCATTGTCTCTTGAATTTGAAACCGATATTTTAATTTTGGAGGGTACTTTATATGAAGCCCCTGGGACATTTTCAAAATTTTCAAAAAAATAGCGCCAAAAAAATTTTGATTAAATTTTGTTGGATAGTCTGAAGGTCATTAAAGAGAATGGTGTTGGTCTCATGTCGGTTGAAAACTCTGAATTTTCGAAAATTGCAAAAGTTTGAATTTTTGTCGGCGTCTTCCTCTAACTATAAAATTGCAGATAGAGATTTTTCCTCCAAATAAAATTTCTTCTCCAAAGTGAGTTCTTTCATTAAGGTCATGTACAATTTTTTGAAAATTTTAGTGGTTTTTGCACAATATTGCGTACAATATGTGCAATTTTAAAAAAAATTACAAAAACAAGGTTTCTCAAAATCGGCTAAAACTTTTCTCTTTGATCTTTTGGTAGGGATAGTACTTAATATACTCTATGAGATGACATAAACGCCGTATTGCTCTATTCTTTTGTTTTTTTCAAAAATTGCAAAAATGTAATTTTTTTGACTTGTCTTTCACGTCGTTTATATTTACATTAGCGGCGATTTGTTGACATTATTATATTAATGAGCACATGTGCTTTAAATAAGTCAAGTAAAGTTTCTCGAAAACTCAAGCGTTTTTTTTTTAGAACTAGCTGAAAATTCCGCATTTTCAGAAACGCTCAAACGTCATTTTCTCATAAATGGTTCCAATTTTTTTCTTCAAACTTTTGGAGCGGATAGTACTAATTGCACTCTTTAATGTGACTAAAGTTCATTTTGGTATTTTTTTGTTTTTGCAAAAATTAAACAAATGTAATTTTTTGAAAGGTTTCTCAAATCTTTAATGTGCACGTTACCAGCAATTTGTAAACGGGTCATTCCATGCAAGAAAGTAGGAAATCTGACACTACATCTCAGAATTTAAAAATATTTTGTCACCTTACTTGTCATGATACCTGCATGAACCAGGTACAATATTTTTGTCTCATCATCCATTGTTTAGCAACAATGGGCACTTGAAATATTAGGTTAGCAGTCTGTAAACATTCCGTTATGATTTTTTTTCCGATGATATGCAAACAAGCAAAAAATATGAAAGTGATACTGTTTGTAGAAGAAATGTAAAGGATAATTTTACACTAAAGATATTTTTTTACCGCGAGTCTTTAATAATTAGATGTAAAGAAATTCTAAAAAGTGCAATAAATGGAAATGTAATATTTTTAAATTCTTGAATTTTGGAAGAAAAATTGCTGAAACTACTTTCAAGCTACTCTGTAAATTTCATCATGGAATCTTGAATGGTTTTAAAGTTATGAATAAAAGTATCTTACTGGCGCTCCGTAAACGAACTCATCTCAGCTGCTAGAGCCGCCGCGCCCCAGCACTCTTCGACAGCACTCGGCGTTACTTTTTTCCTCCGCGGCGCGATGGTGGATTTCACAAAACTACTTCTCTAGGTGTTAATTTTGCCGTACGACCTACATGAAGAGATACGCCAAATTCGACCATTTTTTTTGTTCACTCCAACTTTTTGGTAAATACGTTAAAATCATATATTTCTCATTAGCTGTTTTCACATTTGAAAATTTTTCTTTGAATTGTGTCAACATTTCTTCTCCATCATTGCTTTCTGTACTCACATGAAATAATTACGGCACTCACCTTTCTCCTTGCGTACGATATGAGTACGATATGCTTACGATATGTGATACGTGAATGAGGGTGAGGATAAAAGACAAGGAAGAGACGAAAAAGGAAGAACAAGAATTCAAAAGACCGCGCAAAGCTGGGCGCGTCCGGAGAAGCGTTCGCTGGCGAGAAGGGGTACCGATAGGAGAGTGACCCCCACTCATGTCAGGTAGTGAGGGGGAAAAGAGGGGAAGTGCGGCTGACCATAAGGGAATCGCGCTTCTTCTGGTCTGAGCAGCGTGACCGGACGGAGGTGCCTAGTCAGTATCTAGGCGGCGGCATCTAGAATAGGCAGATGTTAGATTCGGGAGAGGTAGACGGTTGAATGTTAAAAGTGAAGGTGATATTTCGTAAGGCAGGAATAGAAGATGAACTGTAATGAAATAGCTAGAATGGACAAAGTTAAGTTTATTAAAAGTGAGTTTTAGAAAACTGAGTTAAGTGGTTATCACACGGCAGATAGTGCGAACCGAGGACCGCAGTAAAACGATAGGCTCGTGTCGAATGCCGCGCTTGAGGATACGGACGCACGAACGGTATAAGAATTCGGGAGTCGGACGAGAAGCAGAGAAGACGGAACGTGGTTGGACGTGCTGTGGAGGCAACGCGAGAGGGCTCAGGGCCGGCTGGGGTTCGCCCTTGGCGGCGCGTGGCGGCCGGGCTTCCGAGGTGGCGGCGCGCGAGTGTGCGCGACCTTTGCAGCAGACCTGTCGGACGGCGCGAGGAGACGGCGCACGTAAAGTATTACAGACTTCATTTTGGGGAGAGTGAAAAGAGAAAGAAAAGGAGTGGACATATTTAAGTAATGAGAACTGATTACCTGAATCGGGGAGGGAAGTGATTAATTAGAGTTTCCATGTTCCAAGTCGAAAAAAGGAGAAAGACAGTTAAATGTAAATCAAAATTGCTATATTATGTAACATAGTTTTCAATCAAGAGAAGAAGAAAAGGAATTGATTTTTTTGTAAAGTAATTTTAAGCCTTTTTGGAAGGGGAAATGGTAAAGTGCTATGTGTTTCTTGTACAGTAAATGCTTTTACCTTCAGTAAACGAGGGATCCCATCGCAAAAGGCCTAATAGTCTTGAGTTTGGTAATTCATCAATGATATCTGGGAAGATCAGTATTTGATTTATTGTGTATTTGTATTTGTTGGACTTGGGAGTTTCATTATCTGGAATAAATCCAAAATTGTTACAAAAAGGGGTTGCTAAAATTCACCTCACAAGTGATCCCGAGTCACGGCTCCTCCCAGCCAAGACCCCTGTGCCTTTTCAGGTTCCACCAAAACAAAAAGGATTGTGTTGGCGGAGTACCGTCACAGATATCTCTCGGGTTTGTTTTCGCAATGACAATGGTGATTGACCCAGAGGATACAATATGTTTACATTACTCATAGTGGCTTCCTCTGCAACTCCTAGGGCTACGTACTCTTCTTCACTTCACGTTTTCACTTCACTGTTTCAGTTGAGTCACTAAGATTTGCATTGGGCATTTTGGATATTTTGTGACGACACAGATCGCATATTGCTTCACCTACCACTAAATTCGATATTTTCTTCCGCATCGCCTCTGTTATCTTCCTCTTACTCACCCGACTCTTTTGCTTCTCAAGTCCGAAAGGATTGCAGCACCAAAGCCTGTTAAACGTATTCACAATCTTTGGCATTTTCTGTCACGATGTATCACTGAACAGTAACACGCGAAAACTAAACCTGTAAACTGGTGTCAGGATCCCTTCGAAGGCATCGATGGATATCCCCAGGGAATGAACTTGGCGGTGCCTGCCTACGACCTTGCGTCACCCCGCGCTGGGCAAAGGCACGCGACTTTCAACCTTAAGAGCAAAATGCGCGTATACTTTTTATTTAATAACTTACACATTTTTTAAGATTCCATTGCGACAGTTTGCTGAATGCTTATTTATTGGTTCTTGTTGCAGTGTGTAGAATATGAAAGAAAAAAATATTACTTTTGAAGAAAAATGTATTAGTTTAATTTATTAGCATTTTTTATTATAAACAAATATCTGAATCCTTAATATATTATCAACTGCTTAAAACATGATCATTTATCTTTAAAATACTGTGCCCTTTTTTAAAGTTTTATTCATTTTATGAACGTCATAATTATTATCATTATTGAGTACATTGTGTCATCGTTCATGTTTAACCAGTAATTGTTGCTAAACTGCTGAAGATATTAATTCCATAAATTGTCTTTTAACTGTTCATCATTAGCAGATTAATGTAAAAAAATATGAACAAATCTGAGACTCACTGTCAGAAAACCTGAAATTTTGCATGGAATGACCCAAACACTTATATTTATGAATGTAAGTGCTTCAAATGAAGTTTCTTGAAAACTCAAAAATTGTCTGTGAAAAAGAGCTTCAATTTCACATTTATAGTAGTTCTTAAACGCCATTTTCTTAAAAACGGCTACAAATTTTTACAAGAAAATTCCCATTTAGGGTGAGGTTTTTGTGTTCTGTAAAATTCTAAAATTAATATTTCCTTTCTACCATTAGAAAACCGAAAAATTAGGAAAATGTCAAAAAAAAGTTCTTTGGACGGCGATAGATGGCAGCTGGTTTTCTCAATATTTATCAAAACTACATCTCAAAATAAGGTAATGCTTAATTTTTTGAAAATACGAGTAGGTTTTCTATAAATTCGTGACAAACATAATAACCCGCTACAAATTTACTGCGCTTCAGACAGCCGAATGCTTCGTAAATTAGAATTTCAAATTTGTATATAATTTCTTTGTTCGATTTTACATTCGACGTTTTGTTATACATTTACACATTAATCTTTTAAAAAATATTTCTTTTCAAATATGGGAAATAAAAATTGCTAGCTCTTTAAGGAGGTTGTCATGTTACTCTTTAGTTAGATGAAAGAAAAGTTACAATTTTGGAATGTGCTCGTTAAAAAATGAAGACCTAGTATCAAGTAGATTATTTTACTGTTTTGTGTCGATTAGTAAACGAGTATTTTTTAAATGATGAATTAAAAAGTGTTAATGATTTTACAAATGCAAGCTAAGAAGCTAATTTGACTGGAAATGCCAACATGAAATACTGAAAATACCGGAGTAATGTACGTGTATGTATGAAATTTCAGTTATTTTGTAAGCAGGACATTTCTTACAAGTTATGTAAATGCTTCCTTTCAAGAACAAAACAATAATCCCTCAACATTCGCGAGAGTTAGGTTCCCAAAAAACCTCGCGAATGTTAAGTCTATCTTTTAATGAAGAAAGGTGGGTTAGGTTCTCGGATATTGAAAAACTAAAAAAGAAAGAAAAAATTTGACAATCAATTGCAGTACAACTGATTAAGCGCTTCTACAAACAAAATTCACAATTAAAATTCGAAAATGAAGAAATAAAATAATGTTTGAAACTTATTTCGAAGTTGAATATGATTGAATATAGGATTTGCTAATGTTTTTTTTTGTTTCATCATCTCTCTCGATCCAAATATGAAAGAGTTTCTGCTTCTATTCTCTCTTAAATTTCGAAGTTATGGATGTTAAACCATGTTTGGATCACATTTGAATGCCAGTTCCACCAGAGCTTGTTGATTTTAGAACGCCATCAACAGTTTTGACATTGAAGTTGCTCCAGGACGCAGTTTCGCTTCCGTTACTTCATCATTACCGTCGATGAGGTTTTCTTCACTGATGATTTCCCGAAGCTCCTCTACAATGAGCTCATTATAATGAGAGTTGCACAGATGCTGAATGGCTTTTCTGTTCATTTGACCAAAACCCTTACCTCCAATTTGGCGCAACTGAATTGAATTATTTTACAATTATGTAATTCTATAAATGTGAATTGACATTTCATCTGTGTAATTTTTGAAGAAAGTTATACTGCGATCTCCGAGGTCTGTCGAGTTCATTTCCCAGATGATGATGATGATGAAAAAGGAAATGAAATGTGCTCGGTTTCAAAGAAAATGTACGACCAAAAGACCCACTCGCGAATGTCGAAGTCGCGAATGTTAAAACCGGGAGCATTTCTCTAATCGCGAATGTTAGGAACTCGCGAATAGCGAATCCGCGAATGTCGAGGGATTACTGTACTTTTGATTGCATTTAACTCCTTTAGAGAACGTTAATTTTCAGTCAATAAACTTGACAACGCTTTATAGTTATATTGGTATCAATGGTTTACGATTCCGGGAAGGTTTAGAACGTACAAAAGAGCTGTAGACCAGTGCGTGAGTGGTTTGAGTTGATTTTTTTAAAAATTTTATAACCTGAAAATCATGTGCGACCAGTTAAGATATAAAGGGCGATTTGTTACAAAACGTAAGTTATCGTGAAAAAGAAATTTGTCTATAGCTGCAAAACGGAAAAGAAAACGTTACAGACGAAGAAACATTTTCTGTTGATGGTCGTCTGGACTAATTCTGGATTGGCAGCTGTATTCACCATAAGATGCCAGAATTGTTTCGGTTTGAAGTTCATAAAAATAAGAAATTGCCGAAGTTATCTAGAAGTTTTCTAGCAAGTTGCTTATTTGAAGGAGATCTAGGTGTTTTGTGAAAAAGTCTACGATTTCTGGTACATTGTTTACACGATATTTGATTGGTAAATAAAATTGTTTGCTTGCACAACATACCAAAAATTAGCATGTCATGAAATGCAAAACAGAAAAATTTGGTGTGAAGATGTCTGGTAGGTGTTGTTACTATAGGCTGATTTACATGTTACCAGTAAACGTGTCAGTTGAGGTTGCCAGCTACTGGCAAGTGGTGACTGGCAACGTGTAAACGCCTTGTTGCCAGTGACTGGCAAGACCTTCGCGCCAGTCACTGGCGATGCCAGCCGAACAAGAAAGTTTGGTTTTTTATTTATTTGTCAAAAAACAGTAAAAACTGTATATGACGTGCGTATATTACAGGCGTATTAAATATTTTTTTTAAATGTATACAATGCAAACGTAAACTAATTCATTATATATCTTTGTTTTGTTACAATAAACATTATTTTTCTTTTTGACGATCAGTATAGTCTCTAATTGTATAGAAACAGTTTTGCAGTAGAAAAGATTTCACTTTTAACTTAAATTTGTGTACCGACTCTAATTGTTTTATGTCATCTGGCAATGCCTTGTAAAGTAACGTACATTTATTGTATGTTGATTTCTTTTACTGAGCTGTTGATACTGACACGATGCACATGATTTCTACGGCGTGTGTTGTAATTATAAATATCAATATTGCATGAAAATATGTTCTCTACGTTAAGTAAGTCTTTTTTGACAAATATTACAGATTCGTAAATAAATAGACAAGGCAATGGTACGATTCCCAGCTCAATGAAAAGAGACTTGCAGGGATCACGTGGAAGGCATTTTTTCATTATTCGAATAATTTTCTTTTGCAATCTGAAGGTCTGAATACTACAGGATGAGCTTCCCCAAAATATTATGCCATATCTCAGGCGGGAATGTACATTTGCAAAATAAACGCAACGAGCTGCATGATTTATGAGCTGCATGGTTTACTGGCATGCTCAGCTCTCCCCCACCACCGCGGTTCCGCGACGGCGACCCCCCGCATTTACACTGCTTTATACTTGCACGGTGATCATCGTCAGCTTATTATTGTTATATATAAAAAGTGATTCGGGAACAGAAGACCTCTTGAATAACGGAAGAACAAACTGACAAGTTTGATTGATACACAGTAACGGAACATTTGTGGGATAGTTCTTACCAGAACCGCGAGGCCAGAAATGCGGCATTTCTGGCAGTTGCAAATAAAATGGGGAGAGATAACTTCTCCAATGCAGATTAAGTGAATAGGATAAAACGTTTACGGAACATTAGCTTTCCACACTGTTGTTTGAGCGCCGAAATCTTATCAGCAGCACGTCGCAAAGAATATACATAAGCTAACAGCAGCGAGAAAAATATCTCATCTTGCATGCCATTACTAGCACTGTGTAAACAACTATTGCCAGTCGCACAGAGCGCTAGCGCTTTCCAGGTGCTGGCAAACTCGTAACTGGCTCACCAGTACTGGCAGCGTGTAAATCAGCCTTATTTGTTTTTAAAATCTGCTTTATTCAACTAGAAGAAGAATAAAGTTAATAAAAAGGGAAAAAATATAAAATAATGTAAGCTTCATTTAAAAAATGTAGGATATATGCCATTTTTATAATCCGAGTTCTGATTTGGGTACTGTAGGCTGCACTCATGTTTTTTCATTAAACAAAATAAAAAAAGACCACACCGTATTAATCATCATTCATTTCCCTTGTTGACTGCTACGTGGGAGTTCCAAGGTAATTTGCAGAACATGAAGTTAAAATCCTGCATTAGGATACACATGAGGTTAGGGTAAAGGCCCAGAATGCATTGATCATCCACGTACATCATTAAAACATTTTATCATCGTTCATCACAAACTAACCGCATACGCATGTCGGTTCACAAACAAATGCCCACAGACCAGCCTACTCAGTTTCCCAATGTTTAAAATCCCCGCCAAGTGATACGTCATGCAACGTTGCGGCGCTTTTTCGTTCTTACGAAAAACTGATCGCAGTTGTTATTTTCTTTTTGTGTTTTCGTCCAAATTACACGGTAAAATCTTTTCATTCAAAGTTTTTTCTCTTTAGAAACGTTTAATCTATATTTGTAACATTTCCCCACCATGTAATCTTATGTAGAAGTGTTTCAAATTTAATTATTAATGGTCGGACGAAATCCTTTTCCTATACTTTGCGTGTTAAAACGCAAGTTTTCAAGTGTGATTATCTTTTAAACTATATGGTAGGAATGCTTCATATTTTGGAAAAGCGTGTAAAAACATCTAATCTTTTGATAAATTTCAGTTGCAGCGTTTAATCTTATTTCTCACGTAACGTGACAATCTCCTTAAGGGTGTATCGACAATGCAAGGGAACGCAACAATTGAATTCCGTTCCGCTGTCGTAAATTTCTGTGAATTACGTGTCCTTGTTGTGACTTGATAGAGCCATGTGGTGTCAGACTTCTTTTTCCAATACAAGTTTACAAAACTTTTGTATTATATTTTTATGCAGTTGTGGAATTCACATAGTTCTGGCAACACTGCGATGGAAACAGTGAGTTGTTCGCACTGTGAAAAATACATAGGTGTGTTCACTCCCAGTCCAAAACTGAAGCTTTTGTGAGGCTAGTTCTCACAGTTCTCGCATAAAGTGCTGCGATCTTTTGGTCTCATTTGGGTTAGGTCGTGAGTGGTCGTGTAATTTAACAGCCACAGTTTAAGATGTCATCTTAAGATATATATCTTACACCGCGACCCAAACCGATCGTGCGAACTTACACGTATCTTACGCAGCGGATCGTACGGACAAGCGAGGAACTAGCCTCAAACTGCCTTCAGAAAATTTGCTCCAAAGGCGGCTAGTTAACACACCTATATATATCTTATACCGTGGTTGATCGCTTCTTGTTTGAATTGGACGTTTTCAAATAATAGCTAAGATGTTAGTAGGGCAGAAAGTGCAATATTGCATTTCTAAGTGCAATATTGCATAACTGTTTCCAATAATACGGGAAAGTATGTGCTGTTGTAGCACGACTAGTTTAAAGAACTAATTTTGGACAACAGACTTTGGATGAGGTAAAAATATCTATCTACAATTTCTAGTTTTAAAAATATTTTTTGAACTTTTTCAAAAACCAAGCATCATCCGGAAATAGAATTAGCGCCATATTTTTTTACCGTCCCTTATTCCAAAAAGTGAAGAAAATTTAAAGAAAAGTTTGGAGCGGTTTTCGAGAAACATTTTGGTAAATTTCAAACGCAATTTACGCAAAAACAACTCATTTTTTCAAAAAATTATACATGACCTTATTGAAAGCACTAATTTTGTACAACCAACTCTGTCTGAGGCAAAAATCTCTATCTTCAATTTTGCATTTTGAAATGGTTCTTTGCAATTTTCGAATAATTGGAGATATCAACGAAAATGATACCTGCATCATTCTCTTGAACGTCCTTCGCACTATTCAACAACAAAATGTAATTTTAAAAAATTGAGCCATTTCTTTGAGAACTTTGAAAATGTCCAAGGAGCATCACGTAATGTAACTCAAAGTTAAAATGTCGGTTTCAAATTCCAGGAGCCTCGACATCAGCCAAGTCGATTGGGAAATTTCGATTTTGGAGAAATCGCCTGAACGGTTTAAGCGCTAGCGTTGACAGCGGACAGACAAACGGACATTTCGCCGTCAGTCGATTTTTCAGTATCAAGATGCAACAAAACATGAATTTTGGCTACACCACGAGTTGGAGGATTTATTTTCTAAATTTAGCAACAGAATTTATCTACTTTTTCGTTACCAGACTCCAGCTATAAAAGTTTTCTTGCGAAAATTCGCCGTTTTTCGGCGCACGATAACATAACTTTCTATTTTTACGAAGTATTCGTAAGGCGAGAAAGTAAAATGTGTTATTCATTGCATTTAATTTAAATATAAAAGTTCATTGAGGAAAGATAAAGTCAATAAAGGAAAAAATGGAGCGGTTGTTGAAGAGCGTCGTTTGATCTTTCCTGAATGCGCGGAATTTCATACTTTTGTTTGTGAAAAGGGTTTGAGTATTGGAGACGTAAATTTTGAAAAATATAAAGCATATGATTCTTAATGACGTTTTGCTGTTAAAGTTATATACGGAATATGATTGACGAACGGATTGGCAGGCGGACGGATAGATGGATGGTGAGGCAGACTGATGGACCGAGAGACGGACGGGCAGAAGGCTGGTCAGACGGACTGACGGATGGAAGACAGACGGAGGGACAGGAAGACGGACGGAGGGGCGTACAGACAGACAGCAGATGGACAGACGGACGGTCAGACGGGCGAACTGTTTGGGGGACGGTCTGACGGACGGCCTGACAGGCGGTCTGAGGGACAGACCGACGGCCGGACTGAAAGATATACCTAGAGGGCGTAGAGACGAACATACGGATGAACATAGGGATGGAGAGAAAGTTACTGGTATAGATGACAGAGGCCGAATGAAATTAGATAGAGATACAGATGAACATAGAGACAGTCGGATATACAGAACGACAGACGGATGGGCGTTTCGAAACGTGCATTTCTACGTGTAAATATTTTTTACTAGCAGAAATATACAACCAATCTTTTTCTTGTGGTAAAAGATCGGACAAGTAACAAAAGTCAAGAATATTGTGAAAACTATTAAATGGGCTTTTATGTCATGTAAATAATTATAATTCATATCTATAATGAAAATCAATAAAACGCAAGCCATAATAAAGTCATAGTGAATAACGAAATGTGATTAGGACGATGGTACCAATTTCTTTCATATAACATAGAGATACTCTAAATTTAATTATAGATCCACACATTTTACTCCTATTAAAATGTGTGATCTGAATTATATAAATATTGTTTGTAGATCAGAAATCAACATAAATTGATTTTGATACGAAATTCCTCTAAAATTAGCTTTCAGATATAATGTTCCAAATATTATTTAAATAATGTTTCTAAGGCATTTTCATCTAGTGGAAATGCTACTAGAAAAACTATATTTGAAGGGGAAAATGTGTTAATTGTCAATTTTGTTATGGCATCGCTATTTTTTGCAGAAAACCTGAACTTCACTTCTTTTAAACTTGGTTAACTTCGATTTGAAATGTTTCAGGGGCAACCTTTAGTAAAATCGGACACAAGGGTCCATGGTACAATACGAAATGTCTTATTCGACAACGTGGTCTTCACAGTTGGATTGATGATGCCGAAATTTGGACAAATGCTTTCGTGTGATTTCGTGCCAGCGTCACAATCAGTCTCTAGAACGATAATGGCCGTGCCTCCGCCTGCGAGGCTGCCGGCGTGGTCGCTGCCGCTGCGCGTGTTCTCCCGTCATATGTGGCTGGCGCTGCTGGGGACGGCGGTGGCGTACGCGCTGGCGTGGCGCGTGGTGGCGGGCGAGTCGCTGGCCGCCAGCGCCGCCGCCGCGCTGCGCGCCTTCTCCTCGTGCGGGGGCGCCCCGCAGGACAGGGTGCGCGCCACGCCGCAGCGCCTGCAGCTGGCCGCCGCGCTGCTCGCCTCCGCCGTCGTCGTCGCCGCCGCCTACCAGGTGAGGACACAGACCTCAACGCTCGAGACATTCCTTTGCTTTCTTCACTTGCTGACTTCAAGTCGAAATTGAGTGAGATTTTACCGTAATATTTCAAATTTTTTATTGCATAAATAATTGCATAAATAAAACGTTTCTGTTTTGGAAAAAAAATTCCGCTTGTTTACAGAAAGACGATAAATATGTAATATTTCACAACTATAATTTTCTTGAATTTAGAACAAAAATTATAATTTTTCTTAGTATTATTTATTCACCTATATCTGCAACATTTAGACCTTAAACAGTGTAGGTTTGATACCAAAAGTGTACTATGACTTTCTAAATATTTCGATTGGTTTCCTGGTACGTCAACTGAAGTCATTAGACCCACTATTATAGTGAACGTTTTGCCCGGAAGATGGCGGTGCACCTCGACCATAAATGGTAAGATCTACTTCCCCGACTTTTGCAAAGGATTTTACCCACCTCACCAGGAATTTTTTTCTTCACATTTTAGGATCATCTTTCACGACTCGCGTACCGATCTTGCTCGCCGTACACGGGCCGGCATTTGTCCTCGCCTCAAGAGAAGCGCCGTCTGCCCACACGTTTACTGCAATAAATTAAACTAGCCTACCCGTGCGAGAACTCTCGCATGGTAAACTCCACCCTTTTCCTATCCATTTGCCTATCCTTTCCATTAAGAAGGAAAGTTGTTCATGAAACGTGTTTATTTGTTTAAACATGTTTAAATGTAACTTCTAATGTACTTTTGTACTTAATTCTAATGTGTTTACAGAATATCAAACAAAAATAAGAATTCAATTGATGTTGGAAACAAATTTTCAATACAGGTTTATTCAGCATTATAGAGAGTTGTTCTTGGAACAATTCACACTTCTTTAAAAACAAAGTTTGAAGAAATAATTCAATCTTCCTTGAGAGTTAGCTTTTCGCTTTCTTTGATAGTCACAAAAATATTAGAAAATGTTTTTGTTGTATCCAGGAAAACACAGACGTTTCGTAAAAAGAGTTTTTATTTAACAAAAGTAGCAAGGGAAAACTTTAACAATCCGGTAACCAAAGAATTAAACCAAATAACATAGCCAGGTTACCGTTTACCAATAGATGTCCACAATACAAAGCCGTTTCAACAATATACCAGAAGAGCGTCCAAAAACACAATTGCCGGGTCTAAAAATATCGCCTTGTCAATAACTATACCACTTTACACTCCGAACTTCACTATAACACTGTCTATCTGCTCGGCGTCGGGGCCCGCTTTTATTCCCCCCGGCGGCATAGCCTCGCATCCATTCCGGGGCTTCGCTAGCTGGCCGCCTCTTCTCCTTTCGCCCGGTCTTGTTACGGTCCGTTGCTCCCCGTGTTGACGCCGAGTGCTGGCGGTGCGGCGCGCGATTCAATTCGCCGCGCACCACCGCAACAGTTTTTACTCTTGAGAAAGCGTAGTAAAGTAGTGCGAAAATACCGAATCGGGCTAGTACAACCCTACTCTTTGCAATATTATTTAACTTTCCTTGATTTTTGTTATGAGAAACAGAGGGGGCTTTGGAGAGTCTGGGTACCAGCTTGCTAGGGTGCGAGAATTGAAAAATTATTTGTATATTAAAAAGTATTGGATTATTTTCTGTGGTGTTACGTATCTCAAGAAAAGCAATTCCGATCTAAAAAAATAATCAAACTAATATTTTCACCTTTGAGTACTAAATACCATTTGTTACCATTAGATACAACTTAGTGGGCTTTGACTTTACGGTACATGGGAATGTTGCTCTTACATTACGTTACGTTACGTTAATGTTACGGTACTCTTCGGTACATGGGAATGTTGCTCTTACATTACGTTACGTTACGTTAATGTTACGGTACTCTTCGGTACATGGGAATGTTGCTTTTACATTACGTTACGTTACGTTAATGTTACGGTACTCTTCGGTACATGGGAGTGTTGCTCAAACGGTGTTTCCATTATTTTCACCGACACCTTGAGTTTAATATCAAACGGCCTCACGAGGAGAGAAGCGCCATTTTTTGACATTTGCTCGCTATAAATTAAATTCGACGTCCTTATCTGCACGATTTTTTTCACGCCGCACAGTGGGATGAAATGCCTGAAACGTATTTAAAATCAATTATCTCTTGCAAAATTCAAAATAATGGCTATATTGTGGATTAGATTAGGGTTTGCGACCTTACTAAATACGACTATGACATCAAAAAATAAAAAATTCAAAATGGCGGATTCAATATTGCGGATGGCGTTTTGAAAAACTTGGGAGAATGCAATAAAAATTAGTATATTAGGGGTTTTCGAGCTCACTGATGAAGAATATAATATCAAAAATAAAAATTCAAAATGGAGGAATCAATATGGTGAATGACATTTGAAAAAAACAACCCTGGAAAAATGCAAATATAACGAAATACTTTCGTGTGATCACGTACTTTTCTTAATCCTAGATTACAAAGGCGTCACCTGTCAGACGATGCAACTATACTGCGATTTTTCTAGGAGCGACCCTCAAGGCCACTCAAATCCCATCTTCGCGATGGAATATGTCACGGCATTTCGCGTCGTTTCTCGGTCTTGCCGGTAGAAGTCGCATGACCGCAAGCACTGCTTCATACGGTCGCGATCGTGCGAAATCTAGCGGAACGACTGAGAAAGACGCGGAATGCCGTGACATATTCCATCGCGAAGATGGGATTTGAGTGGCCTTGAGGATCGCTCCTAGAAAAATCGCAGTATAGTGCCGAATTTTTCGCACCTTTTTCCCCTCCCCGTTTTCAAACTCAGTGTGGCTTCGTTGTGTGACTAGCCAGTGAAATACACCTATTGTTGTGCCTATACGGCATTTTAACACGCGTCGACCATACACTATGCTTTTGTAGTTATGTCAGTGATATTTTTAGTGCTTGATTCGCTAATGTAGTAAATAATAAATAGAAAATCCTAATATTGTAGCATTTAACTTTTGTTTTCAACATTTAACAATCATAATGGGGCGATGACGATCATAACAAAGGTCGCGTGACAAGGTACTTCTTTTGCAGATGCTTCTCAAAAGCCATGTGTGTGCAGTACTAAGCAAGTGTCAGCTGTGAGAGTCAAGTCATTACGTGTATCTACCAAACTCTTTAACATGTAATATACAACTCCTTTTCACACATGTTCAATTCATTAACGTTAGTGTTTCATTGTAAAAAAGAGTTTTTCCTTATTTTTAACCAAAGTAGTCTGCCACACTGCGCCTTTGTAATAACGCTTGGTATACGACGTTTTTGCAATGTAGGGTTAATGTAACATGCTACCCAATTAGTGTTATTTGTATTAAAATAAAATGAGTCAGTAATGCTGACTAAAAAATATTGTATGACACACATGGTTAACGTGGTTTTATTTTTCTTGTAGGATTGCTCTTCTTGGTCTGTCGGCCTTGTGTCGCAACATCTCTTTCTCGCAAAATTAAATGTAATTTTCACTACTCGTGTCATAAATTATTTTAGACAGCCATGAGTAAATTTAGTTTTTTCAGAACGTGGGTAGCATGCTGAAAGTTCAATTTTTGGAAACAGTGCTATTTTAATATTGAAATTATCTGTAATTGCAACAAAGTGATGTAATGCTGCGGAAAATCGATTTCGAAATTTCAACGGAAATACACGTTTTGGGGTCCCCTGATACAGAAAAAGTGGTTCTTTTAAAAACGTCCTTCCGTCTGTCTGTCCATATTTTTTTTATTTATTTTATTTACTCTTGCTTGGCCTGAGGCCTTCAGCGGCCGTGAACGACTAGTACACTAGTTGATTTTATTTGATACAGCAAGTTTGCAAGATATTTTCTTTTATCGTGATTATTACATTTTTAGGAGCATTTTATATTATACGGAAAGGCTAATCTCTTCCAGTCTGCTTAAGGAGGGTCAAAAAAATCTCTGGGTCATTTCCTTCTCAATCGTTTACGATGAGGGTTCTGTTTGCCAAGTTTGAAATGGGTAGTTGAAGGTATTCGAGAAATTTTGTTATAGAATTTTGCGGATAGAAGGGAAAAGTGTACAGTGATAGGTGTGATACCGAGTTCTTGATGGATTTGAGAGTTTGGAATGAACCAGGATGCTTTTGTGATTATTCTTAGAAATTTATTTTGGAATGTTTGGATTTTCTGAAGATTTGTTTTGGATGCTGCGGCCCAGACAGGAAATGCATAACTTAATATAGGGCGTATCATTGTTTGGTAAAGATGAATGGATGTGTGTAATTGGAGTGGGGATGATTTTTTGAGTAGGGGATATAACTGATGTGTTCGTTTAGTGGCTAGTGCTATTCTATGCATGATATTGGGTCTCCATGTGAGTCGTCTGTCGAGTAATACTCCAAGGTATTTTGCCGTGGCGTTCGCAGGAATCCATGGTATGTTATGGTTCTGATAGGTGAGTGTGGGTGGGTCAAGTGGTCTTCGAAGAGTGAATATTTTCCCTTGGCTCTTGTTTGCGTTTATCAGAATGTGACATTTCTGTGCCCAATCGGAAAATACAGTGAGATGGTTTTGTAAATCCTCTATTGCTGTTTCTATGTCTCAGTTTGTGGAGTAGATTGCTGTGTCATCTGCAAAAGTGGCAATGGATGTTGATGGTGTGGTGGGTACGTCAGCTATGTAGATATTGAATAAGGTTGGAGAGAGGCTCGAACCCTACGGAACTCCTGCTTTGATGGGGTATGGTGTTGAGAGTGCACCAGGAAGTCGCACTGAAAAAGTTCGTTCACTAAGAAAATCTTCTATTATGCGTGCGAGATATTGGGGAGTGTCAATGCTCCGGAGTTTGAATATCAGTCCTGGGTGCCATACTGTATCAAAAGCTTTTGCGATGTCAAGGAATACTGCAACTGTATGCTTATGATCATGAAAACCTTCGATAATGCCCTCAATAATGTCAATCGCAGTATTTGGTGGTATGTTGAAAGCTGAGGTTGAAATCCAAACTGATGAGGTGGAATTATATTTAATGTGGTGAGATGATTATTTAGCCTGGTGAGGATGCATTTTTCAAGTAATTTTCCCACGGAGGATAGCAGACTAATTGGGCGGTAGCTTCCTGGGTCATCATTTGGTTTTCCTGGTTTGGGGATGGGGATGATATGTGCGTATTTCCATGTGTGGGGGAAGTATGACATTCTCAGGGCTGCATTAAATATTGCTGTGATGTGTACAATGACTTTTAGAGGAAGAAGTTTAAGTACGCTGAGATTTGGTCGAAACCGTTTGATACTTTGGGGGCTGGCAGAGAAATATATTTAATGATTTCTAACGGAGAAATGAATTTTGGACATTCTAGTACTGTGATTGTTGGCCTTAAGTTTTCTACTGAGATGAAATTGTCATGTACAGGATTGTTGGTGGGGTGGGGTGTGAATGATGTAGCAAAGTATTTTCCCAACACTTCGCATTTTTCAGATGGTGAAGATACTGTACCCGATAAAGTGGTGAGGGGAGGTATTTTGATAGGCTTATTCAGGATACGCCGTGTTATGTTCCGTAAGCAGTGGTCTTTAGATTGTGCCGTTTGTGTTTGGAAGTGTAACTTCTGTCCATCTGTCCGTCAGTCTGTGAACCACCGTAGCGCCTGAACCATAAGTACGATTTTTTCCAAAATGAATATTTCCTGGTCGATCTGCTTCCTCTCGCGGCGTCGTGAATGTACTCTAAGAGGTGACATAAACACCATATTTCTCTTTTCTTTTGTTTTTTCTAAAATTATAAAAGTGTAATTTTTTGACTTGCCTCTCACGTCGATAATACTTACATTAGCGGCGATTTGTTCACATTATTATATTTACAAGTACATATGTTTTGAATAATGTCAAGAAAAGTTTCTCGAGACCTCAACCGGTTTCTGTGATAAGTAGCTCAATATTCCGCTTTTTCAGAAACGCTCAAACGCCATTTTCTCGTAAATTTCAATTGTTTTTCTTCAAACGTTTCAAAAGGATAGCGCTAATTGCACTCTTTAATATGACGTAAAGTTCAATTTGGGTATGTTTTTTTGCAAAAATTACGCAAATGTTGGCACATTGGCATCAATTAATGATTCAAATTTTGCGCCGTGCCGGGAAATTAGTTATAAATAATAATCTTTGGCCTTAATTACCAGCTCAGAATTTGCATTTTAAATGTACCACGTCGGACTTATAAAACATTCCCTCCAAAACCCGCGTGCTGGTTACGAAAAGAGCGCGGATAAACTTCTTTGCTTTGAGTGTCTTGAAATAGGTTGGCGGATACTTGTTAGTTCAGCATCCCTTCCCCAAGTGGCAACTCCTACTTGGCCCTCGCCGCAAAACGTTATAAACACAAAGAAAACGGCATGGAGATTTCCGTTTTAACCTATAATAGCATTGTCGCCAAATTCAAACGCCGAATCAGGAACTTCACAGCAATTTTCTTTTTCGCACAGGGAACAAGTTATAATGAGCATGTATTAACGTTCCATGAGAAGAGGTTAAGCTTTCAAAGTTGGTACTAGTGTCTCCCCTCCACTGCCTTCCAAAGAATAACCGCCTTTTAAGCGGGAACAGAGCTCAAGTAACGAGCTAACTTCTTACAGAAAAATTAACAAATGGAGGTTGCTTTCCCGTGAGAAACAGGTAAAAGGATGAACGACTTATTCAATGGTTCCTTGTTCCTTCATATGAATCTTCTAATAGGAGGGGTACATTGTGTCTTTCCAGGGATCGAGCGAGCAAGCGTTTCTCAGAATGTTCGTTTCTCCATAACCCAATTCATAGCTCTCCCAGCCACATTAGTCTGAAGCTATATTGCTGCTTCAACAGCAAATGAAATTTTTTTGAAAGATATCTCTCACCTTTAATATGCACGTTACCAGAAATTTGTAAACAGTATTAAATTTTTAAGTTAAAGTTCTTAAAATGACTTCTAATTAAGTGTTTCGAGTACTCAAAAAGTTTCTGTGAAAAATAGCTTCAAATTTCGTATTTTTGGGTGCGCTTAAACGCCATTTTTTTAAAAACGGCTCCATATTGTTCGAAGAAAATTGTCATTTAGGACGAGGTTTTATTGGTCATTAATATTCTAAAATTAATATTTCCGTTCTACCATTAGGAAACCGAAAAGTAAGAAACTGTCAAAAAATGTAGTTCGGGCGGCGTTAGATGACAGCTGGCACGAGTATGTGGCAATTCCGAATAGCTAGCTGAGACCCAAGGAAATAGAAAAGTGATATGGGAAAGTCTGTCTCAATCTTTCCTTCCTCATCCTTGTACTATCATTACTCCTCATACACACACTCTCATGAACTACTACACTATTAAACTTTGTCAGGAGACCAGTCTGGAGCTTAGAGCTTGTCCCGGCTGGGACGGTGCCCCGCTAGTGGGAGATACCTGGTTGGGGAAAATCCCCGCACGCAAACGTAGATCGGTACCGGATTTCGACAGCCAGCGGGGGAAGATCGCCTCCTCCTCTCGCAATGAAAATATGCACTACACTTATGGGACCAATTACGTTAATAGTGGACGCCCCCGGAACCACCAATCAATCAATCGAAATCTGATAATTCTTGTATGAAATTGTTGCAACTCAGAAATGCCAATGAATTGTCCACTGAGCAAGTGTTTTTGTTTGTTTGTTTGTTTGTTTGTGCAGGGGCGTCTCTTCGACCTGATTATTATTCCACAAAACTATCCGGACATCGAAACAATTGACCAACTCATTGCCACTGGAATAACAGCATTAGCTTCCATAGAGTTTCAACCTTACATAGATAAGATAAAACTCTTTTGTTCAGAGTCAAAAGACAGTATTTGTTCGGAATTAGGCATCAAATTTTTCTTAAATTTCAATTTTAAATTTTGGAACAAGTCAAATGATCTGCTATTGTATCTCGATGAAAATCGCTACGCTTCACTTTCAACCGATACGGAGTGGCCCCTATTAGTTTCCATGATCACCCAGAAGAAGGGCGCAATGAAAGTTTTCGACGGAGGGAGACCATCATGGGAATATATGGTTACGAAATGGTAAGTAATGTAAGTAGCACATGTGATCAAAAATAGCTAGAATTAATCTTCCTTAAAGCTCGTTGGAAAGAACATATCATGAGAGTACATGTGGTATGAATACCTGTGTATGCAAATATTTGTTACATTCTGCATGTCAAGAAGATTATCCTTTGGTTTGCTTTTTTTAAAAGTAAATTGCCATTTAGGACAAGCGAGGAACTAGCCTCAACTAGCTTCAGGAAATTTGCCCCAAAAGCGGCTAGTTAACACACCTATATATCTTACACTGTGGTTGATCGCTTCTTGGTTGAATTGGACGTTTTCAAATAAAAGCTAAAATGTTAGAAGGGCAGAAAGTGCAATATTTCAATTCTACGTAGCTGCTTCCAATAAGACGGGAAAGTACGTGCTGTTGTAGTACCACTAGTTTAGAATTGTAATTAGCTTAGATTTGTTCTTCATATATTCGATAACTTTGTATATTTATATAAATTTTAAATAATGAGTCGTCCGTATTTACTATTATTTCAAATAATAGGGAATGAATAATTTACGTGGATACTTAGTCTTCTCATGTGTTTTTATACATTGTTTTAGCATACTAAAGTATGACTAGAGACTAGTTGATTTTAATGCTTTTGATCGTTCGGTCAAAAATGCTAGCATAACCTCTTCGTTAATGCCTCGAACATTCCTTTCGTTCGTCTATCACAAAATAAATCATAAGCTGTTTCATAAGTGGTGACAGATTTAGAAGGCATCAAACTATATCTTGTATCGGCTGCTTTTCCCAGAATATCATTGGCACGAAAATATCTGATGATACTTCGAAATTACAGTTAAGTAAATGCTCCAGAAATACACAAATTTAAGTTAAATGTAAAATCTTTTCTGCTGAGTAACTGTTTCTATACAATTAGAGACTTAACTGATCGTCAAAAAGAAAAATAATGTTTATTTGAACAAAACAATAATATATAATGAATTAGTTTACATTTGTATTGTATACATTTAAAAAAAATATTTAATACGCCTGTAACAAGTAATGTACTTACGCTTCCGGGTCAATGACCCCCATCTCGATCAGGTTTTTGTTCAGTTTCGCTGATCCATTGAGCAAATGCTGAGATGGCCCCTTGTTTTGCTTCTGAACGTAAATGTAGCTTCACTATGCGCACGTTTTGTTGAGCACTCCTTTTGCTTGTAGTGGTAGGAGTAGAACTGTAGTAGAAGTTCGTTACTATTTTGTTAGAAACGCAGAAAATCCAAATCAGCAGTTTATTTACCGTTGAAATTGTTATTCTATGACTCGGGAGCAAACATTTTTCTAATTTATATTTTTCTAAATTCTTTTTCTAGTTTCTCAAATGTTGCTAATTTCGCTTTTTTAATTTAAATTTTTTAAAATTTTTATTTTGGGCCCCAAGAAAATGTGCGCAGATAATCTCTTCCCCCATACATCATATACAGTTTTTGCTGTTTTTTGACCAAATAATCTGGAGCTTGATAAGTCTGGATTACTTTATTTCCCAGGCACCCTAATGTTAAAAGAACATCAATGAAAGCCGAAAAAATTACAATTCGTGAATTATTTCGTCCGCCAAGTTTTTAATTGAATTTGATTCTTAACTAGTTTTTTTTAATTTGATTTTTTTCTTAACTAGTGATGTTAAGATGTATAGAATCGCACATCGTATTTTCACGATTAACTCTGAATTTTCGATAATTGCCAAAGTTTGAATTTACAATGGCGGTTACCTAACACTAAAAAATTGAAGATAGTGATTTTTTCTTCAAATGAAATTTATTGTCCATAATTATTTCTTGCATTAAAACCTTTTTTAAAAATGTTAGTAGTTTTCGCGGAATGTTGCGTGCAATATGTGCTATTTTAACAATATTACAAAGAAAATTTTCTCAAAAACGACTCCAAATTTTTTCTTTAAACTTTTGGTACGGATAGTGTCTAATGAACTCTATGAGATGTCATAAATGTCCTATTTTCTACTCTTTTTCTTTTTTCAAAAATTACAAAAATGTAATGTTTTCAACTTGTCTCTCACGTCGGTAATATTTACGTTAGTGGCAAATCGTTCTCATTATTATATTTAATGCATGTGTTTTAAATAATGTCATATAACGTTTGTCGAAAACTCAACCGTTTTCTGTGAAAACTAGCTAAAAATTCCGCATTTTCAGAAACGCTCCAACGCCATTTTCTCATAAATGGCTCCAATTTTTTTTTCAAATTTTTGGAACGGATAGTGCTAATTGAACTCTTCACTATGACATAAGATCATTTTTGTTTTTTTAATTACACACTTTTTAAAGATCTCTCACGCCGTTAATATGCACATTTCCAGCAATTTGTAAACTCTATTGTTTGTGTGAGTAAAGTTTTTAAAATGACTTCTAATGAAGTGTTTCGAAAACTAAAAACTTTTGTGTGAAAATAGACCTTCAAATTTCGAATTTACAGGCGCTTAAACGCCATTTTCTCAAAAACTGCTTCAAATTTTCCAAAGAAAATTGCCATTTAGGACGAGATTTTACTGTTTTTAATATTCATAAAATAATATTTCAATTCTACTATTAAAAAACCTAAAAAATATAAAAAAAATGTACTTTGCGCAGCGATAGATGGCAGCTAACAAGAGAATGTGTCAATTCCGAATAGTTAGCCGAGACCAAAGAAAATAGAAAACTAATACGGGATAGTCTGTACCATTCTGTATTACCACTAGTTTTCCTTGAAATATTTTGATCTAATAAAAGAATGTCCCATATATAAGTATGGGATATTTTTGATTTTCATTAAAACCTTCTGTATTATTACAATACTTTATATTTAAAACAATAACAGTTTTTGTTTAAATGGAAAGAACATTTCACAATTTCGTGATATTTGCTTTAAATGGAGGGTGACTGCCAGCAGATGTTCTATCGCTTGCCTGTCGTTGTTTGTTCATTACGTCGCGTCGTTTGGTTGTGTCAAGGCCTTCCTGAAGGTCTTGTTGAAGAGATTAATGAGTGTGTATGATCCAGCAATCATTTGAAACATGTCTCTTTAAGCAGATCTGTGATTATAATATAAGTGAATCAGTTGCGTGGGAAGTTGTGACCTATACGCGAATAATAATAAATAATAATAATAATAATAATAATAATAATAAATCCAAAGGAACTCCCGGAATGGCTCACACGCGGCATCACGTATCTGCTACCCAAAGAGGGAGACAGCTCTTTGGCGAAGAACTATAGACCAATCACTTGTCTGCCAGTACTGTACAAAGTTATAACTTCAGCCATAGCTGACAAAATGTACAGACATCTAGAGAAGAATCATCTAATGCCAGCTGAACAAAAAGGATGTCGTAAAGGTTCTTATGGCTGTAAGGAAATCTTGCTACTGAATAAAGTCATCTTGAATGATGTAAAGAAACGAAAACGTAATTTGAGCATGGCTTGGATTGACTAACAAAAAGCCTTTGATAGTGTACCACACGATTGGATTTTGAAGACCCTGGAGATCTATCGATTTCATCCTAGGCTTATTGAATTTTGCAAGGCTAGCATGAAGTCGTGGAGTACCAGGTTACTAATACAGAGCAGAAAGGAAGCAGTAGAAACCAGAAGTATTCAGATCAACAGGGGTATTTTTCAAGGAGATTCACTATCCCCTCTGCTGTTTTGCATTAGTTTGATCCCACTATCGAGACAGTTGTCGCAAGCTGACTTTGGTTACAAGCTCCATGGTGATGAAAGGCCAGTATCACATTTGTTTTACATGGATGATCTGAAAGTGTTTGATAAGAATGAAGCGATTCTCTCCCAAATGCTGTCTGTCGTAAATGACTTTAGCAATGACATCTGCATGAAGTTTGGTCTTGACAAATGTGCAAAAATCAATTTAAAAAGAGGCAAACTGACAACGTCAGAGAGCGTTTAAGTTGATATGCACACTGTGATACCAGATATTGAGCCAGGTAAAACTTACAAATATCTGGGCATTGAAGAATGTGAGACCATCTCGAACAACACAATGAAAGAGAGAATTCGCAAGGACTATTACAGAAGAGTGAGACTTGTCCTGCAGTCTGCTCTGAACTCCAGGAATAAAATATCTGCAATTGGTAGTCTGGCGGTGCCTGTAGTTGAGTACAGTTCCGGACTAGTGGACTGGACTGAGCAAGAAATCCGCATCATGGATCGAAAAACCAGAAAACTGCTAACAATGCATCATGTCGCCCACCCTCGAGCTGATGTACATAGACTTTATGTGTCACGTAAGGAAGGAGGAAGAGGCCTCAGACAAATTGAAGCATCCTGGCACAATGCAATAGTTGTAATGGGAAAATATGTAGTCAGTCATCAAGATGACCCTCTAATGAGGCAGGTCATGAAATCTGACCGAAAAATAGGAAACAGAGGCATTGTTAGTGTAGCAAAAAGCATTGCAAAGAAAACTATGCAAGACACGTCAAATAACACAGACACTGAGCTTCTGGTACAACTAAACATGAAATGTGAGACACAAAAAATGTTGAAGAAGTCGTGGAGGGACAAACCCCTCCATGGACAATATCTAGAAAGAATGGAAAAGGTGCAGATCAATAAAGATCAATCATTTATGTGACTTAAAAGGGGAAGAATGAAGCCAGAATCGGAAGCAGTTCTAGTAGCTGCTCAAGATCAGGCGTTGAGAACACGACATTATGATAAAGCGGTTCTCAAAATTTCCCAAGATGACAAATGCCGAATTTGCCAGGAGCAAGTAGAAACCATTGATCATATTGTCTCAGCTTGTCCAATCCTAGCAAAGACCGAATACCTGAAAAGACACGACAGGGTGTGTAGCTACCTCCACATGCAGATCTGTACCGCCCTCGAAGTTCCAAACACATGCCCCAAGTGGTACGAACACTCACCGAAACCGGTGACGTCTGTTGGATTGTGTACGATATTGTACGACCAACAAATTCAAACTGACCGCACGATAGCGGCAGAAACCGGATATAGTTATCCGGGATTTGGAGAAAAAATCGTGTTTACTTGTCGATATTGCTGTACCTTGCGATGTTGCTGTACCTTGGATGTCGTAACCAAGGAGTCAGAGAAACGTCTTGAATACTAGAGTTTAGAAATCGAGATCAGCCGAATGTGGGGCGTAAAAGCACAGGTTGTACCGATAGTTATCGGGGCTCTGGGATTTGTTCCACAAAATTTGTGTAAAAGCATGTCTAAACTACCAGGTAATTCAAAAGACTGGGAAGTGCAAGAAATCGCATTATTTGGTACAGCCCACATTTTGCGCAAAGTATTGTAGAGGCCCCGACAGTCCCTAGATCTGCTCCTTAGGTAGCTCGTTGCAACCTGGAGTAGATTTTATATTCAGCTGACTCGTGATGCAGCGGAATAATAATAATAATAATAATAATAATAATAATTAGTGAATCTTTACAGTATTAAATGGTGTTTAGAAGGATATTTTGATCTTGTTCACTAAAACAACGTAACTAGATCTTGGTAAATATAGAATTTAAACTACATTTTCAGAAAAATGTTTAAGGTACATGTCTGCTGAAAGCAAAAATTTCCTAATAATATAGTTTTAGCTCTTTATTTTATGACTTGAATGTAGATGTACATGCAAGAAACCTAAAATAACATTCCGTTTTTAATAAAAATGAAATTTTGAGTTATATGTGCTTTTGCAATGTTTCACTTCTAACACAATATCTTAATTAACATTTAATATATTTAAATAATTTTCCAGTATAGAAAGAAATAAGTACTTCATTATGTAAACTTCAATTTTTTTGGGAAGTAAAATTTTAAAGAATTTTAATTTTTTTAAATCTAAATTTAAAAAAATTATTTTAGGTTTATTTTCTTTTACTACCCTTTCAACCCATCTCTTCAAGTATTGTATTATGGAGTATTATATGTAGTTCACATATTAAACTGAAAAATTACCTGTAAAATATAGAAAGGATTATTTTAATATTTCTATTAGTTCGCAAGTATTGTTGCATTTCGTTAATTAATACGCAAGGAAAATGAACTTTTCACAAGCAATTAAAGATTGCAACATAAGCAATCCTGCAACATAAGTTACACCTTCCCCTTTCACTTAATCTTCCCTCTTTCTTTTCTTCACAAGTACCTTCTGCTGTTTTTGTTCTCTGGTGTTTTCAGTTGAAAATCCTTTTTTTCTTAATTTCACATGATTGTGTTCCCAAAATCAAGTTTCAAGTTGGCCGAGGGGGTGTAGCAGCGACGCTATCTTGGAAATATTTTATTATATCTCCAAAAATATAGCAGATGAAAAAAAATCGGATTTCATCACAAGAAAGTCTAATAAATGACCCTTCGAGAATGGCAAAAGAACAAAAATGCAATTTTCCATCATTCTCGGTCGTTTTTGAGTAGATCACCTTAACTCACTTTGAGTTTAACCACCTTAACTCTGTGTTCCTAGTGCACAGTGACTTTTTTGCTCCAGAAGTGTAAATCTTCATCATTTCGTTAACCTTAGAGAAGGTACTCAACGATAAGAAAAAGTATTTTGGGAGTAAAATAGATGTTCCGTACAGGGCAAATGTACTTTTCCGTTGCAACATTTCTACAGTTCTTTCTTCTCTGCGATGTGAACACAGGGGTCCAGCTTTTTCAAATATGTCCTACACCTTCACTGTTTAAACCAGAGTTTCTTATTCATAGCAAATTATTTCAATGGCGTTCTTTAGAAAATTAAGGCACCAAATTTTCAAGCCACTTTTGTACCATATTGATTCTTGTGGTTTGGAAATTTTCTACGTAACTCCATTTAGTTGTAAATCTTTAAATGAAGTCACCTATTTTTTTTCCAAAAATTGAATAATGAAAAATGAGAATAAAAGGAGGAAATGTTTCGATATGCCGCTCATTCCCACTTATATTTTCTCCGATAGGGTGAAGTGCGCTTATAGAAATGGCGCTGTTACGACTTGATTCACTGATTTTTCAGAACTTTCGAATACTACAAAAGTTATAAATAATGAGAGAAGGTACGTGCTATTGTAGCATAACTAGTTTTCTATTACATAGCTAATTACTGTTGAACCAAAGTATGACCCATTTTAATTTAATTTATTTCTGACTAAAGTAATAAAAATTGGGTGAAACATTTACGAGGCAGTAAAGTTAGATTGAGTATATACCGGGCAAAACAAACGACCATTTCAGAATGGTCTAATGTGGAGAGGAAAACTGAATTTAAAAGATGATCGAGGTGGAGGTTTTTGCTCGAAAGCAATAGCCAAAGTCTGTTGTGGTATTTGATATACTACTATAGAAAATTCGTTACTCTTCGCTTAGTAATTCCCTTGCAAAAATTCAAACAAATTGTTATAATAATACTTCAACAGATTTTTTAGCTCTACAAATCATAATTCTATCAAAATCGACACACCACTTAACTGTTTTTTTATGCCGCAATACTTTCATAGTTATCTAAGTTTTCTTTAATATTCCGAACTACTTTTTAAATTACTCGTTTTAAAAATATCTCCATCTACTTATAAATTTCCAGGAACTGGCCGTGGATCGACGCAATTAATTTGAAGATGATTCAGTTCCGAGATGCGGGACTTTATCTCAAGTGGGCGGACGATTTCAGCAGAACATGGGGGATGTACTGGCGTCTGCGCAATGCAGCGTCTTGGCGTCAGGGCGAAGCGGGGGCGGCAAGCGACGAACCCCGGACCCTGGAGCTGCAGGACCTGCGGCCGCACCTGGCGCTGCTGTGCGCGGGGCTGGCGCTGGCCGCCGCCGCCTTCTGCGCAGAGGTCGCGCGCAGTCGGCGGGGCGCTGCGCGTGCGCAGATGCGCAGAGCTCTGCGCGCGTTGGCGCCCCCCAGGCCGAAGCGACCCCTCGGCGCGCGCAGAACCAGGCACTGAGGGCTCAGGAGACCCAGGGGCGCCTTCGACCGCCTGAGTCAAGGCATCCCAGGCCGAAGCGACCCCTCGGCGCTCGCAGAACCAGGCACTGAGGGCTCAGGAGACCCAGGGGCGCTTTCGACCGCCTGAGTCAAGGCATCCCAGGCCGAAGCGACCCCTCGGCGCGCGCAGAACCAGGCACTGAGGGCTCAGGAGGCCCAGGGGCGCTTTCGACCACCTGAGTCAAGGCATCCCAGGCCGAAGCGACCCCTCGGCGCGCGCAGAACCAGGCACTGAGGGCTCAGGAGACCCAGGGGCGACTTCGACCGCCTGAGTCAAGGCATCCCAGGCCGAAGCGACCCCTCGGCGCGCGCAGAACCAGGCACTGAGGGCTCAGGAGACCCAGGGGCGCCTTCGACCGCCTGAGTCAACGCTCTTGTTTTTCGTGCGAGCACTTCTGGGACATTAGCAATCAAGAAGAACTATGAGCGCAAATCTATGGGCAGTATAGAGAAAAAGAATACGAAATAATTGGGGCCGGTGGTATTTTGGAATTAGAAAAATTTCAGAGTTTGCCTCATTGATTGGCCATGTTGATGCGAGCACTTCTGCTTCGTTTTGTTTAACGGTTGCACTCCAACGCCATTCCGAATCCCGGAAAGCTCCGAAGGTAGTTCAACGCCGGTCCCGCCTCCCCCGGAAAAATTGCAATGTAATTGAAGGGAAATAGCATAGATTTAAGAACTAATGCTAATATGTGTATATAGAAACATATTCCAAAGAGTTTCTGCAAGTTTTGCGTTATAATATATATATAGTTTTAAGGGATTGCTTAGGAATTGGTATGTTCATACAGCGTCTCAAGCTGAAGGCCCAATATGCACAATTTTCTGTTCTTTCAGTCCTTTCCGCGGTTACGCGAATGAAATGACCTTCTCCCGAAGACGTAGAATAGCAGTCACAGAACGTCTAGATATTAACGGTCGTCGAATATATAGATGTCAGTGTTGCCAGGTTGGGCATTTTATCACTAAATTTGATGTTGTTTGCCTTTAATGGAATTTTTTGGGAGAAAAGTCGTAAAAAATAATTAGAACATCTTAATCGAAACTGAATAAAGTAGATTCATTCAAATCAAAATCTTTATCTCCGTTTCAGTCATTAGAATGAGTAATACAAAGATACCTCTTATCTGTTATGCTTCATAACTCTTACACTATCTCTTACCCAACAGCACCCATGTAATTGTATTCCTGTATCGTTATGTAAACAGTCTTAATTCATACTTTGATATTATAAAAATATAGGTCTTTGCTGTAAAATATAAATATAATCATATATAATGAATAATATTTTTTGTATTTCTTTAATTTCCAAACCTCCCCACATATTTTCAACATGAAATAATCATTATTTGAATATGGTGATATCTTTGTCGTTTTGGTGACTTTACCAGCGACATAGCAGACTTTTATTTGACAAAATCTCTATCTTTAATTTTGTAGTTGTAGCCCGAAAAAAATTCAAACTTTTGCAATTTTCGGAAAGTCGGAAAAAATCGTGAAATTAGGACATATGCCAACTTAATAAGTGTATTTTACTCTATTCTTACAAGAAATTTAAAGAAAAATGTGGAGCCGTTTTTGAGAAACAAAATTTTGGTAAATTTCTAACGCAATTTACGCAAAAACTACTCGTTTCTTGGAAAAAGTGTACATGACCATATTTAAAGTGCTAATTTTGTACAACCGAATTTGTTTGAAGCAAACATCTCTATCTTCATTTTTGCAGTTTTGGCATTTTTTTGCAATCTTCGAAAAATTGGAGATATCAACGAAAATGACATCTGCATCATTCTCTTCAACGTTCTTCGCACTATACAATAACAAAATTTAATCAACACATTTGGAGCCATTTTCTTGAAAATTTTGAAAATGTCCAACGACTTCATGTAAAGTACCCCCCAAAGTTAAAATATCGGTTTAAAATTCCAAAAGCCTTGACATCAGCCAAATCGATTGGGGAATATCGATTTTGAAGAAAATCGTTTGAAAGATTTAGGCGCTAGCGTTGACCACAGACGGACGTATTGCCGTCAATCGTTTTTTGAGTATCATGAAGCAACAGAACATAGATTTTGGCTACCCCACGAGTAAGAGGATTTTTTTTAATTTAGCAATAGAATGTATCCACTTTTTCGTTGCCAGACCCCAGCTATAAGCGTTTCTCTGTCGATAATTTCACGTTTTCCGGCGTACGATTACAAAAGTTTCTCTTCTTACGAAGTATTCGTAAGACGACAAAGTAAACTAGTGGTGCTAGAGAATGGCACAGGTTTTCCCGTATTAGTTTTCTATTTTCTTGTGTCTCGGCAAGCTATTCAGAATTGCCACACATTCGTGCCAGCTGCCATCAATTACCGATTGATGGCAAAGTACTTTTTTTTCACATTTTATTAATTTTCCTGTTTCCTAATGGTAGAACGCAAATACTATTTTTAGAAAATTCAAGAACACTAAACCCTCGTCCCAAATGGCACTATTCTTTAAAAATTTCCAGCTGCTTTTTAAGAAAATGGCGTTTAAGCGCCATTAAAAATGCAAAATTTGGAGCTGTTTTCAACAGAAAAGTTTTGAGTTTACAAAAAACTTAATTTGAAGCACTTAAACTCACAAATATAATCCTGTTTACAAAAACTAGCTCAAAATTTCGCATTTTCAGAAACGCTCAAATGCCAGTTTCTCATAAATGGCACCATATTGTTTCTTCAAACTTTAGGAACGGATAGTGCTAATTGCACTCTTTATTATGACGGAAACTTCATTTCGGGGTATTTTTTTAAAAAATTATGCAAATGTAATTTTTTTGAAAGGTTTCTCAAATCTTTAATATGCACATTACCAGCAATTTGTAAACATAATTATATTTGTGAATGTAAGGGCTTCAAATGATTTTAATGAAGTTTTTGAAAACTCAAACATTTTCTGTGAAAAAGAGCTTTAATTTCGTATTTTTAGTAATGCTTAAACGCAATTTTCATAAAAACGGCTTCAAAAGTTTCAAAGAAAATTGCCATTTATGACGAGTTTTTAATGATCTTTAATATTTTAATATTAATATTTCTATTCTACAATAAAAAAACCGAAAAACTAAGAAAATGTCAAAAAATGTACATTGGGCGGCGATAGAAGGCAGCTGGTTTTCTCAATGAAATGTGTTTATCAACAATAATATAATTTCGTGACAAACATAATGGCCCGCTGCAAAATTACTGCTCTTCAGACAGCCGGATGCCTCGTAAATTAGAATTTGCAATTTTGTACATCATTTCTTTGTTTGATTGTACATACGACCTTTTGTTAACACATTAATATTTAAAGAAATTATTTCTTTACAAATATTGTAAATAAAAATTGCTAGCTCTTTAAGGCAGCGTCGACAATGCTGGGAATGCTGGGGCCCTTTCGCTGTTGCGAATTTCTCTGAATTACCTATCATTGTTTTGACTTGGTATAGCTGTATGGTATCAGTCTTTTTCCAATACAAATTTACAAAACTTTGGTATTATATTTTTATGCAGTTAGAGAATTCACATAGTTTTGACAACACTGCGATGGAAACAGTGAGTTGTTCGCTTCTTATTTGAATTGGACGTTTTCAAATAACAGCTAAGATGTTAGTAAGGCAGAAAGCGCAATATTTCAGTCCTACGTAGCTGCTTCCAATAAGACGGGAAAGTATGCGCTGTTGTAGCACCACTAGTTTCATTAATTTTGGTGGGGTTAGTGCTTAATGTACTCTATTAGATGACATAAACGCCATATTGCTCTATTCCTTGTTTTTATTAAAAAATTGTAAAAATGTAATTTTTTGACTTGTCTCTCACGTCCTTAATATTTACATTAGCGACGATTTGTTGACATTAATATTAAAGAGTTTAATATAATATTTACATTAGCGCTTTAATTAATGTCAAGTAAAGTTTTCTGTGAAAAGTTGCTAAAAATTCCGTGTTTTTAGAAATGCTCAGAGGCCATTTTCTCAAAAATGGCTCCAAATTTGTTCTTCAAACGTTTGGAGCGGATAGTGCTAATTGCACTCTTTAATAACTTCTTATTACTTACATTACAGTCTTATTTACATTAGCGGCGATTCGTTATAATTATAAGTTCTGAATTATTTGTTAAAATTATAGGTTCTGATCGAGTAAGGTTCATTGTTGTCAGCAACAAACATCCAGGTAGGAGAAAATGATATGACTGGGGCTGTGATTTATATGCAATAAAACAGCGATATATGCACATATATATGTAAATATATTTGGTAATATATGCAAATATAAAGGAAAATATGCGAAATAGTGTAATGTAAAGTGTAATGTGGAAAATATGTTTACTGCACAAAACGATACAGAAATCATATAAATTGTTATAAGCGACAAACACATTAAGTCAATGGCTTAATTTTGAAGAACACTAATTTCTTAGGGAAATAATGGATGATGCAAATGATGTGCTACATTTCACAAAATAAAAAATATGGGTATTGCAACAAAAATATAACTTCCTCTCAATTACAATAAAATCTAGAACACAAAAATCAAATCACTTAAAACTTGAAAATATCAATTTAATGCGTTTCACTTGTGAGCCAGCGATATTTGATTAAAAGAAAAACGTTAGTAAATTGAAAAAAATGGGACATATCAAATTCAGGCTTTGAAAACATTATGCATCAGCTCTGGTTGGTGCCCTTCACTACTCAACGAACAAATGACGCACAGCACTCCCAGGTCGTCTGTGCCTTAAATAAATTCACGGGCTTGACTCTTTTAACACTACTCCACGTTTGGGCCATGTGTGGGCACGCATTGGCGCTCGGCGAATGCACATTTCGTTTCAACAGATACTGACGATGGCAGGTCTTGGCGTGCTTCTCGAGCGACTTCGTACGAGTCAGGAGAGCGGCAACGCTGATCCGTGGCTATGGCAACGCAAACAAATCCTCGGAAGCCCATTGCTTCAGAGCAGGTCATGTGATGTACCCTTGCACGTGACGAGAGAACTGTCAGTGTCGCTTACACGCTGACGGAACTGCAACTGTTGGGCTTCTTTTCGCGGATGAGGGGCGAATACGCAACAAAAATATGCAAATATGGCCCAAATTGCAAAAATATGCTATTATAGAGATATATGCGAAAATATTCGAAATACAAATATCTTAAATTGATTCTAAATGCCTCAAAACGTACAAAATGCGTTGAAACGGGTTGTTTTAGCTAACAGAAAAAAATATGCAAATGCATGTAAATTACAGCCCAAGATATGACAAACAAATTGACGACTCTCGAAATGTCCGGAGATAAAAAACATTCTCATTGTTGCCACATTTGCAGCAATGGTGACTCAACTCCGTGCTTCGAGATGTTCGCCAACTGTGTCCGTGGAGAGCGAAGTGATTCGTTCTGCCGCCGTGGCGAACGACTGTCGTAAGGAGGACGGGCGTGTCGGTGCCTTTCGTAAGGCAGCGGTGTCGCAACGAGGTGACTGCAAACAGGCGAAGAGCGCTGCTATGGGCGGGAAGGGGCTGCTTCGAGGCGGCGAGGCCTGGCTTCGAACCCTGGCGCTGGCGCTGTGGGAGGCGTGGGCCGGGGAAGAGGCGCGGGGAAGGCGGCGGGGCGCGGGGGCGGGGCTTCGAGCCCTGGGGCTGGCGCTGGCGGCGGCGCTGTGGGGGGCGTGGGCGGGGGTGGAGGCGCGGGGCGTGTGTGTGCCGTGGGCGGGGGCGGGGCCGCCCGTGGCGGGCGTGCAGTGGGCGCTGGGTGGGGGCCGGGCGGTGGGCGTGGTGGACCTGGGCGACGGCCCGCGCTGGCTACGCGCCCTGCACGCCCGCGCCGCGGCGCCGCTGCTGCTGTGGCGCCCGTCTCCATCACTTTTGAAGCAAGTCAAGGCGCCCGCGTGGCTGGAGAGGCAGGGCGGCTACGTGCTAGCGGCACACCGCCACCAACACCTTCTCGCCTTCCTGCTCCTACACACCAAGGACGCAGTATATGACCACTTCAGGACGGTCAGTTAGTGTTCAATTGAGGATGCTAAATTTGCATCTCAATTTTCAATGAGAGGTTGAAAATTGGCTTTGTGGAAATTATATAAGAGAAATGCGTAGGATTTCTCATTTTAAATACATTTTCCCAAATTAAAATCAATAAATCAATAATAAAGGAAACTGAAGTTGGATGACAAAATGGATGGCTACAGACAAAATCGATGGCATAGTTTTGGTTTAGGCGTTAGCATTGACTATAGCAGACGGACAGATGGTCAGACAGACAGTTTTGCCGCCAATAGATTTTTCCGTATCAAGGACCCACAATTCTGACTACACAATGTGTTTGAGGAAGCACGTTACTACAAGTAGAAACCCGATCACTTGTTCGTGACTAGGGCTCGTGAAGAAAAGATGCTGTTTAAAAATTTGCCGTTTTCTCACGCACGATTACAATACTCTCTCTTATTACAAAGTAAGTGCGAGAATGTCAAATCGAACGCATTTGTAATAGTTTCCAAGGAGAGAAAGGTTTTTCCCTTTCTGAATTCTTGAATACGTATACAGACCTGTATACGTATAAATACGTTTACAGACCTGGAATCCGTGATTACATTGCTCTGTGTAAAAAATTAAGTGTTTTAAAATTGAAACCCGATTTAAAGTAGATTTCAGCTTCGAACAGCTATCACCCGAACAGTGTTAAAGCATTATAGACCTGGCACTGTGCGAGAGGAATCAATCCCATATTGCTGAGCGCTAAAATCAAAATGCATAGAAAATCCCATTAATTATTTTGTTAAAGATTATTTCGGTAGTGTTCCTTTACTTATTTTACACAGATTTCGGCTTCTACACTTCTTGACCAGCCATGCACCTGGTTTGAAATGCCTTGAACGGAACCTTTCCCAATTATTCACGTTTTTAATGTGTCGCAATAATCGGATTTGTATGTCACAACCTGCGAACTTTCATTTTTACTTCTTCGCACTTACTTAATAAGAAGAGAAAGTTGAATAATAATGCACCGGAAAACGGCGAATTTTCGGCAGAAAAACTCTTACTGCTGGATCCTGGTAACGAACCAATGAAAAAATTATGTTACTATGTGTCGTAAATTACTTCCTCTAATATATGATGTAGCCAGAATCATGTTTTGCGGGTCTTTGATACCTGAAATCCGATTGGAGGCGTATCGTCTGCCCATCTGTGGGCAATACTAGCGCCTTAACCATTAAGCCGATTTTCTCCAAATTGATTTTCCCCAATCGATCTGTACGAACTTAAGGCTTTGGGAATTTCAAACGGATATTTTGTTTTTTGAGGGTATTTTACATGAGGCCTCTACAACGTTTCCAAAAGTTTCTCACAAAATTTCTCCAAGTTTTTTAATTAAACTTTGTCCTCAAACCGCATATCGGACGTATAGGGGCATGGTGCAGGTCTCAAAAGCGTTAAAACAAATTTCCAAAATTGCATTAGTGCAATTTTTTGGCATCTTCCTACTCTATAAAGTCGGATCTTGAAAGAAGTTCATGTTTAATTTTTCGAAAAGAAGTGTAGTTTCCGTGGAATATTTCATGAAACATAGGCTATTTAATTTTCAAACCATTTTTTGTCAAAAACCACTTGAAATGTTTTTGTTAATATTTGTCCTCAAATGTATCAAGGAACGGTAAAAAGTATGGTGCTGGTTCCACTTCCAGCGACATATCCATCATTTGGAATTGAAGATAGAAATTTTTGACTTAGTCTGTTGTAAAAAATCTGCTCTTTAAAAAAGAACACCTACAATTGTTTGATAAATACGAGTAGCTTTCGCATATTTTTTGTTTGAAATTTATGTAATTTCCAAAAAAGTATATTTTTTAACAACTGCTCCAAATTTTTACTTTTCGGCATACGTACAGGAATCGGGCATAGATCCGATTTTCACGGTTAACCCTGAATTTTCGAAAATTGCAAAAGTTTGAATCTTTTTCGGCGTCTTTCTACAAGAACAAAATTGAGGATATACATTTTTCTTCCTAATAAAATTAGTTCTGCAAAGTGAGTTCCTTCTTTTAGATCATGTACATTTTTTTGATAATTTTAGTAGTTTTCGAGCAATATTGCGTACAATATGTATATTTTTCAAAACTTACAAAAACACAACATTTTCTTAAAAACGGGTCCAATTTGTTCTTTAAACTTTTGGTAGGGATAGTGCTAAATGTACTTTATTAGATGGCATAAACGCCATATTGCTCTATTCTTTTTTTAAACTGCAAAAATGTTCTTTTTTTTGACATGCCTCTCACGTCAGTAAACTTTACATTAGCGACGATTTGTTCACATAATTATATTAATGAGTATATGTGCTTTAAATAATGTCATGTAAAGTTTCTCGAAAACTCAACTGTTTTCTGTGAAAACTAGTTAAAAATTCCGCATTTTCAGAAACGCTCAAACGCCATTTTCTCATAAATGGCACCAAATTTTTTCTTCAAACTTTTCGAACGGATAGTGCTAATTGCACTTTTTAATATGACTTAAGTTTATTTTGAGTTATATTTTTGTTTTTTCAATTATTACACATATGTAAAGTTCTCTAATATTTTTAATATGCACATTACCAGCAATTTGTAAACATTGTTATATTTATGAGTGTAAGCGCTTTAAATGACTTCAAATAAAGTTTTTTGAAAACTTAAAAATTGTCTGTGAAAAAGAGTTTCAAATTTCGCAATTTTAGTAGCGCTTAAACGACATTTTCTTAAAAACGGCTACAAATTTTTAAAAGGAATTTGCCATTTAGGACAAGGTTTTTGTGTTCTTTAATATTCTAGAATTAATATTTCTGTTCTACCATTAGGAAACCGAAAAATTAAGAAAATGTCAAAACCCTGTATTTTTGGCGGCGGTAGAGAACAGATGGTTTTCTCAGTGAAATGTATTTATCAAAACTACATCTTCAAATAAGGTAATGCTTAAGTTTTGAAAACACGAGTAGTTTTTCTATAATTTCCTGACAAACATAATAGCTCGCTGCAAATTTACTGCGTTTCAGACAGCCAGATTCGTCGTAAATTAGAATTTGCAATTTTGTATATTATTTTTTTGTTCGTTTTTACATTCGACCTTTTGTTATACATTTACACATTAATGTTTCAGAAATTATTTATTTTGAAATATTTGAAATAAAAATTGCTAGCTCTTTAAGGGAGTATCGCCAATGCAGGGAATGCAACAATGGAATTCCGTTCACTGTCGCGAATTTCTTTGAATTACTTATCATGGTTGTGACTTGATTTAGCTGTATGGTATCAGGCATTTTTTCCAATACAAGTTTACAAACCTTTTGTATTATATTTTCATGCAGTTGTAGAATTCACATAGTTTTGAAAACACTGCGAAGGAAACAGTGAGTTGTTCGCTTCTTGGTTGAATTGTAGGCCATACGTTTTCCAATAATAGCTAAGATGTTAGTAGCCCAGAAAGTGCAATATTTCAATCCTATGTTGCTATTTCCAATGACACGGGAAAGTATGTGCCGTTGTAGCGCCACTAGAGCGCCACTGAGAAAAATTAATTTTATGCCGACGAAAAAATTAAAATAAGAAAAACAAATTTGGATTTTCAGGGATGGTTTTAGTGAGATGGGTGTTTAGAAATCTTTCAAAAAAATTATTTTTATGTTGGTGATAGTTAAAATACTCATATGCTATTTGATTTTAGGGAACTTTCTACCGCCTTATGCGGGAATACCCCTCAGTCATGGAAACCCTTGAACGTTAGGAAGTTCCGAAGGAACCGCCGTAGACTCGACTAATGTGCTTTGCCGGACGTTGTAACCATCTGGATGAGAAATCTTGTGGCTCATTGCTTCTACTGTTGTTTTTCGCTGTTTCTGCAATTCTTTGGAAACAATTAATGTGTTAAACACCGTCTTATGGTTTTCTCTCGATCCTTCTTTCCTCACCATGACTCGCCCTTATCTAATATCCCTTTACTGACGGGGATAGGGTGAAACCAGACGATACTCCTGAAATAGCTGTAGCGCTATTCTACTAAACGTTAGAGAGCTAGTGCGAGAGTGAAAAGGCAACATCAGTAATATACAGCATTTAAACATTTTGGTTATTTTACAGATATTAACAGATGACGCCATCTCGTATAGAAACCTTCAATTAAGTTCTTCAGCGCCAGTCGTTCTGGCAATTGGAAGGAGACCAGGCAATGACAAATGCAAGCAGGAAATGAACACAAATAACCACGAAAGTTTACAAAACAATGTCGTTAAGAAAGGTAAAAATCGTCTTCTTGCAAATAGAGAAATTAAAAGCATTATGGGGAAAACGCATAATTTTCTGAACGACCTGCGGGAAGACAAACCATTCAAGAACAACTTGGAGAAACGTAAAAATGACAACTTCAATTTACAAAGAACTCAGAGGGAGAATAGAAACGAGGGGGACACACTGAAATCTCACAATCCCTTCCCAGCGGATCCAAAGAGAAAAAGTAAAAAAGGAGACGATTTGTCACCTCAGACTCTCCGGAAGGAAGGCGAGCGATGGCAACGCCTCATGGAGGACAACGGGCGACGTCAGACGCTGCTTCATGAGGATCACCGTTTGCATCACGACTGGGGATCGCTGAATCATTTCGAAGAAAACCTAGGAGGTGACTGGCATTCAGATAAATCTTTTGCACGTAATCCGCAGAAAAAGTGGCGATCGCAAAGACTTCTGGAGGAAGATAATAAAAACGAGAAGAATTCACAGAAGATTTCTGAGGAAGATGATGAGGGCGAGCGGGGTTGGCAGCAAGAACAAACGAGCGGCGGGAGGCGTGTGAAGAAGCTCCTTGAGGAAGACCTGAAGGGCGAGCGGGGTTCGCAGCAGGAACAAACGAGCGGCGGGAGGCGTGTGAAGAAGCTCCTTGAGGAAGACCTGGAGGGCGAGCGGGGTTCGCAGCAAGAACAAACGAGCGGCGGGAGGCGTCTGAAGAAGCTCCTTGAGGAAGACCTGAAGGGCGAGCGGGGTTCGCAGCAGGAACAAACGAGCGGCGGGAGGCGTGTGAAGAAGCTCCTTGAGGGAGACCTGGAGGGCGAGCGGGGTTCGCAGCAGGAACAAACGAGCGGCGGGAGGCGTGTGAAGAAGCTCCTTGAGGAAGACCTGGAGGGCGAGCGGGGTTCGCAGCAGGAACAAAGGAGCGGCGGGGGGCGCGTGAAGAAGCTCCCTGAGGAAGACCTGGAGGGCGAGCGGGGTTCGCAGCAGGAACAAACGAGCGGCGGGAGGCGTGTGAAGAAGCTCCTTGAGGAAGACCTGGAGGGCGAGCGGGGTTCGCAGCAGGAACAAACGAGCGGCGGGGGGCGCGTGAAGAAGCTCCCTGAGGAAGACCTGGAGGGCGAGCGGGGTTCGCAGCAGGAACAAACGAGCGGCGGGAGGCGTGTGAAGAAGCTCCTTGAGGAAGACCTGGAGGGCGAGCGGGGTTCGCAGCAGGAACAAACGAGCGGCGGGAGGCGTGTGAAGAAGCTCCTTGAGGAAGACCTGGAGGGCGAGCGGGGTTCGCAGCAGGAACAAAGGAGCGGCGGGAGGCGCGTGAAGAAGCTCCTTGAGGAAGACCTGGAGGGCGAGCGGGGTTCGCAGCAGGAACAAACGAGCGGCGGGGGGCGCGTGAAGAAGCTCCCTGAGGAAGACCTGGAGGGCGAGCGGGGTTCGCAGCAGGAACAAACGAGCGGCGGGAGGCGTGTGAAGAAGCTCCTTGAGGAAGACCTGGAGGGCGAGCGGGGTTCGCAGCAGGAACAAACGAGCGGCGGGAGGCGTGTGAAGAAGCTCCTTGAGGAAGACCTGGAGGGCGAGCGGGGTTCGCAGCAGGAACAAACGAGCGGCGGGAGGCGTGTGAAGAAGCTCCTTGAGGAAGACCTGGAGGGCGAGCGGGGTTCGCAGCAGGAACAAAGGAGCGGCGGGAGGCGTGTGAAGAAGCTCCTTGAGGAAGACCTGGAGGGCGAGCGGGGTTCGCAGCAGGAGCAAAGGAGCGGCGGGGGGCGCGTGCGCGAGGCCGGGCGCGCGGAGGGGGGCGTGGCTGGGGCGCAGCTGCGTGCGGGGCGGCGCGTGCTGGCCGCGCTATGGCAGCGCCACCAGGGCTTCCGCGGGCTGCTGCTGCGCGAACGGGTGGGGGAGGGGCGGTGGGGGCCGCTGGCCGTCGATGTCGTTGGGGGGAGCGGGGAGTGGCTCACCCAGTGTGAGGAGCGCAGTGAGGCGTGCGCGCGCGAGGCCAAGGCGCTGGTGGCAACTCGCTCCACGGACCTCGGAGGCGCAACATTGTCCATCAGGGACACTGATGACGTCGTGATGATGTACTCTTATATGGATGTTGAGGGAATCAGGTTGTGGAGCAAAGGCCCTATGTACCTACAGTTGACAGAGCTGGAAGCACGACTTCATTTTAGTTTGGAGTGGGAAGAAAAAAAACATCTCAAAATTGGAGGTGTGTAATCTAATTATTAAAGCATTTATAAAATGGTTGTATTGTTTGCGATATGTTGATACTTATATATTCCAAAACATCAACAGTCAAGAAATATTCATTTTTGCATATAATTATAAACCACTAGTTCGTATTGTGGATTTACATTTTGGCTTTGTTTCATAAGTATTACACATTTTTAATTGTAGTACATACCGTATGTTTCTGGAGAAAAGGCAACCATCAGATAAGACGAGGTATATATTTTCGTCAAGTATAGTTTTAGCATATATCTTTCCGTATGGTGAACCCTGAACTATCAACGGTCTTAAAATTTAGTTTAGATCAGTGATCATTATTTCTTGTAACTGGCAGAACTGGCTTCTGCCAACTATTCCCACTCTTTTGGGCATTCGGGGATTGATGTACTATTACGATGAAAGAAAAGCCTCCTTCAGCATTGGGAAAGTGCAACTGTACTTTAGGAAGTATTTCCCTTAGATGATGAGTACGACTATTTGTTTGTATGTTTCGTATAAGATGACAATGTATTTTGGTGCCTTTTTTGTGATTCATCTGTTTGTCTGCCGAAATATACGATAATTTTAGTGACAGGAAACATTATTTTTCTTCAGACCCTTTTTCTAAAATTTGCTGATTTCCGGAAACTACTGAAGAGGTCTATCCTCAAAAGATAAAAATGCATTAGATGGAATATACAACGTTTCATTCATAATCGCTGCATTTCAGTTCTTTAAAATTTGACCAGTTTCGCCTTAAAATGTTTCAGGGACCAGATTTGGCATCAGTATTGTGGAGCACTCTCGATAAGATATTAGATGTGCTATTTGACCGTGTAGACTTCACTGTTGACGTATTATACGGGCAGTTTCCCACGTGTGACTTCGTGCCGGCGTCACAATCAGTCTCTAGATCGATAGCGGTCGTGCCTCCGCCTGCGGAGCTGCCGGCGTGGTCGCTGCCGCTGCGCGTGTTCTCCCGTCGCATTTGGCTGGCGCTGCTGGGGACGGCGGTGGCGTACGCGCTGGCGTGGCGCGTGGTGGCGGGCGAGTCGCTGGCCGCCAGCGCCGCCGCCGCGCTGCGCGCCTTCTCCTCGTGCGGGGGCGCCCCGCAGGACAGGGTGCGCGCCACGCCGCAGCGCCTGCAGCTGGCCGCCGCGCTGCTCGCCTCCGCCGTCGTCGTCGCCGCCGCCTACCAGGTAAGAAAAGGGCAATCAGTCCAAAGCGTATGCTTTGCACAACGCTCTGTTCTTGCTGCTGCTGCAGTTATTACCAATTTTACTGTTTCTGTGGCTGTGAATATTGCTGCTGCTGAATCTCCACACTATATGTCGTGCTGCTGTAGCTGTTCCTGCCTGTTTCCGACCCTTCAATAGCTTCTAATGGTATTGCTGCTTCTAGTCCTTCTACTACTCCTGCTCCTGTTACTGTTCGCACTCCTGCTGCTGCTTCCCTGCTGTTTCTGCTGCTGCTGATTACACTCCTCCTCGTGCTTCTCTTCAGGATGCTGCTGCTACTGCTTCTGGTCCTGCATCTGCTCCATCATGTGTTTGTGCTCCAACTCCTGTTCCAGATGCTGTTGCTACTGCTTCTGGTCCCGTTTTGTTCCTCCATTTATTTGTGGTCCAACTACTGCTCATGCTCATGCTTCAGACGTTGCTGCTCTTGCTCGTGCTGCTGCTTTTTTTGATGCTTCTGCACATTTAGTTTCAGCTCCTGCTCGTACTCCTGTTGTTGCGTCTGATGCTGTTGCTACTGATAATGCTCCTCTTCAGTTGCTGCCGTCTTTCGATGCTGTTGTTCCTGCTCGCCGTGCCACTCCTGCTTGTAATTGTGCTGATCCTGCTTCTGCTTGTACTTGTGCTGCTCCTGTTTCTTCTCGTACTTGTGATGCTGCAACTTCTACTTGTACTTGTGCTGCTCCTACTTCTGCTTGTACTTGTGTTCCTGCTTCTTCTCATACTTGTGATGCTGCTACTTCTGCCTGTACTTGTGCTGCTCCTACTTCTGCTTGTATTTGTGCTGCTCCTGCAGGACTCTGCTGCCTCAATATATTGAAACAAATGTTACACTACGTCAACAGATTTATGTCAGGAGACTTCTTGAAAGCAATTATGAAATAGCTCCCCTCTAGTTCTCACTCGCGATTGACAATGAGATCACTTGTGAATTGATATATTTCGAACCAAAATAAAATTTAATATATTTAAGTCAGAATTCAGCTTCTTAGATATTAATTGAGAATTAGTAGGCAAGCACTATATCTACTGTTTGTACTCATGACAAAGCACGGAATCACGAGTGAGAAAGAAAAATATTTCTCTGACAACCTCAAGTGTGCTGCACTCTCGTGCACAAACGAGCAACTTGCTCTCATAAGACTTTCTCACACGGTGCTTTCTCACCAGCCGTTGCTGCCCGTATCCGTACGCTAGCTTTTCGGGACTTCGAGAATGCTAGGGCAGGGGTGAAGAGGGGGAGGGGAGAACCTCGCCGTCTGCGCATGCGTCATTGCTCGTCGCAATCTCGCGGCAGACGCTAGAAGCATTTTAGCGTCCAAGCAATCAGAGGCCAGCTTGTCACTTCAAAATTAATACAAAACGTGTTTCGCTGAATGTGTTTCACTCATTTGGAATATTAGCAATACAATATTTAGGCTTCTTTGATTAATATTTCACGTGGGGATGCTCAGCATCTTAGCCTCCCCTGACGCTACGCCACTGCTGCTCCCACTGCTGTAATTGGTGCTTCTGCTGCTGCACATATACTGCCGTTTTTCTAACTTTACCTCTCAAGGCCCGTCTTCACGATGAAATATGTCGCGGTATTTTGCACCTTTCTCAGTTGTACCGCTAGATATCGCTTGATCGTGATCGTATCAGTGCTTCTGATCATGCGACATCTAGCGGTAGGACAGAGAAAGACGCAAAATGTCGTGTGATATTCCATTGTATCCACAGGGGCTTGAGAGGCAGAGTTAGAAAAATCGCACCATAATGCTACTGTCCTATTCGTCCTCCTACTGCTTCTACTCCTGCTGCTGCTGCTGCTGATGCTGCTGCTTCTGCTGCTGCTCCTTCTGAAGCTGCGCCGGCTTCTGAACCTTTTCTTGCTGCTTAAGCTCTTCTCCCGTCTCATTATTAATATTAATCTTTATTTATCACCTTGTAAATATGAATTAAAACACTATACCCTTTTTGAAATCTGAATTTATCAATCTAGTATAAAACTCTTGTTGACGGAAAAACATCTTTCGAATCTGACTATGTATTGGTTTCTGAGGTAGTGTTTATTTCTAGGGTCGTCTCTTTGATATGATTATTAATCCCCAATGGTACCCTGACATCGACACAATCGAGAAGCTAGGAGCCAGTGGAATACCAGTTTTAGTACACAAAGAAGAGCAAGCTTGGGTGGAGAAGTTTAAACAGATATGTTCAGAAAATGGAAGTGTCTGTTCGCATTCAACTTTTAAGTTTTTATATAATCTCAATATCAAATACATTGACAATCCACAAGACCTAATATTGACTCTCGATGAAAATCCATTCGCTTTGTTCGCAGACGAAGAAACCTGGTTCCTATTCTCCAAAACGTATCCATTAGCAGGGTCGATGAAATTGATCCGTTCTGTGCCACAAGATTGGAAGTATATAGTTACGAGGTGGTAAGTATGTTTAGTAGTGGGAGGAGAGGCGACGTGTCTACTCTAGAAATAACAAAATTATAAAAATAAATAAATTTTAATACTTGAGAAAATAATTAAGTATTAGTAAATGTATAGTTATTTGAGCGGTAATAGTAAATAAAACTTGTGGTTTCGAAAAACTTCATTTGAAGAATTTTCATTAAAAAGCAATAATGTATACAAATCGCTAGAAATGTTCACATTAACGGCGTGAGATATATTTCAAAACAATTACATTTGTGTAATTTTTGAAAAAACAAAAGAAAAGTAATTGTTACGTCATCTTAGACAGTGCAATAAGCATTATTTGTTCAAAAAGTTTGAAGAAAAAACTGAAGTTGTTTATGAGAAAATGTTTTTGAGCGTTTCTGAAAATGAAGAAATTTTGAACTCGTTTTCACTGAAAACTATTGAGTTTTCAAGAAATATTATTAGACATCATTTACATCAAATGTACTCGTAAATGCAGTAATGTGCACAAATCACCGCTAATGTAAATATTAACAACATTAGAGGCTATTAAAATAATTACATTTTTCTAATTTTTGCAAATAGTAAAGAATAGAGCTAAATGGATGTTTTGTCATCGCATAGTGTACATTTCGCACTAACTCTACCAAAATTTTAAAGAATATATTTGAAACCCTTGTTGAGAAAATCTTGTTTTTGTTATTTTTGAACATTTTTCACCCAACATTGCGCGAATACTACTAAAATGTTCAAAAAATATACATGACCTTAATGAAGGAACTTAATATGGAGAGCAAATCTCAAATGAAGGAAAAATCTTGATCTTCAATTTTGTAGTTGTAGGAGGACGCCAAAAAATCCAAACTTTTTCAGTTTTCGACAATTCAGAGTTAACAGTGAAAATCGGACTTATGCCATCTTTATAAGTGTATTTTACTCTATTCTTACAAGAACTTTAAAGATAAAATTTGGAGCCATTTTTGAGAAAATGTTGACTATGTCCCTGGGGTTTTATTTAAAGTACCCCCAGAATTTAAAGAATGTTTTTCACAATCTGAGAACTTCCACTCGTGCTAGGGTTTCGACAGGGGTTTCTTCAATTCGGAAAATATTCTACGTGTGGTTTAAGCGCTAGTGGTGTTCACGGACGGACGGACGGGCGGACAGACGGTTGTTTTGCCGTCAATTGCTTTTTTCGGTGTCAAGGACCCACAAGAAAGGCATTTTGGCTACACCACGTGTTAGAGGAATTTTTTCTTAATTTATTAACTAGATTTATCCACTGAGTTATTTTAGATTTATCCACTGCGTAGATTTATCAACTTTTTCGTTATCAGGTACCGGCAATGTTTTCTTCTGCCGAAAATTCGCCGTTTTTTCACGCAGCATTACATAAGTTTCTCTGTATACCACGTATATTACTCCGTATTGTGACGGTCCATTCGGACGCGCCCCAGTAATGAAATAAACTAATCAACATGTTATAGAACTGACATAGTGTAGAAACAAAACAAACAGTGGAAGATGCTATGGTAAGGTATAAAGTGCTATTTGTTTTCAGAAGATCCAAGGAAGTTAGCAGTCCAGTGCGAAATAAACAAATAGCGAACATGAATGTAATAAATAAACAGTGGCACAAGTCTATATTATTTCGAAAAATGTTAAATTTTAATTAAAGAAACATTCTCATATTTGGCAAAGACAATTCAATGTGTTGCCATGATGTGCTATCACAGAAACAATAAATAATACGTAAAATAAATAATAATACAACACCCAATAAATAATACACGTATGAGTAGAGTGTTTACTAAAAGTAAAATAAAATTATTCATTGATTACTTGCTGCAGGAGTCATGGGATGCGGTTTATAATACTGTTGATACAAACGATAAATATCATTCTTTTTTTCTGTGCTTTCATTTCATTTTAACACGTGCTTTCCTTTCCAAAAAAGAAAATTAAATATTTCACGGGAAAGCAATTCTTGGATTACACAAGGGAATAGAACATCATGTAAAAACAAAAACGAATTCTTTCTTTCATTACTAGGCATCATAACGTATCTCAAGATTTCCTCCTCTACTTTAAAAACTACAAATCATTGTTAAGAAAAGTCATAAGGCAGGCTAAATTCATGAAACACGATCAGGGTATTTCGAACACAAAATATATAACAAAACAAAATCAATGTGGAAAACAAAAATACGACCAAATCAACTAGAAACCTTGTAAAGAATGTTGTTTAAAAGATAACGATAGAGATGTGAACGATCCAGCAACAGTAGCTAGTATCTTTAACCAATACGTTCCGAGAATTGCTGCCGATCTCACTAAGGGATTTCAGCAACAAAATTCAACATCTGACGTTACCGTAAAAAGTTTAGACACAATGTTCGTTTCCGAAACCTCTTCCTATGAAATTCGCAAAATAATCGGTGAATTAAAAACTAAATATTCGGCCGGTTTAGATGAATTTTCAGATTATTTGTTAAAAGACTTGTGCGCCTGCCATTGTACACCCGTTAACTCACATATTTTATGCATCCTTATGCACCGGAATTTTTCCAGATATTTTTAAAACAGCTAAGGTTAAGCCGCTCTTAAAAAAAGGCAACAAAAATCAAATTCAAAATTATTCTCCAATTTCTCTTTTGTCAGTTTTTTCATAAATATTAGAGAGACTTTTTTATGTGCGAATTATTTTGTGTAGTTATTCAAATTATCGTTGTCCATATTGTCGCGGCAAAAAGTATTATTCTTTCATGAAGAACATGATGCGTGTGAAATGCACAAATTTAAAGCCAATTTACCTTTGAAAATAGGTTTTATTACATAGGAGCGAATATTTTGTCAACAAAACTTGAAAAAATCGCTCTTTTTTCTGTATTCAATATTCGACCATAGAGGGACAAGTTTGAAATCTCCCTTTTGTGAGGTGCTTACTTTCGCGGGTTTCTCCCACCGCTGCTACATTGCCAGAATATCTGACCTACTGCGCGCACGCGATTCGTCGCCCTCCTCCAGCAAGGAGTAGCTATAAGTCATCAACGTCACTGCAGCCTTCGCTGTGTGACGTCATTGTCGTTCTCACCCTTAGAGGAACTGCCCCGCAAAGAAACGATAATTTTGTCCACTTTTGCTTTCGTCGACATGTCTGTTTTCATATATTCTTCTTCGATTTTCTTAACGTGTTCACAACACTTCTTCCATTGATTTGGGCAATATTTAGAAAATAATATTCGGCATACATTTTCTTTAACTCATAGACGGATACCGATGCTTTCTTTCGTAACATGATTCCTAATGGAACTCCAAACTAAATCGATGGACTTGAGATCGGGATGGTAAAGAGGGAGCTTGATGTTCATGTTATATTACCTGCAAACGGTTGTCCTAGTGTTAGAAACAAATACACACAATATTACGCCTGTGAACTTCACTTGAAATTAGGCCTACGCTAAGACACGCCACGCTGCACAGCACTCGAAGACGAAAGGGACAGGACTGAGGATCAGGGGGCGATGCTTCCTATACATATGTTTCTTTTACTAAATTTTAATATATTACGAGTCAGCGTTTGTGCACAGACAGCTGAAACTGTTTTGATTTGGATGGCTGACACTTTTACTGCTGCACATTAGGCCCACGAACAAAGCAGACTGTCTATGCGTTCAGACCCCCCCCCCTCGACCGGCCACGCCGCCTGGCGCGCAGAGCGAGTGAGAGAGCGATATTTTCAGGGGAAGTGATCGGTTGATGGTGGGAGTCATCCTTCCTCGCGCATGCGCACTCAAGGGAGCTTTCTAAGTTGCTGGCCTGTAGAATACGGTTCAGGATAGAGATCACAGAATTATGAAAACGTGCACAGAACTCACTTCTCCCCATAGCTCGTTACACACAGTTTTTAACTGTTTTCACGTAATTAAATAAATAAACAAAAACATTTAATATCTATCACAAGATTCGAACTTTGAAAAGCGGAAAATTATGAATATTATTCGGACTATTTGAATGTATTGTAACGAAGAAAGTATGAGAATGTAATTGCATTAGTAAATAGAAAGTCTAAAAAGTATTACGATTTTGACAAAGAAGGACAGCAGTTTTTGGTTTTCAAACTGCGAGGTGAAAAATGTACTGTAACAATGCATATGCTCAGACGTTTCGTGTTTTTGGACGTGATGCATCGTGTCGCAAACGAATTGACAGATTCAAGTAGAACATTTTATAAGAAGTTTTGAGATTTTTAAAGAGTGATGTTAGTACGTGTATATTAGTCCGGGAGTGTGGAAATTGGATTCCAGATTAAAATGGTATGGTAGGGAAATTAACATAGTAATGGAACTAAATATGAATGTGGACGTAGGCATTTGGCAACAGTCGGGGGATGACACCAAGGGAGGTCAAATGGAACACAGCTGGGAAGTGAAAAAATTTATTTAAATAAAATTTATGACAAGGCCAAGATTGTGCATTATTTTAAGGATAAATCAAAATGGGCATCAAAAAGAATTCACTCTCAAACAAAGTGCACTAGAATTAATGAAACGTAAATAAGTTGAATGTGTGAATTATTTTTAAATTTTGTAAAGATAAATTGTTTTGTCGAAAAGGGTAAATATTTATGTGTATTTTATTGTTATGTTATTGTATTCGACTGGAAATTGGGTTCACCGCATGTCATTTCGACAGGAAGAGAAATCTGATAAAAAAAATAAAATAAAATAATTGCTGAAATTACGTTCGGCAACCATTGTTGAAATTTGTGTTTTTTGTTTAGTATTCTTTACGTCACCTTAAAATACGGACTAAAGAGACAATGTGGCGTCTGAACCTACTTCCGGTCAGAACAACCAACTTTTGAAACTATGAACCTCACTGCCCTACAGTTGATTTTTGTCCTCGTCTGTCAGGGTCAGATTCTTTGCCATGGAAGTCTTTTTGTTATGTGATAGTCCTTCTGTCTCGTCTTTCGTGAGAGTGAAACATCTCATCCGAGCATGAATTGACCGCAGTATTATTTGAAATAAGACTTGGTTTTCAAGTAATGTAATTGATACGTGTTTTGCGCGAATAAAAATATAACCTTAAAAGTATGGTGTGGATACTCGTGAGGGTAGGTCAATGAAATTCAGTTATTATTACAGTGCCAAAGTTTCGGCTATAAATATAGCCCTGAAGCAGGCCAAACAAATGGCTGAAACGTTAGCACTGTAATAATAACTGAATTTCATTGACCTACCCTCACGAGTATCCACACTATATTTATAATACGAGGTCAAGATCAACAAAACCTTAAAAGTGATCTCTTGAAAAAGATCTGTGGCAATTACACATTTAAAATGTTAATTCTAACACTGTATTAGTATATCTTGTGTTAATAACGTTTGAAAGTATCAAAAACGAAATAATGGAAGTATTTTAATAAAATGAGTAATGTAAATATTTATAAGTTCAAAAAAAATTCACACAGTCTTAAAGAAAAATAACTTTATTGTCTGATTCTCGTTAACAGTCTGTATCACGACGCTCGCGTCCCTCGCAACTCCTGCTCTCGAAAAACGTTTTAACTGAGCCACTCGAAAAACGAAAAACAGCCACGCTCTCTGAATCACGGCTACCTTCCTACACCTCGCCTTAGCATTTTCTCTACATGTACACATGCACCGCTGCCAACTCAAAAATAACAAAGAGCGCGGAAAATGCTAGGTACAAAATAATTGGACAGATTTTAGAAATTACAACATGAGCAATATTAGCAATGAGATGTATTTAATCACGTAGTTCATCCTTACCTGACAAATACTTCCTCTGATGGTCGCATTTCTTGTAACATAAATGTATCCACGTGTCATTTGGTGACTTATAGTAATAAGAAGTACTATACTTTAAAAAATTGTTTATTGAATCAATTGAAACCAGAAAAATACTATCCTTATAAAGAAGTTGGTTGATAATGTTTTTTATAGTGACATTGCTTTTCACAACTGTGGTTACATGCAATCATGTAGTAAATACATTGATTTAGGTAATTAGAACTCTTTTCCATTATGCATGTATTTGAAGTAACTTTTAACAGACAAGCAAGCAGTACAGATTACTTATTAAATCACTTTAACTCAGTCACGGAACACTGGAAAGAATTGTATATTTATAGCAGGTAAGCGACGAAATTTTGTAGACTTATTATTACAGAATTTGCAATAAGAAATCCTTAAAGCATTTCACAATCAACGAAGAGGTAAAGTATAAAAATTATATTATAAATTATAGATAATGGTTTCATAATGTATCAAACAGTATAAACAATAAATAAGTTATTAGACATTTCTCTGAATATGCTGACCTTAAACTCTTGCAGATTTTTATTGCAGTAGCATTCTTAGCAAATGTGTTCCTTCCAGCGACAGACAACATCCTTTCCAGGTTAACTGAGATGTTTTTGTTTTATTTTTTGCATCTGCTTATGATACTCCAACTTAGATTACACCTACCTATAAATCAAAACTTTATAAAATATAATTATATTTATTACAATTTTATGTTAATGATTAGCAACAATGAATCTCTAATTATGCAAAGTTCTCTTATAAAAAAGAGTTTAAAAATATAGAACTGGTAACACAAATGGAATTCACTTAATCTCCAATAATTTTGCCACCCATGTAAGAAAGATGTGAGTGGCATGAGTCCCTTCATTCATTAATTGTTTCCATAATCGGCAATGTTTATTTCCATTGAAGCAAATTTTGAATTATGTGATTTTTACCCAAGAACAGGCCCACATGTTCTGAGTTGAGACATTTCTAACTTTGAAACAGCTCAATCTAATGAAACAGAGCAAGTAATAAATCAATATTTATTTATTTATTTGTCGAAAAACAGAAAAAAACTGTATATGACGTGTGGTTAAAGATATTTATCTGCGCACATTCCCTTGAGGGCCAGGAAAAAAATAGAAAACGAAAATATTCTATAGAATAAAAAAATGATTGAATGAACCTTTTATTTATTTATTTGTTTGTCAAAAAACATTAAAAAACAAACGTAAAAACAAACGTAAAAACTGTATATGACGTGTGGGGTAAGAGAAAAGTGAAGTACCAAAGGTAAAAGGTAAAGTGAAGTACCTTAAAGTGAAATACCAAAATCTAAATAACTGATCAACAGACTAAATAGTAGCTGAGGAAAATAATGTAATAATAAGTATTTTCATTGAAAGCACTACAACACGTGAAACAGCTAAAATAAAACAAATGTAAAATTATGGAAATAACAGCGCAAGTCACTCGAAGTAAGAACAATCATAATGTAGATGCATGGTTGAAATGTTAGCGGAATCTCTGGTAGTCGTCATTTTGTTGTTGCAAACGTAAATAAAAAACATGTCAAGATTCCCATTATTACGATATATATCGGGTAATTCTGGTAATGTTGGCAACAAAAATTGCCTACACAAAATGAAATGAAAATACCCTACGACGCTTTGCAGTACATATGTCCATGCGTCAGTAACTTTTTTTACTTTCCCGTATACGTACGTATACACGGAGTGATATACGTAGTATAGGGAAAGTTATGTAATGCTGCGCGAAAAAATGGCCAATTTTCGGCGGAAAAAAATTAATTGCCGGGCCGTGAAAACGAATAAGTGGATAAAACCAGTTGCTAAATTAAGAAAAAAAAATCCTCTATCTCGTGGTGTGGTCAAAATCCATGATTTGTTGCTTCTTTATACTTAAAAATCGATTGACGGCATTCCGTCCGTCTGTCCGTCTGTGGTCAACGCTAGCGCTTAAATCATTCGGTCGATTTTCTTCAAAATTGATATTCCCCAGTCGATCTGATTCTAGTCGAAGCTTTGTGATTTTGAAAAAGATTCTTTAAAATTTGGGGGTACTTTATATGAAGCCCCCCGGGGATTTTCAACATTTTCTCAAAAACGGCTCCAAATTTTTTCTTTAAATTTCTTGTATGAATAGAGGAAAATACAATTTTTAACATGACATAGGTCCGATTTTCACGTACAGCTCTGAATTTTCGAAAATTGTGAAAGTTTGAATTTTTTTCGGCGTCTTTCTCCAACTACAAAATTGAAGATAGAGATTTTTTCTTCAAATAAAATTTGTTCTGCATATTGAGTTATTTAATAAAGGTCATGTAAATGTTTTTTCACAATTTTGGTAGTTTTCGTGCAATATTGCGTGCAATATGTGCAATTTTAAAAAATTACAAAAACAAAATTTTCTCAAAAACGGCTCCAAATTTTTTCTTTAAACTTTTGGTAGGGATAGTGGTAAATGTACTCTATCAATGACATAAAAGTCATTTTGGTCTATCGGTTGTTTTTTTCAAAAATTACAAAAATGTAAATTTTAATAAGTAATAATGTAATATTTACATTATCTGCGATTTTTTCACATTATTATATTTACGAGTATATATGCTTTAAATAATGTCAAGTAAAGTTTCTCGAAAACACTACCGTTTTGTGTGAAAAGTAGCTCAAATTTCGGCATTTTCAGAAATGCTCAAACGTCATTTTCTCGTATATGGCTGCAATTTTTTTCTTGAAACTTTTGTAACGGATAGTGCTAATTACACTCATTAGTATAGCGTGAAGTTTATTTTGAGTTTTTTTTGTTTTTTTCAAAAATTATATAAATGTAAATTTTTTGAAAGATCTCTCACATCTTTAATATGCACATTATCCGCAATTTGTAAAGATGATTATATTTGTGAGTGTAAGTGCTTCAAATAACTTCAAATAAAGTATTTTGAAAACTCAAAAATTTTCTGTGAAAATTGATTCAAATTTCGCATTTTTAGTAGTGCTAAAACGCCATTTTCTCTTAAACGGCACATAATTTTTAAAAGAAAATTGCCATTTACGGCTAGGTTTTTGTGTTCTTTAATATTCTAAAATTAATGTTTCTGTTCTACCAATAGGAAACCGAAAAATTAAGAAAATGACAAAAAAATGTACTTTTGGCGATGATAGATGGTAGCTGGCAAGAAAGAGTATGTGGCAATTCCGAATAGCTAGCGAAGACCCAGGAAAATAGAAAACTAATACGGGAAAGTCTGTGCCATTCTGTAGCACCACTAGTTCATAAGTTGAATTTTAGTCCTTACTTTAAGGTGAAGAGAACAATAGGTAGCAAAAGCCATGTGATAGGGAAATAATATTTAGAAAGTCAGGTTCCCAATTAAACTAATAATATTAATCGTTACTGTGTACGGATGACTTCACGAACTCACATATAAAATAAAATTTGCACGGAAAAGAATGTAAACCGAATCAATATTGGAGTCATTTCGGATCTGTGACTGAACATTATAATTAACGCATAGGTCTGTATCAACAAAGTGTGGGGTGAAAATAATTAAAAGTAGTCATAGTTGGTGATATTGATTCGTAAGGTTTATGATTCCTTACAGTATATACAGAGTAATATACGTAACTCGTACGAACGTATACGAGAAAGTTAAATAGCTCTGCCACTGCTGCCTTCAGTATTAGGTCACCGTGGCTCTCATACACCAATACTTTCCTAATAAAGTGTTTGGATCTTTTCCGTTTAAAGTATACCAGTTCACTAGCCGAAAGATTCGTAACCGTCGTTTCTGCATTTCCAGGAATTTGCCTTGGGTCGACGCAGTCAATCTGAAGATGATTCAGTTCCGAGACACCGGCCTGTGGCAAAAGTGGTTGGACGATTTTAACAGGACGGAGGCAATATTTGTGCGTTTAGACCCTGACGTTCCTCGGAAGAAAACTAGGGATGGGGCAGAAGCGGCGGACGGGAGCGGGGTGCGAACCCTGGAGCTGCAGGACGTGCGGCCGCACCTGGCGCTGCTGTGCGCGGGGCTGGCGCTGGCCGCCGCCGCCTTCTGCGCAGAGGTGGCGCGCAGTCGGCGCGCGCAGATGCGCAGACGCTTCAAAGAGCTGCTGCGCAGAGGTGCCCTGTGTGCCGTTCTGCGCAAGAGGCCCCGCAGATCGAGCAGAAGGGAATGCTGGATGCCCAAACAATAGAGAGACGTTGGGATCCCTTAAAGCAGGGCCGTCAGACGAACGAGCACGCGAATGGCCTTCACAAAGGTTTGTGGCACGCGACGAGTTCGGCTTAGCGAAGTCACAGGTGGGAAGCAGGGGTGAGAAAACTTCGTGCGAATAAAGCGAGTTGGGTCAAACACACCGGATGGTTTACCATAAAGAGACATTCATTAATTTTGACGAACTTTTAATGCAAATGAAACTGCAGTTACAGAAGCATTGATAATTACATCAAGGAAACATTAACGCACGTTTATACTTAGTCTTAGAATAATGAAATATAAGAGCACTATTAATACTAATTACAAATAACTCAAATGAATATTTGAAAGAAAATAAATATAAACCAAAATCTATACTTAATGAAGATAAATATTATGTATATCTCATAATTTCAGAAAAGCACTGACACTATTATTGAAAAGAAACATTTAAAGAAATATGATATGCATATCTTTCCTGTGAAAATGCACGTAATAAAAGCCCTTAAAAATTATAGAATAATGATGAATAGAGACCGGAAAAATGTGTAGAATGATACGTCAAAAAACGTACATAAATATGTAATGAAAACAGTAAAAAGATGTAATAAGTATGTAAATTCGGATTCATTAAGTAATATTAAAATACGCTAAAAACACGTTTACCTAATACAAAATTGTATTTATGAAAACTTTCCTAAAAATTTTTAAACATAATACAAACGTTTTAAAAACCATTTGCAGAGCACAAGTTGATGCACATTTTGCCATACAAGAGCCTATTCGGACTGAAACTAGTTATATGTTGGTCTTCTTGCGCCCCGCCACGACTGCCTTCTGTGCATCCCTGAGAAATCGGAGCGCGGGCTTCCCTTGGCCGCGGGCACTGCGTGCCCTAGCAGAGCGCAAGCGCGCTCCGAGCACGCACGTGCTCCGTTTGACAGCCCTGCCTTAAAGGAACTGTTTGAAGGCATGAGATTAATGGAGATTTCTGCTGTCTCAATTTGCCAGTCGAGAGAGCTTTTCTGAAGGTGTTGTGCGAAACGAACTTGCTTTCTCTCCAAACTGGGAGTGTATTGATCGATTCAAAGTTCCTTGGCGGAGTCTGCATGGAACCAATGTTGCCGAATCCTACCGTAATTGAATGGTTTGGTGCAGAAACCCCTCATGTTCACTTTCTTTTAAAGGTTTTGAGATATTTTGATTACACGATTTATTGATTGGTTAGTGAGTCCTGGTCTACTCCAGTTCCATGTTACATAATACCTACCACTCAATACTAAAATTTTCATTGCACATGTACTATTAATACAATTTTTAACTGGCGATTTTCAATCTACTTCCCTGAACTTCTAATGCATTGTAGATTTCTCATTGACAATCCCCTAATTTTAATTCTAAACAATTTCCTTGTTTGCCACCAATAAATTTATAATCCCTATCAAGCATGAGTGTATGTTTAACTGTTTTAACAAATTAAAAATGTCGAAATGTAATCTCCAAAGTTATAATTTCTTAAAAAGTCACTTATTTACTGCATATTAGACTGTACCCTAAGCTGCAAATTGCTATGTAATTACAAACATGTGATGCATTAAATTAGAATTTATGTAAATGTTTTTTTTTCTGATACAATGGATTCTATAAAGTACTTGTTTAAAATTTCATTCGATTTTAAATCTGTGTTTTAAGTCGATTTTAAGTGTGTAACATATCTTGATCCAAAATTTATGATAGTAGAAATGAATCATGAATTAAAGAAACCCTATATGTCCATGCAATTACATTTTTCAGGATAAACAAAATACTCTTTTTAGCAGTATGATAAAAAAGTTACTTTGTCCTATTTTTCAATTTAATGTTAAGAAATAGAACTGACGTTAAAAAAATAGAAGAGAAATTTAAATTTTAAAAAAATTGTCTTAAAATTCATAGACTTCTATATGTCAAAAATAACTGAAATAATGAAACGCTAGTAGTAATGTTTTTATTATATTCTAATCAATGCAAATGCTATTTCAATTCAGAAAATAAAATACGATTTCAAAATTTAATATAGAGTTAAAAATTCCATTATTTACCGCATTTGGACGAGAAATGAGCCCTGAGACGCATTTTAAAAAATGGGGCCAAAAGTGGCCTGTTCAGTTTTTCGCGAATTTCTGGAAAACTGACAATCTGTTGGGGAAACGTGTATCACCAGTAAACTCGCCATGCAATTCCGGGCTTGAACGTTGATATTCAAAGGATTAAAGTTTCTGTCCGAAATCGCCAATTTTCATCGATGATATCATTATTTATTAGAACTGTACATGCGTTGAATTTAGACTGTATATTTATTTGTCTTTCTTTTTAGACCTGGATTTTGGAGCAATGTTTTCATTGCAGGTGTTCGAGAATGTACGGACGGAATGTTTGACCACTTTTCAACACCGACCACCTTTCAACAACGTAACATTTCTTTCGGCACTATCCCCATCAAGTACTGAATCAGCACTCTCTTCACTTGGATGATGTGAACACACTTGAACACTATCCTCAAATTCCTTATTATTGTTATTATCACTTTCATAACTATCAAAGTTCTCGTCCTCTTCTAACCATGCTCTTATACGTTCTTAGTACATCATCAGTCTGTACAGCCATTACTAAACCAAGGGTATAAACCAGGGGCGTGCAGATATTATTCCTCGAAATATCAGTAATATTTTATTCTCATGAAAGTTGATCGTGCCTACTTCGAATGTACCGCCGGAAACAGAGTTTATCGTACGAGATCCGTGGGCGTCGCATCGCGCGGTCGGCTCTGCCTGTCAACGCGGGTTGTTCTCACTTTCCTCGCTAGATGCCATCACTACTGCGCGGAATGATTTCACCCATTGCATTCTCTTCTCGCCAGGGAGAACTGCAGAACAGTACACAAAGAATTTGCTTATTTAGAATACTTTCTTTAACTTAATATAAACGTTCTCGATATTATTAGGTGCTTTATACTTTAATTGTGTTATAATGTAGTTACAGGGTTGGGCAAAATACTTGAAAAATGTATTTTCGATACAAAATACAAAATACTTCGCCGAAAGTATTTTAGATACGAAATACAAAATACTTTCATAGAAGTATTTTAGATACAAAATACAAAATAGTATTTTAAAATACTTTTGAAAATACAAAATACAGCCAACCAATATCTTCTATCCTATTTTTTCTCTTTTAAACAATCATTCACGTTCAATAAAATATCACATCAGATTTAAATTTTTTTTATTAAAAATGTATAACATTCTTTATACAAAAATGTTTCAAATTAAATTTTCAACCCATTTCAGGTATCCGTATGGGGTCATCCATAAATTACATAACTCTAAAGGGGGAGGGAGGGGGTCTGAGGCAGCGTTACATAGAGATAGGGAAGTGCGTTACAAGGGGGGAGAGGGTATTGAAAATACTCGAAATTTGCGTTACGTAATTTATGGACGGCCCCTATCATTTGTGATGTATGTTAATATCTTAAGTCTGAAAGGCATCTTGTCCGTGCTAAGAGCCGAAAGAATACTTGGAGTTTAAAGATCTCGCCATGAGTTCTTGCGAGGTGATAGTTTGGGACAAATATTGCAGGTTATAGACAATTAACCAAGATGCCTTTCAGACTTAAAGTATGAACATACATCACAAATGATATGGATATCTGATGAATATTGCGGATTTTTAGGTTTTAAAATATGCACTTAAGGTGCCTAAAATAGGTTCTTTCAGCATCTTTTAGGCTTTCTAAATGGTAGAATAGGCACTAATAAAATTCGAAACTTAGAAGAAAACTCACTTTTTGACCAAATATTATATTTCTCAACAATAAAAACATAAATCAATATTACGTAGAATCAGTATTGAACATTTTGAGATAATACTATTTATGAACAAGTTTGTTTATAGTTAGAATTATTCCTATCGTATTTCGCCTCACAATAAATTACTAATACATTCTCCAAGTTTTCAAGAGAAAATGAAAGTTTCTTATCGGTCAAGATCACTTTGCTTTCGGGGAAATTCTATCGCTTTATCTTAGAAACGGAGGCAGCTTCTCCACGAAGTCAGGAAGTAGTGGCGTGGAGACGTTTATCGCTAGATCCTTGTCTGGTATATTCGTTTCTTGCTCTCTTACAGGCGACAAAATGAGAGAAGAGGATAAAAAGGTGCAAGAGGACAAATACAATTTAGGTTGTTAAAAGTAACTTAAAATTAATATCATCCGTGTCTGTTGTGCCGACACAGAAGAACAAAGATAAAAGAAGTCATAGACAAAAGAAATTAGGCAAATTAGTTTAATTTTAGGTTTTTAAACCTAAAATAGGCACAAATAGTTATTAATATTGAAATATGCTCTTTTAGACGCTATAAAATTGACGGGTTTTAGTGCAAAGAAACTTAAAATGTATACAAAAAGCTTCATTTAGTACAAGGTACCCAGAAAAAAAAAAGATTTTTACCTAAATATACCATAACCAAATATCAGCTCTTAAAAACACCGCAAGCACACGTTTTTAATCACTGCGCAAAACCACAGGGCCACGAGGCACACACATGGGCAGCACTCGTTCTGGCACGCGGAGCCTGCTCTCCGAGAAATTGAATCTGAACTCGCGATTACAGCTACGGTGTACGAAATATATCTTACACAGTGATTACAGTGCTCCTCCGGTTATCTCCAGTTGAACCGACGGAGGGAGAAAACGTAATCGGAGGAACCGGAGGTCCGGTCGCACTCGTCCACGTGGCGGGACACTCTCCATTTACTGGTCCAATCAATGTTTGTGACGGATAAAGAAAAAGTATTTTTGTATTTTGGAAATACAAAATACTATGAGAAAGTATTTTCGATACAAATACAAAATACATGTTTCAATATGTATTTTCGATACAAAATACAAATTACAAAAGTATCGAAAATACGTATTTTAAATACAAGTATTTTCGATACTGCCCAACTCTGTGTAGTTAGCACGTACGTAAAATACCTTCAAAAAAGCCAAAATAATAAATTCTTTCGAACTTGAAATTGCTACCAGTCGATCACAACGGAACGAATTGGCATATTCATTATCCTCGCTCCCTCACGGACCGACCCGACGTTGCACGAGGCATGACGAAGTCGAGCGCCTGCACCTTCGAAGAACGAAGCTTCGCTGACGTCACGAGACGAATTTACACACCGATTTTAAAACATCGATTGTTACGGTTCAACCACTAGTACGTAGCTCAGAATCTGAGTTGTGTAAACACTTTTGCTCTGGCCATAAGCAAAGAATATTTTAAATATAGAAAGGATTTTTCTGTTCTTTGCTTAGGGGAATGACTCATTCCCTTTATTCCATGGAATGCACGCCACTGGTAAATAGCAAGGGTGCGACTTGATGTGTTTGAGGAGACAAAACGAAAATCCATTTAGTTTCTATATATAAATATTTAATTATATCAAAAACGACATTATTATTATTATTATTATTATTATTATTATTATTGCTTATTCTGGAAGAATGCGAGTCCCCAGCATATGCGCTCACAATTTTCTACGAACTACCAGTCACCAACAGTCGCTGGCATTTGAACGATCCACACGTCCACAATGTCAAACGATGTTCCTCGTATCTGTCGGGACGTGATGAACGCCGAATTGAAACACTGTCCTTTGTGCTGATACGGCAGAGCTCACGCGTCGGAACCGATTCCAGGAAGCGGCCTCCGCAGCGATAGTCCCACGATATTGCGTCTGATGTGTGAAAGCACTTTTAGGAGATTATATGGCGCGGAATGGCTAGGGGGAGTCTGAAATTATTTATTACACTGTTTTCACAAATTTCCATTTTGAAATTATCCGCTAGTAATATGTTTTAAGTCTTAATATTTTATATTAATTTCTTAATATTTTTATCTATATCTATCTTAATATTTTTATTTAAGTTTAATATTTTATATTAATTTTTTTAACATTTTACTTTGTAAAAATTTAAAGAAGCTTGAAACATTTGGAAACAAGTGCCCCCTCTTCCCCTTAAGCCTATTCTGTCAGGGGACAAAACGAAAAGTATCACAGATGAAGCAACCGAGAACAAAGGTGGTACTGTATTACGATTTCCTGCATACCACTCGCAATTTAGCCGCAATAAAATGGCAACTGAAGGCGTACATACGCTGTTATAACATTTGAAGTAAAGCATATACTGCGGTTTTTCTAAGAGCGACTCTCAAGGAAACTCAAATCCCATCTTCGCGATGGAATATGTCACGGCATTTCGCATCTTTCTCAGTCATTCCGCTAGATTTTGCACGATCGCGACCGTATGAAGCAGTGCTTGCGATCATGCGACTTCTACCGGCAAGACCGAGAAAAGACGCAAAATGCCGTGACATATTCCATCGCGAAGATGGGATTTGAGTTTCCTTGAGAGTCGCTCTTAGAAAAATCGCAGTATAAGGAACACGAAATATTTGTTATTACATCATATCTACTGGATAAATAATGTTGAAAGTAAACAAGTAATCTTACCTAATTTAATTGGAAATAAACTCCATTCTCCTCTCTTGTTTGGCAAATTCTGCTGCTCCATCATATGTCTGAGCAACCAATTTGTCGCCGAATTTTACTATTTCTTCCACATGATTAAATAATCCATTTGCAGATCTATCCGCGCTTACGTCCACAAACGATATAAATGTCTCCTGAATTTACAGTTTTTCCTGAACATATCTAAGAGAAGTAGCTAACTGTGATTTGTTAATTACGTCGGATGTTTCATCTAAAATAATCGCAACGTGCTGGGCCGTGGCAATATCATCTTTGATAGATTTGCTCAAGAAATGGCAGAAATCAAATCATTTTGAATTCTGTTGGAAGTGCCTTTAAATGTTTTGGTAAATTCTAGGTGTTGTTGCAATGTAGCATCTTACGTACACAAAAAAATTAGAAGTTCAATGTAATTGCCTATAATTGTTAACCGACTCTTCATTTTCACGATGCCCTCTGAAAGGCAATTCCTGCATTGCTAAAAAGCAAGTTGCGTCAATTATGCGTTTTAATATGTCTCTATTTTTTCTAACTGTCTCATTATGTCGCATTACGTCTGATCTCAACTGAAGATCAAGTTCAGTTTCGATGCGGACACTTCCAAAACTGACCAGCTGAACAAGTGAACGCAAATGACTTTGTGAACGTTCGTGTTTTGCTATTGCATTGGGAAGGTTGTTCAAATTGTTATAGCCTTCTTTGTTCCATAGATTATGATCATGGGAAAACAGTAAACGTGGCCAGCAAAATACTTTATTAAGTTTTGTACTACCTGTTAAATAATTGGTGAGATCATACTTTTTAGTATTAAAATAGCGAAAATATTCCCTTCCCTTTCTTTGTGCAAACATCTGAAGTCAGGAGGTTCTGGAACAGGCCTCCCTACTCGAATAACATCACTTTTCTCCACAAAAGTACGACAACTGAACGGATTTTTTAAAATATCCTCAATTATACATGTATTTTCTGCCGTAGCTCAGGGCCTTACTGCTACGAAGCACAAAAGGCAGCACACGGGAAGAACGCACACAGAAATAATACGCACAGATGAAAAAAAAGTCACGAGTTTGTATTATCACTTACAACACCATACTCACTAGGCGGCGCTTACCACTGTGTCATATGCGAACACGTCTGCAAGCTCATTTCAGCGCCACCCTGGGTGGTGCTGTAGGCGGCGGGCCTGGGTAGCTGCGCTTTCCAGAGAGCTACATACAATCAAATGGAGCTTCCTAAAAGTCAAGAGCTGGTCAAGAGCGCATGCGCGAACTCCCTAATGCATTTAGATGGAGAACATCGCAGTGCTCACTTCGGGCCGGGTGGCGGCGCTTAGTACCTCCGTCTCTTTCACCCGCTTTCCGTCTCCGTCTGCATCAGCGTTGTATGCTCGATGTAGGGCCACGCTCTGGCCGGGCGCCTTCGCAAGGCAGTGTACCCTTCCTTGACAGAAATTAAAACTCCTAGTTGAGTTCTCATCATGGTGAAAGTCGTGATTTCCTACTTTAATAATTACATTTAACGGATTTTTTCCAGGGTAAGCGCAGCTTACCTAGCTTACCTGGAATGCACGCCACTGGTATAAAAGTATTTTTTTAAAAACTTACGTGCTTGCATACCAGGGGTTACTCGCCACCCCAAGAGGTTCCTGAAAGTTCTGAACTGCTTTCAAACACGCACAGTCGCACAGCCTTCTGGCGAGTGATTGCAATCTACGTAGTGGAGGAATACGTGTGGTGGCGAGACTATTTAATGCAAGTCATAGAAATGGCGTAGGAATATAGTTCTTGGCGGAGTGACGAGTCACCCCGGTGTGCATTCTAGGGTTAAAATGAAACCTAAGGGAAGTTAAAAAATCTTACAAGGAAAAAGAAGGCATATAGTGATTCAACTGAAAAGAATTTAAAACGAATCCAAAAATGTCGTTTAATTCGTGTAATTCAAATACATTTGATGTATTGTTTCGTAATATGTCAACACTAATTCACATTTGTGAGAGAGGTGAACGATAAATTGTTTAAAAGTTACAGTTAGAGGGAGCGAAAGCTAATGTCCAGTCTTCATATTTAGTAAAAAATCGGATATAACTTATTAATAAACATTTTTTACAATTATTTTAAAAATTATAGTGAAATTATGGTATTACGTTACAGTTATGTTTTGAAGTACAGTGGAACGTCGATTATACTAATGTCAGTCATCCGAAACGCCAAATGCCCGAATTCATATTTTCACTGAATAATTATTTTATTTATTTACTGTGGGTATCGTATTGTACACTTATTCATTTTCTTTTGTAGTACTGAATGTTGAGAATGGTCCCCGATATGATTGACAGTGATAAAATATTAACGGGATACTGTTCTATAGTCAATCATCTGACTTCAGTGATAGGTGATAACTGGCAAGAATAGCTAGCCGAGACTAAAGGAAATAGAAAACTAATACGGGGAAGTATGTGCTATTCTGAAGCACCACTGCTTTTTACAGATGAATTTCAACGCTGGATGTCGTGGAGAAGGAACAGAATTGAAATATAAATAAAATTATAATTTCTGAACGAGTAAGGTTCATTGTTGTCAGCAACTAACATCCAGGTACGAGAAAATGACATGACAATCAAATTGCGGACACACAAAATATCCGGAGGAAGAAAATTGTCTCATTGTTGCCACATTTGCGGCAATGATGACTCAACTCCGTGCTTCGAAATGTTCGCCGTGTCCGTGGAGAGCGAAGTGATTCGTTCTGCCGCCGTTACAAATGACTGTCGTAAGGAGGACGGACGTGTCGGTGCCTTTCGTAAAGCAGCGGTGTCGCAATGAGGTGACTGCAAACAGGCGAAGAGCGCTGCTATGGGCGGGAAGGGGCTGCTTCGAGGCGGCGAGGCCGGGCTTCGAGCCCTGGGGCTGGCAATGCGGGGGGCGTGGGCGGGGGTAGTGGCGCGGGGCGCGAGGGCGAGGCTTCGAGCCCTGGGGCTGGCGCTGGCGGTGGCGCTGTGGGGGGCGTGGGCGGGGGTGGAGGCGCGGGGCGTGTGTGTGCCGGGGGCGGGGGCGGGGCCGCCCGTGGCGGGCGTGCAGTGGGCGCTGGGGGGCGCGGGCGTGGGCGGGGGCCGGGCGGTGGGCGTGGTGGACCTGGGCGACGGCCCGCGCTGGCTACGCGCCCTGCACGCCCGCGCCGCGGCGCCGCTGCTGCTGTGGCGCCCGTCTCCATCACTTTTGAAGCAAGTCAAGGCGCCCGCGTGGCTGGAGAGGCAGGGCGGCTACGTGCTAGCGGCACACCGCCCCACCCATCTCCTCGCCTTCCTGCTCCACCACACCAAGGACGCCGTCTATGACCGCTTCAGAAAGGTAAGTCACACACTCAATAGGGAATGTAATAGTCAACTCCGGTTATAGTGAACTTCTGGGAACCAACATTTTTGGTTCATTATGTCGGAGGTTCACATCACGATATCCGATGAGGTCAATATTAAACAGAATATCTTCACAACGATTGATTTTATTAATTTAGACATACCGCAATTTACATTAATAGCACGAACTGAAATTTTGGGTTTCCATACAGTAACGGCACGACCTGCCGCGAACGAGATATCAAGTGATATTAGTTAAATTGTATATGAATTTTGATTCGATCAAGCGAGCAACGGACGAGGGGGGGCTGCCGTGCCCCTCGCGCCGGCGAGCCAGGTCACTTTCGAAGCGGGGTGCGGTTGGAACTTTTACGACCATACCTCCCTTCGCCTGCCGCACCCGGCCGAGCCGCGCCGCCGACCGGGGGAGGCAAGAGCAGGCATTGTCCGTCTCGGCGGCGCCCTCACTGAGAGCGCCGGCACTGAGACCAACACCCACTCCATGTTTACGACCAAACGAACTTTGCCGCACGTGCCATCCCCGAAACGTAGGTCGCAACGACGTATATCGCGGACCGCGGAGCAAAACAACGCTCCGCGGCTCCAACTGCCAAATTCGCAATTGAAATTTTCGATTGAGAGAAGGCGAGGAATTGGCCGGAGCTACGCCCCGCCACTCCACCAAAATTTAATTTCCTTCAATCAGGGCGAATTTGCAGAACGAGAGGGGGCACCGGAGCTCTCGTTAGGGCGGGAGAGACTTCGTGAAAAACATTTACGAAGGAACTAGCATTCGGGAGAGAGGTCTGCTTCTCTTACACGCAACACTCACCGTGCTGGATTGACATGAAATTTCACCAGCTGATAGAACACCATGCAAAACCTACATACGCAAATTTTGAAGTGCTATGGAATATTATAAATAGTGTTTTATAGGCATTTTGTATCAGGACCTTTCGTGACCTTCGCGCTTCCCGCAGCGGGCGAGCCGTTGCTTCGGGAGCGCTAGGAACGTTACGCGGCGTCTATCAGCCGGTGTCAGATTCCCAAGCGCGTTCGTTCCATCCGAATCTGCAAAGTAAACACCCGTTTTTGTCACTCCTCCAAGTAACTGAGACCTTGCCGATAGGCCGATAGTGCAGGCGCAGTGTATGAGTAACGTCCGCAGAACCAGCGGCGAGCAGCGATTTCCACCCTTCCACGGTCGGTAAGGTCAAGAAAGGTCCCAATACTAATTATCGCAAAAACACTACTTGCAGTGCTTCATAGCACGTAAAAATTTGTATGTATGGGTTTTGAAAGGTACTGAACAAGCTGGTAAAATCTCAAGTCAATCCGAGTATCCAGCACGGAGAGTGTTGTTTGTTAGACTTACGAGAGATCCAGCATCGGAGAAAGTCGCCAATTGCTCTCAGTCACGAGAGACTTGTGATAGAATCAGCATCGGGGAGAGACATGAGTTGTTCTCGTAGACTTACGCGAGAATTAGTATAACGAGGGCGGTTCCCGAGATGGTCTTTCGGACAAGTGCTTTGAAATTAATTATTGCAGCGGAAGATTCCCAAGAGAGTTTCATTTAATGTATAACATTGTGGGTTTTTCTTTACAGATTTTAACAAGTAGCACCACCTTGTATCGCAACCTTCAACTGCATTCTTCAGCGCCAGTCGTTTTAGCGATTGGAAGGACACCAGAAATTCATAATTGCAAGAAAGAGAACAAAGAAAGCGATCCACTTCCACAGAACCATGACTTCATAAAAGGTCCAGAGTGGCAAAGATTTCGGAATGGATATACAGGAAGCCGTAAAATTGTGAAAGATTCACAAAATGTCTTTCAGGAAGACCGGTTATTACAAAACAACCTCCGGAAACGCTTCAAAGTTCAGAATATCGAACACAAAAATGAGATAGGTAATAGAAGCTTCGATAAACAGACTCGACCTCGCTCGACGAAGAAATCGAGCCTCGAAAGCACCTGGGAAGACGACTGGCCTTTTCAGATGAACTTTCGAACTCAACGCAGCGCAGGCGATGAACAGAGATCTCAGACATTCCTTTACGAACATCTTTATGTTGATCAACATTTGCAGCATAAGTGGACCTCACGAAAGCTTCGTACAGGCCAAGAGGGTGAGCCGTCACCACAGAAACGGTTTCAGAAAATGATGGAGGACGATTCGCAGACGCTCCTTGAGGGAGACCTGGAGGGCGAGCGGGGTTCGCAGCAGGAACAAACGAGCGGCGGGAGGCGTGTGAAGAAGCTCCTTGAGGAAGACCTGGAAGGCGAGCGGGGTTCGCAGCAGGAACAAACGAGCGGCGGGAGGCGTGTGAAGAAGCTCCTTGAGGAAGACCTGGAGGGCGAGCGGGGTTCGCAGCAGGAACAAACGAGCGGCGGGAGGCGTGTGAAGAAGCTCCTTGAGGAAGACCTGGAAGGCGAGCGAGGTTCGCAGCAGGAACAAAGGAGCGGCGGGAGGCGTGTGAAGAAGCTCCTTGAGGAAGACCTGGAGGGCGAGCGGGGTTCGCAGCAGGAACAAACGAGCGGCGGGAGGCGTGTGAAGAAGCTCCTTGAGGAAGACCTGGAGGGCGAGCGGGGTTCGCAGCAGGAACAAACGAGCGGCGGGAGGCGTGTGAAGAAGCTCCTTGAGGAAGACCTGGAGGGCGAGCGGGGTTCGCAGCAGGAACAAAGGAGCGGCGGGAGGCGTGTGAAGAAGCTCCTCGAGGAAGACCTGGAGGGCGAGCGGGGTTCGCAGCAGGAACAAGCGAGCGGCGGGAGGCGTGTGAAGAAGCTCCTCGAGGAAGACCTGGAGGGCGAGCGGGGTTCGCAGCAGGAACAAAGGAGCGGCGGGAGGCGTGTGAAGAAGCTCCTTGAGGAAGACCTGGAGGGCGAGCGGGGTTCGCAGCAGGAACAAAGGAGCGGCGGGAGGCGTGTGAAGAAGCTCCTCGAGGAAGACCTGGAGGGCGAGCGGGGTTCGCAGCAGGAACAAAGGAGCGGCGGGAGGCGTGTGAAGAAGCTCCTTGAGGAAGACCTGGAGGGCGAGCGGGGTTCGCAGCAGGAACAAAGGAGCGGCGGGAGGCGTGTGAAGAAGCTCCTTGAGGAAGACCTGGAGGGCGAGCGGGGTTCGCAGCAGGAACAAACGAGCGGCGGGAGGCGTGTGAAGAAGCTCCTCGAGGAAGACCTGGAGGGCGAGCGGGGTTCGCAGCAGGAACAAGCGAGCGGCGGGAGGCGTGTGAAGAAGCTCCTTGAGGGAGACCTGGAGGGCGAGCGGGGTTCGCAGCAGGAACAAACGAGCGGCGGGAGGCGTGTGAAGAAGCTCCTTGAGGAAGACCTGGAGGGCGAGCGGGGTTCGCAGCAGGAACAAACGAGCGGCGGGAGGCGTGTGAAGAAGCTCCTCGAGGAAGACCTGGAGGGCGAGCGGGGTTCGCAGCAGGAACAAGCGAGCGGCGGGAGGCGTGTGAAGAAGCTCCTTGAGGAAGGCCTGGAGGGCGAGCGGGGTTCGCAGCAGGAACAAACGAGCGGCGGGAGGCGTGTGAAGAAGCTCCTTGAGGAAGACCTGGAGGGCGAGCGGGGTTCGCAGCAGGAACAAACGAGCGGCGGGAGGCGTGTGAAGAAGCTCCCTGAGGAAGGCCTGGAGGGCGAGCGGGGTTCGCAGCAGGAACAAACGAGCGGCGGGAGGCGTGTGAAGAAGCTCCTTGAGGAAGACCTGGAGGGCGAACGCGGTTCGCAGCAGGAACAAACGAGCGGCGGGAGGCGTGTGAAGAAGCTCCTTGAGGAAGACCTGGAGAGCGAGCGGGGTTCGCAGCAGGAACAAACGAGCGGCGGGAGGCGTGTGAAGAAGCTCCTTGAGGAAGACCTGGAGGGCGAGCGGGGTTCGCAGCAGGAACAAACGAGCGGCGGGAGGCGTGTGAAGAAGCTCCTTGAGGAAGACCTGGAGGGCGAGCGGGGTTCGCAGCAGGAACAAACGAGCGGCGGGAGGCGTGTGAAGAAGCTCCCTGAGGAAGGCCTGGAGGGCGAGCGGGGTTCGCAGCAGGAACAAACGAGCGGCGGGAGGCGTGTGAAGAAGCTCCTTGAGGAAGACCTGGAGGGCGAGCGGGGTTCGCAGCAGGAACAAACGAGCGGCGGGAGGCGTGTGAAGAAGCTCCTCGAGGAAGACCTGGAGGGCGAGCGGGGTTCGCAGCAGGAACAAAGGAGCGGCGGGAGGCGTGTGAAGAAGCTCCTTGAGGAAGACCTGGAGGGCGAGCGGGGTTCGCAGCAGGAACAAACGAGCGGCGGGAGGCGTGTGAAGAAGCTCCTTGAGGAAGACCTGGAGGGCGAGCGGGGTTCGCAGCAGGAACAAACGAGCGGCGGGAGGCGTGTGAAGAAGCTCCTCGAGGAAGACCTGGAGGGCGAGCGGGGTTCGCAGCAGGAACAAGCGAGCGGCGGGAGGCGTGTGAAGAAGCTCCTTGAGGGAGACCTGGAGGGCGAGCGGGGTTCGCAGCAGGAACAAACGAGCGGCGGGAGGCGTGTGAAGAAGCTCCTTGAGGAAGACCTGGAGGGCGGGCGGGGTTCGCAGCAGGAACAAACGAGCGGCGGGAGGCGTGTGAAGAAGCTCCTTGAGGAAGACCTGGAGGGCGAGCGGGGTTCGCAGCAGGAACAAAGGAGCGGCGGGAGGCGTGTGAAGAAGCTCCTTGAGGAAGACCTGGAGGGCGAGCGGGGTTCGCAGCAGGAACAAACGAGCGGCGGGGGGCGCGTGCGCGAGGCCGGGCGCGCGGAGGGGGGCGTGGCTGGGGCGCAGCTGCGTGCGTGGCGGCGCGTGCTGGCCGCGCTATGGCAGCGCCACCAGGGCTTCCGCGGGCTGCTGCTGCGCGAACGGGTGGGGGAGGGGCGGTGGTGGGCGCTGGCCGTCGATGTCGTTGGGGGGAGCGGGGAGTGGCTCACCCAGTGTGAGGAGCGCAGTGAGGTGTGCGCGCGCGAGGCCAAGGCGCTGGTGGCAACTCGCTCCACGGACCTCGGAGGCGCAACATTCTCCATCAGGGACAGTGATGACGACATGATGTACTCTTATATGGATGTTGAGGGAGTCACGTTGTGGAGCAAAGGCCCTATGTACCTACAGTTGACAGAGCTGGAAGCGCGACTTCATTTTAGTTTGGACTGGGAAGAAAAAAACATCACAAAATTGGAGGTACGTAATACATTCATTAAAGCATTTATAAAATGGTTTAATTCTTTGCGACATGTTGGTGCTTATAAAATCCAAAACATCAATCGACAGGAAATGTTCATTTTTCGCGAATAAGTATAAACCTCTAGTTCGTATTTTGGATTTACAGTTTTGCTTTGGTTCATATTTATACATTTTTAATTGTAGTTCATGCCATATGTTAGTGCAGATAAGACAACCATCAGTTTTAACATAGTATATCCTTCCATTAGACGACCCCCGAACAATCAACGGCTTAATAATTTAGCTTAGATCAGTCATCATTATTTGTTGCAACTGCCAGCACTGGCTTCTGGCAAATATTTGCACTGATTTTGGCATACGGGGATTGATGTACTTTTACAGTAAAGGAAAATCCTCCTTCAGCAATGAGAAAGGAGAGACTGTACCTTAGGAACTATATACCTTAGATGATGAATGTGATAATATTTTTTGTATGTGTCGTATAAGACGACCCTGTAAGTCTTTTTTGTAATTCAACTGTTTATCTGCCGTACGATATTTTAGTGACAGGAAAAATGTACACTTTTTCTAAAAGTGCCTGAATCTCTGGAAACCACTGACCCGACCTACCGCGACCAACCATCAACCAAAAATAAAAATGAGTTAAATGGTAAATACAAAGTTTCATTCATAATCGCAGCATTTCACTTCTTTAAAATTTGAAAAATTTCGTCTGAAAATGTTCCAGGTAGAAGATGTGCAATCAGTTTGTGTGAACACTTTTGATAATATATTTGACTTGCTATTTGACCGAGTGGACTTCACATTTGACGTATTAAACCCACAATATGGGCAGTTGCTCTCGTGTGACTTCGTGCCGGCGTCGCCATCAGTCTCTACAACGATAGTGGCCGTGCCTCCGCCTGCGAAGCTGCCGGCGTGGTCGCTGCCGCTGCGCGTGTTCTCCCGTCGCATTTGGCTGGCGCTGCTGGGGACGGCGGTGGCGTACGCGCTGGCGTGGCGCGTGGTGGCGGGCGAGTCGCTGGCCGCCAGCGCCGCCGCCGCGCTGCGCGCCTTCTCCTCGTGCGGGGGCGCCCCGCAGGACAGGGTGCGCGCCACGCCGCAGCGCCTGCAGCTGGCCGCCGCGCTGCTCGCCTCCGCCGTCGTCGTCGCCGCCGCCTACCAGGTAAGCAAAGAGCAATCAGTCCAAAGCGTATGCTTTGCACAACGCTGTACTGTTCTTGATGCTGCTGCAGTTATTACCAATTTTACTGTTTCTGTGGCTGTGAATATTGCTGCCGCTGAATCTCCACACTATATCTCGTGCTGCTGTAGCTGTTCCTGCCTGTTTTCGACCCTTCAATAGCTTCTGATGCTATTGCTGCTTCTATTGCTTCGACTACTCCAGCTGCTGCTACTGTTCGCGCCCCTGCTGCTGCTGCTTCCCTGCTGTTTCTGCTGCTGCTGATGCCGCTCCTGCTCGAACTTCTGCTCCAAATGCTTCTGTTACTGCTTCCGGTCCAACCTTTTTTCCTGCATCTGTTTGTGCTCTAACTCCTTCTCGTGCTTCTTCTCCAGATGCTGCTGCTCCATCTTTTCCTGCTCTTTTAGTGTTCCTTCTGCTACCATTTTTACTGCTCCTCATGCTGTTTCTACCAGCACTGTTGTTGTTTCTGCTCGAGCTGCAGCACCAGCTCTTCAACCTGCTCCTACTGCTGCTGTTGGTGCTTCAGCTGCTGCACATAATGGTACTGCACCTCTTCGTCCTTCTACTGCTTCTACTCCTGCTGTTACTGATGCTACTTCTTCTGCTGCTGCTCCTTCTGACGCTACGCCGGCTTCTGAACCTTTTCTTGCTGCTTAAGCTCTTCTCCCGTGTCTTTATCAATATTAATCGTTATTAATCGCCTTATAAATATGAAATACATATTAGCATATTTTTCGAAATCTGAGTTCATCAATCTATTATGAAACTGTTGTTGACGGGAAAATATCTTTCGAATCTCACTCTGTATTAATTTATGATGATGTTTCTTTTCTAGGGCCGTCTCTTTGATATGATTATTAAACCCGAATGTTACCCTGACATCGACACAATCGAGAAACTGAGAGCCAGTGGAATACCAGTTTTAGCATACCAGGAAGATCGAGCTGTAATAGAAATGCTTTTGCAGATATGTTCAAAACCTGGAAGTGGTTGTTCGGATTTAACTTTGAACTATGATCTCAATTTCAAATACGTTGACAATCCGGAAAATCTACTATTGACTCTCGATGAAAATCCATACGCTTTTTATGCATCCGAAGAAAACTGGTTCCTGATTTCCAAGATGTATCCATTCGCAGGGTCGATGAAATTGATTCGTTCTTTGATACACGAATGGACGTTTATGATTACGACGTGGTAAGTATAATTAGTAGAGGGAGCAGAGGCAAAGCGTCTACTGTAATAACAAAATTATAAAAATAAATAATTTTGAATATTTGAGAAAAGAATAATTCTTTAATACTACTAATACTTAATTATTAAGTATTAGTAAGAGCATAGTTATTTGAGCGGTAATAGTAAATAAAACTAGTGGTACTACAGAATGGCAGAGACTTTCTCGTATTAGTTTTCTATTTCCTTTGATCTCGGTTAGCTATTCGGACTTGCCAGCTGCCATCTATTGCCACTAAGTATTTTTTTTTTAAATTTTCTAAATTTTTCGGTTTCCTAATAGTCGAACGGAAATATTATTTTAAGAATAACAAAAAACAGTAAAATCGCTTCTTAAATGGCTATTTTCTTTCGTTCAAAATTGTTTAAGCACTAGTGGAAATGCGAAATTTGAAGCCCTTCTTCACAGGATAATTTTGTGTTTTCGAAAACTACATTTGAAGAATTTTCGTTCAAAAATGCAATAATGTATACAAATTGCTAGAAATGTGCATTTTAACGGCGTGAGAGATATTTAAAAAAAATACATTTGTGTAATTTTGAAAAAACAAAAGAATACATTAAAAGTAATTCTACGTCACCTTAAACAGTGCAATAAGTACTATCTGTACGAAGGGTTTGAAGAAAAATTGCAGTTGTTTTTGAGAAAATGGTGTTTGAGCGTTTCTGAAAATGCGAAATTTTGCATTTGCTGACAACAAATTTCATAAAAAAGAAAAATCTGTATTTTCATTTTTACTTTCCCGTATACGTATTTTTACTTTCCCGTATACGAAGTATTACACGTACTATAGGTAAAGTTATGTAATGCTGCGGAAAATCGATTTCGACATTTCAACAGAAATACACGTTTTGGAGTCCCCTGAAAAAGTGGGTCTTTTCAAAACGTCCGTCCGTCAGTCTGTGCAGAACACTAGCGCGTAAACCATACGTGCGATTTCTTCCAAAATGGATATTCTCCGTTGATCTGCGTCCACTCGAGGCGAGGCGATTTTGAAAACCTTTTTTCAAAATTTATGGGTACTTTACATGAAGCCTTCCGAACATTTTCAAAATTTTCTCAAAAACGGCATCAATTTTTTCTTTATATTTCTTGTAAAGATAAAGTAAAATACACTCATAAAGGTGGCATAGGTGTTATTTTCACGGTTAACTCTGAATTTTCGAAAATTGCAAAAGTTTTAATTTTATTCGGCGTTTTCCTCTAACTACGAAATTGTAAATAGAGATTTTTTCTTCAAATAAAATTTGTTCTCCATAGTAAGTTCTTCCATTAAGGTCACGTACAGGTTTTTGAAAATGTTAGTCGTTTTCGCGCAACATTGCGTGCAATATTTGTAATTTTAAAAAATTGCAAAAAAAATATTTTCTCAAAAACGGCTAAAAATGTTTTCTTTCTTTTGGTATGGATAGTGCTAAATGTACTCTATGATATGACATAATTGTCATTTTGCTCTATTTTTTGTTTCTTCTGTCAAAGAATAGAAAAAACTTAAACCATTTCTCAAAACTCTTGCAATGCTGCGATAACACAAAATGAAAAGCACACAAACTAGGCGAGGCTGCATGACTGATACAGTGAGAAATGTAATTAGTATAAACATTGCAGAATGTATTGAAGCCTACGAGGCACACATTCTAGATTTTTCAAACCAGCCTACGCTCATATTCCTTTTTACACATCTGTCTAGTAGGGGGTCCCAATGCGCACACAAAAATGCCCTTCGCTGACGGCTAAAGTTCACGGGCTTTCTTGAGCACTCCCGTGTTCAGCGATAGGCTGCCTGGCACTCTCTCCGCCGCCTCCTGGCCCACGCTCTCTCCGCCGGCCCCGCCTCTCTGTCCACTGCGCCCCGAGATCTCTCCGGGCGAGTGGACGTGTGGCCAGCCGGGCGGGCGGACGGTGGGGAGAGAGGGGCGTCGACGGTGGTGGTGGCGGCAGCGGCGGCGGCGGCGGTGGCAGCGTTGACGGCGGCGGTGGCGGCGTGGCTGAAGCCGAGGGACGTGACGGACGAGGGCGCTCCATGCGTAGAGGCGCAGGGGAACAATGATTAATTAATTCTTTAATTAATTAAGTAAATAATTTTTATAAGTGGAACGCGCGAATTTTGGCCCCATAACACACTGGTGCAGCATGGAACTCCCATAATTTGGCGGGAAGACCACAAAGAGTGCCCAGCTGGGCGAAAGTCACTGCAAATTTATCCGCACCGAGAAAACGTGCTAACACTTCAAAAATTGTTCTTATTCTTCTTCTTATTATTATTATTTTATTATTATTATTGTTTATTAGCCTATAGGGCCAAGGCCTCCTGATTTCTCAGAGAAGATTAGTGTTGTCATCTACTTGTGACCTTGTACATAGCTAGTTCCAGTCTGGTTTACACCAAATACCAAATAGAAAAATATACCAATATTCAGAAAAATACAAAAATACCAAATATAAAAAATACAATAATACCAGATACCAAATACAAAAAAAAAAACTCCAAATACCAAAAAAATACCAAATATACTTGTGGTTATGTTCAACTTCATTAGTTAACTGGCTTAGTTCACTATTCTGACTACGCTTGTTATTGACAATTTTTATTTGTGTAGCTACTTTGATGTGCATTGATTGTACATTGATACCTATAGTTAAACTTTTTGTTTGATATTCACTCTTAATCACTTATTGTTTATCATTTATTGTTAATCACTTATTGTTTTTCACTGTTTCTAACACTTTTTTCTCTTCATTGTCATTCTTTGTCTATTTTTTCAAAATATATTTTTTCAAAAATTACAAAAATGTAATTTTTTGACGTCAGTAATATTTAGATTAGTGGCGATTTGTTCACATTATTATATTTAAGAGTACACGAGGTTTAAGTAATGTCAAGTAAAGTTTCTCGAGAACTCAACCGTTTTCTATGAAAACTAGCTCAAAATTCCGCATTTTCACAAAAGGCTCAAACGCCATTTTGTCATAAAAGGATCCACATTTTTCTTCAAACTTTAGGAAAGGATAGTGCTAATTGCACTCTTTTATATGACGTTAAGTTCAATTTGTGGTACTTTTTTGTTTTTGCAAAAATTACATAAATGTAATTTTGTGATGTAATTTTGTTTAATTATATAAATGTAATTTTTTCAAAGATCTCTCACACCTTTAATATGCATATTTCCAGCAATTTGTAAAAACTATTCTATTTGTGAGTATAAGTGATTCAAATGATTTCCAATGAAGTTTTTCGAAAACTCAAAAATTTTCTGTGAAAAGGAGCTTCAAATTTCACGTTTTTAGTAGCACTTAAACGCCATTTTCTTAAAAACGGCTCCAAATTTTTCAAACAAAATTGCCTTTTAGGGTGAGGTTTTAGTATTCTTTAATATTCTAAAATTAATATTTCCGTTCTCCCATTAGGAAACCGAAAAATTAAGAAAATTTCAAAAAAATATACTTCGGGCGGCGAGCTGGCGGGAAGGTGGCAGGAGTATGTGGGGTACATAAGGTTCCCCCAGATATCCAAGAATGTTTTTCGAAATCTCAGAGCTTGAACTCGAGTTAGTGTTTCGACAGGGGTTTCTTCAATTTGGAAAAAATTCTAAGTGTGGTTTAGGCGCAAGTGGTGTGCACAGACGGACGGACGTTTTGCCGTCAATTGCCTTTTCGGCATCAAGGACCTACAGAACAGGAATTATTACTACACCACGTGTTAGAGGATTTTTTTCTTAATTTAACTACTATATTTATCCACTTTTTCGTTGTCAGGGCCCGACAATGAATTTGTTTCTGCCGAAAATTCGCCGTTTTTTCGCAGTGTTGCATAACTTTATTTGCATTCTGCGTGTGTTACTCCGTGTTACTACGTATGTATACGAGAAAGTAAAATATCTCTGCCACTGACACTTTCAGTTTTAAAGGTGACCGTGGCTCTCACGCACCAATACTTTCCTAATCATAAATGTTTTCAACAAACTTCTCGAATTTCTTCCCAAACCGATGTTGCTGTATTTCTAGGAATTGGCCTTGGGTCGACGCAGCCAATCTGAAGATAATTCAGTTCCGAGACACCTGCCTGTGGCAAAAGTGGTTGGACGATTTTAACAGGACGCAGGCAATATTTGTGCGTTTAGACCCTGACGTTCCTCGGAAGAAAACTAGGGCTGGGGCAGAAGCGGCGGACGGGAGCGGGGTGCGAACCCTGGAGCTGCAGGACGTGCGGCCGCACCTGGCGCTGCTGTGCGCGGGGCTGGCGCTGGCCGCCGCCGCCTTCTGCGCAGAGGTTGCGCGCAGTCGGCGTGCGCAGATGCTCAGACGCTTGAAAGTGCTGCTGCGCAGAGGTGCCCTGTGTGCCGTTCTGCGCAAGAAGCCCCACAGATCGATCAGAAGGGAATGCTGGACGCACAAATAAAAGAGAGACGTCGGGATCCCTTAAAGGAACTGTTTCAAGGCATGAGATTATACTGCGATTTTTCTAACTGCGTCCCTCAAGACCACTCAAATCCCATCTTCGCGATGGAATATGTCACGGCATTTCGCGACTTTTCTCGGTCTTGCCGGTAGAAGTCGCATGAACGCAAGCACTGCTGCATACGGTCGCGATCATGCGAATTCTAGCGGAACAATTGAGAAAGACGCGAAATGCCGTGACATATTCCATCGAGAAGATGGGATTTGAGTGGCCTTGAGGGACGCAGTTAGAGAAATCGCTGTATAGGGGAGATTTCCGCTGTCTCTCTTTCCCAGTCGAGAGTGCTTTTGTGAAGGTGTTGTGCGAAACGAACTTGCTTTCTCTCCAAACTGGGAATTTATTGATCGATTCAAAGTTCCTTGGCGGAGTCTGCATGGAACCAATGTTGCGGGATCGTGCCGTAATTGAATCGCTTGGTGCAGAAACCCCTCATGTTCACTTTTTTAAAAAGGTTTTGAGATATTTTGACCACACGATTGAGTGATTGGCTTGTGATTGCTGCTCTACTTCAGTTCCATGTTACATAACACCTACCACTCAATTCTAAAATTTCCATTGCACATGTACTATTAATACAATTTTTAACTGGTGATTTTCAGTCTACTTCCCCGAACTTCTAATGCATTGTAGATTACTCATTGACAATCCCCTAATATTAATTCTAAACAATTTCCTTGTTTGCCACCAATAAATTTATAATCTTTATCACGCATGAGTGTATGTTTAACTGTTTTAACAAATTAATAATGTCGAAATGTAATCTCCAAAGTTCTAATTTCTTGAAAAGTCACTTATTTACTGCATATTAGACTGTACCCTAAGCTGCAAATTGCTATGTAATTACATACGTGTGATGCATTAAATTAGAATTTATGTAAATGTTTTTTTCCTGATACAATGGATTCAATAAAGTACTTGTTTAAAATTTCATTCGATTTTAAGTCTGTGTTTTAAGTCGATTTTAAGTGTGTAACATATCTTGATCCAAAATTTATGATAGTAGAAATGAATCATGAATTAAAGAAACCCTATATGTCCATGCAATTACATTTTTCAGGAGACACAAAACACTCTTTTTAGCAGTATAAGAAAAACAGTTACTTTGTCCTATTTTTCAATTTCATGTTAAGAAATAAAACTAACGTGGAAAATAGAAGAGAAATTTAAATTTAAAAAAAATGTCTTAAAATTCATGGACTTCTATATGTCAAAAATATCTCAAATAATGAAAAGCTAGTAGTAATGTTTTTATTATATTCTAATCAATGCAAATGCTATTTCAATTCAGAAAGTAAAATACGATTTCAAAATTTAATATAGAGTTTAAAAATTCCATTATTTACCGCATTTGGACAAGAAATGAGCCCTGAGGCGCATTTTAAAAAATGGGGCCAAAAGTGGCCCGTTCAGTTTTTCGCGAATTTCTGGAAAACTGACAATCTGTTGGGGAAATGTGTATCACCAGTAAACTCGCCATGCAATTAAAGGCTTGAACGTTGATATTCAAAGGATAAAAGTTTCTGTCCGAAATCGCTAATTTTCATCGATGATATCATTATTTATTAGAACTGTACATGCGTTGAATTTAGCCTGTATATTTATTTGTCTTTCTTTTTAGACCTGGATTTTGGAGCAATATTTTCATTGCAGGTGTTCGAGAATGTATGGACGGAATTTTTGACCACTTTTCAACACCGACCACCTTTCAACAACGTAACATTTCTTTCGGCACTATCCTCATCAAGTTCTGAATCAGCATTCTCTTCACTTGGATGATGTGACCACACTTGAACACTATCCTCAAATTCCTTATTATTGTTATTATCACTTTCATAACTATCAAAGTTCTCGTCCTCTTCTAACCATGCTCTTATACGTTCTTAGTACATCATCAGTCTTTACAGCCATTACTAAAGCAAGGGTATAAACCAGGGGCGTGCAGTGACCTATTCCAATGGGTAAGCTCTGTAAATAGCAGCGGCGTGCGGTGATAATTTTAGTAGGGGAAGCACTTTTGAAGTCCAAGGTATGAAAAACGTATAACAGTTAAAGATGATCAATAACAAAATGTGAATATTAACCCGGGCGTCTTGCATACGAACGTAAATGGTCGCCCGGGAGTAAACAGACCCTAGGGAAAATTTCTTTGGCTAAATGCCTTCGAACATTATAAACAAATATAATTCGGTATTTATGTGACTTCCAACTTAACCTTATTTATCGAGTACTTAGTTATTTAAAATTATTAACAAATTTTTAAAATCCATCAATACATTAAAGCATATTTTTTCTTTCATAAAATGAAAAATAAGTGCATAAACTTTAATATACGGTGAATGTTAATTTGAAAATGTATCTAGAGAGTTCAGTAATAATGTTTTTCACGACCTATACAATGGATATGATGTCCGTTCTACTGTTTTCTTGCCCTTTTCACATTCTTTGGATGCTCTGCGGTTTAAATTCTTCGAACAAATTTCACGTCCTGTTAGTTATCTTTCTTGCATCTTATGTTTCTTGTTTTTGCTCTGAGTGCAAATATTGTATTATTTTTGGTATCAACTTGGTATTTTTGGTATCAACTTAATATTTTTGGTATTATTTTTGGTAACAATCCTGGTAGAATTCATCTCATAATAGCACAAGGGCGAATACGTTCCAAACTTCCGTCTGCAATTCTCATGTGTGGCGATTCCTCGAAATATCAGTAATGTTTTATTCTCATGAAAGTTGATCGTGCCTACTTCGAATGTACCACCGGAAACAGAGTTTATCGTACGAGATCCGTGGGCGTCGCACCGCGCGGTCGGCTCTGCCTGTCAACGCGGGTTGTTCTCACTTTCCTCCCTAGATGCCATCACTACTGCGCGGAATGATTTCACCGATTGCATTCCCTTCTCGCCAGGGAGAACTGCAGAACAGTACGCAAAGAATTAGCTTGCTTAGAATACTTTCTTGAAGTTAATATAAACGTTCTCGATATTATTAAGTGCTTTATACTTTCATTGTGTTATAATGTAGTTAGCACGTACGTAAAATACCCTCAAAAAGCCAAAATAATAAATTCTTTCGAACTTGAAATTGCTACCAGTCGATTACAACGGAACGAATTGTCATATTCATTATCCTCACACCCTCACGGACCGACCCGACGTTGCAAGAGGCATGACGAAGTCGAGCGCCTGCACCTTCGAAGAACGAAGCTTCGCTGACGTCACGTGACGAATTTACACACCGTTTTGAAAACATCGATTGTTACGGTTCAACCACTAGTACGTAGCTCCGAATCTGAGTTGAGTAAACAGTTTTGCTCTGGCCATAAGCAAAGAATATTTTAAATATAGAAAGGATTTTTCTGTGCTTTGCTTAGGGGAATGACTCATTCCCTTTATTCCATGGAATGCACGCCACTGGTAAATAGGAACACGATTAAATAATACATTTGCAGATCTATCCGCGCTTACGTCCACAAACGAACTAAATGTCTCCTGAATTTCTACAGTTTTTCCTGAACATATCTAAGAGAAGTAGCTAATAGTGATTTCGTACTTACATCGGATGTGTCATCTAAAATAATCGCAACGTGCTGGGCCGTGGCAATATCATCTTTGATGGATTTGCTCCAAAAATGGCAAAAATCAAATCATTTTGAATTCTGTTGGAAGTGCCTTTAAATGTTTTGGTAAATTCTTGGTGTTGTTGCAATGTAGCATCTTACGTACACAAAAAAATTAGAAGTTCAATGTAATTGCCTATAATTGTTAACCGACTCTTCATTTTCACGATGCCCTCTGAAAGGCAATTCCTGCATTGCTAAAAAACAAGTTGCGTCAATTATGCGTTTTAAATGTCTCTATTTTAACTAACTGTCTCATTATGTCGCATTACGTCTGTTCTCAACTGAAGATCAAGTTCAGTTTCGATGCGGACACTTCCAAAACTGACCAGCTGAACAAGTGAACGCAAATGACTTTGTGAACGTTCGTGTTTTGCTATTGCATTGGGTAGGTTGTTCAAATTGTTATAGCCTTCTTTGTTCCATAGATTATGATCATGGGAAAACATTAAATGTGGCCAGCAAAATAATTTATTAAGTTTTCTACTACCCGTTAAATAATTGGTGAGATCATACTTTTTAGTATTAAAATAGCGAAAATATTCCCTTCCCTTTCTTTGTGCAAACATCTGAAGTCAGGAAGTTCCGGAACAGGCCTCCCTACTCGAATAACATCACTTTTCTCCACAAAAGTACGACAACTGAACGGATTTTTTAAAATATCCTCAATTATACATGTATTTTCTGCCGTAGCTCAGGGCCTTACCGCTACGAAGCACAAAAGGCAGCACACGGGAAGAACGCACACAGAAATAATACGCACAGATGAAAAAAAAGTCACGAGTTTGTATTATCACTTACAACACCATACTCACTAGGCGGCGCTTACCACTGTGTCATATGCGAACACGCCTGCAAGCTCATTTCAGCGCCACCCTGGGTGGTGCTGTAGGCGGCGGGCCTGGGTTGCTGCGCTTACCAGAGAGCTACATACAATCAAATGGAGCTTCCTAAAAGTCAAGAGCGCGTGCGCGAACTCCTTAATGCATTTAGATGGAGAACATCGCAGTGTTCACTTCGGGCCGGGTGGCGGCGCTTAGTACCTCCGTCTCTTTCACCCGCTTTCCGTCTCCGTCTGCATCAGCGTTGTATGCTCGATGTAGGGCCACGCTCTGGCCGGGCGCCTTCGCAAGGCAGTGTACCCTTCCTTGACAGAAATTAAAACTCCTAGTTGAGTTCTCATCATGGTGAAAGTCGTGATTTCCTACTTTAATAATTACATTTAACGGATTTTTTCCAGGGTAAGCGCAGCTTACCTAGCTTACCTGGAATGCACGCCACTGGTATAAAAGTATTTTTTTAAAAACTTACGTGCTTGCATACCAGGGGTTACTCGCCACCCCAAGAGGTTCCTGAAAGTTCTGAACTGCTTTCAAACACGCACAGTCGCACAGCCTTCTGGCGAGTGATTGCAATCTACGTAGTGGAGGAATACGTGTGGTGGCGAGACTATTTAATGCAAGTCATAGAAATGGCGTAGGAATATAGTTCTTGGCGGAGTGACGAGTCACCCCGGTGTGCATTCTAGGGTTAAAATGAAACCTAAGGGAAGTTAAAAAATCTTACAAGGAAAAAGAAGGCATGTATTGATTCAACTGAAAAGAATTTAAAACGGATCCAAAAATGTCGTTTAATTCGTGTAATTCAAATACATTTGATGTATTGTTTCGTTATATGTCAACACTAATTCACATTTGTGAGAGAGGTGAACGATAAATTGTTTAAAAGTTAAAGTTAGAGGGAGCGAAAGCTAATGTCCAGTCTTCATATTTAGTAAAAAATCGGATATAACTTATTAATAAACATTTTTTACAATTATTTTAAAAATTATAGTGAAATTATGGTATTACGTTACAGTTATGTCTTGAAGTACAGTGGAACGTCGATTATACTAATGTCAGTCATCCGAAACGCCAAATGCCCGAATTCATATTTTCACTGAATAATTATTTTATTTATTTACTGTGGGTATCGTATTGTACACTTATTCATTTTCTTTTGTAGTACTGAATGTTGAGAATGGTCCCCGATATGATTGACAGTGAGAAAATATTAACGGGATACTGTTCTATAGTCAATCATCTGACTTCAGTGATAGGTGATAACTGGCAAGAATAGCTAGCCGAGACCAAAGGAAATAGAAAACTAAGACGGGGAAGTCTGTGCTATTCTGTAGCACCACTGCTTTTTACAGATGAATTACAACGGTGGATGTCGTGGAGAAGGAACAGAATTGAAATATAAATAAAATTATAATTTCTGAACGAGTAAGGTTCATTGTTGTCAGCAACTAACATCCAGGTACGAGAAAAAGACATGACAATCAAATTGCGGACACACAAAATATCCGGAGGAAGAAAATTGTCTCATTGTTGCCACATTTGCCGCAATGGTGACTCAACTCCGAGATGTTTGCCAAATGTGTCCGTGGAGAGCGAAGTGATTCGTTCTGCCGCCGTGGCGAACGACTGTCGTAAGGAGGACGGGCGTGTCGGTGCGTTTCGTAAAGCAGCGGTGTCGCAATGAGGTGACTGCAAACAGGCGAAGAGCGCTGCTATGGGCGGGAAGGGGCTGCTTCGAGGCGGCGAGGCCGGGCTTCGAACCCAGGGGCTGGCGCTGTGGGAGGCGTGGGCCGGGGAAGAGGCGCGGGGAAGGCGGCGGGGCGCGGGGGCGGGGCTTCGAGCCCTGGGGCTGGCGTTGGCGGTGGCGCTGTGGGGGGCGTGGGCGGGGGTGGAGGCGCGGGGCGTGTGTGTGCCGTGGGCGTGGGCGGGGCCGCCCGTGGCGGGCGTGCAGTGGGCGCTGGGTGGCGCGGGCGGTGGTGGGGGCCGGGCGGTGGGCGTGGTGGACCTGGGCGACGGCCCGCGCTGGCTACGCGCCCTGCACGCCCGCGCCGCGGCGCCGCTGCTGCTGTGGCGCCCGTCTCCATCACTTTTGAAGCAAGTCAAGGCGCCCGCGTGGCTGGAGAGGCAGGGCGGCTACGTGCTAGCGGCACACCGCCACCAACACCTCCTCGCCTTCCTGCTCCACCACACCAAGGACGCCGTCTATGACCGCTTCAGGAAGGTACGTCACACACTCAATAGGGAATGTAATAGTCAACTCCGGTTATAGTGAACTTCGTGGAACCAACATTTTTGGTTCACTGTATCGGAGGTTCACATCACGATATCCGATGAGGTCAATCTTAAACAGAATATCTTCACAACGATTGATTTTATTAATTTAGAGATACCGCAATTTACATTAATAGCACGAACTGAAATTTTGGGTTTCCATACTGTAATGGCACGACCTGCCGCGAACGAGATATCAAGTGATATTAGTTAAATGTTATATGGATTTTGATTCGATCAAGCGAGCAACGGACGAGGGGGGGCTGCCGTGTCCCTCGCGCCGGCGAGCCAGGTCACTTTCGAAGCGGGGTGCGGATGGCACTTTTACGACCATACCTCCCTTCGCCTGCCGCACCCGGCCGAGCCGCGCCGCCGACCGGGGGAGGCAAGAGCAGGCATTGTCCGTCTCGGCGGCGCCCTCACTGAGAGCGCCGGCACTGAGACAAACACCCACTCCATGTTTACGACCAAACGAACTTTGCCGCACGTGCCATCCCCGAAACGTAGGTCGCAACTACTTATATCGCGGACGCGGTGCAAAAACAACGCTCCGCGGCTCCAACTGCCAAATTCGCAATTGAAATTTTCGATTGAGAGAAGGCGAGGAATTGGCCGGAGCTACGCCCCGCCACTCCACCAAAATTTAATTTCCTTCAATCAGGGCGAATTTGCAGAACGAGAGGGGGCACCGGAGCTCTCGTTAGGGCGGGAGAGACTTCGTGAAAAACATTTACGAAGGAACTAGCATTCGGGAGAGAGGTCTGCTTCTCTTACACGCAACACTCACCGTGCTGGATTGACATGAAATTTCACCAGCTGATAGAACACCATGCAAAACCTACATACGCAAATTTTGAAGTGCTATGGAATATTATAAATAGTGTTTTATAGGCATTTTGTATCAGGACCTTTCGTGACCTTCGCGCTTCCCGCAGCGGGCGAGCCGTTGCTTCGGGAGCGCTAGGAACGTTACGCGGCGTCTATCAGCCAGTGTCAGATTCCCAAGCGCGTTCGTTCCATCCGAATCTGCAAAGTAAACACCCGTTTTTGTCACTCCTCCAAGTAACTGAGACCTTGCCGACAGGCCGATAGTGCAGGCGCAGTGTATGAGTAACGTCCGCAGAACCAGCGGCGAGCAGCGATTTCCACCCTTCCACGGTCGGTAAGGTCAAGAAAGGTCCCAATACTAATTATCGCAAAAACACTACTTGCAGTGCTTCATAGCACGTAAAAATTTCTATGTATGGGTTTTGAAAGGAGCTGAACAAGCTGGTAAAATCTCAAGTCAATCCGAGTATCCAGCACGGAGAGTGTTGTTTGTTAGACTTACGAGAGATCCAGCATCGGAGAAAGTCGCCAATTGCTCTCAGTCACGAGAGACTTGTGATAGAATCAGCATCGGGGAGAGACATGAGTTGTTCTCGTAGACTTACGCGTGAATTAGTATAACGAGGGCGGTTCCCGAGATGGTCTTTCGGACAAGTGCTTTGAAATTAATTATTGCAGCGGAAGATTCCCAAGAGAGTTTCATTTAATGTATAACATTGTGGGTTTTTCTTTACAGATTTTAACAAGTAGCACCACCTTGTATCGCAACCTTCAACTGCATTCTTCAGCGCCAGTCGTTCTAGCGATTGGAAGGACACCAGAAATTCATAATTGCAAGAAAGAGAACAAAGAAAGCGATCCACTTCCACAGAACCATGACTTCATGAAAGGTCCAGAGTGGCAAAGATTTCGGAATGGATATACAGGAAGCCGTAAAATTGTGAAAGATTCACAAAATGTCTTTCAGAAAGACCGGTTATTACAAAACAACCTCCGGAAACGCTTCAAAGTTCAGAATATCGTACACAAAAATGAGATAGGTAATAGAAGCTTCGATAAACAGACTCGATGTCGCTCGACGAAGAAACCGATCCTTGAAAGCACCTGGGAAGAAGACTGGCCTTTTCAGATGAACTTTCGAACTCAACGCAGCGCAGGCGATGAACAGAGATCTCAGACATTCCTTTACGAACATCTTTATGTTGATCAACATTTGCAGCATAAGTGGACCTCACGAAAGCTTCGTACAGGCCAAGAGGGTGAGCCGTCACCACAGAAACGGTTTCAGAAAATGATGGAGGACGATTCGCAGACGCTCCTTGAGGAAGACCTGGAGGGCGAGCGGGGTTCGCAGCAGGAACAAAGGAGCGGCGGGAGGCGTGTGAAGAAGCTCCTTGAGGAAGACCTGGAGGGCGAGCGGGGTTCGCAGCAGGAACAAAGGAGCGGCGGGAGGCGTGTGAAGAAGCTCCTTGAGGAAGACCTGGAGGGCGAGCGGGGTTCGCAGAAGGAACAAACGAGCGGCGGGAGGCGTGTGAAGAAGCTCCTTGAGGAAGACCTGGAGGGCGAGAGGGGTTCGCAGCAGGAACAAAGGAGCGGCGGGGGGCGCGTGCGCGAGGCCGGGCGCGCGGAGGGGGGCGTGGCTGGGGCGCAGCTGCGTGCGGGGCGGCGCGTGCTGGCCGCGCTATGGCAGCGCCACCAGGGCTTCCGCGGGCTGCTGCTGCGCGAACGGGTGGGGGAGGGGCGGTGGTGGGCGCTGGCCGTCGATGTCGTTGGGGGGAGCGGGGAGTGGCTCACCCAGTGTGAGGAGCGCAGTGAGGCGTGCGCGCGCGAGGCCAAGGCGCTGGTGGCAACTCGCTCCACGGACCTCGGAGGAGCAATCTTATCCACCTGCAAGAATGATGACGTCATGATGTTGAACTCTCAAAATGATGTTGAGGGAATCAGGTTGTGGAGCAAGGGCCCTGTGTACTTACAGTTCACAGAGCTGGAAGCGCAACTTCATTTTAGTTTGAAGTGGGAAGAAAAACACACCACAAAATTGGAGGTATGTAATTCATTATTGAAAGCATTGATAAAATGGTTGAATTCTTTGTGACATGTTGATGTTGATATAATCCAAAACATCAATCGACAAGAATTGTTCATTTTTTGCGAATAATTATAAACCTTTAGTTCGTATTATGGATTTACACTTTAGCTTTGGCTCATGGTTATTATAAATTTTTAATTAAAGTACTTAGCGTATATTTCTGCAGATAAGACAGTCTTCAGTTTTAGTATATATCCTTCCATAAGACGACCCCGAACAATCAAAGCTTTAAAATTTAACTCACATCAGTCATCATTATTTGTTGACACTGCCAGCACTGCCTTCTGGAAAACATATGCACAGATTTGGGCATTCGGGAATTGATGTACTGCTACAATGAAGGAAAATCCTCCTTCAGCATTGCAAAAATGAGACTGTTTTTAAGAACTATTTGCCTTAGATGATGAAGTGAGGTTTTTTGTATCTGTCCTATAAGACGATTCTTATTTTGTTTTTTTTTCTACCGTAGTTTCGCTTTTTTATCTACCGTACGAAATTTTAGTGACAGGAAAAATGTACACTTTTTTCTAAAAGTGTCTGAGTCTCTGGAACCACTGACCTGACCTACCACGACGTAACCATCAGCCAAAAATAGAAATCAATTAAATGGTATATACGTTTCATTCATAATCGCAGCACTTAACTGTTCTGAAATTTGAACAATTTCGCCCAAAAATGTTTCAGGGAGAAGATGTGCAATCAGGTTTCGGGAACTATTTCGATAATAAATTTGACGTACTATTTGACCGTTTGGACTTCATATTTGACGTATTAAACGTTCAAAATGGGCAGTTGCCCTCGTGTGACTTCGTGCCAGCGTCGCGATCAGTCTCTGCAACGATGATGGCCGTGCCTCCGCCTGCGAAGCTGCCGGTGTGGTCGCTGCCGCTGCGCGTGTTCTCCCGTCGCATTTGGCTGGCGCTGCTGGGGACGGCGGTGGCGTACGCGCTGGCGTGGCGCGTGGTGGCGGGCGAGTCGCTGGCCGCCAGCGCCGCCGCCGCGCTGCGCGCCTTCTCCTCGTGCGGGGGCGCCCCGCAGGACAGGGTGCGCGCCACGCCGCAGCGCCTGCAGCTGGCCGCCGCGCTGCTCGCCTCCGCCGTCGTCGTCGCCGCCGCCTACCAGGTAAGCAAAGAGCAATCAGTCCAAAGCGTATGCTTTGCACAACGCTGTACTGTTCTTGATGCTGCTGCAGTTATTACCGATTTTACTGTTTCTGTGGCTGTGAATATTGCTGCTGCTGAATCTCCACACTATATCTCGTGCTGCTGTAGCTGTTCCTGCCTGTTTTCGACCCTTCAATAGCTTCTAATGGTATTGCTGCTTCTAGTCCTTCTACTACTCCTGCTCATGTTACTGTTCGCGCCCCTGCTGCTGCTGCTTCCCTGCTGTTTCTGCTGCTGCTGATGCGGCTCCTGCTCGAACGTCTGCTCCAAATGCTTCTGTTACTGCTTCTGGTCCAGCCTTTCCTCCTGCATCTGTTTGTGCTCTAACTCCTTCTCGTGCTTCTTCTCCAGATGCTGCTGCTCCAGCTTTTCCTCCTCTTTTAGTGTTCCTTCTGCTACTTTTATGTGCGAATGGAAACCTTTCTCAATAAACACGATGCGTTTTCAAATTGCCAACATGGATTCCGGAAATCAAAATCTACGGAAACAGCCATTTTTCTTTTCTTAAGGATGTTGCCTCATCATTGGATCAAAACGAAGCAACTATTGGAATATTTTTAGATCTTTCAAAAGCTTTTGACGTCATTGATCATAACATTTTACTTTCAAAATTACCTTCGTATGGAATCCGTGGTATTGCTCTAGATTGGCTATGTTCGTACCTTAAACAACGATCTCAGAGAGTAGAAATACCTTACTGGAATGATGGAACTTTATGTACACACCTTTCCGGTTCTTTGCCAATTGCACGTGGAGTCCCGCAAGGATCGATTTTAGGCCCTATTCTCTTCCTATTATACGTAAATGACATGCCCTTAGCGATTCGAAACGGAAGAACAGTTCTCTTTGCGGATGATACAAATATTCTTTGCAACAAAGTGTTAGCACATTTTGCTCGGCGCGGACAAGTTCCTGCGACTTCCGCCCACCTGGGCACTCTTTGGGGTACTTCCCGCTAAATTATGGGAGTTCCATGCTAGACCAGGGTGTCATGGGGGCGCCAATTCCAAAATTCGCGCGTCCCACTTAAAAAAAATCCATCATCAATCAATGAAATGGAATGAAGACATTAATTAAATCATTGTTTCCCCGCGCCTTGATGCATGTGACAGTTCTTCCGCCGCCCTGCCAGGTTGCAATCAGCTACCCTCGCCGCCGACACCGGTGACGTCACTACATCACCACCGTCACCGCCGCCACCAACACCGTCGCGCCGTATCTCTCCCCCCGCCTACGTCCGCCCCCCGCCGCCAGCTAGCCGGCTGCCCGCCCCTCTGCGCCCTGCCCGGGGTCGGAACCCGGGGCAGCGCCAGAAGACGCGCGGACAGCGGGCGACACAGCTGGTGGAGTGTGGGCCAAGCGGAAGGAGCTATGGTGGACCGGGAGCATGAAGCATCCACGGCGGTGAAGGGCATTTTTCACGCTTTCTGCATTTGAGACCCTCTACTAGACATGCGGTGTGATTTGTAGGAGCAGTGGTGCTGTGACAGTGGTGTGGTTCGACAACCCAGCCATGTGTGCCTCGTAACCTTTCAATGTTACATTCATTTGGTTTTTGCTTGCTGTGTTAGTCAGGTAGCATCGCTTGGTCAGTGTGTGCCTTTAATTTTGTGTTTCGCAACACTGCAAGAGTTTTGTGAAATTGTAAAAGTTTTTTTTGTATTCTTTGACACAAAGAAACCGTAAATAGTACAATATCAGACGTTTCAAATTGGTTCCGTAATAACAAATTAAAAGTAAATGAAAATAAAACTGTTTCAATGCAGTTTTCCATATCAAATAAAAAATTATGTACTCCATTGAAAATGAACGGTGTGCCATTGACTGATGTTAATGTAACAAAATTTTTAGGTCTATCAATTCAGTCAAACCTCAAATGGAATGCCCACTTAAATGAATTGAACACAAAATTAAGTTCATTATGCTACGCGTTCAGAATTATTTCAAATTCCGTCAGCCTTCATACAGCTCGTTGTGTATATTTTGCCAATGTTCACTCCCGCCTGAGATATGGCATAATATTTTGGGGAAACACATCTAATAGCTCACAGACTTTCAGATTACAAAAAAAATTGTACGAATAATAAGCAAATCCAACCCACGTGATTCTTGTAAGTCACTCTTTATTAATCTAGGAATTTTACCATTACCTTGTCTCCTGATTTACGAATCAGTAATTTTTGTCAAAAATGACTTACTTAAGGGCGGGAATGTATTTTCAGCAAACGCCGATGTCTATAAGTATAACACACGACGTAGTAATCATATTCACCAGGTGGCAGTATCAACAGCTCACTACAAAAAATTCACATACAATTCATGTACATTACTCTACAACACTTTGCCAGAAGACATTAAACGATTAAATTCAATAGAAAAGTTTAAGTCCCAAGTAAAATCTTTTCTGCTGCACAACTGTTTCTATACAATTCGAGACTATACCGAGCATCAAAAAGGAAAGTAGAATTAATTTTAACAATGATAGTTAATGTAATTATTTATCATTTGGACTGTATAATTCTAAAGAACCTTTAACAAGTATTGTACCACAGTTTCTGGGTTGATGGCCCCCATCTCGATCAGGTTTTTCGTCCAGTTTCCCTGATCCTTGAGCAAATGCTGAGATGGTCCCTTGTTTTGCTTCTGGACATAAATGTAACTTCATTATTTGTGCACGTCTTCTGAATTTCAGTGGGAAATATAGTTATTCAAATTATCGTTTTTCATATTATCGCGGCAAAAAGTATTATTCTTTCATGAAGAACATGAGGGTTCAGGGCAGGAATTTATAGCTAATTTACCTTTGAAAATATATTTTAATATAGGAGCGAATATTTTGTCAACAAAACTCGAAAAAAACCTCTCTTTTCTGTATTCAAAATTCGACTAAAATATGGTTTAGGATAGAGACCACAGAATTACGAAAACGTGCACAAAATTCACTTCTCCCCATAGCTCGTCACACGCAGTTTTGAACTGTTTTTGACGTAAATAAATAAAATAAATAAATACTACTTTTACTGCTCCTCATGCTGTTTCTACCAGCACTGTTGTTGCTTCTGCTCGAGCTGCAGCACCAGCTCTTCAACCTGCTCCTACTGCTGCTGTTGGTGCTTCAGCTGCTACACCTAATGCTACTGCACCTATTCGTCCTCCTACTGCTTCTACTCCTGCTGTTACTGATGCTACTTCTTCTGCTGCTGCTCCTTCTGACGCTACGCCGGCTTCTGAACCTTTTCTTGCTGCTTAAGCTCTTCTCCCGTGTCTTTATTAATATTAATCGTTATTAATCGCCTTATAAATATGAAATACATATTAGCATATTTTTCGAAATCTGAGTTCATCAATCTATTATGAAACTGTTGTTGACGGGAAAATATCTTTCGAATCTCACTCTGTATTAATTTCTGATGGTGTTTCTTTTCTAGGGCCGTCTCTTTGATATGATTATTAAACCCGAATGTTACCCTGACATCGACACAATCGAGAAACTGAGAGCCAGTGGAATACCAGTTTTAGCATACCAGGAAGATCGAGCTGTAATAGAAATGCTTTTGCAGATATGTTCAGAAAATGGAAGTGACTGTTCGGATTTAACTTCGAACCTTGATCTCAATTTCAAATACGTTGACAATCCGGAAAATCAACTATTGACTCTCGATGAAAATCCATACGCTTTTTATACATACGAAGAAAACTGGTTCCTGATTTCCAAGATGTATCCATTCGCAGGGTCGATGAAATTGATTCGTTCTTTGATACACGAATGGACGTTTATGATTACGACGTGGTAAGTATAATTAGTAGAGGGAGCAGAGGCAAAGCTTCTACTGTAATAACAAAATTATAAAAATAAATAATTTTGAATATTTGAGAAAAGAATAATTCTTTAATACTACTAATACTTAATTATTAAGTATTAGTAAGAGCATAGTTATTTGAGCGGTAATAGTAAATAAAACTAGTGGTACTACAGAATGGCAGAGACTTTCTCGTATTAGTTTTCTATTTCCTTTGATCTCGGTTAGCTATTCGGACTTGCCAGCTGCCATCTATTGCCACTAAGTATTTTTTTTTAATTTTCTAAATTTTTCGGTTTCCTAATAGTCGAACGGAAATATTATTTTAAGAATAACAAAAAACAGTAAAATCGCTTCTTAAATGGCTATTTTCTTTCGTTCAAAATTGTTTAAGCACTAGTGGAAATGCGAAATTTGAAGCCCTTCTTCACAGGATAATTTTGTGTTTTCGAAAACTACATTTGAAGAATTTTCGTTCAAAAATGCAATAATGTATACAAATTGCTAGAAATGTGCATTTTAACGGCGTGAGAGATATTTAAAAAAAATACATTTGTGTAATTTTGAAAAAAACAAAAGAATACATTAAAAGTAATTCTACGTCATCTTAAACAGTGCAATAGGTACTATCTGTACGAAAGGTTTGAAGAAAAAATTGCAGTTGTTTTTGAGAAAATGGTGTTTGAGCGTTTCTGAAAATGCGAAATTTTGCATTTGCTGAGAACAAATTTCATAAAAAAGAAAAATCTGTATTTTCATTTTTACTTTCCCGTATACGTATTTTTACTTTCCCGTATACGAAGTATTACACGTACTATAGGTAAAGTTATGTAATGCTGCGGAAAATCGATTTCGACATTTCAACGGAAATACACGTTTTGGAGTCCCCTGAAAAAGTGGGTCTTTTCAAAACGTCCGTCCGTCAGTCTGTGCAGAACACTAGCGCTTAAACCATACGTGCGATTTCTTCCAAAATGGATATTCTCCGTTGATCTGCGTCCACTCGAGGCGAGGCGATTTTGTAAACCTTTTTTTCAAAATTTATGGGTACTTTACATGAAGCCTTCCGAACATTTTCAAAATTTTCTCAAAAACGGCATCAATTTTTTCTTTATATTTCTTGTAAAGATAAAGTAAAATACACTCATAAAGGTGGCATAGGTGTTATTTTCACGGTTAACTCTGAATTTTCGAAAATTGCAAAAGTTTTAATTTTATTCGGCGTTTTCCTCCAACTACGAAATTGTAAATAGAGATTTTTTCTTCAAATAAAATTTGTTCTCCATAGTAAGTTCTTCCATTAAGGTCACGTACAGGTTTTTGAAAATGTTAGTCGTTTTCGCGCAACATTGCGTGCAATATTTGTAATTTTAAAAAATTGCAAAAAAAAATATTTTCTCAAAAACGGCTAAAATTTTTTTCTTTCTTTTGGTATGGATAGTGCTAAATGTACTCTATGAAATGACATAATTGTCATATTGCTCTATTTTTTTGTTTCTTCTGTCAAAGAATAGAAAAAACTTAAACCATTTCTCAAAACTCTTGCAATGCTGCGATAACACAAAATGAAAAGCACACAAACTAGGCGAGGCTGCATGACTGATACAGTAAGAAATGTAATTAATATAAACATTGCAGAATGTATTGAAGCCTACGAGGCACACATTCTAGATTTTTCAAACCAGCCTACGCTCATATTCCTCCTTTTTACACATCTGTCTAGTAGGGGGTCCCAATGCGCACACAAAAATGCCCTTCGCTAACGGCTAAAGTTCACGGGCTTTCTTGAGCACTCCCGTGTTCAGCGATAGGCTGCTTGGCACTCTCTCCGCCGCCTCCTGGCCCACGCTCTCTCCGCCGGCCCCGCCTCTCTGTCCACTGCGCCCCGAGATCTCTCCGGGCGAGTGGACGTGTGGCCAGCCGGGCGGGCGGACGGTGGGGAGAGAGGGGCGTCGACGGTGGTGGTGGCGGCAGCGGCGGCGGCGGCGGTGGCAGCGTTGACGGCGGCGGTGGCGGCGTGGCTGAAGCCGAGGGACGTGACGGACGAGGGCGCTCCATGCGTAGAGGCGCAGGGGAACAATGATTAATTAATTCTTTAATTAATTAAGTAAATAATTTTTTTAAGTGGAACGCGCGAATTTTGGCCCCATAACACACTGGTGCAGCATGGAACTCCCATAATTTGGCGGGAAGACCACAAAGAGTGCCCAGCTGGGTGAAAGTCACTGCAAATTTATCCGCACCGAGAAAACGTGCTAACACTTCAAAAATTCTTCTTCTTCTTCTTATTATTATTATTATTTTATTATTATTGTTTATTAGCCTATAGGGCCAAGGCCTCCTGATTTCTCAGAGAAGATTAGTGTTGTCATCTACTTGTGACCTTGTACATAGCTAGTTCCAGTCTGGTTTACACCAAATACCAAATAGAAAAATATACCAATATTCAGAAAAATACAAAAATACCAAATATAAAAAATACAATAATACCAGATACCAAATACAAAAAAACTCCAAATACCAAAAAAATACCAAATATACTTGTGGTTATGTTCAACTTCATTAGTTAACTGGCTTAGTTCACTATTCTGACTACGCTTGTTATTGACAATTTTTATTTGTGTAGCTACTTTGATGTACATTGATTGTACATTGATACCTATAGTTAAACTTTTTGTTTGATATTCACTCTTAATCACTTATTGTTTATCATTTATTGTTAATCACTTATTGTTTTTCACTGTTTCTAACACTTTTTTCTCTTCATTGTCATTCTTTGTCTATTTTTTTCAAAATATATTTTTTCAAAAATTACAAAAATGTAATTTTTTGACGTCAGTAATATTTAGATTAGTGGCGATTTGTTTACATTATTATATTTAAGAGTACACGAGGTTTAAGTAATGTCAAGTAAAGTTTCTCGAGAACTCAACCGTTTTCTATGAAAACCAGCTCAAAATTCCGCATTTTCACAAAAGGCTCAAACGCCATTTTGTCATAAAAGAATCCAAATTTTTCTTCAAACTTTAGGAAAGGATAATGCTAATTGCACTCTTTTATATGACGTTAAGTTCAATTTGGGGTACTTTTTTGTTTTTTCAAAAATTACATAAATGTAATTTTGTGATGTAATTTTGTTTAATTATATAAATGTAATTTTTTTCAGAGATCTCTCACACCTTTAATATGCATATTTCCAGCAATTTGTAAAAACTATTCTATTTGTGAGTATAAGTGATTGAAATGATTTCCAATGAAGTTTTTCGAAAACTCAAAAATTTTCTGTGAAAAGGAGCTTCAAATTTCACGTTTTTAGTAGCACTTAAACGCCATTTTCTTAAAAATGGCTCCAAATTTTTCAAACAAAATTGCCTTTTAGGGTGAGGTTTCAGTATTCTTTAATATTCTAAAATTAATATTTCCGTTCTCCCATTAGGAAACCGAAAAATTAAGAAAATTTCAAAAAAATATACTTCGGGCGGCGAGCTGGCGGGAAGATGGCAGGAGTATGTGGGGTATATAAGGTTCCCCCAGATTTCAAAGAATGTTTTTCGAAATCTCAGAGCTTCAATTCGAGTTAGTGTTTCGACAGGGGTTTCTTCAATTTGGAAAAGATTCTAATAGTGTTTTCCATTCGCCGCACTGGTGCGCACTCAGTGCACACTCAGGGCAGCTTTCGTGTTCCAATCGGCCGCTAGGGCGCACCAATGCAGAGAAGCCCATGTTCCATTCGCACAATGCCACGGAACCAGGGTGCACTCGGGGCGCCCTAACCTGCACTGACGAGCTCGACGGTGCAGTCCATTGCACTGGGCCATTTTGAGGTTAGGTACCAAAGTTATGAATGTTGATTTGGATTCTTGGTGAAATTGTAAAGGCAATTGAGGATCTCCTCTCACACAGGGACACTTTGAATGATGGAGTATACCACGTTTTACAAGAAATGCTTTAAAATAACTGTGACATACTCGAAGTTCGGAAAATCAGTTTGTGTTTACGTAAAATTCAACCGTGAATTACTGCATGTTAACAAATCCAATGCTATTCAGTAAACAAAACTATACCTTTACAAAATCATTAAAATATACAATGTGGCAAGAAGAGTTTCTTGCATGCGCAAGCGGAAATGCTCATATTAATATTTTAATAGTTTTCAATAACCAAATAATTCTGCAGAAGCCTTTTGGTTTGAAATGTAGTGCACTGTGTTCGAAATCAATCACTGGCAAATCTCGAGAAATGAGCTTTCGACATATTCGCTTTTGAAGTTTTCGATAGTCTTTAAATAAAGGATCACACGTTAATACTCTATGAATTAAGGAGTAAACAATTACCAAAGGACTTCGCACAAGATGTGTTAAAATAATAATAATTATTATAAAAATTATAACAACGATCACAATTCCAAAATTCTTATTTATCGAGTTATGTCAGTGTGTCAGACCAAGAACAGCTGTCTATAATCTCATTGCGTAGCGTACACGCACTGACTCAGTTCGGGAGTCCGATTCATTCGTGGTTGCCTCACGGCTGCCCTTCACGCGTGTGGTGCAGCACTGTTGCGGAGCGATGACGTAATTGCCCTGCACAAGGGTGGGTTTCAGTGCAACGAATGGAAAACGCTATAAGTGTGGTTTAGGCGCAAGTGGTGTGCACAGACGGACGGACGTTTTGCCGTCAATTGCCTTTTCGGCATCAAGGACCTACAGAACAGGAATTATCTCGGTCTTGCCGGTCGAAGTCGCATGAACGCAAGCACTGCTGCACACGGTCGCGATCATGCGAATTCTAGCGGAACGATTGAGAAAGACGCGAAATGCCGTGACATATTTCATCGCGAAGATGGGATTTGAGTGGCCTTGAGGGACGCAGTTAGAGAAATCGCTGTATAGTGGAGATTTCTGCTGTCTCTCTTTCCCAGTCAAGAGTGCTTTTGTGAAGGTGTTGTGCGAAACGAACTTGCTTTCTCTCCAAACTGGGAGTGTATTGATCGATTCAAAGTTCGTTGGCGGAGTCTGCATTGAACCAATGTTGCCGAATCGTACCGTAATTGAATGGTTTGGTGCAGAAACCCCTCATGTTCACTTTCTTTTAAAGGTTTTGAGATATTTTAATTACATGATTTATTGATTGGTTAGTGAGTCCTGGTCTACTTCAGTTCCATGTTACATAACACCTACCACTCAATTCTAAAATTTCCATTGCACATGTACTATTAATACAATTTTTAACTGGTGATTTTCAATCTACTTCCCCGAACTTCTAATGCATTGTAGATTACTCATTGACAATCCCCTAATATTAATTCTAAACAATTTCCTTGTTTGTCACCAATAAATTTATAATCCCTATCAAGCATGAGTGTATGTTTAACAGTTTTAACAAATTAATAATGTCGAAATGTAATCTCCAAAGTTCTAATTTCTTAAAAAGTCACTTATTTACTGCATATTAGACTGTACCCTAAGCTCAAATTGCTATGTAATTACAAACATGTGATGCATTAAATTAGAATTTATGTAAATGTTTTTTTCCTGATACAATGGATTCAATAAAGTACTTGTTTAAAATTTCCTTCGATTTTAAGTCTGTGTTTTAAGTCGATTTTAAGTGTGTAATATATCTTGATCCAAGATTTATGATAGTAGAAATGAATCATGAATTAAAGAAACCCTATATGTCCATGCAATTGCATTTTTCAGGAGACACAAAATACTCTTTTTAGCAGTATGAGAAAAACAGTTACTTTGTCCAGTTTTCAATTTAATGTTAAGAAATAGAACTGACGTGGAAAATAGAAGAGAAATTTAAATTTTAAAAAAATTGTCTTAAAATTCATGGACTTCTATATTGTGATATACCAAAATATTATAATATTTTGTTAATAACATTGGCTGTAAATGGGTTGGACAAAAGGGTATGCAAATGGCGATATACAGCCTTAGCAACGCCGGCACAATGGTTGGCAGGGTCAACAAACTGCATTCAGGCCTTGAATAAGTGGGAGCGTTGGCTAGATAGACAGATAAAATAATGTGTGATTGGTCTGAAAAGGAATGACTGTCGAGGGCGTGGCTACTTGGTTTGATAAAAGATGAATGGATTGGCTAAGGGAGAATAGACAACCGAATTTTGTCGTTTTGTTTTAAAAAAGAGAAACGAAGGACGGATACCGAAGCGTTGAGGGCGGAAGAACAGGGAGAACTGGACATTCTGATAGAGGTCGTCGAGTAGTAAAGATCGCTCGCGAGAGATTAACATTAGTGAAGTAGGTCTTGTAAGTTTGACGTGAGACTCAATGGTTTTGGACTCTGGAAGTTGATGTGCAACGGGAAGTTCGATTAGGACTTTGAAAGTTTCTTTTGCGGTGTTGAACTTTAGTATTTTGCCACTAGTTGGGGAAGACTAGGAACTCTGAATATCAAGTAAGAACCGGTAGATATTCTAGGCAGTGAGGGCTGGATGCGTCGGCAGCGTCGCAAGATTAGAAGAGAGAAGCGGGACTTGGGATCGCCTGCATTCAAGTGAGAAGAGACTGCGGGGCGTTGGCGACCAAGATATTAGATAAGTACTGCAGTACAAAAGATATATTTTAAAACGAGGTCATGACCTACGGACAAAAAAAATTGTTAATAGTGTTAAATAAATTGTTGATTTTTTCTTTTGGAAATGAAAAGATTTTCATTTAGTCAATCAAAATTGTTAAATAGTTAGAAATAGATAATTATTCCCTTTCAGATTCCTCGCCATACTGTACAGTTGGCAGATCAAGTAATCGGCTATCTAGGCGATAGCGATTATCCATAACGGGACCCATTGACCCAGCTAGCCGGACTTTTTTACATTTGTTGAAATTAGCTGTGGAAGCATTGATTTTTTTAAATTAACGTAACCTGTTCCTGGCGCCCAAAATTTTAATATAAATTCGGAACGGGTCACGATTATAACCACCTTAGATGAATGGTGCCAACGATCTCGTCTTTGACGAGGCGTTGTTGGTACATTTCAATATGTCAAAAATATCTCAAATAATGTAAAGCTAGTAGTAATGTTTTTATTATATTCTAATCAATGCAAATGCTATTTCAATTCAGAAAGTAAAATACGATTTCAAAATTTAACATAGAGTTAAAAAATTCCATTATTTACCGCATTTGGACGAGAAATGAGCCCTGAGACGCATTTTAAAAAAAGTGGCCGGTTCAGTTTTTCGCGAATTTCTGGAAAACTGGCAATCTGTTGGGAAAATGTTTATCACCAGTAAACTCACCATGCAATTCCAGGCTCGAACATTGATATTCAAAGGATTAAAGTTTCTGTCGGAAATCGCCAATTTTCATCGATGATATCATTATTTATTAGAACTGTACATGCGTTGAATTTAGCATGTACATTTATTTGTCCTTTTTAGACCTGGAGTTTGGAGCAATATTTTCATTGCAGGTGTTCCAGAACGTACGGACGGAATTTTTGACCACTTGTAGACATTCTTACCTTTCAACAACGTAACATTTCTTTCGGCACTATCCTCATCAAGTTCTGAATCAGCACTCTCTTCACTTGGATGATGTGAGCACACTTGAACACTATCCTCAAATTCCTTATTATTGTTATTATCACTTTCATAACTGTCAAAGTTCTCGTCCTCTTCTAACCATGCTCTTATACGTTCTCAGTACATCATCAGGCTTTACAGCCATTACTAAAGCAAGGGTATAAACCAGGGGCGTGCTGTGACCTATTCCTATAGGTAAGCTCTGTAAATATAGAAGAATTCACGTAAGAACAAGCAAAAGTGACAGTTCGCTAAACAAGTGAACATCACATGTAATTCAGAGAAATATCCCTCCGCCGCGGCAGCTGTTCAGAAACACGTGCACCAGTACGCACCTTACATTCAAGACTCGGTTTTAAAATAAACATAATATTTATCACGCAAAAAGTAAATTCCATATAATGTGTATAAAAAATATTTTTTTACAGAAGAGCACATAGCACTACACTTCCTAATTTCAATTATTTCTCGTGGCGCACTATATTTTCGTCGGACGAGGACATCACAAAAGGAAGCGTCGAAACCATTTACAAGTTAGCTAACTGCAAACGAACGAATCGAGGAAGGAGAGTTCAATGGGATCAAGGACACAATGACCACGGAACCTTCGGTTATGTTGCCAGCACTAGCTGTCAAAATTGCTTGTTCTTAGATGAATCTCTCTTTAGCAGCGGCGTGCGGTGATAATTTTAGTAGGGGAAGCACTTTTGAAGTCCTAGGTATGAAAACCTAAAACAGTTAAAGATGATCAATAACAAAATGTGAATATTAACCCGGGCGTCTGCATATGAACGTAAATGGTCGCCCGGGAGTAAACAGACCCCAGGGAAAATTTCTTTGGCTAAATGACTTCGAACATTATAAACAAATATAATTCGGTATTTATGTGACTTACAACTTAACCTTATTTATCGAGTACTTAGTTATTTAAAATTATTAACAAATTTTTAAAATCCATCAATACATTAAAGCATATTTTTTTCTTTCATAAAATGAAAAAGAAGTGCGTAATCTTTAATATATGGTGAATGTTAATTTGAAAATGTATCTACAGAGTTCAGTAATAATGTTTATAAATGACACGCACCGACACGCACGCCCTCCTTACGACAGTCGTTCGCCACGGCGGCAGAACGAATCACTTCGCTCTCCACGGACACAGTTGGCGAACATCTCGGAGTTGAGTCACCATTGCGGCAAATGTGACAACACTGGGAAAATTTTCTTCCTCCGGATATTTTGCGAGTCCGCAATTCGATTGTCATGTCATTTTCTGGTACCTGGATGTTAGTTGCTGACAACAATGAACCTTACTCGTTCAGAACTAGATTCTATTTTCGGCGCACTCTGCATTTTCAAAAATTAGGGTATTCTAAATTGTAAATTCGGATTTCGCGCGCTTCCTTTCAAGCGCTGCAAGTTCGCCAAATAGCAACACAGAGGTTTCAAAATTCTTCGAATTCATCCCGTTGTTGTCGACAATGATTATTGTATGATGTAGATAATATTTTTACTTTCCTGTATACATACGTATATACGGAGTAATATACGTCGTAGAGGGAAAGTTATGTAAAGCTGTGCGAAAAAACGGCGAATTTTCGGCCGAAAAAATTTCGTTGCCGGGCGCTGATAACAAAAAAGCGGATAAAACCAGTTGCTAAATTAAGAAAAAGTCCCCTAACACGTGGTGTAGCCAGAATCTCTGTCTTGTGGGTCCAATGTGCAATTAAAAAAAAAACGTAAACAAGATTTTCTCAAAAGCGGCTCCAATTTTTTTCTTTAAACCTTTGGTAAGGATAGTGCCTATTGTACATTATAAGATGACATAAACACCGTATTGCTCTATTCTTTTGTTTTTTTCAAAACTTACAATAATGTATTCTTTTGAATTATAATGTAAATTAATATTTACATTAGCGGCGATTTGTTCACATTATTATATATATGAGTACATTTGCTTTAAATAATGTAATATAAAGTTTCTACAAAACTCAACTTTTTTCTGTGAAAACTAGCTCAAAGTTCCCCATTTTCAAAACCCTCACACGTCATTTTCTCAAAAATGGCTCCAAATTATTTTTCCAAACTTTTCGAATGCATAGTACTAATTGCAATCTTCAATATTATGTAAATTTCATTTTGGGGTATGTTTTTGTTTTTTTCAAAAATTTCAAGAATTTAATTTTTTTTAAAAATTTCGGCCACCGTTAATATCCACATTTCCAGCAATTCGTAAAGCACTATTTTATTCGTGAGTTGATGTGCTTTAAATGACTAAAAAATGGGGATTTTCGAAATCACAAAGGATTCGTGAGAAAAACAGCTTCAATCTTCACATTTGCAGTAGAGCTTATACCCCATTTTCTTAAAAACGGCTCCAAATTTTGTGAAGAAAATTGCCATTAAAAATATACGTTAGTGTTATTTAATAAACTTCAAGTAATATTTTCTTTTTACTATTTGGAAACCGAAAAATTAAGAAAATGAAAAAATTGTAATTTGGGCGACGATAGATGGCAGCTGGAGAGCGAAAGTGGCAATTCCGAATAGCTAGCCGAGACCAAAGGAAATAGAAAACTAATACGTTTAAGTCTGTCATTCTGTAGGACCACTAATTATGAACGGAAATAGATTCAAGGTAATACATTTTAACTCAGAACTAATATAACTATACTGACTATACTTCGGTTTTTCTTTCTTGGCGCACGAGGGTGTGTCAATAAAATAGAATATCTCACGGTATTTCGCGTTGTCCTCGGTTGTGCCGCTAGGAGTCGCATGATCGCGACTGTATCGAGCAGTGCTGGCGATCATGCGATTCCTGACGGCACAATGGAGAACGACGCGAAATACCGTGAGATATTCCATTTTATTGACACCCCCCCGTGCGCCAAGAAAGAAAAACCCAAGTATAAATTACATACTTATAAAACGATGATTAGGCCTATAATACGATGCGTGCCCAAGTTTGGGATCAGCATCTAAAACAAACATTAATAGAATACAAATTTTTCAGAATATCTGTCTACGAACTCTTATTAAAGGCCCTTGGTTTGTTTCAAACATATAGATACATTCTGAGTTAAGTAATACATTCTTAGCTTGTATTGCGTACAAAGATCTTATATACCGCGATTTTTGTAAGAAGAGCTCTCAAGGCCACTCAAATCCCATCTTCGCGATGGAATATGTCACGGCATTTGGCGTCTTTTCTCGGTCTTGCCGGTAGAAGTCGCATGATCGCAAGCACTGCTTCATACGGTCGCGATCGTGCGAAATCTAGCGGAACGACTGTGAATGACACGAAATGCCGTGACATATTCCATCGCGAAGATGGGATTTGAGTGGCCTTGAGAGCTCTTCCTACAAAAATCGCAGTATAACTACACTAGATTGCTAACTCGACCTTCCACCGTGAGGCCGGTGCGCCATCTTTAAAACGGACAAAAACAGCAGCAAAGAGCCAGAGACAGGCAAGGTGTAGTGTGGTGATGTGTGTTTTTGTGCGAGTTCGCAATGCCAGACTCGTGCTGTACGTATGGATGTACGAACCGACGTGTAAAAGGAGGAAAAACACACTTTTTCAAGTACATACTGTGCATTATACTGTTTATCATGCTCGTTTGCTTATCTTGCTTACATTACCTTATTTGCCTACCTTGTGAGAATTTGCTGTACTACGGACGGACGGACAATGTGCTGTACTACTTGTGTGGCTTTATTGTTCGGTCGTTATCCAAACGAATTACATGTTTTAATTGTGTAAATGCTTTATTCAGGGAAAGTGTTGTGCACGGTTACATTTTGCAGAGTACACAAGATTTGTTGATGTGAAAAACAGAGGTGGTCTTGTGTCAGCTGCAGAATGTGTGTACAAAACTGTAGTAGAAACTGAGAAGCAGTTGTCTTTTCATTTAAAAAATAAAGGTGTTTCTAGTTCATTTTTAGTTAAGGAAGTGAAACATAGGGTAAAGCGGTTGTGCGCCTTAAATGAAAAACCTTTCCCAGGCACTAATCAGTGCGCTAAAGCCACTGCTGTAACTGATGTTCCACATAAAATTCAACTCATAAATTCAATAGTGGACAGTTATTCACAAATAAGACTTTTCTCCCAGGCCAAACATTTTGCTGCAGATATTTGCTCTACCAGTAAAAGACACCAACTGAATAAGTTGATTTTATTTAACAACATGTAAAGATTCTGTTGAAACATATGTAATACTTAATCTTTTGATGAAATAAATATTCTTGGTATTATTTTGAGTTATAAATTATTTATAATCATGTTTGTTCGTAATTCTGAGTATTCATTCCCTCAAGAGCACGAGCTTGTCAACTCGAATTCAAATTCCCGCCATTTTCTTGCCCGTTTCTAATATGGCGACCGGCTTCACCTTATTCAATGCTTTGACTGGGCGAGTTAGCAATCTAGTGTAGTTATAAGATCTTTGATTGCGTATGACGCCCGGAAAGGTAGTATGGTGTCCGTCAGCCAATGAGAACAAGCGCCGACCACGTGCGTTCGTTTACATGCGGGGTGAAGTTACAGCGAATATTAGCTATACTGCGACTAAAACTTCTGTCGACTTGACAGCCGGGAGTGGGGGGAACGATGTTTCCACACACTCGGGCGGCAGACACGTGGTCGTTCTTGCGTCAGATCAGCTGTTGAGGCATACACGTCTAACTTATTGCATTTTTGGTAGAATTGTAATAATGACACTAGTTTATTTGATGATATACTGTTACACAAATTTATGGCAGTCCCTTGCACTAATCCCGCCAATGCAAGGAATAACGAAACATTTTTGCATAACACGCGCAAAGCAGATGAAAAGTACAGCGAAATGGGTGTTAAGAAGGAAGATGCATAGTATGTATTATGAAAGATAAGAGAGGAGTATTTAAACAGATACATTCTTGGTTTGAGTACATACTTTGCACAGAACGTTCACAATTTAAAATAAATTGAAGCCGTAAGCTTGAGGCCATATACGACAAGGTGTCGATTTTCTTTTAAAAAGTCGTGATCATTCTTCATTGCAGGTTTTCCTCCGCCTAAAATGTTTTTTACATGTTTATGTGTTGTATAGGTACACAATTTTGCAGTGAGATGTTCTTTTTTTTTGTCTAAATAAAGTTATATTTTCACGATAACCAAGTTGTGTGCGGTATTGGACAGAAGCAAAAGAGGGCGTGAGAGATAATGTAACCTTTTTTTAGGTTCTCTTCTGTTCCTAGAAATCAGGAAAGTAAAACCATAACATCCTCAGGTGAAAAGTGGATTTCTGCTTTGAAACGAGAAAATTTAGCTTAAAAAATCAAACTTTGATTTGAGCACAGAAAACTGCAAAACTACAAACATGTTTGCAGTTTTCTGTGCTCAAATCAATATATATATATATATATATATATATATATATATATATATATATATATATATATATATATATATATATATATGGTAGATTTTAAGAACAGGGTTCGGCTCCTATTGACGCGCACGATTCGGTTCCGAACGAGTCACTCGCGGCGCCGCCACAGTGTGCACACGGCCACGTGGCCAACGCACTTTCGTGTAGAATCGTGACGCTTCGCTACCCGTGTCCAAGTTGAGGACGAGGCTCGGGCCTTCGGCCCTCGCGTTAACATAAAACATCCTTGAGTCTGTCCAACGCATAATTACCAACGCATTTTATGCATTTAACCATTGTAATTCTCCATTACACATTCGCACCACACCGCACAATGCAAGCAGTGCTCCCTGAGTGATTCGTTCTCGTGGCCCGCGCGAGTGAACCATGCGCAAGTGAACCGTTCGCCGTTGTTTTAGTGAGCCGAACCCTGTCCTTAAAATCAGCCATATATATATATATATATATATATATATATATATATATATATGGTATATATATATATATATATATAAATAATTAATACTTTGAAAAATTGATATTTTAAATTATGATTAACTTAAGTGTTTACCGTTCCTCCACTCCGTGAAAAATTACGAATATTCTGGGGGAATGTTTACGTTTTTTCGGGATTTTTTTTGAACTATTATTAAAGTTAAATGTATGGAATATTTCTCTCGGTGATAATAATTAATACAATTCTCTAAAATTAATATTTAAAAGGCCGACAATTTATAGAAATATACGGAGTCGCTTCTACTCGGATAGCGTAAGGGCCCGACATTTGTTGGCACTTTTTTTTTCATATCCGATGAAAAGTGCAACCAAATGTTTCGTATATTGCATTTTATTACGAATTAACACCTTAGCTTCATCACTCAGGCCGTGATAATATTTACTTTCAAAGATTTTCAAAATGAAATGATAGTGACTTGATAATGTGAAATGATAGTGGCCTGATAAAATAATGCTCCTTTAAATTAAATTTGTGAAAAGGATGCGCAGCCAGAACCTAAACAAACCTAAAGAATAAAAAACGTTATTGTAAATAAAAAATGTGATATAAAACACAAACTTCGGCACCCTCATAATACAGTCAAAAACTTACTAATTCTCTAATAGGATGTGATTACGCGCACAGCACAGGTTGCCATCCAACACTTTCCCGCCAAAAGTTGTGACGTCATTCTGAACATTTCTATACCTCGGGAAGTCTGGTTCTAACACGCCACGTTAGTATAAAACCGAAGTATAAAACGATGGGCTGATCTGCGACAATGTACACAGAAACGTGTATATAATATATGGTCGAAGGTGCTGAGGAATGGGTTATGGGGACGAATGAGGAATGGGCAGAACTGATCGTCGGTTCGTAATAGTTTCCAAAAGCACCTCAAAGGAAGAACTTTTCTACTGCACGAGTGCCATGATTGACAGGAGTTGGACAAAACCAAACCAGGAAATGAGAAGTGTAGTAAACAGATTAGCGGTGCATGGATTCCACCATAAACTCTGCAAGACAACCACATATCACACCGCCAGTGATCTATGCGTGTGCAAACTGTGCAACGAAAAGTGTACCAAGTATCATGTGCTTTCATGTAAGGAAAACAAGAAAACAATTACGGAGCTCAGCTCCGAAGACTGAACTGTAAACTCCATGCACACTTGTGCGCATTTCTTAATTATTAAAGCACCTCAATGTCACCGAACGCTGTTGGGGATTTAGCCCCGATCGTACAAAACATTGGGTTGCATGGGCACCCCGCATACGTGTACTTGGGTTTTTATTTCTTGCCGCATTGGGGCTTGCCTTCACGACGGACTATCTAATGGTATTTCGTGTCGTTCTCGGTTGTGCCGCTATGGTCTGATTAAAGTAAGTTGGTGATTGACAGTTGTGATTCTGAAGCCTCTAGCTTCATATAATAAGAGAATAAGATTTGGTTACTTTTGTATTTACTTCAAGTATTTATTTTCCTGTTCCGGGCATGGTACGCAATCTGCGAACGACTTCTTTCCAGACGCAACTGTCAATCACCAACTTCTTTTAATTGGTCCGTAAGAGTTTCATGAAGTGCTGGCGATCATGTGACTTCTAGTGGTATGCATGGAGGAATATAGAACAGGAGTGGAAACTCGTGTGGCACCATCTACAATAAGGTACAGGAGTTAAATCGACAATACTGCACTCTGGGGCCAGAATGGATACTTCTTGATCGCTGAACCAGCTGGCTCAGGTGCACGGTACTCGATCTACTTTTTGGGCATACAATGTAAATAATAACCTCCATAACAGCACGTACTACGATATTTGCGCGCTGTATAAAAAAATACAAAATTTGAGCAAGGGAAGAATAAATTCGCAACTAATAAAAACAAACTTTTTTCTGTATAGTATTCATAAAATTTATTCTGAAAACAATCTTACATGATTACAGAGGTACAATACACATACAGAAGAAGAATTATCTGGTAATGTATACACCATCAAATTACTATTTAAATAGATTTTGACATACAAATATAGTATCTGTGTTAATAAAATTGTAATTGTATCTCCATCATCTTTTCATATTATAACACAAAACAAATGAATTTTATCAATGGTAAAATTGGCAGAAATGGTTTCATATTAAGATAAAATTATTTACATCTTGGATCAGATGTAGTTTGTTTTAGTATCAATTTGTCATGACTACGAAACTGTTAATACGTCACAATCATACTAGAAATAAATTTTCACAAAGAGGAAATATTTGATACCTCTTGGATCCGAGTTCATGACTTCCCTTATGCAGACATCTCTATCAATTGAGCTAAGAATCAAACACTGCATTCATGACACTTTTTTTGCAAGGAAAATAAAATATACCTGCATATTTGCGTGTGTTACCTGTATTTTTGTGATAATTCATGTTCAATAGTTAAAAATAGTTTAATTAAACCTAACATTTACTTAAGAACCTTAAAACAATTACATTAGGAATTAGTATAAATTCTGTAACAGCAACAGTAACATATTTATACATTTTATTAATCTCGATTAAATGGCTTTAAATGTGTAGTTATTGAATTACATACACAGTCAATTATTTTGACACCATTAAAAATTATTACAAACCTACAAAAATGCTTTCCACTAGATTGTAGACAGGAGAAGTTCTTCTTATATACATAGTTATACATCCAGTAACATGTCATTCAGACCTTCTGATCTTATAACCTCTTCCAGATCTGCAGTATAGTTTGAAGAAGCTATACCTTATATCCTAATATGAATATTTTTAGTTTAAAACATTTCTTGTAATTCATCACATTTTCATTCAAACCATGTAATTGGAAGGTAATAAACTGGCATGATTTTAAAAGCTTAAATTCAACAAAAAGGACTGCAAAGGAGTATCCATTTGTTGTGGAAAGCTACTGAAACAATTTGTATAAATAAACACTTATTTATTGGGGATGGAATACTACCGTTGCTTTGCCTATTTATTTATGAATCAGTGGTATTCAAGTGAATTACTCAAGGATATTTTCATGCAATTCAGATCTCTTCTTCTCTTACTTCTCCCGCTGATCGGATTCTATGCTTCAGTTTACAGAATTTGTGCCTCTGAGTCACCTGTAATGAAAGCATATATTTGAAATATGTAATGCAGGAACACCACAAACAAAATTCTCAAGCATCAAGGTGGTACATTATTAAAATTCAGGCCTATAAAATAATAACATCAAACTCTTAAGGTATCTGAAATGTTCGGAACGATACATGAAATTGCACAACACTAGACGGAAATACCGTTCAATAACAGTAACTCATCATAACTCAAAATATTTCACTCACGGAGAAAAACCTGAAGAAACTTTATTTCCTTTATCCTTCCGAACAACATTGGCACATCCTTGGGCCCAACATTTAGTCATTGTCATCTGCAACTCTTGACGTACACCGCCAAAAAAAAAACAAACTCGCAAACGAAATGTCACAAACACGTTGCCATGAGCATCGCCGTCTCTTCAGCAAAAAATTAAATTAGTGGATGAAATAAATGGTAGAAGGTTCATAAGCTCGCACCGCTACCTGACGAGCAAATTACCGAAGCAGCGTTTGAAATTACGCATGTACCTTAAAATAGATGTCGCCACATGGAAACGACGCTAGCGAATCCTCTAGTCCATACTCTCCAACAGCGAGAGTGTCCCCTCCTGTTGTATATTCCTCCATGTGGTATGTTCGAGGACGACGCGAAATACCTTGAGATGTTTATAATACTCTCTGGTTTCGTGAAGACAAGACCCCACGCGCCAAGAAATAAAAACCCAAGTACATAAATACACAGAAGAGCGGGAAGAGCGCGCCATGGTGGAAATATGGGGGGAAACTCGAGCGAAATTGTTAACGAGCGTTTGCAGTGAATTTTCTTGGGATCTGAAATTTTTTTAATGAGTGTATTGTGATCTGATAGAAGATTTCACTGCCTTATTAAAGGTATGAGTGTATGTTTAAAAACAAACATTTGCATTTTTTGTTTTATTTAAAAAACTTTGTAGTCTGTATTTTGAAATACCTGTCATTGAAAGTGGGTAGAATTCGGATTTGTTTGTGTAATATATGACAAGGCAAGAATCGGTTATGAAATCTAAGAATACTGTAAAATAATCGATGGAAATTGAGATCATTGACTGAAGTTACAAGAACTAGTTTTTCAAAGAAATGAAGTAAAGTTAATCAAATGCATTTTATAATTTGTTGTTTTGGGCACATTTTCAGTTTGAAGTGGTTTCTATATCTTCCACACATTTCTCTTTTTATTGTAAATAATCATGCGATGTTTTGGGTCTAAAATCTTTTAATTAGGTTCCCACTTAGGCTTTAAAAAGCATAAAATAAGCTGTATAATTGATTAAGTAGGTGGAATTATAAATTATATTACTTGAAACTAGCTTGTGTACATTACATTTTACTTCATTAAAACATGAGAAAAGAATACACAAAGAAATGTAAATGCTTAACACATTTGAGTTCTTTACTCAGAAACATTTTATATAAAAAAAACAACTTCCTATTTAACACTTATTTTTAACCCACCGTTACTTGCGCTGTTAGAAAAAATCTAACAATTCTGGATTTGTTTCAATAAGATGGACATCTTTCAATGCATGGAGGTAATGCTTGAGTAGTGCCTTCCCATATGATTCAACTCTGCATCCGTTCATTGTTCTTATCAGTTCTGTGAAGGGAAGCAATGTGAGAAGTTGCTGATTAGCACATTGCGTCATGTTAGATATTTTCTCATGCATGAGCATCCGCTTTATATTTCGATACGATTATCACATCCACTTATCTGTCAGTTATATACTGGTTTTTGTGTCTTGAATGCTTGCGTGAAGATCAAAAAAGCTTAGTGTCTCACCTTTATTGTGATTTTTATATCTTAAATCAAAAGTAAGATTCACAGATTAACCAATAATATCACACACCATCCCTTCACTGTAGATTCTGCTACTTAGTTTTATTTTATTTTTAGGGTAATGTGATGATTAGGAGCAACAAAAAGAGAAAAGAAGATGCACTTTTTGTCAAGAGGCAAACCAGGTTCACGCAGCATTGTTGTAATATTTGCTTCAACCACTTTGAAAAGAACCCACAAGGCAGACTTTAGTTTCAACAAGTGCAGTTCTCGTGAATCTTATTTTAGTTCTTAAATGTCCCTGTATGTTTCAATGTCGTAAAAATATATTGTTTATTGAATTAATTGTATTCTATGATTTACCTTTCTTAAATAAATTTACTTTACATAGCACTTCACTTCATGACTGTGATTTAGATTCAAGTGTTTATTATAAGCAAATATTATGAGCCTGCGTGTCATCTTTATGCATTATTGTATATATACAAGTTATAGAACTGAATAACAAATGTCTGGGCATATTAATGTAAATATATGATTCATAATAAAACAATAAACACAACATAAACAGTTGGTAGTTATAATCTAACACATGAGTAATGGCGTTACTAAAATATGTGCGAGTAACGACGGGTTAATGTTACAATGCGTTAATTATTGCTTTCTTCTTTGCACAGTGCTTCTGGTATAATCCAGGATTTTATTTAAGATGGTTTTTATTTATACAGATTTCAGCTTCAGTGAGATATTAGTCTTAGGAATTCTTTCAGATTTATCTTCCACTGCATGAATTTCACAGTTCAAACCTGTGTAGGCTTTAACAGATTTGAGTAGGCATTTTTAGGGATTATAATTGTAGCTCCTTGATATTGTAATGTTGAAATGTGCTGATAATGAATTTTAAGTGTGTATGTCAACCCTACAAATCTATTATATTGTAATTTTCTTAATATTCATGAGTGTGTTTTAATCCCCTTCTAGCTCTATAATTGAGCTTGTTGTTCCAATAAAATAAATAAAAATAAAAATAGGCTTTTATTGTCTCCATTAAGCATTTATAGCTAGTATCTAGCTAGTTTTTTTATATTTGAATTTTATTACTCTGGACATTGCAGATGGATGTTTAGAACACTGTAATATAAGCTTATGATATTGATTGTAACTCAATATTGAACCATTATTAACTTGTTATACAGTTGCTTTCTTTTAGTGGACATGCTCTCATTTACATTATATAATGTTCTCTTAGTACCATGTAATTTTTTTAAAAAAATTGTTTCAGTGTTTGAACATGGCTGAACCGATCTTGAGCGTGAGTTGGAATGACCATGCTAATGAAGTTGCTAGAGGATGGAATACTTTACTGGAGAACAATTCTTTTGTGGATTGCACTATAGCTGCTGAAGGAAAAAGTCTAAAAGCTCATAGACTGATTTTGTCTGCATGTAGTCCATACTTTCATGTAAGATGAATTTTATTAAGGGGATCCGGTAGTTCAAAAAAAAATTTTTTTTAATGTTTTTTTTCTTCTATTCTACAGCTCTGTTTTTCCTCTGTCATAATATCTATGTCTATCTATATATGTATGCATGTTATGTGTATTTTTTTTGCTTGTTTAATGTTTCAAAATGTTTTTACGAATTTTTAAAAGTTCTGTGCCAGGATGTTCATGTACTTTAGCCTGACATGCTGTTACCTTGCTGTGTTCCCAGTTCATTATAAATATTTTGAGTTGTGGTGGGAAGGGAGCTTTTTTAAGTAGTGAATTTATTACTTAATGAATCTGTCCACAGATTATTCACAACAGATGAAAAGATTTTATTTCGATTTCCAAGTACAAAAGTGAAATTTTAAATAGCAACGTTTTGAGGAATATATTTTTCCTCATCTTCAGGCTATAAATAGTAAAAAATAAGGAGATATAATCCATACGTTGACAAGAATATGAATTAGTAGTTACAAAAAATTCAAATAATGGATGTCCGATGTCTTCAGGATAAATAATCTGCATTGTGCATTGTCATTCAGCAAGTTGCTTCAACTTCTATTGAGCTACTACTGCTAGTAATAATGATGATAATTATAATAATATAATGAAAATGTAAAACATGATAAGAATAAAGAATAGTACTCGATATAATCAAAATTATATATGCATGGAGACCCACCAATTCAAATACAGATCACAAAAAACACTCAGTAAACTACTATATACAGTACATACAAAATGGCATGCAAAGCATGTGCAGAATGGCTGTTACAATAAGCACAATACAACCATCATTTAAATAACCATTGTGAGGGAAATTCAACTCAATATAATTAAACTGTTATGGTAGACATCTTTTTTGGGCAAACTTTTCATATATACGCAAATTGAAGGTTTTGAATTCATATGACTTAACATATTTTGAAAATCTTTTACTCAGATTTATAAAACTAAAAGACAACTTAGGATCAGTCATATGTCTCATGAAGTTAGAAATCACATGTGACTTTTTAGATTGGTTTAAAAATGACAAGTGAGCCTCCATGCACTTATATCAAGTACTAACTTACATCCACTTCTTGACCCATGATGCAGCACAGGTATGAAGAGAACTAACAAAACTACCATCAGAAGAGTTATATTGCATTTTTGAAAACATGGTGTGTTAATAAACCAATTCTAAACTTTTGGTAAAAAATGTTCTGGAGTCCACCCACTACAAGGCCTATGTGGGTGTAGCGTGCAAAGCATGTGCAGAATGGCAGTTACAATGAGCACAATGGAACCATCATTTAAATAACCATTGTGAGGAAGAGGGGGGAGCAGAGAAGCTTCAATATCTCCTTTTTACTGTTTATAGCCTGAAGATTAGGGAAAATATATTCCTCGAAACGTCGCTATTTAAAATTTCACCTTTGTACTTGGAAATCTAAATAAAAACTTTTCATTTGTTGTGAATAATCTGTGGCTAGATTCATTAATATAGACTCGTTAAAACAGACAATTTTCTTTGAAGTGTTGTAGTGAATTTTTATGTTTAATGTTGTGTGTGTTGCCATCAACATTGTAACAATGTAGTAAAAGTAAGTAGAGACAAATTCTTGTTATTCTTCTGTTTCCACAAACTAGGTTTTTTGCTACATAGTAACTAATTCTCAGGAACCAATCAACCAATTTAATAAAAAAAAGTAGTTTAAACATAAACAAATGCACATTTTGACAAGGTCGTATTTTGATATTCAGTTTTTAAACATTACTATATGATGTTTTTTGATGAATTTAACAAACTTATGACATACGATCATTCTAAAACTTTTTTTTCTTGCACATGTGACAAAATTGTTAAACAAAGAATATCAAAATATGTATTAAGGTGCACTTCATGCGCAGAAAAGATTGAAAATCATTAGTCAATTAGGAAGAGAAAAATATACTTATGTTTGTGTGGTGTAGCGTAGAACTCCAGAATCCCCTTAAATTATAAAAACACAAGAATTTTTTTATCTCTTTCGTTTCTTTCCTTGTCTCGTTTTTAATTTTAATTAATTTAAATAAAAATGCAATAAGCTGTTATGTTAAAAAAGTTTTGATAAGTAGGGCTTGGGGTCCTTTAAAAAGTGTTAAGAGGGTGCCAGGAACGTCCTTGGCACCCCTTGTGCACACTCTTGTGTTTGTAGATTCCTCAGGTACCAACATCAGTGATCCCCAATCTTTCTCTTGCATTGGCTCCTTTTAAGAGAACAGTTTGCTACATTGATCTCGGCATTTTCCGATAATATACAGCATACAAAATAGTCATAATGCAAAATTTTGCACATGTTACTGGAGAACAATTAGACAAAGGATATGAAGAAATGTTTTGAAAAAACTGTATTAAAGGAATATGCTTCATTATTTTTTGTACTATTATAATTTTCAATATTTAGAAATATAAACATTAAGAATATTAAATGTTTGGAATATAAGAAAACTATTAATAATATCATATTCTTTTGTAATCAAAAGGATCTTGATTATACTGGTCAGGTGCCAGTAGCATGTTCATCAATCGACCCCTTTATCGTTATTGGCCCCCCTTGCAATTGCATCAAGTCCCAGGGGGTTGATTCTAACCCTGTGAGAAACCTTGATCTATGTGCTGTGTTGCACTGTGTAATCGAAGAAACAATTGAATTAAGAGAAGCATAAAATTGTGTTTGGATCTTAATCTAGACTTACAGTAGTCATTCTGAATGTGGGTGCTGCATGGTTAAGAGAGAAGTAAACATATCGATACATTTTTTGACTTGATAATTTTGTTTTTGCTACTCATGATTGTTTTAGTTCAACTTTTTTCACGTTGATTAAACTTGCATTGTTCAAAGAATGCATTTCAGAATTTCTTAGTTCGTATAAAATCAGTTGAAATAAAATAATGTATTAGTAGTCTTAGTATTGTCTTTTTGTCTTGAAAATTCAATACCAGTAATGGCTAAGAAAATAGAAATGACATAGTTGGAAAACCTGAAATTTTGAGAATTTGGAAATTTCAAATGTGTTATAGCCCCAATCATGTAGAATAACAAATAGCTTTAACTCTCCATTACATGCGCGGGGACTGAGTCTGCACTCATCTATATTTGCATCTCATTGTCTGTTATCGTGAGGTATTGAGTTGTGGCTTTCTGTATCTTTCTCAGCCGTGGTGAGTCATCGATAGGAGTCGAAAAAACCTTTCTCAGTTGTTGCAGACCTTACCTACGGTGGAATATTTAGCAATGTGGAGCATCATTTCATGCATGTGTGTTCATGTTATAAGTTCTACTCTCACGTTTCTTATTTGTGTTACTATTTAAACAAAATATTTATGCATTTTTCTAATAATTCATCGATGCTTAACTATCAGAGAAGTGCACAAATATTGTTTCCATTATAAAAATTATATAAAATCAGAAATTATTTGCATATCAATGACTCCAGCGTTATGGTTCAATTAATTATAAATATTCACGGTTATTCAATAAAAACTTCACCTCAGATATTTTTTATTCTTAGTGGTTCAAGACACTGAGATGAAATTATCTCTAAATTCACATCATAGAGGCTCATCATTATTGTCTTTTTGACAGCATTTTTTTATTTTAAATATTTTGAACTAACTTCATTTTTAAAAGCAAGAATGTTATTATTGTTATTAGTATTGTCAAGGTTTTCACTACTTTCTAATGTTTTTTCACTATCAGATTGCCTCAGAAATGTGTTATCACAAATCATAAAAAAAATTTCATTAAATATACATCTAATAAAAATATTTAAAAATTCCAAAAATTGAGTAATATTATTGCAAGAGGTCTATGTTATATTCACGAAAAATACTGTAAAAATACGCTATTAAATTTGGGAGTTGAGAGAGTATTAACCTTGCAGACTCTCAGTCTGCGCGTGTGTATTCAGGTCACAAACACAGCACGTATAACAAAGGGTTAATTTTCTGTGCTTCTTTTATTTTCCTTTTGCCTATTTTGACAGGTTCTGCGAAGAAATGCTCTTACCTTCATCACTATTCTTTTTTTGTTATTAGATGCTGTTTAATGAGGAAAATGAGAAACATCCAATTGTTTTTCTCACAGATACGTCATTTCACATGCTTAAAACTCTGATTGATTTTGTGTATAATGGAAAAGTAGAGATTCCAACTGGTCAGTTGGAAACATTTTTGGAACTTGCAGTGTCCTTGCAGATAAAAGGCCTTAATAATTGTCTTCGTAAAGATGTAAGTAAATGTTAAAAATGTCACTGTAAAAAATTATTGTATTACTGCTGATATGAAGATAGTTTTGTATAACGTTTTGCTTTTTGTAGGAGACAATTAATATTCTTGGCAATGCTTCTGGAGAAATTCATCAGCATTCATCCAGGATTAATCGAGGCAATAGAAGAGTTGAAAATTCGTGGACAAGTCATGAAGACACTTTTTCAAATTCTTCCCAACAATGCCATTTCCATTTTTCACAAGGCAACTCAAACAGCACCCAGAATGTCCCTCCTGTTCTGTTTCAAGGATGCGATGACTCTGCTGAAGTGGTACAATCAAGAGCAGCAATGATGCCTGTGCAGAATCCTCAAAGTCTACCTGTGCATTACAATACTGGTGTTGTTAACACAGAACAGAGTTTGAAACAAGAACATTTATTTTCTGAAGTAAAAATTTTGGAGACAAATGAAATATTAAATGTTAATCACATTGAATCCATGTCTGGAAATCCTGAGGGTGAAAAGAATCATGGATATGCTGCAGCAGTTGAAGAAAATTTGGACCAATATTCAAGTACGTAAATTTTAGATTTTCGATGTGCACCACTCATGTCAAAAAAGTTGTCTCTAAGTGCCGGTTGTATAAACATTCGATATGGAATCCATAAGCTTATTGATTCTATAAAATAGTCTACAGCGGCAAAACGAGTTTCTGAAACGACCAATACGACTTATGGAACCTACAAAATGTTCTATATCTTATAGGTCCTGAGACATGTCTACAAGTGCTTATAGAATCTACAAATAAGCAACATGGCGACACCACGCACTGCTGCAAGCATCTGTTTACTAGTGTTAGAGGTTATTGGTGGTTCTTGGCGTCCATGTTGTGATATAATATTTTGTTAGAGTTTTATTTGGTGTGTAGGGTGCGTTTTTGGTGTATTTTTGAGTGTTGAATTTTTGTGAATATTATTCATACAGACATGTTATTTTACTTTTTATTTAATTCTTATTTAAGTAGTTTATTCTTTAATAAACTGTACTTAAATAAGAATTAAATAAAAAGTAAACTAATATGTATGTATGAATGAATATAATGCAATAAAACGAAATTGCTTGTGAGAACGTATAGAGACAAACCAACACTCCGCCTAAACCACCTCAACAGAGCTCAGCACACACTAAGAACGTGCAAAACGAAACACAGAATACGCACTACACAAATATCGACTGTGTCGCTATCTAGTGGTGGCATTTCGAAGTACTTATAGAACCTACAGTTATAGATTCCATTCATTTGCTTTATGCAACGGTGAACGGCCTGTGGAGCCTATATATTTTGTAGAACCCGTTGCTATGGAACCCGTATGGAAAGCTTTATGCAACCGGCCCTAAGACTCATTTTCACTAAGATACACCAAGTTTTCTTCCATCAACATCATTTTTAATATTGTATTTTTGGGTTTGCAAGAAAACAATTTATACCTTTTTAATACCTTTGTTTGGGCAGGCTGATGCCACATGACGTCCTGCACAAAATTTGCAAGTAGTGGTGTTCTTGCACTTCCTGCACTTCGGCCATAAACTTTGCAATGAAAACAATGAGTCAGATTATAATTATCAAATACTTTATGTCTACTCCAACCTGAGAAAATTTTATTAGTACTCTTAAAATAATTATAAATAGTAGGACTTGGCTCAGAGAATGTTGTACTGGTGTCTTAAGCCTTATTTTTATGTAAATCTAAGACCTTCAGTACACAGTCTATGATATTTTTAAAATTTTGTTTTAACAAAGCGTTTGTAGCTGAATTAATATGTCATCTATTCCTATTTTCAGCTTTTTAAATTGATCTGTTTCAATTATACAATTATCTTTTAGAACATCTTAAAGTTTACCTTGCAATATGACATTATCTGAATCTGTACCACATTTAATCAGTACAGAACCATTATTTGTTTTCCTGGTTGTGTCAATAGAAATGTTCAACTTGCTGAGTTTAACAGCTAATTTGATATTTCCTAATAAACTCTCTCTCTCTCTCACTCTCTCACTTTCATTCACTGATTTGACAATTATGGGTGTTACTTGTTTTTTCAGAGCATGGTTTTCACTTGCGTGTTCTCTTCCAGTATTTTAACCCTTTATAGGATTGTGGTTCTCTCCGCGACCACATGCTCTTCGGCCGTTTTTTGCTTAACTATACCAAGCAATTTTAATCCTTATCGCTAATTTCACATTGTAGTGTCTTTTTCAATGAAATGCGATTGTTGCAGATAGTGTGATCACATTTATTCTTAGAAATCTTGCTGTTGGGCCATGAATGTGGTCGTCATCGCGACCACAATGCATACAGGCACCGTCGCGGAGTGTTCGTTTGAGCATTTTGTTGAGAAGTGATTTTTCGCGTTTCGAGTTTCCGTAGTTTTTCGAGAACAGAGGATTATTACTTATTTATTATTGTTTATTAAGATATTTTTTAGTATTACAGTAGATTTATTCATAAAATACTCCATTTTTACATCAATAAGGTTAATTTATATTTTCAAGGGTGTAGTCAGGAGTAAGAACACAACCGTAAAATTTTTTTTGTTCTGTGAAAATATGAATTTTAAAAAATGTTTTGAACAATTAAATTTATTGTCTAATAATGTAAGATATTCGCTAAACAGATTTAGTGTTCCGAATATTTGTGACTTACAAAATATTTCAATATTTTTACATTTCTTCAGTGATTACATATATTTGCGTAGTATAATGTAACACCCATACTTGTTACTAGTGGTGTGCTATCTTACAGAATGGCTAAAATTTGGAGTTTCTGCAGTTCTGAACCCATGGTCTAATAAGAATTCAACAGTGTCTAATAAGAATTAAACAGTTTCTTGGGAATATTGACGAGAATCATGATGCAGCGTTAGACTCGGAGTATTGATTTTTGTATTTCATGTCTGTTCCTACGTGTTTCTTCTATTTTGTAAAGAACATGCACACGTTTATTTATGACTGGATATTAGATTTTTATTCAGGAATTATACGAGATGGTTCTGTACGCAACCACAATCCATAGTGTAATGCATAGCCCTAAATGGATTGTTGTCGTAGATATGACCACATCATTTTCGCAATTATCTCACTTTATATTTAAACAAATCACAAATTATTATTTTTCTCATGTTTCTAAGATCAAAATTAAACAATTAAAAAATAAATTCAAATAATTCCGGAGAAAAAGTTACCCGACCTATAAAGGGTTAAATCTTAGCTCTCAATCCTTGGCTTGGTCCATAGCCTTTCTTTCTAAGTTTATAAGTTGGTTTTCCTTACTGGAGGTTTGCAAATTGTGTAATATAGTAATTTCTCTCTTCACTTCAGTAATTTCTTGGTTAGTGTGTTGTTGCGTGCTTTCATTTTCTTTTTTTGTTTCTTGCAGTTCCATCCACAATTTGACATACCGTATATTCTTGAATATCACCCGCCCTCGAATGTTACCCACACCCTAATTTTACAGGAGGTAATATCAACCAAAAAAAAAAGCTTGATACGTTCGCGATTGCGCGACATCTTGCGGCACGACCGGCAAAGACGCGAAATGCCGTGACTTATTCCATCTCGAAGATGGGCCACGTTATAAAAACCCGAAGAATAAAGCATGCCTCCATGTAACCACGTGCAACCCGCTTCAAGTTCGCGGTACCCACCTTGACATATTACCCGCACCCCAATTTTCAGCTGGTAATTTTTGAAAAATACTCAAATATTGGGATATATTCGAGAATTTACGATAAGTCTTTTTTATTTCATGTAATTCAGATAGTATATATGCTACTATTTTGTTTGTTTCATGTTTCTTTGTTTACTTTGTTTTTTGTCTGCTGCAATAATTTTAATTCTCCCTTTTCCATTTTACTCTAGTTATAGAATAAAAAAAACTAGTTGTATAAAGAGAAAAAAAAGTTTCAGACACAGGTGCTTCTCTCAACTTAATTAACAGTTGATACAATTCAATAGAACTTGTCTACCAAATTTTCCAATTGGGATGTGTTCTTTGAATATTTTTAAATCTAGCAAATTTTAGAAAAATAATATCAGAAAATATTTTGAGCTCAGAAGATTGCATTGTGATCTCATTTAGACCAACAAGATCATTTGGGGATTCTACAACTGCTCTGCAGTTTCTGTAACAATGTTATAACTAGACATTGGATGTTTAGGCAGTAAAAAATCATCTTTTAGGTGCCTAAAAAGGCGCTGAAAATGACTAGAATAAGGAGGAAAGAAAGGCACTGTCATAAATTACATTCACAATAAAATTAAAAATTATTTGTAAAACTCCATACATATTTACAACTCTTTTACATTTTTTTCTTGATAGTTTCCATTGCAATATATTACTAGTAACTTTTCAAGGATCGCAATTACAAATATGCGACAATTGGGAGACAAAATTAGTTTAAATACAGAGAAGAATTTCTGAACACCTACTGATGTGTTTGGTATATATTTTAGAAGTCCGACATTAGCAACATTGAAACCTGGGAATTTAAATTTATTTCCACTCAAAAGGTGCCCTTGGTGTATTGTCAATTGACCATTTTCTCAGAACATGGTTAGTATTTATGAAATAGGGAATTGTATATAAAAGGCAAAAACGTGCAATAATTCTAAAGAAAAGGCATTTATGCTAAAATAAGCAAAAATAAGCATTATAAAACTTCGTCATATGTCATCATTTGTCATGATTCGTGCATATATATTACCCGCCTTTAAATAAGTTTGCTAGAAAAAAATAGGCATTTCCCTAAACATCCGATGTCTAGTTATAACAAACCTCAGCTGTGAGACACTGACTTAAATTAATCAAAAGGTCCTTCAGGAAGAACTTTTCCATTCCTGGCTTATTCATCAGAAATGTGTTAACCCATGGAAATGTTCACCTGCAGAACTTGTTAGTTCAAACTCTCCTCACATTCAAGATCAACTTGCATTCTGCAATCAATAGACGAGATTATTTTTATTCAATAAATAGATCTTTATTCCAATTCCTAAAAGAGTACTATTTCATAAAAATATAAAAACTGAATTTCTTTATAAGTTAAACCTATCTTCTTTAATTAATATAACTTGTTCTGGATTTTAATCATAAATTTTATGATTAATTACAACTTGCAATAAGATGCAGTTACATATGTGACAAGACTTGTAATAGATATATGGACATTTGTGATGTAGTTATTCTAAACTTCTCATTCTGTAGAGATTGAGTAACTTACAACTGTCTGTTACCAGTCATGACAAATGTGGCGTGTAATTTGATGCTTCAGGATCTCCTGGTGGGGAAAATTATAATTTGTTTTTGGCTGATCCTTTTGGTATATTCTAAGGAATTTCTGTAAAAAATGTGTTTTAGAAAAGAGTGAAATTTCTCTGAAAAATGTTCTTTAGAGAATGCTTATTTAAGCAACTAAAATGCATTTTGGATGACACACGATAACAGACATAAGTGTTCAATAGCTTATTTAATTCCTAATTTGACTAGACAAATTGTTTGGCACAATTCTTGGCTTGTTTCTGACATTCTGGAAGAATTTTAGGAAAACACGTTTTTGATAGTCTCCATGCACGTATGAGAACATTGGTGAAATGCTGTGAATGATTACAATCTCTTTGCAGTTTTTGCACATTAATCATTATGACTTACTTCAACAGATTGACAATAATAAAACCCATACTAGCACCTAAACCCCGAGTGGTTTAGGTGCTAGTAATGTTCCCAGGTGGATGGACCTTTTGCTTTCAATTGGTTTTTCGATATCGAGGAGTTACAAAATAGGGATTCTGGCTACACCATGTGTTAGAGGATTTTTTTTCTTAATTTAGCAACTTTTTTGTTATCACAAAAATTTAATCTTTGTAACAAAAATTCATAATTAGTAAATAAAAAAAAGTAGCTTAAGTTATGCTTGACAAAATTTTCTACCTTTCAATTAAAAAAAGCATTGAAATCAGATTAGCCATTCAAGACATAACCTTGGTGAAGCAGATAGGTGACAAAAATTGTAAAAACATGAGAAGTGTTTTTTGTATCATGCAACTTGTTTGTTTTGCCTTCTGTACAGGATACTGACGGCCTTTTAAAGAAAACAATACTTCTTTTTTGTTTGCAGGTGGTAGGGAGTCTCTTCATTCGAATGGGAATTCAGCTTTGGTGATACCACAGCAGCAACAGCAACCGCAACAACTACGAGAGCAGCAATTACAACAACAGCAGAAGCTTAATGAGCAACAGCTAAATCAGCAGCAGCTGCAGCAAGCAGATGAACAGCAAAAACATATTTCGCATTCGGCCTGTGAGTTGTCTTCACCTCCTGAGCTGACCAAGCAAAATAACCCGTTACTACCTGAACTTTTGGTGCCATTGAGTGATAAATCAGATGATTCGGAGAGCGAAGAATCCACAGATGCCTTGGATGTACCTGGAAATGACACTGAAGAGACAGAACTTACACATGAAGAAAGTCTCAATACAAGCTCTGGTAAGTAAAGAATTTTCTTTCAATCTTTTACCCTCTAAATATTATGCTGCTTCACATAACGTAGTTCATCTGTGTTAGTTGTTTCTTAGGGAAAGATCATGTCAACGCAGAGGAAAAAGTCTTTTTGGGCAATGTATTTATATTTCGATACCTAAGGAAGATCTTTGTCTTCTTCTTTTTCTTTGTCATCTTTTTTTTATACTTTCTTTCTTGGTTGTGATGGATAAAATAGTAAATAGTCCTCTAAATTTGAGTTAATTGACTAGTGAAAATAAATATATGGTTAATGAATGTTCTTTAAAGCCAAACTTCTTCACTAGTGACCAAAATCTTATATCCTCGACTGCTGTTTATCACTAGCATCTCAAATTTATTTGTTTTTAATGCTATATTATCATATTTTCACTTATTTTTTTCATATTTTCTGTTGGTGCTATGAATTCTCCCAATTTTTTTAAAACTGAAGTACCATAAATCAGGGTTGAAATGTGATACTTTTCATAATTTCTTGATTTTGAGAGAAATGTTTACTATATGTTTAAAACAAAATTAGTACCAGTCTTGACTGTGACGATTTGCCGCTTATGATGAAAATGGGTGATTATGAATCAGTTTTTCATCTCGATTATATGTGTATGTGTGTATATATATATATATATATATATATATATATATATATATATATATATCGAAAAAATTTTGCAAAAACTTTATGTTTTATGTATATATGATTATATATAAAACAAAGTTTTTGCAAAATTTTTTCGGTTTTTTGTATTTCACATTAGCATACGTAACACAGGTCTGTGACGATTTGCTGCTTTTGATTAAAAGCAGGGTGAGAATGAATCGGTCTTGCAACCTGATTAGATCTTATGGTTTTTAAAATGTTGTTATTATTATTATTATTATTATTATTATTATTATTATTATTATTATTATTATTATTCCTCTAAATCACGACTAAAGATGTTATGTGTTGGCTGAATATAAAATCTACTCCAGGTTGCAACCAGCTACCTAAGGAGTTGATCTAGGGAGTGTCGGTGCCTCTACAATACTTTGCGCTAAATGTGGGCTGTTCCAAATAAAGCAATTTCTTGCACTTCCCAGTCTTTTGAATGACCTGGGAGTTTAGACAAATTCTTACACAAATTTTGCGGAACAAATCCCAGAGCTCCGATAACTATCTGGACGACCTGCGCTTTTACGCCCCACATTCGGCTGATCTCGATTTCCAAACTCTTGTATTTAAGACGTTTCTCTGCCTCCTTGGTAACAACGTTTTGATCGCAAGGTACAGCAACATCGACAAGTAAACATGATTTGTTCTCCAAATCCCGGATGACTATATCTGGTTTGTTTGCCGCTATCGTGTGATCAGTTTGAATTTGTTGGTCGTACAATATCGTACACAATCCAACAGACATCACCAGTTTCAGTGAGTGTTCGTTCCACTTGGGGCATGTGTTCGGAACTTGGAGGGCGGAACAGATCTGCCAGTGGAGGTAGCTACACACCCTGTTGTGTCTTTTCAAGTATTCGGTCCTTGCTAGGATTGGACAAGCTGAGACAAAATGATCAATGGTTTCTACGTGTTCCTGACAAATGCAGCATTTATCATCTTGGGAAATTTTGAGAACTGCTTTATCATGTTGTGTTCTCAAGGCCTGATCTTGGGCAGCTATTACAAGTGCTTCCAATTCTGGCTTCATTCTTCCCCTTTTAAGCCACATATATAATTGATCTTTATTGATCTTCACCTTGACCATTCGTTTCAAATATTGTCCGTGGAGTGGTTTGTCTCTCCACGATTTTTTTAACATTCAGTGTCTCTGTCATTCTGGGTGTCTTGCATAGTCTTGTTCGTAATGCTTCTTGCTACACTTACAATGCCTCTGTTTCCCATTCTTCGGTCAGATTTCATGACCTGCCTCATTAGTGGGTCATCTTGATGACTGATTATTATTATTATTATTATTATTATTATTTAATTTTTTAACTTTCATTCATCTTTCCACCATTTATAATTAAAATGTTGGGAAGGATTCTGGAACTCAAGAAAACGTGCGCAGATGATTTTCTGTCCATACAACACACAGGGTGTTTATTGTTTTTGGACTAAATAAATAAGATATGTGATTAATTTTGTTTACATCACCCATAGTTTTTTACATAATTTATGAGTGATTCAATTTGAAATTAACGCTGGCAATGTATTAGGGGTAATAGAGAAGCCAATCAGTACTGTTTGAAGATCGTTCTCTAACCCCAGTTTCTGTCTGTTAGGTGATCTCTGGTATTTAGCAAGAACTGTTTGTTGTGAAAGCTGTAAACATGCATTTAATTGGTGGGAAAAGTTTCACCCATAGTTTTTTACATAATTTATGAGTGATTCAATTTGAAATTAACGCTGGCAATGTATTAGGGGTAATATAGAAGCCAATCAGTACTGTTTGAAGATCGTTCTCTAACCCCAGTTTCTGTCTGTTAGGTGATCTCTGGTATTTAGCGAGAACTGTTTGTTGTGAAAGCTGTAAACATTGGTGGGAAAAGTTTTTCAAAGAATGGCGAATTCATCTAGAAGATTCATAAGTGATTGGAACTGTTTTTTTCTTCCGATATATGTGGCTCATTTATACTAAAACTATGAAGGGAAACATCACCTCATTCGTAAGGAAAGCATATGCTAAAGCTGGCATTTAATGTTAAGGGATCCTCTTCAGAACACACATATTGAGTGGATGAATAGAAGGACATAAGCTAAATACTTAGGAGTGCTACTTGACACCACACTAAACTGGAAGCAACATATCAAATCTATAGCAGATAAAGCTTGTGCAAAAATATCTAAATTATATCCCAAAATAAATACAAAATCCACTCTTAACACTGACTGCAGCTTAAACATTAATAAAACACTAATAATACCAACCTTCACATATGCCTGTCCAATCTGGAACAATATCGAATGAACCAACCTAAAGAAAATAGAAGCGACACGAAATAACGTGAGATATTCCATTTTATTGACCCCCCCCCCCCGTGCACCAAGAAAGAAAAACCGAAGTATAGTGGTGTTACACAATGGCACAGACTTTCACATACTAATTTTCTATTTCGTTTGGTCTCAGCTAGGTATTCGGACTTGCCACATTCTCTTGCCAGCTGCCATCTATCACTGCCCAAACTATTTTTTTTTCTTTTCTTTCTCTTAATTTTTCGGAGTTCTAACGGTAGAACGGAAATATGCATTTTAAAATATTAAAGTACACTAAAACCTCGTCCGAAATGGCAATTTTCTTTTAAAAAAGAAAATTTTTGAGTTTTCGAAACACTTACACTCATAAATATAATAATGTTTACAAATTGCTGGTAATGTGCATATTAAAGATATGAGAGATCTTTCAAAAAAATTACATTTGTGTCATTTTAGAAAAAACAAAAAAATATCCCAAATTGAAATGTGCGTCATATTAAAGAGTGCAATTAGCACAATCCGTCTGAAGAAAAAAATTGGGAGCCATTCATGATAAAATGGCGTTTGAGCGTTTCTGAAAATGCGTAATTTTGAGCTAGTTTTCACAAAAAATGGTTGAGTTCTCAAGAAACTTTACTTGATATTATTTAAAGCACATGTAAATATAATTATGTGAACAAATCGCCACTAATTAACGACGTGGACAAGTCAAAAAATACATTTTTGTAAGTTTTGGAAAAAGAAAAGCAAAGAGCAATATGGCGTTCATATCATCTCATAGAGTACATTAGGCACTATACCTAATAAGAGTTTAAAGAAATAATTTGAAGCCGTTTTTGAGAAAATCTTGTTTTTGAATTTTTTTTAAATTGCACATTTGTATGCAATATTATGCGGAAACTACCAAATTTTTCAAAAACGTTTACATGACCTTAAAGATAGAACTCCCTTTGGATAACAAATTTTATTTGAAGGGAAAATCTCTATTTACAATTTTGTAGTTCGAGGAAGACGGCGAATAAAATTCAAACTTTTTCAATTTTCGAAAATTCAGAGGTAACCGTGAAAATCGGATTTATGCTACCATAATAAGTGTATTTTACTCTGTTCTTACAAGAAGAAAAAAGGTGGGGCAGTTTTTGAGAAAATTTTGAAAATGTCCGAGTGGCGTCATGTAACGTACCCCAAAAATTAATGTTTTTCAAAATCGCAGAGCTTTGACTCAGGGCAGATAGACAGGGGTTTCTTCAATTTGGAAAAAATCGTACATATAGTTTAGGCGCTAGGGTTCTCACACACAACCGGTCAGGCGGACGGACGTTTTCAAAAGAACCACATTTTTGGTATCAGGGGACCCCAAAACCTGTTTTTCCGTTGAAATCTCGAATTCGATCCGCAGCATTACATAACTTCCCCTATACTACGTATATTACTCCGTATATTCGTACGTATACGGGAAAGTAAAAAGGAAATACAGTGTGTGCCGATCCTCAGTTGAAGTGAATGTCGTAGGAAGTGCTCAGAAAGTGCACGTAACTCGAACTGACAAACTCAGTGCTTGAGGCTTCGTTTTTACTGTTTGTCAAGTGTTACACATTGTGGCTAGAAGTACTCAGTGTCAGTCTGGCGGACGTAAAACTTAGTAGTATTTGAGAGATGAGATTCAGTTGAACAACTTAATAAGCAGTTTGGCTAGTCTTACAAAACAATTGTAAATTTAGAGATTTTTCTCTCCACTGAAAAATCTCGAAATGTAAACAACACTACTTAATTGTTTAAAGGAGTGAAAGAAGAAAAGGGTAGGAAGGTTCATGCCCAAGGTTATTAAGGGCATATATTCATGGATGATTTTTGTTTTCTTTTGGCGTGTGTTTTTTCAGTAGTCTTCACTGAGCCACGATCCTACGATTCAAACCCGACCGATAGACGATCTGTTCCAATACATAACGTGATGTGGCTAGATAACAGACAACCCTCATTCTGAATTCATTCTTTCGGTAGCAAATATATTCGTTACCTAGAAGTTTGTTTTAATGCAAGCTCTCATTGACGAGCCAAAAGGACTGGTGCAGTCATGCGTATTGAAGTAAAGAGATCTAGAACCAATTAATTTACGACGCTCCGGTCGGCAACAACTGTATAAAACAACCAGAGCCTGCCATAGTTGTTATACTGCGATTTCTCTAACCTTGTCCCTCGAGGCAACTCACATCCCATCTTCGCGATGGAATACGTCACGACATTTCGCGTCTTTCTCGGTCTTGCCGGTAGAAGTCGCATGATCGCAAGCATTGCTTTATACGGTCGCGATCGTGCGAAATCTAGCGGAACGACTGAGAAAGGTGCGAAATGCCGTGACATATTCCATCGCGAAGATGGGATGTGAGTTGCCTTGAGGGACAAGGTTAGAGAAATCGCAGTAGATCGGTTACTGCTGCTACAATGGCTGGTTATCATGATATGAGTGAGTTTGAAAGCGGTATTATTAGTCGGGCGTAGCATCTCAGAGGTCGCGATGAAATTTAGGTTTCCCCATACGACCATTTTACGAATGTATCGTGAATATCGGGAATCCGGCAAAACATCAACCCGGCATCGCTGCGGACGCAGAAAAATCGCGCAAGAACGGGACCGACGACGACTGTTTCTATACAATTAGAGACTATACTGATCGTCAAAAAGAAAAATAATGTTTATTGTAACAAAACAATGATATATAATGAGTTAGTTTACGTTTGCATTGTATACATTTTTAAAAAAAATATTTAATACGCCTGTAACAAGTAATGTACTTCAGCTTCCGGGTCAATGACCTCCATCTCGATCAGGTTTTTGTCCAGTTTCCCTGATCCATTGAGCAAATGCTGAGATAGCCCCTTGTTTTGCTTCTGGACGTAAATGTAGCATCACTGTGCGCACGTTTTGTTGAGCACTTCTTTTGCTTGTAATGGTAGGAGTAGAACTGTTGATCGTTACTATTTTCTTCGCAATGCAGAAGAATCAAATCAGCAGTTCATTTACCGTTGAAATTGATTTCTATAACTCGGGAACAAACGTTTTTCAAATATTTTTATTTTTCTAAAATAATTATTTTCTAAATTCATTTTTTCGTTTTCTATTTTCTTTTTTAAATTCTGGGCCTCAAGAAAATGTGCGCAGATAAATCTCTTTCCCCACACGTCATATACAGTTTTTACTTTTTTTTTTTTTACAAATAAATAGACTGAGGAGAATCACTACACGTGACAAGTGAAAATCTTCCGCAAATGGCTGCAGATTTCAATGCTGCGCCATCAAGTGTCAGCGTGCTAACCATTCAACAATACATCGATGTGGGGGTTCGGAGCCGAAGGCCCACTCGCGTACCCTTGATGACTGCACGACCCAAAACTTGACGCCTCGCCTGGGCCCGTCAACACCGACATGGGACTGTTGACTGGAAACACGTTGCCTGGTCTGACGAGTCTCGTTTCACGTTGCGAATGGATGTGTACGAGTATGGCGCCAACCTTATGAATCCATAGAACCTGCAAGTCAACAGGGGACTGTTCAAGCTGGTCGTGGAAATCGGCTGCAGATGGAGCCTGCCTTCCACCTGCAGACGATTTCTGTCGTCACACATCACTTGTGCGAACGGACAGCCGCCTTCTCAGATACGCCTCCAGCTGAGACCCTCGAGAGACCCCGGGGGTCCAGCCGCCGCCAGCGCGGCATAAGAGGGCCAACCCCTCCCCCTAGCACGACCTGTGTGGTCGGTCGAGCCCAGTGCTATGACGTTACAAAAGACTACCTTGTGTTCGGCAGCCAGGGAATGCTAAAGTACACTTCGTCCGCAAAGAAGTCGCTGTGATTGGAAGCAATATCAATGTTCTTATTTTGACGAGAAAAAAAATATAAATACGCGGAGGGGGGTCATGGGATGGCGTGTACAGTTGGTATTGCAACCGTCCTTCCTACTTGCCCCCACGTTATTGCGCCAATGCAACCGTATTCTCCTTTTTAATATCCAATGCAACCGAATATATTACTGTACCCCTCCTCTTTCAATTAATCAATATTATTATTATTATTATTTGACGACGTTGCATAAATTTATGTCGGATCGTAGGTCGTGGTCGGCCCCGTACGGGAAATTCCTGTAAACAGCGTTCAATATTGCAACGTACACAGGACTGCTAAATACTGAAATGAGAACACATTATTTTTCAAAAAAAAAAAAAGGAAAGAAAGAACTTTAATCCTTTTCTCTCTTGTTATTCTCTCAACAACAATGTAACAATGCGTGAAATATAAATTCACTCGAGCTTGGCAACAGTGCTATAGCTCAAATACCCTTACATGAAATTAATATTAATCAGCTGATTCCAAATTACTGTATATTCAGGAATTCCTTTTACCCCCCAAAAAACAAAAAACAAACAAACCAATGCCATTAACAAATTTTCCTCGTACGTACGTATTTGCAAATGTAACAATGAAAAAAATGAAAAACAAGACTAAATTTTACACTGGTAGTTGACAACAATTGCTTGCGTTCTGTTTTTTAAAATTTCGAGATTTCCACCGATCTTGTCGGAGTTTATTTAATTTACTTGAATGTGCGCAAAACGAATATCTGATTTAATAATTACGCCGCGAATGCGACACTTTCCTGTTGTTGCGTTCGTCGAGACAGCGCCGTTGCCAGTCGGTCGTCCTGCACGTGCCCACGTGCCCGCGCCGACGTACTCGCACGCTCCAATCTTGCGTATGCTGGTTTTCTTCAAAAAATTCCCCGGGAATTCCAGAAATTGCCCGATCACGTCAAAGCACAAAGTCACAAAAATAAATAAACAACTTCTTCTCTCTTCCAATACGCTCACTGCATCAATAGATGTTCGCGCTATCCGTTCACATGTCCATTGCACGGTACCGATTCGCCGCCAAAATGTCTGAGTCCAAATCTTTTAAAAAATCTCGAGTTCGTCCAACGTGGACACGATGTGTTTCTATCACCACTGACTAGGCAGAACTGTTCTTAAAATCATGTCGATGTAACTTGTTACCTCGCAAGAGAAAAAATGCCGGCGAACTCCATTCTTGCCTTTTCATTGTTGTTTTCTTACTTTTTCTAAAATGTCCAATATCAATTATTTTGACATGCTTGTGCGTTTATTTACTAACGCCTTTTCCCAATATTAAGGTTTTCTTGCCCAAACAGATATTTTCGATCTTTTTTACGTCGAAAATGCGAAATTACACACCAATTCGTCGCTTGTTTTTGGTATTATTAATTCGTAATATTTCTTTATTTCAGAAATTCAATGTTCTATAAACCCTTTGGATCAGCTATAATTTTTTCATTAAATTTATACAACGACGATTCACACGCCTCTCGTTGCCTAATTAAAATTTCTTCATAAAATTTTGATATTTTAAGTTATTATATGTGACACGTCACTGGGGCTTTTTCTCTAACATTTTATATTCTAATTTTAAATGAACCCGTCCGTCCGATCGTGTTCAAACAAAGACCACAATGTTTGTTTATTTATTTTCCAGCTAACTGTACGGTCAGATTTCTTTCCAAAACTACCGAATCCATTGTTTTCCAAAACTGTCGAAATATACTTTCCGCGGCACGCTGTTCTTCTGTCTCGCTAGTATCGATTCATGTTCACGTTTTTGTTGACTATAGTTTAATAAATATGTATTCCTTGTCCACAATTGTTTTGGGGGAATGTATCATAAATGAAACCATTACAGTATATATGAATGAATATCGTCGAATTTTCGCCATCAGGGACCCTCAAAACCAAATAGATTAAGAAATCGCCGTTTGATTCCGTATCATTACAATGCTTCCTCAATTGTACGTAAATCGTATTCTGGAAGGTAAAAATTGTTGTTGTATTACCTGATTGTGGCTGTGGGCTCAAGGTGTAGAGATCGCACGTGTAATCTGTGAAACAGACGACGACGTTTGGGTGCGACACACGACAGCTCGGGGAAGGGACTCAGCGTCATTGCGGTAGAGCCATCCATGCAGGGCCGCTTTAACAACATCGGGGGCTTCTTTCACTCCCCGCCCCCCAATGTCGATGCTGAACTATAAAGAAAATCATATCAATTTACATTGGATTTTGTATTTTTTTAAAAATATTTTGAAAGTATTTCTTAGCGTTTCAATTTAACATTATTCTATGTTGAAAATTTCATGCACATGAATTAACGTTCAGGGCAGGAATTTATAGCTAATTTAGCTTTGAAAATATATTTTATGATATAGGAGCGAATATTTTGTCAACAAAACTCGAAAAAAACCTCTCTTTTCTGTATTCAAAATTCGACTAAAATATGGTTTAGGATAGAGACCACAGAATTATGAAAACGTGCACAAAATTCACTTCTCCCCATAGCTCGTCATACGCAGTTTTTAACTGTTTTTTGACGTAAATACTTTAATAAAAAATATTCCGTATTATAAATATTACCAGCAACATTCCGTATTATAAATATTATCCAATGATGCGCGACACCACGGCGCCAATTTTTTGTGTGTATTGTAATCATACTCCACTTTTTTAAACGGTTTTTTATTTGTTTTTTGAAAAATTAGTTTTAAATTATTTTTTTAATTCACTGTGGCCCTGGGCCCGGGCTCCACAGGCCCGTGCGGTAAGACGACACTGCGTCTACGCGTATTTCTTTTCAAACGTTGGGTATCCATTTCCGAGCTAAGTAGTAGGAAAATATTTAAAAAAATCGTTTTAAATAATGTATGATATTACTCGTTCACTTTACATTTGCAGACGGCAGAATTAGGAACTAATGTTGTTTTGAAAGTGAAGGCCCGAACACACAACCGAGAATACACGAATGGCCCCGATGTCAATCAGCATTTGACCAATCAGCTGTCTCCGAAGGCAGCACAAGCGCTACGGACACAGCTGACGAATTATGCCTTTCTGACAGTGAGCTGAAGTCGCGCTTTTAAATTATTAAGATAATATACAATAAAATAGATCACACCTCACACTATTCACAACATTCACGTACAATACTTTTGCACTTATCTACTGCTTAATGGTTATGTTCTTGCCACGCCGGGGTTGTGTGTGCTGCTCACCGCCATCTATATCAAATTAAACGGTCAGTATATACTGCACACGCGCGTTTCTCATTCAGTCGGCGGTGACCTCATGTAAACAGATCGCAGCGCTCCGTCTGCAAATGTAAAGTGAACGAGTAATAGTTGGTGACGAAGTAGCACCACGAGGTAGGTGTTACGTACGAAGCTTTAATCTTCCATTCATTTATGAGATATCTTTAGTGTGTAAGCATTTACTAATGAAGACGCTTAAATACTCAATATCCAGTGCCTCACCTCAGTTTTGACACCGTATAGACAATATTTCATACTCCATTTTGGGGGGATGTCCTTACCGTCTGTTGTACGCTCTGACGGGGGTATTTTGCTAGTACCTTTGTATTTGATTTTTGTACCCGACAGTAGTCCGAAGGATGTATGGAGGTTAATCGGTCATGATAAATTTGTTTGTGGGTCAGACAGTCTTTTTGGAGGCTCGGTTATGAAAATTTACATATGCTATTTTTAATTCCTTCTCAATGAGATTGGGAATTTTCTTTATTCCACGGAATAACCACGGAATAACAGTACTCACTTCAAGTTCAATAATCTGTATTCTGGTGTGAACACAAACATCACATCCATACATAGCATTTTATAAGTACAATTCAGAGAATGTTTGTGTTATTATTTACTATTTTCTTGAATCTCTCCTCTTGTATGCAAGGCCCAGGGTGGCCAGCGAACCTGGAATCCTTGAAAACCGAAAAAAAAACCGGGAATTTGAAAAGTCCTTGAGAAACCTGGAAAAAACCGGGAATTTGATTTGAAAACCGGGATTTTTCGTTTTTTCTGATTTACTGATTTTCCAATTTTTAACACAAATTCACGTACGTCATCGCATTCATTAACGTGCATGATTCAACTCGATAGACGATAAAGGCGGGAGTTAAAATCGAAATATGTACGAAAAAATCCATAAATATATGCTTTAGGATTGCGAAGTGCTTGTCTCGCGGGTCACACGATGTCAAATATTGCCGCGCGTGTATACATCGGTTTTTCTTTCTTGGCGGGTGGGGGGTGTCAACAAAATGGAATATCTCACGGTATTCCTCGTCGTTCCCTGTTGTGCCGCTAGGAGTCGCATGGACGCGACTGTATAGAGCAGTGCTGGCGATCACTCACTTACTGGTCGTGAAATTTGACTACATAATGCGTTAGGACTTATTTACTACATATTTTAGGGTTTATCCCCATTTTTTTAATCAAGGCTTTACAATATGGATTTTTTCTGAAAAAAATAGCAGTTTTTTTGGTGCAGCATTACGTTACTTTGTACTACGTACATTACTCAGTATATAGTACGTATTCGAGAAATTAAAAATAAATTTTGCCAAATTTCTGGGCTAAAAAGCTCATGACGTATGGTCTACAATTTTTCAAGTAGGTTGGTCTTATTAAGCCGTATACCGTTGAGAATTTGCTGACAAATAAGAATGTGTAGTGAAGCTTTTGAGTGCCCATTTTATTTAGGAGCAGGTGATTAAATGTTTTCAATCCATATAAACTGTGTCAAGTGTAAAAACCTAAATCCCTGTTTTGAAAAAATCTGGAACTATTGAAACTTAATTCAAATTGATGTGAAAACTAGTAACATCTGTACTGTACTGTATTATTACTAAACATTTTTTAAAATTTGTTGTATTGCAAGATCGATTAGGTATGTTATCTTTAAAATTCCAAAAATTAAGATATCTGAGATATTTCAAGTAAATATGAAGATTTATTAATACTGAAAATCCAAAACCTATACTGAAAATGGAAATCTTACAATGTTATTAAGCGTTCTTTTCCTATCCCTTGTAATTAATCAAAATAAATTATCATATTTTAGTAATGTTGAAAATAGAATTTGGAAGATAGAAAGTACACAGTTATCCTCGTTAGGACTCATGGCGACTGCGAAATGTCTATTTTCAAAAAATATTCATACTTGCGTGTTGAAAATATTATTCACGACCGAATCGACTTCGTTCCAAAAGCGATGTAAGGAATAGGGCACCTCAAGCCCTGCTTTGACATCTGTCCAGAGATCTATTTTCCGGCTGAAAAAGTAGTTTCTTGAACATTTCAAGCGGAGTCTTAACTATTAGTCAATAACAAATATTTCTAGAAAAACAAAAATATCAGAATTTTCTTTAAAGCTCATTTTTGTACAAAATTTTACACCCTACTCCATAATTGCGAGAGAAAGGTGTGCGAGAAACATAGTTTGGTTCAGTAACGAACAGAAAACTAGTGGTGGTAAAACATCACGTATTTTCACGAAAAATTACGCGACAAGTATTCAAATTTTCGAAATATTGTACATAACCTTATTACGATATCTATCTTTAAGAAACAGATTTCATTAAGGAAAAATCTGTATCTCCGGAAATGTAGGCCTAGTAGTAGGAATACGCCGAAAAAGATTTGCATTTTTGCAATTTTCGAGAACTCGGGGTTTTCAACGAATATGAGATCTGCACCATTCTCTTAAACATTCTTCACACTGTCCAACAACAAAATTTAATCCATGTTAGTGAAAATGTCCCAGGGACTTCATGTAAAGTACCCCCCCCCCCCCAATCAAAATATCGGTTTGATGTTCAAGGGGCCACTACATCACCCAGAACGATCGAAAAATATCAATTTTGGAGCAAATTGGCTGAACGGTTTAGCCGCAAGCGTTGTTCACGGACAGACGGATGGGCAGACAGACGTTTTGCCGTCATTCGATTTCATAGTCATAGACTCACAAAACATAGATGCAAAAATAGACTCTACACCTCGTGTTATAGGATTTGTTTCTAAATTTAGCAACTGGATCTATCCATTTTTTCTTTACTAGCCCTGTGATAAGAGTTTCTTTTCGGAAATTGGCCGTTTTTCCGCACAGCATTCTTTCTACTTTACTTTACTGTACTTCTTTCTACTTTTACCCTTTCTCTCTATTTTGTAACCGGTAGCGAGAAAGTAAAAATGTGTTGTAATGGGCGAAACAGAACCTGGAAAATTGATAATCTCAAACCTGGAAAACCGGGAAAAAACCTTGAATTTCAAAAAGCCAGATTGCTGGTCACCCTGAAGGCCATTACCCTTCTTCAAATTTTAATTTAGAAATCATTAATTTAATCCGAAACTTGATATTCATACATTTATAGAATTTAATATGCCCCCTTTTTACTAACCGTCCTTTGGTATTCCTCTGCCCTCTTGAACGTCGTTCTGCGTCCATTGAAAGTTCCATTTTAGTTGGAATCCGGTCCAGACCAAGGCATCTTCTCTCAAACACGCAATTACCGTTTTTATTTTCTACTTACAACTTTTTCCTACTAACTACTACTTTACGTAACACTGCCAAATCTTAACGCGTCTGTGCCATCCGAACGCTATCAAGTCACAACATCGTCTGCCTCCGCACGTCACCTCATCGGAATATTGTTTGCCCCGTTTTTTTGTCTTACGCGCTCTTCATCTGTCTTCGATACGTGGGATCTTTCCGAAATGCGTTTTTCTTTCGTCCCAGTACGCAGGCTATTCCCCTTCTCGCTTAAATTCTAATTTTTAATCACAATATCGTTCTAACGCTTTGTGTATGTACTCTTTTCTTATCCATTCGTAATTACTTTCCCAATTTATTTCTTCACTCACGAAAGTTGCTCACATGCTCATAGACTGTTGTGTAGTACTACATTCCCTATTTTCCTCTGTATTAATTGTCGCCATTCCCTTGTATTTTCGTTAGTTATTAGTGGAGACCGGAAAAAAATGTAATATAAAACGTCAAAATATGTACATAAATATGTAATGAAAATAGTAAGAATATGTAATAAACCTGTAAAATCAGATATAATATGTAATATTAAAATACACTAACAATAAAATACATTTACGTAATACGAAATTAGATTTATAAAAACTGCTCACTTCACATCGTACAACTTTCTCGTAAGTAATAAAAGCTTTATCTATTGTAATCCAGGACCGTAGATTAGCAGCCGGACTAATCGCAATAGAAGCCATCGCACAAACTGGTGAGATCTACGACCAGCAAACATACACTGCAGCATCTTCATCGATGTGTTACACGTCAGTGATCGCAAATTTTTCTCCGAAATTAAAGTTACAGATCACAAAATGTTGTGTCACTGATGATGGACGCCCAGATTTCCCCAGAAATGTACGGAAAATGCTCACATTTAAAAAAATACATCTTTTCATAAAAAAATGGAATTAAATAGAAGAAAATTGATAAAATAAGAAAATATATTGTGAAAACAGGAGAATATGTGAAATATGTAATATAGTACTAAATATGTAAAAATATGTAACGAAAAAATTCGATATTGTGTTAGGAGGGCTATGAAACAAAGATTACAATTTTGAGAACGGTAAGTAGAAAGACAAAAAATATGTCATTACATAAAAATCCGATCTCTAGTTATTAGTCGATCAATTTGTTCTTCTCTGTCCCCCATTGTTGCTCTCGTTCTGTTTAAATGTTTTACCCGAATTTGTCGTTCTTTTACACACACCTTGTGACAAATCATCACAGCACTAACAAATGAAGGTGCTCCGACGCATCTCCTCTGCTTTATCTCATGTCTTGACGTATTTCTTTCTACATGTCCTTTAAATTACTTGAATATCGCGGAACTGTACTAGTGATGGCCAGATGTGTTTCATAAAGTAAGGTGCTTTACGGGCGTTCGCAGGCGCAGAGGGCTCTCCACTGCCACAGGACGAGGACCAGGAACAGGCGATGCCAGAGCGGCCTGCCAACAGCGCCAGGACTCTTCCCTCAGCAACGGAGCTGCAGCCTCACGTGCGCCTGTTACGGATGCGGACTTCGAAATGCCGCGACTGCGGCGCCATCTTCGCCTCTTCCAGGAATCTCGAGGATCACGAGCGCCAGCACTCGCGAACGCAGCCGTTGCGCCGCGGCGTCTGCGGAGCCTCTGCCACCGCGTCCAGCGACCTCGCTCCTCACAAGCGGCAGCGCGCAGCGGAGCGCCAATATCCATGCGACGTGTGCGGAAAGGCCTTCACTACCGCAGCAGCTGTCGCCCTTCACAAGCGCAGGCACAGGAGAGAGGGGTCTCATTCATGCAACGTGTGTGGAAAGGCCTTCACTACCACAGCAGCCGTCGCCCTTCACAAGCGCTGGCACAAAGGGGAGCGAAGGCGGGCGCACCCACGCGACGTGTCCGGAAAGGCCTTTGATAAGGCAGCTCCTCACGCCCTTCACAAGCGCAGGCACAGGAGAGAGGGGCCTCATTCATGCGACGTGTGCGGGAAGGGTTTCACAGCCTTAAGCTTCCTCATCGCTCACAAGCGCATACACACAGGTGAACGCCCATATGTATGCGATGTGTGCGGAAAGACTTTTAATCAGAGAAGCCACCTTCCCACGCACAAGCGTACTCACACGGGAGAGCGCCCGTTTTCATGCGATGTGTGCGGAAAAGCTTTTAATCAGAGAGGCAACCTCGCCGACCACAAGCGCACACACACTGGAGAACGCCCATTTTCATGCGATGTGTGCGGGAAGGCTTTTAATGTGTCAGGCGCCCTCGCCGTGCACAAGCGCACGCACACGGGAGAGCGTCCGTTTTCATGCAATGTGTGCGGGAAGGCTTTTAATGTGTCAGGCGCCCTCGCCGTGCACAAGCGCACGCACACGGGAGAGCGTCCGTTTTCATGCAATGTGTGCGGGAAGGCTTTTAATGTGTCAGGCGCCCTCGCCGTGCACAAGCGCACGCACACGGGAGAGCGTCCGTTTTCATGCAATGTGTGCGGGAAGGCTTTTAATGTGTCAGGCGCCCTCGCCGTGCACAAGCGTACGCACACGGGAGAGCGCCCGTTTTCATGCGATGTGTGCGGGAAGGCTTTTAATGAGTCAGGCACCCTCGCCGTGCACAAGCGCACGCACACGGGAGAGCGCCCGTTTTCATGCGATGTGTGCGGGAAGGCTTTTAATGTGTCAGGCGCCCTCGCCGTGCACAAGCGCACGCACACGGGAGAGCGCCCGTTTTCATGCGATGTGTGCGGGAAGGCTTTTACCATGTCAAGCAACCTCGCCGTGCACAAGCGCACGCACACGGGAGAGTGCCCGTTTTCGTGCGATGTATGCGGGAAGGCTTTTACCGTGTCAAGCAACCTCGCCGTGCACAAGCGCACGCACACGGGGCAACGACCATTTGGCTGCGACGCGTGCTCGCTTCGCTTCAGTAGCAAGTCCGCGATGATATCTCACTGGCAACGCTTTCACGTGACAAAGTGAAATATTGCTGTTGCTTCTCATGAGACGAGTAAATGTGTGATGTGCGGTTTTGGACTCTCTCATGAAGAGAGTTAAATTACAAATCTTATGGAAATAAGTGTGTACATTGTACAGTGAGCTCTATGTATACTGGAGAGAACACCCAATGCTTTGAAAACGTGACGCTAGAGCGAGTAGGCCGCCATATTGCCGTGCGTATCTCTCTCTCTCTGGCACATTGAAATACCCGTATTAGGGCGAGAGAGTAGCCAGAATTTTTGTCAGGGGGCGGGGCGAAAGACAACAAGAATTATTAACCCGGCAATGGTGAAACAAAAGTGGTAACGTTGGGTGTCTCCAGACCCCCACACTCTTTTTACGATATGTGCTAAATTATTAAAAAATAATATAATATTCTTCTTCTCTAATTAACAATTTGTGCGTGTAATTAAATAATTTACCAAGAATATAGTTGCTAAACAACTCTGAGAATTCATCAGGAAAGCATCTAATATTTGAAGTTAATTTTTCTACTGGTCTGCGTGTGTTGTCACATTCAAGCCCATGTTTTGCAGCAGAAATTGAAATCTTTTCAAATTCAAAATACAATGGAAAATTTCAATACCCGTATTATCCACATTCCACAATTCAGCAAGGTGCCCTGATTTCACAGACTCAGCCAAAATACTTAGCACAATTACTGCCTTCCTTTCAGCAAAAGTTGGCGTAGTACTTCAGTATTAATTTTGCAGGGGAATCTTAACATAAAAATACAGCATGCAGTATGTTCCCAAACTAATAGAATGTACGAGACTGAAGACAAATGTGAATGTACGAGACTGCTAAAGTAGGAGGTAACACGGGGGTCTCTGGGCACCCCAAACAAAACAATAGCTTGCTACACGGATAAAACTCACTAAACTGACACAAACTGAGAGCACACTAAATATCATGATACAAAAAGAGAAAGCAATGGTCAGGGTAGCCAACATGGGAAATACAAGCGGGATGAAAGGATCCTGGGGGTTCCACAGACTCCCGCATTACCACTCCCGGGTTAATAATAAAGCAAAAAATGGTATAAAAAATTATAAATTATAATTTAAATTAGATGGCATTAAAATTAAATTTCTAAAGGCTTCTAAATTATCATTAACATGAAATCGATAAAAAAAAAATTTCTTAACATGGCAGAAATATTTATAACAAAACTAAAACATTAAAGTAACTCCCTAAATTTCAATCAACAATCAATTTTTCTTTGCTCTTCAGTGTTGTACCCTCTCATGGACATATTAAATTACATTTCTACATTTCATACCAAAAGTTGAAAATAATGGGGATATTTGGAATTGCATTATCCCTAAATGTCAATAAAACAAAATGATAGTTCATAATATTTAATTACATCACACATTCAAAAGTTTGACAAAGCTTATTCAGTGTCTGTGTTATTGAGCTTTTCTTTCATTGTTCCTTTATTTCTTTACACTGCTCTTAATCATAGGGTTGTGTACACTCTTACAATTTCTTCCAGCAGTTTTGTTTTGTGGAAATCTACATAATCAATTGCAGAATTCATTAAATGAGCGCAGAAGTAATTATTGAAGTTTAAAATAATAAATATGAACTCAGAATTTGTGAATTATCCATATATTTTTGGAGCTTGGACTCTATTGTTAGTTCTTCTCTCGGTAAGATGCAATGCCTCCCAAACTGACATAAACTGAGAATCTCTTTTTACTGGCATCCCAGATCAACTGCTTTGTTATTGGCATACCATCAAATATAAGATCACATTCTTTCAGATGTGATATCTTATCACTAATTTCATTTAAATGTTTGAAAACTTCACCAATAAAACCTGGTTCACAATTCACAGAAGAAATCCATGACCTTAGTCTCCTTGGATAAGGTAATGAAAATAATGATCGAACATACTTATAGGCTTTAGGAAAACTGTTTCACGAGATCACTGTACAGTCTTCCCTTTGTATCACATTTAGAATATTGTTGGCTTTTGTTAACTCAAACAGAAAACCAGTAAAATTCTCAAGGACTGCTTCCAAATGAGAATTTGAATGTCCTTACTTTCTCAATTCTTCAATTAATTGTGCTATGTTACTTATCTTATACCTGCATTACAGTCTCCTTTACAGAAGCTTAATTTTCTTCCTTAGGATGGCTTTGGTCGGTGATTGTGGAACAGGGTCTGTCTGGTCTCCCGACATTCTTGTTTGCTAAGGAGATTTGGACTAAATCGACTACAATATCAGTACCGCCTTCTTTGCCCTGTATTAATATGGGGCATTGCCCTGTAATATTATCATTGTTAATATGGTCAAACAATTCAATAATTGGTATCAATGTTGAAGCCAAAGTAATACTTACATTTTTCATTGGAATAAAGATTGTGACATGAAAAAAAGTATAAAACTTGTTCTCAAATGACTTTCAATGACATTAGAAGGATCAAATCTCATTAAAGGTCACCTCACTGATGTTTTTTCCAGAGGTGCATAGGAAAATCAAACCCAGAAGCCATTGCATCTTCTTTCAGTAACTTGACTTTCACTGCTAGTCCAACCTATGAATGTAAGAAATTCTAAGCATGTATAGAGCTGAGGTAAATTGACTTCACATACACTGTTAACGAAGATCACTGTCAAATTAATATCATAATTAATATTAACCTGGTAGCAAAAATTGCTACTTGCTTTCTCGAGAATTACTCTCTAGAAAACTTTCCTTGCAGATAGTGCTACTTGTGGTTTCCATTTTTCTCTTCAGACAGCTTGAATGTGTTTCTTCAAAATTTCTGGTCTAGAAAAGGGGAATCTACGTAAAGCAGAAATTTAGTACATGTTTATATAGTATTTATAGTTAACCCTCTAGTGCCCCTTGTTACTTATATGTAACAGCATTTCTGGTCACCTCGTATATGCAGCTTTTTGCACAAATTTGCAAATTTTATTTCTTCAATAGACAGACATCCTAAAGGAAACATATCAGCAAGTTTTTTTCATTCCTGAATGCTAGATCTCGGTTTAGCCATGATCGCTAAAGCATTGTACATTCCTGGCCATGGTGTACACAATGTTAAGGAGCCCTAACGAGTAACAAAAATTGAACGTTGCGCCGTCCGCCATGTTGATGGCAACAAGCACGCGAGCTGATCACTTTCGCGTTTCGGAAATATAAGCTAGAATAAACATTAATTTAAATGTATCAGTAAGAAAGAATCCGTAATAAAAAGTATTTTTGTTTTCCTTAGATCAATGAGATTTCTCCAAAATGAGAACACATTTTCTTGGCTTAAGAAGAACACTTGTATGACTAATCTGTACAGTAAAACTACTTGTTGGAAAATTAAACTCTTTTTGGCTTATTTATACAAACATTTACTGGAACATACTAGGTTCCATAATAAGGTTTGATGAAAAGGAACTGACAAGTTTTCCTTCATTTATTACAAATTCCTACAAGCATATACGGGATTTCAGCTTGCTTTGGTCCCTAGAATTTTCAACATGGCGGCCATTCGGCCCTGCCAACTTCGAAAATGTACATGAAGCTAGACTTCGGCGCTACGTTCAAACCTATGCAATTCGAGAAATATCAGGAGCTTCTCTCATTATAATGTTAATTATAATAAATTGAATGTTTTGAAACATTGAAATAATTATCATTTGGATCAATTATTTTGATAATTTTCTTCTGAAACTCATAATGTTGAAATATGAGAAGTTTAATGTTTTACTTCATTTTAAAATGCAAATATAATTAAAAAGCTTTAGAGGAATGTATTAATAAATTACATTCTTGCAAAGATTGTTAATGATTGATAAGAATATAGAATTAATAAAAGGAAATTTTAAAAAAATTGAAATCAGACTATTTCTTAAATTTTATTTGTCTCCATTTCATAATTACAATAATATATTCATCTCAACATTCAACAGTGAAAAGGAAGAAGAGTTAAAACACTATTTTTTTACCAACTAAACTTATTTCACAATAATTACAAGCAAGTGTTTTTACAGTTAAGTTTTTTGTGAAATCTTCATCTACACTGTCCCTGATCAGATGTACAATAAATTTGTTTTCACAATCTATCTCATCTTTCTCTCTATACACAACCATAATTTTCTCCGAATACTCCACTGCATTTTTCCAATTTGTCCAAAGTTGACACCTTAAAAAAATAAATAATAATATTCATAACACATAAATTTAAGATATTGAACCTCATTTTCCTTGTGTTAAATGTGTCAATGAATTTATATAATTAAGATACCTGTTTAAAAACCTGCTTCCAAAGATTTCTGGCCTTTTCCATTCTGTAGCAAGATTTTCTAAGGACATTCTTATTGAAGAATCACTTTGACTGAGGTCATATATTTTTAGTTGAAACTGTACTAGGGAGTAAGTCTTGAAACAGTCTGCCCTTCAGTTCCCAGCAATTTATCAACAATACCCCTGTGGTTAATTACTTTTAACACTTGAAAAAAATTAATTTATATGACTATTTCACTCATGTCCGCGTCGTAAGTAGCCAATGGAAAGCAAAGATATATTCAAATTAAACCAATCCCAGATGTTTATCGCCATCAGCTTGTTTACCTTTTTTTATCGCTGTAAAACCTTTGTTTACCTTTTTAAGATAACGATAGCAATTGTTTCACCTCCAAAATAGCTTGTGTACATCAATATAATGTGACGTTTTGGTTATGTTTAAAACTCTGAAATAGAATATAATATTAAAAATTCAGTTTCGAAAAACAGCGAAAGGAACAAAGAAAGCGTGTGGAAGCGATTTCAAGAATTTTGTGAAGAAATAAAATACAAATGGACAGCACAAACTACAAATGAGGATTTTACATATGTTTTAGGTAATTAATATACGAAGATTAGATGGTGAAGAGTACAAAGAATATGCTGTCAAAACACTGTGGAACGTTACATCAAAAATTATTCAGGAAAATACTTTAATGAGTGTACACGTGTGTTCAATCCATTCGAAATTGACGAATTCCGCTGCTAATTCATCTTGTACATTTTCGATTTCAAATACTTACACGGAAGGGCAAGACTTGGAAAACAACTTCATACAACTTTAATGATTGTGCTTGTAATAAATGTTCTTTTAAGTAGACTTGTTATTATTGTTTTTCGAAAGTTTTATTACCATAAAATTGAAACATATTTGAAATCATTTTCTGCATTAAACTGTTATTCAAATATTACTTGATTTTAAGTTATTCCAGGAGGCAGTGATAAGTCGGAGCTGAATGAAACGTTTTCATTTTTAGGTTGTAATTTTGAGTAATATTTCCCTTTCTCGTAATTCCTGTGATTTGAATTATCCTTTCAAATCATGTAATGTGTTTATTCGTGAAATAGTCACACTAAATATCACTCGAAGTGCTGTGCTAGCCGGTAAATTCACTCCTCGCTACGCGAGTCGTGAATTTACCGGCTAGCACAGCACTTCTCGTGATATTACTTACGATAACAGCTTAAATCATTTTAATAGAATATATGAAGGTGAATATGAAAAGGTGAAAATTAAAATGCAAGAACAATAATATACAGCATTTACCATATATCCTGACAAAAAATATTTTTAAAATGTTCACATTTTGCACAGAACGTTAGCAATGTTGGTCTTATTTTACTTATGATACCTACATTACAGATCTGCTCATGGGCTTTCTGGCCTGGCTTCATAAATCTTTGGTCTCATTGTGTACTACATACACACCTTTCTTTGGCTCAGCCATGACTGTAAAATATCAAAAAATTTAAATAAATATAATAGTTATATAATTACATTACACTATGCAATACTTTTGTATAGTATTAATGTATAATTGTATAATGTAGGTTTACATAGTAAATACTGTCCCACATTTAAAATACCAAATATATTTCCATGAGAGTGTGAAAGTATCAAAGTATGTAATCAGTAATTGTATGTTCAAAGCAATGTAAATCTGCATATGATTTATTGAATATGAATTGCTAGAGCAAAGTACCTTGTCATACATTGAAGCAATTCTCTTTGGCAGATATTGTTATTATTTTTACTATTGATAATATTGTTAGTACTAATAAGGCTGACAAAAATAATTCTCCAGGATAATTTACATCATGTTTTCCCCTACAAAAAATATACTTACTTAGATTTTCCAAACAAAATTCTTTTAAGAATTCTGAAAAAAGAAGTTTAAGATCGTGGGAAAAAGAATGTATTATAATTGCCTCTGATATTCTCCCAAATTTCTTTTCCTAAAAGAACTTTTCCTGTAAAGAGAGTTTCCTATTATTTCATTGCAAACTATACCCAATACGAAGTACAAAAATATACACTCATGTTGAATGTTACCGTCATGAGTTTTTTACTTTCCCGTATACGTACGTGTACACGGAGATATACGTAGTATAGGGAAAGTTATGTAATGCTGCGCGAAAAAAATGGCCAATTTTCGGCGGAAAAAAATTAATTGCCGGGCCGTGAAAACGAATAAGTGGATAAAACCAGTTGCTAAATTAAGAAGAAAAAATCCTCTATCTCGTGGTGTGGTCAAAATCCATGATTTGTTGCTTCTTTATACTTAAAAATCGATTGACGGCATTCCGTCCGTCTGTCCGTCTGTGGTCAACGCTAGCGCCTAAACCGTTCGGTCGATTTTCTTCAAAATTGATATTCCCCAGTCGATCTGATTCTAGTCGAAGCTTTGTGATTTTGAAAAAGATTCTTTAAAATTTGGGGGTACTTTATATGAAGCCCCCCGGGGATTTTCAACATTTTCTCAAAAACGGCTCCAAATTTTTTCTTTAAATTTCTTGTATGAATAGAGTAAAATACACTTTTTAACATGGCATAGGTCCGATTTTCACGTACAGCTCTGAATTTTCGAAAATTGTGAAAGTTTGAATTTTTTTCGGCGTCTTTCTCCAACTACAAAATTGAAGATAGAGATTTTTTCTTCAAATAAAATTTGTTCTGCATATTGAGTTCTTTAATAAAGGTCATGTAAATGTTTTTCACAATTTTGGTAATTTTCGTGCAATATTGCGTGCAATATGTGCAATTTTAAAATATTACAAAAACAACATTTTCTCAAAAACGGCTCCAAATTTTTTCTTTAAACTTTTGGTAGGGATAGTGGTAAATGTACTCTATCAATGACGTAAAAGACATTTTGGTCTATCGGTTGTTTTTTTCAAAAATTACAAAAATGTAAATTTTTTTACTTGTCTCTCACGTCGTTAATATTTACATTATCGGCGATTTTTGTACATTATTATATTTACGAGTATATATGTTTTAAATAATGTCAAGTAAAGTTTCTCGAAAACACTACCGTTTTCTGTGAAAAGTAGCTCAAATTTCGGCATTTTCAGAAATGCTCAAACGTCATTTTCTCGTATATGGCTGCAATTTTTTTCTTGAAACTTTTGTAACGGATAGTGCTAATTACACTCATTAGTATAGCGTGAAGTTTATTTTGAGTTTTTTTTTTTCAAAAATTATATAAATGTAAATTTTTTGAAAGATCTCACATCTTTAATATGCACATTATCCGCTATTTGTAAAGATGATTATATTTGTGAGTGTAAGTGCTTCAAATAACTTCAAATAAAGTATTTTGAAAACTCAAAAATTTTCTGTGAAAATTGCTTCAAATTTCGCATTTTTAGTAGTGCTAAAACGCCATTTTCTCTTAAACGGCACATAATTTTTAAAAGAAAATTGCCATTTACGGCTAGGTTTTTGTGTTCTTTAATATTCTAAAATTAATGTTTCTGTTCTACCAATAGGAAACCGAAAAATTAAGAAAATGACAAAAAAATGTACTTTTGGCTATGATAGATGGTAGCTGGCAATAGTATGTGGCAATTCCGAATAGCTAGCGAAGACCCAGGAAAATAGAAAACTAATACGGGAAAGTCTGTGCCATTCTGTAGCACCACTAGTTTATAGATGAATCTTGCAATTACTTTCTTCACAATAATCTAAGTGATCTGATTCAGTACTGACTTTACAATACTGAAAGAATATTGTGATGTCGATATGAACAGCATTTTAGCGATTCACATACATTTGTAGTACAAAATACCTGCATGTGGTAATGCACGAATAATCCATTCCTTAGTACAAAAATTCAAGATTTGTTATGTTTCATAAACATCTTACCTGAAATAAATATGCCACTTCACTTATACGTTCGGAATTCGTTTTCATCATCCATTCTCGTTCTAATTTGCTTTTGAATTCTCATACAGAGCAATAACATTGTACATTATATTGTAACACTATATAATATTCATTAACTTTAACACGATTTGATTGCGCCATTTTAACACACTTACTTGGAAGTTTGCACTGCCTTGTTTATAAATTCAAAAACAAATAATGCGATGAGAATATCAAATCAAAACGACAAATTCAATTTAAAAAATTGTTAATATTCTTCTCTGCCAGCTTCTACGCCTTCAAGAGTGCAGTTTTGAGCATGTTGGTAGAACATAAAACAAATGAAAAGATGCCAACCCCAGTTAAACAAAAGGCTGATTTATACTTTGCCAGTAAACGTGCCAGTTGAGGTTTCCAGCAACTGGCAAGTGGAGACTTGCAAAGTGTAAACACCTTGTTGCCAGTGACTGGCAAGACCTTCGCGCCAGTCACTGGCGTTGCCAGCTGAACAAAAAAGTTTGGTTTACTGGCATGCTCACGCTCTTTCCCGCCACCACGGTGTCCGCTACGGCGATGCACCGGGGTCCCAACACGTGTTTACATTGCTTTATTCTTGCACGGTGATCAACCTAAGCTTAATATTATTATTTATAAAAGTGATTGGGGAACAGAAGTTCTCTTGAATAACGGAAGAACGAAATGACAAGTTTGACTGGTTATATACAGCATCGGAACATTTGTGGGATAGTTTTTACCAGAACCGCGAGGCTAGAAACGCCGCATTTCTAGCAGTTGCAAATAAAATGGGGATAGATATCTTCTCAAAGGTAGATTAAGTGAATAGGATAAAATGTTTACGGAACATTAGCTTTGCACACTGTTGTTTGAGCGCCGAAAACACGAAGTCTAGACTGGTGTGGCCGAAAACTTATCAGCAGCACGTCGCAAAGAGTATACATAAGCTAACAGCAGCGAGAAAAATATCTCATCTTGCATGCCATTACTAAGGTCCGATTAAATTAAGAAGGTGATTGACAGTTCTGTGTGACGTCAGGACGCCTCTCCCGTTTCCATGGCAGCTGCCAACCACAGAGACAAAACGTGACGTGTCAGGTCGCTCAGTTGCCACTGCCGAACAAGGGGAACGTTTGAGCATCGCACAGAGACTTCCCTGCCGCCGCGCCGCCCGCGTTTCTGACCGTGATGCGCCCGCAATGTGTACTGTGTTGTGATGAGTTGCGTTGAAGTTAGGCTTTTTTACACTTTTTCACGTATTTTTTGAAGTGTTTGTTTTCGTGTCCCGGTAACACGTGCTCAGTGGTTTGCGACGTGGCAACGTCATTCCCCTCCACTCACAAATGTCAATCACCTTCTTAATTTAATCGGCCACTGTGTAAACAACTATTGCCAGTCGCACAGAGCGCTAGCGCTGTCCAGGTGCTGGCAAACTCGTAACTGGCACACCAGTACTGGTAGCGTGTAAATCAGCCTAAAGTCTATTTCGGCGTGTATGTGCCAACCAGTGATCTCAACATTATAGTGTATCCTAGAGCTCACGGGTGCCAACACATGGAGTTTCGTTGACGGTTGACTCCTCTGAAATGGAATTGTACTAAACTTTAAAGTGTAACGAAAAGTCCCTAAGCCAATGCCGTTAGTATAACGGGTGATATTCATGAAGTTGGTATGATCCACTTTCTCTGGGACCATTTGAGCCTGAAAACTCCTATATCAGCGTAATTATACATAGGATTAAGGTGGAAATTTCGACACTAGTAAAAACAATTTGCCTTTTAGGAGAACACTTCAGTACAACATTGGAAAAATGATGTCATGGTAATGGAAAATAAAAGATTTCAAATATTATTACTAAAGACCGGATTTTCGTGCAATAAAACTCTCTAAATCATGCAGTAAAATCACCAAAACGTGCAAAAACATGCAATAAAAATATCAAAACTTTGAAAAACTATTTTATGTAGTATAAAAACACAGTTAATCCACTGATCAACTTATCTCACATTTTGGATACCTATGAAATTTAAGGTAAATTAAATATTATGATTTCTGTTTTTTATTATAGTGACGTTTCTACATATTTAAACAATCATCTCATTTTAAATATTACTTGCATACAAAATTAAATTAGCGCAAAATACAAAAAATTAAATACAACAATACCTTTAGAAACCCAAAATAATTAAGTTATATACGAAATATTCCAATTTCATCATAATTTACAATTATGTCGATTTTCAAATTATTTCTTCGATTATCTAATACATGTTTCAGTCAGAAAAAAAAATTCTACTTTTACACTTGTCTATGCGCCGAGCCTCACTCCGATGTACGTTGCACGCAGCTAAAAGCGGTCAAAATCTGCATTCGTTCTCTCTCGTAATTTCGAGGCCAACATCTGTTCGGAGAAATTCCGGTGACTTTGAAACGCAGTGCAGCTTGTCCCGGAGTTTCGCACCCGGACGTAAGGTCAAATGTGAGACGCGCTTGCAGTCTCGTGTTGGTATGTGGCGAAGATTGACAAAACGGATAAGTGATCCGGTTGGGAAGGTAGACCCCAAACAAAGCGTTTGGCTGAGCGGCCGCAACTTAATGCCGCGGTCCGATTACATGACAGCACCGCACATTCCTCAGAAATTATCATTAGGCAATAGGCATCATGAAAGGTACAGACGCTCATAGGGCAACAAAATGAAGAATTGATACATCAACGGCACTCGGGTTTCACAGATCACCCGAATGTACTGCTGGGTTGTCGTAAAAACTTTTTCTTATACGAAACCTCTTAAAAAAGATAAATTAAAACTAGTTGAAAATTATAATTTATGCAATAAATGTATGAATCTTGCAAATTCGTCCAGTAAAATCCCAAAATGTGCAGTGTTCAGGCAGCATTATCTAAATCGTGCAGTAACCCCTCAAACACGCAATTTCGTGCAAAATAAAACAAGTACTAGAATAACGTGATGATTCAAATTCTGTTAAGGTTTCGTCCAGTTTCAAGTTAGCAAAGAAAAGATGCAATAACACGGGAATCCGGTCTTCAATTGTTACCAATAACAAATACTGACAGTAAGAATTTTCTTTTGGAAAGGATTTAGGTATGTGCATTATAAGAATATATTCAATAAGTTGGGTGAATTTATTTTTATTTATTTAACGTCAAAGACAGTTAAAATGTGGATGACATTTTTTAAGAAACTTTATATTATATTAATATGTTAAAAAATCTCATATATAAATATATTAAAATTATAAAAATCTCACTTGTCAAAGAATTTTTTACAATTCTTCGTATTTCGATTCGAACAACCGAATGCTGCACGCGAATTAATCATAGAGATTCAATATAAAGTAAGTGTACATAACCACACACAGGCTACCCTTACTTACTTCACAGTTGCCTTCAACATAGCGGATCGCGCAGTGTTCAATTTGCAGCGCTCTGAATGCCAGGAGGGTAAGTCTATACTTCGGTTTTTCTTTCTTGGCGCACGGGGGTATGTCAATAAAATGGAATATCTCACGGTATTTCGCGTCGTTCACGGTTGTGGCGCTGAGTCGCATCATCGCGACAGTAACGAGCATTGCTGGCGATAATGCGACTCCTTGCGGCACAATGGAGAGCTATGCGAAATACCGTGAGATATTCCGTTTTCATGACACCCCCCCGTGCGCCAAGAAAGAAAAACCGAAGTATATATACTTGGGTTTTTTATTTTTTGACGCGTGGAGTCTTGCCTTCACAATGGAATACAAGAAGTCTACAATGAGGAGATTCAACTCCGGTGTTGGAGGCGTGGTGGGGGTATGTACGAAAAACGGCGGCAGTTACTTGAAAAATAAGACAACAGTACTAGACCCCTTCGACTTTAGCGACATCACGCGGCGAGAGAAGGAACTTATCTCGGTTGATAATCCACAAAATTCATTGGGCCCGACTGGGTCAATTGACGCTGGTTACCAAGAAATTATACAAGTCAGTTGCTGCCGGTTTGCTAAGAAAATATTCATGAAGGGTTTAACAACTCTTTAAGATTTATTTAATTTCAATGAACTTCGGGGAAAACCTAACCTTTTTCACAAGATTTATTTGTGTATAAATAAATGTCTTATAAGTTAAATATTTTAGTTACATATTTTATCTCTTACATTCTTTCCCAGTCGCTCAATTTTCGTTTTCATATTCTGTCAAGTTTTCTTCACCTTTATTCTTTTAACCAACTTTTTACTCTCTTTTTCTGGTGGCAATCAACAATTCATCGCTGTTCCACTCCACAATGTGGAGTCCACGTGGCTGACAGTATTCCGATATGATTTTTAATTTCTTAACACCCGAACAAAATTGTTTTCGCATTTCATTTCTACTCATTGGCATTTGACGTAAGGTGTCCTTCAAAGATAAACAATCTGTGAATGATGTTATTCTCCTCTCTATATTAGTGAGAACCTTATGCCCATTTATAAGAATCTAAGATAGAACTTCATTATTTATTTTATACATGTATATAAATTGATATGAAGTAGCATAGTAGATTTTTTACATATGAAATAAAAACTTGCCTATAGTGTCATATCATTCTTAATTAACACAGATTTGGTCATATCCAAAATTGTGGAGGTTTCTCCTGCTACTAAATAAAGAATTACACCCATGTTAACACAAAAGAAATTAAATTTCAAAGAAACTCCAGAATTAAGGTTTACTGTGAAGTCTTCAAGGTTATAAATAAGTGCAGTGTCACAAGATTGTGGATCTTGCACAATAACAAAATTATGTAGTAAAATAATAATAATAATGAGCAGTTTATATCTGAAGGATAGTAGGGCCTACAAAATGAAAAACAAGTTCAATGCACAAGTTACAAATGTAACATTATAAATTTTCTATTATTGAACAGAATTTGCAGGTAATGAATTTCCATCCATATTTAATAGTTTCAGAAGTTCCCATACTTTCAATTAAGATTGCACACATCCTCAGATGATTTGAGGATTTCATAAATTATTAATTGTATGTTTAGTATATTACATGTTACTGGTATATAATATTTATACATAGGCCTATAACATTAAATATTAAATGTACTTATTAGCACTGAATTGTCTTAAACAAAGAAGGCAATATATATCATTACTTACAGAACCTGTGGGTGCTGGATTTCCATCGATGATCATAGTTTCAGACTCAGTATTTACACTTTCATCTCCACTAGACTAAGAAAATTTTGTGAAATATGTTTATACATGTAAGCATTTTTATACATGTATTATACTTATAGATATATTTGTTCAATACAAAAAGGTAAAACAATAAATTTAATTACTTTCAGAACTTGCAGGCAATGGATTTCCATTAATGATAGTTTTAGATGGATCTATCCTTTCATTAGGCCTACATATATCATCAGTTGTTTGAGAAATTGTAAAATATTTATTTATTTATCGAATTGTCTAATACACAGAAGGCAATATGTATCATTACTTACAGAACATGTAGATGATGGATTTCCATCGATGATCATAGTTTCAGACTCATTATTTACACTTTCACCTCTACTAGACTAAGAAAATTTTGTGAAATATTAACATATTTGTTTAATTGGTCCAATACAAGAAGGTAAAACAGATTTAGTTACTAATAGAGCTTGAAGGCCATGGATTTCCATTCATGATAATCATTTCATTTGTATCATCATTGGTTTGAGAATTCTGTAAAATATTAATATTCATTTTTACATTGCCCAGTATTGAAATGGAAAACTAATTTAACAAGTCTATTTTCTCAAATAATGTTTGCATTGAAAATTGAAGGAACTGCACCAGTTTTCAATGTCAATGTATTTGCAAGTAAGGTATCAACATTGCCGGAAATTACCACATTGAAAGGTTGGACAATATCCAATACTTCAAAATGTTTCTCACAAAAATAAATATATTTTTGAGATGTTGGTAATTTGCGCATGTTTTCAGCAGCAATGGAATGCCATCTCTCTCACACTGTAGGATACTAAACCAAAGATTTTTTTTCTGCAGAATTATGTAGTGTTTCCTACATTCCAAAACTGAATTTCAGTAACTTCATTTTCGTTTTTTTCATTTATTTTGCCTTAATAAAACCAATAAAATAAATCAAGTTCACTTCAAAAAATAAAACATTGCATTTATAATAATGTTGCAATATGAAATATGACAACAAATAATTAAATTTTATATACATTTAACAAAAACTTATCTGCAATCAGTAAGTATAATTATTACTCGTGTATTAAAGATTGAGATTGACAATACTTATTCACATTGTTTTCATAGAGGAAATTACTTAAATTTGGTATTCGAAAATATGCTATTTCTTTATTTATCGCAATTTTGGCTTCACTATTGCAGCAATTTTTAATGCAGGACTGTAGACTTTGTTATCGAGAACCAATAATTCCTTCCCACTCATTCGCCTCCCACCCATTCACGAAATAGGAGCACATTGTTTAAGGCTAAATGTACCGACACTAGTTCAATTTGTCGCCACCACGTGGCAGCACCAAGTTTAGTGAATTTTACTTTACCGATAACGTCTGAACAAATGGTCCGATTTTCGATCTGTAAACGGCATTTGACTCCTGTTTATAATAGAATTTACGCTACGAAGCCCTTTTTCCAAAAAAACTAGCAGAAACTCGATTTTTAAAATTTTTCTCGTACTTCCGGGAACAATTTCAAAAATGTGGGCTTATAGCGCGATGGCGACACGCTTCCAGAATCCAACGCCGTGTCAAACATGCAAATCGGATAAATAGGAGCGACGGTAAGTGAAATTTCGAAAAACACCTCACCCCACTCCCCCTTCCCCTTCCACGCCGCCGGGACATTGTTGGCCGGCGGCGCGGTCAAGCCGGCACGGGCGAGCCGGGCGGCGGCCGCCGCGGCGCGGCGACGGGCAAGAAGACTGAACTTTCGGGGGCAGCAAGCCAGACACCCCGTCACTTCGTTGATGCTTCCGTCACTTCGCATCTCAAGATATTTTTTCCCCACATATGAAACTAGTGATGCTGTAATAGGGGTAAACGGTCTCGTATCATCTTTAATAGTAGTATAAAACTATTACCTTATTCACATATTCCATCTTCCTTCGAATACCATCATAAGAATGTCTGAGGTATCACTCAAAACACCGATCCCGCTTTGGTGCTGATTTCAAAAAGAAAAAATCGAACTAATTGCGTAAATATCACCCATATTCCATCTCCTCACATCGTATTTTAGATATATCTTCCATTACCATTTCACTACCGGAAAAAACAAGCGGAGATAACGCAAGAGCCCTTTTATCCTACGATTCGATTTATCGTTTCAAAACGGCGTTTGTCACCTTGATAGAATTCACCTGGTTAATCCTTTTCCCAGTAAAATAGCCGAATCGAATTTTTAAAATGTTTTTATACTTGCGGACATATTTGAAAAAGTGGTAAAATAGCGCGCTGGCGAGATGCACCCTGAATCTAACGCCATATCATACACTGAAATCGGATAAATGGACTTCTCTAGTCATGTAAAAAAATGATCTTCAGTAACGTCAAAATTCTGTTTCGCGGTACTGCTTGTCGATCTCATGGCTAAAGTCCGGGTCTAATGTAATTACATATGTTTTGTCTACTGTTCTCATTTTGTAATTTAGGCGAACTGTTGCAATCCTAACAAAATATTTAAATTTTTCGTTACAAATTTTGTACTGTATTACGTATTTTACATATTTTGCTGATCATTTAATATCTGCTTAACAGTATATTTATTATTTGCTAATTATTAAGGTATTTTCACAAATTACCAAATTTTCTTGAAATTATTTCCGGAAATATATTTAATTAATTTTGAAAAATAGTTTTTATTTAAATGTGTTTATATTTTTGCAATGAGCATATTTTGTCTAATACTAATTCAGAATTGCTGACATTCCTATGTGCTGCACGTAAAGATTTCGAACAGAGTGCTTCAAAGATTCTCTGTTCGTGTCTGCGTTTTCTACGTGCATCTCTTTGTTTTCATAGCTTATAGAAAGAAATAAAAAAACAGTAGGCAGAAAAAGTAGTTACTTTTAAATTCGATATAATTAATATTTTATTAATGGAATTTCAAATTGTGAACATTTATTTTACTTTATCTCTCTTCTCAATCTTCATTCGAAGAGAAAGTTATATCGTGCGCAGGAAAACTCTCAAAGCAGAGTCCTGATAATGAAAATGTGGATAAATCGTGTTGTTGTATAGTAAATTACTTCCTGTAACTCGTGGTTTAGCCAGAATCCATGTTTTGTGGGTCCTTAATAACGAAAAATTGATTGACGGAAAAACGTCCATCAGTGTCTCTGGTGTATGTGAACAACACTAGCGTTTACACTGCGTACAAATTTTTCCAAAGTGGAAAAAACAACAGCAAAAAACAGCTGTCGATCTACTGTCATTCGAAGCTCTGCAATTTTCAAAAACGTGCATTACTTTTTGGAGATACATTACACGAACCCCCTCCCCCCGGATATTTTAAAAATTTGCTCAAATATGGCTCCAAATTTTTTCTTTATATTTCTCGTAAAAATTGAATAAAATACACATGGCTTAGGTCCGATTTCACTGATAACTGAATTTTCGAAAATTGCAAAAGATTGAATTTTTTCGGCGTTTCCTACAACTACAATATTGACGATAGAGACTTTTCCTTTCTAAGAAATTTGTTGTACATAATTAGTTCTTTCATTAAGATCATGAATTTTTTTTAAAACAATTTTTGTAGTTATGGCGCAATCTTGTGTGCAATATATGCAACTTTAAAAGATAACAAAGCAAGATTTTTTCAAAATCGGCTCCATTTTTTCCCTTTAAACTATTGGTAGGGATATTGCGAAATGTACTTTAAGAGATGACATAAACACTATTTTGCTCTGTTCTTTTGTTTTTGCGAAAATAACACAAATGAAACTTTTTGAATAGCCTGTCACGTCGTTTATATTTACATTATCGGCGATTTGTTCACATTATTAGATTTATGAGCACACGTACTTTAAATTATATCATTTAAAGTTTTTCGAAAACTAAAAATTTATTTGAGAAATGAACTCGAAATTTCGCATTTTCAGAAACGCTCAAACGCCAATTTTTTCTGAAAAGGTTCCAAATTTTTTGTTCAAAGTTTTTGTACGTATAGTGCGAAATGCACTGTCTAAGGAAACAAAAAAGTTTTGTTGTATTATTTTGTTGTTTTTCTTCAAAATTTACACAAATGTATTTTTTAAATATTTCGCATGCCTTGTATGCACATTTGCAGCGATTTGTAAACATTATTGCATTTGTGAATGGAAGAGCTTAAAATATCTTAAAATAAATTTAAAAAAAACTCTCAAGATTCCTGTGGAAAAGGGCTTCATATTTCACATTGCCACAGACGCTTAAACACCCTTTTCTTAAAAACGGTATCAAGTTTATGAATGAAAATTGTCGAAAGGACAAGGTTTCAGTCTTCTCTAAAAGCAATATTTTGAATCTACCATTAGGAAACCAAATAATTGAGAAAACCTAAAAAATAAGTTGGGTGCATTAAATGGCAGGTGGCAAGATGAGGCAAGGCCATAAATCTAGCCCATGCCAACAAAATAGTAAATTTTACTACGACAAAGTCCGAATAGCTGGCTGAGACTATAGGAAATTGAAAATTAATACGGGAAAGTCTGTGCCATTCTGTAGCACCACCAGTTACTTTTTCGTGTTAGTTACTCAAAGTTATGTAATGCTGCGGAAAATCTATTTCGAGATATTAACGGAAGTACTCGTTTTGGGGTCCCCTGAGTGATACCGAAAGGGTGTATGTGTGTTTTGACTTTTTAACGTCCGTTCGTCCGTCCATCTGTCTGTGTCTGCCTGTCTGGGCGTATGTGAACACCACTAGTGCCTAAACTATGTGTAGAATTTTTGCTCAACTGAATAAACCCCTGTCGATCTGGTCTGAGTCGAAGTTCTGCGATTTTTAAAAACATTCATTAATTTTTGGAGATACATTTATTAAGCCCCAGGGACATTTTCAACATTTTCTCAAAAATGTCAACCAGGATAGGTGGCTCAGTGCATCAACTGATGTCACTGCAATGCCTCTGACCGAGAGGTGCTAGGTTCGAGTCCGGATTCAAGTCGGTGTCAGTTCGAGTCGGTGGCAGGATTTTTCAACACTAGCTTGTCAGTTAGTTGTAGAATTCAACCGATGTCTGGAGGAAAATTCTAGCGACCGGCTGCTCTGATTGGAAGTTTTCCGTAGTTTCTCCGATCAACATCAAACGAATGCCGGAGCAATACCCTAACAAACGGACCTCCCGCGATATTTCCTTCCTCTTCCTTGTCCTATCTTCACACACACACACACACACTAACTTGCACAACACTACCATATATGCTGGGAGACCAGTGGGAGGATTGGAACTTGTCCCGGCTGTGGGCCGTGCACTGCTGGTGGGAGATACCTTGTTAAGAAAGAACCCGGCAAGCCGACAGGTAAATCGGTCGGTGATTTAGAGCTTGTCCCGGCTGGGGTGGTGCCCCGCTGGTGGCAGATACCTGGTTGGGAAGCTCCGCTAGTGGACGGAAGGTCAGCGCCGGATCTCGCCATCGGCATAGCGGGCAACATCTCTTCCACCTCACGATGAAATAAACATGCATTGCACTTACGGGACTAATGACCAAAGCAGTTGACGCGCCCAAAATCACTAACAATCAATCAAAAATTACTCCAAATACTTTCCTTAAATTAATTGTAAGAATAAAGTAAAATACACTCCAGGTGGCATAGCTCTTATTTTCATTGCTGACTGATTTTGGGAAAATTGCAAAAGTTCGAATTTTTTTCGGCGTCTTCCTACAACTACAAAATTGAAGATAGAGATTTTCCCTTAAAATTATATTTGTTCTCCATACTTAGTTCTTTCAATAAGGTCATGCACATTTTTTTGAAATTTTTAGTAGTTTTCGCGCAATATTGAGTGCAATTTGTGCAATTTTTAAAAATTACAAGAATAAGATTTTCTCAAAATCGACTTCAACTTTTTTCCTTAAACTTTTGGAAAGGATAGTACCTAATGTACTCTGAGATGACATAAACGCCATATTGCTCTATTCCTTTGTTTTTTCAAAACTTACAAAAATGTAATTCTTTGACTAGCCTTTCATTTAGTAAATATTTTCTTTAACGGCGATTTGTTCATATTAGGGAACTTTTGCCACCTCGAACGTTAAGTACTATCGATCTTTTGCGCATGCGCAGATGCACCAAAGTGATGCGAAACTTGCACTGCGAATGAGCAGAAGATCGATAGTACGTAACGTTCGAGGGTGCAAAAATTCCCTACTATTACATTTACGAGTACATGTGCTTTACATTATGTCTTAAAAGTTCCTCGACAACTCAGATGTTTTCTGTGAAAATGAACTGAAACTTCCGAATTTGCACAAATGTTCAAACGCCATTTTCTCAAATTGCTTCTTCAAACTTTTCGTACGAGTGCTATTTGCATTCTTTAAGTTAACATAAAATTAATTTGGCTGTATTTTTTTGATTTTTCAAAAAATAAATAAATGTATTTTTAAGTGTCTCTCACGCCATTAATATTCACTTTTCCAGAAATTTTATACATTATTACATTTGTGAGTAGAAGTGCTTTAAATGTCACCAAATGAAGTTGTTCGAAAACTCGAAAGATTCTTGTGAAAATTCCGAAGCTTCCATTTTCGTATCTACAGTAACGCTTAAACGCCATTTTCTTAAGAGCGGCTCCAAATTTATCAATGAAAATTCCTATATAGGACGAAGTTTTACTCTTCTTTAATATCCTAAAAGTAATATTTCGTATCTACCATTAAGAAGCTGAAAAATGAGAAAAGTTCAAAAAATGTATTTTGGGCGGCGATAGATGTCAGCAAGATGTCAGAAGATGGGGAAAGATGGTAAAACTGGCCCAGACCAAAGATATTAGATTACTATGAGAAAGTATGTGCAATTTGTCCTAAAGTACGAAAACGTTTTAAAAATTCGATTCACCTGGTTAATCCTTTTTCCAGTAAAATAACCATTTTACTGGAAAAAGGATTAACCAGGTGAATTCTATCAAGGTGACAAACGCCGTTTTGAAATGATAAATCGAATCGTAGGATAAAAGAGCTCTTGCGTTATCTCCGCTTGTTTTTTCCGGTAGTGAAATGGTAATGGAAGATCTTAGAAGTACAATATATCTAAAATACGATGTGAGGAGATGGAATATGGGTGATATTTACGCAATTAGTTCGAATTTTTCTTTTTGAAATCAGCACCAAAGCGGGATCGGTGTTTTGAGTGATACCTCAGACATTCTTATGATGGTATTCGAAGGAAGATGGAATATGTGAATAAGGTAATAGTTTTATACTACTATTAAAAATGATACGAGACCGTTTACCCCTATTACAGCATCACTAGTTTCATATGTGGGGAAAAATATCTTGAGATGCGAAGTGACGGAAGCATCAACGAAGTGACGGGGTGTCTGGCTTGCTGCCCCCGAAAGTTCAGTCTTCTTGCCCGTCGCCGCGCCGCGGCGGCCGCCGCCCGGCTCGCCCGTGCCGGCTTGACCGCGCCGCCGGCCAACAATGTCCCGGCGGCGTGGAAGGGGAAGGGGGAGTGGGGTGAGGTGTTTTTCGAAATTTCACTTACCGTCGCTCCTATTTATCCGATTTGCATGTTTGACACGGCGTTGGATTCTGGAAGCGTGTCGCCATCGCGCTATAAGCCCACATTTTTGAAATTGTTCCCGGAAGTACGAGAAAAATTTTAAAAATCGAGTTTCTGCTAGTTTTTTTTGAAAAAGGGCTTCGTAGCGTAAATTCTATTATAAACAGGAGTCAAATGCCGTTTACAGATCGAAAATCGGACCATTTGTTCAGACGTTATCGGTAAAGTAAATTCCTGCTGATGGTGCTGCGATCTATTGAATTTTCCTACAAGTTTTTTTCGGTACATTTAGCCTTAAGTAATAATTATAATAATAATTATTAATTAAATAATAATTCTTATTAATTATATAATATTATTATTGTCAAGAGCCCGCACCGTTAAAAGTAAATAAATATATTTTGCTTCCAGCCGACTTCGTGCTTCCCGCGGATTCAGTGCTTTGCTGCCATTGGCTGTTTTGAAAGCCTTCGCAGTTCCTTCGATTGCCGCGTGAGGTCGCTGAAGGCGAAGGGGTCTGGTTTTGTTGTATTATTAAGCTGCCTACGTTTTTGGTACATACCCCCACCACTGGAGTTGAGTCTCCTCATTGTAGACTTCGTGGTTGCACCGGTTCAACCGAGTAAATCGGCTTGTCGTCCATGTAGTTCTTTGCTTTGTGGTGGCGCTAGTGAATCGATTTTTTAACTCACGAATCGTGAAAGTGAACCACAGGCTTCTACGAAGAATCATTCTTGTAACTTCCTAATCTATTGTTTATTGAAAAATTTATGTACAAACCATGGTTCCGTTATTTAGTGTACATTGAAAACTTATAAATCACAAATAACTGCAGTTATGTAAAAGTAAAAACTCACTCCATAAATATTCAATGAGTAATTATACTTCTTCCATGCTTTTATATTTATACTTCGGTTTTTCTTTCTTGGCGCACGGGGGTGTGTCAATAAAATCTCACGGAATTCCGCAAGGAGGTTATAATACATTGTACATACATGTATTATAACATCATTGGATTGGCATGAATTGCGAGACTCGACTTCTTCCGGTGCACTTTGCAACACACGTGTTGTATTTTGAATGAAAATCATTCACTTTCCTCCCAGCGAGCGTGTGAACCAACCAGCCAGTTGCAGCAGCATTAATCTTGTATATACTGCGATTTTTGTAGGAAGAGCTCTCAAGATAACTCAAATCCCATCTTCGCGATGGAATATGTCACGGCATTTCGTATCATTCACAGTCGTTCCGCTAGATTTCGCACGATCGCGACCGTATGAAGCGGTGCTTGCGATCATGCGACTTCTACCGGCAAGACCGAGAAAAGATGCGAAATGCCGTGACATATTCCATCGCGAAGATGGGATTTGAGTTATCTTGAGAGCTCTTCCTACAAAAATCGCAGTATAGTTCTGTTCGGTCGTTCTGCGTTTCAAGGCTTACGACGAAGGGTTATATTTGTATGCCAATCCGCAAAGAATCATTTCACTCGTGGCATCTGGTGTTCACCAAGCCTACTACTTGGAACAGCTATAAAATTCTGACCAATGAGAAACCTCAGTTTGAGGCCCCAGGATATAGCTGGTTACGATTTAGAATTATGCCGTGCCAAAGACATTGGAAATAACGATCGAGTAGTGCGACTCCTGGCGGCATTCATGCGACTTCTGGCGGCACAATGGAGAACAACGCGAAATACCGTGAGATATTCCATTTTATTGGCACACCCCCGTGCGCCAAGAAAGAAAAGCCGAAGTATAATTGGGCAGTTTGACGTAAAAGATCATTTTATTGATTTAAACGATTCAGGAAAGCATATTATGTTCGTTTATTTCGAAATGTACTAAAAGTTCTTTAATTTATGAAATGTTATTTACAATGTTCATGAATATCCGTTTTCTGGAGATTTTGAAAGAACCGCCTCGAGAGTTGCGATCCACCAATCATAGCGCAGATTCCGCGACAGTAGGTGAACGATTTCAACGATTCATTTGGATTCAACGACTCGTTTAGAAAGGAACTCGTTAGGAAAAACACTGTGGGAAATGTAATGGGACTACCGATTCAATCAACAGTTGGGGAACCTCCGGATAACATCACTATACCAGAGTGTGAGGAGTATTATCATAGACGAAGAGGGTTCCTGGAGGGTTCGCTGTGAGTATTATTATCCGCCGGCGTTGCGGGAGTGATTGCTGTATTTGTGGGTGCATGTATTAACGGACCGGTTTCATCGAAGCGTTGTACTGGTCTTGAGATTCCGCCTAAAGTCGTCCGCTATTTTGTTTATAACTCGCTGGTAGAGCCCAGCCGCGGATCCAGGGGCATGCCCCACTTCCCCAAAGCCTAGAGTTGTTTTTTTTATTAATTTTTTATTTTTACATTCCTTCCTTTGGCAGAATTGATTTCAATATGTATTCATGTTAGAATTATTTATTTTTTAAAAAATATTACTACTTTTGTATAGTATGATTAACATTACAAAAATATGTAATATAACAAATGTTTATTATTTAACAAAAATCTGTGATCCCCCACACACACACCTCTGGTAGGGCCATTATCGTCCATAATTTTATAATACTTTTTGGTAAATGATACACGGATCGGCTGGGCCAATATTTCTGTAATAGTAGATTCACTCTTCTTGGGTTGTGCTGAACTGCTTGATAAAAGAACCTTTTGTGTACTAAAGTTTATCTGAGGAGGTAATTGATGAAATTTTATTTATGTTCGATGGGTATGTGGTCTATTGTACACTGTTGTAGGCGACCTTGTGATGCCTTATGGAAATTGTGTTGTAGGTGCTTACGGTGCATATGTCGACTGAAGTGATTTGTGTAATCTGTGCTACAATGAGTCTCCTCAGTATCGCCAGTGATTGGGACTTTATTGCATATGGTCTTTTATAAAATATAAAAGTTAATTGCTTTTCCATCATTTTAACACCACGACTAATCTAAGGTGAGTTCCATTCCTTATAGGTGTGTTGGGCTTTGCCTCTGTATTGATTATATGTTCGTTGTACGGATGGTTGATCAATAATTAGAAAATTGCAACAATTATGTTGTATCTCATATCATTGATTCCTAAATATATATGACACACACATGTGGTTTTTACTTAAATGTGAATGAAATTATACCAGTTCTATTGGAGTTATTTATTTTTTTATGGTTTACTAGTACATTGCTGTGTGTTTACAGACCTGAAACAAAACACATAATGGTATACTTAATACCCTTGTGGGCCTTTCTGATTATTCATGCCGTAGGGCCTTTTCAATACTTAATGGCCCGCTCTAATACCAACACAACACACAGAACATACTTATGAATTCGATTTTTTAAAGGTAAGATGCATGCAAATACAATAAATAAATGGCATAATGCTCAAATAAATGTAATATTCATTATAAACCTTATTTTGCTTAATAATTGAAATGAAAATTGCAATTTTGCAACGTTCCCATGCATTTATAATTGTCATCAATCACTCGCATTTCACTGTTACATATTATCTTTTTTAGAGACATAATTATATTCTTCAGTAGCAGTATTAGTAGTAGTAATATGTTTAAGGCACATCGGCTAACATCCTCAAATTGTTATTTTTTGGTGTTATGACATATTCTAAATAACGTTTGACAATAGACGCTCGTAACCTAAAAGTACCGTTTCATCAGCGCAGTTCACACTGTTATTCACATTGGTAAATCTAAAATAGACCATAAACAGTTTCATATATTTCTCAAGATTTTAATGGAAATCATGGATTTTAATGGGCAAAAACATCTACTTAACACCCTTCATACATAAGTAACTATTTAGGAATCTATTCTAGTTAAATTTCTAACTTAGAATAAAGACAATTAGATCCTAAACCTTTTTCAAGTGTGGTTAATATTTCTCTTCTCACTAAACTCTTCTGGTCTATTCTATGTGAAGTCTTGAGAAACTAGGCAGTGATGAATCACTCTTTCAAAATGGTGATTGAACACCCACTTAAAATGCTAGAACAATGATAGTGTAATTTCTAAAATATTCATGACAGAACAATAACCACCAATATCAAAGTACTTCTTCAAAAGTATAGATAAAATTTCTCTTGTGTAATTTTAGTGTAAAAATAGAATATATATGAAAGGACATAAAAATTATGGCCAAATACATAAAATGACAATCTTATGAGTAGTATATGGAATAAATGCTAAAAGTTAAGACCCCCATTCTGTATTTAATTGATGCCTCATAGTGGTGCATTCTAGTGATTGATCATGAAGATGACTACTCAATAATATGTATGCCGTTTGACATCTAGGTCTCTGAAAGATAATAAAGTTCATACTTTTGAAAATCATACTTATCTCTTAATTCTTTTTGGAACATTTTTTTATTGGAAAATCGTTTTATAATTATTGAGATGAGGCAAAATGTATTTCAGGGTCCAAAGAAAATATTTTAATCTTTAAAATCAATAATAAAGGAAAACCTTGGTGTCTTAGAGTATAAAACTGTCAAGTAACTTTTATTTATATACACACACACACACACACACACACGTGTGTGTGTACTATCGATGTTTACAGCTCTATGTGGGCCGTTTATTGCATCCAAGGAGCCATTTTGTTTTGTCATGCCAAGTGTATTGTAACATACCTCTTCTTTCCATTGCCACTGTTACACCATCCTTCCATTTCACTCTTGGCCGTCCTCTTTTCCTCCGTCTTGCTGGTGTCCAGTTATAAACCTTTCCGGGCATTCTTTCTGAATCCATCCTTTGTAAGTGGCCGTACCATAACAATCTTTTCTATTCAACATCAGTTAAACATCCTTCTATATTTAATCGCCTTTTTGTAGTCTGTTTTTACATGATCTCCAGTGTGACTCCAAAGCATCTTCTCCAAAAACTGTTTTCAACACTATTAATCCTTTCAGAGCTTGGTTTAGTACCCAAATTTCAGAGCCATATGTTACTGTGCTCTCCACCAAAGATTTAAACAACTGGATTTTTGTTTTAGTTCTAATATCCTTACTCCAAAGTAGTGGGTTTAATTTGCTGATTATATGTCGACCTTTTCCGATTTTTGATAAAATATCAGCTTGATCCGTACCTTCTTCATTCAGAATTACTCCTAAATACTTAGTCTTGTACATTTTTGTTCTTAGAACTCTCTAGAATTAAATCTTCCTGTACATCACCAACTAGCAAATGATGTGTATTCTCCATGTTAATTTCCAATCCCCATTTTTCATATCCCTCTAAAAGTTTTCTCATCATGTAGGAAGCATCATTTACATCTTCTGCAAGAACCACTTGATTGTCCGCAAACAATAAAGTATGTATATTTTCTTCCCCTATCTGAATTCCCATTTTAGTGCACTTTTTTTGTCCATTTTCTCAAGGCTGATGAAATGTATATTTTGAAGAGTGTTGGGGATAAACAGCACCCTTGTGTTAAACCCTTGTTAGTCATAAAAGACTCCGATAAACCTGCGTAAGTTTTAACCTGGCTGCTATTTCCTTCATAGAATCTCTTTACAGCATTTATGTACTGCCCGTGGATGTTGTTCTCTTCCATTGATTCCCACAGCTTTCCCACTGGTACACTATCATAAGCTTTTCTTAGGTCTACAAAAACTAGATGTAATGGGCATCCATAGGCTATGGACTTTTCCATGAGCTGTTTCAGGCAAAATAGATTATCTGTGCAGGATTGACCAGATCTAAATCCACTCTGTTCTTCAAGTTCCATCATATCCCTTTCAATGCGACCTCTCAGAACCTGTCCATACAGCTTTCCTGTTGATGGTACAACACTCGAGCCCCTGTAATTGGCGCAGACAGCTTTGTTCCCTTTCTTATGAAGTGATATTATATATGCGCTTTTCCAATCTTTGGGTACAGCTTCTCCTTTCAGGCATTTATTAAATATTTCTGCTAAATATTCTAAGGTAACATCAGGGGTGTGTTTCAACAATTCAACAGGAACACCTCCAGGACCAGGAGCTTTGTTGTTCTTCGTAGCCATTAGCTCTTTTCTTATTTTGTGCACACTTATATCTTCGCATGAATTGTTTACCCACTCTAAGGAATAATACATACATTTAAAATAAGTCCGTGTTTCTATTAACCCTTCTCCGGGCAAGGTACTTTTGTAACGTATCCGGGCAAGCAGTGTCCATCAGACACTGTTGTGCAATCAATGTTTTCCACGATTCTCTTCTTCAACTTTTCCACACCTATTGTTTTGTTTTAGAATTTCAGTATAATGATGGAAAATGAATAATTAATGAAAATAATTCCTTTATTATTCCTAAAACTTACAAGTAGTGATGATGGAGTGCAAGGTTTTTCATATACTGAGAATATAATGCACATTGAACAAGTTAAAATTTTTCTTCTCTATTAATTCAGATATTTTGATTAAAGTAGTTCATTATTTACAATTCTTGCAAAGACGGGTTACATCACTCTGCTCATTGCAGACTGATTGGCGACGTTTGATGCAACATTGTTTGAGTGCGATCTCGTGCGTAGCCACGCAAATGACATCTTTTTTTTTCTTCCCTGATGAGCACGGCGCACTATACTCGTCTGGTTTAGTTGGTATGTACCGTTTAAATGGTCATATGTCCTTTATTGGAATTAGCATTTCGCTGAAAGTAAAGTCTGTTCCAGGATGGTAATGCTTTTTCAAATATTCATTGAATTTTTCCCACACGTCCCTCAAAGCAGCACATTTATCATTCCAACATCTTGTGGACCGCGAGGTGTTGTCATCAAATGGTTGAAAAATAATCACTTGAAACGTGTGAGCCCTATTGTTGCTCCCTATGCAGGTGGACCATAGAAACTTCCACAATACTGTTCGCACATACCCCAACCATGCCTCCAGCATGGGAGCTGAGTCTCCTTCCTAGAGACCTCGCGGTTGTGACAAAAAAAATCGTCAAAGGTTCCTTCTTACCGAAATAATATATTTGTCGCTTATCAATACAAAGTGTCCAGTTTATGAAAACCGACAGACTTAATAAACAAAAGAATAACGTTATTTCGACTGTTGTGTCATAATGTAAATCAGAAACCGTTGCCTCTTGCAGAATGAACACAGTGTCTTTTGCACACTGCTTGCCCAGTTATGTTACTTTAAAACAAAATAATTATTTTCACTTCTCTTTTTGACCAAAATGTGTGAAACTTCATACAAAGACGCTCTAATAGATTAGCGACAAAGTCACGAAACCGTAATCACAGAAAAATTTTAGTTTACATTATGTGACAGTATATATAACCCACAGTGTCCAACAGACACTGGTTGCCCAGATAAGGGTTAAAAGTTTCGTAATATTTTTTCCATTGCTCTTTAGTTTTCGGGGAATATGTCAGTTTCTCTACATTATCTTTTTTAAAAACATTAATTGTTTTCCAAGCTGCCCTTTTTTTATTGGTAATATTTAGAATAATAACATATTATTTTCTACTCCTGAAATTAATATGAATGAACATTTTGTTATATTTTTACTTTTATGTTACATTATTTAAATTATTCTGTTCTTTGTCAAATATGTTTTTGAGAAATTGTGTTTATAATAATTTTAAAACATTAATTATTTTGTTTCCGCAGAAGTCTTGCAATTTACTGCTGTGTTGTGACTTGACATCAGTGGCAGAATGGACTCGCCGAGAACATTAGGAAGCCTGCTGGGTCACATAGATCCCTCAACTTCTTGACATATTGAATGTAATTGGGATACTGTTATCAGAATAGCTTGTGGATGCTTCTAGTTTCTTCACTCGCATGTCATCGGGGTGAAATGAGATGCTGCATGCTACCAGACAGGTACCATTAATTAAATAGCTCTAGGTTTCTGAAGCATAGTGGGAATAGTGTACATTTTTTCCCATGCGTGAAGTGCCTACTAATTTAATGTAGTTTGCAGTATAGAAAATTTAATGATTGTAATAAAAAATACAATTAATAATTAGTCTGTATGTTTTGTTTCTAAATTTTCAATTTGTAATAAATATTTAATTTCTTCTGGAGGATGAAATTCAATATTGTTGAGCAAGTTTATTATTTTCCTTGGTCTAAAATTGGCGATTCATGCGTCTGGATGGAGATTTTACTCTTTATTGTAATGACCAGTGCCTAACATCAAATACATCTTTCAAACCATGTATTTAAGTAGTGTTGAAGCAATATTTTTATGTGGGCAACTGATTTTTAAAGTATTTTGGTAGAGATCCAGGGACAAATTATTTTTAGGGGGTTATTCAAAATATTTTGGTCTGATGTGTCATATCGCAGATTTTGTAGAATTAATCAAGCTAAACTCGGTTCATGCTGCAATTCAATTTTATTAGTTCTAACAATTATCCGAAAATATTTTTGCTTGAAAGTTTCGTGACAAGTTAAAATTAATAGTTATGAAACATTGCGGGGGGGGTTACGTCATCCCTCCGCGCACATAAACTGCGATTTTCGTAACTTTGCCCCTGACAGGAATCAGCTGTTGATGGTTTCATTCAATCGGGAGCTTGAACGTCACCATAGTGATGTCACTGTAGTGAAATATTAGCTCCCGATTGGAGGGCAGCGAAACAGCTTATTCCTGTCAGGGGCAAAGTTACGAAAATTGTAGTACACACACGCACCTCAGAGCTCTATAATCAGAAGAGAGGGGAAAAACACACACATACCAACTATCAGTAACTATAGCATTTATTCGTGACTATGTTAAAAAGTGTTGCAAAGTATGATTCTTAGAGGCCTCTAATATTAGGAGGATTGCTTTGGATATCCTCTTTAGTCCTGAGCTAAGGAGGAAATTCAAAATTTATTATTTTTATGATAAATGGGTTGTTTTTTTGTGTCAAATAAGTTAAAATTACTCGTTTTATATTTTTTTTATAAATTGCATTATTATTATTATTATTATTATTAGTGGTATCATATATGATACCTCTGGACTCTTAAGGCGACCATTTATTAATACTATTTTTTAAATTTTTTTCCAATTCCGTGACATTTTAAGCACAGAATTGCTAATATTGGATCTTTTAATGCTTATATTTAAGGCTGAAATGAACGCAAGCAAAAAAAAAAAAAAAAGAGCGATGAGAGGCAACAATCTTACAGTATATGATACCATGGTCACAAAACTTTCTGTGGATTAGGATCGCGTAGAAAACATAAAAGACGAAGGTATCATATATGATACATGAAGAAGATACAGAGTTTTTGTATTTAGCATATGGGAAAGTTAAACAAATAATTCCTTTTCAGAAATGAACAACTGAAAGCAGGATCCCTGAGCAGTATCCATGAAGCAATCATGCGAAAGCTGCATCCGCCTTGAAGAGGATCCTTTCCTGCCTGTGGAGAACAAGATAATTCTTGATCGTAACAGAAAGAGGACATGGAAGGGGAACAGGCGATTGTAAGTCAACATTAAAATGATCACTTTTTTTTGGAGTCAGATTTGGTAATTGAATAACCTGGAGAAAGTTGTGCAAAAGCCTCCCAAGCGAAGTAATGAGCACAATGAAGTTGGGAGTGCTACCTTTTGTTTATGGGTTTGGCAATGGAAGGACTCGGTTAGAGATAATCCAAGCCACACTCATGTAGATTTGAGATACAGCTCGTTCTACTTTTGGCAAATACAAGGAAGGCCAAGACATTCGGTTAATTGTAATCCTGCCTTATGGCTAGATAATGGAAGTGATAATTGTTGTATGGTCTATGTGGAAAACTCAACATTGTGGCTTGTTACTATCTCCCGCTGATCCCTTGAATTATTAAGAGGTACTTATTTGGATCAGCAAAATAACTTCCACATTGATGACACAATTGCTTGTTGGTTAGGACCCCAAAAAATAAGGACTGTTCTTGTCTAACTAAATTTGTGTTTTCTAAATTGTTATGGCATTCACATGGGTTTCAAGAACTGTTAAGAAAATTCCCATACATGTCAGAGAGCCATATAAAAATAAGTATGGAGAATAAATAGGTGACTTGCGTACTGATTGTAAATGTTTTTTTTAAAAATCGCTTCCTCTGAGAACTTTCTTGCTGCTGCTGGAAAAACAATCTGAATTACATAAATTTAATTTTATTGCAGTAATAGGTTTCCTAGGTTAAACTTGATTGTCATCTAGAGAAGTCAATTTTAATTTTTGTTTTGTATAGAGTTCTTGGAGATTGGCCCATGAATTATACATAATTACATTCACAAATAATCAATAGTGAAGCATATTAACTGGACTTAACTGAGTATTTTCAGTTAGTCTGGAAGATTCAGTTACTTTTTGGTTTAGCATTGCCATAACTACTTAAGGATAGTGCTTGGACAGTGCCTTGCAACCTTTAACATATGTTGTACATGTGGAATTGTGTACTATATGTTGATGAAAATATAATGAAGAATATTATCTAAAATAAGATGAAACTTTAAAAGAAATGTTTTCAAATGTAATATGGATTTCACTGCCTTCACAATATTTGAAAAATATTTTTTAATAATTTTCATAGTTTTTTGTTGGAGGATTACTGTTCAGTTATTTGTTTCAGTACTATAGATTTGCTGAAATTTGTATATCTGTACTGTTAAACTGGGTAGCAAAACATGTTTGAAAGATCTTTTCTTAGTTTATATTTGCTATTGAAGGTAATTTGAGGTACTTCTAGAATATCAAATGCGTAAATACATTTGAAATGTTTTGGGATATGTAATGAATGGCCATCCACAATTGCTATTACAATTATTGGTTTTCAGGCTAATAATTAATTTTATTCTGGAAAATAATGAGCGATTATTACCTTTATAAAAATCTCTCATGTAGAATGTCTGTTAAACCAGGAAGTTCCCATTATTCCAAACTAATCAATAAAAGGAAAAAAACAAACTTGAAAATGTAAGGTTTAGTTTTTGAAAATTTAATTAGTTATTTAATTTTGAGTTTTTGGTAAAAGTTAAGCTATGTCCTAATGTCTGACTCTAGTGTTTATTCAACAATGGAAGCTAGTGTCTATTGTTCGTAGAATTTTTCACTTCACATTTTTGTGTGTTAGTGGCATTGTTTTAGAAGTATTTTAAAGTTTGTTTAAAATTATACAAGAAACTTATATCTTCTAAAAAATCTATTTGGTGTGAAGGATGCTAGATTAGGATGTTATGAACAATGTTGAACTAGACAGAACAGGATTTTGTTGTCCCATGAGAGTTTCATCAGGAGCAGGTAATTCTAATGCAGTCCATAGCACTTGATTGAATGATTTGAAATAATTAAGAGAACCTGTTAATTTTTCTTTAGAATATCTTTGCAAAATTTATAATGTTGATGTAGTAATTTTTAAAAGATATGTAACCCTTTTTCCTTATTTGTTAAAAAGATTGTGTACATTGTCTTCATTTATTTCTGTATTACACTCGGAAGGAGAACTAGAGAACTGTCAAGCTAGGATATTTATTTATTTATTATAATGAATAGACAGTTACAATTGATTGGGTTCATATCATAATTTGTATGTGATAGTATGTAAGAACAATTTTCATAATGTAATGTGTATATAATATATTGTGTGTGTGTAGGATGAGACGTAACTACGATATGCTATTAAATTAGATATTCCATTATTTCAATACTGTATCTAAGTATAAATCCAGGAGTCATTTGAATGAATCTGTAGATAGATAGCTTGTATCACATTTTCAGGTTTGTCATTCCAAGAATCAGCGACTATAAGACAAAAATTGTTTCCTTGGATTCGTATTGAATTTAGTTTATTTAATTTGTATTAATGACCTCTCAAGTGTGTGTTTCTATTTAATTAAAAAATCATGGTCAGATCTGGACAATCATATTTGTGTGGTTGGATTTTGTAAGTGTCAATCTGGTCCATTCACTTTCTTCTCACTTCCAAAGTTGGTAGATTCAGTGCATTTTCATTGGTCAGACTTCAAAAAACCTTTGGCAACTTGGTTGCTCTACGTACATCGTCAAGAAGTAATATATCTTTAGCGAAGGAAGGTGACCACATGGTAGATCCATACTCGAGTGTTGGCTGAACATAACTTTTATATAATTTCAGGAACAGATTCGGGGTTAAGAATTGAAAGATCTCTTGATACTAAATAAAATTTTGTTTGCTTGTTTTGCAATATGTATTTATTTACTTATTTACTTAACAGGTTGTACAATATACAAATGATATAGCAACAATATATTATTTCATGAAGGATTTCTCCTTATCTGTAGACCTGTAGACAAATACAAACTACAGTAAAATCCCTCTATAAGAGACACCTGGGGGAATGAAATTTTGTCTCTTATAGGTGGAAAATGGGTTTTTGACAAGTTTGATGAAATGTTACCATATTTTTAATGGATTAGTAAGATTTGTACACTATTTTAAACTTGAAAAACCATAAATAACTTTATACCAGAGCTCGTTCAGCCAGATCTTTTGAGTTTCAGTTTGCAACAAAATCCTGTTGTAAAATAAAAGAGATAATACCAGATGCTATTATTCTTTCTATATAACTCTGTTTTCTGTTGCCCGCCTCCCACGGTGTAGACATAAGGTTGGATTTTGGGAGGCAAAAGTATATACAATATTTACAATTATTACGACTAATATTTACAGTTGTTTACAGCTATGTATTTACAGGTGCTCTCATTGTAGGTTGCTGTCATTGTAGAGTCGGAAGCACCTTTATTCAAGAGAAAGTTCCTCACTGTCTCCATCATCACAACTGCTTCTCTATGTGATGGTAGTGGTGGACTCTCATAGTCATCCTCCACATAATCACCATCACTCTCTTTGTTGCAAAGGTCTGAAAGAGAAGATAAGCCAGCAGTTGCTACTCTCCCATCTGCAGTAACGTATTCCTGAAATGTTACGGCTGCTTCCTAATCTCCCCTTTCTTCCATGTCAGTTTCTTCCTCTGGAATACTTCCTACTTGCAGATTGAATCCAGCCTTCTTGAAACAATTAGAAATAACCTCTGCATTCACATCATTCCAAGACTAGGAAATCCAATGAATGGCTTGGAGGACGTTCACTTTGATGTGTGTGTTACTTGAATCAAGACTAGTGAGGAGTCTCCTAACCACCGTGTTCCTGTACTTTGTTTCGAAATTATTAATGACCCCCATGTCAAGAGGTTGTAGTTCACTTGTACAATCGTGGGGGGAAAATATAACATTAATGTTCCTCAAGAAGGAAGTATCAGGAGGATGAGCCGGACATTTACCAATGAAAAGGAGAATTTTTCTCCCAGCATTTCCCATTCTGGCCTCAAATGCCTTCAGAAAATTAATAAAAATTTCTGAGATCATCCAAGCATTTTTATTGTTTCTGTATTCGCAGGGGAGGTGCTGGATACCTTTGAAGCATCGAGGTTTCGCAAACTTCCCTATGACTAGTGGCTTCAATTTTTCAGTACCAAGAGCATTCGCACGAAGGAGAACTGATAAGCACTCTTTACTCTTGGTACCTCCATGGCACTTCTCTCCTCTGAAGGCAAAAGTTTGATTTGGCAGCATTGAATAAGAGAGGCCAGTTTCATCTGCATTAAAAATGTCTTGAAGTTTATACACTGTGATGAGAGAAGGTAAATTGACTTTCCACTCGTCCACCGTTTCCGCACTCACACTATTACTCTCTCCACAAATATTTCGGTACACAATACTCTCTCTCCTCTTAAATCTGTCAATCCAACCATTGGACGCAGAAAAGTCTTCAGTATTCTAGCGCAGGGCAATTTAATGTGCCTTCTCACGCAAAATATTATCATCAACAGGGGCACCTACAACTCTGCACTTTAAACCACTCCAACTGAATATTTTCCAATTTGCTGCACCCATCTTCCTGGCTGTGTTGACGATTTCTTCTCTCTTCTGGATAATCATTCCGAGCAACGAAACTGGTATTTTGAGCGTTTCCACCACAGCTCTCAGTGATTGCCCTGTACATTTGTCTACTTCTTTAGTAATGTCCAGCTTCTCAGCTAAAGATAAAACCTTCCGTTTCGATTCCATCACTCGAAGATACTACATTGAATGGATACAAATAAAACCTATCATGTTAAGACTAGAAAAGAATGAAATTTGAACTTGAAAAGAACTTTTAATTAACACATTTTTTCCTTTAAAAAAAAAAGCATTACCGAATTACCGTTAATGTCTGTTTTCTATAAGTATTTATTTGACCTTTTTAATAAGACACATTATGAAGCCAGAATTAAATTTCCTTCGATAAATTATATTCAATAAACTTTTTAAACTTCAGTGAGAACAAGATCGATCTGGACAAGGAATATAGAAATTTGCATAGACTGGTGGATTAAAATATTTATTCAGATTAAAATGACAGTTATACTGGCGTAACTTAATGTCATATACACTTTTGGTATCATATGTAATTCTTGTACAATGTTTTGTCTTCTACACCTACAATGTATTAATGTATTCTTTCCATGATCTAATTGGCATTTGAAATACAGTGAAACTTCTATTAAATCTAATATATTTTTTAAGGGACCATGAATTCTGAACACTGTATAGAGGGAAACAATGTAATGTGGAAGAATTTAATATTTGAATCTTAAAATATCAATTCAGTCAACTTTAAAAAAATCTATGATAAGGCATAGATTAATCATCACATATTTACGAGTTTTTAAAGTAGTCAAGCAAGTATGTTTGTTTCGTATTTCTGCTAGAGCAAGAATCATTTCTTGCTTCATATTAGAAAGTTGAGCTAATGTTGTGTCCTCAAGTTTATGGGCCATTATAAACCCTTTGAATGTTTCAAAACCTTCAGCTGCCTTTGTATATGAGGGCACAGGGCTGTCTTCTGTCTCGCTTTCATTTCAATTTTCCTCACTTCTCTCCGCGGTCAACTCCTCAACACTCAGCACTCCTGTTCGTCGCCACATTGTCATCTACTGTCACAAAGTTCACAAAAGTGACAGTTCGCAAGACTTCATGGAACTCTTGCGATTCACTTTCAACGTCTTCCACTGGAGCAACCACCTCATTTTCCTGGAATCCTGTTTCCTTGAAACAGTTTTTTATTGTTTCAGCACTCACTTCCCTCCATGAATACATAATTAAATTCATTTTTTGCGAAATATTTAACATCAACTAGTTTTCTGGCTTTCTTTGATCTACGACATTCAAGGCCTTCCTCACCACAGCTGTTCTGTATTTTGTCTTAAGGGCATATATTATGCCCAAGTCCTGTTGTTGCAGGCATGGGTGGCAGCACTATTGGGTGGCAGGAAAACCACTTTTACATATCTAAGAAATGGGAATGTGCCACATATCCATTGATAAACTACAGCATTCTTCTTGTAGCACTCCCCATCATGGCATCAAATTCTCTCAGAAAATTTAAAATTATTTCAGAGGTTATCCATGCTTTAGTGTTGTTTGTAAAGCACCTTGGATTTCTGGACTTTCCGATCACTATAGGTTTCGGTTTTTCACTGCCATCCATGTTTGTGCATAACAAAACACTTCTTGCTTTTCTTGCCACCATGGCAATTTTCACCACGAAAAGAGGGTTTTGTCCAATATTAAATTAAAGAACACACCGGTTTTGTCGGCGTTAAAAATTATCCGTGGCTCATAACCAGTTGTGATGCTAGGGAGAGTCTGCAACCATTGCGTTACAGTGTGCTGGTCAACAATTTCACTTTCACTACATTCCGCTTTGTACACGTCACCATGCCGCTGTTGAAATATGTCTATCCAGCCTTTGGAAGCCTTGAAATTTTCGATCTCTAACCACGAAGCTATTTTTAGCGCTTTTTCCTTTAAAATTGTTCAATTTGTGGGAATATTTGAGGCATGTGCTTGTTGAAACCACATGATTAAAACCTGCTCCTTTTCGACATAGGTGGGTCGAAGGCTGCATCCACATTCACTTCGTATTTCCACATTTCTGAGAAGCTTCCAGTGTTAGCAATTCCTTTTTCATTATTGTATTGAGAGTCGAGGGTGCGAGTTTTAGTCACTTGGTTAGCTCCACCTGACTCGCAAGAGGAACCGCCTTTACTTGGTGGCGTTTTTTGTCTTCTTTTTTTCTTTTTCTTTTCTTCTCTCTCTCTCTCTCTCTCTCTCTCTCTCTCTCTCTCTCCTCACAAAACCTAATTTTATTCTGAGCTGTGTGATGGGGAGGTCAACCTCACAAGAGAGAAAAATGGGAATAAACTCACTGATGATTAGGTAATATGTACGTTGTGTGAACACTCCTTATTCTATTTTGTTTAATCTCATGATTGACAAGATTTCCTTCATGATAAAAACTAATTTTTCCTTAATCAAGAGCAATACTTTTGATCGGTTATGGATTGGCACTTGAGTTAGAGTATGGTCCGTCGAGCCTTCAAAAACTGAGCAGTCGAGTCAAAAACTGAGAGCAGAAGGAAGCAATCTTTCTAAAAATATTCCTTTGTAGCTGAAGCTAGAAGGAAATAGTCTTCTACACTGAAGCTCAACAGCTTGACATATGTGGACTACATCAGAAGATGGAATGTGAAGTTCTCCCGTGTTCTTTCTGTGAAGGACACACCGGAAGCATCTGTGCTCAGGGCAGCCAATTTAATTTTTGTCCAAATTTTTTAACCACAAATCCAGCAATGTATGCCACAACACAAGTAGCAAATTTGCTTTCTAAAGATAAAGCAAAATAGTCTCTGAAACCAGGGTTTTCAAGGAAGTGAAATTCAGGGTGCCTCTTTCTGAAGGTTGTTCTTCTCTGACAAAATAGAGGTTCCATCAATCTCCACTCAATTTGCACTTTCTGCAGCTTGAACTTGTGCTTGCACAAGCAAGCACTTGAAAGCCACACAGAAATGGTTTGCTGTGGGATTGTTGTTGTGCCCTCCCTGATTCCTGATAGCACTAAAAAAGCCTCCAAATGATCTTGGGAGATTTTGTAAGTTAAAACAAAATTTAATAATTTTGTTTCTACAAACCCCTCCTCAAGGCCTAAAATACTTTCTGTGCACATGAGAAGCCCTAAGAAGCCAGTTTTTCTGTTTCCTTGGTGCAAAGGAATTCCATCAATTGTGTCTCAAAAATAATACGTAGGCCTTCACATCCAGAAGGTAACATTCTATTGATTCAACATTTGATCTTCTTAATGGGCTTTTAAAACCTTTGGTCAGGAGATTTCTGCTATTAAAAATGTCTAATAAATTGTCGAAGAGTTCAACAAACTTTGATGTACTCTCAGATCTCTGGAAGTTGGGCATTTGCAAGTCTTATGTGCAAACCTCGAGAGCATCAGCCATACTCTGACTAAAGTTTTTACTGCAAGCTTTACCTTTGTTTTCTCTCTAAACCAATGTGCCTCTTGCTTAATTTTGTAACGGCCTTCAATTTTTGAGCAACACGAATGCATTCTAATGCAGAAATAAATTTCCAGTCAATTAAATTTTGTCCATCATCAATGTCGCCGGCTGGGCAGTTTTCTGACACACTTTATCATGTGACTAGAATCAAAAATTAAAAAAATTTTGTTCACACATGAAAACTTGCACCAAGTTTTCTGCCATTCAAGTATAGCTGGCTGCTCCATCAAATGTCAAAGAAGCGACTGTAATATTTGCCTCATGCAATAACTTGAGGCATTGGGTTACTAAATTTTTGCATGTTCTGTGGCACTTAGAGAATCTATCAGAAAGTAACCAACAGGTATCTTCCAACTTCCATTAAGTGCCATTACCATAAAAACTAAAGCATCTTTAGCTATTGGAAGTTCTAAGTTAATGTTTGTACACCATTAAACTCTTAACAATGTGGCTTGGTTCAAAACAGTGTCATAAATATGTGGCTACCGAACTCAAGCTTAGTGGACTCCCTGGACTACATTGTGATGTCTGTGGTTAATTAAACTGAATATGTTTAAACTTCATACGAAATAAAACCTGTACCATCAAATATAAAATTTACTTTAAAAAACACTTTAGTTGGGTCTGAAATTTCATCACTAGGAATTGATCATTTTATCACGTGTAAATTGATGAATTTAGATCATCATATGAAAATATTATTTTTAATGATTTAGAGCATATACGAGACTATCTTGAAGTGCAATTTACCATTTCATTCACAGTTAAGAATTTAAAAATTAAACTACATACATTGATATCTTTTACATATACAACGTACACCTGGATTTCCATTAATTCTCATTCTCTGTTCTCTTAATTCTCTTCATTTTTGTCCATCCTGGCTCATCATGGTGGACGAACAGTAAAAGTATTCCGTTGGCAATTCACAATTCCGTTGATAATCCAGGCACGTTGTGTTAGCTGGGGAGTGAAAAGTTATTGTAACATCAATCATGCATCTGCTTCATGCAACAGAACCATCAGGTTAATATCTTACCTGAAACTATACCTGATTAATCATCATATTAAATTTGTTTTTCCAAGTAGATTCAACATGACAGCTCAGATGTGATGCTTAGAGCTTTCTTCTGTAAATGCATACTATAAATAAATAGTTTATTCCATCTTTCTCTTCATAAAAAATGAATTTCAGTAACAAAATTTTTCAGAAAAATAATAAAGCTTGTTGTAATCAATATCTTACTGATTAATCCTCACTGTTGTTGTCATCCTCTTCTCCAGAACTGTTCTCCAAATTTATTATGATGTCTTCAACTTCTGGAACATCTTGTATTTCTTTCCTCCAATATTCTTCTATAATTTTTTCAGTATGTTCCACGTAATTATTCCACTTTTGTGGAGTCACCTACAGCGATATGTGTCAAAAATAAAAATTAGATGATATCACATTCCACATTACAATTAAAATAACTGAGATAAATATTAAAAATAATAAATATAATTAGTAAGGAATATGGATTACACAAAGAAAAGTAGAGAAATACTAAAATGATTTCTTCTAAAATGAATGCACTCAGATGTTAAAATAATTAATAGTAATAAAAATAATAACATTTTTAATGTAAAGCAGTTAATTTAAAAAATTTTTTTTTTTTAAGTTTCTGCAATTGCAATCAAGTATTATCAATATTATAAGAATATTCAAATGTTGCTATTCAAAAGTTAAATATTCGCTTGAAAAAGTTGGGATTACCTGATTTAATGCTTCCTCCCAAACCTGTTTAGTTCTTTCAATGCCACTGCCTGGCCTTGAAACTATTACTTTTGCGTAATATCGTTTTGTCTCAGACCATACTTGCTCTATGGCATTAAAAAAGCAGTGGTATGGTGGAAGGCATAAAACTTGATGCCCTTCATCCTCTAAAAGTTTGTCAACCACATATCTAGAAAAAAGAAAACAATCCACCTCAAAAATATTTTCTTCATTACGAGGGGCACTAGATAAGTTTTCTACCTAAGTAAGAAATAACTGAGATAGATTGAAAATTTTATTATTTCTTTTCAATATAATCCCCTTCGAGTTCAATACACTTTCTCCACTTTTCAATCAAGGATGATATTCCAGAAAAATAAAAATTATTTTCCTGTCCTTCAAAGTACTCATTTACAGCACTCTTCACATGTTCATTGGACACAAATCGACGACCACGCAAGTTTTTTTTTAGATTTCTGAACAGAAAATAGTCACTGGGGGCTAAATCTGGACTGTAGGGTGGGTGGTTTAATTCTTCAAAGCCACAGTCCCTAATTGCAGCAATTGATTTCCGGGACTTGTGCACGGGCGCGTTGTCGTGAAGAAGGAGCACCCCTTTAGACAGCTTCCCACGACGCTTCTCCTTTATGGCATTCCTCAAATTGAGAAGAGTGTTAGCATAGGACTCACCAGTAATTGTTTTCTTGTTTTCCATGAACTCTATAAGCAAAATGCCCTGTGAATCCCAAAAAACGGTGGCCATGAGTTTGCCTGCAGATGGTTGCGTCCGAAACTTTTTCGGAGTTGGAGAACCCTTATGCTTCCACTGCATTGATTCTTGTTTTGTTTCAGGATCCCAAAAATGTACCCATGTTTCATCTCCCGTGACGATTTGAGCGATATAGTTGTCCGGATCCGACTCAAAAAGTCTCAAATTCTCCTCGCACATTTCCACTCGCCACTGCTTATGGAGAGGAGTGAGCATTCTGGGCACCCATCTTGAACAAACTTTTGACATGCCTAAACGTTCATGAAGAATGCTAGAATGCTCAAAACTGTTGGCTCAGACACTTCGAACTCTCTAGCTATTGTTGCCACTTTGACACGTCTATCATGCATTACAAAATCTTCTATTTTCTTACACATTTCTGAAGAAGTCACTTCCACAGGTCTGCCAGAGCGCGGATCGTCTTCGATTGATTTTCTGCCCCATTTAAACTGCTTAGACCAGTACTTCACCTGGAAATAGGAAGGTGCACTATCACCAAACACTGCCAGCATCCGTGAATGGATATCTTTGGGCCCGGTGCCTTCCTTCGTGAGAAATTTGATGACAGCTCGGTGCTCCAACTTCGCCTGATCCATGACTATTTCGCACAGCACTACAATTGGCAACCGATTTCTCTGCGACTTGTGAGCGAAATGGTCTGAAACTTGGAAGAAAGCATGTTCAGACATGTCTGAACTTGTAACGTCATGCGCGCCCCGCTCAAAAGTCGGTAACTTGGTTAGGTAGAAAACTTATCTAGTGCCCTCCGTAACAGTTTGAAAATGCAAATTATATACAGGGTGAGTCACGTAACTTTAGCACCTCCTGTAACTTTTGAACGGTTAATGATATTGCAATGCAGTTTTCAAGGAAATGAATGAGGGAATGGGGCTAATTGATGTGTGTATTGATTTCTCTTTTATCACTTTTATTTTACGAGATATTTGAGGTAACTTTGTTTTTTCAAATGGGACTATACATATTTTTTCAGTCTATCATGACAAGCGTAAAAAGACAAATCCAAAGGTATAAATATTGTCATATGTTAGATAAGCATTTTTTTGAGTAATTGTGATTTTTTTGCGACTAGTGTTTAAGGGATATTTTCATTGTAACTGTCAGCCCCACAAGGTCACGCAGCGCTCCCCCAGCAAACGCGGGGTCGGGGAAGGGAAGGGATTTAAGTACTTGAGGATACGAAAAATATTCACAAAACTGTTGCACTTTTTCCTGAACTCTCCTTTTCATCTTAATCCATTTTCAGTAATTTGGGTTTCTTAGGGATTGAAAATACGGATTTGTCTTAAGTAGTATTTACTGAAATAAGATTATTTCTATCCCTAAGTTATTATTATATTCGTATTAACATTGAAATTGTTTGCTCAAAATATACAATATATTTTTGTACAGTTTTAATTATTTATTCTTATTGTGCTTTGTTTCAAGATCCCATTACTACGTATCTTATGAAATCCCATTAAATGGAGTTGAAGTTATAAACAATTTTATTACAATACAAACTTATGACAAATTCTTATTTTCCATCCTTTAATTCCTTCAATCAAAGAAAGACGAAAATGTGAAAATGCAGAAGGATGGAAAGCACAGTTCAGGAAAAAAATGGTTTTGTGAATACTTGGAATACTATGTTTCGTATTTTCAAATAAGATCCCTCCCCTTCCCTTCCCTTCGCCGGGCGCACGTGTGCTGGTGGAGCGCTGCATGACCTTGTGTGGTGGACTATTCAAAACGTCCGTTAAACCCCGGTCGCAAAAATCAAAATTAATCAAAAAAATCCTTATCTAACATATGACAATATGTACATCATTGGATTCGTCTTTTTACGCTCGTCATGGTGGACTGAAAAAATATGTATAGTTCCATTTGAAAAAACAAAGTGACCTAAAAAATCTCGTAAAATACAAGTGATAAAATAAAAATTAATGCACGTATCAATTAGCCCCTTTCCCTCATGCACTTTCGTGAAAACTGCATTGCAATAACTTCAACCGTTCAAAAGTTACAGGAGGTGCTAAAGTTACGTGACTCACCCTGTATAAGAGCAAACCTTTTCAGTTGATTACTATGAAGCTTGCACAGTTGCCTCAAAAGGACAACAGTGGCATTATTTGGTGGCACCACACCATGTTGTTGTAACCACCTCTATAAGAAGATTTATTGTTAAAATTCTTTACATTTCAAATTCTAAACTTCAATTTTTACTAGTTACTTACCACTAACTCATTTTTTTTCCACCTAGATGAAGGATTTTCTTCTACCAACCTACTGTGGTATGAAGCGTTGTCCATTATAATTAGGCAAGGCCCCAAATTTTTAATGCCAGGAATTAACTGTGCCTGGATCCACCTGTGGAAATTTGCAAAAAATCACTGTATTGCCTTAATAATGACTTAATTGTTTGACTATAATGAAAATTAATGATGAACTTGCCTTTCAAAATTCTCACTGTTCATTGAACCGTGGTAATCCTGGCCCCTCTTCAAATCTGTGCTGAAAATTAGACTTGCTCCTAATGAACAAAAATGTTTTCACTGCCACTTTCATTCAGAGGAAATTGCACAAAAATAAATTATTAACAGTGTATAATCAACAAGAATAAATTAGTCTTATAAGTGATTATAAAGTAAAGGAAACTTACTCTGAATCATTATGCCATGTGTATGATTATTCAATCTGATTATTGCAACTTACCTTGCACAAACCCATGCTTACTTCCAGCATGAACAACCACAAATCTGCTCCCTTCATCTGTTTTTTTTTGGGTGGCCCCTTACCTCATCCTTTTTTAACCAGGTTTTTGAAGACCCTCCTGTGGTAACAAACCTATGGTAACATTTACCTATCCAACTTAAATCCAAATTTATATTGCTTTATTTTATGCACTTCTCATTATGTTCACTTTACGCTCATTACATTGTACAACAATATTAAAATTAATGTTCCAGAAGAAAAGTATAAGAAATTACCATTCATATATATCCATATTTCATCCAAGAAAACTACTGTCTTTGGCATGTTGGAGTTCATGTTTTTAATAAAATTTCTCAGGAAGCACTCTCTCTTAAAAATTACAGCTTCACTCTCCCTCACATGAGCATACCGGTCTCCCTTTCCCCACGTAAAGCCCATGTTCTTCACTATTCGCTTTAAGGAGGTCTGAGAGCCTTCAAAATTTAATGATTCATCCCCCACTATCTCCGTATAGAGGTTTCTAATGGAAATACCACAACCTACATAAAATATAATTCATGGTACTTGTTAAGTAACCCAAAAACAAGTATAAAACAAATTGATAATTGTTTAGATAAATATTTTTATTGATTACCTGAACTCAAACTGCAATATATTTTATTGGCAATCCCATCTTTTGTAAAATTGTCAACATTGGTGACTGGACAGGTTCTTTTCCGAGTCTTATTGGGTGTGGTGAGAACTTCTTTTTTTTTTATGTTTGTTGATAATATTTTCAACTGACTTCACACCCACCTGTAAACACACAATAACTTGGAAAAAGAAAATTGGATTTATTTCTATTAATACATAACTAATGGTAATTAATAATTAAAGATAATTAACAACTATACCCATCACTATTTTAATTAAGAAAATTACACTTGTAAGTTTTTAAAAGATATTATACAGAAATTTTAAAAAAATTACCTGTAATAATGTTGCCACTCGTATTATCAAAGAAGTGTGGGTAACATGGACACCTTCTTCAATTGCTTCTTTCCGCAATCCCAGATATAAATTTACAATCCCCTTTTGAAGGGAACTTTGAAGGCGTGTTATCTTCAATGGTGCAATACCAAGAATAGGCCCAGATGTACTTGGGCTATCCATTATTTTCCAATTATAAATAAATTGGATTCAAATAATAATAATAATAATAATAATAATAATAAATACAATATAATTAATTTAACACACGAAATACTAAATGGAAAGAATCAACGTTTACTACTAAAACTATTTCAACTATGATTACTAAGGAAAACAATCGGAAAATAATAAATAAAAATCAAAAATGCCTATAACTACTAAATTAATAAATTGAACGAAATAAAATGCAAATAACAAAAATCAGCAAACCGCAAAGTACAAATCGCTAGCAAATATCGCGAACACAGCAACTCCACTCGAATGGCTTTGAATGTTGGCGGAATCTACGGAAGTAGTCATTTTTTCGTCGCCAACTGAAATATTAAAAAAATGTCCCTACCACGTAAACGTAATATACACAGTGTAATTGTGTGAAGGTTGGCAACGGCGTTTGCCAACACAATTCGAAACGAAACTTCCCCAAATCGAGTATGAATCCATGTTCTCATTCGACAGTGATATTTTTCAAAAGTTGTCATGTTAGCTGGTCTTTTTAGCTGGCCAGAACTTTACTAGAGACGCTGCGCAACACATCTGCGCACAGGTTCATCCGATTTTTACGGGAGTTTTTATTTCGCGACCAATCGGACCTTGAAAAAAAAATACCCCTCGTATCATCGACTTCATCTAACAAATAATTCGACATATGCTTCTTAGGTTTCAAACATACGAGACTAGACTATCTTGAAGTGCAATTTACATTTCATTCACAGTTAAGGGTTTAAAAATTAAATGACATTGTTGCTTTTTACATGTACAACGTACACACCGATTTCCATTAATTCTCTTAATTCTCTTGTTCTCTTCATTTTTCCATCCTGTGTCATCATGGTGGACAAAGAGTAAAGGTATTACGTTAGTGTCTCTGTGGAGAGAAAGATGATTATGCAAAACAAAGACTATTTCTAATATCCAGAAGAACTTAAGGGACTGAAGTGTCCTTCATTAAGGAATATACTTCCTGCCAATATTTAGTATTTTCATCAAAGTCAGAGTTTCTTAAATATTGATAACTACTGTACACGAATTTAGGAGCTCCACAGTCAATATTACTTTCTTGGAACTCCAATATTTTAACCAAATTTGTATTATCATCACCTCTATCTAACAAAAAATTCGACATATGCTTCTTAGGTTTCAAACATACGAGACTAGACTATCTTGAAGTGCAATTTACATTTCATTCACAGTTAACGATTTAAAAATTAAAGGACGTTGACACTTTTTACATGTACAACATACACACCGTTTTCCATTGATTCTCTTGTTCTCTTAACACGTTGAATGCCGTGTCATTCGTATATGAATGACACTAATGTTTCCGGTAGTGCTTTGTCATTCATATGTGAATGACGGTCAAAAATCGGAAAAGGCCGTGGCTTTCATATATGTATGACACGATCTTTGGGGGAGTTATAGACTGGCCCGTAAGGAATATTGAGGTACATTTGGTTCGGCCTTACCACCAAAGTTGTGAACATTAAATCAATTTTAAAATAAAGAACGCAAGTTTTTAGAAATCAAACCTTTTTATTAAAAACTACAAAATTTATGGAATAAACAAAGTAAACTAATCACTTGTGAAAAATATTGAAGCATTCCAGACACAATTGAGGCTTATTTGGACAGTTATCACAGAAGGTATACACCATTTTTGTGTGTTTTCTAGCTTCTCGATTTTTCTCTTTTTGGAGTTTTGCATAGCAGAGTGAACATTTTCTTCGTATTTTTTTCTGATTTCCATCCACACTCGTTGCTAAAATATGGGTCTCAACACTACTACGTCAACGTAAAGCAGGAGAGGGGCGTGTATTTTTGTCTCCAAGTTTCTGAATTTCCGCAACCAATTCCTCCCTAAATACTCGAACTTGATTTTTTTTTCTCTGTTGCAACTTTATGCAAGACCAATGCATTCACAACTGCTGTTCCCAATGTTAATTCAATTCCTAGTTTTCTGTACCAGTTGACTCCTTTGCGCAGTGTTGTAGCCTAGCATCCCATCTGATCCGACAGATCAATCCCTGACTTTCCTTTGTTGTATGCAACGACCGCGAGTGGCTTCTCCCTTTTGCTGTTTCTGCCCTTCTTTTTCTTCGGAACTAAATCACTGTCTGAAGTAGCAGGTGTCTGAGTTAAGGGCGTTGAAGGTGAACAACTTGAAACTGAACTAGGAGGCAAATCAACATTATTAGCGGACTTTCGTGTTTTACATTGTCGCTTTTTACATGTACAACGTACACACTGATTTCCATTTATTCTCTTCTTTGCCTTGTTCTCTTCATTTTTTCCATCCTGTGTCATCGTGGTGGACAAAGAGTAAAAGTATTACGTCAGTGTCTCTGTGGAGAGAAATATGATTGTGCAAAACAAAGACTATTTCTAATATTCAGAAGAACTTAAGGGAGTGAAGTGTCCTTCATTAAGGAATATACTTCCTGCCAATATTTAGTATTTTCATCAAAGTCAGAGTTTCTTAAATATTGATAACTACTATACACGAATTTAGGAGCTCCACAGTCAATATTACTTTCTTGGAACTCCAATATTTTAACCAAATTTGTATTATCATCACCTTAATCTAACAAATAATTCGACATATGCTTCTTAGGTTTCAAACATACGAGACTAGACTATCTTGAAGTGCAATTTACATTTCATTCACAGTTAAGGGTTTAAAAATTAAACGACATTGTTGCTTTTTACATGTACAACATACACACCGATTTCCATTAATTCTCTTCTTTCTCTTGTTCTCTTAATTCTCTTCATTTTTTCCACTCTCGGTCATCATGGTGGACAAAGAGTAAAAGTATTGCCTCGGTCTCTGTGGAAAAAAAGATGATTATGCAAAACACTGACACACTGACTACTTCTAATATCTAGTAACTAACAAATAAATTAATTTGTTTGAATGTTGGTCTAATTCATAAATAGTTTTCAGACTACCTTATATTGCAAATAATCACATTCGGAATGGCATAAATTATATCTCTTAACATGGGTCACATTAAATAATGCTCGTACATTAATTACCATTATTCTTGACCTTTCACTTCAAGTTACGTGACCTTGTGCCCGAAATCAACAATAACTACTATACATGAATATTGATAACTACTATGCACAAATATAGGAGCTCCACAGTCAATATTACTTTCTTGGAACTCCAATATTTTAACCAAATTTTTGTTATCATCACCGCTATCTAACAAGTAATTCGATATACAGAGGCTCACTAATATCCGGTCACCCTCTTATTCTAAAGATTTTTTCAAAAGAAGCGGGACAAAAAACAATAAAACATATGTGCATTCAGTAGTAACTAGTTTATTGCAACAAATGTGTTGATCAAAATTATTGAACATTACATATACATTTTAAATTTTGAGAAAAAATAAAATAGAAGGAATAATATACGCCACTTTAATATTCGGTCACATAGAACATAATTATATACTGAATATAGAACTAATATTAACAAACAAAAATTGTTTTAATACTTAGTGGGGTAATCTTTATGATTAATCGCCTCTCGTAAACGGTGGGACATATTTAACACAATTTTCTCTGTTTCTTCAGACCTTAATTGACTTCAGTCTTCTCTTCAGCTCTTCTTTTGAAGAAATTGAGATTTTTCTGACCAGAATTGCCCAAAGATTCTCCATAGGATTTAGGTCGGGGATTGAGGAGTGATGTCCAAAACCTTAGGGCAGTATTATAAAGTAACCATTCTCTTACAATATGGGTTTTGGGTCATTGTCCTGATAAAAATAAACGTCTGCCATGTTCCCAAATTTTCGGCCCTTTTGTGCAAATTTAGTCTTAGTATTGCCAGGCCCTTTTATTGAGGACACCATATTCATTGTATCCTCAATAAAAGTCATTTGTCATGTTACACCCACTGTGGCAAGGCACCACTCTGGTGCCTAGGTGAACGTACTTTTTGGCAAACTCCAGTCGTTTTTTTCTATTTACTTTACTAACGTAAGGTTTGCTTCGGGCTACTCTCCGGTTATACCCTCCACTTCTTAACACTCTCCGCACAGTTTCGGGATGAACAATTCTTCCAGTTTCCACTCGAACCCCAGCCACAATTTTTGGAGCACTCAGACTTTTTTTTTCACTTTATTGATAATAGACCGCCTTTCTCTCTGTCATCTTCCATGGTTGACCTTTCTGGGTCTTGGAATCCGATTTTGTCATCGTTCTTGTTTCGCCTTACGATGTCTCCAACGGTACTTCGAGGAATATTCACTAAATTGGCAATGTTCCTGTGAGACAGCCCTTTCTCGTGGTGAAAAATCATCAGCAGGCGCTGCTCGAATGTTGTGTTCACATACGACTTTTTCACAAGTAGGGTGTCAATTCCTTGTAACGGTTGTAAGGTTTTCTTTCCTGGGGCAATGCCCATAAATCGCAGAACTTCAATTCTACCAGTATTTCTCTCATTGAATGTTGACACTGCATCATACACTCGAAAGGGCAGCATGTCGAACCCAACAAACACACTTGACTATTCCAAACAATTTTGTTGAAACACTTGACTTACAGTGCCGTCTTACTCCACAAGTTCATTGGCAGCATCAACTTCAGATTGAAGCCAAGATACGTCTTTATTGTAGCACCTGCTCGCCTCCCAGATTTCTGCCCAAAATGCTTCGACGTCGTCTTTTGAAGGAGTGACAGCATTGCCATTTGGTTTTGAGTCAGATTGCTATAGAATCTCTTCGCGTCTGTTTCAAACAACCGATTCTACCCACGGAAATATATTCTACGTTTGTAACGTCGAATTCGTTGAGCCCATACTTGAATTTTCTCTTTTAGCTTCTCAACTACCATTAGCCTGCTTGTGTCATTTTCAACTTGGTATTTTTGTTCAACACGGAGTATTTTTTGTTGAACTTCAGAAGTGTGATTTGATTTAGAAGATGCCTTGGCAGGAGTGATATTTCATGCCGTGTGTCTGCTATCCATTTCATTTATTGCGTGCGTACCAGGATGTTTAGATTTTCTAGATCCGTTTGTGACTAATTATTATTATTTATTAGCTTTCTCAACAATGTTGGACATGACATAATACGTCGGAATTAGGATTCAAGACGTGTTATATAACATAATATTATATAACACCTCTATTACTTTACCTCTGAATTACATACATTAATTTTTTATTCAATTCCCTTACTCTTAAATATATTCTTGTTCGAGCTGACGCCACAACATCAAGAGGGATACTGACATCACTTATTTCTAAGGTTTTTTTGAGCCAATTGGTTGAATAAGTACTTATCATCAGAAAGGAAACTTCCATGCTGTACATAAAAAACATTTTCCATAATTTGTTGCTACCAATATCAAATCTTTACATAGATGTATTAGTTTTCCTAGTGAAATGAATGGGTGCCAATCTGGTCCTTGATTCGATATGCAATGTAACCTGCCAGATATCTTAATCCTCCTTCACTCATTGCTTTTTCTAAAGTTACAGCGTTGGTCACTGTTGTATCTTCCATGTGAAAATGAAAATGAGTTATTTTTAAAGATTTTAATTTGAAATTTTTACTGAGTAATGGAGACTATGTACAAAAAGAACACACACAATTTTGGTTTCACAGGCTTAATGCTTCTTGAGAAATTGTTTTAATTGTTTTTAACTAAAAAAATTGGGGGATACGAGCGACCTGCTGGTTATGAGCGGTACGCGATGTTCACTTGTTTTCAGACACCCCCTCTACTTAGCGCTACCAACCTAACAGAAACAAGAGGGCCAGAGGCATCGTAAGGACGGACGTGCATGAAATAAACATAGACAAGATAGATTTAAGTAAATTTATTAAACAATTGACACACAATTCACAAATTCATCTGTCTCATATCTTCCACCAAAGCCCAAAACAAGTCTCTGCGAAGTCTCTGGCAATCTTGACGCCATAAATACTCGGCCAAGTGCATTGCCATGTCGTGGCGAACACCACCTCGGGACAGTCTCCTACGAAGGGGACGCCAGCTGGATTCAATATTGTTGGTGTGAACCCCAGTTACAGGATCCACAAAGTGAAGAGTGGTTCACTGCCGCATGAATGAAGTTATTTTGATCCAGCTGGCTGTACCCCCTCCAAAAGTGAGTATAAATGGTGGTGCCGGGTTCCACATGTTGCAAAATCAACTGCAACAATGTGGTCGAATCCCTTCTGTTGTTGGGGCACAGTTCCAGGCGAACTTCTTAGTTTCCCGGTCTGTCATGTCCTTCTACCATTCGTCCACGATGATATTTCCGGCGGCCGATCTTACATTCGTCTATTTCGACGATGTGGTTTTCACCGCCGATTTTCGGTTGCTTACAATAGCGTCGATTAAGGCTGTCTAATCAGACCTCCCTGAATGATTGAAACCGTTCTGCTATGGTGGACTCTGCAACAGGCGGCTCGTTCTCTCTTTCGCACTCACGACGCGTTCGGTCGTAAGTGTCCCCCATCACGAAGCAGTACATCAGCACTAACACATTCCGCACTGCAAGGCGCGCATTCCAAAATATGGTATTGATGGTAGCGGGCTGCTCGAAACCGCCTACCTCCATGGCCACCGGCGTTAATTTTTTGGCACGAAAACATCCCGAAGGAAACCCCATTGCCCGCTCGTGCAGCGAGCCTCGTGGTGCAGTAAGGGCACCGCATTTCTCTCGGAGCAGTCTGTTCCGACGAAATTATTGCCGAGAGCTGAGTAAAATTAAACCTCGGCATCCTATGTTAGATGTTCGTATTTCTATACACACGGCGACCACAACCACACGATGAGCACACTAGCGAGGCGAAACAGCGAATGAAGTGCATGGTTGGTATCTTACGTTTTCAGCGGGTGGTGGCGGTAATTCATGAACAAGTGAACGCCGCACTCCGCACAAAACCACCAGATCGCTCGAATACCCAAAATTGTCCTAGTTACTTAAATTTTTTTCAACATCCATACTTTCACATGCTCTTCTTTGCAGACCTGCAAATGAAAATTGTATAATGCCAATTACTTTCTACATTATAGTTACTACATTTCAGTATAATGTCAAAAATGTTGCTGATTTTGTACATCTTTACATATGTTAGGCATTTTTGGAAAATATACTAGATCTTAAGACTTGTAGGTATATAATTTTTAAAGCTCTGTGTATGTAGAAGATGCACTGTAAATTTTATTCCTCTAAGATAAAAACTGAATACGTCGGAGCATTTACAAATCTTAATATCGAGATGAAATCAAAAGTGGGAGTAATTGAACTTTAAAGTTTGACAAGCAATTCTATGAACCTTTTTACCTCAGAAACCACCAGGACTGTATGTGGGCCCCTCTGCTGCAATCTTCTTTTTTTTTTCCTGAGAAGATGTCAAAAGTCTTGCTTTTTTTCCTGGAAGCTTTGGATGTGGGTTTTTCGGACCGGATGCTGCGTTTCTTTGTCTGGGTGTTTACTTCAACTTGAACAGGCATTGCATTTACATGTGCCACAAGCATTTTACGTGCAGGCAAAAGCGGAAATGGGTAACAGGAATCCGCACGCACATTTGGCAGCGCGTCACTGCACAAGCGCTCCATTAGGTTTGCTTCACATAGCGCTAGGTTAACCCTCGAGCGGGCGCGCGCAAAGTTTCTCACCAGCAAGCGCGTGTCGTAAATTTTACATTCGTTGACTCTAGAATAAAATCAAGAAATCGTAGAACTACGCGATCTTATCTCGCTGTGTAATATATTTGAATGATATAGAACATATATTCTATATATTACATATGTTATACAAGGATTAAATAGACACAACACAATGAAAATAAAGAAACAATGAAAAATAAATGAAAGCTCTTGTTCCAATGCACTATCTTGCTGATGTTTTTCTATATTTTCAACACTCAGGTCACTATCACTATCCAATTCATGATCATCTTGGTCATCCGACAGTTCTTGAAGAATACGCTGAATTTCAGTCACATGAATACTTTCCCTGGACATTTTCCACAAAATTTGACAACTTTATAACAGCAGGCGCGCAACGTAAAATTTACGACACTACACCTTACATCGAACAATGCGTTACAGAAACTGAAACTCGCGTGCAAACTAAACAATGACTGAAGATAAGCATAATTAAAGATATCTGCGAGGAATATCAAGAACTTAGACGTCTTTGGCTACAATGAGTTGATAGCAAATTCAAGAAAACTGCTGTTGTAAAATTTACGACAGCGCGCCCGCTGGAGGGTTAACACGGTAAAATGCATGAATATTGCACCACGCTGGATGCGCTCATATGCTCGCTTGCCAATAAATGGTAGCGGCACAGAATCCAAGACTACGAGTTGTAATAAAAGTTGTAACGGCCTGTAATGTCTGTTGGGATTCTATCCTGTTCAAGGCATTACAAGGATGAGTTGTGATAGTGTAATCTTCTTTTTTTTTAATCGAAAAATCTCCATTTTCAAATTGTAAACCATCTGCCAAGCACAGACATCAATGGTTTCATGCAAGCCAGCATTACATGTTGGGAGGGAAAGATCATTTCCATTTTGCACTAAATTATAGGTTTTTTGGATTTGATATCCAGATCAGTTATAATGGATTTTGATGGAAAAATACAATGTTATTAAGTGTGCATATGTGCATTTAGCGGTAAAAAGGAAAAAAGTACTTTTTAAATAAGATGAATTTATTGAATCAACAATTTTGTTTCAAATTATATCAATGAAGTAAAAGACGTTATAATTTGCAATTGATAAGATTAAAGTTGTCACAACTATTTAAACGTTGCTCAGTCCCTTTTTTAATTGAGGAAAACACAAATGCTTCCAAAAGCTTTTACATCATAATTTTTATTTTAAGTTTCTGAAATCAGACCACATTTCAGAAACTGTTCTGCCTCCATCAGGTACAAAAGCAACAGGTATAAGCATTGCCAGTTGAGAATCCTTGTTAAAAATTCAAATATGATAAACTAATTTAAACAGATTACCTTTTTAATGGATCCCCAGATATTGGATAAGTTTTATGCGACCCAATTCATACATCTGGAATGCCTACGTGAGTGTAATAATGAATGTGAGAAAACAAGATGCATACTTATTCCATGAGAAATTTGTTAATCTTACTTGGAATACATATACACCCCAAGGTGTTTTTTTAGATATTGCTTGACATGGGCAAAAATTTCAGCTTCCCCAGTTCAATATTTAATATTCCTGAACAGTTTAGAAATGAGGTTAGACTTTATGTGGCATATCATTTGAATTATATTTAAATCAAATTATAAATTGAATGAAAGAAATTAATGCCACAAAATCCAGGTATTTTGTTCATTCAATGCAATAAATGAGGTACACATTTATCACGTAAATTGCTTATAAACTTAAACAGACTTTTACTGCTAGCAATATGTGCAGCATATATCCTACTATAGTAAATGTACCTAGAGCATATGGGTTTTTGAAAGTACATAAGATAGGTTATCCCGTACATCCAGTTATTACATCCATTGGGACTCCTTGATACCAACTATCCATACCTCAATACTATTCTCAAATCTTTACTTAAGACTTGGATTGCCCATGTCATTAAGAATAGTTATGAACTTATCTCGAAATTAATCAACTAATTTTAGAGGCACAAAGTTTGAAAGATAACTCTAAGATGTTCTAAACAAGAAATAATGAGTTGTGTTAGGGTTATTACTAAATAATATAAAATTTTTGTTCAACAACAAAATTTATTCTTTACAAACTAACTACAAACTACTACTTACAAACTAGACACACATTACAACAATTAACAAATTATAAATTTAAAACAGATAGCATTCTCTCCTGAAAGGACAGCTGCCCTTCATTAATAAAAAAATTTGCAAATTTCTGGCGAACAGAGTTCGCCTCCTCATTAGTTACCCTTGAGGTGTTCCTTTGAAGGGGAACTAACCCATGTGGGCGCCAATCTCCTTCTCGGAACACCAAATTTTCTGAATCCTCCACATCTACTGATGTCTCTGTAATGTACCTGTCATTTTTTTTTCAATAGAAAATTGTGTAGGGCACAACACGCCAACACAATTGTGTCAACATTATTTACATTAACCCATTATATCCCGAAATTAAAAAATTTCGAATTTTGCAACTATATTCATTCATAAACATATTCTGATACCTTTTTACGTGGAAACAATGTATTTTTTAAAAAATGTTAGATTTTTGAATAATTTTAGGAGCGTATGATATATCATACGTTGGGATACAAGGGCTATTTTAAGTAAAGTAGATTCCTAATGCAATGCATATATTTATTTCATAAAGGTTCACAAAATTATTAATTTCATATGAATTGGTTTACAATGCATGGTATTTAAAGAAACATTGTTTAGGATGAAGACCGATATTACATTTTCTGCAGAGAAATTTTGTACATTTGCCGCAGTTTCCACATCTACGTTGAGTAGGTCCTTCATCAACTAAATGATCTTTTCCATCAAACCGTATTTCATCAAGTACATTTCTTGATGTTTTGGGACGTACACCCCGGGGTTTCTCAATATTAGGGCATGTCAGAATAGCAAGAACAATTCTTCTTGTAAATTCCAGAAGACTAATAGTGCTATCAATATTTCGGTACAATAGCCAACTGTTAACAACAGCCCCGTTGATGCAAAATCTGACAAGTGGCCAGTACCATTTTTTTGAGCGAATTCTTATGCGGTAGAGGGCTCGTAAACCATCAAAGAGGTCAACACCTCCCATTCCTCTATTGTATTCGCGAACTAATGTAGGCTGTTGTATACTTATTTTCTTTCTTTGGTTTCTGCTCCATCGTAAGCATTTTCCCAAACCAAAAACATCATCAGTGCTTTTGTTTGTTGCTAGAGTAACAACATTATTGTCACGCCATCTGACAAGTACTACGGCATTCTCACTGTCTTGAAGTACTTGGTATTCTCCTCGAGGATCCTTTTTCATTTCGTTTAGAGGAGCTTTTTCTATTCTATCATTTCGAATTGTGCCAACACAATTTATGTCATATTCTCTCAATGATTTTAACAGAGGAAGGGAGTTGAAATAATTGTCAATATATACTGTTGATCCGGATGGAAGAAAATCAAAGCAAAGTCTTTCGGTTACACATGTTCCCAGAGATTTTCCTTGTTCCCTTTCACTGGCTCCTGTGTATGGTTCAAATCTTATCAAATAGCCATTTGAGACGCAGAGACACCACAATTTGAAACCATACCGAATAGGTTTCCCTCGAATAAATTGTTTCATAGAGTGGTGTCCAAAATATGGCTCCATAGCTTCGTCTAAAGAAAACATTTTCCCCAAAGGTAAAATTAATTTCTGAAATTTGCTGTTGAAATGCGTGATGAGAGGCCTAACTTTGTAGATTCTATCATGCTTATCTATGGTATTGTTGTCATTCACGTGAAAAAATCTGTGGAGACAATCAAAACTGTTCCTCGACATTGCGTTTTGTACCAAAGCATTGTTGGTGTCAGGCCGTGTCTCCCAGTACATACGACGATGCGACACTCTACAATAACCCGATAGGATCAAAATTGCAATGTATTTGTAAACATCTTCATTAGACAACTGTATAATGAAACCTTTTTGGGCAGCATATTTTACCGATTCTTTGACAATATGTTCAATAATTTCGTCATCAAGAATTTTTCGAAATAAATCTATAGGTGCTGCTTTGTTATACTTTAGTTTTTCTATTACAGAAGGTACTGTTTCAGATGTTTCCGAATACGTGATAGTAGGATCTAAAAATTTTTGGGTGTACATTCGAGATGTTTTAGCCCGTGCGTGCTTTATTTTATTTTTTCGTGAACCTTCACCTTTACGACAGTCTTCTCTATTAGATCCTGCAAGGCGTTCAACATCTATATCATGCTTATTTCCCTCTGACACACATCTCACTTCCATTCGTTGTTGTAAAACTCCTTTTCCGATATCTTGAAACGTTGATACGTTTCCTTCTTCATCACTGCGAGCATCATCTTGATCGCTATCTGCACCATCCGCAGGAGGCAATAGAACCATTTCCAAACTTTCAGCATTATCAATTTCTTCTGCAACACTTGAATCACACTCATCAATGTCAATGAGAGCATTCAAAATCTCTTCACTCGTTCGCAGATACTCGGGCCTGTGAAAACATTCCACAACACGTTAGTGCCCAACGTATGATAAATCATACGTAAACTGTAATTGTACGTCATATCGTCATTTCACAATTTATTTATAATTTTCTTATACCAATCTCTTTTTTTAAGATAATTAACTATATTTGACCCAAAAATAGTTAAATATGTTACATTTATTGGCATAAAATGGTAAAAATTTGTACCTCTGCGTTCCCGCGTTGCATCCGGAAGACATCCTGACATTCAACAATTCGTTGATACTACAAAATAATAGTTGGCAACATGATCGCTGTTTCCGTGCTTAATTCAAACCTTCTCCAATCCCAAATTAACGTACTAAATTCAAAAAAATAAATTGTATACGAGTTGTATTAAAACTTATTAGGTGATGTTCATCGTATGATATATCATACGCTGGGATATAATGGGTTAACACACAATGTTTGCCGCAACACTCGAAATCTAGCGGACAATATTCCAAAAGAGTTTTCAACAACTCTTCTGGCACGTGAAAGGCGATAGTTAAAAATTCGCCTTTCCCTCGTTATGTTCTTGAAGGGATAGGGTTTCATAACATTTGTTTGGATCGCAAATGCACTATCGCCAACAAAAACATATGGCACGTTCACATCAGTGCCAGGCAATGGCGAAGAACTTGGCAGTTTCAAATTCCCATCCATTAATTTTCGGTAAATAGCACTGTCTTTGAAAACAGTGCTGTCACCGGTTCAGCCATTTGTTCCCACTTTCACATACATGAATTCATATTTTGCATTGACTATTGCAAAAAGCACAATGCTGTAAAAGTTTTTGTAATTATAAAATAGAGATCCACTCCCAGGTGGTTTCTCTATAGCCACATGTTTCCCATCCATGGCTCCCACGCAATGACTAAAGTTCCATTTTTGCTGGAACTCTTCTGCAATTGTCAGCCATTCTCCTTCAGATGATGGCATCTGGAAACAAAAATTAATGTTCCTTTATTTCCTGGGGAAAATACCAAGCCTACTTCTATACCGTTACTCGTAAAGCATTCCAAGAGAAAGAAGAGAAAGTAGAACACACCAGAAAAGAATAGAAAATTGCAAAATAACTAGTTTATCTAAAATTGAGAAGTACTCAGAATTGAATATTAGAGAAGGAATTATTTTTGGAGAGTTGAAACGATTATTCTAATGCTCGTAATATTTCTTCAAGCGCAACTTAAAGAAATTTGACCAAGAATCTGCTCCCTACATCTCACCTTTCCTCACATAATCTATACAGTATCAGGATCTCGCACCCCTAAGAATTAGTGTTGGGCTGAATAAATCTGTTACAATTTGCCCAGGGAAAGCAGAAAAGGTACTAGTTACATCCTCTCATAAAATTTACTAATAGATTGGAAGACCATTATTCCATGAAAAACATGATTGGCAAATCCCAAGTTCAATTATTCAATATCAATTGATATGAGAATATGGAAATAATCAATGAAATGTTGTTACTTACTTTAATGTATTTCTTGAGACACTTGAAAATGGCTCCGCAGGTTTCAGGAATGATCTTTGAGAGAAGCTGTGGTGATATTGCGGTATCAAATTTGAGGTCCTCGTACTCTTTACCTCTTGCCAAAAATCTTAGTGTTGCAATAAGCCGCTCCTCTGCACTCACAGCTTCTCTCATCACAGTGTCCTTTTTTTCAATGAATGGACGAACCATGTCCAGCAACTCGTGAAAGCATGATTCGTCCATTATGAAATTCTTGAAATCAAGATAATCTAATTCTCTCACCAAGTTGATATGAGAAAATTTTCGCCTCTGTATTAGCCAGTTCTTTTGCACCAAACTTTCCTCTTACTAGGTTCGTGAGCTTCCTCTGCGGTTAAAGCCAACACTGCTACACCCAGTCCTATTTTCTGGTACTTAGAAAGCGACATGCTACTTCTGAAATCTAGAGTATTAATTAAATGACATACTGAAAGTAAATAAGAAATGAACTTTAAAAACAATATCAGAATGCATCAGCAATAATAATAATAATAATAATAATATTAATACGTACCACACAACAAAAACAACAGGAGCAGTACAAAGAAAAAACACGTGGAGAAAAACACGGTAACGACGACGAACTGAAACAAACAGGACATAAATAAAGAAGGAACTTTAAAAACAATATCAGAATGCATCGGCAATAATAATAATAATAATAATAATAATACGTACCACACAACAAAAACAACAGGAGCAGTACAAAGAAAAAAACACGTGGAGAAAAACACGGTAACGACGACGAACTGAAACAAACAGGAAGTTAATACAAAAGAGTTTTAAAAAAATATCAGAACGTAACAGCAATAATATAATTAAACATACTACCCAACGGCAACAGCTGCAGCAGCAGGAAAAATCCCAATAGCACACCACAAACGACACAAGAACACGCAGAGAACAGTAGCACTTCCCTAGCCGGAACTTGGAGCACGACTGATAAATCGGGTTCTTGGTTGGACCGTGTGTGGCAAAGCGTACAATTTGGTTGGCCCGACGGTCGGCCCGACAAATTGGTACGTGTGTAGGGGCCTTTAGATTTTGTATGAACAAAAGCTTATCAATTAAAGGTGTGGAATAAACTCAAATTTTAACTTTCGTTGCAACTAAAAAGTTTATATAATTTTAATCTACGTTCATTTATATAATTATATAACATAATGTATGTTTATACAATATTTTATGTGCTACATTTGCACAAATTTAAAGTAAATTAATAAAATTGAATAAAATGTTACAGATACAAATATTTTTGAGTTATTTCCCTATTTGATATTAAAAGTTTTGTTGTAATATGTTTCTTTATTTACCATTATTACCTGTTCTTTAGCGGAAAATTGTTTGAATTTCGCGGGATTTTGGCGGGAATTTTTAAACGACATCTAGCGGGTTTTAAGTGGGAAATGGAATCAGTGTGGCGGGTCTTGATCGTCCGCACCTGGCAACACTGATCGTCTGGACCCTTCTAACTGTCCAGACACATCTTGCCTAGCCACTTCACGTATTTGTGATGTCATATTGACGGTAAGCTTTCAAAAGCACGCTTTTACCCCTGGCGATCCGGTCGACAAAAAGCGCATTGTCCCGTTGAATGCTGAGCTTTTGTGTGGCTTCTCTTGCTTTCACCCCTGTCACTGTTTCTTTCATGCGGCGGGAAGCCTCACATCCCATATTAAACTCTGAAATTGCTTCAGTAACACAATGTACTAATTTCTTTTTGGAAACAAAAATATTTTCTTGGACATTTTGACCGAATAACGCTGTGTAAACTTGCATTGGCATTTTGCGTTTTGCACCTAGTGATACTCTTCAAAATCTCATTGCTTGCCAGTCTTTTGTACACAGGTACTATTTTAACAACATCTGATGACAGTACAGTTTTCATTTTTTGCTTGTGTTGAGGAACTGGTTCACCTTTGGCAACTGCCCTGTTGAAGAAACACCAGGGGCCCTATTCTTAACCGCTCGTGATCATCTCGAACGTTCGTGATTGACGTCATCACGAATGAAACGAGAGTTTCCGTATTCTTAACCGCTCGACCCGACTCGAGTGGTCGTGATTTCCGTTCGCATTATCACGAGTGGGGGTTTGGGGCCGTGAGATTCATCACGAATGGTAAACGGCATTAACGTAACCTCATTCATTACCTTCACATTACGAGGGAAAGTGCGTTGTAAATTATAGTAACCACTTATCGTATTTTATTTAATAACTTTGTATGCTCATAAGTGTTACTAAATATTATATCAACTACGATTTTTATATGAAATAACATTTATAATATATCTTTTCTAATAATGTATGTATAATGTAAATTTCCCTAATTATCATAACAGCATTAGAATTATGTATTTTTCAGAAATGGATGAAATAGTCGCATTAGAACTTTTAGTCATTGGCTGATGCAGAATACAATGCACAAGCATTGCCGAAACCTATTTCAACTATTCGCAATCCCATTAACGAGCTCTCAAACAGAGAATTCATTAAAATATTCAGTGTCCAAAGAGCTGTTCAATTTCATTACGTCAACTCTGAGCCCTTACTTGAAGCCAGCTCATGCTCGTAAGGACATAGATGCAGCTATGAAGGTGTTCTATTGTTTAATGAACCTTTTTTATTATTATTTTGCACTAGTAAATTTTTAGTAAATTTCCTGTTATTTTGTATTACGCGATTTGCCTACACACACATATATATTGTAATCTACCCCCCTTTTTGAACTGCTGCTTTTCGGTGGTAGGATCGGTGAGGGGTTCTTATAACACACACAACACAACATTTAAATTTAACAAGAACCATTTAATTATAAAAAATATAAGATGAATGAAGATGAAATTTTTTTACAGAGATTTAACAATAATCATTTAATCTAATAAAATGTGAGACGAATGATGAAATTTTACAATGATTCTACATTATGTGATACTGGCGGCTTAATTTCTATTATCTGACAATTGTTGGTTGCCATACCCAAGCAAAATTAATTACAAAACAATTATGAGTTTATGCCGCTGGATTTTTCTTTCACACTTTTACGCTGAAGGCGTAATGAACCCCTTTTCTCTTGGAGTCTCAGTCCTTCCGCATTATTGCGGTAACAACATTACCATTCTTGGTGTTTGAAGGATCTGCCTCTCAGCTGGCGTCGGCTCCCAGGCAGGTAAAGTGGAGAGGGCGCTCCCTCGCCTTTGTCCTGAAGTCGGCCGTCCCCTCAGCTGCTCCGTGGCCACCGCCAGCAGGTCAAAGCACCCAGCAATGATCGCGTCCAGGCACCCGGGATGGTGTCATGAATGACAGCCGCGGCGCGTGCCCCTCTTCCTCGAAACTTTCGCCTCGCAATTAACTTAGGCGAATGATGCAGACGCGTAGGGCGTACAACTCCGATTATTACCGGTCATTGCGTCGGTAACAAGTCGCGTTCGACAAGTCGCGGATAACTGCCCGCTAACTATGGCGAGTACAAGCCCTTCATGCAAACTGGTTAGCGAATGCGTCTCGCGAAGCTCGACGAGCAGTGTCGGCTCGCAGAGTTTACGCAGAAACGAACTCTCGTGAATTTAGAACTGAGTGTTCTTTCGTGGCGTTACTTTCGAAGTCCAGCTCATCGAAGTGTTACGTTCGGCGTCTACCTCAGAAGTAAAATCGACCTCCCTCTCCGATGTCTTTCGTCTAAGTTTTTGCCCCGTAGCTTTCCCGTCGTGACGAGAGCTCTCATGCCCCCCCCCCCCATTACATTTCCAAGTCGCCCTGATTGCATGAAATTGAAATTTTGGCGGAGTGGCGGGGCGAACCTCCGACCAATGTCCGCACGCGTCGCGTACAAAAAAATATCCGTTGGCTTTGGCGTCGGTTGGCCGGCAAGCGTCTTTTCTCGCGGCTCTGGAAAAATTCGTTGGCCTACTTTCTCCGCGGCCCGTGTGAAAAAAATACGTTTGGTCATAAACGTGGAGTGGGTGGTCATTCGCTTTGACGCTCGCGCCGCCAAATAGACAAAGCGACCCTTCTTACTCTCCCGCTGCCTCTTTTCGGCTCCGCACCCCCTCGCCGCCGGACCGGATGAGCGTCGTAAAAAAACAAAAAGAGACCCTAGCCCCTCTCAGCTCGCCCGTGGCCCCGATGCAGGTATGCGCTCGCATCCGTCGTCGATTCTGCCTTGACTGACATTAAATTGGTAAAATTAATATTATTTTCATAGTCTCCCGTTCGCGTCGGGTCGTACCGTTACAATATAATGTAGGCCACAATATAAAGAGTTTCAAAGGAGCCGAGTTCAGGGTAAGAATCGACACATATAAGATGCAGTACACAACTGTAATATATACGTAAATAATATGTACAGATTAGCGAAGTCCAGAAATATAATGGTGAACAAATAAGCTTAAAACTAACCTGAATCAATACAATTGCCGATAGCTAGTCTTTGTATACATCAATACAATAACATCAATGCTCACAGTTCGAAGGCTTGTTATCAACTGACTCTCACGCGCGTGTCGACAAGCGACGTTGCCAAGCTTGATTACATGCAAGCTTACATATATATATATATATATATATATATATATATATATATATATAAAACTTTTTGCTTCGGTTGTAACTAGGTGCTGATAGCATTGACGTTTTTTGCTTCAGGAAGCTATCAAGGAGACATTGGTAATAATTGGTTCCTGTATATCCTATATTGACTATATTAATATTAAATATTTCAAGAGTTTAATTTTGTATAAATAGGCATATCTAGTTACATTGAGTTCAAGTTTTATGCAATTTACGAATAGCCAGTACTCAATAAAATAAAATAATAATTTTCGATGCGATTTTCATTATCTCAAAAACTAAAGCCAATCTACCAAAACCAATGCCATATTTGGAATCTGTGCGTTAAACATATCCTAAAAAGGTTTAAATTGTGTGGCAAGAAAATGAGTGTTGACCAGTGTAATTAATGCTTGTGCTGTATTACACAACCTTTGTATCAAGAACAATATTCCACTGGAAGATGAATTGGTGTCTAATAATTTTAATTTTGGAATGGATAATGCTGAACCTCTGTGAGGATGATGAAATGTGCCATGTTAACAATGAATTATTGGAGGGAATAAGAGCAAGGTCGTTACTAGTTAATAGATATTTAACTTAAAAAACACAGTGTATTGTTTTTATTTTATGTTTGTCTGATAATTCTCTGTAAATAATGTTGTCTCTGGCTAAATTTAAAAGGCAATTTAACATATTATAAGGAATGTTTATGGTATTTGGTCATAAATAAAAAGTTTTTTTGTTCGCCAACGTTTCGGAAGTCCTATTCTTCCCTCATCAGGGCTGTGGACCACATATAGTACATTACTTTCAACCAAGGCCCACTACTCTTATGGTGAGAGGTGAGCACTAGCGTAACAAATTGAACGTTGCGCAGTGCGCCATATTGTAGGCAAATGCGGGCACGGTCATATGATACTGTGTATCTTAACGCGCTTTTCACGGGATATTACGGATTCAAAACTCAGAAAATCACATGGCAAATGTTTCTACCAACTATGATAAATAAATAACGAAACATTTTAACGTGGTTTAAGAAAAACTATTGAAAATAACTCATGTTTTTGACATGTACTCGATGCCATTTCAACTAGTACAGAATAAATGTTAATTTTTATTTTTGTTGGTGCAAATACATTTTTTCATGCAATATATCTTCCGGTTTTTAATAATGCGAACAAATTAATCAAATTCTCACTTTTTGTACATAAAGTGTAATTATATTTATACAATTAAGGTCCAACATGTACTTAGACTAATTGTGTATTGACAAACTGGGAAAAATCAAGTAATTAGTAACCAACAAATAGGAGTCGTTTACGGACTGGTTGATAGAGTATTTAAATTTTTTGAACTGCCTTTTATCATCACAAAAATCAACATTTTGAAAAATATTTCATCATATAATAATTATCCACAATATTTTATTGATACATAAAGAAACAGAAGGCACATATCAATATATATTAAAAAAGTCTGAATTTGAAATAGAAAACATCCTTACCATATGGTTACCTTACATCCAACACGTAACTTCCACTTTTGGTCACATGGTTGTCGTTTCTTGTTTATTAGGGAAATCAGGAAATTGTTGACCAAAAGAAGCAAAACATAGGAGTCATTTATATTCAAAGTATTGTGAAAAAATTTTTATCACTAAATAATTATCCACAATCTTTTATTAATAAATACATAAAGAAACAGATGGTACATCTCAAAATATATTTTAAAAACTCTGATATTCAAATAGAAAATAAACTTATTTGACTATATCATTCCATAAAATCCAAAACCTCATAACTTCCACTTTTGGTCCTTTCATGTTTATTACAAATAATGTGGTTTTAACATTTACTTTTTTCATATTCATTTTCCTGCTGCTTTTATATTGTCTCTGCCAATTTTTTCAAATCGTAATCAAAATAAATATGAAGGAAAACATTAAGGGTGATTCATTTGTCTTGAAAAATGATTGGCCAGGTACAATATAAGAGTACAAAGATAATTAAGACAGTAATGCTCTGTTGCATGTCGCCCAAGAGAAGAAAGTAACAATCACACAAAAAATTCTTGGAAAGGGGACATACTCAGATGGAATGCTACTCGATGCATTCACTTATAGAAAGAAAATTGAAAATCATAGAGATTCAACTAGCATCTGGGAATGTAGCTATTTGTAAATCAGCATGTCAAAAACCAAGTCCATATTTGGACTATACATACTTCCGAAACTATAGGGAAGATATTACTGTACCAAAACTATATAACAAAGCTTTGAAAACAAAGTATAGTATGAACACTTACAGAAATTGAAAAAGTCTTGCCCAAAGATGTCCATAGTTTCTATGACCAACAGTCATTTTAAACTTGACAAAACTTATTGAATAAATCACTGTCACAAATTGTCACTGAATGATGCCAGTTTCCAGAATGAAACTATATTGAATGAATTTTTAATAGTTTAATTTTTTTCTCTCTTTTTAACTACTTTTCAACAATATCATAATATATAAATGAGTACCATTTTATAATTCAACAAAAGTTTGACTACAAGCTACGACTCTTTCCAAATAATTTAACCAGTGATTTACAGTATTACAGTGATTTGTAATTTTATATCCAAAAGCACAAAAGTCAGGATTTCTCTACAGAAATTACAGTCAAAACCTCTTAACTAGTCAAATCAAAAGATTAGGGCAAACCTAAACAAAGAAAACTATAAATTAAAATCCTTAAGCCTAAATATACCATGAAACCAAATTTGGTTTGCTAATGCATAGTTAAATATTTATCCTCCCGTTTAATTCTGTTTTACTCCCTTATGAGGTTTTGGAATAAAATGTTCCTCAAATAACAAACATATATGAAAAAGAAATATTAAGAAAAAGTGGAATTATAATAATATAGATAATACTTAAAAAGCAATTTACAATTACTAATAAAAGATTTCATTTTGACATATAAATAAAATGTTGTTTACTAAATTGGATGCCATGATTACCTAAGGATATTTATCGAGCAAAGTAAAAGAAAATATAAAAGACGAATGAACATAGAACATTTTAGAACTACCTCATATTAAATTTTAATTCAAAACACAGGATAAACGGTCACAAAGTTAACTTCAAGAATTTCCACAGTTAATAGCAAACAATCTTAATATTAAATTGACATCAACAATACAACACATTACTGATTCATAAATAATACAGTCTTTGTACAGTGCTGTCTTATTAATTTTTTGTGCAGTAGCCCATTGTTCCTTCTGGCTACATGGTGAAGCCTTATTTTAAAATACAAAGAAACAAGCAAGTTAACAATGTCAAACAAATGATTTTGAGGGAACATGCATTCTAAAAAGTGATCATGCAGATCATTGAAAAGATTTTTATTTGTGGCATATTCCAATATCTGACTGTTGAGAAGTTTCAAATTCTTTAATTTAGGATATTTGTCTACAGCTGTTAATGTCCGTAATCCTTTCTCTGCCTGCAAACAAATTTTAAAAGCATCTTGGCAAGGAAACTGAAGTCCACCATTATCCTTTCTGATGAGGAACTGAGTAAACTCATTGTCTTGCCTAACCAGCCTTTCACAACATACATCACAGGTCATCTTTTTTACTGTTTGTTTAACCACGAATCCTGTAATATACATAACAATATTTGCAGAATATTCTGACAGGTTTGAGCCAAAATAGTCTGGCACATTTTCCTGGAGAATCTCTTCGATTTCTTGATCATCAAAGGTTGCTTTCTTTCTTGCTGCATCCCAAGAAAGCAAAGGGACATATTCCAACGCACCAATATTTCCGTTTCTTCTCTCCCTAACTTCATTCCTAACAAGCAATCTCTTGTATGCTGCCTTAAATTGCAATGCTGTTGGGTTGTTGTTACAACCCAAACGATTGCGAACAGCACCAAAATATACCTCTAGGTGGTCCTGAGAGAATTTATAGGTGGGAATATAGGACAGTTTCCCACTTTCAACATAATTGAAAAATACACTTTCAAGGGATGCACACTGGGCAAGGAAACCCAAGATGACAGTCTTTCTCGCTCCTTCATGAACAGGTTTGTTCCTGGCATCACTCAAACCTACTAAATAAGATTTGGCCTTCTCCATAAATGGTTGCCAAATGTGCTGATTGCTCTTTTTCATAACGCTCTTGTAGCCCTTGGCCAAATGGTTCTTCGAATTGCATAAATCAAAGAGTCTGTCAATTACTGTACAGAACTCTGCTGTTGCATCAGCACCTGCAAAGTCTTGAAGATTTAAATCAAAACACAAAAACTCAAGAGCCTTTGCAACGGACGAACTTAGAACTTGTGTTGCCAATGACACTTTCATTGTTTGTGTTTTGAAGAGAATATGTTTATTCCTCACTTTGTTAGCTAGAGTCAAATGCTCTTGGTATTGTAAATTATTTAACTTCATAATGTGATCCCAACAGATAGCTCCTCCACGGTAATCAAATAACATCTTCTCATGTCCCAAAAGGTTTCTGGCAAGTTTCAACATGTGACAAGCGTCAAGGAAAATATGAACTCTCATCCCAGACTCAGGATGTGGGAACCACGGTTTCATATTATTAATAGCAAGTGAAGCTCCCAGATACGTAGCCATGGCTATGTTACACGATAGGCCATCAAAAGTGATGCCTATAACATTTGCCTTACAAGCATGTAATGCAATTAAACTTTGATTGACTATAGATGCTTTTGCCTCACAACTGACACCGTTACTTAAAAAGTATGCAATTGGAATTTTCCAAGATGCATTGACAGCTACAGCCATTACCACCAAAACTTCTCTAGCCTCTACATCTACACTTCCACAAATGCCTTCTCCGAAATCAACACATCCAACGAACTTAGTTCCGTCCCATTCTACACCTTTTCGAATTGCCATCTCATCAATAACAAGATTTACATATAGTTCACATTTGCATTCTTCCACTCTCTTGGCTACTGCTGCAAGAGCTTCCGAGGTAAATCCAGGATTTCCTTCAACACTATTGTACCACATTCGAAGAGTATTTTCATGTGGTAAAGACAGCTTAAATGTTTGTCTCACAAAAGAATACGCAGCAGGAGAATAAAAATGCAATGTCAATGCAAAAGACTTTAAAATGTCACTGAATGGTGAGTTTTTGGGCATTAGAATTCTATTTAACATGTCAGAGAAGACATCCCCAAAATTTTCTTGAATAACATCAGCAGTCCACTGATTGATAAGATTCTCCTCTTTTAATTTTCCCACTAATTCGGTCAGAGAATCAATTTTCTTTGTCTGCCTCTTGCATTGTAAAGTGCGAGCTGCAATTTTTCCCCTCAGCTGTACCACTTGCTTTTCTTTGCGTGTCAGCGCAATGTTCAACTTTTTTTCCACTTTAGAAGGACTGGAACTTGAAGCATAATTGTGCTCATTAGAAATATCACCACAAACTATACTTGATTCTGGTGCAGAGGATTCTTCTTCCTGATGATGAGCAAAAGGCATTTGTCGCTGAAGCACTCTTCTTTTCTTCCCCTACAAACAAAAAATAAAAACCTTTACCTACATTTCTCACAAAACAAAAAAATGAAATATAGCAGTGTGTTTAAATAAGTATTGCTGTTTTTAGACTTCTCTTGGTACAAATAATGAGTTTACTGTGAATACCACCCATTCATCAAAAGTATTATAACAATTTGAGGAAAGATAAATGAAATGGGGTATTATTTACTTCACTTGCATTGAAAAATGGCATGACTACATTAAAATGTACGTGGTACGAGGGCTGACAATAAAGTAAGGTCTCCAATTTTTTTTTTCATAGAAAATGACATTTATTTACAAAAAGCGATACACCGTTGGAAAGGCCAAGGTCTTGGCTACTTTTCTACATAATCGCCATTTTTTTCCAACACCTTGCGCATCCGCACGATGAACTTGTCTATGCCGGCAGAATACCACTCTCCGTCCGCCTCGCGCAGCCAGGTGTTGACCTCTTTCTGAACCTCCGCGTCACTATCAAACTTCTTCCCTCCGAGATGTTTTTTCAGGGCGGGGAACATGTGGTAGTCACTTGGGGCCACGTCGGGACTATAGGGAGGGTGATCGATGATTTCCCAGCCAAATTTCTTGAGCAGGTCAAGGGTAACGTTGGCTGTGTGCGGGCGCGCGTTGTCGTGGTGAAATTTCACTCCTTTGCTCAGCAATCCCGGGCGTTTGTTTTTTATGGCACGACGAAGCTTTTCCAGGGTCTCACAGTACCTTGCTGCATTGATAGTGGTTCCCCTTGGCATGAAATCCACCAATAATACCCCGTGGCGATCCCAAAACACCGTAGCCATCACCTTGCCGGCTGACAGTGTCGCCTTAAACTTTTTGGGTTTCGGAGAATCGCTATGGCGCCATTGTTTGGACGACTCCTTTGTTTCGGGTGTGTAGTGATGAGCCCACGTTTCATCCCCCGTAACAAACCCTTCCAAAAAATCATCGCCTTCCTCTTCAAAACGGGCCACAACTTTGGTCGCACATTCCACGCGCCGCTTCATGTGGTCTTCGGTCAGCTGTTTCGGCACCCATCGGGCAGAAACTTTGTGATACTGCAAGTTGTTCACAAGGATATGACGGATTGTTTCGCTGCTACACACTCCTCCAAGCTTCTCTTCCAAGTCCCTAATTGTCGCACGGCGGTTTTTGAGCATTTCTGCCTCCACTGCTTGAACAATCGCATCCGAGACCGACGGTCGGCCACTTCTCTCCTCGTCGTGAACATTAGTGCGCCCGGAATTGAACTCGCGGCTCCACTTACGCACGTTTTTTATGTCCATACACTTTTCCCCGTAAACTTCAACTAGTTGACGATGGATTTCAATAGGTGTCACCTTTTTCGCACTCAAAAAACGTATTACAGAACGCAATTCGCACTTGGACGCTGACGCGAGGGGTACCTCCATCGTTGACGGCTGCTCAGCCAAGACTGAGCGGTCGGGGAAGCCTCACCCAGCAGCAAAGTGGTAGTGGGGGAACCAAGGAACACGGCGGTGTTGCCAGATTTTGCCTAGCGCGTGATCCGGCGAAGTTGCAGCGTTGGAGACCTTACTTTATTGTCAGCCCTCGTAAATATAATTTGTATATTTCCCTCCTAAATTAATTTACATTCTGTATGTTGAATACTTCCGGTGTGAGAAACAAAAAAAGAATTTGATCAAATACTACCTCTGTTGCAAGCACAAACACACACAATAGTAATTAGTTTTTTCTATGGAAAATAATGTACTTCAAAACATCTTATAACAAAATAACATTATACTTCCATTCATTCTATTTACTGCATTTATTGGCACACACACACCTGCAATCCGTTCTCTTTTTCAGAGAAACTAAATATAGAAGGTACTGCTGAACTCTTCAAAATCTTTTTCTGACCACCTTCCCAGAAGTCGTCTGGTTTAAAATGATCCGAGCATAACCTATGGTTTTGAGTAGGGATAAAATTCTTCCTTCTCACTGCAATCAACCATTGTTTCAATAACTCTTGATCATTCATCGGAAACCTGTAAACATATGTATTCTTATATCACTTCATTTCACTAATTAACAGCTACAACTTAACTGCAGGTATGCATCAGCATGTTCAGAAACACATGTACACTCACTTGTGGAAAGATAATTTGTTTCCGGGTACATCTCTGTTTGTGCAGCCATATGATGCACACGATCTCACCTTAATTGAAAAGCGCTTACGTTTACTACGTAGTAGTAACTCAAAAGCACTGCAAAATCAGAATTCACTTCAAAAAAATCCTCAACACTCGTTACGCACGGGCACACAACACGCCGGTAAGTGAACACGTTGCCTACAATATGGCGTCGGGAGCATCCTTCAATTTGTAACACTACACTAGCGCTATATGTGTGTCTAGGTAATACTATCCAATGTCTTTGCTTTCAACACCATGTTTGAATACACATAACATAACTAAAAACTACACAACACTACACTTCATTATTACTCAGATGTAATGACCCACCTTGCTAAGGTTCACTTGTAAATATTTGTACATATACAATCATAATTTGGCACCAGGGCATCTGGTGCATTTAACATATTATGTACTTTATTTCTTTGATTCTAATATTTGTACAATTTTCTGCGTAGCTTTCATTTGTGCCTCAGTTGACAGTTTAAGTAATCCAATTTTTTTGGTGTAATACTCTTCGTTGATTTTTAGTTTCTTTTTTAAATGTCTTTCATAGCTGTCTACTGCAGCACTAGTCTGTTTTAATTTTACTGAGCCCCTCTTAGGCACAGTTCTCTGTAAATTACTTGATTGAACCTCAGTTTGCTGAATGTCTCCATTAACTTGATCCTCTTCTCTTACTGAAACATACATTTTTTTGCTGGAACTGTTTCTGTAATTTGTTTATGAAACCATTAAAAAGTTTCTATGTAATAAGCTTGTCATTCTTTTATTAAACTAGTTTGAAAACAGATGTACATCAAATATGTGTAGTATTTTATAATACTAAATATTAATAATTTCAGTAAAATTAATTGTATCTTCGTTTGAATTGTATGTAAAGATATGCATAAAAAAATTAAATGAAGTTTCGAAAAAAAAATGTCCACTGTGCATACTTACAATGTCTTTCAATGTAATCATCCTCATTGATTGAAGGCACTATGCTATGAGCTTCATAAGTTGTACGATTAACAGACCTGTAGCTAGGACCAGCTTCACCTACATCAAATATAACTACAGACTCTTCCACATCTTCATGTCCCTCTAAGCTGACAGGTTTTATGAGTCCTGTCACTGATCGTTCACAGCGGGTTAGTGGTTCTTGTAAGCAGGGTCCACTTCCAGTTCTATTTCTTGATGCAATGTTTTTTGCTTCTTTATTCTTTGCACGGGCCAGGGTTGTCCATCCGGCGTCGCGCGGGCCGCGTGTGGCCCGCGGTTTCTTTTATTGTGGTCCGCGAATTGTTATTGGTCAAAAGTGGGAGTCCCTTTCATCAATGTCGGGCGAGAACATCATATGAAGGGATTGTTAGGTTGAAGAAAATAATAAAAGCAAGAATGTGTTGAATATAATTTTAATAAACAGATTTTAAATCACAAAGCACTTTATCCATCGTTACAACAGGAAACTTAGCACACGAAATCATACATACATAAGCAGTTCAAACCGACGCCGACTGACAGTGGTACCAAACTTTTAGATATAACGAAACTAAACATATTTACATTTCAAAGGTTTGTTACATGATATTCAATACCAGCATAATACTACACTAACAGCGATTTTTACAATAGTGGAGGAGGTAAAATTTGTTGTAGGACAACTCATTAATATCAAACTGTTTAGGCTCTCGTTAGGATTTTGAGTCCTGCCATTCACACTTTTTAAAAATATTTTTTATTTTTATTATTTTTTTAAGCAAGTGTGGGTTTGCCAGATTCTTTAATGTAGGTTTTATTACTGTCACAACTGGTGCAGGAAAACTAGTTTTTATGTATATGCTATTTTACAGACGATTTTACCCATAGATATTGACACTAGGTTTCACTGCGGAGACCATGAATTGATTTGTCATGAGAAGAAATGAGATGAAAAATGTTTCCACGCGGCCTTCTTTGACTCTTCAACATTCTGTATATTATTTCTTTTGGCCATACCACAGTAGGATTGAACTTGTTTTATTCCCTCTTTAGCAAGTCTGTTTGTGATACTGAGTTGCAGCATTTTTCCTTTTATTTCTCTTACATGTTTTGTCAGTTTAGACCCCACGTTCTTCTGAATGTGGCGTTTCCATTCACGTTTTTCAGTTTTGCATTCTATACCATAAGGATTACTGTTGTAGATAAAAAGTCTTAATATATTTCATTAATTTATTGAAATGAAATAATTTGTACACATCGTAAGTTCTATCCTTATGAAAACGTACAATAACTTATTCGACTTACTGAAAAAAACAATTGTACATCGTCAATCCCCACTCAACACACGTTGCTTCGTAACACGTTTTATCCATATGAATTCCATCAATTACTTTCATGAACACTTTTCAAAGAACTGGGATCACCATCTCCTAGACACCTGACATATCTCACTCCACAGAATTCTTCGATCGGTTAAAGGCAATTGGTTTTCATGGCTGCGGCTTCCATCCCTCCCGCTTTGAACCACTGTAGATTTGTAGTTTTTCATGTTACATTTTTCATTCCTGTTCTTTGTCCTCATCGCTACACGGTCTCCTGACTGCACTCTTTTGACAAAATTTGCTCATTGCCTGGACATCTAATACTTTTCCTGTGTCAATGGAAATTACTCTCTAAAAAGGGATTTATATCATCTCCCCATGAACGTTCTCTTACAGGAAACATTAAGATCTGTAGGAAGAATATTAAATTTTCTTGAACAGCCACTGTTGGCTGCATCTCTCATACTTACTTCACGTCTCTTCTAAAGTAAATAAATAAATGTCTTTATTTGTGGCGAGGCTCAGGCCATTTAGCCTGCTCTTCCGCCTAACCACTTCCAAAATTTTATTACATTAGTGCATAATAGAAGGAGGTCATTCAATGAGAAATACGTATGCAATTTGGGTGAAAGTTTTCTCACATAGAAGACAGGAATGAAAGTGAGGGAGGAAAGAGTTGGTGGAGCAGGAATGCTATTTGATGAAGAGAAAATAACTTTGCAATTTATGACATCACGTAAATACATACCGACACCACCGCCGTGTGCAGCAACGCTGGATTTTCTATCTGATCTCCAAAGTCTGTATCCGGGGATTTTGACGGTTTGAGAATTTAGAGGTTTTTTTGAGGCATGTTTCGCTAACGAGGAGTGCCTGAAAGTTAAGTTTCGTTACAATTTCCTGAATTTCGGAATGATGGCAAAGGAGAGACTGCATTTAAATGCCCGGTTCCTAGACATATTGGGCGTGCTGTTTACAGCGACCAAGGCTGGCAGGGAAGGGGAGTGGACACTTGCAGGTAGCGAAGGCTGTGGGGTGCGAAGGACATTTTGCATTTGGGTACACCGGAAATTCCTAAACGGCCGCCAACTGCCAATGACTCAGAAGAGTGAAAGAGATGGCTTAACTAGAGATGTATAGAAATAAAGAAAGGGTATAAGACAGAGAGGGAGAAAATAAGAGATTGCAGTGAAGAACGCTTTCAGAGAAAAGGAAAAGGAGCGCCCCGAGCCTAATGAAGATAGTTAAGCTCGGCCATTGTTTGGACGCGGAAGCGTCCGGTACCTGGGTTTACCACAATTTGCCCGTCTTCTGTCCAGACGTTCCGCAGCTGAAACCGCGAGATCGCAGCGTGCAACACGTCCAGACGCTGGCGGGTGAGGTTCTCGTGAATGGTGATTTTTTGGCCTTTCAGCTGCCCCTTCGACTGGAAGACCTCTCGCCGTTTCCTATAACTCACAAACTTAACTATAATTGGCCTGTTTTCCCCAGCAAATTTGCGACCGACTCTATGCCTCCTATCAATGTCATTTAAGGACAAGTCTACACTTATCTTTTTGGCTACTTTGAGAACCATATCGTCAGTGTTTTCCCCTTCCTGTTCTTCCTGGCCCAATATACGGAGACTGTTTCTTCTGCTGTACATTTCAAGCTGGTCTGTGTTCGAATCCAGCTCGGTTTTCAGCTTACGAATCTCACAGTCCCGGTCTTCAATTTTTTGTTGCAAGGATAAAATCAGATTTTCATTGAAGGCCATTGATTCCTCCAACTTCTTTGCTACTATATCAATATGCATCGGAGCTCCATTTGTGGCAGAAAATCTAAATGAAGGTGGTGAAATAATCGTTATTCCACAACATAAGATTCCGCCTTGTCTGCATGCCCCAATACGCCTCAAGCAATAAACAAACCTCGAATTTAATTCATATTGGAAGTTCGCAATTTTTGAACTTCTAAAAGCATTGTCACAATTACACTGTTTACAAATAGTATGTAAACTACAAACTACTTTTACTAAACTAAACTTTACCATTATGTACTACACGTAGCGTTTGTTTCTCACAATTTCCACAGCAACAAAACTAATAGCTTCAGAGTATTGATGTGTAGTAAGTAGCTACAAATTTATGAGTTCAGGGAGCTATGGAGAGGGGGTTGTATTCCCCCGATCTACCCAGAAAGCATTTAAGTCTATTATTCTGAAACCACTGTTAATTCTCATTTCCATTTTCATTGCATAAACCTCCACCGAGTTTTCGTCTTGATGCACCAGGCCGAATGTACTAAATTTCCGGATCACAAGAACACGTTTCAAGTTAACATTATTAACATCAATATTCGTTGTTTGGTTTTTGTGAAGGAATGTTAATTATTTTGGCTTTCTTCACTTGTGCCAACTAGTCCTTCTGCCCATGATATCACTCATCTGCCCACGATATGACTTTGTCACACATTTTAAAAGAAAACGCTGACAACACTTAAAACTGGGTTCGCAAGAAAAGCACACTTCAAAAGATCCGTAAACACACGTTTTCAACGCGGGAAATGACCAGTGGCGAAACGTGAGGTTAATTTTTGGATAAGCTCAATCTTCAACATATTGTAAACACGCATACTTAATTTGTGAAATATCGAATATTACGAAGCTAGAATGTATGTATGTATATATGTTTGAATGTTATTTTGTTTCTATCATTTGGGTGAGAATTTTACTGAGGTATTTGCAAGTCCCATACATGGCAAGTCCCATACATCAATGAAACTGACTATGGGTTTGAGCTGGTTATTCGGTTTGTGATTTTTGACCGTATATTCTGGAGGCGTGGCTATTGTAAGTAACTAATTTTGTTTTAACTTAGGAATCTATTTTCTTTTCATTTTGTGTGTGTGTATAAATCAAGGACTAGTTTGTTATTGAGTGTCTGAAACCTGTTGGTTGGGTCCTTTTTCACTTAAGTATAAATGTTATTGTCAAGCACTATTTCTTCCATTTTATTCTTGTAGTCAGTTATTGGCATGGCAACAGTGCAGTTAGTTTTATCAGTTTTGATGATAATTAATTCTTTGTTCTTTTGTAAGAAACTTTTAACATTTGTCACCACTTGGTTGATTTCTGAATTAGCGTGGTCTTTGATTTTATTCTGTTTGCTAATGAAGTTTTATTATGATGTTGATACATTTTCCTCTTAACACCTCTTGTGTATGCTTATCTGTGCATTCTAAGATTATGTAATCTATATCAGCAATTAATTCTTCAACTGGTATTTGGTTATGTTTGTATGGTATACCAAATTTTAGTGCTAGGGACAGTAACTGAGCAACATCTGGAGGAAATTCTGTGTTAAGTTAATAAAGTAGTTACTTGTATTGTCTGCACTTTTTTCCAATCTGGTGTTGTTGTTGTTGTTGTTGTTGTTAGACTTTTAAATTTTGTGAATTGTTTATCTCTGGTCTCTAACACTTTGCCGTACCTTTTATTTCGTGAATCTTTAAATGAATTTAATGTCTGCTGTTACAAGGCCTTGGAAACTATTCATGTTAGATCTTAATCTATTATTAATACTTTCTACATCACCAATGACATCTTTGATTTCAATATTAAGCAAATCTTTTTTGAATCTAGTTGTAACTTTTTCAAGTTCTTTTTTTAATTCCAAGATGACCTAACCTCAAGAAACTACATCATCTTAAATAATTTAGGAGGTCGAGATTAAACTATCAAATTCAGTATATCTATTCAATTTGAATTGGAAGAACATTATCGGTTAAACGTCCTTCATGTTACAATTTTCAGACATAACAACAATTTAGGAACCAATTGATATACTCACTCTCAGTAATATATTTATCATTTTTTATGGAGAGGAAATTGTGAAGGGCACAACACCCCAACGCAGTGATGCCAACATTGTCCACATTGACAGTCATCTCTTTAGTATTTGGTCATTGTCTGCCACAACCAATGATACATATATATATGATATAGATCGCTCATTGGCCCGCCATATTGGAAGCCAAGATTGCGCATGGTAGCCATGACAGTTGTTGGCAAAAGGCTTTCATGAAAAGGTTATGCTATTTTATGCACCCACAAGGCAGAATAAAACTGCACATTTCGGCTTTCTAAATACATCGAAAACTGTTGATATATATGAAACTAAGTGGTAAATAATAATTCTTTGCTTAATGATTGTCATTCTGACTGAGAGAGAATACATACATTAAAGGAAAAATCGTATTAGGATCTATGAGGAAGGAGAGTAAATACATTTCATGTAGTGTAAAAAACAAGCTTTTATTTGCAGAGTATTTTTTACTAATCTCTAAAAGTAATATCTTCAGAGTTTGGCGTACATGTTTGCCAGTAATATTTAGGGACTGCTTTCTGGCAATGAAGTTCATCCGAACAAAAATATATATATCTACAATAGACTTTATCAATAAGGAGTAGTGACTTTCCTCCTCAAAATCAACAGCAGTAAAAAGATGTTCGTGACATTCATGTCCATCACTATATGCAGTACATTAATTTTTAGAGCTTGCAGTACTTTTGTTGATGGTAACTTATTAACAGAGTAGTTACTTCTGTATTGAGTTTCTGCCACACGACATGCACAATCAACATCCTGAGCAGGATAAGTTAGGTCACCGCAGTTCTTAATTGAAAGGAGGCTGGAGTGCAAAGTGTCAGAGGGCTGGAGGATAATGCCAAGACATTGGGGACAATTGCTTTTCTTTCTCTTAACTTCTTTGCAACCGAGCCAGCGAAATACGTGACCACATTCTCACAATAAAGAGACAGTGATTCATGTAGCTCACAATACGTTTCACAAATTATTGTTGATGATGATGCATCTGTCACATCTGCAATATTTAAAATGCATGTGTCATCGGATTGATAATAACCCAACAAAGATGGTTGAATTTCCCCCACAATGCATTTTCTATATGCCGCACGAAATTGCAGAGGGTCGGGTTGTTTGAAAATCCTCCACGACTGCGAATTGTTAAAAAAACAATTCAAGATGGTCTTGACTGAATTTTTTGGTCAAAAGAAATTTCAGGGGTGGTTTGTCAGTTCATACCAAGTCCTCACTAATGCCCTTCACACTTAGTAAATTAACAAAAAAGCCTAATGTAGCTGTCTTCCTTTGTCCGTTTAAGGTCGGTTTCCCCTCTTTGTCACATAAAGAGGAAAGGAAGGAAATTCCTTCATTCATTGTGTTTCTGATTTTCTCTTCATTTGTCTCCCTTATAGGACTGTTCGTAAATTTCTCCATAGGGTGGCAAGAATTAAGGAGGTCGAATATGTTGTGAATGGTGGGGATGTATCTCACTGTTGGTGCACTTCTTTGAAATTCCTCCAGATCAAGCTCACTGCAGAATCTTAACGCATCAGCAACAGATTGGCTTGGTTTCCCCAGCAAGTCGCACCTTCATCCTTTGTTGTTGCCATTGCATATGATGCTTACCAAGTTTACTGGTAGCATTTAAGCCTTCACATTCTTGTAGCTTTGCCAGCCTGGCAATGTACTCCCACTGTATTTTAAATGAGAGCTCATTTGCCTTGTATGTTAAAATTGAGTAATTTCCAAGCAAATTTCTGGCCAACTTCAACATATTAGCTGCATCAAAAAAGGCATACACTTTTTTCCTGGAGTCACTTGGATGCTGAAACCAGATTTCCTTCGGAACACAATTCTGTTCCAATGGGACACCCAATTCTTTGAACATGTTTAAATTTGCCGATAAGCCATCACATGTTACAGTCACACAATCTACACCTACCTCATAAAGCCTCTGTAGGTATAATATAACTAAATTAGCTTATTAGAGCGCTTACACTATTAATTAAGCAATAGCCTATTGGAATCTTCCAACTTTTATTAACCGCAGTGACCATAAAAACTAAACACTGGGCAGCACGTGCTAAATCACTGTCATCACAATCTAAAAAACCATGCCCTAAATCTACATATCCAACTGTCTCCTGTCCATTCCAATCCATACCTTTCTTCAACGACATCTCATCAAACATGAGGCAGCAATACAGTGGTCGTTTCCCTGCTTCCAGTTTTAATTGCTGAAATGCCTGTTCAGTAATGCCAGGCTTTCCATCAATAACAGATGACCACCTTCGTAATCTACTGAGATGAGGCCGTTTCAACGTTAGGAAATGCTAAAGAAGATTGTCTTTGAAGATTGTCTTAAAGGCTCTAATGGCTGTAAGGAAATCTTGCTACCTAATAAAGTTATCTTGAATGATGTAAAGAAACGCAAACGTACTTTAAGCATGGATTGACTACCAAAAGGCCTTTGATAGTGTACCACACGACTGGGTTTTGAAGACCCTGGAGATCTATCGATTTCATCTCAGACTTATTGAATTTTGCAAGGCTAGTATGAATTTCTGGAGGACCAGGTTACTAATTCATAGCGGAAAGGAAGCAGTAGAAACCAGAAGTATTCAGATCAATAGGAGCATTTTTCAAGGAGATTTTCTATCCCCTCTGCTGTTTTGCATTAGTTTGATTCCACTATCTAGACAGTTGTCGCAAGCTGACTGTAAAAGCACAGGCCGTCCCGATAGTTATTGGATCTCTGGGATTTGTTCCGCAAAATTTGTGTAAGAACTTGTCTAAACTCCCAGGTAATTCAAAAGACTGGGAAGTACAAGAAATCGTTTTATTTGGAACAGCCCACATTTTGCACAAAATATTGTAGAGGCACTGACAGTCATCGGATCTGCTCCTTAGGTAGCTGGTTGCAACCTGGAGTAGATTTTATATTCAGCCGACACTTAACATCATTATTTGTGATATAGAGGGATAATAATAATAGTACTCACGAGTACCCTAAAGTATCATAAATTAATAAAAGCTCCTCATGAATACCCTCCGGTCATCCGGCACCAACTTTTAATTGAACCTTAAATTACAAAGGCGTGTCTGTCAGACGACGCAACGAGTGCCGATAGCTTCTCCCGCCGTATTCCCCTGACTCCGGGTTTGTAAAACTGTGTGCCTTCATTGTGTGATATCCCAATGAAATACACATAATCTTGTGCGTGTGCGTTTTCGGTATGTACGCCATTTTAATCCGCTTCATCCAATCTACGTTTTTGTAATTACGTCAGTGATATTTTTTTGGCGTTTTGTATTGGCAAATTTTGTGAATAATGAATACAAACTCCTTGTCTTGTAGTATTTAAGTTACGTTCTGAACATATAAGCAATCATAACAGGGCGATGGTGAACATAATCAAAGTCGCATGACGAGGTACTTCTGCGGACGCTTCTCAAAAGCCATGTGTGGGCAGCACCAAGCAAGTGTCCGCTGTGACAGTCAAATTATTATGGTGTATCTTTAAATCTTTTAAAATGTATTTTTTAACTCGATATCGTACATGTTCATTCCATTAAATTTAGTGTTTCAGTGTAAAAATGAGTTTTTCTTTATTTTTACTTGTTCTGACTACGCCTTTGTAATAATGCTTGATGCAGATCGCCTTTGTATTCTAGGGTTAAGTTTAAGTCATATCAATCCTCATGGCATAAATATTGAGAAGATTTGTGATGAAATTTGAAATAATGTGTACGAAAAAATTAAGCTTAAAAAACGAAATTGATATCTTCTTATATTTATATCTTAACATTTTCAGTACATTTATTTATATTTCCGCTAGGAATTAGCATTAATGAACAACAGTTTGGATACTTTTTTTGTTTCCATACGACTTCTTCTTTCAGTCATAGTTAAGCCTGCTTTGGAAAAAATCTTTCGCACGGCACTCGAGCTAGCAGCTATGCACTAATTTCTTAACGCTATTGCATAAAGATGGAGATAAATTAATTTTCTTTGTTGCCACTAAACTAAAGGGTCTTCACTTCTTGGAAGCAACCTTTCAGACAAAAACTTATCCAGTTCTACAATGCTGGCAGCTTTTGGATCCCTTTTTCCCGTTAAATAGGCAACCTCTCTATCAAATGTTTCCTATATCTTGGAGGGACATATGCTGGAACTGGCAGTTCCCGAATTAACTACAGTAGAGGGTTCCGGCTGTTCCCTCCCAATTTGTAACTGAATAAGCTCCTGATTCAAATTGTGAAAGATTACTAATAAATGCTTAATTTTTAAATCTAGGATACAAGAATGCAGCTTGTTTTCCTAAATCGTATTCTTTTGAAATTAACCTTTCATTGATTTGTTCTTTCAGAATTGTGCACATATTTACAAGTGCTGAAGGTGAACCTGGATTTCTACAAAAATCTGAAACATAATCATAAACATTTTTTACTCAAATTACTGCTTTCGACAAGGGAACAGTTTCCTCGGTACTTACATCTTTAGAAACGTCATCAAAAACATACAACAGAGCAATTGCATGATCAATTATATTTCATTCTTCCCTTAAAACAGTCACTTCATTATACTCCAATATTGCCAGAGCTGACTTAATTGGTGCCTTATTTGCAGAAACTCTCCTTAATATTTTGTAAGTGGAGTTGCAGCGCGTTGATACGTCTTGGATAAATTTCAATGGGGAAATCTGCATTTGTTTCTGTATTTCATGAGGTTTTGAAAGTGCGCGTGAACTTCTTTTAAAGTACTGCACTATCGTCTTACATTTCTCGATGACTGAATAGGGATGCTGCTGGATTTTACAATAAGATTTATAGTGTGAGCATAATACGGAATATGCCTCCAATTGCAATTTTTGTTTGCCGCATTCTCAGTTACTACTGCCGTAATTTTGTGTTAAATTTCCCACATCGCACGTTGAGTTTTCAGCATTTCTGACAGATTGGTGGACGTGTGCCTATCATCAAGTTCAATTCAACCTAATAAGGCGCTGGACAATGAGGTATCCTCGTTTAAATAATGAGCTGTAACAGCTACAAACCTTTAATTATTAATTGACGTCCATCCATCGGTCGCAATGCTATTGCAGCAAACTTGGCTAATTGTGCTTTTATTGTAGTCACCAAGTTATCATACATTTGTGGCAACAAGCTTTTCGATAAAGTTTTCCTACTAGGAGGGATGTATCCCGGACAAAGAAGAGTGACAATTTTTTTTAATACTTCACCTTCTGCTAGGCTAAAGGGGAGGTAATCTTTGCAGATCTTTTTCAATAATTGCTAGTCAATTGATTGTATTTTATTTAGATGAAGGGGCTTTATTAAGTCCATAAAACTAGTCAAAGTAGATTGTTCATTACTTGAAATTGTCTTCACTTGTTGGCAACATGTTTCAGAAACCGAAGCTTCACTCTGATTTGATGTCACTGATGTAGATGGGATGGAAGGCGAAGGTGACCTGTCTCTCGATTCATCTGGAACTGATCCATTTGGTGAAGCAGTTGATTTCCGCTGTAAGGGCACGGTGGGGTGTTTAGATTTTCAGTGTCTTTTCAAATTTCCTAGTGAACCTCCGATTGTAGTGAGAACAACTTTGCAGTATTTGCATTCTCCGTTGTTGGTTCCTTTCAAATTAAAGTGATACCAAATATCACTTCTTCGCCTGGAAGTCAATATTTTATTTCCAAATATTGTTTTGCAACGAATGAAATTACACTAAGTTATTTTTAATTATATTATATAACAATCTATAAAGAACTATTTAATTTCTCTCATTTTTATTTAAATAGTATGATTAGAAAGGCAAAAGTTAAATAGCTCTCCAATATACATTCACTTTTCCCCATAACTCGTCACAAGCAGTTTTTAACTGTTTTTGACGTAAATAAATAAATAAATAAATGAATACAATATGAAACAGTCCTTCGTGATCTAAGTTAGCGTTAGGGTACGTATCCATCACGTACGTAAAGAAATGTACAAGCTCTGCAGTGAAATCTGCATTAAAATCTTTGGGATATTTATTAAGCAGTTTCTGTACGTCGTTATTTAAAACAGATTCTCTTGTTTCCATAGTCGTCAAAAATGAAAACTTGTCCGAGATCTTTTTATAAGCTTCAGATCGCGTTTTCAAGTTTACCAACTGATCTATGATCGGAATGAAAGACGTTACTCGGAAGTTTTCCTTCGGTGTTAAGTTTTCCGTAGCATCTGATGAATTGCCATCATTCACCTGTGTCTTCCTCCTTCTTTGTCTGGACGTTGCCGCTTTGTAGTCAACATGTGAGACTTCTGCTGCTTTTTGTTCGATGTCATTCAATTTGTCTCGAGTGTCTAGTACAAATATGAAATGAATATAGCGACGAAAATAGCGGCTTACCAATATTTCTTAATATTTTCAGTACTAATTAATTTTTCACATTTGTTTGATTAAAAAGAGTACATTGCCGACCATACGATTCTGAGACTTTACGAAGTTGAACATTATCAGCTGATGCTGTTATCAAGCATCCATTTTGATTTGAAAGAAAGTCTTTCAAGCTCTGCAGATGATAGGGGCATTCTTTTGCTTCGAGAGCATTCAGACAGTCGATACATTTCACATGTTTTTTAACTATCTTTACCACAAATCCAGCAGTATAACTCACTACATCAGGCACATATGCAGATAAACTTTGAAAGCACAGTGGAGACCCATACATAAGGTCATGACTCTACTCAATAGGAACACTGGAGATATATTCTTCTATAGTTATTCCTTTTGGACAAATGCCAGTGGGTACGAAGGAAGATGACTTTGACAAAATGGAAATAAGGCATTCTTCTAAACACTTTGCAGTTTGAGATCCCTTCACTTCAGTATGTAGAAGTAATTGTTGTAGGCTGATTCAAACTGAATGGTACTTGGATTATTACGAAGCCCTCCTACGATTACGAATAGCACGGAAGAAAGTCTCCAAATGGTCTTGAGAAATTTTGTAAAGTAATACTTATTTTAGTAAGTTCATTTTTTTCCACATATGTTTCGTAAATTCATTTTAATGACAATAAACTTGTAGCAAATCCTGTGAACCCTGTCTTTAGAGAACTTAAATATATATACTCTCGACTGGAGAGCTTGAGGCCTTTCAAATATCTAATAATTTTCTCAATTTTTTGAAAAACTTTTTGATGGTTTTCTGTTTGTATACCTGCTTTGAATCCCTGAGCAAATAAATGTTTGCCATTACAGATATCAAAAGCTTCATTTACACGAAGTATACATTTCTCTGTAGCCTCAGAATCCTTAAAATAAGAATTGTCAGGTTCCCTGAAAAACTTCACAGCAACCGCAACACTACGGCCGAAAGTCTGTGCAGCTATCTTTACTTTAATTTTTTTCTCTCTCCCATTGTATGTGCCTAGTTCTAATTTTTGTTCCTGCATGTAGTCCTTGTGCATTTTGAAATTCTACTAGGTTCTCAAAAAACTGCCATTTAATCGCTTGTCCATGAGAATTAAAAATTGCACCTCTACTAGCCAAAGCATTTCTAAGTAACTTGATCATATGTGGTGGATCATATATAATAAACATTTGATTGTTTGACAAGGGATGAGAAAAAAATGACCCTCTACGCTCTTGCTGTTTCATACCCAAAATTTTCAGCATTGAAATATCGGACAGTGCTCCACCAAATGTTAAAGAAATTACTATAACACCTGTAGTGTGCAATACCCGAAGGCAATATTGCACTAAATTCCATTTTTGTTCTCCACTCAAACCAGTTACAAAACAATAGCCAACAGGAATTTTCCCTCTTCCATTAACATAATTGAGCATTTATACAAATGCTTCTCTTGCCTCACAAGCATCATCACTGAATGATGCACCACCAAAGTCTACTAATCCAGAATACTTGGATCCAGTCCAATCTGCATGCGTTCTAATACTCATTTCATCTAGCATGAGAGAACACATAAATTTCTTACCCTAAGCCCTGGCCTCTGTAATCTCTATTTTTAGAGCAATGATTGCTTCACTGTGAAACCCAGGATTGCAATCAACAGTTTCTTACCATTTTTGCAACGTTCCTGGGTATGGTAAAGCAGTTCTAAACTTAAGTCTAACATAAATGTGTGCCTTTGGAGAGTAAAAGTTCAGTGTTCAGGAAAAACATATCAACTCTGGCGAATATTTGTGTCTTCCACGAGTTTGTAACGTCCTTGAAAACAATTTATGAACTGGCGGTGATGTTACCTGAAATAATGAAAATTAAGCATTATTTTACTCCAGTTTACAGTGCAGTCCCCAAGATAACATAGTGCAGTCTTCGCATCAATTTAAGATGACAAAACGATCTTCAATTGTTAAATAAAAACTTTAATGAGCACACGGAAGCTAAAGACTACTTTACCCTTTGAATGAAGGCAACACCACCTTGACCGCATCGTAAACTGGAGTTCAGACAAATGCAAGAGTAGGATTCTTATTTCTTTAATATATTCACCACAATTGAAGCTGAAGTTTCTTCTGAAGCTAAACTTTACTTCTACTTTACTACTTCTAAAGCTAAACTTTAGAAACTTTAGGAAAATAGAAATGTCTTTCAATTTTACTGCTTTTCTTTAAATATATTTCATAATCACCTTCACCTTTGTCTTTTCTAGTATTGCCAGCATAATCAATTTTCTTCTCCTGGAAAAGAAACTAAAACAAAGTCACCTATCTTTGTTTGATCCGTAACTGGAAAATGTTCCTCTTCAGAAGGGAGAACATTAACGTCATCTGTTGAGGACATGTCTTCAGTTCAGTATCGTACACCGACAGAGAATGTGAAGGACTGATTCAGGATGGTGATTGGAGGAGGAACGTTTCTGAAGGAGGTGCACTTCACACTTTTTCCTCCACATTTAAGACTTGGGGCACGTACTGCTACACTTAAAGCCACAGAAGTGCGTGAGGCATTAAGTAATTTCTTTGCTTCTACGTACTGTTTTCTGTTTACAGTGCACCTAACCTCCTCATGTAGTACTCCTGCTTTTCAACAGATCCCTCTGCAGAAACAAAGTAAAACAATTTCTTGCATAACTATGTTTTAAATTTATTTCATGGCTCTCCTTTTAGCATTTAACACGACTGAAGTAATGGTTTCCATCATTTCTAATTTTGTGCTTTCAGGCAGAAGAACCAACGTATCTTCTACAAAGTTTGAAAATGACCGTTCCATGCTATTGTTTTGATTTGCTAGCATTCCTGAGTGCGTTTGTGGCATTTGCCACTCAACGCAACTGCTCACAGCCACATCGTCGCTACTTGTCCTACACTCCTTTTAGTGCCCTGAACTGGAGGTCGTTCTTCTTCTGTTAGCTGGCGCTCCTCACAAAGTCACTAATGGTGCTGTGGAAAGGTCCGGTCGCACGAAGAAAACGTCTAAAATATCACCATTCAGATTACAGTTTGATGCATTACTCCTTGAGGATTTGCTCCAAATTGAACGCGTCAGTTGCCGCGAACGATTCACTCGCGTTCAGTGTTGCCAACAGTTCGACATCTCTAACATTAATAATTTGTAAAATTCTGAAGAAATGGTAAGTGATCGATTTTACTCTCACTGATCTATTGTGCCCTCTTTTACCGTACGTTTTTGTAGGAGACGCATTTCACATATGTATACACACAGACACCAGGTATGCTCACAGACACCAGGTATCTGGTCCTTTAGGGCAAAGTGAATGCAGTGGTTTGTCATCTATTGAGCCCTTGTGATGTACAGCCCAGACTGCTTGCTTCATGTCTTCAACAGAGGAGCCATTTGCTCTTATTGCATTTCCATACTAACAAGTTAGTGTTCTAATTACACTGTCAAAGGGCGTTTGCCAGAAACTCACTCCTTATCAGCTAAGTTTTTGCCTTTGAAATCACAATTCAGCTTCCTCAATCTTGTCGCAATTTTTTGATTGTGGTCAATATATTGGTGTTTTACAATAGGTGTATCTGCTCCATACTGTTGCAAATCAACTGATATGAAAGTTTTTGCATCATATTCGCCTATGAATTTTGAATACTCTAGGCCTATTTTCTCCTGAACGCATAAAAATTATTTTCATTCTTTCTCCCTCCATTTTCCCCAATGAACCTGCACGATCGACAGTGCATTTAGACTCGCGTATCTTGATCCATTCTGCGAATGGACAAGTATCCTTGTTTTTTCAAAACTGACAAGATTTGCAGTTCAAGGACATTATTTCTGCATCAAGAACGTTACCACTCCTCACTCCAATAACTGGAAACATATGTTGCGGTGTGTGTTGTCTTGTCAACCTCGAACCATTACCAAAAATCGTCCAAAAATAATAAAACAATATAATTTAAATATCTTGATATAAAATTATTATTTTTATATTTTACTGAAGAAAATCGTTAAATATATTTCGCTAATATTTTCCTGCACCGTACTGTGCATCATCTGAGTGATATTGATCTTATTTTGTCCTTATTCTTTTCTTTTATGTGTTTTTTTGTGCTAGTAAGTGTAGCAATTTCTGCATTTCGTATTTTGTCTATTTCTAACAAGGATTGTCTTGTATTTTCCCCGCATTGTGAAGCAAGACATATTAAAACCTTTTATTTGAGTTTTTATCATTGAAACACAAGATGGCATCAAAGTCACTAAATTTTAAAGTACTGATTTTCACAAACATAATTTTAGGTATTCTTGTCCAAATTACTGAATTTTCAGATTCATTCAAATTGTCTTGCAGTGAAGACACTTCGTACAAATCGTCTCTTGCCAGATCTCTAAATATAGGTTTAATCTGATCCATCCCTAAAGATCTTGTGAGTAGAGGGAAATTAGGAGTAGTGGTGAGTAGAGGTTCTGCATCACAACACCCGATCAACGTCCGGTGTAAACGTCAGTGCATCCGCTGTTGTGATGTCACAAGGTTGCGTGAACCGTCTTCGCGTCGTCACGCGTCAGTGACGTCACATCAGCTGATGTGCTACTCCTGCTGCTGCATTCTGTCATGTCTTGACCCTTTAAATAAATAATTTAAAAAAAATATTGAACTAGAGAAGTGGAGTCCCTGCCTGGCGGTGACGTAGGGGGTAAATAAGAATATTCATGAAAATTTGAAATATTTTTTAAATTTTAAATACAATCACATGAGGAAAAAAGGAAACATTTAAAAAATACAGAGAGAGAATCCTTAGACAGCAGAAGTACATTCACAAAGACGACAGCAGAAGTACATTCATTCTTCTACTGCTGTTTATTTCGTCTGATGGATGCCAATATCGCTTTGATTTTTTCATCGTCCGCAACATCTTCTACTCTCAGTCCGTGCTTATTTTCTTATAGTCACGTCCTCGCCACTTACGATGTGCATCGACACTGTCTTTAATGAATTTCTGCGACGTGTAGTACTTCTGTATGCAGGAAAACGACAATGTCGCGGATAGTCTCTTCTTTTTTGTTGTCTTTTGAGGCCTCCGTCTTGTGAAGTTCCCGCGCGGTGGAGGCAGCACTCCACGCGTGGCAGTTCGTATCGTTATTTTATACATCTCGTCCACTGTATCCACAGTATCGTTATATCATTCCTCGCTTTTCCTCGGAAACGGCGACGGGGAGGTCAGATGCGACCTTGGCGGCGTTTTTCCCACATCTTGGCCGCCTTGCCCTTCCATCCGCTGCTGTCGTCCACGGCCTCTTCATAGGCGTGTCTCTGCAGTGACAATCGCTTCACGTCTTGCCATGCTGACGGGCGCTGTCTGAATGAAGAGTGAGACATGTCTTTTCACTATACAGAAAACAATCGTCCGCTTCATACGCATATAATTTTTTTATACATAATGACATAGTTTACAAAATATATAAAATGATTCGGTGTTTTAAAATTAATTCCAGAAGTATGTTAAATGACTTCCAAGATATTTTCTTCGTGTTCACTTGTGGCAGACTTCAGTTCCAGATAAAATGAATGGTATATGGGTGGGATGTTTGGCAGTAATGTCATCAAATCCTTGTACTTGGCAGTGAATATTGACTTACCTTGGGGATACAGAAGGGGAACATTTTCATAGTAGCAATATAAGGATGGCCAACTGTTGGAGTATTCTTTTTTGAGCGAAGCCCTGCAATTTTTGTGAAACTTTAGAATTCTGGCCACTGTTCCACATCTAAATATCTTCTATATTATAATACTTCAGGATGTTTGTCAATCTTCAGAGCAGTCATTTTTCTTATTGAGAATGTATCACCTGAACAAGTAACATTGCTTTTTAAGATACTATTCAGTTTCTGATAATCCCGAAAATCTTTTTTAGTTACTGTAATCACTTTAAATCAGATTCGTGCCTCTACAATAATCCGATCACATACTTCCTTAGCATCTGCAGATCTGTGTGAAGATTTCCTTCGTTAGTTGCCACTAGCCAATTGCATCGGCACTTCATTCAAAATGCTTTGCGAGTAGTCCCTAATAAGGCTTATGGCCTGAATGAAAGCATTTACTCCACTTTTTATTTTAACTGCGTCCGTTGATCTTGACTGTAATTAATGATACAAAATTTCTTTGCAAGGTCAGCAGCATGCAATGTAAGTCGAAGTGTCCATTTTCTACTTCTTATGAATATTCTATAGATACCGATAAGGTCTAAATTTATCCACTCCACCCATTGAAGTGCTATACAATTTTATGACTTCTGGCGTAGGAATTTCCACATATTCTTCTTGGAATCCCATCGTTTCACGGTATCAGTGTCCCCAATGCCCACAAAATTTGATGCCATTTTAACAATTCTGTTGTCCAACCACTTCAGAAAAACATCTCCATCAGCACTGAAAACCTCGTGCATAACCCCCCTTGCCTTTTTCTGGATCTTTTTGTCAGCTAAGACAACAGGATTACTGAATCTATTTGTCCTGGCTGTGCCAGACGCCCTTGTCCTTTAGTGCTTGCAACAATTTGTAGCTCGTGAAATAATTATCGAAATAGAGCTAATAATTTTGAGGGCCTTCTTAAAAAATCTTATTACTCGAATGCAGAATTGTAGCTGCAGCAAGTCGAAACGTTTCCTGTAATTTTTGTCGATTTCTGTGTCTACCTTGATAAAATCATAACAAAGGTCACTTTCCACACACAAAATAAAAAGTTTAATTCATTTTCAGGGTTTGATATCGTATATTGTTTTATTGATAGGGCACCTTTTAAAGGCACAATTTGCTCGTCGACACACAATTTCTGTTGAAGGGGTGGTTCTTTGCATCTTTTCTGCACGGCGTCGAATATAGGTCGAACCTTGTACCAACGGTCATTTGATTCTTTGTTCTAAATTATTAAATGCAAATTGTTTCTTAATTTTAAAAAATCTATTTTCCTCATGTTTTTAGAAAAATCAATACAAAAAGACTTACTCCAATACATTTCAACTTTCGAGTATTGCAGTACTCCCATCATAATGTGCAATACAAATAGCGTCCTAACCTCTTCAGCATTGCAATGTTCAAAAGATGCCCCCGTTTGTACAGCATAAATATTTGTCCATTTCTACTGTAGTTTCAAATAGCTGTTTTGGAATATATATAATAACCGAACTTACCATTGTGTTGGCTAACATTACGTTTCATACACTTTACTCTTCCAAAGCATGAAGGAACTTTACATCTACCTTTTTGCTCCATAACAGGTAAATGACCTACACCATCTAAACGCATTTCTTTTTCCGGCGGTGAAGCAGCAGGTCCTCTTGCTTTCTTTGCTTGCTGGGTTTCATGGAACTGGAAGTTCTGGGCCTACCCTGTTTCTTTATTTGGCTTTTGCCTGTAAACAAGAGGCTTCTGCCAATGGATTTTTTGAAACCAAAACCTGATTTTCATTCTTAATTTTGCATAGGCTTTTGTAGCGAAGGTCCAGCGTACCTAAACTTTCGTAGTAATTGGAGTATGATTCATTATGCCTCTGGAAACAATTAAAAACTTCTTTAAGCGAGATCCGCGCATCTTTATTGTCGCCATATTTTCTTAAAAGTTTCTCCTTAAACCTATCGTAACTGTAGTTTGCATCGACCTCTGAAATACTCATTTCAATTTTGACTTAACTACCTTAAATAAAAAATATCATCGATGAAATCTGCACAAGGGGCTGCTGAGGCGCTCTTGAAATTGAAAAAAAAACTCCTCTAGCAATGAAATAATCTGAGCTACATGAATGAGTGTCGTCAAATTCGGGTAATAATTGAATATGAATATATTCGAATTTTAATAGCAATGCGGAGTCAACCTTTTTAAAATTATAACAAACTAAAATTACGATAAAATGAACCAGATTCTCTGAACTTGAGTGTATAGAATTTTGAGAAGTGAGAATACGCAGAAAATCTAGTAAAGATTACTGGAGCACTCTTGTTTGTCAAAAATCGTAATTAACATTGTCCTCTCGGTACTGGGAACCCAGGACAGGTTGCGTTAATTGTTGGCAGGCAGGTAGATGGTATCGCACACACACAAAAAATGATTACAGTTAAACATTTGTGCGACCATGTATCTACAAGGCCACTTCGCTGCAATCTTTAAATGGTTTACTTGGTTGATCAGCGCCAGATTTTTTTTTTTTTTCGGGGAAAAAAATCTTTCAAAGACACCACTCTTTGTGGGACTTGGATTTCCACCAAGTAAAAAAAAAACATGAATTCTCTAGCTTTCCATCTCGGAACTGCTTATTTGCGTGGCCTCAAGATGGTGCTGCCATCTAGAATTTTCTTTATTTCGTTCTTCTTTTTCTTTTATCTCCGTTATTTTCCTTGTGAGTTCCATAATGGTTTCCCAGTGTTCTGTATTTGTCATGGTATTAAGGATATTCTCTTTGTTCAATGTTGTCCCTACCTTTGTGTTTGTGTCATACCTTGCCTGTTCCCATCGTATACAATGGAATAGGGTATGCTCTACGCTGTCCCTCTCCTGGCAGTACCTACAGCTTTCGTCGGCTGTTTTTCTCATTTTGTATGCGTAGACCCCAAATCTGCCGTGTCCAGTCAGTACCTGAGTGAGGAAATAGTCTGTTCTCCTGTGCTTGTATTGGAGCCATTGCGTGATATTTGGAATGATCGCTTTGGTCCACTGTGCCACTCTTGTGTTGTCGTCCCATCTGGATTGCCATTCTTGGTATATTTCTTCTCTAATAGTTTCCTTCTGCTGCATGTCGTTGCCCGCTTTCAGTTCGTGGATTCTATTCCTCTCCTTAATTTGCAAGTCTATGGGCATTACTGCCGCTATGACTTGCAAAGCTGCCGTCGAGATAGTTCTGTGACCACAGACGATCCTTAGCAGCATTTTTCTCTGTGCTCGCTCAAGATCTCTTGTGTGTTTCTTCCTGGTGAGCGCATTATGGGGGGCGCAAAGCAGTATGGACGTAACTGCGCTGCATAGAATTGACCTTTTGGGTGTTCTAGGACCTCCTATATTTGGTAATACTCTTCCTAGTGCCCCCGATTTTTGGTGGCATTTTCTAACTACACTCTTTCACGTGTTCGTCGAATGTGGTCTTATCATCGAACATCACTCCTAAATATCGTGCCGCCTTGACCGTGGTGATTCTGGTGTCTTTCAGTAGAAAGCAGACATTCTGCCTTTTCCTTGGACCTTTTATGATGACCGCTTCTGTCTTGTGAGGAGCTAGGTGAAGCCTGTTGTTCCTCATCCACCTGTCAATGCGCCGTAATGATTCATTCACTCTGTATTTGAGTATTTCCTCATCTTCGGCTGAGACCACTAGTGCTAGGTCATCTGCAAAGCCGATCTGCGTTGCCCCCGCCGTCAGTACGAGTTTGAGCACGCCATCGTATAGTATGTTCCACAGGAGCGGTCCTGGGACCGACCCCTGCGGGACACCCGCTTGCATGTTTATTTCTTGGTTAACAATTTTGACTGGTCTTCCATAAAAGTAATGTGTTATCACCGTAATCAAATACTGTGGAATTCTTCGTCTTTCCAGTTCTTTGACGATCAAGCTCCATGTGTTAAACGCGTTTTTTTACATCTAGGGGCAGTACAACCCACCTTTCGTTTGTCTCTGCTTTTAGCCTCACTACCTGTTCCAGGGCTTGGATGGCCTTTCCTGAAGCCATATTGTCGCGTGGACAGTCCTTTCCGCTTTCAAGGTTACAATTCTATTCACGCGGTTTCACCATTTACCCGTCAAGAATGCTACCCCGCTCGTCACTAACAATTGCACAGCTTCACAACACTATAAAATAAAGAATTTTACATACCTCCAACGCTAGCTGAGACGAAAGACCTCAGTAAAACCGATTTACATAGCAGCACGTATAGACTCACGTAAACACAGCGTCAGTGCTGCCAACCAACTCAGCGCCAGATGTAAAATAGTACCTGGAATGTTGCTTCTGTACTTCGGTTTTTCTTCCTTGGCGCACGGGGGGGGGGGTCTTCAAAATGGAATATCTCACGGTATTTCGCGTCATTCTTCGTTGTGCCTCCAGGAATCGCATAATCGCCAGCACTGCTCGATACAGTCGCGATCATGCGACTCCTAGCGGCACACCCGAGAACGACACGAAATACCGTGAGATATTCCATTTTATTGACACACCCCCGTGCGCCAAGAAAGAACAACCGAAGATTAATGTGTAATATAAGACGTGCCTCACTCGTGTTGTGGACAGCAGTATGGTGCAGGAGTACATGATTTACATCATGGCTCGACGGTCCCGTGATGTGCATACCATCCTAATGATCATCACAAAAGTGTGTTAAAACCATAACCTCTGAACCTCATTTCAAATATTAATAATCGACATTTGGCACACTTTATTTACAAGATAAGTGATGGTGACTGCACATTTCAGTTATCATACATATAAACATCTACTTATTTTCTTGCTCTTGCACACACTTCTGTTTTTGATACATTGGTACCACTACTTTCAACAAAAAATGTATACCAAAATATTTGTGATAATTGTATTAGGTAGTGTTGATTCTTGAAATGACAGTTCTCAAATTGAACGGCTCATAACATTTAAATTATTTTGTTATACATTGTGACATAACTCCTGATGAAATTTTCGCAACCTGCTGACGAAATAAAAAAAAAATGAAAAAGCAATTTTGGAAGGCCAAGGAAAGAAGTGTGACGATGAAAGATTCGTATTTTTTCTTTTGAGTGGAAAGAAGCTTTAAATTTTGTTTAGAATTAGATTTTTGTGTATTTTGAAACCTTATGTATTATATATATCATGAAATCTTATGTATATAATATTCAAAAATATTAATTTTTGTGATCGGGAATTTCTGTTTCCATCATTTCAATTTTTTATTAATGTGCATTTAAAGAACAAATTGTAATCCCTTCGTTCTCTTACGACAGAATTAACATGATTTATTATTTTAAATATTTTTGTTCAATAGAAAAGTGAACGGGTGGCATGAATAATTCTGAATAATTCATGCACAACTAAGGTAAAACGTATTCCTCAACTATAACATAAGCTAACATTTACTGTTATACATGCTGTGTAATGCCAATATACTCAAAGGTTTTGGAATTGTGATAATGTTTTATCTGTAACTAAGTTTGAAGTATATATTTTCTCGAGTTGTGGATTAAAAAGTGCAAAACTCAGTAAAATGTATACATTTGAAATAAAATTGTATTTTCTAATATTTTGTATTTTATTCACCCTATTCCTCCGTTAATGTTAAAAAACAAAGGAGAGATCTTTCTGAGGAGTAGAGAGTATGGGTGCTGTGATCTGGAGGCACAGTAGGTAAGTATTTAGATTATAAATCTTTTGAGATAATAAAAAAATGTCTCGACACTTATTTACAATCATTGTAATGAGAAGAATTCAGGCTTTTGCGGATGTATTCCTGTTTGGAGACAACCATTGCGCCAGAGAAAGTTTTTGTTCATCAAATTTTATTAGAGTTCGCCCAGCACATTTGGCGCCATTTCTTTTGAAGATTTTGAAAATGTCCCTGGGGCTTCATATCAAGTGCCCTCCAAAATTAAAATATCCGTTTCAAATTCAAGGTGCCGCGAGATCATTCAGATATATCGGGGAGTATCAATTTTGGAGAAAATCGGCTGAACTGTTTATTCGCTAGTGTTGTTCACGAACGGACGGACCTTTTGCTTTGAATTGGTTTTTCGGTATCAAGGACCCACAGAATAGGGATTCTGGCTGCACCACGTGTTAGGAGATTTTTTCTCAATTTAGCAACTGGATTTCTCTACTTGTTCATTACCAGGGCCCTGTGATAAGAGTTTTTCTGCCGAAAAACTGCCGTTTTTTCGCGCAGCATTACATAACTTTCCCTATACTATACGTACGTATAGTATAGCAAAATTAATGATTGTACATCAAGCAGCACAGAATGTAAAAAATTGTCATTCAATGTATTTCAATTCAAAATCTTTAATGTTTGATATAAGAATACTATGTCTATTCATTTGTATATATGAATAGTATGCATACATTTAGATTTATACATATATAAATTCTGTACTATATTTAATCTTTCACAAATGTCTTTATAATGAAAAGGTAGGTAGCAAGACAAAACCTGTGATATCTCGAGTACTTGAAACAAACAAAAACAATGTGAACGAAGTTGGTACCTACTAAAACATTCAACACTTGACACAATATTCAACCTGGTGAATAATTCCTTATATAGCCAACCGTCTCTAATCACTTCCACTTGTTTGGAAATGGTGGCAGTACCATTGGCATTGGGGCAGCAAAACAGCCAATTTGTGCTTCTCTTTAAAATGTCCCCAGAAACGTTACTTCACCTGAAATATAATGAAGAGTTAAGGTTGGTTAGCTTTTCAATTTAATTTCTGGTAGTACTGTCTCAATATACTTTATCAACTACATATTTCTGATTCTGCCCTATTTTAATCGCGTCTTTATTACCATAAATTATAATTAGGCGGCGGATTTTAATGAAATTTCATATTTTTCTTTTCACTTTATAACAAGGCAGTTTAGTATAGAAATTCATTTGGCTGATTTTAAGGACAGGGTTCGACTCACTAAAACAACGGCGCACGGTTCACTTGCGCATGGTCCACTCGCGCGGACAACGAGAACGGATCACTCAGGGAGCGGGAAGATGCCTTTGTGCTTGCATTGTGCGGTGTGGTGCGAATGTGTAATGGAGGGTTAAATGCATAAAATGCGTTGCATGCATAATGTTAAATGCATAAAATGCGTTGGTAATTATGCGTTGGACAGACTCAAGGATGTTTTATGTTAACGCGAGGGCCGAAGGCCCGAGCCTCGTCATCAACTCGGACACGGGTAGCGAAGCGTCACGATTCCACACGAAAGTGCGATGGCCACGTGGCCGTGTGGCCAGGCACACTGTGGCGGCGCCGCGAGTGACTCGTTCGGAACCGAATCGTGCGCGTCAATAGGAGCCGAACCCTGTCCTTGATATTTACCATTCATTTTATGTTATGACAAAACGAAATGACCCATTTTTATGTTTTGTATTTTTCGTCGATTTCTACTAATTAATCTTCTAATTTCTACTAATTTCTAATCTTCTACTAATTAACTTTTTACGCCTTTTTTCATGCAGTTTCCCTGATTTCATCGATTTTAATATTATTTTAATGGACTAGCTTCAAGTATAATTTACGATATGCAACAAATATTCATAACATAATTCCTGAGTAGCCATTTCGATTTCTTCGCTCATATATTGTAATGTCAGCCGTTGTGATTACGATCAGAGGAAAGGTTTCTGTGATGCCTATCGGCGTCATTGTCAGTTCGGCCGATTTCGCGATAAAGGCAGAGATTTTTTTAAAAGTACCTTAAAAACCGAAAGTTTGCCAGCTGAGTTCATTTGAAAAAAAGGAAGAAGCCTCGATTACATCAGTAAAATATTCAACAGCTTGAGTTGTTCATCCGAACTGGTTTTGATCTAATTTTTTTATGTCATTTTTCTCTGTTTTTAGGGCATTTTTAAAACATTGGAAGAGCGTTTTATTGATAAGTTTTGGCAATGTTTTAGGTCATCAAAATCCGCTCCCTGATTATAATTATAAAGAACTGTACATTTAATGGAGCGTTTACGAAAAGGCTTACGTTACGGCTTTGGCGGCAATGGCGGCGGCTCTTGTGCACTTAGTCCATAGTCTCATATCTGCATATCCACTTCGAGCAGCCCAGCCCAGATTCGGCTTAGCACGCGTCGACTGCGCCTGCGCAGACGCTCGCCCGCCCGGTGGAAGCGCCACAGTTCTGCGCAGAAGGCGAGCGCGGCCGCCGACAGACCTGCGCAGGGGGAAGGCGCACGCGCTGTCGCTCGCTCTGCGCAGCGCCTCTGCGCATCACCAACCACGTGACCATAACACGGACCAGGATAGGCAGACCAGACGCTGGCCGCCATGTTGCATGGAGAGCGACAAGACTGTGGCCACGGGGTAAGAGTTCTTATACTGCGATTTTTGTAGGAAGAGCTCTCAAGGCCACTCAAATCCCATCTTCGCGATGGAATATGTCACGGCATTTGGCGTCTTTTCTCGGTCTTGCCGGTAGAAGTCGCATGATCGCAAGCACTGCTTCATACGGTCGCGATCGTGCGAAATCTAGCGGAACGACTGTGAATGACACGAAATGCCGTGACATATTCCATCGTGAAGATGGGATTTGAGTGGCCGTGAGAGCTCTTCCTACAAAAATCGCAGTATAAGTCATTTTTTGGCAAAATTGGGTTAAGTACTGAAACAAGTTAAGTATCTATACTTTATTTTAGTAAAACGACCGAATTCAAATGTTGCCTCCTTAACGAGAAAAAAGCGTTGGGAAATAGCGTTTGGCATGCAAAGAAGCGTTGGCTTAATAATATTTAACCCTTGTTTTCTCCAAACTAAGACTTTTGACTTGAGAACTATTATGCCGTGACCACACAAGTGTTGAGAAACTTTTTTAAAATGGTGTAAAGTGAGAATTTTCAAATAACACGATGATATACAATATGCAATATTTAGAAGAAATGCATCATTTAAAACATTTGAATTTGGGAATTTGCAAAGAAATATCAATTACCGCGCCTTTACGTCTTTGAAATATTCGTAAAAATAAATGAATGTCACTTCAGAAATAAATTACTTTCCATCTCCTATTATTACATAGTAAAGGCAATGCAGATATTATCTGAATTTCTTGCTTGACGATAAACTAAATACGTAAATGGGGAATAATGATAAATGTTTTTGAGAAAAAAGAATACTTTTAAGAAGGAATATTTAAAAAATGCTTCATATATCTGTTCAATAACTTATAACGAGGTGATAATTTTGGTATTTGGCTGCATTTACAATTCCCGCTATTATTGTGACGCAAACTGATCATTGGTTGAAGTCGGATAGGATGCGCAAGAGCCCCCACCCCCAATCAACAGCAGCAGATGTCCAGCGATGTTTTTCAGCGCCAAAACCCCTGTTGCCTCGGAGCGCTGTTGTGGTTTGATATCGCTTCCTGAGGCCAAGTAAAGGAAGCGATAAGTTCTGTTCATGTCGTCCTTCCACTTACGAACAAGTCCCGTCTCTTCGGTTCGTAACATGAACACTTTCAGAATTTCAGACCACGGCCAATTCCTGTAGAAAACGAGAAGGTTTGAAATCAACTATATGTTAGTCTGGCAGGATTAATAAAAATATTCAATAGTATCTCATAGGACAAAAATATTTCTAATTAGAGTAAATAAAAAAATAATAAGATAATTGTTCAGAGTATAGTTACATATCGAACAGAATTTTGGAAATTTAATCATTAAGATCTAAGCAGATCCATGAAAATTATCCACGAAGAAAGATTTTTAAGATCTAAAAGGGTATCAAGAAGGCAAAATAGTACATTATGAAACGCGTGATATTACGATACGTGCGAGTATCGTAAACTTCACACGAGTGTCTTTATTATACATCGAGTTACATACGGTACTTTTTCTACGACTTTTATAAATTAAACTTCTTTACTCAATCGTTTCGTGACAGTCGACATGCAAGATTCATCCAAGGCCACCTAGCAGAAACCTCTCTACAGTACACCCGCAGGTGCCTTTGTTGTACCAGAGCGCCTGCGAGGGACAACAAACGTTGTTGCAATAATATTCCGACGCGACGTCAATGTTCTCGTCTGGCAGCGGAGGTGAACGGTCGTGGCAGCTGCTCCGCTGTGCTTACCTTGTTCCTATCGCTACGGACAAAAGATAAGCGAGCTCAGTGTACGAAGTGTATAGCTAGTTATACTATTTAGTGTGCGTGTGAATAAATTCAGTGTAGTTTTCAAAAAGTGCACGGAAATTTCACCTATTTATTGCAAATTTGTAAATAATTGCAGTGTTCTGTAAAACATTAGTGGAAGTGAAACAACATGCTCTGACCTCGGACAGAGCATTGCAGCCGCTATGGAAGTTGTAAACGGAACTTCGCCGATACCGAACAGCTTATACGAGTATCAACAAAGTGTTATTGAACAACAAAAGCAACAATTGCAAGAACAGCAACTACAGCTGCAGTCACAACAGCAACAAATAGAACAGCTACAGCAATTCCTGAAGCAACATTCACAGTTTTCGTTATCATCAAGCACTGCAGATACGGATCGTCAAAATGCCGATAGTTTAGCACAACAAACTAGTAGTCAAATAGACGTATCAACAATGTCATCTGTTGAAGGTACTTTCAATAACTCTCCGGAGTGGCAAGAAGTCGTACCGAGACGGCGGAAACGAAAAAGTAGTGAATCTGGACAAAGAGTTCTAAAGAAAATGCCAGCTCCAGAAAGTATTACTAATTACAACCAATTCGAACTTCTTTCTCCGAAAGAACATGAAAACAACACAACAGAAACACTTGAATCCAGCGAACGAGCTAATGTTTACAAAATTCCACCCATCTTTTTACCTGGAATTAAAGATATGAATGTATTTAAAAACTGCATTGAAGAAGTATTAAAAAAAGATGAATACAGCTACAAATTACTTAACAGTGACAGTGTCAAGGTCATAATAAGTACAGTTGAGTCATATAGAAAGCTCATAAAACATTTTGAAAATAAAAAGTTACAATTCCATACGTATCAGCTCAAAGATGAGCGTTCATTTCGAGTTGTGCTTAAACAAATTCACGCGAATGCGGATCTAAAAGAACTTCAAGAGGAAATTGAAAGCTACGGCCACAAGGTTCGTCAAATTTACAACATCAAACACAGACTAACAAAAGCGCCACTCCCTCTCTTCTTCATAGACCTGCAACCTAGCAACAATAATAAAGATATCTACAACATAGATAGTTTACTGAACTGCAAAATTAAAATAGAAGCTCCTCGAAAGAAGAAGGAAATCGTGCAATGCAAAAGATGTCAAGAATACGGACATACAAAGACATACTGCCATCGACAGCATCGCTGTGTGAAATGCGGACAAAATCATCCCACCGAAGTTTGTAAAAAGAGAAAAGAAGACCCACCTAAATGTGCGTTATGTGAGCAAAACCACCCAGCAAACTACAAGGGATGCGAAGTCTACCAAGAAATAAGACAAAATAAATATCCACAGAAAGCACGAAACTCCTTTCTTTCACATTCAAACCAGCAAAGCAACGAAATTTTAAGTGGTAATGTACCTCGCGAAATGCAACACCGCACTTACGCCAACATAGTCAACAACCCCCCATCACATCAAATCATAAATAATAATAGTAATACTGAAATGGCACAATTAATAACAACAGTTCAAGAAACTTTTCAAAAATTTGAAACAATACTATCTAAGCAAAGTGAACAAATTTCCAACCTGATAAGCCTCATGACTAAAGTAATAAGCAAATTATGAAAACCTTTCGTATTGCTGTATGGAATGCCAATGGATTAGCGCAACATTGCAGAGAAATTATCAATTTTCTGCATGACGAAAAAATTGACATAATGCTCATCTCAGAAACTCATTTTACAGAAAAAAGTTTCTTTAAAGTACAGAACTATGAAATATATGATACAAAACACCCAGATGGCACAGCCCATGGAGGTACGGCAATAATAATAAGAAAAAATATACAACATTCCTTGAAATCGAATTTTGAAAACGATTACTTGCAAGCCACATCTGTACTGGTTTATGACAGCTTCGGTTCATTGACAGTGTCGGCCGTCTATAGCCCTCCTAAACATAAAATAACGGAAGACATGTACAGAGAATACTTCGATACTTTGGGTGCAAGATTTATCTCTGGAGGCGACTACAATGCAAAGCATACGCAATGGGGGTCACGACTGTCGACGTTACGAGGAAAAACACTGCTCAACATAATAACATCATTTAACGCAGAACCACTATCGACAGGAGAACCAACATACTGGCCAACCGACCGTAATAAGCTGCCGGACTTACTGGATTTCTTCATCTTGAAAGGAACAAATCAGAGCTTTACATCAATTGAAAATTCTCTAGAATTGTCCTCCGACCACTCTCCACTCATATTAACCATTAGCTCTCATATAATAGAAAACAATTCTAAACCTAGCGTTTCCAATAAGAAAACAAATTGGAGTGACTTCCAAACATGGCTGAATACAAATATTACTGCAAACGTTCCTCTAAAAAGTGAATTTGATATAGATGAAGCAGTTGAATTTTTAACAACCAGTATTCAGCAAGCAGCATGGTATGCTACACCAGAAACGTACGAAACAACTACTCGCAAATACCCCAAAATAGTTGATGAGATGAAACGAAAAAAGAGGCGACTTAAGAAAGTTTGGCAAACCACGCATGATCCAAATAATAAACGATACTTCAATAGGGCAGCGCAAGAGCTTAAACGATTTCTACAAGACCTGCATGCAAATGAAACCAAAGAGTATCTCGAAAGAATTTCATCAACTAAAGACACAGATTACTCTCTATGGAAAGCTACCAAACGCCTGAAACGACCAATCAAATTTGTCCCCCCTATACGTGATCAACATGGTAACTGGGCTAGAACTAATATTGAAAAAGCAACAATATTTGCGGAACATTTTGTGAATGTCTTTCAACCATACCCATCCGATGATGCAGAACAAGAAAGAAATATAACTCAGTTCATTAATGCACCATATCAAATGTCGCTGCCAATAAAACATTTCAAGACAACGGAAGTTTCATATGCAATAAAACAGATTAACCTACATAAAGCACCTGGCTACGATCTCATCACCGGAATTGTTCTGAGAAATCTACCAAAAAGAGCACTAGCATTGGTAACTTCCATTTTCAACGCAATCATTAGAATTGGACATTTTCCCTCTCAATGGAAGTACAGTCAAATTATTGTCATACCAAAACCTGGCAAATCTACTTCCGAAGTATCCTCGTATAGGCCCATAAGTTTATTGCCAATCTTGTCAAAAGTCTTTGAAAAGCTTGTCCTCAAGCGGATACTTCCAATCATAACAGAAAATAATATCATTTCAGACTATCAATTCGGCTTTAGACTGAAACATGCACCTACTGAACAAATCCACAGAATAGTGAAAGTCATAAATGAAGCACTGGAGAAGAAACTATATTGTTCTGGACTCTTTTTGGATGTCGTACAAGCCTTCGACAAAGTGTGGCACTCAGGGCTCTTATATAAAATCAAAAATATGCTACCCCACCCGTATTTTGCACTACTTCGATCCTATCTTACTGGAAGACGTTTCCAAATAAAATTCAGGGAAGAAACATCATCATTCTATCCTGTCGCCGCCGGAGTTCCGCAAGGAAGTGTTCTCGGTCCATTACTGTATTTATTATACACGGCCGACCTACCTGTTTCCACGGACATCACGTCAGCCATGTTCGCTGATGACACAGCGTTCTTGATCTCCCACGAAAATGCCTCCGAAGCATCAGAAAAACTTCAAGAATACATCACTCTGCTGCAGGAATGGTTCACAGAGTGGCGGATAAAAACGAATGAAAGCAAATCTGTCCACGTGACGTTTACACTCAGACCAAATAGATGTCATCCAGTTAAAATCAACAACCAGGATATACCACAGGCTGATTGCGTGAAATACCTTGGTCTACATCTTGATCGAAAACTGAATTGGAAGACGCACATCAAAAAGAAAAGAAAAGCTCTCGAAATCAAAATCAAACAATACTATTGGCTTCTAGGCAAAAAGTCGTCTCTTTCATTGGTTAATAAAATATTGATTTATAAATCAATATTAAAACCCGTCTGGACCTACGGAATACAACTCTGGGGCACTGCAGCCAACTCAAACCTAGAAATACTGCAGCGATTTCAATCAAAAACTTTAAGATTACTTGCCAATGCCCCGTGGTTTGTTTCAAATAAAACATTGCACAATGACTTACAAATACCCACAATAGATCAGGAAGTCCAATTAAGTTTCCAAAAATATCATAAACGCCTAGAAAATCACCCAAATTACCTAGCATTAAACCTACTTGACAATAGCCAAGACGTAAGAAGATTGTGCAGATTTCATCCTCTGGACCTCTTAAATAGGTTCGATTGTTAAATGCAAGATATATATTGTATTGCTACAGAAAATTATATTGTAATTAACTAAAACAAATTGAAATTATTAACTTTTGTTCAAACATAATTATGTCCACGATTGCCAAAAATGTAAGTGTATTTATATATTGTGTATTGTGTTTCTGTTAGGATCATATTTATCTATGTCAAATTTATTGTGTTCATAGTGATCATATTTGTCTTATTATGTTATATTTGCTCTTTATTATTATTATTATTATTATTTGTTCACAATGTTTATTTGTTCATTACTGAAAATGAATCCACGAAGGACTGTAAATGCCCAGTTCCTTCACATGCCATTGTAACTGTGTCAAAACATTTGCCTATTGTTCGGATGTAACAGATTGCAAATAAAAAATATACAACGAAAGACGCGACGTCACCATTTTCGCATTTTTTCTCATTTCTGGAAACGTCAACACCTTCAGAAAGAACTACCATTCACTAAATATTTTAAATTAAAGAATAGGCCTACTTTTATGGACAACCACACAGCAGCATCAAATAATACAAAATGACTTGCATTCAGATCTTAACGTCACTCAAATGTTCTCTGCAATAACTACCAGTGCGCTAGTCAAATACGATCAAAGTGAAATTACGATCCAATTTATTTTAAATAATATTTCACGTAAAAATTACTACTAATAAAAGCAATTAAAACTGAGTAGCATAATATAATATTAAATGCAATTTTAATACACACACTCGAACGAAACATTTACTGCAACGATTCTCAATGATTAATAAAGTGCCAATAATTGGTTTTAAGCGTCTCTGTGATAGGTCAAGAACCTGTATCATAAAGAAAACTGTATCGAAATGACTATCGTTATGCAACGGGTTGCAGCCATCCAATGACAGCATTATACAACGGGAGTAGAAAAAAATAATAATAGTATAAGAGAAAACACAAAAAATTAATCAATTTTAGATTATGTAAATTACAATTAGGATGGTTTGATCAAGTAAATCATATGCAATTGAATCATTGTATATCATTATTGAAATACTTAATTGGACTTCACCGGGAGGAAGAAAAAAAGGAAGACCCAAAAGTACATGACGTGTATAAATTTATAAATTGCTGAAAATAAGTAGTTTGAAAGAGGAGAACTGCTATGATAGAAATGGAAACAAAATATAAAAATCTGTATTCATATAAAATGTAATGACGAAACAGAAAACAGATTCATTTCATTGTATGCCTGTTTAATAAATAAATGTTAGTCTGGCTGGCAGAGCCCAGCCAGCAATGCCATTCTCTGTAGAGAATCTGATCGGGCAGTCCAAAGGTTCGAGTCCTGATGTGAAATTTTCTCCACTAGCTACATAGCTAGCTAGCATACATAGCTAGGTCGTGGGGAATTCTAACGTCGGCTACTCTGAACGCTAGAATTCTATGGTTACCCTCATTACTAACAGGAGAATGCCGGTGCAGTACCCTAACAAAGGGTCAGGATACGCACGCTGTATTTTCGTCCTCTTCCTTATTCTAATCATATGCTCCTACACAGACACACAACAAAAACGTTTGTCTTAAAAAGTAGTGGGAATGCTCAGGAAACCGAAGCTTTTCATCCTCTTAATGGTATTACTCAACTACTTCTCCGATTTTTTACTTTCTTCCGTTACTTTGTAAGAAGAGAAAGTATCATAAGCGTGCGCAGGAAATCGACGCAAAAACTTTTATTACTCTCGGGCTCTCGTAACGAAACATCATGTTTCAATGTGTAGTAAATTACTTCCCCTTACACGTTGTGTAGTCAGAATCTGTTTTGTGTGTCAAAACCGAAAAATCGATTGGCGACAAAACGTCTGCCTGTCAACCCTAGCGTCTAAACCGTTCATTTTCTCCAAAACTGATATTCCCTAATTGAGCTCAAAAATTGCATCCTGGAGTTTGAAAGGGAAAAATAAAGAACTATTTACTATACCCGGAATTTCTTCTGGAGTAAATTTTGTATTTATGTTACAAAAAGAAATTCACATGCATTTTTTTAAAAATAAACTTGTATAAAGTAATATTTTATTTTTATACATTCATATTTATGTCGGTTTTAAGTTACAAATGCTTGCATATTTTACTGATTTTTAGGTCATTAAAATCCGATCCCTAATTACAGTCACTGAATTTTATTAGAGAGACATCTATCAAATAATTGAAAGACAGCATTCATGTTCACTCACTAACTTTTACAATTAAAAATAATGAATCTTCGAACTTAAAAAGCTAGCAATCAAGAAGGTCATGACACAATCAAACGCCACGACCTATTGAAATTAGGAGTAATACAACAGAACTGCACATACTTTCTCGCATTATTTCCAACTGTTGTATTTTTGAAATTTCCGGGATATGAGACCTACGCCTTTCTTTTAAGCATTCCTTGTTCTATCGGAGAATAAAATTAAAAGAAATTTTGAGAGGTTTTTAAGAAAAAATCATATGAGTTCGGAACTCGCAGAACACAGAGTTCATTCAGATCCTTCGAGAAATATCAATTTTGCAGAAATTTGTCAGAACGATCTAGGCACTAGCGTTGAAGAACGGATAGACATTTACGGTGAATCAATTTTTCGATAATAAGGACCCGCCAAACAGAGATTGTGACAGTGTTAGAGGAAATAATGTACTACGTATAGGAACTAGGTTTACCAACTTTTTGTTTCCAGAGCCCGCAATAAGAGTTTTCTAGTCGAAAAATGTGCGTGTTCCGGCGCACGATTTTAATATTTTCTCTTCTTAAGACGTAAGGCGGGAAAATAGCACATAATGCACCACTTATAATCTCTGAAATATTGTTGTGAAATGATACATGTGTCACGGTTACTGGTTATTGCATTTACATGCACTCACTAAGGTTTACGTTCAAAAACATTCTTCCTTCGTAAGATTACTCCCTATTTTTTCTTTCCTAACTATAAGTCATATTCACACGTTTGCTCACAGACGAAATGTCTCCTATTTTATGTACACCGATTACAATTCACTTAATGAAATAGTGAACAAATCAGGGCAGATGAGCGTTCATTCTATATATTTTAAGGTATTGAAATTTTGTGGTTGTTCTATTAAATCGGTTAATATGAGAAAATGATAATACATCGAGGGTCACTACTTTTCATTTAAAACAATAATCACGAAATTTGAGTACAAAGCTTAAACTTCTTTCTAAACGAAAACCCTTTGTCTTACAAATATAACTAATGCTAAAACAGCAATTACTTTCTCGCCCATATTTTTACGCTAAATTACGCGCAAAATACTCATATTTTCGAAAAATTGTACATGTCCTTATTTCGATATCTATCTTTAGTGAACAGATTTTATTAAGGGAAGAAATCTCTATCTTTGTAAGAGTAGTTGTTGCAAAAATGTAAATTTTTTTGACTTGTCTCTCACGTCGTTAATATTTACAGTAGCGGCGATTTGTTGACATTATTATATTAATGAGTACAAGCGCTTTAAATAATGCCAGGCAAAGTTTCTCGAGAACGCAACCGTTTTCTGTGAAAACTAGCTCAAAATTTCGCAATTTCAGAAACGCTCAAACGCCATTTTCTCATAAATGGCTCCAGTTTTATTCTTCAATTTTTTGAACCGATAGCGCTAATTGCACTCCTTAATATGACGTAAAGTTTATTTTGGGATACATTTTATTTTTTAAAAAATTACACAAATGTAATTTTTTTGAAAGCTTTCTCAAATCTTTAATATGCAAATTACCAGCAATTAGTAAACATTATTATATTTGTGAATGTAAGTGCTTCAAATGAAGTTTTTTGAAAACTCAAAAAGTTTCTGTAAAAAAGCTTCAAATTTCGCATTTTTAGTAGCACTTAAACGCCATTTTCTTAAAAAAGGCTACAATTTTTTTAAACAATTGCCATTAAGGACGAGGTTTTTGTGTTCTTTAATATTCTAAAATTAATATTTCCGTTCTACCATTCGGAAACCGAAAAATTAAGAAAATGTGATAAAATGTACTTTGGGCGGCGATAGATGGCAGCTGGTTTTCTCAATTAAATTTATTTATCAAAAATACATCTTCAAATAAGGTCATGCTTAATTTTTTAAAAATACGAGTAGTTTTTCTATAATTTCGTGTCAAACATAATAGTCCGCAGCAAATTTACTACACTTCAGACAGCCGAATGCGTCGTAAATTAGAATTTCTAATTTTATGTTATTTCTTTGTTCGTTTTTACATTCGACCTTTTGTTATACATTTACACATTAATCTTTAAAGAAATTATTTATTTTCAAATATTGGAAATAAAAATTGCTAGCTCTTTAAGGGAGTATCGATAATGCAGGGAACGCAACAATTGAATTCCGTTCCGCTGTCGCGAATTTCTGTGAATTACGTGTCATTGTTGTGACTTGATATACCTGAATGGTATCAGGCTTCTTTTTCCAATACAAGTTACAAAACTTTTGTATTATATTTTTATGCAATTGTAGAATTCACATAGTTTTGACAACACTTTGATGGAAACAGTGAGTTGCTCGCATCTTGGTTGAATTGGACGTTTTCAAATAATAGCTAAGATGTTAGTAGGGTAGAGTGTCCAATATTTTAATCCTACGTAGCTGTTTCCAATAATACGGGAATGTATGTGTTTTTATAGCACCACTAGTTTATATTAAGAGCGTACAGATATAGTGTTTTGCCCAATCGAGATCGAGTAAAAAAACACTTTACTGACAAAATATAAATAACATTTTTTCTACGACGATCGTATAAACATGTTTCTTTTAAGTAACAAGATTTGTTTCACATCCACTCTTGATGATTTTGTCGACAGGAACCCACACCTTCGTTCATGTTGGTATAACAGGAGGCCTTGGTTTAGCGACACAAGTAGTGAGGCATTGTTGTTTTATACGAGTTGCTATCGTATAAACTGGTAGTTGATGCTGAAAGATGGTTAACAGCAATGCTCTCAGTCCAGAGGAGTTGCAATCCAGACGATCTGCAAACACTACAGCATCTAATTTATTGTCCAAAATTTCTGAATTAATTACAAAAAAACTTATCATAAAACGAAGGACGCTTGCAATAGCGCAAGCTTTACCGGACATTACTATTAAACTCTTGCCAATAACTATTACCTTATAATTAACTATTAACACATAATATATGGGACTCGAAACAACGGCTTTGTTTTACCAGACCGCCTGCGAGGGAGTTCAAAAGTTGGGGCAATAATATTCCGACGTCACCATTTTCTCTTATTTCTGGAAATGTCAACACCACCAGAAATAACCGCCATTCCCTAGACATTCTAAACCAAAGAATTGGCCGGCTTTTAAGGAGAACCACACGGCAGCAACACATAACATAAAATGACTTGCGTTCAGATCTTAACTTCACTCAAATATTCTCCAGTAACTACCACTGCGCTGGTAAAATAGGATCAAAGTGAAATTACGATCCAATTTATTTTAAATAATATTTCACTTAAAAAATCACTAATAATAAAATAAATTCAAATTGAGAAGCATGATATACTATTAAATGCAATTTTAATATAATACTCGAACGAAACATTTACTACAACGATTCTTAATGATTAACTAAGTGCCAATACTTGTTTTTTAATTTCTCTGTGATTGGGAAAAAACTTGTATCATAACGAAATCTGTATCGCAATGGCTATCATTACGCAACGGGTTGCAGACATCAAATGACAGAATTATACAATGGGAGTGGAAAAAAGATTTTTACTGTGACGACACGTTTTTCAGATGTTTTAAGTAAAGACTAACTTCACTCACGCGAAACAAGACGTAAACATCCAATTTTTTATACGACCATAGAAAAATTTTTTTGCAGCTCATGCACTAGGATTGGTAATGCATTTTACCCATGATGTGTTAATATGCACAGAAATTGCAGCATAAAATATGACGTAACAAGTTTCTAATGCAAGGAAGTACGTTCTTTTATATCACCACTAGGATTAAAACGCTACCTTCGCGTTTCTATTCATCTGCTACCAGGATCCAGAGAACTCGAACTGCAGAGCACAATTCCTCGAAGTCTAACTGATGAATGAGTCACCGGATTGTGCTTCTACATACCGTATAATTTACGTGAATAATATTGAGATGAAAAGGATATTAAGCATTTATGAAAATCCCTGCATATTTCTTAGAAATGTGATCTTGGTAAAAACGTCATAAACATCAGAATTCATAATTCTTCCTGACAGAAAGTAAAATAAGTTATGAAAGCACTGGTATACTCCTTGCTTATAATTATCAGATCCTATTTATACTCACCGTCGACTGCAGAAATGTGGCTGATAAGAAAAAGTACTTTCTCTCATTTCTCTGTAGAACGTCATTTCCGGATATAATAAAGTACCATACATCCGCAGCACTTCAGAGCTAAATAATACTGCAAAACGTTCCTTTGTTTCATCTCTCATAATTTCTGCAAACTCTTTTACACTGTTCCAATTGCGTTTAGAAATTTTCGGTAGAAGCTCTTCCAGAAAAAACAGCCTCTCTTGAGGGCGTAATAACAAAATCATACTTTCTTCATTCAGTTGATCAAAGGTATTTATCTCAGTTTCATATTGTGGATTTGTAATAAGGTCAAAAAGGCGGCCCTGGAACACAAAATTCATATCCGATAAATACTAATGAGTAGAACCAGGATTTTAATGACCTGAAAATCAGCGAAATATGCAAACATTTATGATGAAATAAAATGTGACCTTATGTTAGTTTATTTCATAAACTTCACACAATCCTGAATTAACAATTTTAAATCTGTTCAAACTATAATTTAACGATGAATGACTTGATCTTAATCTATTAATAGTAAAAAATTCTTTTTTAGTTCATTTGAGTTTATGAAACCATGGTTTTGATGATGTTTTATAATAATTTGAGAAATACTCTCTGTCCTTAGAGCGTCCAAGCTTTTCAATATTTCTAATATTTTCAATTTTTCTTAGGACAGACCTTTTTGGCAACATCAGCCACCGTGGTACGGAATGTGTAAGCCACACCATGTATTTTGGCTGATTTAGCTTCTACATCGGCATTTTCGTTCCCATTTATTCTAATGTTGGCAGGAATCCAATTTAAATAGATTTTGAGACTGGTCTGTTTTGCTAGTTCACATAATTTCTTGATATATAAACTAATATATGATTGATTTTTAATTCTATTACTATTAGATAGAAAATACAATACATTCTTCGAGTCAGAAAGATGATAGATGTAATGCAGCCCAAAAATAAACTAATGGGGCTACAACAACACATACTTTCCCGCGTTATTGCTACGTCATATTGAAATAATGCATTTTCTGCGCTACTTTTTTTTTTTTTTTTTTTTTAAATTTCGGCCTGAAGAAAATGTGCGCATATAATCTCTTCCTCCATACGTCATATACAGTTTTTACTGTTTTTGACCAAATTAATAAATAAATCTTAGTTGTTATTTCAACACGTCGAATTCAACCAAGAAGCGATCTAAACACACTATTTCCATAGCAGTGTTGTCAAAAATATGTGAGTTCGCTGGGCTAATAGTTAATACAGTAATTAGAATAAATGCAATGGACATCAAAATAATTACGAAACTTCTAGCTGCTCACTCCTGAATTGCCTTTCATTATAACATAACTGTTCCGACACCATTTCATATTTTTTCTTTTATTCAACACCCAGTAAATTTCTTTAAGGATTACATGATATTAAATGGTTTACAACTAGACCCCGGCACTTTATGCAGTAAAAAAGTTAAAAATATGAATGCCTCCATGCACTTAAAATAGCCAATATATGAGTTTAAAACTAAGAATATGCATTAAACAAAAAGTTAACAGTTAACATTTTTATAGGTAATCATTTTACCCCCTAGTACAAAACGTGTATAATGAAATAGTTATATTTATATTAAGTGTGGAAAGTTTCCGTTTGTTTCACGGTCGAGACTGGGATTCATTGCCAAGACGAGGTCGAAGTAGCGTTTATTGTCGACAAAACAATGTTTTACAGATTGTGGTAGTTTGGCATAGTGTGTATACACATAGTGTGTATACACATTAATCCCTCGACATCTGCGGATCCGAACATTCGCGACTAGAGAAATGCTACCAGTTTTAACATTCGCGCGTGCGTCTTTCAGTTGTACATTTTCTTTTAAGCGAGCACATTTTATTTCCTTTATCAGCGTCATTTGGGAACCGAACTGGGAAACATGACAGACACCGGAGCTCAAAGTATCACGTTCTGCAAAAATATCAAATTTGGAATGTCAATTCACATTAATAGAAAAAAAAAATTGTAAGATAATTCAATTCATTTGCGTCAAGTTGGAGGTAAGGATTTTGGCCACACGAACAGAAAAGTCATTCAGGATCTGTGCATCTGTCATCTCAATGCTTTTACTGAAGAGTAGCTTCAGGAAATAATCAGCAAAGAAAACCCCTTCGACGTTGCTGGGGTGCGAGGGGCAGGGCCATAACGGTCAGCTACGGTGAGCCCTGCGTTGTGCAACTGTCTGCCAGTGGTACTGACACTTACAGGATGTGACACTGCAGGCTGCACAGCCTGTTGAAGCACCTCTGAAGCACTCATCGTTGCCGTTGGATCTGGTCGCCCGTTGCGGACCATCCGTCGGTCCTCCCTCCTCGTGCTCCGTGGCGGTCGTCCAGATCCTGCATGTCGTGTGAGCGTGCCTTCCTCAATCCATTGCCGCCAACACGGGGCGATGGTGGTGTCCGTACGACCGGTATGGCGCGCAATACGGCGACAGGACCAACTAGCCTCCCGCACCCCCACAATGTGGCCCTTCTCGAAAGCGTCGAACTGGACTACTAGCTGTCGAACGCGTTCCCCAGGCATAGTCTACGTGCAAGTGAAGCTCTGGCGGCGCTACCCGACGTCGCAATGGCTGGCGCGGCCGTCCTCTTATCTAGACCGGTGGGCGCGATATCACGCACCTAACGACCCCCCCAATGCGCGGCGACCGTGAAAACTAAATCATTGGCCTAGTGAATGGTGTGCAAAATACCCACCAAGTTTGCAGCGGATCAATAGGGTCCTTCGGGCTGCAGCTTTTTTTATGACGATGAGTGTACATTGGTTGGTTAGAAAGTTCAAGGTTGTTTACGTACGTTGTAAACGTACGTGTACGGGAAAGTAAAACTTGGTGCCGTTTTTTAATAAATCTTGATTTTGTCGTTTTTTAATTTTGCATGTATTGAACGCAATATTGTGCGAATAATACTAATAACAAATTTCATGTGAAGGAAAAATATATCTTCAGTTTTATTGAAGTTGTGGGGAGACGCCTAAAAAAACTTGCAATTTTTGAAAATTCAGAGTTAACAGTGAAAATAAGTCATATTCCACCTTTATAAGTTCGTTTCACTCTATTCTCACAAAAAATTTAAAGAAAAAATAGAAGCCATTTTTGAGAAAATTGTGGAAATGTTGCTGTGGCTTTATGTAAACTATCCCCCAAAATTTGTAATTTTTTGTTTGAAAACGCTATGTGCTGAGTGACGCCAGATCGACAGGAGTTTGTTCAGTTTGGAAAAAATCCTACATATAGTTTAGGCGCTAGTGTTGTTCACCTACGACAGACGGACGGACGTTTTGAAAAAAAACAACCCTTTTCTGTATCAGGGAACCCTAAAATGTGTATTTCCGTTAACATTTCGAAATCAATTTCCCGCAGCATTATGTAACTTTCTGTATTCTACTGTATATACTTACGGAGTGAAGTAAAAATTATTTTAACACTATTCTTTGACAGTTTGAAGTAAATGCATGAAGAGACATTTCTGTGAAGGTGACATCAGCCTAAATACTTCTAATCGTGGGTTACAAAAAATGCTCGAATCTTGTAAAGTAATCGACTGTCAAAAACAACCACCATGACATATAACGTTCGAATTGCAATTATCAAGATGTTTCTAAAGTTTTTCCCACCTGATCAGGGAGATCTGTAAGCAGATTTTCTTTGAAAAAATTGGAATCGGAGATAAGGGCAAACCTGGTAGGTGGCGGCGACGACGACGGCGGAGGTCAGCAGCGCGGTGGCCAGCTGCAGGCGCTGCGGCGTGGCGCGCACCCTGTCCTGCGGGGCGCCCCCGCACGAGGAGAAGGCGCGCAGCGCGGCGGCGGCGCTGGCGGCCAGCGACTCGCCCGCCACCACGCGCCACGCCAGCGCGTACGCCACCGCCGTCCCCAGCAGCGCCAGCCAAATGCGACGGGAGAACACGCGCAGCGGCAGCGACCACGCCGGCAGCGGCGCCGCAAACGGCACAAGCACAATGTAGCGATCCATTTCTCCGGACGACACAATGTCCAACAGGTCTGTGACACCGTCCTGAACGATCGTGAACGCTATGTAGTGTGGCACCAACTCAACTTTTCCCTGAACCAGCATTTTTTGAAGAGTATCAATTGTGGTGTGACCAGATGCCTGGAAAATAAAATATCTGAATAAATATGGTTCTGTATTGAGTATAAGTTAAGTATAAACGTCATTGAGCTTTTTTAAATCCACGAACTGTAAAATACTAAATTAGTCAATCATTATATGTTGGTTTCTGCGCTTGCGAAAGTTAAATTTCTTGTAAAAAAGTTTCTTGTAAGTCAAATTGCATTAAGAATAGAGTGAAATACAAAGCGACCATTGGTCCTATTTTTACTGTTAACTCTGAATTTTCGAAAATTGCAAAAGTTCCAAATTTATTCGACTTCTCCCTAGAACTGCGAAATTGAAGATATCTTTCCTTCAAATGAAATTTGTTTACGGTAATGAGTTCTTTCAGTTGAGTCATGTACATTTTTTGAAAATTTTAGTAATAATCGCGCAATATCGGTGAAATATGTGCTATGCTAAAAAATATCAAAAACAAATATTTCTCAAAAATGGCTCCAATATTTACTTTCCCCTATATGTACGTGTATACGGAGTACAGAATGGAACACTTTCCCGTATTAGTTTTCCTTGGGTGTGGGCTAGCTATTTGGAATTGCCACATATTCTCGCCAGCTGCCAGCTATCGCTGCCCGTAGTACACTTTTTTGACATTTTTTTAATTTTTCGGTTTCCTATTGGTAGAAGGAAATTTAAATTTAGAATATTAAAAAACACGAAAACATAGTCCTAAATGGCGATTTTCTTTAAAAAAAAAAGTGTAGCTGTTTTTAAGAAAATGGCGTTTAAGCACCTCTAAAAATGCGAAATTTGAATCTCTTTCACAGAAAATTTTTGAGTTTTCAAAAAACTTCATTTAAAGTTATTTGAAGCACTTACACTAACAAATGTAATAATGTTTACAAAGTGCTAGTAATGTGCTTAATAAAGATGTAAGAGATCTTTCAAAAAAATTACATTTGTGTAATTTTTGGAAAAAAAAAAACAAAATGAACTTTGCCTCGTATTAAAGAGTGCAATTTTCACTATCCGTTCAAAAAGTTTGAAGAAATAATTTGGAGCCATTTATGAGAAAATGACGTTTGAACGTTTCTGAAAATGCGGAAATTTGAGCTAGTTTTCACAGAAAACGGTTGAGTTCTTGAGACATTTTAACTGACATTATTTAAAGCGCATGTAGTAATTAATTATAATGTCAACAAATCGCCGCTAAAGTAAATATTAAGGCCGTGGCAGACCAGCCTAAAAAATTACATTTTTGTAATTTTTGAAAAAACAAAAGAATGGAGCAATATGGCGTTTATGCTATCTCATAGAGTACACCAGGTACTATCCCTATCAAAAGTTTAAAGAAAAAATTTTGGAGCCGTTTTTGAGAAAATCTGGTTTTTGTAATTTTTGTAAAATTGCACATATTGCACGCAATGTCGCGTGAAATCTACTACAAGTTTCAAAAAATGTACAAGACCTTAAAGAAAGAACACACTATGGAGAACAAATTTTATTTGAAGAAAAAAATCTCTATCTTTAATTTTGTAGTCCAGAGTTATTCTCGAAATTCGAACCTACGCCACCTCAAATTGTGTATTTTACTCTATTCTTTCAAGAAATTTGAAGAAAAAATTTGGAGCCATTTTTGAAAAAATTTTGAAATTTCCGGGGGGCTTCATGTAAAGTACCCCCAAATTCTACAGAATTTTTTTTCAAAATATTAAAGCTTTCACTCGAACAAGATGGACAGGGGTTTCTTCAATTTGAAAAAAATCGACCGTATGGTTTAGGCGCTAGTAGTGCTCACAGACGGACGGACAGACGGACGTTTTGCTTTCAATTGGGTTTTCGGTATCAAGGACTTACAAAACAGGGATTCTGACTACACCACGTGTTAGGGGATATTTTTCTTAATTTAGCAACTGGATTTATCCACTTTTTCATTATCGAGGCCCGGCAACGAATTTTTTTCCGCCGACATTTCGCCATTTTTTCGTGCAGCATTACATAACTTTCCCTATACTACGTATATTACTCCGTGTATTCCTACGTATACGGGAAAGTAAAAATGCACTTCACTAGTGGGACTAGTAACCTTAGTTGACGCGCACGGAATCACTAACCAAGCAAAGCCATCTGATTGCACTAGTTGCAAAGAGGGTTATTAGGGTTATTTTGGAGCGCTTGCAGCACCACGAAATAAAATCCGCCATTTTACAGAACAGAAAGTTGCCAACAGCGACAGCCTGGATAAGTCGCTAAGGCCGAAGAGCCGTAGCTGGTTCATGTCTGAAGGCTTTCGAATCCCGCCCGAGGCATGGTTGTTTGTGTATGTCCGTATAGCCTTGCCCCCAATGCTACTTACAGGGGTCGCTACATGACCTTAGTAGTCGAAAAGCGACCTTAATAAGTTTAAAAAAATATCAACAGAAAAGCGCGCAATAACTTTTGAAAAGGGTTTTGGTGGCCTTAGGAGGTAAAATGCGAACAAGGACTAAATATATTAGAGTACATTAGAGTGTAGTAAAAAAATAAAGAAATAATGAATAAAAAAGAATTAACGGTCGTGGATCATATTTGACTTGTCAAAAATACGATTAACTTTGCGCCATTAAATGTTGAAAAAATACAGGTCTATTAAAAAAAAAGTAGCTCCCAATAAATCAAATTATTTTTGAACGCGCTAATAATAACAAATTCCAACAAAATGAAAAAATAAACGTCATGAGGAATACAAATGAATTTTGACACATCGCAAACAATAAGCTATTTCTGCAAGTAAGGTTTATTATATTTTTCGTTATATTTTTAAGCATTTTATACAATTAACGCATACAAAATTCAATTTTGTCATTGATAACTATTTTTGTTTTGAAATTGAAGCATTATATTTCGAAATTTAATAGCGCAAAAGCAATTGTTGACAGGCCTAGCTATTCACGGTCCTTAAATGTATAAAGAAAAGTTTCATTTTTTGTGAGAAGTTTAATTCCATAATTGAAAACTAATTCGTTCAACTTTTTTTTTCTCGTCAAAGACGAAAAACAAATGGCGCCCCCTGTGAGTCGCGCCCATGGCACGTGCCAGCCTGCCGTACCCTAGATACCTCTGGAAATAAATGTGGGACCGTATTGCGGAGGTGAATGGAAGGGGAGAAAAGATCAAAGAGGAGAACGCAGTTCAGCAGGAGATTAAACGCGTGGACTATACAGCGATTTTTTCTAAGAGCGACCCTCAAGGCCACTCAAATCCCATCTTCGCGATGGAATATGTCACGGCATTTCACGTCTTTCTCAGTCGTTCCGCTAGATTTCGCACAATCGCGACCGTATGAAGCAGTGCTTGCGATCATGGGACTTCTACCGGCAAGACCGAGAAAAGACGCGAAATGCCGTGACATATTCCATCGCGAAGATGGGATTTGAGTGGCCTTGAGGGTCGCTCTTAGAAAAATCGCAGTGTAGCGAAGAGGCTTTGAGGTTTTGGAGAATAATTGAAGAATAATAACAAACTCGACGTACAAATGAATCCAACTGGAATTTTTGTGTAAAATATGCCATTTTAAGTATAGGAAATTATTTCTGCTACTTTTACTTACGGTAATACTCTGAAAGAAAATGGAAACATGAATGTGAAGTCGTTTCCTTATCTCCTCCAATAGCGGGATGTAGTTACCAACAATTCGCACTTCAATGCCCCCGTATCGTAGAGTGTAATTTGCGTAGCCAATTTCCCTGAAGGCCGCTGCATTCATAGTGATATCACTTGGGCCTGGTGATCTGGCCGCTAGGAGCGCTGCAGCCGCCAGTGCACTCTGTTTACCACCATCACCACCACCGCCACCCTTCCACCTGAACAAACGCTTCCTGCAATCAAAATTAGCATGCAGATAATTGATATTATTTACTGGTTTACATTCTCATAAACGTAGTACATGTATATATGGGTCATTCCATGTCAAATCGGTCAAATTTCCCGACCATCTTCCGATTCGACTGAAACTTTTTAAATCGTTTTAGAATGATGAAAAAACACTGAATATTGACTTTTTGACATAAAATTTTACTTCCTTTTGAAAATTTTGAAATGTGATTTTCTGCGCGAGTTTCAGAGGGTATAATCTAAAAAGCTAGTAAAATATCTTCAAATTTGATTTTACTTTGCAATTTGCTTTATATTTCTAATGATATGATAAACCTAAATTTAACGGCATTAATAAGTCCGAATTAAGGCCAAAGTAAATAATTACGAATTTTTTTTCAAAATTCATTTTCTGAAATACTCCATCTCAGATTTTCTTCTTTTTGTCGTCAAATTGAAGCGGAGACATTGAAGTTTATAGTAGTTTAAGAATCTCGATGGTAAATTGGAATTTACCAAAGTTTATTACAAGTTAAAGTTAAATTTTTATTATTGCTTTTTATGGACTAAAGAGAATATATATATATATATATATATATATATATATATATATATATATATATATATATATATATATACGCTTATCATTTGTAAACCTTGCTTTCACTATTAAGTGATTAATTCTCATACATTTTAAATGTATATGAAGCATATTTTCGAATTTATATTTCTAATGAGTACATTCCACTCTAAAGGTTTGATATGATAAACCTAAATTTAACGGCATTAACGGCGGGTTTTCTTTTCTTTCTACTTTTTCGTATACCAGGTCTGCACATCCTTTTGCACTTTCACTAACCTTAGGAGCCGCGAGCGAGCAGCTCGGGGGCCAATGCAAACATGGAAGAAGGATGGGGATGAGACTCATTCTTGGAGTGGGGTCCACCAATTAGAATGCGCAATTCGAACCATAAGGCGTAAATTGACAGAGCAATCAGTGATATGACGGTCACATACAGTTCAAGTAATATTGTCTTTTATTTTATATTGGAAATGTTTGTCGTCGATATGACAGTGTGAAATATGTATGAAACTACAGCGAATTATCCATACAGTATACCATCGTTAGCAGGAACTCGCTTAACACGAATTTCGCCGTAACAAGAACAAAATGCCGGTCCCGGCAAGTGATTATGGTAATATGGACATTTATAATACTCGGATAACACGAATTTTTCGGTCCCGGATAACACGAATTCCGATTATTTTGGTCCCTTGGAATTCTTATTAATGAGGGTTTACTGTATTTGATTTGGACACCAAGTATTATAATTGTTTGTATGACTGATAATATAATTCGCGTTGCTACGGTGTAATCACAAATTTAGTGTTCTGCTAAACACAAAATTATGATATGGAATTGTTTTTGTGTGATGATGACATCAGTAAACTATTTTTACATTAACTATGTTTAATTGAATAAGACGCTTCTACCAAAGCTAAACATTTTATTCTTAAAAATTTCATGATTAATTCTGCTGTAATTTCTGACAAGAGTATATTGTCAGAAAGTCTTGTATATTTCTAATATCAAATCAACGAACACTATTCATCTTTTACAATATCGAATCAAAGTATTAAGCCCTTTGCATTCTATTTAACAAGATCCATAATTGCCAGTAACATATCGCCAAAGAGATTTTCTCTTTGATATCTTATATGCATATATATAAGATATCAAAGAGAATATACAGGGTCTTTAGTTTATCTTGCAACTCATGTCTGAGAGCACTTGCTCTTGGTTTGGTAATTTGGCAACCGCGTCTCTTTTACACCTTTCAAGACAGCCGTGCCTGGCACGTCGGGACAGCAGAGGAGGCAACCGTCAGGTCATAAGCTGCAGCAAGTTTCCTGTTTCTTTGTTGATCCCATTCAAGAGTGTCGGCGGGTAGGTACGAAATCTTTTCACGCTGCACAGTGGGAGGGGTGGGTGGGCTGAGGCATGAGCGTGGAAACAAAACGTCTCTTTAAGCATTTCTGCCTAGTATGCTGAAGAAAAAACTAATATTAATGTGGAGGGGAGTTATCGATTTATTTACAGAAACGTAACAATAATTATTTAAGTAAAGCCAGCTCAGAGAGAAATCGAAAAGATATATCGTGAAATATTACCGCCTAGCTCTTCATTTTATAACAATAATAATATTAATGTATTATTATTATGGAATCTGTATATTAAGCAAATAAGAAAACTTTAGTAACAGACAATAAACATATCTAGAAATGTTATGAGAGTAATTACCGCAGAGGCCGAAAGTTAAAAATCGAGGTGGAGCGTAGCGGAGCCGAGATTTTTAATTTGGACGAGGCAGTAATAACACTGTAACATTTTATGGTATGTTCAGCATTTTATCGATCAATCTCACAATTTATGCGAAAATTTATATTACTGCGATAGTACACATATGAATTCTGTTGTTGCGGCATGTTACTATGATATTGTGAGGTATTGCTTGCGATATATCTATTTAAACAATATTCGTATACCGTAGTTTGAAAAAAGATGGATACAAATAATTCTCCTGAAGTTAAAGATAACTAAAGAAATGACGTTCGGTGAGGAAGTTGGCGCGTCGATTTCCAGTGGCGACACCTCAGATCGTCAGTAAATATGATTACCGAAGAAGAGTTTCATTTGATGGAATGCGAGGAAAATGAAATTAATTTACCTAAAACACATTTTAACTGCACTATTAAAACCTATTACAATGAACAATAATTATCTCAAAAACTAATATGAGTTACTTTTATTCTGAATTATTTGAATATGATTTGTTTTCTACACCGACTTGTTTCTTTCTTAATAAACATTTGACTTGCGATGAATCAATGGTTGTTTATTCCCGTTGCCAAAGATGTTAAAACCCGATGCTAAGGATGTTAAATTGCTTAACATACAGATAGGTACACGCCTGTAGGGTTGCATGTTAAAATGGGCTAAAGACGCATGTAACGGATAAAATTATTAAAAATACTAATAAAATGTAACTAAGTATTACATTAATAATTATTGAAAATAATTAATAAAAAGTAATAAAATATAATTATCTTAAAAGACAAAAAACTGACAGTCGAGTAAATGCTCAAAGTGACCACCATTTATGAAGAGACAGGCGTTTACTCTTTTCAGCGTAGTGGCTGCAGTACGTTGAAGAGTAACAAGGACAAAATACGTGCTTTCTCTTTCTTCCAACTAAAATTAGACACATTCTCTCAGCCCGAAATCTGAGGGCACGCGACCGGGCTTCGCTAAAAGTGAAAGGGCGTCGAAGGTATTTCACGCGTTGCCAAATTGGCAAAACAAGAGTTGGTGTTTCCAGACCTGGGTTGCAAGATACGATAAAGACCTATATATATATACATATATATAGACATATATATATATATATATATATATATATATATATATGTTCGTAATGTGGATATGTGGTCACAAATGTGCTGCTAAACATTACCCGTCTTAAAATTGCCTATATTCCATTTTTATGTCAATCTTGATGTGAGATATTGTTCTCATAATTTTCTTCATTTTGCTATCATTTGAAGATAACATATATTGTTGCCTCAGACAAAGTCTGTTAAATAAAATTAGCTCTTTAAAAAAGATCGTGTACAGTGTTTTGAAACGAACGGGTTGTTTTTGAGGAATTTGCGATTGAAATTTACAATTTTTTTTCTCAAAAACCGTTCCAAATGTTTTCTATAAATTTCCTCTCCGTATGTAATTAGAGACTGTAAGAAATATGGCGCTAATCTTATTTTCGAGTATTGCTCTCTTTCTTCGAAAATTTCAAAAAGCATTTCAAAACTACAAAATTGAAGACAGATTTTTGCCGCAAAGGCTATTGAACAAAATAAGCTCTTTAAGAAAGGTAATGTACAATTTTTTGTTTAAATAGGAAAGTTAACAAGAAGTTAAAAGATGAAATATAATTGATGGTAACACTGTTCATGTGTTGGAACCGAAGGAATTCTGTTGTACTACTTTCATCGATCGAACTCTCTCGACCGAGATGACCGCCATGCCCTTGTATTTCCTGTTTCTTTACTTTCATTTCGCTCATTGAGAAGTGGTCAACAAATGCTGTGGGCGTAGTGTCTGCCCTTCTTCTCGTAAGAGCCCGTCCATAAATTACGCAACGCAAATTTCTAGTATTTTCAATACCCCCCCCTTGTAACGCACTTCCCTATCTCTATGTAACGCTGCCTCAGATACCCTCCTTCCCCTTCAGCGTTACGTCATTTATTGATGACCCCTAACATTATACAGTGAATTCATAACCATGAACACGAATTTAATGTTGAAGTGTCACTTAGCCTACTTCGCAATGTGCCCACCATGCCGTTCGGTATTTATAAATTGTCTGACATCTCATCTGATACAAAGATGTTTCATACAGTATTAGAACAGTGATACAGTGATAAACTCTCTTTGCGTGTAGTTCGAACGTGAATTGTCCACACATTTGACATCCAACAAGTGAAGTGAAGACAATAGTAAGTAAATTACACTACTCACTTGCCAGTTGGTGGGTGGAATGCAATTGCTCGCCACATGGATCCCGCGTCATTTTCTCGCATCACCACTCCGCGGAAAGACTGGTGAAGATAAAACAACAGTTTGAGCGCGTCCATGTCGTCCAGAAGGTCGATCTGGTCTCTGCTGAAATTAGTTTGTCTGCGTCCCCTCCGCTTCCCCTCCAGCACTTCCCCCTCCACGCCGCTCAGATGCATTCGCTCAGCGCCCTTCCACTGCGACTCCTTCTGCCTCAGCGTATCCTCATCCCACTGGTCCATGGCCGTCTCCTTGGGATGCATTGCTTTGTTTATTACTTTGGATGAATTGCACTTGCTCGATGCACTGTTTCCGTTGATCTTTAAATCCTCTGTTACAACGATTATTCTTTAGATGTATAGGGTTAGAGTAAGGTGAAAAAGTCTCAAATTGCAGAATGTGACGCGAAATGCGATTAGCTCTATAACCTTGCGACCCAGAAATATTCTTCACACCGCCGTTTTTCTGCAGTCGACGCCTGCTTACGGCCATCACAGCAGGTGCAGCTGATTAAGCTGTACATTTCGGTGAGTAGATTTAGTAACTAACTGAAAATTTAAAGATATCAAATATGTTATAAAATGTGTGTTCATCTTAGTCTGAAGTATCGATTGTTGTTTTTTTTAGACATATGCTAAAATTCAGATTATCAAAAACACTTCTTTGCAATTTTTTCAATGGGCCGATTTCACCACCTTCGATTAGTGTTTAACCTCGTTTATCTAGGAGTTTAATCGCGTTTAAGGTTCTTCGCGAGTTTCACCACGTGTATTAAACGCATTTACTGGGAGATAAACTCACGGGAGTTAAACGCCCGAGATCGGCCGTTTAAGCGAAGGTAATCGCGTTTATCTGCTATATATCCTCGTTTCCACGGTGTTTGAGGTTATTTAAACGCAGTATTATAGTAGTACGATAGCAGCAGGTTCATGCTTCTAGATCAATAGAGTATAAATTTGATTATTATTTGTCTACATTCTTGAAAATGTATTTCCATCATATAAGTACATAGAATCAAAAAGCAATGTTTAAAAAAACATATCAGTTTTATTTACACATATACATTACAAACAATTTCACAGAAAATGACAATCAGAGTTTTGGAAAAAACTATTATAAACGTATTATGCCTTACACACAAACAAATATTGAAGCTAAATACACTTGCTGACAGATAACCAGAAGTAATTTGTGGTTCTCCTATGATGGTACCTCACAACGCCATACCATGTCTACAATTAGCAGTGTTCAAAAGAAAAGGAAATTGGCCAAGCATATACTATTTGAAACAAAATTTACTTCTGGTAACAGTCTATTCCAAAGATGAAAAACAATGCTCAGTTCTGATTTTAAAAAAAATTGCAAAGAATTTTAGGCAACTCATTGCTGTAACACTCATAAACATTTTTGTTACTATGTTCATCTAGACATGCGTCAGAGCACTAGATATGAAAAGCATCATTCCAAATCCAAAATAATTAAAATAAACAAAGAAAACAATTCATGAATACTCAATATATCAATTCATGAATTCAATCAATCAATTCATGAATACTCAATATAAATCATGTGAAGCTTACCTTAAATATTCATTATTAAAAACTTTAATTTCGAAGTAAGTAAAATAAAATTGTTATTTAAAAATCAAAGTGCCAAGACAGGGAACCATGGCATCATAAACAACCATGTTCTGTTTTATTATACACAGAATAAATAAGAAACCTACAGGACTGTATAACGGATAAATAGACTTACTATAATTTATAACAAATAAAAGGCAATTGTATACCTGATGGCAAGAAATATTATTTATAACAAATCAATTTTTAAAATTTAGCCAATACAGAAATTATGTAGGAGTGAATCGTAAAAAATTCATTAATAACATTGGACTCAACTTGTGTATTAACACAATTATTAGTTTTTAGGTATAATGTTTAAAGAACAATCCTAGAAAATTGTCTTTAAAGATAATTTAAATTTAATAACAACATTTATAGTCAAAAGAAGGGTACACCAATTGGTGGTCCATAAAAGTGCTCTTTTTGCAGAGTTTGTTATAAGAAAACATGATCAACAAATTCTGAAATATTTAAAATATGAATTATATCTCAGATATGTTGAAGATACTTTGTTTGTTCAAACCTGAGAATTCTGTAGAAACTGTATTACATAAAAAAATATCTACTAATAAATATATACAGTAGTAAAATCAATATACAATATGTAGATATTTTTATGGGTGTAACAAGAAATGAGGTGGCTAACGTGCAAGGTAGTAACTATAATCATAACTTCAATATTATGTTTTTATTAACCATATCTGAGCATTGTTTCATCTTTCATTGTAATTGGAGTTTTCACCTATACAATTGTATTTGTTACCAGAAATATGTTTTCTTTATGAAGTCCAAGCTTGGCCAGATTCCTTTCTTTTCAACACTCAGTGAATCATAAATATGGTAAAGGTGTTGTGAAGTGATGCCATATCAATGGGCCACAAACTACATCTGCTTACCAATCAACATGTGTATTACCTCCATCATATGTTGTTGTGTGTAAGGTATTCTCAATTATTTTCTAAATTCTGAGTGTTAATTTTGAGACACTTGAAATGCATAGTATGTATAAGTAAAATTATGTTATGTATGTTTTTAATAACACAAAGCTTTTTGATCTGATGAATGTACTGTATCCCTCAATAAGTTTTTGAAAACATCGGGAACAAATAATTCAAAATGACAAAGTCCCATGAAGAAGCTGCTTCCATTATTACATTTATGGTCACAAGAACTTTCTAAACTCATTATTTCTCTGTTGAGAAGAAGCTTGAATTGAATTTCAGGTTTGTTTTAAATTCAAAATAATATTTTTTTACAAATAATAATTTTATAGATAGTACATGTGAGACAATAGAAATGTTTCACTTGTTGGAAATGAAAATAGGAAAATATTACTTTTGGTTTAAATATTAATACTTATATATTTAGGGAATGTTTATATTACACTGGTTAAAAAAATAACATTTTTTCTTTCACAAGAATGAAAAATAACAGATCTATAAGTATTTTTTGTACTGATATGAAATATGATCAGTTTTATCCCATCAGGCAGGAGTTTTGTGTGATATGTATTTTAACATTTTTTTATTTCAATAAAATCAGTAATTAGCTATCCAACTCTAAATGGTATACTACTCGCCTGACTTTATTCTTACTTCTCATTCTGTAGCTAGACAGTGGTAATGATGATTTTTTGGGCATATATTGTACATGTGCATGGGGCATTGGGGCATGTATTGTACCTGGAACATCTCTTCTTGGTCTAACATAGTCAGCCAACATATTAGAATCACTTCTGCTTTAGTACCTGTTTTCCATTGTAGAAATTACTGATGAAAACGATCACCATGCTCATCGCTGACAAACCCCAAGGTTTTCCAGGAGGAAGACTTAAGCCTCAGAAGTGAATGTTCTATTTATTTATTTGGTAAAAAAACTGTAAAAACTGTATATGACGTGTGGGGAAAGAGATTATCTGCGCACAGGCGCGGCTCGTCATTAAAGGCTGCAGGCGGAGCCTCTCCGAGAGAAATCGCCGTCCGAAAGAAATTTAAAAATGTTTACAAATGTATTTATTATTAATAAGGGAATTCTGAGTTGTATTATCTACAATCGTATCAAAATTTTTCTTGTCTTACACTTGTGTACTGTGTAAAGCTATGTATTAGTGTTCTGTATTTTCTCATGCCAAGAATATGTCAACACATCACACAGTGAGGGCGTCAAGCTGGAACAGCCATGTCAGCTCACCGGAATGAAAACATGTCTAATGATTATTGCTAATTAATGCCAATTAATTGCCACAATTCGAATTAATTGCCACGTATCTTCAGGGCGAAAACGGGTGTGAGCGGCTTGACGCTACGCCAGCACACACACATCCAGTGAAATTCGGGTCGCAGGTCCAGGGAAACCCTCAGATAAATTTATTGCTAATTAATTGCCACAAACGCGAATTAATTGCCACGTATCTTCAGGGCGGAAAACGGGTGTGAGCTGGCTTGACGAGACGCCAGAACAACACATCAGTGAAATTCGGGTCGCAGGTCAGGAAACCCTCAGATAATTTATGCTAATAATTGCCACAAACTCGAATTTAATTCCACGTATCTTAGGGCCGAAAACGGGTGTGAGCTGGCTTGACGCGACGGCCAGCAAAACATCAGTGAAATTCGGGTCGCAGGTCCACGGAAACACTCAGAAATTATTGCTAATTAATTTCCATACCCGCCAATGGCCATTATTTGTGTTTGTGGTAAAACAATTAGTATTATAATGTGATTGTTCATGTTCTTGCGTTGTTTCGATTGTGCTCGTTAGTTCTCACTACAAAACGTATTTGAATATCTGGCATGGTTTGAATATGTTCAGTGAAAAGGTTACCTTCCAACAAAATTTGTCCTCCATAGTGGATTCTTTCTTGAAGATCGTGTTATTGCTTTTGAAAAGTTTTTCGTTTTCGCGCATAAATTTGCGCAATGTAAGGGTTTAAAAAATTACAAAACAATATTTCTCGAAAAAGGTTAAAATGTTTTTCTTTAAATTTTGATAGGTGTGCTAAATATACTTTAATGAGATGACATAAACGCGATATTGCTCTATATTTTTATTTTTTCAAAAGTGAAATAATAATGTTTTTTGAATTGTCTCTGGACGAGCCTTTCTTCGCTCACGCAAGAGGCTAGAGTTCGCGCGCCTCATGGCCACCCACCCACCCACCCCACAGTGCAGATGAATGCCTTGTCTTTGTTTGCACACGCCTGGGCGCGGCATTTCACCGCAGTGAGACATGCTGGATGTGGAGGCGTAGCGGAAGGGGCGGTACGACCGCGACCTGCCCTCTGACTAGACGCGGCGTGCGAAAATATGAAGAAAACATCACAGCCACGCCGACGCAGCCTCTCTTGCGACTTGCTTTTGTGGCCACCGCACCTTGGGATGGCTCCTTGGGAGGTGCGACAACCATTCCAAGAGGAAGCGACTGCACCCACAAAGGGCGCAGAGCTCTTCCCAGGAAGAGCTCCGTAAGTAGAATTGCAAAAAAATTTTAAATTTAATCTCCCAATTTGTCGCTAATTGTTAAAACTGAAAACATATTCAACGATGCCAGATTTCAAATACGTTTGTAGAGAGAAACCAACGAGCACAATCGAACCAAACGAGAACACAATTAACACAACATTATATGATAATTGTTACCACAAACACGAATTAAATTGCCATTGCCGTTTATGGAAAAATAATTGTTAAAAAACTGAAACATATTCAACACATGCCAGAAATTTCAAAATGTTTCTAGGACAGAACCAACGGCCCAATCGAACCAAACCCAGAAAATAATTAATACACATTATATAATAACTTTTTATAATTAACCAAATAATTGCTGTTGTCTGTTTATGAGAAAAAAAATGTTTAAAAACGGAAACATTCGCGTTAATCCAGCTCACACCAGTTTTCGCTGAAGATACGTGCAAATAATTCGAAAGTGTGGCAGTTAATTGGCAATTAATTAGCAATAAATTATCTGAGTTTTCCGCGGTCTGCGACCGAATTTCACTTATGGTGTTGCTGGCGTTCGCGTCAAGCCAGCTCACACCCGTTTTCGCCTGAAGATACGTGGCAAATAATTCGAAAGTGTGGCATTAATTGGCAATAATTAGCAATAAATCATTAGAATGTTTCTTCGGTGAGCTGACATGGCTGTTACAGCTTGACGCACCTCACACAGTGCCAGTAACTGGTCTGAGCATGCCAAAACATGAATGAACCTGCACAGTATTGCCTGTTGGTGTTTCAATTAGGATATTACACATAATTTCCTTAATAAAGCTTGAATAAAATTGCTGCTTATAGGTAAAGGTTTCTATGACAGGTCAAAAAGAATGTTAAAATCAGATTTTAAAAAGTAGTGTCACAAAAAAACTGTGCCTGATGGAAAAAATTACATATATACATATCTGAATTCACTAAGAAAATACTCACTAGAATCACTAATCAGATTTATGTGAAGAAAACCTTGTCGACCAGTGTTATCACATCTATATTTTTTGTTTTAAACATTACAGATATAATTTAACAAAAAATCATTTATTAAATTACAACATTTTATTTCTGCAAGTTAGCAGCTGAGAGAACCAAGAAGATTAATTTATATCGTTTCTAATAAGAAATCTGTATGGACTTCGTGATTTCTAACCTGTATGCTCAGAATATTATACAATTTTGTGCTTACAAAGGGTATACAACTGAAAATTTAGACCCACAATGCTCCGCGACTAGTACCAACCTCTCATTTTCAGCACGAAAACTCGATTAACTTAATCGAGTTTATATATTCCATGGTGAAACAGATGCAAGTGTAAACGCGATTATATTGCGAGTTTAATTTTAATCGCGATTACTTAAACACGATTAGCGAGATACTTAAACGAGTTCGTGAAACCGGCCCTATGTGTAGGTTCAGTGGAACATGAAATGCGAAGAAAGAGATTCCTTACTTCATAAGCTGGTCATCCACGGCTTGCGATGTGTCTGTAAAGAGGAAGAAGAGCAGGCGATGAGAGCAGTTGGCCGCAGCAAGTAGCCGCGAGCGCCCTCCAGCCACTGCGGGGCGCTGCCTAGTGTTGGGCTTGGCGGCGCGCGCCACAGCAGCAGCGGCGCCGCGGCGCGGGCGTGCAGGGCGGGCAGCCAGCGGGCGGCGTCGCCCAGGTCCACCACGCCCACCGCCCCGCCCGCGCCCGCGCCCGCGCCCGCCAGCGCCCAGCGCAGCCCGGCGGCGGGCGGCGCGCCCTCCCAGCACACGCCCTGCGCCCTCGGCCCTTCGCCCCACCGGGCCAGCGCCACGCACAGGGACAGGGCAGCCCTACTCTCCCACTGCCCATATCTCTCTCCTTGCGTCCGCCGTTCTCTCTCCCCGCTCTCCCAGTGTCCTCGGCCCCTCTTCCCCTGTGGCGGCGTTTCCTCTTTGAGCAACACCTGCTGTCGTCGCGATCGAAGCTCTTGCTGCAACCAACGCCTTTCAAAGGATGCGGGGCGATAAGAGTGAGCCCAATTTTATTAACACTCCGATACACGCACTCTTATTAGCAGCTATTGTGTAGCGGAGCAGCTATTGTATAGTCTGAGGCACATACGTTCAACGTTTTTCTACTTATTGTGCTATTAATTTTTAAGATTATGGGCACAAAACACAAAGTAATAAAGTAATTATTTTAGGGTATATATTGTAATAATTGTATTGAAAAATAAATGTAGATAAATGTTTTGAATGTTAATATATTAAAATTTGGTTTGTATAAAACTGTTATGCCATATGTTTCTGTTTCTAAGACATGTATTGATCCAAGAAAAGAAGAGTTCTTCATCTTTAACAAGAATGGTTCGGGAACAGTTTAATGGATGCAATAGTAACCCCGCAATTCTGAAAGCAGAAAATTTCAGACAGATAGGGACAGGGTAAAGTAAAATCCCTTGTTCCCATGTTATCTTCTATATACATAAACTGGATGTTGTATAAATATGTACAGGGTGTCCAGGGAGGAATCGTCGAAACTTTGAAAATAAGCTCTTAAGACTATTCTAAGCATATTTTGTCTAATAAACTACGTGGATATACGAATGGTTGGGCCGCAACGAGCACTGAAAATTTAGTTCGAAAAAATTATTTCTAGGCAAAAATTTGCATTATGGAAGCATAGAAACATCTTATCTATTACATCTTTGCTCGTCCGGCTCTTCCCGATATTACCTCGCCTGCTCAGAGACGTGCTAAATCTGCAAGTAAATGTGAATGAGAGGGACAGACAGCGGCAAAGACAGAGACACACAGAGACAGACAGACAAGGAAAGAATGAGGGAAGGAGGGAGAGACAGTGAGAAAGGAAGATGGGAGGGGAAAGAGGGAGATGAAGGGCAGAACGACGTCTGCCGAGTTTTCTAGTAACGAATAAATCACTGATATTTTCAAAGGCAGCTTGCAAAAAGGCGCTGAATCCATTCTTAGGAAATCACTTTAACATTAATTCAAAACGTGATTCTCTCACTTGCAAGATTATCATAAGAAATATCACAGCACTTCGAGTGATATTTAGTATGACTATTTCAACATTACATGATTTGAAAGGATAATTAAATCACAGGAATTACAAAAAAGGGAAATATTACCCAATATTACAACCGAAAAATGAAAAACATTCATTCAGCTCCGACTTATCACTGCCTCCTGGAATAACTTATAATCAAGTAACATTTGAATAAAAAATTTCAAGGATAAAGAGATATCAACCACAATAGTAGACTAAAATTTTAATGTGCAGAAAATGCAGCCATCTCATATTTATCAAACATGACACAAAGGTTTCTTATAAAAGAAGTTAAGGCCAGCGAATAGGGTAGATGGTAGCGAGTAGGTACTGTAATCTCAATGAGTGTTGGCTAAGTAGCAAATCTGTACTTGATCTCCTTTTTTAGACATGTACCCAGTTGTGGTTCATCTTCGTCTTGCCGTTTTTGAAGTTGGAAAGGACTTTTCAAGGTCGATTTTTTAACAACTTGGTCATATAACGACCACTGTGATTGTTTTAACTACAGGAAGTGTAGTAAGAACACGTAAGGACAACACGAACACATGCCCAAGGCGGGATTCGAACCTGCGACCCTTCGAGCCGAGGCAGCTACGGCCCTTCAACCTTAACGCCCTCTGCTCTGCAGGCAGTCAGGATTCCGAATTGTGAATGAAGATCTCTGAAGAACTGTCCAAAGGATGATATTCAGGTATGGTATGTGGTGATGCGAGAAGTAACACGCTACAGCTGAGAGGTAAAAACACACTACTCGCTCTCCGACGCTGTTTCAGCCCATATGCCATTGAGGCAGTGTTATATGGGCGAGTTATAACCTATTCGTGTGTATAATAATGAATGGGTTGATGGTGAAAAAGCAATACTTGATAGTACCAGGCATCGGCAATACAATATTGTTGTGAAAAACCCGTGACGTGAGCAAGGCTGAATCCGCAGCTCTTTGGCTACACAGGTTTGGTCATTCTATGCGTCACAGAAATCTGCAACGAACGGATAATAAATTAAGTTTTAGTGAAACTAAATGAGTGTAGATACATACAAAAGGTTGAAATTCGTCTTTATAAGAAGTGATTCTTTAGGAAAATCAAAGGAAACAATTCACACATGCCAACTGGCAATCTTTTTCTTGGGATATACCACAATAATTAGAAGGGCTACACACCGACACAAAAAACGTTATTTATGTGCATTTGTGTCTGAACGAGAGGTACTTTGTGCGTTTGGTGTTGGGTCTTCTATTACAACACGTGCATAAAAATATGAAATAAGGATTCAGTGTTTGGAATGATATGATATATTCCTACTATGGTATATTTACACAGTAGATGTAATGGTGGAAAAAAGTGAAAATTGTTTCTGGACAAATTGAAGTTGCATTATGACGTAATGCAGTCCAGGATGTTAGTGTTACGCACATATTTCTGCTTGTTACAACGTGCATAAAATGCACCATGTCTTGATAACGAATGGGGGTGATGGTTCAAACGCAATCCATGGCGGTACGGTGAGCCAACAACGCCATGTTGTTGTGAAAACACGCGTGCCTGGTGCGAGACTGGAACTCGCGACCCTTTGGCTCCACCTTTCTCGTTAGTCTTGGAGTCATCTGCAACAAACGGGTGATAAATAATTTATAAAGAAACTCAATGAGTGTGCATATATAAAATAAGTAGACTTGTGGTTAGAAAAGGTGGTGCTTATTTATGCAAATATAACGAAACGATTCGCTGGTGCCAACTGGTATTTTTGGGTATAAGCGAAGCAATTAAAGGGTTTCACACAGACGAGAAAGCGTTATGTTCGTCAGTGGATATCAGTATGACTGTAAGAGAACTTTTATGAAGCGTAATAAGTGTGCTTGTATATAACGTTCGTACTAATGCATTTGATTACAAAAGGTGGTCCTCGTGTAGGCAAATCAAAGGACATGATTCTCTGGTGATAACTGATCTTGTCTTTGGACTCTGAAACAATTAAGAGTTTCACAAAGACACGAGAAAAACATAATCGATATCAAAATGAATTTTACTAAGGTATTGAATGTTAACAACGTAAACTAAAATGTATCAAAGAAATGCTTGTTCACTCAGTACTTGAATGAAATGGGTACTACTGTTATAGTTCAATACAAGAACTACAAAGTGTTTTTATGATTTCAGTGTTAAATGACTAGGATATAGCAGTTTGAATGACACAAAAAGTGTAATCTAATTCTCAACGAAAGGTGATTGTGCGTTTGGCATTGTCAGGGTACATTACAGCACGTGCATAAAATGCAATGAAACAACGGATTCAGTGTTTTGGAATGATGTATGGTGTTCATATTACGGTATATTTACATAGTAGATGTAATGGTGAAAAAAGTGAAAATTGATTGTGGGCATATTGCAGTACGTTGTAACGTAATTGTTAGTTTATTTATAATAGTTTTCTGAACACATTTTAACTTCGACATATTCCTTCCGATAATTTAGGTTTTCTTTTGTTGTTGAAACTTTTTCTATCTACAATTCCTACGGCAGTAAGGAAGAAGGTGTTGTCACAGCATTTATCGTGATGTGAAGAGGAAAAAAACAGCGCTAAAAATGTGCAATTATGAGAACGAATGGTTGCATTGTAGCAAATTCCTGTAGAGTTTAAAGTGGATTAAGAGTACGCCACAACAAATTTATGGTGAAATCGTTTGTAACATAAGGAACGTTAAATAATGGTACCACAGAAATAGGTTTTGTGCAAGGTTCATTGGTTCACGCAAACCTAAAAACTGAGGAAAACAACCTGGGTAATAGAGGAAACACTTTCCGAACCCCAAGCTAAACTTTTCATTCCGGCGTTTCATTGAACCGAAGCGACATTTGGAAGGTTTTCGAA